>LR990922.1:40000-2440000 GCA_905163415.1 Noctua fimbriata
GCAGGCCAGCGCGTCCACGGTGGAACGCTCAGCCCGAAAACCGAACTGAGCGTCCGACAAGTCCGGCCCGATGTCCCGCAAGTGGCCCTTTAGGCGGGCAGCAATTACCCCCTCAAACATTTTACCGACCTCATCGAGCAGGACGATGGGCCGGTATGCCGAGGGGGGAGTCTGCCGGGCGGCCCTCCTTGCGGAGGAGGCACAGCTGCCCCTCCTTCCACGGCTTCGGGAACCTCCCCGACGCAAAGCATGCGCTGAAGAGGTCCCGAAACCGCTCCTGCATTTGAGCGGCGGCGATTGCCACCACTCTTGCAGGCACGCCGTCGGGGCCCGGAGCCGTTTTCTTGGCGCGGATGCGGAGAATCGCCGCGCCAAGTTCCGACTCCGTGACAGGCGGGGAACCTAACCTAACCTAACCTAACCTAACCTAACCGAGTCTGGCTCCAACCACCGCCACGAACGCCACGTTTTTTTTATACGTCTCCGGCTTAAAAAATACGAAAAAGTGGTAAAAAGTTGTTTAAACCTTCAAACGCGAACGCTGCCGAAACAAATTCGACGACCCTTACTTTTTTATTGAAGAAAGGGGAGGGGGTAAATACCACACATCATATTGGCCACTTGGAAACTTAAAAAACCCAGAGCATCGGGATATATTCAGCAAAATATAAAAACACAAGGTGCAGAAAACGCCGTAAACGTGGAGCCAGACGCCTGAAACTTCGCAGCCGACATCTCTTCTATGAGAAAAGACGGTAACCGCTAGAAAAAAATTTCTAACTACTGTACCCGATTTTTAAGAGGGTATAGAATTTTCAAAAATTGGACTCCTATATCTCCGGACTCAATTAATATTTTCAAGATCTCCAACTGCAGTCCTTGGCGCGCTTATTAATTTAATATAGATTTTAATTTTTAGATTTTTAGATTGAGTATTTTTAAAATTATAAGGAAATTCATATAATAATCACTTTTTCAAAAAATTTTTAACCTTAATGTAAGTTTTCTGTATTGCTGTTCATTATATTGTGTAGCGCTATATTTTCCCTATTTTTAGACACTTTTTCCAGAATTTTTCGTCTACTGGGACCCGAGATATCGAATTTTTACTCATTTTTGGCTATAATTCAAAATTTAGTGTTAAATTGCTATTTTTGACACTGGGACCGGGTTTAATACGTCCACTGTGACTCATATAAGCCCAAACACGGTCTATACAACTTTTAAACTGAGCATTTTGATAAAATCCCGCCATCTTGGTTTCCAGGTTTTAAATTTTAAACTGCGATATCTCGGAGACCGCTTGGCCGAAAATTCTCGGATTTTTATTTTTACTTTGGGCTTGCTGTAACCTTTGGAGAGAGTGGGGTTTCGGGACGTTTTGCGTTACCGGAATTTTCGACGCTGAAACCGTTTTCAGGAGAAACCTGAAGTGACGCCGAACTGATCACCCAAAACCCTGACGTTCTGGGACGTCGGGTTAGAAAGTTACGGGTCTTTTAACATAACATTTGACAGTTCGGCGGCCATTTTGTATATTTTTAAACCGCTATAACTCCCGAACCGGAGGTCGTGGGAAGTTGCGGTTTTTTGACTTTTATTAGGGTGATCGTTGCCCTTCTTACCATACATTTTCAGGCGGATTGGAGCCAAAATTTTTCAGGCTCCTGAAAGCGATTTCAGCGGATAGCGGGGTTCAAGCCAAGTTGGGAGAGCCCAAACTCGGTGGGTCTGCGACTTTCCCAGGGGGAGTTATCCGCAGTCAAAGTTAGACATTGACAGCTCCGCGGCCATTTTGTGCAATCTTTGAAGACCCATAACTCCTGAACGGAGAGTCGTAGAGGGCCGGGACTTTCTACATATATATAAGCTGACCATAGTCTCTGGATTGAGGCACTTTTCAGCCGTTTTCCAAGTACAGACATTTTTCAGCCTGAAAGCCGAATCAGTGGATAGGTCTCATTGAGCCAATTTCGGGAAGCCCAAACACAGGGGTTTTTGGACCGGTGGTTCCGGAGATATCCACTTGCAACCACTTTTTGGTCGCCATCTTGGCAAAAAACCAAAATCTTAAAGTCAGGATATCTTCGGCACCCTTTGGTGGAATTGCACCGAGTTTGGGTTTATTTGTGAGGGCTCGAGGAGAGCTATCCACTGAACGTGGAAAAACGGCTCTACATAGAGCTTTGCTGATTTGTGCTCTACATCGACGGCTTTCGACCCTTTGAAGCAAAATTTTTCCTTTGTGTTTATTGCTTGACCCGTTCTTTTGAGCTGGGCTGACCGAGCTAACTCTATATAGAGTAGCACTTCAATTTTACTCAGATTTATACGATCTGTAGTACACTTTTATTTTATTATTTTTCTTTACTTGTGCTGTGTTATACACTTTTATATTTTTGACCTACAATTTTGACGCATACCTACCAACATGATGGGAATCAGGACCCCACTGAAGAAGGTGGCTGATGGTGAGAAATCACCCGAGAAGCCGACTACATCGCCTCCAAATGTAAGACGTAGCGTTGGAGAATGGGAAACTGTGAGGTCCTCCAGCAAGGACTCAACACCACCAAGACGGCACAGGCTGGCCCTGCAAGAACAATTACCAAACCTCCACTATCGTTGGAGAATAAAGCTCTGAGAACAAAATTAATAGAAGTTCATTCCCCGCCGAAAGCGCAGTATGCGGATCGGTCGGCAGAAGCTAGGGCCTGCCTCAACAAAGCCAAACTTCTCTTGAACAGCTCACGCAATACAAAAAATGAAATAAAAAACGGCATCATCGAGGCGCTGGATCGGCTTTTCCAATTGGTAAAAGAGGCCGAAAGGCTGACCAAAAGTAAGGGCTCAGGAACGGGAAACGAAATTGCACGGCCCGAAGTCGTCACCGCCACTGACACTACCTTTTCGCTTCCAGCCGACCAAAATCAGCTGGAATTACACATAAAAAACCACTCGATCCTACTGGAGACAAACTCTCGAAAGATGGAAGAGCTAAAAGCAGTTATTGAACAGCACAGGATTTCTCTCGAGAACGGAACTGCCGCAACGTATGCGAGTGTAACTGCGATCCACAGCGGAAAGGCGAACCCAGTGCGGAGTACGCTGCATTCGATCGTAGTTACCTCCAAGGACGACACAGAAACCGGAGATGAAGTCCTAAACAAAGTTCGGCAGGCGGTGGATGCAAAAGAGGGTTGGGTCAAGGTGGAAAAGGTAAGAAAGGCAAAGGACAGGAAAATCATAATGGGTTTCCAAACAACGGAAGAGAGGGAGAAAATTAAAAGTAAGTTGGCAAAGGAAAGACAGGACCTCAATGTCGAGGAAGTGAAGAACAAGGACCCACTGCTGATCCTCAGGAGCGTCCTCTCAGTTAATTCAGACGAGGACGTCCTGATGGCCTTAAGAAACCAAAACAGGGAGGTTTTTCGCAATCTCGACAAAGAGGAGGACAGAGTGGTGGTTAAGTTCCGAAGAAGAACGAGAAACCCACACACGAGTCACGTTGTGGTCAGCGTCTCACCCACCATCTGGAGACGGGCTACTGAACTCGGATGCCTGCACGTGGACCTTCAGCGCGTAAGGGTTGAGGACCAAACCCCTCTAGTTCAATGCACGCGCTGTCTGGGCTACGGACATGGCAGACGATTCTGTAAAGAAACAGCTGACTTGTGTAGTCATAGCGGCGGCCCTCATTTGAGGTCGGAATGTGCCGACTGGCTTGCGGGTGCTCCGCCAAAGTGCCAGAACTGCACAAGAGCCAAACTCGGGGACACTGACCATAACGCCTTTAGCCTTGACTGCCCGACACGCCGTAAGTGGGACCAAATCGCGCGATCAACGGTGGCGTACTGCTGAGGGCACCCATAGCAACCCAAACCCGTACACGATGATACAGGCCAACCTCCAAAGGAAAAGACTCGCGACCAACGAGCTTCTGACGGAAGCCGCAAAGCGCGGAGTCGCCGTCGCTCTCCTCCAGGAACCATATGTAGGCGGGGCAAAGGCAATGAGGAACCACAGGGGAGTTCGGATCTTCCAGAGCACTGACACCGGAGATGGGACTGTTAAGGCCGCAATAGCGGTCTTTGACAAAGATCTTATTGTTGTCCAATACCCGAAACTCACCACGAACAACATCACCGTGGTGGGAATCCGAACCAGTGCCTGGAAGATCACGCTGGTCTCCTTCTACTTTGAGCCGGACCAGCCAATTGGACCATATCTGGAACATCTCAAATGCATTGAGAACAAGGTAGGTTCCAGAATGTGGATTGTTGGAGGAGATGCCAACGCCAAAAGTACCTGGTGGGGAAGCCTGTCCATCGATCGAAGAGGTGAAGAAGTGTCCGGAGTTCTCGACGAGCTGGGCCTCAACATACTCAACAGAGGGGAAATTCCGACCTTCGACACGATCAGAGGGGGGATGCGTTTTTGCAGCCACGTCGATATCACTGCATGTTCGACGGACATTCTGGACCTGGTAGACGACTGGAGGGTAGACGAGGGTCTCACGAGCTCGGATCATAACGGCATTCTTTTCAAAATTAAATTAAATAGATCTAAAGGCATACAAATTAACAGAACCACTAGAATTTTCAACACTAAAAAAGCAAATTGGCCCGAGTTTCGTGCGAAACTCGGTCAATTAATGCACGAGCACAAAATTAATCAATTAGAAATAGATAAATTAAATTCAGCTAAACAACTCAACAAAATTATTAACCTATATACCAACTTAATAAAAGATGCATGCACTTCATCAATGCCTTTAAAGAAAAATAATGAAGTGCTTACCTTGCCGTGGTGGTCCGAGAAACTCGAGAGAATGAAGAAAGAGGTCGCTACCAGAAAACGCAGAGTTAGGTGTGCTGCACCGGCCCGAAGATCGAAGGTCGTCGATGAGTACCTGAAACTGAAAGTTGAGTATGAGACGGAGGCAGCCAAAGACGAAATCGAGAGCTGGAAAAACTTCTGCACAAGACAGGACAAAGAAGGGGTTTGGGAGGGGATCTATCGGGTGATAGGAAGGACCAAGGGAAGGGGAGAGGACCAGCCACTAGAGAAAGATGGGGATGTGTTGGACGCTAAAGGTTCGGTTGAGCTACTGGCAAATACATTTTACCCAGAAGACCATCCGGACACTGACAGCACCAACCACCGCCTCATTAGAGAAAAGGCCAATATCGTGAATGCTGGAGGGCAAGATGCCTCTTGTGAGCCACCATTCACGAAGGCTGAGCTGATGGCTGCGTGCGGGTCCTTTAGCGCCAAAAAGGCTCCAGGAGCGGACGGCTTCACTGCCGACATATGTTGCCAAGCCATTAGAGCCGCTCCTGAGGTAGCCTTGGCACTCCTTAATGGCTGCTTGAGATACCACCTCTTCCCTGAGATTTGGAAGGAGGCGACCGTTGTCGTATTAAAAAAACCGGGGAAAGCAGACTACAGCACACCCAAGGCGTACAGACCAATTGGCCTATTACCAATATTAGGAAAAACATTTGAGAAGATGTTGGTGGCCCGCCTCAAATTTCATTTGATTCCGAGGATGAGTACTCGCCAGTATGGATTCATGCCCCAGAGGAGCACCGAGGACTCCCTCTACGCCCTAATGAAACATATACGCAGTAAACTGGAACTCAAGAAAATAGTGGTCCTGGTATCATTGGACATAGAGGGAGCCTTCGACAGCGCCTGGTGGCCAGCCATAAGAGTCCGTCTGGCTGAGGAAAAGTGTCCTATCGGTTTGAGGAGGGTCATCGACAGCTATCTTGAAAACCGAAGGGTCAGGGTCAGGTACGCAGGTGAAGAGTTCTGCAAGGCCTCGAGCAAGGGCTGTGTCCAGGGTTCTATAGGGGGACCAATACTTTGGAACCTTCTACTGGACCCGCTTCTAAAGAGCCTTGAAGCTGGGGAGACCTATTGCCAAGCTTTTGCAGACGACGTGGTGCTGATTTTCGATGGTGATACATCGTTGGAGATCGAGGGACGTGCCAATGCCGCTCTCGGACATGTCCAGGCGTGGGGGGTTCAAAATAAACTAAGATTTGCCCCTCATAAAACCAACGCAATGGTAGTTACCCGCAAACTAAAATACGACACCCCACGTCTGAGCATGGGTGGGATCGACATTGCCATGTCCAACGAGATCAAAATCCTGGGTGTCACCATCGATAGACAGCTGACTTTCAACACACACGTCGCAAACGTGTGCAGAAGGGCAATAGGAATCCACAAACAGTTAACCAGGGCTGCAAAGACCAGCTGGGGGCTTCACCCCGAAGTCATAAGAATAATATATGTGGCCACCGTGGAACCAGTCATCCTGTACGCCGCCAGTGTTTGGGCCCCGGCTGTCGATAAGCTGGGCGTCAGGAAGCAGTTGGGAGCAGTCCAACGCGGTATTGCGCAAAAACTGTGCAAGGCCGGACATATATACCGGACAGTCTCCTTGAACTCCGCGCTGGTGCTGGCTGGGATACTACCTCTCGACCTGCGTGTCCGCGAAGCGGCTTCGTTATACGAGGCCAGGAGGGGGGTACCTCAGCGAGCACTTGGCGATAGGAGTGTCGAGCAGACTGCCTCGGCAATGGAGGCTCCACACCCTGCGGAGCGCGCTGAGCTAGAACTCGTAAGCCTGGTAAACCAAGACCAACTCGATGTTGTCAAGAACGAACTGGAGGTTCGTATCTTCACGGACGGGAGCAAGATTGGGGGTAGGGTTGGAGCGGCACTGTCCATTTGGAACGGTGACGCCGAAACCAAAGCTCTCAAGCTTGCTCTCCCACACTACTCCACCGTTTACCAGGCTGAGCTTCTGGCAATATGCGTCGCAACCAGGGGAGATGCTGAAGCACAGTGCGCAATCGTTTGGAGTTTTCAGCGACTCCATGGCGGCTCTCCAGACCGTCCAAAACTACAACCGCCACCACCCCCTGGCAGTGGAGACAAGGGCAAACCTGAGGTCCCTGTCTATCCAAAACAAGGCCGTCACCTTGTTTTGGATCAAAGCTCATGTGGGGTTGGACGGAAATGAGAGGGCCGATGAATTAGCCAAAAGAGCCGCTGAAGATTCCAAGCGAAAGCCTGACTACGACCTGGTTCCGGTTTCATACGTCAAGCGATGCATTCGTACGGCAACGCTTGACGTGTGGAACCAAAGGTACAGCTCGGGAGAAACCGCCTCCGTGACAAAACTGTTTTTCCCAGACGCTGTGGCGGCCTACAGGATAATCAGGAAGTGCAAAATAAACAACATCACAACTCAAATTATGACGGGGCACGGTGGGTTCTCGGAATACTTGAATCGCTTCAAGTGTAAGGGGAACCCATCGTGCATCTGCGACCCTGAGATTGCTGAAACGGTGCCACATATATTATTCGACTGTCCCGTCTTTGACAGGCAAAGGCTTGAGGCCGAGCACGAGCTCAACACCAAACTGAATGTGCAAACTATGTGGCAACTAATGGCAGGAAAAGAGAGGCTTTTGTTTATGGAATATTGCGTCAAAATTTGCTTAAAAGTAATATAGAGAAACAGAAGTGTATAAGGAAAAATGCTTACATAATATTATGTACAATATTAATGTCAAGCATTAAACACAGAGGAAAATAAAATGTCCTAGATAAGCAACTAATAGATAATAATAATAATTAAGTTGCCCATAAATTAATTAAAGTAGTCGTAAGTATCTTAAAATAGTAATAAGAATAGATTATAACATAGTTGTTTATATTGTATTAATAAATAGAATTATAAGAAGTCCCGAGGAATGTGTCATAGAAATAAGAATAGATGTAAGTAAGTAAGTAAAGTTGTATTAATTAAGAACACATAAGTAATAGAAAGGGATCAAAAAATTAGTGAATAAGATTTTAATGTAAAAGAACAATAAAAAAAAAAAAAAAAACGTGTCCATGTCTTACTCCCGAAAAATAAAACAACAACGGAAAATAAATAAATAGAATAGAGTAGAAGTAGAAGGGCGTCGTACCCTTAAAGACAGAATGGTGAATGTATGTAAGAAAGAAAAAGTATGCAGAATGCAAGTGCGAGAGGAATAAAAGAGAGAACTGGAATGTACGCGAAAGAACTAATATAGGCTCCGATTATGTTGGAGGTAGAAGAATAAAAAAAAAAAAAAAAAAACCTAACCTAACCTTTTTTTTTTTTTTTTTTTTTTTTTTCCCTGAGAAATGCTTTATGCATGCCCGTTCGTCGGGGGACGAGACGGGGTATGTGGGACTCCTGTCGGTTTATGACAGTATACCCACTAAAACTCAGCGGTGTTCCCTCGTCGCCGTGGTGGGAGGGTCATGGGAAACCGGCTCAGCCTTTACGTCCACAACCCTCCCGGCGCATGCCCGCCTAGCTGGCGGGCCCCGCTAGCCCCCCAGGTTGGTGGGCAACGGGAATGGCCGGGAACACCTGGCCATTCCCGTCCGGCACTGTTGGAGGCCTGTGCAATACAGGCAAGGGTGCCCCCGCACCCGTTGCCTGCTGGCCTCCACCTGGGAGGAGTCGGAGATGATTGTCATACTGACGTCTTCTCCGACCCCTCCTCTGCCTTCGGAGCGGCGCCGCGTGAGGGTCGACCTCCCGCGCGCGCTCCGCCGCCTCCTTCTGGGACATGACGTGTTCACAGAAGGAGGCGACTGCCGCCCAGGACCCCTCGTCTCTCAGCATGGCGTTAACCACACCGGGGAGTGAGAGGTCCTGTCCGATCACCGCAGTGAGACTGCGGCGCGGCTCCGTCCACGACGGGCACACCTCGAGGGTGTGCTGCGCCGTGTCCTCCGCCGCGCCACAGTCGTGGCACGACGGCGTCTCCTCCCGTCCGATCCGGCGCAGGTACGATCCGAAACACCCGTGCCCGGACAGCACCTGCACCAGACGGAACGAGAGGAACCCGTGCGACCGCTCGAGCCAGTCTCGCAGGACCGGCCCGATCGCGTCGACGGTTCGGCGGCCGAAGACTGCGGTGGCGAGGTCCCGCGTCCAGTGGACGACGATGGCGTCCCTCGCCTCCCGCCGGACGGCCTCCCGCTCTTCCGGGGCGGGGCGTTCCCCTCTCGCTCTCCGCCCCGCCGTCCACTCGTATACTCTGGCGAGCACCCACGCCTCGAGTTCCCAAGGCGGGGTGCCGGCCAGAGCACACGCTGCCGCGGAGCCCACCGTGCGGTAGGCCCGCGCCGCCCGCTGAGCTATGGCCCTCTGGGGCGCCCGTAAGGCGGCGGCGTTCTCCCTCTTCTGGAGGGAGTCCTCCCAGATAGGGGCCCCGTAGAGGGCCATACTCTTCAAGATGCCGGCGTACAGTTGCCGGCATCGTGCGCTGGGCCCCCCCAGGTTGGGAAGCAGCCATGAGAGGGCGCCCGCGGTTTTCAGCAGGCGCGACGACAGCCCGCTAAAATGCGGGCCGAAGCGCCACCTGCTGTCGAGTACGAGGCCCAGATATTTCATCTGGGCCTTGACCTCGATTCTGACGCCCTCCACGAAGATGTGGGCGTCAGGTGGGGGGCGCTGCCGAGGTCCGTGGAAAAACACGGCCTCGGTAAGTCCTAGGCGGCGGATCCTCCCCGCGACCAAGGATCCACCCGCCGAGGCCAAGTTGGCCGCCTCCCTGAAGCTCCCCCCCCGGGCGGTGAGGAGAGTGTCGTCCGCGTAGCAGACGACACTCGTGCCTCGGAGGAGAGTTCCCCGCAGGAGCCAATCGTAGCCGACGTTCCAGAGGAGAGGGCCCACGACCGACCCCTGCGGAACGCCGGCCTCGACGGCGTATCGCCGGACTTGTCCAGACCTATTTACCAGGAGGACCGCCCGGTCCTCCAGGTAGCTGGCCAGCAGACGGCGCAGGTATCGAGGCACTCCGTGGAATCGGAGCGCCTCTAGGATGGTGGAGTGGGGAACGGAGTTGAAGGCATTGGCTATGTCGAACGACACTGCCAACAATCCGTCCCCCGCCTCCACCGCCTCCTTCACCTGGCCCTTGAGGCAGGCCAGCGCGTCCACGGTGGAACGCTCAGCCCGAAAACCGAACTGAGCGTCCGACAAGTCCGGCCCGATGTCCCGCAAGTGGCCCTTTAGGCGGGCAGCTATTATCCCCTCGAACATTTTACCGACCTCATCGAGCAGGACGATGGGCCGGTATGCCGAGGGGGAGTCTGCCGGGCGGCCCTCCTTGCGGAGGAGGCACAGCTGCCCATCCTTCCACGGCTTCGGGAACCTCCCCGACGCAAAGCATGCGCTGAAGAGGTCCCGAAACCGCTCCTCCATTTGAGCGGCGGCGATTGCCACCACTCTTGCAAGCACGCCGTCGGGGCCCGGAGCCGTTTTCTTGGCGCGGATGCGGAGAATCGCCGCGCCAAGTTCCGACTCCGTGACAGGCGGGGCCTCCTCCGCTTCCTCGTCCGGCGGCGGCGGAGCCTCCTCCAGCGCTGGGCCCATCACTGGCGGGGCGAAGTTGCCCCTGCGCGGGAACAGGGACTGGACCACCCCGTCCAGAAACGAGGGCTCCAGGGTCTCGGCAACCGGGGGACCAAAGGGGCGCAACTTGTTGCGCGCTGCCTTATATGTGTAATGTTGGGGTTCCTAATGGGTGTTATTCAAGGAAACGACCACATCGGTTACGTACTATTTAATGAATGCACTCGTAATAATATAAAATAATGCACATAAGGTATAGTGCAAACTCAGCATACATACGGTTATAAAGTAGCGTACTTACTTACTAAACTAAAGGAGCATACATAATTATTCTTACACTTCACCTCCCGGGGACATAGAAAAAAAAAGAATGGTACATACTTTTTTTTTTTTTGTTTACTTAATTATTACTAGATATTTATTTGAAGTATCATCTTTTAAAATAATAGTGTTTAATACCCAAACTTACTTATTACAAATAAAATGGTAAATAAATTTATCCTTATCATTATACATTGCAATGTTATCTAAAATTAAATCTTACATTCTAATCTATTGACAAAAAGGCCTAGTCCTATTCTTATGTACTAATTCAATTTTATTATTTTTAATTATCTTTACGTTACAACCTAAATCTTCTATAACTGTATAGGGACCTTTAAATATTGCATCTAATTTACTACGTGCTTCATTTTTTACTAAAACCAAATCATCTTTTTCATATTTTGCAGAATTGACAGACTTATCATATATTTCTTTCCGTTTATGTTTATTAATCAACAAATTTTTCTTTGCATCTTCATGAGCTAATTGTAACCTGTATTTTAACTGTAATGGATAATTATCTATATTATACAATGGTTCTACGGTATTGCTTATGCTATCAGGTATTTTACAAAGTTTTCCAAAAACTAGTTCATATGGTGTGTAATTTGTTTCTGAATGGACTGTGTTGTTAAAACTGAAGCACCAAAATGGTAACCAATAGCTCCATGTATCCGTATGATTGTCACACTGGGTCCTTAAATATGCACCCAAAGTTTTGTGAGCATTTTCAAGAGATCCTATTGACTGATGGTGATAGGCTGTAGAAGATAATTTTTCAATATTAAGTATTTTACAAACCTGTTCCATGGTTGCAGAAATAAATTCTGTTCCACGATCTGTAGCTATTGTCGCCGGAATACCAAATCTTAATATGAACTCTCTAACAAATGCATCTGCAATGGACACTGTTTCTTTGTTTTGCAAAGGAATAGCTTGTACAAATTTTGTTAACTCGCATTGCATAGTCAATATATAACAATTACCATTTTCGTCTCTATCTAAAGGACCCACTACATCTAAATATATCTTTTCAAAAGCCGAGGAAGCTGTTGTGGTAATTTCCATCGGTTCTTTTATGTTACGAAAATATTTATGTTTTTGACATTTTGTACACTTTTTGACAAATTCCTGGACATCCTTGTCGATACTTGGCCAATAGTATCGACTTTTGATTGTATTTATCATTCTGCGCACTC
This sequence comes from Noctua fimbriata, assembly GCA_905163415.1. NCBI lineage: Eukaryota > Metazoa > Arthropoda > Insecta > Lepidoptera > Noctuidae > Noctua > Noctua fimbriata. Next base: position 51,950 of record LR990922.1, read on the forward strand.
CAGCATGACCACTGGATGGCAGTAAATGAAAGTCGTTCATAATAAGTGTCTTTTCGTTGTCGTCATCTATTCTTTTTACACCTCGTAATATGCATATTCGCGGTCCGGACCAATTATTAAGTGTTGTTATTTCATCACAAACACTCTTGATAAATTCTATATTATCGTTATTTTTAATTATACACACTTCATTGATACGTATCTTTTCACAAAAATATCTTAATTTCTGCACAAATTCGGCTCGCGAGAAATGCGCCTTGTAATCAAGATTAATGTATAATGTCTTTTTACCCTCTATAAATGTAAAACATTCGAATTCTTCAGTTATCATATCATTATCTCTAAATCGTTTTAATTTGTTGCCTTCTATCAAACACATCTCTACTGAATCACACGGTTTTCTTAATATATCCACAACTCTTGGTTGATCAGTCCAATTGTTAGTAGATTTATTAAGATCCTTCTTTTCATTGTCATTCTTACTCTTACTTAACTCATTCAGCTTTTTCTTTTGCGCTCTGGTCATTACAGCCATTACTTGTTCATTGATACCTTTAAGTTCATCAGACGTTATACAAACTCTCGATAAAGCATCTGCCACAACATTGTCTCTTCCTTTCACATAGACTATTTTAAATTTATATTCTTCTAAAGTTAATCGGAATTTAAGTAATCTACTTGATGGATCTTTCATACTAAAAAGATATATTAAAGGTTTGTGATCTGTCATTATGGTGAATTTGTTTCCATACAAGTATGGTCTGAAATACTTAACTGACCACACTATTGCCAAAAGTTCTTTTTGAATAGTTGGATAGTTTCTCTCTGCTTTATTCAAGGGTCTGCTGGCATATGCAACTGGTCTAAGATCTTTATTACATAATACAGAACCAATAGCAGTACCCGAAGCATCTGTTTGTAAAATAAATTCATGATTTTCTGTAAAATCGGGATACTGTAAAATCGGTGACGATATTAAAGCATTTCTTAAAAATTCAAAAGCGTGTTGACATTCATCGGACCAAATAAATGGTTCATTTTTCCTACTTAACCTATTCAAAGGTATTGCTATATCCGAAAAATTTCTTATAAATTTACGATAATAGTTGCAAAATGCTACAAACCGTTTTACTTCATCTGCATTTTTGGGAGTAGGATAATTTCGTAATACTTTTGTTTTTTCTGGATCTGGTAAAACACCTTTTTCTGTGACCAAATGTCCTAAATAAAGAATTTCTTTCTTTAAAAATTCACATTTCTGAGGATTTAGTTTTAAATTTACTTTTCTCAATCTCTCCATGACTGTTATTAAATTTTTGTTATGGGTCGATAGATTCCTTCCAAATACAATGAGATCGTCCTGATATACTAGACATTTATCGTAAGTTAAACCAGACATCGCTACAGACATCATACGACTAAAGGCATTAGGACTGATCTTTAAGCCCATTGGTAAACGTTTCATGCAATATTGACCAGTATTTGTAGTGAAAGCTGTTAATTTACGACTACTAGGCTCTAAACTTACCTGATAGTAACCTTGGTGAAGGTCAAGATGAGTAAAATAAATGGCTCCAGTAAGCGTATCTAAAATTTCATTAATATTTGGTAGAGGTTTGTCGTCACAAATAACCTCGTTCAATTTTCTGTAATCTACAACTAATCGCCATTTTTTCTCATTACTGTTACTACTCTTCTTAGGAACTAATAAAATTGGACTGGACCATTCACTATTTGACTCTTCGATTATATCATTTTCTAACATATTATCAACTTGCTTAGTTATTTCTGGTTTTAATGCCTGGGGTAACCTATAGGGCTTGACGTAAACTGGAGTAGAATTTGGTTTTAAAACTATAGATTGCTCATTAATGTTAGTTGTGGTTAACTTATCTCCCTCTAAATGAAAAACGTCAGAATATTTTGCACAAATTGCTTCAATTGATTGTTTCTCTTCTCTGTCTAAATAATTTAGATTTAATTCTGATAGAAAAGTTTTAACCCTAGTAACGTCATTATTGGTCTTATTAAATTGACAAATATTATAATCGTCCAAACTTTTCAAATCTGGTGTGAAAGATGGCAAACTTACTTCCTTGTCACTAACATTAAGAATTTTTACTGTAATTCTATTATTACTAACTGTTGTTATAGCGTTTGCTATAAAGACATCCTTCGCCAACTCTTTACTACATACTACTACTTCTCCATTTACATTCTCATTCACAATAATAAAATGAATTGATTCCGAGCGTGCCGGAATTATCATAGAATTTTTCATCCTTTCATGTTCATCAACAAAATGTAGATAATGTTGTTTATTACCCTTAAAAAGTGTTATATTATTTGAACCTAAATCAATATTCGCACTAAATCTTTCTAAAAAGTCTAAGCCTATTATTCCGTCCGCTTTTAGTGGTAGCGAATCAAAAACAAGAAAATTATGCTGAAACGTGGCATTGTCGTATTTTAATATTAAATTTACAGATCCTTGAGAGCGTCGCTGACCACCTATTCCATTTATTATAGTATTATTTCTATTAACAATGATATTTTTTGGTAATACTTCTTTTTTAATAATTGACAATGTTGCACCCGTATCAACAAGCCAATAGTATTTAATATTTTTAATATTTAAAGTAACATATTTCGCATCACCTTGTAATGATAATATAAAATGCTTAGGATCGAAAAAACTGATTCGATGTACCTGCATTGTCATCTTTATGGCATTGACGAGTGTCAGCTACTTTCTCTACTGGAAATGTGTTTTGACCTCGCCCACGGTTCCTAACATATCTAGAACCTCTATTTCCTCGTTGATTATTGTATGAAGGCCGATAATTTGCTCTAGAATTTCCTCTAGAACCATGTCCTTGATTGCAGTGGTTATTAAATTGATGCCTGCGATGGTAATTGTTACCATATTGACTACGGTAAATACCTCTTTGACCTTGAGAACGTCTACTATCGTGTGACGAGTGGCGTCCATTTTTAGATGCATACAAAATGTTACCTGGAGGTTGGAAAGACGTGCACTCCTCGTCTTTCGCTGCTTGTATGGCATCTTTCAAGCTGCTGAAGCCGCGTGCCGAGATGATGGTGCTCATTTTCGCGCTACGCAGACCATCTGAAAAACGTTTTATGGCAAAACTTTCATTGATTGGTTTTAAAATCGAAAATATTTCCTCTTTTCCATCTGCCTGGGTAATTGTCAGCTCTGTAAATAACTTTTCTACCTCCGTACCATAATCCTCAATGGATCTCGAGCCTTGTTGAATATTTTGAAGCTTCGTCTGTATGGCCATAAATGATTTTTTAGGTAAAAGAAATTTCCTCATATCATCAATTAATTCTTTGATAGTTTTGTATGAGCTTGCAGTTCGTAATTTTGCATTTTCATTCAACCGACTTTTCAAAACGAAAGTAATTAATAATACTTTACCTGGACTGTCCAGCATGTCAGCATACATCTCCACTGAGTCTATTAAGCGCTTAGTGGTGGCCTCTACACCGTCCATTACTGGAATCAAACTACACGCCACCTTTATGTCGAAATCCATTTTTCCTAAATCTACATCTACTGTTACGGGAAAAGTACACAATTTCTCTATTTCCTCGTACTTTTGTTTTATTTTTTGATAAAGATCTATTGCTGATTCCAAATTAATACCTTTACTTTTCTCAATAAGTAAATATATTTTACAACAGTTTTCGTATGCGCTTTTTGCTTGATCTAACTTAGTATAAATAACATTACCCTTATATCTAGTTTGTCCCTTTTTTACTAAATAATTACGTACTTCTACTAATAAGACATAATTTTTCTCCAAAATATCAACCATAATATTCTTAATCTAATAATAGAATTACACAAATGTAACACATTCTACATAAATGCGAAGAAAAAAGTCCAACGTTGCATTTTGTTTCCGTTCGGTGTCTTATTGCTGAATGTCCGCGCACGGTTTTAGCACCTTTAGAATTATAGCGTAATCAAATATGATACCGCGTAACTACGAGTAGCTCACTCACTGATATTTATTATATTTTTACGAAAAGATGAACAATCCACAACACTTTTATTTTCACTTTCACTATTATTTCACTTCTAATTACTGGTTCTCGTTACTTTCTGTGCGCCCTCTGATGGATGATCTGATTCTCTGCATGGTACTCATCCCAATTTCCTGCTGGATCCATGTGCGGTGGCAAGTCCTGTACATCCGCAGGCCCACATAAACTGCTACGAGTCCAATAATAGCCAGAACAATATAGGTCACGATGCTAAGCCGCTCCACGTGGCCACCGATTTCTTTCAACGTGGCGTCGTTGTTGCCTCCAGCCGCGTTTTGGCTGAGGAAAACCTCTTCTTTTTCCACCGTTGACCGACACATTATATATAATGTGTCGGTCAACTATTTAAGTAGTTATGTTAACTATACTAAAACTAACAATCCCCTTGGCAGAGTCCCGTGGCAGGGTCGCCATGTAATGTTGGGGTTCCTAATGGGTGTTATTCAAGGAAACGACCACATCGGTTACGTACTATTTAATGAATGCACTCGTAATAATATAAAATAATGCACATAAGGTATAGTGCAAACTCAGCATACATACGGTTATAAAGTAGCGTACTTACTTACTAAACTAAAGGAGCATACATAATTATTCTTACACTTCATATGGTCTCCCGTAGGGGTCGTTGTCGAGACCCTCCAGCAGCTCGGCTCTCGACGAGTCCCTGGCGGTGGCGATGGCCCGCTCGAGGACCATTTTCGCCTCCACGTACACCTCGTAGAGGTGGTCCTCGTCGGCCGGGTCCCGTCGACGCCGCCGCCGGCTCCGCGTGTAGGCCCTCCTCGCCTCCACGCACGCGGCTCGAAGCCCCGCCAGCTCCATCGACCACCAGTACACGGCGCGTCTGGGCGGCGGTCGGCTAGACCGAGGCATGCTATGGTTGCATACCTCGGTCAGAGACTCTCTGAGTCGCCCCGCCGCTTCGTCCACGTCCATGCCGGTGGTAGGCGGCGACAGCCAGTCCTGCAGGAACGCCGCTTCCCCCGCTGCCTCCCTGTCCAGGCGGGCTACAGCCCACCGCGGGAACGATGATCGCCCCGAGACGGGCTGCATCTCTCCGGAGACGCTGGCGGAGATGTCGAACCGCACGTAGCGGTGGTCCGACATGGTCTCCACCAGGTCCACCCGCCAGTTCAGCACGCGCGCGGCCAACGCCTGGGTGGCGAAAGTGACGTCCACTATTGAGCCACCCCGACGCCGCACGCATGTCTGGACGCTTCCTCTGTTCAAGAGGGAGAGTCCAGAGGAGGCTGCCCACAGCTCCACCGCCCTCCCGCGAGCGTCGGTGGCCGGGTTGCCCCAGGTCACCGACTTGGCATTCAGGTCTCCCAAGAGGCAGACCTGACGCGGCACCGCCCTGCCGACCACGGCGGCCAGGACTCCGAGATAATTCTCAAAGTCCTGGAGTGGGCGGTTTGGGGAGAAATAGACCCCCACAAGGGCCAAGTCTCCCCATGCGGCTGCCACGTATCCCGGTCCCCTCTCTAATAGCGAGAGGGGAGGGGAGCCTGTGGAAGACCGCGCCGCTAATGCCACCGAGCCGTCCTCGTCACCCAGCCAGCTGCCGGGGATCGAGTAGGGCTCGGCGACCGCCGCTACGTTCACCAACCACTCGGCCATGGCCTGCACTAACAGGTCCTGGGCCGCTCTGCAGTGGTTGGTGTTCGCCTGGAGGATGCGATAGTCGGAACCCATTATTCCGACATCGATCCTCCCTCCTCCGCTACCGCCGCCGGAGCTGCAGCTGCAGCGGCGACGACGGCGGTGGCAGCGGCGGTGGCAACAGGGCGAACCTGCGCCGGCACTATGCCCTTCCTCACGGGAGGCCTACACTTGTTGCCCGTCATTTTGTGGTCCGCGGGGCGGCCACTAGCGGCGCACGCCGCGCAGTGCTGCGCGGTGGCGCGGCAGGTGACACTTTTGTGTCCCTCTTGCCCGCAACGGTAGCACGTGTCCCCCCAGTCGAACTTGGAGGGACACGTGGGTCGGGTGTGGCCGAACGCGAAGCACTTGAAGCAGCGCGTTGGCTGGTCCTCAAGTGCCCGCACCACGGCCGAGCCGAACCCGACGAGCAGCCGCCCCTTGGTCGCAGCAAGGACGGCACCAGCCGCGGCGACCGGGCACTCCACGTGGATGATGCCCATGCCGCGGCGGCCGGGCCTGACGGCTCCACCCTTCACCGCGCCAGCGTCGCAGCCTCCAGCCGCTGCAACGGCCGCCACCACATCCTCTTTGGTGACCGAATCATCGAGATCGGCCACCTCCAAGGCTGCGGTCTTGACGGGCCTGCCGACCGTCGCCGCATCCGCGATGACCTCTTGCAACTTTGTTGCGAAGAGGTCTGCGTTCGTGTGCCGCCGCTCCCCCGAGAACTCGAAGATTCGAGCCCCGGTTAGGGTTCGGCGGCACGTAATGTTGCTGATCCCCAGCTGGGAGGGATCAGCATTGGTACGAGCCCGCCTTAGGACGGACTCGTACGTCTCGCCCCGCTCCACGGCCGCCGGGGTGATGGTCACGACGACGGCCGCGGTTTTGGGAGGAACCAACTTCCTCCCGCCGGCTGGAGCCTTTTTGGCAGCAGGCTTAGCAGCTGCAGCGGGCCTAGCAGCCGCAGCGGGCCTAGCAGCCGCAGCGGGCCCAGCAGCCGCAGCGGGCTTCTTCCCCTTTCCCCTCCTGACCACTTCCGTCCACGACTGGTTGGCCGGGGTGGTGGAGGGAAGAAGGGCGTCTTCCCCCTGCGATGTCCGGGGGGCCGCCGCCGGAGTGGCAGCCGACCCAGACGCGCCTTCCGTGCCCGTTGCAGGGCTCGAGGTTTGAGGGGCCGCCTTGCTCCTCTTGCCCTTACCCTTTCCCTTGGAGGGCTTCGGGGCCTGGGGCTGCGCACCCGACGCCGAGCCCGCCACAGGCGCAGGTTCCGACTCCGTCGGTGGGCGACTCTTGTCCGCCGCAAGCGGCGGGCGGAGCCGCCTTTCCGGCAAGAGCCGGTCCTCAATGCCTGCGAAGCAGGCTCTGGTGAAGGCCCTCTCCTCCATGACAACCCTGCGGATAATGTCCTCAAGGTTGGCAGGGGAGAAGGAGGAGCCTCCTACCACCGGGGCTGGGGCGGATTGGGCAGGCCGGGCCGTGGCGTCAGCCAGCTTCTGATGAAGCTGGCTGACCTCCGCCTGCAGGCGATCCACCTTCGCCTGCAGCTGCCGCGTCTCGTCCGTGGCCGTCCGCCCGACCAGCTCCAGGACGATGCCGTGTAGGCTGGCGGCACGGCATTTGAGGGCCTTCTGGAAGGTCCCCTTCAAATTGGAGGACTTTGAGGCGACCTCCAGAACCTCCTCTTTGTCCTCGAGCGCCATGCGCTCCAGCTCCGCCAGGGAGTGGTCGGCGTACAGCACACTCGATGCGCCATAGCCAGCCCTCGACCTGGCGATTTGCGCCTGGCGCTCTCTGGCCGCGACCCTCTCCTCCAGGTCCTGCTGGACCTGCGCCCTTTTGGCCAGGTTGAGCTGGCGCTCGGCGTCCGCCAACCCCACATCGTGGGTGCCAGTCGTAGAAGAAGTCGAAGCCTTTTTAGACTTCGACTTCTTCTTCGCCCTCCCCATCGACTCCGAGGAGCCCTCGGACCCGGGCCTCAGAAAGGCCCTCTTCCGCCCAGGGCGGTCGCTGTCGGCCGCCGACGCATCCATGTTGGATTCGTCGGAGTCCGACAGCTCGCCTGGTCCGCTAAAAAAGCTGACCGCAGATGGTGCGCGGGTCAGCATCCGACGCTTGAGCGTCGCCGGCGTGGCCCTGAGAAGGGCCTTTTGGTTGGCCCTGAGAAGGGCCGTTTAAATCGCCCAGGGACGAGCGACTCGAGACGAAACGCCCGGAGGCGTCCCGCAGGTTTTTGTTTTTAAAATTCGACATCGACATCTTCGTAAGCGACCGCTTGATGCCTACGAAGCACAGCGCACTTTAGCCACCGGTCTGCCACTCCGTTACGGTGGTCAGACACGGCGTTGCCCAGGGGATACTGCGAGGAAGTATGCGCTGTGGGGGATCCCCCAACCTAACCTTTTTTTTTTTTTTTTTTTTTCGCTGAGAAATGCTTTATGCATGCCCGTTCGTCGGGGGACGAGACGGGGTATGTGGGACTCCTGTCGGTGTATGACAGTATACCCACTAAAACTCAGCGGTGTTCCCTCGTCGCCGTGGTGGGAGGGTCATGGGAAACCGGCTCAGCCTTTACGTCCACAACCCTCCCGGCGCATGCCCGCCTAGCTGGCGGGCCCCGCTAGCCCCCCAGGTTGGTGGGCAACGGGAATGGCCGGGAACACCTGGCCATTCCCGTCCGGCACTGGTGGAGGCCTGTGCAATACAGGCAAGGGTGCCCCCGCACCCGTTGCCTGCTGGCCTCCACCTGGGAGGACTCGGAGATGACTGTCATACTGACGTCTTCTCCGACCCCTCCTCTGCCTTCGGAGCGGCGCCGCGTGAGGGTCGACCTCCCGCGCGCGCTCCGCCGCCTCCTTCTGGGACATGACGTGTTCACAGAAGGAGGCGACTGCCGCCCAGGACCCCTCGTCTCTCAGCATGGCGTTAACCACACCGGGGAGTGAGAGGTCCTGTCCGATCGCCGCAGTGAGACTACGGCGCGGCTCCGTCCACGACGGGCACACCTCGAGGGTGTGCTGCGCCGTGTCCTCCGCCGCACCACAGTCGTGGCACGACGGCGTCTCCTCCCGTCCGATCCGGCGCAGGTACGATCCGAAACACCCGTACCCGGACAGCACCTGCACCAGACGGAACGAGAGGAACCCGTGCGACCGCTCGAGCCAGTCTCGCAGGACCGGCCCGATCGCGTCGACGGTTCGGCGGCCGAAGACTGCGGTGGCGAGGTCCCGCGTCCAGTGGACGACGATGGCGTCCCTCGCCTCCCGCCGGACGGCCTCCCGCTCTTCCGGGGCGGGGCGTTCCCCTCTCGCTCTCCGCCCCGCCGTCCACTCGTATACTCTGGCGAGCACCCACGCCTCGAGTTCCCAAGGCGGGGTGCCGGCCAGAGCACACGCTGCCGCGGAGCCCACCGTGCGGTAGGCCCGCGCCGCCCGCTGAGCTATGGCCCTCTGGGGCGCCCGTAAGGCGGCGGCGTTCTCCCTCTTCTGGAGGGAGTCCTCCCAGATAGGGGCCCCGTAGAGGGCCATACTCTTCAAGATGCCGGCGTACAGTTGCCGGCATCGTGCGCTGGGCCCCCCCAGGTTGGGAAGCAGCCATGAGAGGGCGCCCGCGGTTTTCAGCAGGCGCGACGACAGCCCGCTAAAATGCGGGCCGAAGCGCCACCTGCTGTCGAGTACGAGGCCCAGATATTTCATCTGGGCCTTGACCTCGATTCTGACGCCCTCCACGAAGATGTGGGCGTCAGGTGGGGGGCGCTGCCGAGGTCCGTGGAAAAACACGGCCTCGGTAAGTCCTAGGCGGCGGATCCTCCCCGCGACCAAGGATCCACCCGCCGAGGCCAAGTTGGCCGCCTCCCTGAAGCTCCCCCCCCGGGCGGTGAGGAGAGTGTCGTCCGCGTAGCAGACGACACTCGTGCCTCGGAGGAGAGTTCCCCGCAGGAGCCAATCGTAGCCGACGTTCCAGAGGAGAGGGCCCACGACCGACCCCTGCGGAACGCCGGCCTCGACGGCGTATCGCCGGACTTGTCCAGACCTATTTACCAGGAGGACCGCCCGGTCCTCCAGGTAGCTGGCCAGCAGACGGCGCAGGTATCGAGGCACTCCGTGGAATCGGAGCGCCTCTAGGATGGTGGAGTGGGGAACGGAGTTGAAGGCATTGGCTATGTCGAACGACACGGCCAACAATCCGTCCCCCGCTTCCACCGCCCCCTTCACCTGGCCCTTGAGGCAGGCCAGCGCGTCCACGGTGGAACGCTCAGCCCGAAAACCGAACTGAGCGTCCGACAAGTCCGGCCCGATGTCCCGCAAATGGCCCTTTAGGCGGGCAGCAATTACCCCCTCAAACATTTTACCGACCTCATCGAGCAGGACGATGGGCCGGTATGCTGAGGGGGAGTCTGCCGGGCGGCCCTCCTTGCGGAGGAGGCACAGCTGCCCGTCCTTCCACGGCTTCGGGAACCTCCCCGACGCAAAGCATGCGCTGAAGAGGTCCCGAAACCGCTCCTCCATTTGAGCGGCGGCGATTGCCACCACTCTTGCAGGCACGCCGTCGGGGCCCGGAGCCGTTTTCTTGGCGCGGATGCGAAGAATCGCCGCGCCAAGTTCCGACTCCGTGACAGGCGGGGCCTCCTCCGCTTCCTCGTCCGGCGGCGGCGGAGCCTCCTCCAGTGCTGGGCCCATCACTGGCGGGGTGAAGTTGCTCCTGCGCGGGAACAGGGACTTGACCACCCCGTCCAGAAATGAGGGCTCCAGTGTCTCGGCAACCGGGGGACCAAAGGGGCGCAACTTGTTGCGCGCTGCCTTATATGGTCTCCCGTAGGGGTCGTTGTCGAGACCCTCCAGCAGCTCGGCTCTCGACGAGTCCCTGGCGGTGGCGATGGCCCGCTCGAGGACCATTTTCGCCTCCACGTGCACCTCGTAGAGGTGGTCCTCGTCGGCCAGGTCCCGTCGACGCCACCGCCGGCTCCGCGTGTAGGCCCTCCTCGCCTCCACGCACGCGGCTCGAAGCCCCGCCAGCTCCATCGACCACCAGTACACGGCGCGTCTGGGCGGCGGTCGGCTAGACCGAGGCATGCTATGGTTGCATACCTCGGTCAGAGACTCTCTGAGTCGCCCCGCCGCTTCGTCCACGTCCATGCCGGTGGTAGGCGGCGACAGCCAGTCCTGCAGGAACGCCGCTTCCCCCGCTGTGTCCCTGTCCAGGCGGGCTACAGCCCACCGCGGGAACGATGATCGCCCCAAGACGGGCTGCATCCCTCCGGAGACGCTGGCGGAGATGTCGAACCGCACGTAGCGGTGGTCCGACATGGTCTCCACCAGGTCCACCCGCCAGTTCAGCACGCGCGCGGCCAACGCCTGGGCGGCGAAAGTGACGTCCACTATTGAGCCACCCCGACGCCGCACGCATGTCTGGACGCTTCCTCTGTTCAAGAGGGAGAGTCCAGAGGAGGCTGCCCACAGCTCCACCGCCCTCCCGCGAGCGTCGGTGGCCGGGTTGCCCCAGGTCACCGACTTGGCATTCAGGTCTCCCAAGAGGCAGACCTGACGCGGCACCGCCCTGCCGACCACGGCGGCCAGGACTCCGAGATAATTCTCAAAGTCCCGGAGTGGGCGGTTTGGGGAGAAATAGACCCCCACAAGGGCCAAGTCTCCCCATGCGGCGGTCACGTATCCCGGTCCCCTCTCTAATAGCGAGAGGGGAGGGGAGTCTGTGGAAGACCGCGCCGCTAATGCCACCGAGCCGTCCTCGTCACCCAGCCAGCTGCCGGGGATCGAGTAGGGCTCGGCGACCGCCGCTACGTTCACCAACCACTCGGCCATGGCCTGCACTAACAGGTCCTGGGCCGCTCTGCAGTGGTTGGTGTTCGCCTGGAGGATGCGATAGTCGGAACCCATTATTCCGACATCGATCCTCCTCCGCTACCGCCGCCGGAGCTGCAGCTGCAGCGACGACGACGGCGGCGGCAGCGGCGGTGGCAACAGGGCGAACCTGCGCCGGCACTATGCCCTTCCTCACGGGAGGCCTGCATTTGCTGCCCGTCATTTTGTGGTCCGCGGGGCGGCCACTAGCGGCGCACGCCGCGCAGTGCTGCGCGGTGGCGCGGCAGGTGACACTTTTGTGTCCCTGTTGCCCGCAACGGTAGCACGTGTCCCCCCAGAACTTGGAGGGACACGTGGGTCGGGTGTGGCCGAACGCGAAGCACTTGAAGCAGCGCGTTGGCTGGTCCTCAAGTGCCCGCACCACGGCCGAGCTGAACCCGACGAGCAGCCGCCCCTTGGTCGGAGCAAGGACGGCACCAGCCGCGGCGACCGGGCACTCCACGCGGATGATGCCCATGCCACGGCGGCCGGGCCTGACGGCTCCACCCTTCATCGCGCCAGCGTCGCAGCCTCCAGCCGCTGCGACGGCCGCCACCACATCCTCTTTGGTGACCGAATCATCGAGATCGGCCACCTCCAAGGCTGCGGTCTTGACGGGCCTGCCGACCGTCGCCGCATCCGCGATGACCTCTTGCAACTTTGTTGCGAAGAGGTCTGCGTTCGTGTGCCGCCGCTCTCCCGAGAACTCGAAGATTCGAGCCCCGGTTAGGGTTCACACCGCCAGCACCACCCCACCCTGGGACACCGCCGCTGGAAGCCAAACTGGCTGTCGGCCAGGTTCGGCCCCTCTGTACACAAGTGGCTGACGAGGCGATCTGCGATTACACGCTCGAGCATCTTGCCCGCCTCGTCCAGCAACACTATGGGCCGATAAGCCGACGACGAATCCGCTGGGCGCCACGCCTTCCTGAGCAGGACCAGTCGACCAGTCTTCCACCTGCTAGGGAACTGGCCCCGCTCAAGGCACGCCGAGAAGAGTCCCCTCAGTGGGGGCTCCAGCTCCTTCAGGGCGAGGACTAGAGCGCGACCAGGCACTCCGTCGGGCCCCGGAGCAGTGTTTTTTGCCCGGAGCCACAATATGTTCGCGCTCATCTCCGCCTGTGTCACCTCTGGGACGGTTTCGCTCACCTCTTCTTCCGACTCTGCAGCTGTGGGCAGAGCCATCGACGGTGACTCGTACTCGGCTCTCTCAGGGAAGAGAGCCGAGACCACTTGCTCCAGAAACTGCGGCTCGAGACCTTCCATTAGCGCGGGGGCCCACGGCCGAAGTTTCCCTCGGACCGTGCGGTAAGGGCGCCCCCACGGATCCCCGTCTAGGGTCGCCAGCAGCTCCTCTCTGGAGCGCGTCTTTGACTCGCCGATGGCCAGCCACAGAGCCTCCTTCGCCGCGCGGTACACCTCATACAGCGCGGCTTCTTCGTCGGGATCCCGCAGACGTCTCCTCCGACATCGCGTGTACGGGCGTCTGGCGTCTGCGCACTCGACGCGCAGCCGCTCTACCTCGACGCACCACCAGTACACGCGGCGCCTTGCGGACAGAGAGGAGACGCGTGGCATGGACGCGTCGCAGATTTGCGCCATCGCGTCGCTAAACCACTGCGCCTCCCGTTCGACGTCGACGGGACCGACGGTAGCCGACTCCCGGATCCAGGCTTGGACGATAGTGGCTTCCTCGAGAGCCTCCCTGTCGAGGCGTTTCAGCGCCCAACGCGGGCCGTCTCTTCGGGGGGCCGATTGGCTTTGACCTTCAGCGGTCTGGGTGGAGACGTCGAAGCGTATGTATCGGTGATCCGATAGCGTCTCCACCTCCGCTTCCACGTGCCAATCACGAACGCGGTTCGCGACAGCGGGACTAGCGAACGACACGTCCACAATGGATCCGCCCCGCTGTCGCACGCACGTGTAGGCCGAACCCCGATTTAAGACAGCCAGGCCCGTCGTAACGGCCCACTCCTCTAGCACATCGCCTCTCGGTTCTGTGAAACCTTTTTTTTTTTTTTTTTTTTTTTTTTCTCGATGTGGAAATCCTCCATGGATGTCCTCCGCCCTGGGGAGAGCGGAGGGGTCTGTCAGACTCGTACTGACTAAAACCACACCGGTGTTCCCTCGCACACTTGCGTCGGGGGGCAACGGGATCTGATGCGACTTCCGCTGCCCCGGACTAGTGCGGGCCTCGTCCCGGGGGGGAGTGAGGTGTAAGACTCCCCCCGTTACGTCTGAGAGAGGCGCGCGTGGAACACTACGCGCCGCCGTCTCGGATCCGTCGCCCCTGGACCTATTTAGGGGTGCCGGAAGAGGGCGTTGTCCGCCCTCTGCCGACGCCCGGTGCGTCTGCTGCGGGATGGGCGGGAGCTCGTCATCTCCCTCTCCCTTTCCGCAGCCTCCTTCTGCGACATGACGGTTTCGCAGAAGGACACCACCGCGTCCCAGGACTCTGCGCTGCCGACCATCGAGCGAACGACGGTCGGCAGCGACAGGTCTCCTCCCACCTCCGTAACGAGCGCACGGCGCGGCTCATCCCACGCGGCGCACTCGGCCAGCGTATGCCGCGCCGTGTCTTCCAGACAGTGGACGCAGTGATGGCACCAGGCGTCCGGCTCCCTGCTTATGCGACACAGGTACTTCCAGAAGCAGCCGTGCCCCGAGACCACCTGCGTCGCCCGAAACGTCAGGGAGCCGTGCTTCCTCCCGAGCCAGTCGTCGAGTACTGGCCGGATCGCCTCGACCGTGTCGAGGCCGGCGGTAGGGAGCTCTAGCCTCCCCCGCCATTCCGCCACCATGACCTGTCGAAGCTGAGACCGGTACAGCGTTATCTGTCGCTGCACCAGCCTCTCGCCCCGATCATTGGCCTCCTCGTGCCACTGGTGCAGTGTCGCGAGGGTTTTCGCCTCTAGGTCCCACGGCGGGGATCCGGCCAGTACACAAGCCGCGTCGTAGGAGATCGTGCGATATCCCCGTATGACCCTGACGGCCACCGCTCTCTGCGGTCTGCGCAGAACCGCGATAGTGCGGTCCGTCAGATCTGTCGCCCAGATCGGGGCCCCATAAAGGGCCATCGATCGCACGATCCCCACGTACAACCGCCTACAGGCGGTGCTCGGGCCCCCCAGATTGGGAAGCAGCGTTGACAGCACGCCCGCCGCGCCCATCAATTTGGGCACCAGCCGCTGAAAGTGGGGGCCGAAGTCCCAGCGACTGTCGAGCACCAATCCTAAGTACTTCATGGTTGACTCGACAGCGATCCGGACCCCACCGACCACAATGTGTGATCCCAACGACGGCGCCCGTCGGGGGCCAAACCTAACTAACCTAAATCACGAAACTAGCTACCTATTAAATGCCTAATTAACTAACTAATATACTAATACTAACCTATGCACTAATCCAACTACCATAAATAGTCGTTAATCACACACACAACTAAAACTTTTCATAAAATCACGACATTGCGCGCACGGCTCGTCCCGTGATAAAATTAGGCGTGTGCTCTCCTGAAAGGGCGCCACTATGCACTGACTGATATAGTTAACAGAGTCCGAGACTTTTTGCCAAAAAAATCCGCTCACACACACATACGTAATGGTCTATACACCACTAATGCATAATTCGCGTAAGTAATATTTCTTTTTCTTTCTAATTGTAGTATTTTGTGTGACTGGGCGGGGCGCGTTAGAGTGGAATCGTATGACACCTTTCTCTGTATTTCAAGCATATTGAGACGTAGAGAATATAATCGTACGTTTTGAACAGGTTCTTGACCTTACAATGTTTACCTAATATTACGGACTCAGATCTACATCATGTTGTAAAATAAGAAAATGAAAAATAATTTCCTGTGGCTAAAGTATTCATTGGATTTGATTGATTTTTTGTATACGGGTATAGAACATGACACTCTTTACGTGGTTTGAAGGAATATCAATCGTCCTGCTCCACTTTGTATATGTTGCATAAACTATTATAAATGTGAAAGGCTGGATGGATAGATGTTTGTTACTCAATCACGCCAGAACGGCTGAACATATCTAGATGAAACTTGGCACAGATATAGATAGTAGTCTGGTATAGCACATAAATTACTTATTACCCCAGAAGTAAGTCCTGTGGGCAATTCCCGAACTCCACGCGGTTGAAGCCGCAGGCATAAGCTAGTTTAACATAAAATGTAAAATTTCATGGTCTTCCTTTTATTTCAGAAGGTATGTTATCGAGGAAAAAATAATCCTTTTAGATGATTAACTCTTTCGACCGTTATTATAAAATACTTGTGTTTTTTTTTCACATTATTGGTTTCCGCTTCGCGGTTTAGGCAGGTGATTACTTAAAAAAAAAAAAATCTTTGAACGCAGTTCTGTTTATTCTAAAAATCTAAATGAAGTCTTCTTTTAGTAAAACTTCCTATATACAATATTTAAGGTCCTTTCGTGTGGCATAGCCGGCCGTGGGACAGCCTGTTTACGATTTTTTCCCTTTTATATGATTTGTCACTTCGAATTACTTTTAAACATATAAGTTAAATATATTTTTGTAATGACCTTTTAAGCCCCTTCATTTTGATACCCCACTCAATGTATTGCAACACCACTGTGATTGTCTGTCACGTACTCCTAATTATTAAGTAAATATTTTGGTCTTGATTTTTATTTCAAATCATCACACGGTACTGGCCACTTACAAACACATTAAACCTCTATTTTGTGGCTTGACAGGCTTAAAAATTGGCCTATGTCCAGCAGTGAACGTCTTCCAGCTGGAAGACGTTCACTGCTGATGATGATGATGAACCAAATTGCATTGTTATTTATTAACTTTTTTATTTATTGTTTTGAAGCAATTTGTACCATTGCGAGAAACATTTTGTTTGCCTAACGGCGGGACGTAGATAGTTTCTGTATTTTATATACTATACCATCTACTGTTTTACCTATGTTCACAAAATAAATAAATTTGAATTTGAACTTTCGTCATAATTTTAACTGAAGAGTATGTACACAAATTTTCAACCCCGAAAATAAAAGATTTCACAGAAAATTCAACACCCGATTCCATGTAATTCATGTCCAGTAATTTCATGTCTTTAGGACCAGCGGTTTGGGCTGTGCGTTGATATATCAGTCAGTCAGTCAGTCAGGACTTTGAATTTTATATGTATAGATTTTGTTCAGGAAAATGAATTATAGACAAACTGAACTAAGACGTACCTATTATTTCAGACATTCACCATGCAACGATAAGTAAATCAAGTCTTCCAAAATAAATAATATTTTAAAACTACCAAACCATCAAGCAGAAGGTGCACACTCGCAACATTATTTTACGGCGACTAGTGTCTTCGAAGTGGGGTGCTTCGCCTCACGTCTTGAGGACTACTGCACTGGCGCTATCTTTTTCAGCTGGTGAATTTACATGCCCCGTGTGAAACCGTTCAGCCCACGCAAAGTTAGTGGATACAGCTCTGAATGAAACTTGCCGGATCATCACTGGTTGCCTTAAGCCGACCCCAGTACAGATGATGTACCCACTGGCAGGAATAACGCCACCAGAAGTTCGCAGAACAGTGGCGAGCTCTAGCGAAAGAGCCGCCAAAATGATTTCAGACACACGAACCCTTTACATCTAAACACCCTCGTGCCGCAAAGGCTGAAAAGCCGAAACAGCTTTCTGAAGTGTGTCGCTCCACTCACGCGGGAGCGGTCTACGGAAAGACTAAAGCTGTGGCGAGGTAGTGCATCCTTACCTAACCCATTCATTCCACCTGCTGAAAACTCTGGACCCAGGTTGGTCGCAACAAGGAAAACCTGCTCAGGTGGAGATTCATTAATGACTCTGCCCTGCAGTGTAAATGCGGTGCTGTTCTACAAACGATGGGGCACTTAATATCGTGTCCTGCGTGTCCTGTTGTTTGTTCACTACAGGAACTGATGGACGCTACCGAAAGCGCCAAACTAGTAGCTCAGTTTTGGGCTGATACAATTTAGATTGCCATCGACACGCTAAGAAGAAGAATAATATTTTTCTTTCCGTGTGGCATAGCCGTGACACGATTTAACCTTTTTTTATTATACGGGGATAATAAAAAAAGGTTAAATCGTCTGTGAAAATTTTTCAACTCGTTACTAAACTAAAAAGCTGGAAATAAAAAATAATAATTTAAAAAACAAAAAAACCCGCCTGAAAAAACTGTAAAGCATAGAACAAGCACATTTTAAATGAAACAAAAGTTGGAAGCAGGCGGGGCCCATTACATTTTCATAATTTTATATTCCAATGGGCCCCGCCTGTTTCTGCAAATATTCTGCATATTGAGTATTCTATGAAATGATAATCTGAGAAAAAATGTATATGAAACGAAATTCTATAAAACTTTTGTTTATAAAACGGTGTACAACCCTATAAAACGTTTGCTGAGAAAAATAATTGTGATGAACGTCGTGAGTTTGCACGAGTCAGAAAGCTTTGTTACAGGAACAAACCATTCCATCTACTCTTGTCGTCAGCACATTAAAAGTCACCTTTGTAAGAGGAAGCACCACACACTGCCCAAAGGCAACTGCCAATTTTGCTGAAATTGTTGATGGTTCAGCAGAAACGAAGGTGGTGGCTGCTAGTGCAGTTACCTTTTCCAGTCAAAGCGAGACTAAACCCATTTGTTGTTTTGCGGATGTTCACAACCACGGTCTGTTAGCCACAGCCTTGGTCAACGTTGAGTCAAGAACTGGTACTGCTTTTGTTTTAAGAGCTCTGATGGATCAGGGCTCTTTCATAACAGAGGCTGCAGTAAAGTTGCTCGGATTGAAGAAAACACCTGCACGTACCGACATATTTCGATTAGGCGATGACGAGGGAAACTCAATGCCCTTTAAGTGGATAGTTCGATTTAAATTGCAGTCATGTCTAGATCCCTCTAGACCTTTGTTTTTTATGTCGATGCTTATGTATTAAATAGACTCACATCTCATCTTCCTGAGAAGAAGATCGTTTAGATATCGGCTTGGTTCTCATCCTTAAAATTAGCTGATCCGTCCTTTAATACACCAGGGAAAATTGATTTATTGTTGAGTACGCGTGTGGTTGGAGTAGAGTTATTGGTCGGTTTAGACAAGGGTTCGCCGGGATCTCCAGTCGCCCAGAAGACTAAATTAGGCTGAATCTTGTATGGTGAGAACCTGGTGAGGTGTATCGCGTCTATGACACCATAAGTTGCTCAGTCTCATCATAGGACAAGCACATAGAGCGTTAACGTCTTACGGCATTTCATATCATCATTTCCAGTGATTTTTTTTACGAAATGACTGAACTGATTTTAGACTTATGTTATCAAGTTTTTAGACTTATGTATTCCGCCAAAGTTTCATTAAAATCGTTTCAGTCATTTCGAAAAAAAATCACTTGAAAGTGGTCACTTTTCTCTTCTGTACATTCCTAGTCATAGGGTATATTTTAATTATTTTATTTAACTCAATAGATGGCTTTGTACAATTTGTGTATCTCGCTGAAACGTGGTGTTAAGATCCACGAATATGGTATAAGGATTCGTCAAATATTTTTTTTTTGGTACTTCATCATCATTTCAGCCGAAAGACGTCCACTGCTGCTGAACATAGGCCTCCCCCAAGTGTCGCTACATTGACCGGTCCCGTGCGACTCGCATCCAGGTACTAGCTTGTAACAAATTGTTATAATTAAACAGAAGTCCTCGGGTAGTTGACGAGTGCCGAGCAATCAGTCTATGTATGTGTGTTTGTTCCTATGTGGTGTAGAGACCAAACGTGTTGTAACGTTGTACGTGGTTGCTCTTTTGAATCGTAATTTTAACAGAAAAATAGATTAATTTTTTTTTACGCTCGCAGCTGATGCAGGTACTTGCCTACTTTTAACTAGTAATAGAGGAATCAATATTAAAATACCGTCGCAATCTCGCGCACGGAACTGGTTGTGGGTGAACGATTTCCCTCTCCATACCGCACGTCGAACGTTCGCGAATCCCTACGTAATAAAAGAATGTCTCGACCGGCGCGGTACACTTCGCACTATACAGCGGCAGAGTTATCGCGTCTGAATAATATTTAAATGTACCTCTGCCAACCTTCCTTATCGTTCTTACTTCGAAGATATTTCACCAATTACATATCTACATATTTCACTTACAAGTTGTACAAATTGTCATTTTCTAAAATGCTTAATTCGGGATTCTTCCAGGGTTCTTTCATACCGGACAGCCGGTCACTAGCTGCCGCTGCTGGACCTGTGGCTGGGCAACCCTGCGTGCTGCGCGGCGCCCTCAGAAAGAAGATCGACCTACCTACCTGGCTGCCTGGCTGCCTCCAGTCTCCTATGTTCTGGTGACTACAGGATAGTGGTATTCTTAGGCGGTCTAGAACCTAATACGTGCTTGATATGTAGAACTCACGCCAGTCCTCTACTGGGGTGTTTCCGAAATCCTTTAAATAATTGTTTTCACTATTTTTTTGTATATACCCTCTATACCGAGTTTAATTTACCGGCTGAGCCCTAAACGTTACAGAATAGCCCGATTTTGATGATTCTTACGTCAATCGGTTCGTCTTAATCTTGCGAGTGTCACTAAAGACATGCCAATAATCGAAATTCATCACAGCGACAACCAGATGCCATATGGTCAAAGTTAAAAAGAAAAACTCGACGAACCAAGTCAAGTGGGGTATCGTTGGGGTGCATAGTCAGAATTCCTCCTCGTGTGCCTGACGGCTGCTGGTCTCTCTCGATACGTCTGGAGAAAATATCAGCTGCTGGGCCGGTGCACCCTGGGCGTGGGCAGTATCCTTCCCCGAGTAATGGGAAGAGATTCTTATTCTTCGGTTAATGTTACTGTCCATGGCTAATATTCTGACATGGGAGGGGTCCATTGTGGACCAAGGGGGCGTTGATCCGCGTGACCCTCTGAAAAGCAGAGGGCACAGCGGAGGAGCAAGGGCGGGCTCGGTGTGCACTTACAGGGACGACGGGGACAGTGAAGGACTGCGTTCTTCACTGTCCCCGTCGATATCGTAATCCCATCGTCGAAGTGTCGTGGAACACGTCTCGCGGCTTCGATCAGGACCGAGTGTCTTGGCTTAACTGCCCGGACCACAAGGTAGAAAACCTCTACAAAAAGTTATCCCGAATCTCAAGTGGCGGCGCACCGCAAGGAGATATATGGCTGACGGGTTCCTATGGAAAATCAGTCGCTAGTGCGAACCACTGCCGGACCTGCCGGGCTTATCTGGGTAGAGGGGGCACTGCCCAGATGGACTTTATATTTCCCCCATACTCGTGGGAACAATATAAAAAAACCTAAAACACGGCCATAACGGCGAAGGAAGGGAGGAGAGGAATGCGGGGTTGGAGTCCGGCGCCGCATCCAGCAAGTGTGGCGGGATCCGCGGCAAAGGGAGAGGCCTCTGCTACCGAGAGGTCGGCGCGGCTTGCCGAGGAGGGGCGTCACCAGGGGTGGCCGGTCACGGGGTGGCCCGTTCGGGCTCCTCTGGCGACGAGGCGGGCGCAGAAGGTGGCTCCGAAGCGGAGCGTAGGGCAGGTTTGCGAAGGAGGTGGAGGTGGCGCTGAGGGCTGTGTCCTATGAGCAAAAGCCCTCCACCAGGCCAAAGGCCACACTCCATCATGGCGGCAGCGGAGGCAAGATATGCGGGGCCCCTACCAGACGAAGTGGCCAAACTGCGGGCGGAGGTCGCGACAAAGCAGGGCAAGGCGGTGGCCCAAAAAAAGGGCAAGGCGGTGACTGTGCCAGCGCGAGACAGGGTTCTGACCCCCACGTGCGTGCGGATGCAGGGTGAGTCGGTGATGGATATCTCGTTCGCTAGCCCCGCTCTGTCATCGCGTGTCGTTGACTGGCGCGTCATGGAGGGGGTGGAGACCTAAACCGACCACCGGTACATCCGGTTCGACGTCTCCACCCAGACCTCAAGCGCGCCGGTCCTACAGGCCCCGAGTGGTCCGCGATAGGCGCTGAAGCAGCTGGACCGGGAACTCCTCCTGGAAGCCTCGATCGTGCAGGCCTGGGTGTCATCACCAGCTAGGTCTGCCGACATCAACAACGAGGCGGGTTGGTTCCAGGCGGCTATGTCCGGTTTGCGACGTGGCAATGCCCCAAGTTCGGCCAGGAAGCGCCCAGCGTCAGGTGTACTGGTGGTCACGAGAGCTGACGTCTCTGCTCGAGGCGTGCGTTGCCGCGCGGCACCTGTACGCCAGGCATCGCAGGCTCCGCATCCGCCCTCCGGATGCGTCAACCATTGAGGCGGAGCTGTACGAGGGGTACAGAGCGGCGAAGACCGCCCTCCAAGAGGTTGTCCAACGGAGAGTCGTTGGGGTGCCCTTACAGGATGTTGCGGGACAAACTCCGCACCCGGGTTCCCCCGCTGACGCAGAGTTTCCGGCCTAATCCCGCGGAGGACGCGGTGAACGCTCTGTGCCCTTCGTGAGGGGAGCATCCTCTTCCGCTACCGCTTGCGATGCCGGAAGCGGACCACACCGCTGACGATGACGACGTTACGGAGGTGACTGGGGTACACCTGAGAGTGGCGGTACGCAAGCTGAAAGCCAGAGACACCGCCTCGGGACCCGATGGCTTGTCTGGCAAAGCCTGGGTCCTGGCCTCTGAGGCTTTCGGGCCCCGACTGGAAGTGCTCCTAAGCGCATGCTTGGAGAGAGGCCAGTTCCCGCTTCGTTGGAAGACGGGGAAGCTGGTCCTCATCCGAAAGCCAGGGCGCAATGAGGACTCTCCGTCCGCATACCGGCCCATCGTGTTGCTCGACGAGCTGGGCAAGCTCTTTGAAAGAGTCATTGCCAACCGCCTCGCCGGACACCTAGCGGGGATGGGGCCGGATCTTGCGGAACACCAGTTT
This sequence comes from Noctua fimbriata, assembly GCA_905163415.1. Lineage (NCBI taxonomy): Eukaryota > Metazoa > Arthropoda > Insecta > Lepidoptera > Noctuidae > Noctua > Noctua fimbriata. Next base: position 74,430 of record LR990922.1, read on the forward strand.
GGTTTCCGCAAGGAGCGCACGACGGTGGACGCCATCATGCGCGTGAGAGCCCTCACGATGGGGGACGCGGTGTCCCGGGGCGGGGTCGTCTTGGCGGTGTCAACGTCAACGCTTTCAACTCCATGCCCTAGAGCTGCATTATGGAGGCACTCCGGTATCACCGGGTGCCGACCTACCTTCGTCGTGTAATCGGGGACTACCTGACGGATAGGGCCGTCATCTACCCCGGTCGGAGCGGAGAATGGAATCGGCGAGAGATGTCTTGCGGTGTTCCACAGGGATCGGTTCTGGGGCCGGCCTTGTGGAACATCGGTTACGACTGGGTGCTGCGCGTTGACCTCCCTAGCGGCAAACGTCGCAAGCGTAGCAAACTACGCTGATGACACGCTGGTACTGGCACAAGGGAGGTCGCACGAGGCGGCGGCCGAAAACGTGACACGCGGGGTAGACGGTGATAGTCGTGGAGAGGATCCGCCCAATGGGTCTCGAGGTGGCATTGCACAAGTCCGAGGCCATGTGTTTTCATGGGCCTCAGAATGCGCCACCGTCAGGATCCCTAGTGACGGCGGGAGTTGTCGACGTTGAAGTACCTAGGACTCGTCCTCGACAGCCGGTGGAAATTCGTGGAGCATTTCCGACGTTTGGCTCCCAAACTGGAACGGACCGGGGCTGCATTCAAGCGGCTCTTGCCCAATCTGAGGGGTCCAAACGCCTCCTGGTGGCGGCAATCCGGCGAGGCGGCGAGCCTCCTTGCCGGATTGCTGCCATGGGATCTGGAGGCGATAGTCCTCGGGCCCCTGCACTAATGGCGCGCGGAGGCACTACGTCGGGGGGGGGGGGGGGAGAAACTCCGCTGCCGTGGCAAATCGCCGCTCAGCGGACAGACCTCAGGCGCGATCTCATGGCGACATGGAGAGAGCGATTGTTGCAACCTCGTGTAGGACACGCCACCATAGTGGCGATAAGTCCCGTCTTTGAGGAGTGGCTAGAGAGGCGCCACGGCGCCCTCACCTTCCGCCTGAAGCAGGTCTTCACCGGATACTGTTGTTTCGGGAGGTTCCTGCACCGAATCGGGCGGGAGGAAACGCCCGGGTGTTTCCATTGCGAGGATCGTCCGGAGGACACGGTGGAGCATACCGTGGAGGTCTGCCCTGCTTGGACGCTAGAGCGCCGAGCTAAGAGCTTCACGTTCCAGCCGCCGCGGGAGACGCCCCGGGCGTAGGGGGTCACGTGGTGGCTCCCGGCCACCGTAGGCGCGGGCCTGTGGACGGCGAGTAGTGGGCTAGCTCGCCGTCTGGCTGTCTTATGACGACAGGCCGTGTCGACGGCGCGTTCGTGTTCTACGCGCGCTTCAAAGAGATGTCAGCAACCGTCTAGGCGTCCGCAAGGGCTCCGATGCCTGCCAGGGCTGCGGGACTGTTCGAAAGAAATACCGTGGCCCTGGAACACAATGGGCAAAGAAAGAACATGGATGGGTTTTAGTCAGTAGAAGTCTGACAGTCCCTTCCGCTCTGCCCAAAGCGCGGGGGGTCATTTGATGACTTCCCATCCGAAAAAAAAGAAAAAAAAAGTGGGGTATCGTTGAATAGGGATCTGGGACATTTGCGCGAATAACATTACTTGAAGGTGGACTGAGTTGAAAATAACCCTCGTTTTGCGTTTCGTCGCAATCGGGTAAAAATAGTTAAGAATTTGGTTTTTTATTCTTAATTTGAATGGGTGTTTTTTTCAGTGTTTGTCAAAATGAAAATCCAAGATGGCGCCGAGGAAAAATTTTTCTCCGAACACATAAGAATTTATGATTTGTTTAAGTGTGTTTCCATTATAAAACTATTTCAATGGTATAGCTGTTCAGTAAGTATTACTTTTAACAACATTCTAAACTACTGGGCTTGTTTTTTTGTTTAGTTTTTATTTATTTTTGGTATATTTTTTTTGTTTTTTTTTCGCAGTCGGGTTTTTAGTTTCTTTTTTCACTTCTTTTTGTTTTTGAAGTCGGTTTTATTTTAAAAAAGTTTAATTCTTTTTAGCACTCCTTACATTCAAGTGAAATAGCGGAACCGGACGGAAAAGGATCAATCGTATTTGTCCATTTATTGCTCCAAATCTCCTGTACCTATTAAGTTGAAAGCTCGAATTTGTGCGACTCAAATAGCGTAACAAATAAAGTTTTGACTATGGGGCTCACTTTTGGGCCCAATTCATAAAAATATGTATAATGTTTTTTTTCCGGAGAATGAAGAGATCCTTTCGGCGGTTTTTTTCTCGCCTACCTAGTTAGTTATAATTTCTCGTAGAAATGCAACCTTAATCTGGTTCGGCGCATTTGTGCAATGCGGCGCACTTGGGACCACCGCGGCTATAGTATGAGCTTGGCATCGCAACATGACGGAGGAAACTGGAAGAGGGAGGAGTGGCACTAACAATGAACACACAAAGACATTAAATGACATTTTATTAATAGATTTATACACGAATGTCGCCGACTCGCTGTGTTACCGTCACACGCCCACAGCGCGCAGGCGACTAGTGCGTCTCAGACGCCTCTTCACCGCATTTTTAGGTACAATTCGGTAATTATAGTTTCTAGTTAATATAATTACAAAAACTTTTATCAACATTAACTTTACATCTTAGTAATTCGTAGTCACCTTCCAAGCCGTAATTCATTAGACCTTAACGAGATTTATATTTACATATAATTATGTACAGACAAGGAGTAATATCAGAGGAGCAATAGTTTCTTATGAAAGTCAAATGGCTATCAGATAGTGTCACTCATTTTCGTTTTACCGTTTTCATTAACAAAACACAGATATAGGTGTCGATCAGGTCACACCGCACAGAGACTGTTTACGATCACACACACGATCGAGTAGCACAGAGAGCACACAGCGCAAGCGTCTAGAGGACGTGCGAAGCGCGCGAGGGAATGTGCGCGGCGGCAGGCGGCGCGCGCGAGCGCTGTTAGAAGTGAGCGCGCGCGCTGCCGTTCCAGCGCGCGTCCGACGTACTCGTGAGTTCGGTGTTCGGTGCCGGGTAGTACACGGTGGGCGCAGGCGAGGGCGCACGCCGCGGCCGCCCGCCACCGCTCGGGATGCTGGCACCACGCGAGCTGCGCGCCTCCGAGCGCCGCAGCGTGCCATTGCGCGCGAGCCGCAGCGAGACGCGCTCTCCGCACGACGCGAACGAGTCGTCGCGCGTGTGCTCCAGTGAGTCGCGAGTGCCTCCACGCGTGCGCATGCCTCCCGCGCAGAACATTTTCAGGAATACTCGCTTGAACTTCTCGCCAAATATTACGTAGATGACGAAATTGACGCTGCTGTTGATGGTGACCAGCAAGTTGCTCGTCTTGACGAGTGGGTCCAGCTTGTCGAATTGGTCGCCCAGAAAAACTTCAAACGAGTTGGTGAGGAGCGGCAGCAGGTTGCACAGGAAGAACACCAGCACGACCACCAGCAGCATCGTGGCCAGGCCGAGCTCGCGGCGCTGCACGCGCGACAGGCGCGCACGCTCGGCCTGCGCACGCCGCACCTGCCGCACGATGCACGCGTTCAGCGCCGCCAACGCCGAGAAGGGCACGATGTACATGACGATCATGTACAGGGAGTGGATGTACACCACGATGTAAGAGTCGGTGCGGAAGTCCAGGTCGGCGGTGACACAGTACACGGGCTCGCCGTCCACGAAGCGCTCGATGACCTCCGCCTCGAAGAACTTGGGCGCGTTGTAGGCGAGCGCGAAGGCCGCTGTGCCCAGCACGTACCAGCGTGCGCGAGATGACGTGCACAGCGCCTTGGCGCGGAAGGGGTGGCACACCGCCACCCAGCGCTCCACCGTCACGATGAGCGTCAGGTACACGGACATGGTCTGCGCCGCGTTGGCGATAGGGTAGGCGTAGGGCGTGATGCGCGGACAGACATGGTAGTAGTAGTAGCGCAGATGGCCGGTGTACGGAAACACGGCTGTGAGCCCGAACAGCAGCACGGACGTGAGGATGAGCACGGTGTCGCAGGCCGCCAGCCCCACCAGCAGGCAGTTGATGCTGGAGCGCATCTGCGGGCGTGACAGCACCAGCACGGACAGCGCGTTGCCCAGCAGCCCACCCGCGCCTATAGCGTTGAGTAGCACGCCGTGAACCACAAAGCGGAACAGCTGGTCGGCAGGCGCCACGCCCACGTCCGAGTCGCAGCCGGCGCCCGAGGCGTCCGACGCGTTGCTCATGGTGGGGAGGCGGCATGGGCTCACCACCCGCCGCTCGCGCCTGGCGCGCCTCCACCCGCCTGCGGAGAAAAAAAGGTACGCCTTAAAATCAACATCTTCGGAAATAAACTATTGGAAATGATTAAATATGAGCCCAATAGCCGCTAGCTACCTAACCGTATGACACAAGGTAGCAAATAGTGGTCACGAGATATATTATTAACTGTTTGCACATTTTAATGTGCACTAAATAAAGTGCACTTTTATATATTTATATACTTGTACACTGTTACGTTGGTCCGACACTAAGATATGGTATAATGTTTTGGGGGAATGCCACTGAGAGAGAGACTGTCTTCAAAGCCCAAAAGAAATGTATCCGGGCAATATCGATACGAATCCGGATCGAATACGGATACTTGTAAACCTCATTTTAAAAACTTAAAAATATTGACATTTCCTTCACTATATATATATATAAACTGCATTAGACATTAGAAATAATTTAACCATACATGAGACTTTAAAAAGTAGCAGGCTTGCCAGTACACTTCGTCCAATACGCCATGGAAAGGTTATCTTTGACAAGAGTGCATTTTGTATGGGACCTAAAATATATAATAAATTACCTAATAATATAAAGGATGAAAATAATTTGATATCATTTAAGAATAGATTAAAGACTTATTTGATCAAGCTTATTATAACGTGAATGATTATTTAAATAATAAATGTAATTAAAATTTTAAGATATGTAATAAAGTAATAAAATTATATAATTAATGAATGTCATAATTATCCTAATAATAATATGTGCTATATTTGTTGTGTCTATGTAACGATTAATGTAAGATTTGTTTTTATTTTTTTTTATTGTAATAGATATTTGTACACCTGTTAAGGTAGGATCTGGCCTAAAAAACTTCTATTATAATTATGTATCACCTCATGTACCATATTCATGCAAATAAATGATTTGATTTGATTTGAAAATGATGTTTCAAATTATCGACCCGTCTCCATTCTTTCATCCTTCGGTAAAGTTTTTGTGCCGCACGTGATGAAAAAGATTAACTGACATGTAAAGCAGAACCTGCACCGCAACGATTTGATCCTGGTGCTTTATTAGAAAGCGAGTGTCATGGAGTAGAAACTAATGTTAATATAATAATATAATATGATTTATTTGCTCAGACAACAATGATCCACGGGTTAGTTACAAAATACTAAAAAAACTATGTTAGTGTATTATATTATTACGCTAGAAAATTCAGACATAACAACAAAAACATAACAAAATCATCGAAACTGGATCATTCCTGCCTAACACCTGCATGAAGTGGTTCATAATCGGTGAATCAAACACAACTTCTTCAGAATGTAGGACTCGACCACGTTCTTTCTAATAGTGACGCCGTTCTCTTCCTCACCATTGCGTGGATGTCGAACACGCGTAGAACACGCGCCTGAGCGAACACGTCAGAGGCACCACAGAAATGCGGTAGCCCCAAGAGCATTCTGAAGCTGTTATTGTAATGGACCCTCAGGGCGGCCATTACTTTCCCCATGTAGCTGGCCCGCAGGCCACTTGTGTACAAGTTCTGGCAGTAAGCCTTAAACAACGTTAATGTTAAAGTTGAACACTCTTAACACGCCGATATTGCAAACTAAGGTGTTCGGAGAAAAAAACGAACAATTACTATATATGATACTAGCTTATGACCGCGGCTTCGCCCGCGTAGTTTATGGGAATTGCCCACGGGATCTTACTTCTAGGATAACCAGTAATCTATGTATGAATAGTACATACATAGATTTACATGTACTTGCTTATAACTTGAAAATATTAGTTCATAGTAATATCAATTAAAATACATGTGAAATATTAATATCTTGGTTTGAGATTGGACACCGGTGACATCAATCAAATGATTAATTAGGAATCTATTTATAGACATAATACTTTTATATAATATTTCATATCAATGTCGCGTATCACGAGCCAGCGCGAAAATCGGTGGAATAAATCATATTTACAGACACGTCTACCTCAGAAAAATCCTACCTACTTACTATTAAGGTAAATAATCCCACACCCCGCACGCCCCGCGCATCACTGCGCGTCATGCGCCCGTACACGTGAGCTCCGAAGCCCTATTTGACTCTATTGGGGGATAATTTAGGAAAAACTGATTTGACACTAACATGTTTCCTGTGGGCTAGATGTACGCAAAGTACTTATAGTGCTCTCCGCGTTCAGTATAATAACGCGTTTAGGATGCTGGTGTGGTTGCCCTGATTCTGTAGTGCGTCGGGGATGTTCGCGGATGCGCATGTGAATTGTTTTTACGCTGGGGCAGCACCAACGGTATCTTAAACATAATTGCCAGTCGCCTGGACTGTGTGTATGTGGGGCGCTGTTGTGCTATCACTCATGGGTTGTCGCAGCAGTGATGCACCGTTATTTCTTGTGTTGCTTTGTTTTAATCAGTGCTTACTAACATAGTCGTAAGTTTTACTAACACTTTTTGAGGCATGGATAGAGAAATTCTATTCTATTCTATAATTTTAATTAAAGAGTGTGTACACCAATTTTCGAGTCAATCGACCCAGAAAATATTAAGTTTCACAGAAAATTCAACGCCCCATTTCACCTTCTTAAGGGTGGAATATCAAAAAACCGTTTCTTAGCGGATACTTACTTTACACAAAGAATACACCCTCCAAATTTCATTTCTCTAAGACGAGCGGTTTGGGCTATGCGTTGATATATCAGTCAGTCAGTCAGTCAGGACTTTGAATTTTATATGTATAGATTGCAGATTCCCTCGACGAGGAAGAGGTACACGCTGTGTACATACACGTATATTAGTAAAGCGTTTCAACTTATTGATTAAAGTAATTATTCTTCTACATTTATTAAGATAATCGTCGACTCTATCTGAATCTTTTCATAAACGTATGGTTACGAGCTGGGTATGGAATTAATTAAAACGATACCGGTTAAACAACAAAAATGTTTCTTTATCACAAAACACTTATAACTCAATCACTAATTCATCACTGTTCACGATTCCCTTAGATATCGCACTTGTAGACCACTTTGATTCGCTTCGTTCTGTCGTAAGGCCCGCGAGCTGAGGAGCAGGTGGTTTTAAATACATCTGCGATGATAAGCTCGCGTGGGATCGCTGGAGCCCCGCAGCGCCGGAGCCGTGATAGAAACAATGCCTGCTGCATGTTCCATGCTTGCTTGCATGCAGCTTGCATGGTTTATGCTTGTTTGCATGCTTCATACAGAGAAATAAAAACAATAAATGTTCAACTGTTTTTTAGAGATTGCGATTTTAATGACTATCGATAAGTAATGTGTGCCGCGGGCAGCGGCCGCTGAGCGCCAGGACCCCTCTATTGTTGGTGAATAATTTGGGGTAGGTTAGGTTAGAACTGTGACCATTGACGGATCAGATCCCCAGATCCCCTCTATTGTTGATTATGTAGTCTTGATATTCAGTTTCACAAGGCGCTTTTGTTTCGGAATTCCAATTAATCGGGATTTTAATAATCAGAATTCGTATTTTTGATGTTTCGTATTATCATTAAGTCGGACTTTTTGTTATTCGATCTATTGAAACTCGGTATTTTGAAAATAGTAATTTTAAACGTTAGGAATTTTGAAATTTAGGAATTATAAAAATAGGATAAATGATAAATCGGAGTTGTTATATTAGAAATTTTGAACCTTTCGGAATTATGAAAATCAGTATTTTAAAATTCCCCAAAGTTGATCAAAAGTCAAAGTCATGTTGACCGTTTTCTTTGACTATCGCGGTGTTGTGCACTCGGAATTCTTGCTGGAAGATCAAACAGTTAAAAAGAATATTATTCGAGCGTTATGCGGCGTTTAAGAGAGTAAATACGATGAAAACGGCCAGATTTGTGGAAAGAAAGTTCTTGGATTTTGTACCACGATAATGCGCCTTCATACAAGGCCATCATAGTGAACGATTTTTTGACCAAAAACTCAACAAATACCATCAAGCAACCACCTTAATCACCAGATATGGCTCCAGCCGACTTTTTTGTTTTCTTAAACTCAATTACCACTTCGTGGCACCTGTTTTCATTCGGTAGAAGACATAAAGGAGAATTCGCGGCGAGAACTGAACTTAATTCCGGAAAAAGCGTTTAAAAACGTTTAGCTGATTGGATTATTCGTTAGCGTAAGTGTATCGTTTCTGAAGGAGCATACTTTGAAGGCGATAAAATAACTTTGGATGAATAACTAACATTTTGTGTATTATTGATCGTTTCCCGGTACATACTTGACAGAGTAGTATATGTAAATACAACATTATTTTTAGTATATGCGAAACCTGAATATAGTTTGTTCAGAATAAGTAACTGAATCGATTCCAATAATTTTTAAACCATGTTAAATTTTTTCCCAAAAATATTTAAAAAAGTTAAAAGTTGGACACCGAGCGACTTTAAGTACCTATCGCAATAATTTAGGTACCTACTGCCAAATTATTATTATCAATGAGCTCAAGACGACGCTGGAAGCGCGCGCTGCGTGGTGGCCACGATTTTGTGCGGACAACTAGGTAACAGAACAAGCTTATAACTTTGTGATTTTTCATGATACAGTTTTGAAATTTTGTACGTAGATTTTTTACATAAAAATACTAGACACGTGTATCAGGTTTCGCATATACTAAAACTAATGTTGTATATACATACAAATATAGAAGGACACACTCCCATCTTGGATTTCTCTAATTCTTGGGTTTTTCATAACCGAGTTGTCGGTATTCCAGTTGTACTTAGTACTTTTTATTTCCATGTTTAGAATAATGCGGTGGAGGTGACAGATAGCAGCATGTCAGATACTGTCATAGCGTCAGTTGTGCCGCGCAATTTTACTCTTTGGTGCCGCGTGCCGAGCTTCGGGATACTGCACACGATGCTGCAGGCGGTGTTGGTGCTGGTGGGTATGCTGGGCGCGAGCTTGGCGTTCAACAACGGCAGCCGACACGCGTTCTACCGCAGCATGTGGGGGACGGTGGACGCGAAGAGATCGGGCGATTCGCGGCGCGTGTTCGGCGGCACGGGGGTGCAGCTCAGCACTTTCCCGGGTGCGTGCGTGCTGCTGGACCGCTACTGGAAGGCGCGCTGCTCGGCCGCCGTGGTGGCACCCAACTGGGCGGTGACAGCCGCGCACTGCGTGTCCTCGAAGGTGGCTTACGTTAAATACAACACGCGCCGCCCCGCTTCGGACGACGGCGTCGTCTCCGCCGTCATCTACATGTACGCGCACCCCGGGTAGGTACGTGACTGCCGCAGCCGCAGAGCAAGGGGCCGGTGCGGCCGGTGCGGGCGCACTCTGACTTCGCTTGTGTGTGCAGATTCAAGGTGGTGGAGCAGGACGAGGGCCGTGGCGTGGACGTGACACAGCTGTACCATGACGTGGGTCTGGTGCAAACGCGTTCCGCAATGCGGCTGCTCTCGCCACCCGCGCTGCAGCCCATCACCGCCATGCGCCAGTACGACCTCGAGACCCTCCACGACCAGGAAGTGCAGGTGACAGCCATGCTACTGCCGCATATTGTATACCGATGCATGTAGGACAGCACGGCGCGGCGTCGAACTATAATGCGGTTATAATCATAATTAATGCTTACTGCACAAATGCGGTTCAAATGTGTTGTTTGCGGTCCCTTGAAAACGTTGAATATCGTACTAGTAATTTAAACTACTTCAAAATCTTTCCTAAGCCATCTCGCTGTCGGTTATATCCGCTCGGCGCTCGGCACTCGGGCAGTGCTCCGGGTGGCATGTGGCAGGGTGTAAGCGGCAAGTGGGTGTGTGTATGTAGAGCGGTGTGTCGGCAGGTGCTGGGCTTTGGGCGCACAGAACGTTCGACGCAGGGCGAGGAGCTGTTCGGGACGCAGCTGCGACTGGTGGCGTGCGAGCGCGCGTCTTGGAAGCACTGCGTGTGCGGCGTGGGCCAGGCGATGTCGGGCCCGGGCGCGCGCGGCGTGTGCACGGGCGATTCGGGCGGGCCCGTCCTGTACCGCGGCGCGCAGGTGGCTGTCACCTCTATGGGCCCGATCGAGTGCGTCACGGGGCCCTCGGATCCCAGCGAGGGCGCCACCAGCGTCTTCACAGCGCTGTACCACTACCTGCCGATACTGAACTCCACCATACACAACACAGAGTCGGTGCAGCGCATGCGACGCATCAGCGCGAGCAGGAGCGCGAGAGCGAGCGCGTACCCCGCTCTCACCCCCTTCCCCGCCGCGGCGATCGTACTTCCCGCCGCCACCGCGCTCTTCGTGCGCCGCGCCAGGTGAAGCGTTTGCGCCGGCGTCCGTGTTACTAGTTTGACTTTCCAATTGTGACGTAAAATTATACTTTAATTTTGACTCTTGTAGTTTTATGCACCCAGCCAGTGGCCGCGGAGACAACCGAGATCTCTGTTATGGCACTCCCAACCTTCCCTTGTAGTCGAGTGCAATAAGGCAAAAAGGTGAAACGAAGATTACAGTGCTCGGATTTTCCTGGAATTATTTTTTATTGAGTTCCTAGAAGTGTGGCGAATAAAGTAAAAATAAATTCGCCACTCGCCACTTTTTTTTGTGAATTGCATCTGTTTATTTGTTAATTGTTGTCGATGAAATGCATATTTCAAGTTTTTTTTAAATTTAATTTCCTTTTTTAAGACTAACACTGCGTTTCTTTGGCAGATCTATCTATACAAATAAATACAATTAAAGTGTCTGTTTATAATATTAAAAAAAAACAGCTTATTACTGAATGCATATGAAAATAATAACATACGGCACTAATAACAAAAACACATTTTTTTTAATTTTTGTCTGTCTGTCAGTTTGTTCCAGCTAATCTCCGAAACGGCTAGACCGATTTTGACAGAATTTTACTGACAGATAGCTGATGTTGTAAGGTTTAACATAAGCTGCTTTTATTTTAGAAAAATAATTAGGGTTCCATGCAAAAAAATTAAAACCCATGAAATTGGCAACAAAATCTGATTCAAAACGGGAAGTAATATTTTTTATAATAATTTTACCCGAACGAAGGTCGCAGGCAACAACTAGTTTTAATTATAATATGTTCTAGTTTTGCTTGCCTATTAGGGTAGAATATGTTAGTAACGGGCTAGCTCGCTGTCCGGCCGTCTTCTGACGACAGGCCGTGTCGACGGCGCGTTCGTGTTCCCCGCGCGCCTCAAAGAGGTGTCAGCAAACAGGAAGGGGTCCGATGCCTGCCGGAGCTGCGGGACTGTTCGAAAGAAGCAGTCGTCTTTGCCCTTTGTGCAAAAGGGCAAAGAAGGAACATCGATGGGTTTTAGTCAGTAGAAGTCGGACACGCCCTTCCGCTCCGCCCAGAGCGGGGGTCATTTGATGATTTCCCATCCGAAAAAAAAATAGGGTAGGATTTGATTTTGAGCTCTATTGTTGTATTTTTCATCTTTATGTGTATTCGAGCAAAATAAATGATTTGATTTGGAATCACAATTTGTGATTGTCATCAAAAAAAGCTTGAAGTAGGTAGGTATGCATTTATTGACAACAATTCAACAGTGAGCAAATAAATAGACCAAATTGGCGTTTAATGGAAGCACACCGGTCACGCCACAATATCAGTTCCTCGATTTTCAAGTTATTCATTAAGAGCCATTTCACGTTTTCGCGCAAAATTCTAAGACTTTAGTCGCCTAACTTACCATCTTAGGTAACACTCTGGCATTGTTGAATACATGCTAAAAAAAGACTAGTCTTTCATATTGATACTTCATGTAACACATTTACAAAAACTTGTTTTTTTCTAAGTAGTGATTAATCTCCCACAACTAGTTTACTGAAAAATCATCGCAGAGTCAATTTGAGACTCCTATATCTATCATTATTATTTATAAATTTCACTGAAAAAAATACATATAGCATCAGACATATAATTTGTCGACAAACAATGTACTAGAATATCGATTATTAATAACATTAATTTGTAAAAAATCAAAGTCTTAGGTCAATTTTTACGTTTTACATCGCTATTTTAGCGCGATTTTTTGGTTTGAATAAAGCGTAATTACATTTAAAAAATCATGTTAAAATAAAGTATGTTTTTTTACTAAACTAATTCCAAAGTTTTGTTAAAATCAATTCATTTAATCAGACATAATATAATTTTTAATAGCACCCTAAATTAGAATAAATTACGATGTATAAACGGGCACCGATTAGTACGGCACGAGCGCCCGTCGAGAAGGACCTGTGCCAATTTTTCAGGCGTCCCGATTTTCGAGCGCATCTATCGTAAACGCATTTTTGTACTACGACTACAAGATTTTGATACTCTTTGTATTTTTTTTCCTAAGGTGAGTGATTAGTGAAAGAAATTTAATTTATAAAACACTAATCACAGATGGCGATTCTAGTACTTATAAAAGTATATTAGAGAGTCGACCTTAACCGGATATACCCACACAAAAAATTGAATGCACAAACCATTTGTTGAGAAATTACAACGGGAAAAACTTGTTTCTTAAAAAAGATAAAATTATACCTCTAAACGAACGTAAACTTTTAAATATGGACCGACTGAAAAGGCTACGTACTGCAGTCCGTGCTGCTATTAAATATAGACAACAGGACGATGGTTCAGATTCGGATAAAATAGAAAAACTTCAATTAGACATTATTAATAGCCCACGACACATATTTGGGGACCATTTAGAATGTGACAGTTATTACTGTACAGATGAGAGAAAAAAGGAGCCCAATATAGTTCCACTGATACCGACACTACTTTTAAAACTCAAAAAGAACACATCTCAACTAGCCTACAATTCCCGGAGTCTTTCACATTGCTTCACCAATAATCGCGCAGAGCAATTCAATAGCATCGTGGCGAAGATGGTAGGTGGGAAACGTGTCAACTTTTCGTTGAAAGACTCGTACACTACAAGATGCTATGCAGCAGTGGTATCGTTTCATACCGGCAAGCCACAATACACCTTTTATAAATCAATCTGTCACGCTAGTCCAGGAAAATCGTTAACATCGTTGGAGGCTAGGAGGTATGCTAAAAACACCGGAGAAGTAATGGTTCGTAGAGGTAATGCCCACAAAAAACTTAATTATAGTCCTGTAGATGCTCATTACGGAAAGGAATGTAAAAGACCGGATATGGACGCCGCAGATTATGAACGAGGTAAAAAACTATTATTAAACAATTTAAAAGAACAGGCGTCAAATCACCATGAAATTGAGAGGGCTACTGTGTTACAAGCCGAAAGCACTTTTTGGCTGGAACTTAGAAGGTATATACTTACCGCGTCCACCTTTGGAAAGGTTTGCAAAAGGCGAGCGAACCAAAATTCTGCTCCTTTGGTGAAATCTGTTTTATGTTCTTATAATTTGAACCATATTACTTCAATAGAACATGGTAGGGACAACGAACCTAATGCTTTAGCCCAACTCAGTGTGCAAGTAAACACAATTATAGAAAAATGTGGTCTTTTTATAGGCGAGGAACATTATTATTTAGGTGCGACACCGGATGGATTGTGCAGTGAAGGATTAGTGGAAGTAAAATGTCCAAGTTCACTTTTCGGAATCGATCCTGATACCGCTGTACGAGATAATAAACTAAAATGTTTCAAATTGAACAGTCAATCTCAAGTCGAAATGAACCTTAATCATGACTGGTACTACCAAATTCAGGGCCAGTTGCACATTGCGAAAAAAAAACGTATGTGTATTTGCTTTTGCACTGGTTCTGATTTTCCAGGAAATTCGTTTAATTTTCGTTTTTTGGCAGGAAAAGATGCTTCCGAAATTGATTCGGTTTTACCAAAATTGCGTATTGGCAGAAATCATAGACCCTAGAAAGGAAAGATCAATGCCTTCACGACAAATATTCATTTAACCTAAATGATAATAATATGTAATTGTTTCCCTGTTTGTGTTATTTCTGTTATATACTTTACATAACATATATTTGGGTTTTTTTTATTAGTCTAGAAAGCTTGGATTAATTGGATTAATAGAATGAATAAATAAATTATCTTTTTGCATAAATCTCAATCCAAGGTGCATTACGATTATAACGGCTCAAGATTGTTTAGTCCGTCTCGACAGTCGCGCTGCACTGTTTGCGTTGTGTATGTGTGGATAGCTACGCACACATACACAATGCTGCGGTCTTTTACCTAAACTCGAGCGTTAAAATTTTGTGAAATGGCTCTTAATAAAAAAAAACGGAAAAAATGTTGCTTGCGTCGATGTGTTTTTTTAACTTTCTTCTCCACTCCTCTAGGAACTCAATAAAAAAGTCCCATGAACATCCGAGCACTACACACGCGTGCCTCAATAACCTGTACCACCTGTAACCTGTGCCTATACCTGTTGAGTATTGTTTGCCTAACGGCTATTGGCCCTGGCAACACTTGTAACACGTGCCCACAAGTGTGGCGGCTGGGGATGTAGCTCTCTCCGCCATCTTAGTACGGTCCTCACACGCTTCTAGATTCCATGGTTATGGCAGCATGCTGTAAGAATAGAGTCCTTTTGGTCCTAGAATTTAATGTAATAGCCACACTTGTCATTTACGGACCAGCACCGCCACGTTTAGACCCACGCGAGACTGGACTACACAAGATCATTTTTAGTTGAGTCATACCTACCTAACGATTCACGGCCCGTTGGTGTAGTGCGACTGCTGAGCATGAGCTCCTGGGTTTGATCCCCAGGTCGGGCAAAGTGTTATTGGGTTTTACCATCAGGTATTTCTCAGTAGCAGCCCCGGGGTCTGGATGTGTGGCGGTTGTTTGCAATATTCTCGAGCCCTAATACATTCCAATGTAATGGGGGTCGAGAGGCCAGTTATGTTTAAGTCCCCTTAAACATAACTGGCGAAATGTGAGTGTACTATGAGGTACACCTTTGCCTAACCCTTCGGGGATTACAGCGCGGTGTTATGTTATGTTGTATACCTAAAATAATTGTACGTTTTATGGCTGCGCTGCACGCTGGTTAACTTAACAAGCGCATTCTTCTTTTAAACGTGTATGCTTTGTTTCATCAAAATGTCGCGACGACGCTGTCGGGTTCGCCGCACGCAATGTACGCCATGATCACGAATTCATGCGACGACTGCTGGTACAAACGGCGACACACCAAGCTCTACATTTCCAGTATAACATGGCCTCGCCGTGTATAGATTTCCCGTACAATAAGAGATCCGCATAAACCAGTTTTGTATAGCTTGATTGGTCGATGTGCGTAGTACTTGGTGTCGTGAGTGTCGTGACACAAGGGTGCTAAGTCGCTGTGCAGCATTCACACGCCCTAATGAGCACAGGTGGAGGTATCACATATAAGTGGTAATGGAAAATACTTTCACTAACTCAACTCTCATAATCTCAAAAAATCACACACATTCTTATACCTACAACTACTGGTATTCTCGAGATGAACTCAGACAAAAACGATTGCTAAGTTACTTTGGCTGTTTTACGAGAACACTCTAGATTACGTTCGAGTCTAGAATGTTCCAAGTATGGAGCTGTGAAGAAGGTTCGAGAAAGCTGTGGAACTTTATCACGGGATGGGTTGGCATATAAATAGCCGTTTGAATAGCAGTGAGCTACAAGTGCGATATCTAAGTCAATAGTGAGTGGTGAATTTGTGGTGTTTTGTGATTAATAAAGATATTTGGTGTTTAATTGGTAGTGTTGCAATTTATCTCATACCCAGCTCGTAAGACTGAGAAACAATTGTAAAGGGCTGTCGCAAGCTGTAACGTTGCGTGCGTTGTGCTGGGCGGTACTCACTAGAGGGTCGCGCCGGCGGAGAGACATCGGGTGATCTGCAACAACACAAATGTTCCCGAGTGAGTACACAGCTGCGAACATGTTATGCGTGTTATGTTAGTAGCCTAGGCATTTGCCGTCGGTTTCGTCCGGTTTGGTATTTTCTAATATAAACAACACCTCCAGATGGTCGTCTCGACAAGTGTTTGTGGCGAGCGCCAAGCTCACTGACACTACACGAGGCGCGCTACGTGCTACGTGCTACGAGCTACGAGCTACGAGCTACGAGCTACGAGCTACGGGCTGTGGATTACGCCTCACGTGATACGTAGCATATTGTTACAAGCACATTTTTCAGTTTAGGGATACTGGTGGATAATACAAATAATTTATATTCTTTAACAAGTTTTGTACTACATAGCTAGTGATAGAAATGTCCTTTTAAGCAAGTAAATGCCTGTATTAGGGCACTCCACTCTTCCGTAACTTAAATTTACGTAATGTACATACAAGAATTATGCCGGTATTTACTATTTATCATTGACTAGCTGTGCCCCGCGACCTTCGTCCGCGTGAAATTACCGCATTATACTTTACGACCTATTGTTATGCCTATACCAAGTGTGTATTTTTTATAAAAATCGGTCTAGCCCTTTCGGAGGGGTGCGACCAGAAACACCGTGACACGGGATTTTTATAATGGGTGTTTTTTTAAACGTGGGCAATACTTTAGGCGTGTGTAGTACTCATGAAAATAAGCAACTTTTGCTATAGGACCGACCGAAAAAATAGCAGCTGATCCATCCATTCTTGGTCGCGTAACTCGAAAAAATGTAGGCAACAGCAGATTTTTTAATCATATTTCATAGTTAGCCCCATAGTAAGAGTTGCTCATATTTATGAGTACTTTAATCCCTTAAAGTATTGCCCACGTTTAACAAAACACCCTGTATATGTATAAGAAAGATAGAATTTAGAGGAAGTAAATTAAAGTAACGTACAAAAACAGAACACAACATCACAGGCTTTACATCAGGTTATTTAAATGAGTGTGCCAGTGTGCCAGTACAAAAATTCAGAAAAACTTTAAAGAACTTACTACTTAATAAATGCTATTACACATTGGACCAGTTTATGAATGACAATTTTAATTAATTTGTATAATGATATTGACATCTGTATAATGACATTCTAATGACAATTTTAATTAATCTGTATAATAATTTAATTTGATTGTATTTGTTTGTATGTCATTGTTGACAAAACATAGCGCACTATGTATTATAACTTAAGACCGTTTTATGTTACCTATGTTTAACAAACGATTAAATGATTTATGATTTATTTATGTGCGTTTTGTGTATGTTATAATTATGTATGTGTGTGTGTGGTATGTAATTATACATGCTGTACATGTGCGTAAGTGAACGCGTGAATGAATGAGTTTTGATGTGAACTGCAGGAGGGGCGCAGTGTCCTCATATGCGAGTGGTTTTATCCATTTAATTACAAGTTTTTTACATTCATAATATTGTTTAGAGTACCCATCAAAAACATAAATGTGAAATGAGAGCCAAGTTCAATATTATGATATACAACATTAGTTTTAGTATATACGAAACCTGAAACAGGTCTAGTGTTTTTATGTAAAGAATCTATGTACAAAATTTCAAAACTGTATCACGAAAAATCACAAAGTTATAAGCTTGTTCTGTTACCTGGTTGTCCGCACAAAAATGTGGTCACTACGCCCCGCGAGCGCCTCCAGCGTCGTCTTGAGCTCATTAATAATAATAATTTGGCAGTAGGTACCTACATGATTGCGATAGGTACTTAATGTCGCTCGGTGTCCAACTTGTAACTTTTTTTTAATATTGTTGGGAAAAAATATAACAAGGTTTAAAAATTATTGGAATCGATTCAGTTACTTATTCTGAACAAACTGTAATCAGGTTTCGCATATACTAAAAATAATGTTGTTGACTTCAACGACAAAAGAAGTGAGATCTAAATGGGTGCCAAGTTCAATGGTCAGTCCTGAAATTTATTTATTATTATAAATAAATTAAAATTTATTATACCAATTAAAAATATCATTTCTTCTTATAACTTAGGATAATATATTGAAGCCTAAGGTCTGACTTGGCTAGTTTTCATGTCAAGTTGCAAGTTGCAAGTGCCAAGTTCAATATCATAATATTGAACTTGGCTCTCATGTCACATTTATGTTTTTGATGGGATAGCAATACTTTTTGTACAGAAATTATTAGTAGGTACTTATTCATAATAAAATTAATACCAAATGGTTTTTTTTAATATACTGTATTTTCTTACGTTTACGAGGTATAATTGTCTTATTAGTGTTATTTTTTTGTACACACGGCGGCACATGAAGCTGTACATTTCCAGTATAACTTGGCCTCGCTTGGTATAGATTTCCTATATAATGAGAGATCCGTATAAACTGGTTTTGTATAGCTTAATTGGCCGTCGTGCGTACCTTTGAAATGTTCGAGTGTTTTGCCCATTCAGTATCCGGATTTTGTTTTACTGGTTTTCTGTTTATACTTAATTTGGCCAAGTCGGGGCGGTATAACGTGCGCAGGCGTTTGTATTCTACAATAGAGCTCTCTTGTGCCTTGATTTGACTTGGATCTAAATTGATAAGATGTAATCCATCTAAGGTTTTAACTCTGGAGAGTCCAACGTAAGCCTGCCCTTTACTAAATATAGAGGAGCCTATGTCGAGAAGAGCACTGTCAAGGTTAAGGCCTTGTGATTAGTGGATAGTAATAGCATATGCTAAGCAAATAAGGAATTGTTCCCTGTGAACATATACATTACTTAATATCTGAAACTAGGTCTTGACTCGTTCTAGTTCGTAAATTACATTATGCATAAATTACATTGTAATTTTACGTGCGCTATTGCGCTATTGCTAAAACTGATATGTTTGGATTAAAAAAAAAATAAGGGTGGTATTCCACGCGTCATATCGTCACATCCACGGCAAACTTACGAATCTGCAGTTTTAGTAAAATCGATATTTAGATGAAAAACTGTACGTAATGTGGTACTACACATCGTGGCAAAAATACGTATTTCTGTCTCTGACGGTTACAGAATTCAAATTGTTCGATTCTGCGTTTTATGTTATTACACCCATAGTAAACTTACCAAATTCATTTAAGATATTTTAGCGTAGTAGAATCTATAAAGTTCGAGTAAAATGTGCCACTGCCAACTTACGAATGTGGTATATTCGTGAATTTACCTTGGTGGCAAACATTATTAAAGTGGTTCAAGTATCCAAGGCAAACATACGAATGTGGCATATTCGTGAATTTACCTTGGTAGCAAACATTGTTAAAATGGGTCAAGTAACCCAAAGCAAATATACGAATGTGGCATATTCGTGAATTTACCTTGGTGGCAAACATTATTAAAGTGGTTCAAGTATCCAAGGCAAACATACGAATGTGGCATATTCGTGAATTTACCTTGGTAGCAAACATTGTTAAAATGGGTCAAGTAACCCAAAGCAAATATACGAATGTGGCATATTCGTGAATTTACCTTGGTGGCAAACATTATTAAAGTGGTTCAAGTATCCAAGGCAAACATACGAATGTGGCATATTCGTGAATTTACCTTGGTAGCAAACATTGTTAAAATGGGTCAAGTAACCCAAAGCAAATATACGAATGTGGCATATTCGTGAATTTACCTTGGTGGCAAACATTATTAAAGTGGTTCAAGTATCCAAGGCAAACATACGAATGTGGCATATTCGTGAATTTACCTTGGTAGCAAACATTGTTAAAATGGGTCAAGTAACCCAAAGCAAATATACGAATGTGGCATATTCGTGAATTTACCTTGGTAGCAAACATTATTAAAATGGGTCAAGTAACCCAAAGCAAATATACGAATGTGGCATATTCGTGAATTTACCTTGGTAGCAAACATTATTAAAATGGGTCAAGTAACCCAAAGCAAATATACGAATGTGGCATATTCGTGAATTTACATTGGTAGCAAACATTATTAAAATGGGTCAAGTAACCCAAAGCAAATATACGAATGTGGCATATTCGTGAG
The DNA here is from genome assembly GCA_905163415.1 of Noctua fimbriata. Lineage (NCBI taxonomy): Eukaryota > Metazoa > Arthropoda > Insecta > Lepidoptera > Noctuidae > Noctua > Noctua fimbriata. The sequence continues at coordinate 94,573 of LR990922.1, forward strand.
TTTACCTTGGTAGCAAACATTATTAAAATGGGTCAAGTAACCCAAAGCAAATATACGAATGTGGCATAGTCGTGAATTTACCTTGGTAGCAAACATTGTTAAAATGGGTCAAGTAACCCAAAGCAAATATACGAATGTGGCATATTCGTGAATTTACCTAGGTAGCAAACATTATTAAAATGGGTCAAGTAACCCAAAGCAAATATACGAATGCGGCATATTCGTGAATTTACCTTGGTAGCAAACATTACTAAAATGGGACAAGTAACCCAAGGAGTTACGAATGTGGTATATTCGTGAATTTACCTTGGTTGCAAACATTATTAAAATGGGTCAAGTAACCCAAGGCAAACATTTGTAGTGGCTTAAAAGTGCATTTACAATTGTGTCGAATACACACAAAAAGAGAAAAAACGAGAAAATAACTTTTAACAATTATGCGAAGGTGTCATTATTCGTTAAATAATGGCTTATTTATTATTAAATAAGTGAAATTACTTACAGAAAACTTATGAATCCGAGGTTTTCAAACGTGGCGCGAATTTTAAAATTCGTTGGTGTTTGGAGTTTGCACATTTTATGCCTAAAAGATTTTATCGAATAATAGATTTTTATTAATAATCTAAAACAAACAATCGATATAAGTACTTGATTTAATAATAATTATGCAATATCGATTAAATTACACATCACTAATTTATTGGATGCATCACTTTTTTACTCTCGTAGTTAACTGTGCTCTGGTTAAAAGTTTGATTAATAATTGTGTTTATTACAATTCACGTGCTTTGTGTTTCAACATGAAGAGAAGTGATAAGATGCTACGTAAAGTGTTTGAAGCTGAGAGAAATACAAGTAAGTATAGGTATTATATTATTTTAGGTTGTTACTTATACTTTTCTTTGTTAAAAGTTTGATAATTCAAATGATTTTAGAACAGAAAGTTCACAACTGTCTTGGCTAGTTCTATTGTATTGTTAAAGAAGTTGTGTGTAGGTATTATGTAAATCTACCTACTTACAACTTTGTTTTTATTTTCTCCTCGCGTCGCGTCGTAGGTACGTAGGTAAGATAGGTATCTATCGTAATTAAAAGACTTTCAATCTAAAACTGAGCGCCCCTCCACTGCTTGTTAGGACACATTTCAATAATTTGTATAGAAAAACCAGTGAAGTTGCCAGTGGAGTTCAGTTTTAGATGGAAAGATCTCTCCAAGCAATTTTACCAGGGCGTCATTTTTTACTTAAATACTTTCGTGGTTCGGTATTCAATTTCAGTGGCGTTTTTACCCACGGTGATATAGAATGAAACAAAATATTGGACTTAAGGTTAATGCTTTACCACAGACCGGGAAGTTTAAAAAATCGCGTATGATTCTTTTTGGTTTAAGTAAAGTACATAGAAAAGTTGGTTTATGCGTGGTAAATCCTGGCACTGCATAATAAACGAATTTTAGTCATTCTTACATAGCTAACTGCACTACCTATTAACCTTACTTTACCCGTACGCAAAATACGAGCTTTGATGTGGAGTGACGGACACCAGCCCGTATTACCTATTGGCTAACCTTACTTTACTTATTTACCTTAGGTACTTACCTTACTTACCGTAGGTACTTACATTACTTACTAATCCGGGATCTCGTGATCCGTAATAACATACACTACCACTGGACCAACGAAGCAGTCACGTTTTTAAACTTACTTAAAAATAATATTACTTTCAGGAGCAGCAGAATTGGAAGAAACAATTAGTAGAAGTAATACATCAAAAAAAACTCTACAACCACCAAACATAATGAAAGAAAATTTTACTATTGATATATCTATGGCCGATGGTACAACTGAAGACTGCCTTCCTGTATCACTATCAATAGCTAACGTTGTATCTTTAGAGACTCTTGATTCCATAGACTCCGAATCAGTTGCAACGCCGGAGGCACCATTATACTCACCGATAACTCCAATAGACCGAAACATTTTTCTATCTGGAGGTAATACAACAATTCCTGAAAGTCCCGAAAATTCTTCACCAGTTCGTAATATGTCACCAGATACTCTTAAATTGTTCGAAACACTGAATCATAGTGATTTTAGTGATGATGACAGTGTTAAAGACCCCGATTTCATTGCTGATGAAGACCTCCATAACAATTCATCTGATGAATCTACTTCACATACAAACATAGCAGCATTAGTTCATGCAGAAAATTCTTTGAGTTCAGAATACTATCATACATCGGATACAACTCAACAGCCAGAAATTATTCACGATAATGATGTTTCAACTGCAATACTCGGGCATGACGACATCCAGGAATCCCAAAGAGTAGCCAAAAGCAATTCGCGACCACATTTTCAAGTGGTTGTCTCCAAGCCACTAAAGAGACGATATTCTGAAAATGACTTGCAACAGTTTCATCAGACACATCAACCATTAAAAAAGTTAAGAAGTGCTTCCATATCTATTGCGTGTTAGGACAGAGTGCAGAAAAAACCAAAGTACAAGTCACCAAAGAAAAAACATATTTCTGACCCTTCTACATGGAAGAGACATATTGAGAGGAAGAAACGTTTAAAAGGTGAAGCTTACAAAACTATCAAAGGTAAATTTGTTTCAGCTATGCCTTTGAAGCAACCTAAGTGTCTGGCAATCCCAAAACATAAATGCAATTCTAATGTACCTGAAGAAGCGAGAAACAAAATTTATGAGTCTTTTCGAACTCTGAGAACTTTAGAAGCGCAGCGTCAATTTGTAATTCAGCATGTTAAAAAAGAGAAGAAGAAAAGGTCAACAACAAATGGCCCTTCACGCAAAGATTTTACACACCATTATTCTTTTACAATAGGACACGAAAAGGTCAATGTATGTAGAGATTTCTTTTTGGACACCTTAAATATAAAAGAAGGAATTATAAGGGGTGCTTTGAAAAAAGTTTCTTCAGAAGGTGTCTGAAGAAACTTTTTTCAAAGCACCCCTTATAATTCTTTTAGCAGATTCTAGAGGCAAGAAACCGCCATCTAACAAACTTTCTAATGATAGATTTAATCAAATTAAAGAACATATATTTTCAGTCCTGCCATGGAATCACATATTGTAGGAAGAACACGGAATATAAATACCTTGATTCTGGACTGAATTTAAGAACAATGTATTTGCTATATAAGGAAAAGTGTGAAGAAGAAGGAACAAAGCCAGCGGGTATAGAAACATACCGAAAAGTTTTTAGATCGTATAAATTAAAATTTCATGTGCCTAAAAAAGATCTTTGCAAAAAGTGCGTAGCACACAAAGAGTTCAAAAGTAATGACATGACTAACTCTGAAGACGACAGTCATTGCAAGCATCTTAAGCGACGGGACGATGCTTATCTGCGTCGAGACGCTGATAAAGCAGCAGCAAAGAATGACACGAAAACTTTGGCATTCAATTTTGACCTAGAAGCGGTCCTTCAAACCCCTAAAGGTGCTTCTGGACCATTCTTTTACGTTCGAAAGCTAGCTGTTTACAATTTGACATTTTATAAATTTGGGGATCAAGATGTCGATTGTTTTACTTGGGATGAAACTGAAGGCAAGCGAGGAAGTATTGAGATAGCGACTTGCGTTTATAAATATATTTCGACCAAGCAAGATATAAGTCATGTCAGAATGATGTCTGATAATTGCGGAGGTCAGCAGAATTTTTTTAACTTTTCTTGCATGTTGCTATATTTGGTAACAAACCACCCTACAATACACACAATAAATCACGTTTTTTATGAATCTGGACACAGTCACATGGAATGTGACTCTATACACTCCAAAATTGAACAAAAGTGTAAAAACTCTGCTGTATACACTCCGGATGGATGGATCCAAGTAATGAGACTGGCTAGAACGAATCCCCGCCCATTTAATGTAAATGTGTTAGTTCATGAGGAGTTTTTAGATTTCAATCCAAATCAGTGTCAGTTTGCCGAAGAAGTTACAAGAAAACCAAACCAAAGAAAAAAATGTTCTAATAAAGAAAAACGAAACAATGAACCAGAAAGTAATGAACAACAACTCGAAGCGAGAGGAAAGGAAAAGACGAACTTCCAAGATGCTGTGTGGATTCAGTATCGTAAAAACAGTCCTAAGTCAATTTTTATGAAAACAGATTATAATGACGACAGCTTCAAAGAGCTGAAGATAAAGCCAAAAAGGGGCAAAACTACATTATTAGTACCTGCACCTATTTATACTGAACGTATTCCTAATTCGAAACTTAAAAAAAAAGATTTATTAAAATTATGTGTTGATAACCAAATACCGAAATATTATCATTCTTTTTATCAAAATCTTCCGGACTCGGAAACAACTGAAGATCGTTTGCCACAACCTGATGCTGATGAGGCAGAGGACCTGTAATCGTATTTGTATAACAGTGTTTTGTTTTTGTTTACAACTTAAATGTTCTTTTTAAAATATAAAAATATAAATGAATTCACTAGTTTGTTATTCGCAATTCCAATTATTATAACAGCTTAAATTTACCGTATTTTTACTACTTTACCTTGAATATTTTTTCTTACCTTACTATTGGAGTACTAACCTTACTTTACTTACCTTACTAACCTAACTTACCTTACTTTGTTTACTTTCCTAACTGACTTTTAACAAATATGTAGTTTTCTACCTCTAGCAAACTTACGTAAGTGGTACTTTCGTAAGTTCACCGAAGTCTCAATTGGATTTTTTTATTATGTTAGTAACGAAAGTACCACTTTCGTAAGTTTGCCGAGGTACAAATAAATATCTATTAACTTCTATGTATGATGATGTAAAGTTACGAATGTGCATTTATTTCTGATCCTTGTAAAATATTGACAATCCTTTGATAATATCTTAATAATGTACTATTTTGAAAACCAAATGTACAACGGTACCTATATAGCTGTTACTAAAAAAAAGTTATCATTGATGTTTGCTTTCAAAACGCTCCCCTGTAAAATGCATTTTCTGCAGATTCGTAAGTCTGCCGTGGATGTGACGATATTTTCACGTGAAGACCTTAAAATCTACATAAAGACCGGCTGTCATCAATATTGATTGCTGATTCTTACATTACAGGCACTATAAGTAAGTGTTCCTAATAGAATCAATTATCATCATCATTCTCTTGCCCTAGTCCCAATTCATTTGGGGTCGGCGCAGCATGTCTTCTTCTTCCATACTTCTCTATTACTAGTCATAATAATATAATATTAATAGAATCAATTAAATGAAAAATTATAGTAAAATGATAAAAAAATTGCAGTTTCTGATTTATTCTTTTGTATTCACCCAACTATCTGGATGCCAAATTTGAACTTTCTAGGTCATCTGGAATTGGGTTAGAGTTTTGATCTTTAGGTCAGTCAGTGATAAAAATGACGATCTAAATAACCGTTTGAGGTGTATTTATGAAATTTGGAGCATTTTTGTATCTTGCAAGTCTCAATATATGAGCCAAATTTACAATTTGACTTGTATGTTTATGTGAAATAGTTTATGAGTTATGAGGGGGTCAAAAGTGGCTCCAAATGGTTCGTGTAATATTACACACGGTGCTGCTCGCCAGTTCTGTTAGCTTGAACTTGGCTTGACACGCTACCGCGTGTTTCGATACTATAGAGTTGAGATGACAGTTTCTCGTATTGTTTTTGTTTGTGGAATCAGTGCTTTAATATCTTGCCTCCTTTGTGATAAGATAGCGGTATCGTTAGGCAGCCCTTTGTGTTTTTTTCAAAACAGTATGAATTATGAATAGTTTTCTCACCGAACGCAAATTATTTATTGATAAAGTGTTTCGGTGGGATATCTAATCCTTTTAAAAACGTTATTCATATTCATATCTTTATTTGCATTCCATAATGTATGAGTATCTTAAAATGGGCTTAAAGCTAAGGCACAATTACGGACCCTGTAAAAATTCCTGGGTCAAATAAAATTAATACTGAATCTATTTACAATTTTAAAACAGGTGCTTAATATTAGTTAACTAAATTATAACATGATTTTTTTTGAGATCTCTTATAAACTTATAACATAATAATTATTCGGTAAGATTACATTAAAACATATCTTATAATAATAAAATAATATTTATATATGTATGTTTATTATATTATTTTTATTAGGGTTCGTTGCACTCGCTCCACAGTAATAAATTTGAATTTTGCTGCCCCTCCCCAAATAGGGATGCAGTAGACTAAATCAGACTGCACCAAAGCGATATAAATTATGTCCTTTAATAGATTTCTAAATGGGTCTCCGGTATTGTTAATTTTTTTTTTGAACAATGTCTTTGAAAATCCAGCTTAGTTTCCGAACCCTGTTACTGACCCGCTCAAGGTGAAGGGACAAAGACAATCTCTGCTCAAACATGACACCTCAATATTTAGTGCGAGTGACCTCATTAGTTGCAGGCACACAGTTTTTGTTTTGAATGTCACCACACTAGTGAACTTTGATTGTGAGGTCCTTATTTGGATGTGTACGGTTACAGATACTAAAGCATATTATTATAACTATAGTATAGAATAAGTCAAGATCATCAATACTCTGAAATATCAAGTTGTATGCTCGGCTAGCTCTTATCATTTAAGAATTTTGTCGCGCAGTACTTCGCTTATAGGGAGCATACAGAGATTGGGACGGAACACGCAGCCCTTTTAACCCGACTGAGGCCGATAATGTGTTTCTCAGCCTATATGTATACAGGATGGTGCCGACAATACGACAATAAAAGAAAACACTGCTAATACTAGTTCATAGGAATATTTTAAATTAAAAAATATTTTTTTTCAAACAAACTAAATAGCATAAAACTGTTAACGAAATACAACACCATTTATAAATATTGGCTTACTAACCTTAGGTACAAAATACATAACCCTTATGTATAATTTGCACTAATTCGCGTCTGGAAATAATATTTAAGGAATGAATATGACAAAGTAGCGAGTTGGCAACACGTGTTTAGTGTTAATTATACCGATGCGGGGGTCGCTAACCTGTCGGTGTTTTATTTATTGTCGTATCGCGGCGCCACCACTGTATATACAACGTCTCCCAAAATTCAACGATACGCGGGCACCGGAGGGTAGAACTGGTCATGACAAAACGAGAAAAAAAATGTATCTCAATCTTTTTCAATTACAATAAAAAATTGTAATCCTTCGAATATTGACACCCCTTTTGATAGTTTTGATGACTACAATGACCATGACTACAATTTTTCAAAGGGCAATTATTAATCGGGCGAATTAAAATTTAATTGGCGACCAATATATTAAATGGGCGACTATTGTACCAAGTAAGCAACTATTTATCCGGTCATTGCGGCAAGGAGAACATAGGAAGCAAGAGCGAGCGAAGGCTGAGAGAGACTTGTGGAATTTATTTTCGCTCGTTTAAATACTACCCTTTTTCAAATATTTAAGTTTTTTTTTTATAGAAATGGATGAAATGATAGTTTTTCTCGGAAATCTATTTTTGTCGCTTTTCGCATATCATTGTGTGGGGTTATTTGATAAAGTTCTTCTAAATAAAGAACCACCATCTTCATAATATCTCTTTGAAATAAGAAAATACAATACCTAATGTTTTTATTGAAGAGGGTAGGCACATCTAGAGTCATTTGAAGAAAAGAATAAATAAAATTGGCTATTATTCATACTAATGAATAATAGCCAATTTTAAATCACTAGATTTATAATGATTTTGTGAGATCACTAATATTTATGTAATATCAAATATTTACATTTTTAATTGACACTAAATTAAATAAATAAAATCGCTCCCCCCATCGAATAATATTGTAGTACTCCGCGTCACAAAAGGTACGTCGATTGGCTCGTTACCACACCAGTATGTAAGTAGACGTCCGTTCTCGCCTGTGGCTCTCACGCGACTGACTACTCCACTACCCGTGTGCCCGAGACAACGTCATGTTTATTGACTAGATTATAGATCACAAACACTACATCCCTTCCTTATTATAAATTTATTAATCAAAGACGTAGTTGGTTACATAATCAACCCAACTAGTCACACAATCAATTTCTTATTTATTTCATTTTGATCCTGTTCAGAAATACTTTGATCTTCACCATGAACTTTCCATTCGCCTTCTACTCTCTTCAAGTGAATCACGTTACGTTTAAGTTTTTTTCCCGTTTTTTCATTCCTTACTATTACATCTCCACCGTCCTAGTGTTCGACAACATGTGGTGTAGGATTAAAGGTAGTAAATAAGTTATTTCCTTTTTCCATATCTTTTATATGTACTTTATCTCCTTCCAAAAGTGTTGAATACTCGGCGTGCCGTTTTCTGTCTCCATACTCTTTTCCTTTCTCCTTCTCTATTTTATCTTTGTCTCTTACTTCGGAATCATCATTCTTATTATTACTGTCAAGTAAAGAAGGGATTTTATCCCTATTTGGTCTATTGAAGAAAAGTTCTGTAGGGGTCTTTCCTGTCACAGAATGTGGGGTTGAGTTATACATCATTAGGTACTCCCACACACTCTCCTTTAAATCTTCTTTTTGCATGTGACTGATTTTTAACCTCTTTAAAATGTCCCTATTTTGTCTCTCGACCTCACCATTTTGCTGAGGCCAGTAAGGTATAGTTTTGAACAGTTTTATATTGCATTGTCGGCAATATTCCTTGAATTCGTTACTAACAAATTGCCTACCATTGTCAGCTGTGATTGCTGAGGGATATCCGAGACGACTGAATATTTCTTTTAGCAGCTTAATTATCTGCAAACTTGTGATAGTTTTAGTAAATTTTATCTCTTTGTACCTGCTGTAATAATCAATAAGTACAAGCAAGTAGTCGTTGTTTGGCAGCGGATCTAATAGGTCTACTGCAACATCCACCCAAGGAGCAGCGGGCAGATCGCGTCGTTTCATGGGCACAGGGTGGCTAGGTAACCCAACAAGAGTACATCCTTTACACTCTTAATTCAGCGTCCTTGTCAATTCTTGGCCACCAAACTTTTGATCTCAGCCGGCTTTTCATCGCCACTATCCCTGGGTGGCGTTCGTGTGCAGCATCCAATACTCTTTTCCGGAGTTCTTTTGGGATTACAATTTTGTTACCTCTGAGTAAAATTTTATCGTAAAAACATTTTCAAAAATTTTATATCCCTTTACCGAATCATCCCAGTCTTTATTATACATTCCTTTTTTTACGTTTTTAATTTCTTGATCTCGCCCAGAGCATTCTGTTAGGATTTCCATGGGAATAGCACAAGGTCTAGACTGTTCCACTATCTGCTGTACATAATCGTCAACGTTTCCGGGTGGGACATTGTGATATTCGCAAAGTCTTGACAAAGGATCGGCGATATTAATTTTACCAGGTATGTATTTAATATTGTATCGAAAGGCTTGTAGCCGTAGAACCCAACGTTCAACGCGTGCACATGGTTTCGACTTCTGTCCAAATAAAAACTCTAACGGCTTATGATCTGTAATTAGATCAAATGTTTTTCCAAACAGAAAAATCTTGAAGTGCTCTACGGCCCAAACCAGAGCGAGTGCCTCCTTTTCTGTTTGGCTATATTTCCGTTCCAGTTCAGTCAAAGTGCGGTTACCATATGCGATAATTCTAGACTCTCTGCTATCATTTTGGGAAAGGTTTAGGGGATGTGTGATTTTGTTTATTCCAATACCTAATTTAAGGACTCCTAAACGAAGAGCAGTTTCTTTTCTCAACAAATCTCTCGATCCTTCTTTAATTACGTTAACAGTATTTTTTTCTGATTTCTGATTCACCTTGATGTCAGTTTCAAAAGATCCTTGAATGTTAATTCAAAGGTAATTTACTCCCGTAAGAATATAAGTTTTTGTTTGATACCTTCATTTGATTAGTACAGCAAACTTTTTTCTTTTTTAAATCTTCCCATGTCTTTTCAGTAATTAAGTTTAAATTACATCCAGAATCTATAAGCAAATTCAGTTTGACTCCATCCATTTCGATGGTAGCTTCGTTGTCGTCATTCATGTTAAAAACGTAATGGTCCTCGTCAGAAGAATCACCTCCAAAGTTTATTGAGTTTACTTAATTCCGTTTCTTTTTAATTTTAGAATCGTCATTTTGTTTGTTTTCATGTTTTCGCTTTTGGGGTCTTGACCTACACATTGCGCTAAAGTGCCCGGATTTTCCGATATATCTCAGCACGGGTGGATTCTATGATAGCCATCAAAAAAGGTATTTTTTTACAGTCTGTTTAATTTTGTGAACGATATTATTCGCGTGTAAACTCAACGATATCGTAGTTAGTATTGATGCATTATGGTATTATTCGTTGAAATACGGTGCCGAAAAACCTACCGGCAATATGACATTACGATATTATTCGGGTGAAATCCAAGCGATAGTGTATACTGTAATGTAACATGACAATAATATTCGTAGATCTGTAGTGTCAAAAGATTAACAGTAATATAATGTTTCAAATACTATGTTTTATGAAATAGTCAGTAAGTACCTATTATTTGATTTGGCAGAAACATAACCATATTAGAGGAAGTTAATTTTATTACTGGATAATTTATATTTTTTATTTATTGAGTTTGGGTAGCTTATAGCAAACAATATAAAAAAATATAATGAGACAATCAACGAGAAGCCATTTGCAAGCCTCCACAAAATAAGTACCTGTACAAGCAGGAAAGCAGGCGCAACCACTATTAATATTCATCAGAAAGAATGCAGCTTTTGGACAAGGCAGTAGTAATTGTAATAACAGTAGCATCCTCAATCGATTTGTTTGCAAACAAACGCGGCCATCCGTGCCTTTTTTTTTTTTTTTTTTTCTCGTTGTGGAAATCCTCTATGGATGTCCTCCGCCCTGGGGAGAGCGGAGGGGTCTGTCAGACTCGTACTGACTAAAACCACACCGGTGTTCCCTCGCACACTTGCGTCGGGGGGCAACGGGATCTGATGCGACTTCCGCTGCCCCGGACTAGTGCCGGCCCGCCTGACCTGCGGGCCTCGTCCCGGGGGGGAGTGAGGTGTAAAACTCCCCCCGTTACGTCTGAGAGAGGCGCGCGTGGAACACTACGCGCCGCCGTCTCGGGTCCAGTGTGATCGGGACCTATTTAGGGGGGCCGGAAGAGGGCGTTGTCCGCCCTCTGCCGACGCCCGGTGCGTCTGCTGCGGGATGGGCGGGAGCTCGTCATCTCCCTCTCCCTTTCCGCAGCCTCCTTCTGCGACATGACGGTGTCGCAGAAGGACACCACCGCGTCCCAGGACTCTGCGCTGCCGACCATCGAGCGAACGACGGTCGGCAGCGACAGGTCTCCTCCTACCTCCGTAACGAGCGCACGGCGCGGCTCATCCCACGCGGCGCACTCGGCCAGCGTATGCCGCGCCGTGTCCTCCAGACAGTGGACGCAGTGATGGCACCGGGCGTCCGGCTCCCTGCTTATGCGACACAGGTACTTCCCGAAGCAGCCGTGCCCCGAGAGCACCTGCGTCGCCCGAAACGTCAGGGAGCCGTGCTTCCTCCCGAGCCAGTCGTCGAGTACTGGCCGGATCGCCTCGACCGTGTCGAGGCCGGCGGTGGGGAGCTCTAGCCTCCCCCGCCATTCCGCCACCATGACCTGTCGGAGCTGAGACCGGTACAGCGTGATCTGTCGCTGCACCAGCCTCTCGCCCCGATCATTGGCCTCCTCGCGCCACTGGTGCAGTGTCGCGAGGGTCTTCGCCTCCAGGTCCCACGGCGGGGATCCGGCCAGTACACAAGCCGCCTCGTAGGAGATCGTGCGATATCCCCGTATGACCCTGACGGCCATCGCTCTCTGCGGTCTGCGCAGAACAGCGATAGTGCGGGCCGTCAGGTCTGTCGCCCAAATCGGGGCCCCATAAAGGGCCATCGATCGCACGATCCCGGCCATCCGTGCCTAGAGCAACTTTCCCTGCGACGCGAACAAGGCTCATATGCGCAACTTACAGCGTGCTGTAATGAAGCGCATAAGCGAGCATCGTTGCACTCGATGGGACAAGGAGCTCAGTGAACTCGAGCCCACTCACCTAACTTTCTAACAATTGCAAAGGAAGATGCGTGCCACCGACGAGGCTTCGATGCCTTGTCTCATCCGCCCGGATAAGAGCGTCACATTCGACGACTCTGAAAAGGCAGAATGCCTAGCCACAAACGTCACCTCGACATGGTGAATGGTGAAGTCGAAGGTAGAGATGCTCTCCCTCCCGTCGAAGACCCCGATGATCCTCTGCCTCCAGTCACAGCCGACGAAGTGCATGACATCATAAAAAAGCTTCTGCCGCGGAAAGCACCCGGCGATGGAATTACCAATAAGTTGCTCAAACTCCTCCCTGCCCAGTGTTAATGGCAGCCATCTTCAATGGCGCCTTGAGCAACAACTTCTTGCCCCAGGTATGGAAAGAGGGGGTGCGTTGTCATGCGTTGACAACGCACCCCCTGGTGCGTTGTCAGAATTCCTCCTCCTATGCCCGATGGCTGCCGGTCCCTCTCGATACGTCTGGAGGGAATAGCAGCTGCCGGGCCGGTGCACTCTGGGCGTGGGCATCCTTCCCCGAGGAATGGGAAGAGATTCTTATTCCTCGGAGAATGTTACTGTCCATGGCTAATATTCTGACATGGGAGGGGTCCGTTCTGGACCAAGGGTGCGTTGCTCCGCGTGACCCTCTGAAAAGCAGAGGGCACAGTGGAGGAGCTAGGTCGGGCTCGGTGTGCACTTACCCTGCCTCCGAGCAGACAGTCTTCTCACGTTGAAATGATGTTTTTCGTTAGTTGCTTGAAATAACAATTATTTGTTAAAAATAGGTCGTTATCTCTACTACAATTATATCAAAGAGAATTTTAGATAATTTTTTAAACATTTAGTAATCATCATTCTCCCGATGCATGTTTAGGCAAAAACTCACGGAGACCTGATTTGGGGGCTCAAATGTGTACATTCTATTGAATATACACCATCAAAAAAACTCACATATATCCTATACTTTAATATTATCAGAATACATTTCTGCTTTTGTGTGCTGGCTAGAACTTCGTAAACTACGACCGCCGTTTTTGATCGTTGTAAATAAAAATATTTTTCTAATAAAAAATATGGTAATTGACTGTACCAAATAAAATAATTATTAGTTACATTGGTGTATTTTATTTAATGTTGCAACCGTACTATTTATTTATTTACGTACACATCACTACATAGTATAAAACAAAGTCGCTTCCCATCATCATCATGTCATGCTTAGATCTTTAAAACTACGCAACGGATTTTGATGCGAAAATTGAAATTTTGAAATTACCTGAACGAATTTAAATATTTAACAGCAAATGAAACGTTTAAATGATACGAATAGCATGGACTATAATACTGTCCTTTAAAATATCTCATAAAAGTACTTTCATAGTATCGATAGTACCATAATTATTTCGTTTTCTATGAGTATGGAGCACGATTTTCAGACTACTATGCTACGGATGTCGGTTATCAACGATCGGTTACTGCGTAAAAATTTAAATGATTATTTATATTTACTTAATTTAACACTTTAAGATTCTTAAATAATGAAAAATATAAAACAAGTTAAAATAAATCTTAAAACGAATTAAATAACATTAAAATGGCAAATGAAAAGTTTTTCCGTCCACCGAAATACCACCGTAACCCCATGCTAAGAAAACTTGTGTTACGTTGGATCAAGATCGTTTAGACGCCATACTCACAATATCATGGTCCAAGCGAATGAACAGAAATGAAAGAATCGGTCGCGTAGCTCGCCGACCGCTCGGTGCGTAAAATATCTAAATTCGCGAAGCGCCGAAATGTAAGAGCGCTCTTACGACGTCTCTGCACCACACACAGCCACACAGCCATACAACCCAATGTTAATAACATTGGGTTGTGTGGCTGTTTTTTATGTTCTTGCAGGATAATTTTAAATATAAATAACTGTCTTACTGTCAAAACCTCGTACAAATGGAACAGTGTTATGGTGGGAAAACGCATCGGTTTAAACGTGTTAACCTTCAGTATAGCTCTCTGGGCGACCTCAACTGCCTTTAGCGTGGTTTTGCAGATACCTCCCCAGGATGAAATGCAGTAGGTAAGAAGCTAATGGGGTACGTATTTGAATATCGAAGATTAAAATACCTACTGTTAAAATATCGATGTTCAAAACATCGAAAATGGAAATATCGAACGACCATAAAACCGAAAATTAAAATAACGAAAGTTTATATTATCGAATGGTTAAATATTCTACGTCCAATATATCTAAAATCTAAATATCTACAAAACTTACATCGAAAGATCCAAATATCGAAATACACATTATCGAATGTCCTAAATATCGAAGTACAGACTATCGAACGTCCTAAATATCGATGGGTACATATATTATTTGAACATCGAAAATTAATATACCTACGTGTAAAAATGGGTTAATTTTCAACATTTAATACATTCATTAATTCACCCTAAAAATACGTACAAGTTAAAATATCGAACAAATTTTGATATAAGTAGTATGAGTGGAGAAAGGTTGCTTCTGCAACATCTCCAGCGCTACGGGAAGTGAAACCCCTTCGCCCTTGCGTAACAAAGGATAGGCACCCATGTTCACCTCCGCAGCTTCGCCTTGCTGGTCGCCTCCGGCGACCAGCCTCAGCCGCTACGGCTCCCACGGGTGCCTATGCTTTGTTACAGCAGGCGGAGGTTGCCCTCCCTTCGCGCCTCCGGATTTTTATATACACTCTAGGGGTAACAGCCAAAAGACTACGTAAATTCGGGGTGCCCCAATTCGGTTTTGGAACAATTTCGACCTATTTTATCCATGATCGCGTAGGCGCGGAGGGGCGAGGCAGCCCGCGAGCTGAGGAACAGGTGGTTTCAACGCCGCAGCTGAGGCTGGCCGGCGAAGCCGGTCAACAAACCGAAGCTGCGGTGGTGAGCGTTTAGACCATCTGCGACGTTAAGCTCGCGTGGGACTGCCGGAGCCCTGCAGCGCCGCAGCCGTGACAGAATCCATGCTTGCTTGCATGTTGCATGATTTCTGCCTATATAATTTTTTTTTCGGTATTTTAACTAGTAGGTATTTTTAACGTAGATATTATGAACTTAGATGTATTAAATGTTGATGTTTTGAACTTAGGCATAATGTCATTCGATATTTTGAATCATTCGAAATTTTAATCACTCGGCATTTCAATCTTCGACGTTTTAAGCGTAGGTATAACAATTTTCGACATTTTGATATAATCGATATTTAAATTTTCGATGTTTTGAAGATTGGTATTTTAAGCGTAGGTATTTTAATCTTCGATATTCAAATACGTACCCAGCTAATGACACAGGGCCTGATATATTCGCTTCAGCAGTGCAGGGTCCGCGACGTGACGTAGGTTTTTAAATACATAAATTAATTTTCGTACTTAATAGAGTACGAAAATAATAACAAAGAATTTTGACATATTCTTTAAAGTTGAGGTTATTGTCTAAAGTAATACCAAGTTTATTTTGGAGTATTAACGCGTTCCAGACGTGAACATGCGCAACTATCCGCAGACATGCACACATTGTGACAATTCGTAGGTCGCCACGAATACTCACCGCCTGCCTAATACTTAAACAAATATACTTAGTTTTATCTACCTTTAAACTAAGTATGTTTTTCTGCAGCCATCCCTTAACCGTACAAAGCCATTTTGTGCGATAGTGAAGACCTCCTCCCAACTATCACCCGCAAACACCAACATGGTGTCATCCGCGAAAGGTATAATTTCACCTTTGGTAAGTTTAAGACAAGTGTGTACTTTTGTGTTTATCTACTCGGACACACTGAGTTCGCCAAGAGAGGTAGCTTTTGAAAAGTTCAAGCTGAGTGCCCCTGATACCCAGTACCTTCAATTTGTTGAGTAAGAGGGAGACAGAAATCGTATCAAATGCCTTAGTTAGGTCAAGAAAAATAGAAAGACATTTTTTTCCTGTGTCCAGATTAGAACTAACAAATTCTATAAGTTTATTCACTGCCTGTTCTGTAGATTTTCCGTGCCTAAACCCGTAATGGTTTACTGAAAGCAGTTTATTTTTTCGAGATATTTTAATGGACGGATGTTTATATTTTTTTTCTAGAATTTTGGATATTGCGGGTAGTATGGATCAGTCTATAGTCGTTTATACGATTTCTGTCTGCGTTCTTATAGATTAGGCACACTTCTGATCGTTTTGGGGAATGGGAAAACAGTCCAGTTTTTAAACAATCGTTGAATTTTTTTCCCATTGGCGATACAAAATTTTAGACAAACTCTTTGTTCGACGTTTTTGTCCATTACGAAATTCGCAATACACACTAGATATGATCTAACTAAAAACATAACCCTCCTTTTGGGCTTCGTCGCAGTCGGGTAAAAACAGCACTGTATTTAATCTAAATAACAGATGCAACTCAAACTCCGCACCAAAATGGAAAACAGTTGTGCCAATCTAACAACAAAAAAAAAACTAAAAACTGGATTTGGGACCATTAACAAATCATCCATTCCCGATACTTTTTTGACTGAATGTATAAAAAATTTCATGGTGCACTAAAAATAATTCATCATCATCATCATTATTTCAGCCGAAAGACGTCCACTGCTGGACATAGGCCTCCCCCAAGTGTCACCACATTGACCAGTCCCGTGCGTCTCGCATCCAGCGGATCCTTGCAATCTTTACCAGGTCATCGGTCCACTTAGTGGAAGGCCTTCCAACGCAATGTCTTCCGGTTTGCGGTCGCCATTCCAGAACTTTTCGGCCCCATCAGCCATCCGTTCTGAGAGCAATGTGCCCTGCCCACTGCCATTTATGTTTGGCTATTCTTCGGGCTACCTCGGTAACCTTGGTAGAACCAAGGTTACCGAGGTAGCCCTTGCGGGTGTCCTCATTTCAGATTTGATCACGCAAGGAAACTCCGAGCATAGCTCTCTCCATTGCCCTTTGGGTGACTTTAAGCCTTCTATAATGCCCATTGTGAGCGACCACGTTTCGGTCCCATATGTAATCACTGGCAACACACACTGGTCATAGACTTTCGTCTTGATAAACTGCGGTAAGTTGGACGAGAAGATACCACGCAACTTCCCGAACGCTGCCCAGCCGAGTCGGATTCGACGATTGACCTCTTTCTCGAAGTTAGACATACCTAACTGGCTCGTTTGTCCCAGGTAGACATAATCGTCTACAACTTCGAGTGTAGAGTCTCCGATCTTGATAGGAGTGGGTGTTACATGGGCATTAAACATGAATTTGGTTTTCACTCTTTCGCAAGCTCTACTAAGGTCATCGAGAATTGTACTGAGGTCCTCCATGGTGTCAGCCATGACCACTATATTGCCGGCAAACCGAAGGTGTGAGATGTACTCACCATTGACGTTGATGCCTAGCCCTCTCCAGTCCAGAACCTTGAAGACGTCCTCCAGTGCAGCGGTGAACAGTTTCGGAGACATATCTCCGAAACTGTTCACCGCTCAGACGTCATAACGTCTCCCTGTCTCACACCTCGCTGCAGAAGGATAGGTTCCGAAGTCCGGTCCTGAAGTCGGACTGACATGGTGGCGTTTTTGTACAAACACTTCAACACCTCGATGTACTGATAGTCAATTTGGCACTGTTGGAGAGACTGCAGTACAGCCCAAATCTCAATCGAATCGAAGGCTTTCTCGTAGTCCACAAATGTAAACAGAGAGGCAGGTTATACTCTTCGGTCTTCTGTAAAAACTGTCGCAGCGTATGTATGTGGTCTATAATGCTAAAGCCTTTTCGGAATCCGGCTTGTTCGGGAAGCTGAAAATCGTCAATACTGCGCGCGAGACGATTCGTGATAACTCTTGAAAACAACTTGTAGACATGGCTTAGAATTGAGATGCGCCTATAGTTCTTCAGCCGGGCATTGTCGCCCTTTTTGAAGAAGAGTACCACCACACCCCTGCACCATACCCAACCAAACAGCTTCTGAAGGGCCTTAAGTACCGGTTTTCTACCCGCCTTCAGGAGTTCGGCCGTAATTCCGTCATCACCCGGTGCCTTGTTGTTTTTAAGCTGGTTCAGAGCCATCCTAATCTCGAATAGGCTGACATCCGGAATGTCTTCGGTATAGTGTGGGGTCAGTCTAGCTCTTGGGTCGTTAACTAGATTTGCAACGGGTTTACTGGTTGAAGTGTACAACTGGCTATAAAAACTCTCGATCTCCCTCAGCAGCTCCGGTTTGACGGATACGATCATGCCATCGTCGGTCTTCAGTTTCGTGAGCTGGCTCTGCCCAATAGCCAGATCTCTAGAAAATATCTTGGAGCCTTAATTCCGCTCAACAGCGTCTTTAATACGCTCGGTATTAAAGCGGCGGAGGCCGCTCTTCAAGGATTTAGAGATCAGTCTATTGATCTGCCGATATTTCCACACCTCGTCTGAAGACTGCAAGATCATCTCGCCGCTACTTCATGAGCTCAAGAGTATGATCAGTGAGTCTCTTTTTCTTATGTTCACGACGTGCCTTTTAGAACTTAGACCCAGTCGTATGGACAGTTTCCACGAACCCGTCGTTGTTCCATATGGTGTCGGACGTAAAGAATAGCGCCATCCCATATCTTCCCGTGGGTGTCGTAAGAGGCGACTAAGGGACTTACCAGAGAACGGGCAGCAGCGTTCTATGTGCATTTTGTAACAACCTTACTGCGATCGCCAACCCACCTGCCAAGCGTGGCGATTATGGCAAAATCCCCCAAATGATGAGCGCAACACAAAACTTGACCTGGCAACATACAACACGCGTACACTCCGGACCGACGAGAAGATAACGGAACTCGAAGAGGAATTGAGCAGGCTGCGATGGAGTATTTTGAGATTATCTGAAGTTCGAAGAGAGGGTGACCGGCAGTCCCAGGGTGGTGTTGGGTCTATCGTCCACAAGTCTCTCGTGAATAACGTGGTAAAGATCGAGAGTGTGTCGACCAGGGTAGCGTACCTTATACTCAGAATATCCTCAAGATATTTGCTGAAGGTCATACAGGTCTACGCCCCGACCTCGACACACCCCGACGACGAAGTGGAGACCATGTATGAGGATATTTCCAAAGCTCTGCATGGTTTTAAAATTTCCTTCACCGTTGACATGGGGGACTTCAACGCGAAACGAGACGGGGTTGAGCTGCAGGTGGGGCAATTTGGGGTTGGGCGTCGGAACCACCGGGGTCACCATCTGGCTAGTTTTATGAAGAGGGAGGGCCTCTTTATGATGAACTGCTTCTTCAAAAAGCCTGAGCACAGGTAGTGGACCTGTCAGAGTCCCGATGGTGCAACTAAAAATGAAATTGACTTCGTCACGTCAACCAAAAAGCAAATGTTCAATGATGTCTCTGTGATCATTTCAGTGAAAACCGAGAGCGATCACCGCATGGTAAGAGGTACATTAAACATCAATATTAAGCTTGAAAGGTCTCGACTGATGAAGTCTACGCTCCGTCCCGCATAGATCCAGATCCAAAACCCCAAGAGCTTTCAGATTCTTTTTTTCGGATGGGAAATCATCAAATGATCCCCCCGCTCTGGGCAGGGCGGAAGGGAGAGTGGAGTGTGTGTGAGAGAGAGACTTGTACTGACTAAAACCCATCCTTGTTCCTGCTTTGCTCTTCGTGTTCCAGGGCCACGGTATCTCTTTCGAACAGCCCCGCAGCCCTGGCAGGCATCGGTCCGTGCGGACCCCTACTTAGTTGCTGACATCTCTTTGAGGCGCGCGTGGAGCACGAACGCGCCGTCGATACGGCCATAAGACGGCTGGATGGCGAGCTAGCCCATAACTCGCCGTCCACCAACGCCCGATGATAAAATAACTAACGAACTAATCAAAAACACCATAAATCAGATAATAGAACCGTTTACGAACGTATGCAACGAAATCTTGGATACACAGCAAATCCCAACTCAATGGACAACGTCCACTATAATACTTCTGCACAAAAAGGGAGACAGAAACAACATGAGCCATTATAGACCCATTAGTCTAAGGGCAAATATGTACAAAGTATTCATAAAAACAATATTGGAAAGAGCCAACCAAAACAACAAGCGGGATTTCGCTCAGATTATTTGACAATCGATCACATTCACGTCGTCAAACAAATAATTCAAAAATGTAACGAATACGACCGCCCGTTCTATTTGGCGTTCGTGGACAAAGCATTTGATTCTTTAAAGTATAGTTACATTTGGACGTCACTAAAGAATCAGGGAGTGGAAAACAAATATATTAACATAATTCAACAAATATATGCCAACAGCACAGCAAAAGTACAGCTCGAAAGAATTGGAGATCATTTTGAAATTCAGAGAGGAGTCAGACAAGGACACTCGTTGTCACCTTTTGGTGACCACGGGTGTCCTGGAAAACATCTTTAGACAGTTGAACTAGGATGAATTTGGCATTAATAATAAACAGGGAAAACTTACACCACCTTAGATTCGCAGACGATCTCATTGTTTTTGCAGAGGACCCTACCGCACTTCAAACCATGCTTCAACAACTAGCATCGGAAAGCAAAAAAGCAGGGCTATCAATGAATACGTGCAAGACCAAATTGATGTCAAATAGGACAAAAGTCAAGATAAAAGTGGAAGAAGAAGAGATTGAATAACTGGTCTCTTAAAGAAATAACGAAAAATAAAACTGTAACTGTTTCAGAAAAAAGGAAGCTATACAACACCTGCATTCTTTCATGTCTTACGTACGGCTGCCAGACCTGGCCATTATCACGAAAGATCGAACACAAGCTGTGTGTATGTCAAAGAGGAATGGAGAGGAGCATGATGAATCTAAGAGTGCAAGACAAATGAAAAGGTACGAAAATAAGGAACATCACTAAAGTGGCTGACGTTAGAGTAAAAACCAGAAAACTGAAATGGAAATGGACAGATCATATGATGATAGCCAAGACGGAAAAATGGACCAAAAATGTCACAGAATGGCACCCAAGAAATGGAAAAAGACGTAGAGGAAGACAGGTGAAAAGGTGGGAGGATGATCTGCCAAAGGGTTGGCGAAGAACTGCTCTGGACAGGGATTGGAGGGAAATAGAGGAGGCCTATGTCGCAAGAAAACCTGACCTTTAAGTTAAGTACTTGTTTATGTATTAAGGTCAGAGTAAAATAAAGGCTATTTTTATTTTATATATTTTAATAACTTTAGTCAAAAAAACATTGTAAACCTGCGCAATTATTTCGACGGGTTGTCAATGTTACTGGACTGGGCTCCGTTCTAAGACTTCATTGTTTGAAACATACACAGGCGCTTGGTTTAGAACTGGCTGTTAATTTGTACCGTAATTCTTTTTGTTTCTCAAGGGGGGTGTACGGTGCGTACACTTGCAGAGTTGTTGTTAGGTTGAAGTGCGTAGAGAAAAGATCACTTGGTTCACATTAGATTTATTCCGTATAAATTACAAGTAGAACTGTTGTTTCTATAGTTAGTCACCGCGTTGCAGTAATTGCACTCACTCATTAAAATGTAATGAATGCGGTTTTATAGTAACAAAAATGACGACAATTGACATCTCCATCCCATTTTTGCTAATGCCATTTGCTTGGGCATATTTTCAACCAACGTAATACATACTTCACGTCTATCATGGTAGTTCACTTTTTTTCCACATCTACCCTCATATTTTCGGTTTCCGATAAAGCGCTTCGAAGGAAACGTTTGGATTTCCAGTAGTGTTAACAGTAATAAAGTCATAATCCTCGTTACTCTCATCTACTCTTTGTTTTCTTTTCTCATCTAATCTCTTCCCACTTTCACTTGTTATATCATTTCGCAATTTACTTGGCTCCAATTACTTGTCAACTTGTTGTTGGTTGATAGGTAAACTCTCCTCATCACCATAATCATCATCTTCTTCTCCACTTCCCATTATATAAACTAAAAAATATTATTTCGCTAACGCAAGGTAGTACAAATTGCGTGACTTATAAGGACACCGATAATATGGTACACCAGCGCACGCTTCAAATGCGCGCGAGCGACTGAGAACGATTTAATTTCATCTTTATTGGCTTGGCTTTACGAAATCTCAGCTGACAACTCGAGCGAAGCTATTTTCGATTTTCTCCAGTGCTAAGGAATTTAGATTTAGTCGGAAGAATCGAGCGTGGCGAGAATTCAATGAATTCCATCGTAACAGAGATTTCCACATTTCGATGAGTTCGTCGCAGACGCGCGCCCTTCTCGCAGTGAGTACGTGTTGCGTGTCTCACTTGTTTCGCTGAAGATCATCGTCGATAACGCGCATGTCGGCAGCTGTAGGTGTGTGTCTACACTAGAAGATTGACCTTCTGTAGATCTGCCTGTAGACCTGACTCTATCTGACTTTGGACGCACTCGGAGACGTTCCTATATCAATCGTGACTCGTGGGTTTTGCTGATGCATATCTTGAAATGCTGTCCAACAAAAATTTAATCGATGCCATTTCAGATTAAGTAATAAATTATATGAAAATCAGTGTTGATGGAGTATATAAAATTAATTTCTATTAACTTTATGTTATTATTCCCAACTTTTTGCCCTTTATAAACTTTGTCAAAAAAAGGAATTTTGACAATTTCAAATAAATTAATGATTGCCAAAAAATAAAATCACCATATAAATATACAAAAGCGAAAGTTCACTCACTCACTCATCATGAAATATCAAAAACCGCTTGACGTATAAAGATGAAATTTGGCAGGCAGGTAGTTTATAGTTAGGAGACGTCCGCTAAGAACGGATTTTGCGACAGGGCCGGATTAAGGATGTCTAAGGGCTCTCGCTAAGTCCTTCATTTTGTTTGCTACAAACTTGAAATTTGGCCGGGAGGTAGTTTATAGTTAGTAGACGTTCGCTAATAACGGCTTTTGCGACAGGGCCGGATTAAGGAGGTCTAAGGGCTCTCGCAAATTTGTATGAAACTCCTTCATAAGAACTGATTTTGAGACAGGGCCGGATTAAGGGGGTCTAAGGGCTCTCACAAGTTAGTATGAAAGTTCTGTTTTTTTTTTGCACTACCGACCTTAAATTTAGCACCGTATGTGTTCAAAAAAATGATGAAATTCAAACGAGGTCGTCGAGCCGAATCTCACGCAATCTCATGTGAGAGAGAGGAGGTCTCGGCAAATATCGCGTATTTTTTTTTCCGCTAGAAACTGTAAAATTGCGAGAAAACTGGGTTTAATTAAGTAAACATGTTTTTCTTCTAAAATATGGTCCCAAATATGGAAAAAAAATGAAAATAGTTAAAAAAAAATATTATTTTAAAATGAATTCAACGCAATCAAGCACAGATTATTGTATTTACACTAAACTACGAATTTTGATAAATCAGACGTGAGATTAGGAGGTGGGTGAGGGGGTCAAGCCAAATCTCACGACATAAATTCGACATATATATCAGCCTGTATGAGATTACGGATCTGACGGACCTGTACGGATGGCTCTGAAACAGCTTAAAAACAACAAGGCACCGGGTTATGACAGAATTACGGCCGAACTCCTGAAGGCGGGTAGAAAACCGGTACTTAAGGCCCTTCAAAAGCTGTTTGATTCCGTCATACTCGAGGGGAAAATGCCGCAGGCATGGTG
This sequence comes from Noctua fimbriata, assembly GCA_905163415.1. NCBI lineage: Eukaryota > Metazoa > Arthropoda > Insecta > Lepidoptera > Noctuidae > Noctua > Noctua fimbriata. The sequence continues at coordinate 118,232 of LR990922.1, forward strand.
CAGGGGTGTGGTGGTACTCTTCTTCAAAAAGGGCGACAATGCCCGGCTGAAGAACTATAGGCGCGTCTCACTTCTAAGCCATGTCTACAAGTTGTTTTCAAGTGTCATCAAGAATCATTTCGGGCGCAGGTTTACGATTTTCAGCCTCCCGAACAAGCCGGATTCCGCGATTTTCGCGTTCGGGAAGTTGCGTGGTATCTTCTCGTCCAACTTACTGCAGTTTCTCAAGACGAAAGTCTATGAGCAGTGTGTGTTGCCAGTGATTACATATGGGACCGAAACGTGGTCGCTCACAATGGGCATTATAGAAGGCTTAAAGTCACCCAAAGGGCAATAGAGAGGGCTATGCTCGGAGTTTCCTTGCGTGATCAAATCAGAAATGAGGACATCCGCAAGAGAACCAAGGTTACCGACGTAGCCCGAAGAATAGCCAAACTTAAGTGGCGGTGGGCAGGGCACATTGCTCTCAGAACGCATGGCCGATGGGGCCGAAAACTTCTGGAGAGGCGACCGCGAACCGGAAGACGCTGCTTTGGAAGGCCTCCCACAAGGTGGACCGATGACCTGGTGAAGGTTGCAGGGATCCGCTGGATGCGAGTCGCACGCGACCGGTCAATGTGGCGACACTTGGCGGAGGCCTATGTCCAGCAGTGGACGTCGAGCGGCTGAAATGATGATGATGATGATTAAATACCTAGTTATGTGGCCAGACAGAAGATAGAAGTCTACGTTGGGGCAAACATATAAATGAAACAGTAAATGTTTTTAAATTTCTAATTTTATTAAAAATTTTAACGGGTAGCTCATGGGGAATACACACAAAGTATTTTCAAACGTAGGTTATACATTTCACTAATTTGAAGCTGAATTGACTATGGGTGTTTTATGTATGAGTGTAGCTCCAAATCTCATGTTCCCAAGCTAGTCAAGTTGCAGAGTCAAGCCCTGAGAATTATAGGTGGATATATAAGAAGTTCCTCAATTAATGTAATGGAGTCTGATTTGAGTTTTGCCCCTTTATTTTTAAGAAGAGAGTATTTAACCTATAAATATTCTTGAGAAACAACGTCATGGTCAAACAATATGACAGTTAGCGTTGTTGTAAATCTGAGTGCCCTTTGTAGTATCAAATATTGGGAAAACAAAATAGTTCCCTTATTAGTTAAAATATGTAATGATGTAAAGCATATAGATGTTCTTTCAATAGATAGTCATAAAATGTATACTTTAGAAAACTTGGAAATTCTATTGAGACCAAACATGTTATCAATGTTGATCTAGAATGGGTGTGTAAAAGTTCCCAAATGAAAAATAATCCAAATTTATTAGTGTTCGATGTTATAGCTGAATTAAATTCATTGTACTCTAATTGGCCCAAAAATTTACCAGTGGTTCTAAGGGTACTTCCAGTCTAGGTGCAGGGATATTTGACCAAAGCTGAGGAACTAATCTCGGTTTTAAGTTAACTATAATGAATCAATAATGACACTGGAACTCATTGCAATTTAAAGCGATCGATAATCGAAATCAAAATTTAAAAAGAGTCGTTATTCTTTCAGACAGCAAAAGCGCACAGAGCAAATTGCTCGACGTGCCTCTGGTTTCAGAGGTGCATCGATAGCTTATGATATTATTTTATTATTTAGGAATAATATAGAAATTAAGTTTTTTTTATACTAAATGGGCTTACTCTTGACCTCAATCTAGTCCCGAGGACAGAGATGAGGTCGCCGATGGAACGAGCTAACCCAAAAGAAGCCTATTAACTCGCGACTTAAATATATTGGAATCATGTGAACTTGGGAACACCGACGCAGGCAGGGAATTCCACTCCTAGGCTGTGCGCATAATAAATGATGTAGCAAAGCGCTTCGTGCGAGTGTGTGGAACATCGACAAGGTATGGGTGATAACCTGCAGTACGTCTGGACTCCTGATTGAAGAAGGGAGATGGTGGAAAGAGTTCGTGGAGCTCTTGGGCATGCTCACCGAAGTACAATCTGTAAAAGACCGACAAACATGCATACCAGCTTATCGTCACCAATGAGCCTCTTGGCTTTGCGCTCAACAGAGTCGAGAATTGGTATTTGGCTGAGCCATCCCAAAGGTGTCAGTAATACCCCATGCCGGACCGAACCTGAGTTTTATGTAAACGCTGTCCAGGCTTGAAGTTAGTCCTTATTTGGGATACCCAGCTTTTTTGCCGCAGTTTGAGCTTTCGACTCAATGTAGGCACTGAAGTTCAGATTCGCACTCAACTTCGTGCCAAGAAGCTCGAGGCTGTCAGTAACTGAGTTGCAATGGGTTACAGCTCACATTGGACTACATTGGATTGTCTGAATTAGCAGCAGCAGAGGGTACAACAATTTTATTGACTACTTACCTGATTATTTTGAACACAAATATCTAAATAGCTTCTGCCCGCGGCTTCGCCCGCGTGGAGTTCGGGAATTGCCTACGGGTTCTTAGTTTTAGGATAAATAAGTAATCTATTGGTACTTATCATCATCATTATCATCATTTCAGCCGAAAGACGTCCACTGCTGGACATAGGCCTCCCCCAAGTGCCACCACATTGACCGGTCCCGTGCGACTCACCTTAACCAGGTCATCGGTCCACCCAGTGGGAGGCCTTCCAACGTAGCGTCTTCCGGTTCGCGGTCGCCACTCTAGAACTTTTCGGCCCCATCGGCCATCCGTTCTGCGAGCAATGTGCCCTGCCCACAGCCACTTAAGTTTGGCTATTCTTCGGGCTACATCGGTGACCTTGGTTCTCTTGCGGATGTCCTCATTTCTGATTTGATCACGCAAGGAAACTCTAAGCATAGCCCTCTTCATTGCCCTTTGGGTGACTTTAAGCATTCTGATGAGACCCATTGTGAGCGACGACGTTTCGGTCCCGTATGGAATCACTGGCACCTCACACTGGTCATAGACTTTCGTCTTGAGACACTGCGGTAAGTTAGACAAGAAGATGCCACGAAACTTCCCGAATACATACTATTTATATAATACATAATACTTTTACATAATATTTAATATTAATGTCGCGTATCATGAGCCAACGCGAAAATCAGTGGAATAAACCATATTTACAGACACGTCTACCTCTGAAAAATCCTACCTAATTACTAATAGGTAAATACTCCCGCGCCCCGCACGCCCCACGGAACACTGCGTGCCAAGCGCCCGTCTACGTGAGCTTCGAAGTCCTATTTGACTCTGTTGGGGGATGATTTTGGAAAAATACATGTCTCATCATTTTAATTGAAGAGTGTATACATCAATTTTCAAATCTCTCGACCCAGAAAATATTAAGTTTCACAGAAAATTCAACCCCATTTCACCCTCTTGGGGCTTGAATTTCAATAAATCCTTCCTTATTCCTTGTCTACATTATAAAGGGAACCTCTGTGCAAAATTTCAGATTTCTAGGTCCAAGGGTTTGGGCTGGGCGTTGATGAGTCAGTCAGTCAGTCAGTTTTCTTTTTATTTATCCAGGGTGTAAACGGACCCTTAACGAAGCCTTCAACCAAGCATTTTGTACACCAAACCAAGTAACCTTACTGAAAAAATATTGCTGGGAAACGACTTTTTTTCTTGAGGTGTAAAATCACGTTTAACGGAAAAACTCAATGTAACGCACTCTAACATTGTGCTGATGGATGCATTGAATAGTGAACGGGTCATGGGAGTACGTATTTGAATATCGAAGATTAAAATACCTACGCTTAAAATACCAATGTTCAAAACATCGAAACTTTAAATATCGATTATATCAAAATGTCGAAAATTGTTATACCTACGCTTAACACGTCGAAGATTGAAATGCCGAGTGATTAAAATTTCGAATGATTCAAATTATAGAATGACATTATGTCTAAGTTCAAAATATCAACATTTAATATATCTAAGTTCATAATATCTACGTTAAAAATACCTACTAGTTAAAATACCGAAAAAAAAATTATATAGGCAGCAATCATGCAACATGCAAGCAAGCATGGTTTCTGTCACGGCTCCGGCGCTGCAGGGCTCCGGCAGTCCCACGCGAGCTTAACGTCGCAGATGGTCTAAACGCTGCGGTGTTAAAACCACCTGCTCCTCAGCTCGCGGGCTGCCTCGCCCCTCCACGCCTGCGCGATTCTAAATTACACTCTAGGGGTAGGGCAGACAAGACTACGCGGAGTTGGTTTTGCAGCGATACGTTTCTGTCACTAACTTTAGTAGCACAACATATTGACTTTCAAGAAAATTAATTTTAAGACCTAAATAATACCTTCACGATTGACCTATGCTTGTACACTGGACACTGATTTTCATGGATAAAATAGGTCGAAATTGTTCCAAAACCGAATTGGAACCCCGAATTACGTAATCTTTTGGCTGTTACCCCTAGAGTGTATATAAAAATCCGGAGGCGCGAAGGGAGGGCAACCCCCGCCCGCTGTAACAAAGCATAGGCACCCGTGGGAGCCGGAGCGGCTGAAGCTGGTCGCCGGAGGCGACCAGCAAGCCGAAGCTGCGGTGGTGAACATGGGTGCCTATCCTTTGTTACGCAAGGGCGAAGGGGTTGCATTTCCCGTAGCGCCGGAGACGTTGCAGAAGCAACCTTTTTCCACTCATACTACTTATCAAAATTTGTTCGATATTTTAATTTGTACGTATTTTTAGGGTGAATTAATGAATGTATTAAATGTTGAAAATTAACCCATTTTTACACGTAGGTATATTAATTTTCAATGTTCAAATAATATATGTACCCATCGATATTTAGGACATTCGATAATCTGTATTTCGATATTTGAATCTTTCGATGTAACTTTTGTAGATATTTAGATTTTAGATATATTGGACGTAGGATATTTAACCATTCGATAATATAAACTTTCGTTATTTTAATTTTCGGTTTTATGGTCGTTCGATATTTCCATTTTCGATGTTTTGAACATCGATATTTTAACAGTAGGTATTTTAATCTTCGATATTCAAATACGTACCCGGGTCATGAATATACCTTAAAAACTAGTATTTAAAAAAAAAGTTGTGAAAAAGTTGGAACTTTGACCTCCAATATCTCCGTAACTAGAAGGTTCCCAGCCTTCCCAGGTATGGTCCAGAATAAAAAAATTACCGCAATGACGAGGAGGTCGAAATAAAACTAATATATTTTTTTTACGAATTAAAGATAATATAATTTATACATATAAAATTCAAAGTCCTGACTGACTGACTGATATATCAACGCACAGTCCAAACCGCTGGTCCTAGAGACATGAAATTTGGACAATGTACTCTTTGTGAAGAGCAGCAGGCTTAGCCAAGTTGACAATCTACAATCGTTAACGATAATAGTAAACGAATCAAATGTATGCGAATGACATCATCTCAACGTTAAGTCACGTGGTCTAAACAAACGAATAGAAAATTCGTAGACAAGTTTACAATTTATCTGAGCGTTCAAAATGGTAGAATGAAATATAATCGTTTCTACAATGTTGATCGCTAGATCCCATATAAATCGTAGCCAAGTTACAGTTTTGACAAGCGCTAACGAAAGGATGTCGAAGTTTTTGAACGACCACTGAGCAATCGCCGAGACCCAAGCGTTAACGATAACAATAGGCGTCTATATGATTCAGCTGTGTCGTGTATCACGTCATTGTTTATGTTTCAAACTTTCAAGTGCCCGAGTATGATAGAGTTTCTAATAACACAGGAAGATATTTATGAAATAACTAATAATTTTCGTCCCTCTCTATGAATTCCAATAAAGCTGCAAACTTGCTCAAGATCTAGATTCCATCCAATAAAAGTTATCACTTCACTTAAGGTATCTTTCATTTAAATGCAGTATCATATCATATTATTTCGAGTCACAGCAATGTTTAAAATTATATTCCGCACTGTGATATTATAATAAACCAATTATAAGAAGAACTAGTTCCTTATTTCGCTTACTTTTTTATCACGTTTCTTAACAATTCAAAACAAAAGTTCAGCCTGTGCACAAAGTAAACAACTGTGACTTTGACGTTAGTTTGACGTGGGTAGGAACGCTCACCATAGACTAAAGTATAGGTTTTTTCTACAAACATTGGACAACGAGCGATCGACTCAGTCGTGTCAAGTTGGCTACCAACTTAGCGTTTTCTCAAATCGCTTACGCCGAGGCGTCAATGACTGAAAGTGATTCGATAAGAAACGTTTGTAACTTGGCTAGGCCTGCAGGTATCCGCTAAGAAAGGGTTTTGAAATTCAAACCAAGGTATCAATATTTCATGTACGTAATTTAATTGATATTACTATTAACTAATATTTGCAAGTTCAATTCAAAGCATTTATTTCAATTAGACCATCACAGGCACTTTTGAATGTCAAAAAAAAAAACAAAAAAATATCGAAGCTACAGTCACAGTCACAAGTCATAATAACTTGAGAAAGTACAGCTGTAGTTGCACATTCCAAAGCGTAGATCTCTATGGAGAAGAATGGGCAAGGAACTCTAAGGACACTCTTTTAAATAAAAATATTGTTACAAAATCTTGGTTACATCATTCATGTTGAGATTATACATATATGTGGGAACGATGTAGAAACACGTGCACATTAAGAGCGTCCGCAGTAAAATATTAAATCAACAATGAAAAAATTAAAATAAACCGTGGCCAACCAAAGAGATGACCAGTCCCAACTGACAGCGCCCGTTCACGAACATGAAGCATGGATCAGCGCCTTTTAACTCTATGTAAATCTATGTATGTATGTATACATACATACATCCATAGATGTATGTATGTATACATACATAGATGTATGTATACATACATACATCTATGTATGTATACATACATAGATTAGTTATTATCCTAGAAGTAAGATCCCGTGGACAATTCCTGAACTCCACGCGGGCGAAGCCACGGGCATAAGCTAGTTTGTTATAAAACCTGGAAACAACACTTTGGTAGTATAACTCAGCAAAAAGGTATATGGTATAGGAGCATACAAGGCGAGCCTCCTCGTGTGCCTTGGATGTCGATCAGCTTAGTAGAAATTATGTTAAATTAATTTTCAGACTTCGCTCTGAACACTACCCATCTGCGAAATTTGCATTCCTTATTAAAAAAAGCTTATTCACCGAATTGCAGAGATTGTAATCAGATTGAGGACGTGCAGCACTTGCTGATGGATTGTGTCCGCAACAGGCGCGAGAGGGACTCACTTTTGAGAGAATTATACTTAAACACTTGACTTAACAGGCTTAACGTAGGATTAATACAATCAATTTTATCCCAACCGACTTCAGAAGGTGCCAAAAACTTATGTCATTTAATAACAGTCCTTTATCGGTGACTTCTGTCTCCCCAAGAGTTTTATGTAAGTGTTTAACTGGTTAGTATAGTTTATGTGTTAATTATAAGGTTTAATGTAACAATGGTATAAGGCACGATGGGGTTGACATATCTGTTTAGATAAAAACTCCAAAACAAATGAAGACAAAAGAAACATCGTTCCGCGCAGTGCTCCGGGGCCGCGCGGCCACCAGCGTCGACTGCCAGCCCCGCGCTGCGACAGCTCCCACTGTTTCGCCGAGCTGTGCAGGAGTCCGACCGGCAGCGGCGGCGGCGGACTGTGCCCGCAGCAGTAGCTACTGTGACGTAATGAATGCTAACTGCTAAAATTAAAATACGGTAAATCATTGAACTTCGTTCTTAGAACAGCTGCGAGCACGCGTATGAAACAGCTGATAGTGAACGGGTCGCTACGGTTCAGTTCCCACTGATTAGTTTGCAAATGAGCGCGGTGCGCTCTGAGTCTTCAATAACTGCGACTGCGACACAATACCGAGCGCTCGCGCGCCCGCTTGCCCGTGCGGTGCCGCGTGTGCCGCGTGCGCCGCATAACCGCACTACACACATCCTAAGTTGTCGTTTCATAACTTTGCGATTGCGGCTCCACGTGAGCCGCACATATACATAGATTTTTCCGCTGAACCTACTGCTACTGGTGGACGTCGAATAGACTACATAAATACGAAAAACTTTATTCCGACAGTCACAAATCCGAATTAAAAAAGAACGATTTTTATAATGGTTCCGAATGGTTCAAAATTCCTAATTATAACAACACCGATTTATCATTTATCCTATTTTTATAATTCCTAAATTTCAATATCCTAACTTTTATAATTACTATTCTTAAAGTACCAAGTTTCAACAGATCGATTAACAAAAAGTCCGACTTAATACGAAACATCAGAAATACTAATTCCAATTATTAAAATACCGATTAATTAGGGTCTGTTTATAGCAGAACTTTTTATGTCACAATAATATTTCTCACAACAGCGGGCAGCATTAACAACATTTCGCAGAAAATCGTTTGGCAGACACTCTTTTATCATACAACCAAAACTCATAATTTTGTAAGTCAGAATCATCGTTAGGCATAAATTTCATATCCATAAGACTTAAAAGGTTAAACCATTACATCGCAGAAAGTTCAGTCAGAATCGTCTTTTGACATGCATTTCATATCGATAGTCATTAAAAGGCAGAAAGTCAATCAATCAAAGCATCAACATTATATTAAAACAGTTGATTGTGAACATAATTATATGGTTTTTAATTCCCTGTACGGAGCATGTAAACATGCATACACCATGCATGCAGCATGCAAGCAAGCATGCAGCAGGCAAGCAAGCAAGCAGCAGGCATGGTTTTTTGTCACGGCTCCGGTTCTGCGGGGCTCCGGCGGTCCCACGCGAGCTTATCGTCGCAGATGTTTTAATGCTCACCACCTGCTCCTCAGCTCGCGGACCGCCTCGCCCCTCCGCGCCTATCCGGGTTTATATTACACTCTAGGGGTAGGGCAGACAACACCACATGGAGTCGGTTTTGAAGCGATTCGTTTGTACTAGTGACTCTTGTAGCACAACATATTCGACTATTTAAGACAATATTTTTAAATATTAATTTAAGGTTACAAATGAAATTGAAATTCTACCAAATAATCGTCGCTCAAAATAAAAGTTGTGCTAAACGAAATTATACTGTACTTTAACTTTGCCGAAGGTAATTATGCCAAGTAAAATTCTGCCATCTTAAAAGTATGCCATTGTAAATTCGGACGTATACACATTCGGCCAAACAATAATTATATTAAATAATTTTTATGCCTTAAAAATATTCGTTAAAAGAAGACTATGCCAAGTTTGTTATATCAAACAAATTTAGGACCATCAAGATTCTGCCAGATAGAGGGAACCCCAATCAGAATCCTAATTTTAGCAGTTTATTCGAAATATTCAAAATCGGAATGTCGTTTGTCGGACCGACAGCGCATCGAGCATTTGATGCTTCGAACATATGAAAATCGGAAAACAAACAAATCAGATTTACGACTTTCGGTAAAAAAAATCGTGTTTTTTTATTACACATTATAATTAAATGCTTAGTTATTATGAAATTCGGACTTTTCAAAATCGGAACATCGAAATTCGGATATTTGGGTGTTCCCCTGGTGGACAGAGTGAACCGGAACGCGAATTATATCAACATAACGTGATTGAAGTAAAAAAAATACATCATCATCTGCCAAGCCTTTTTCCAGCTATGTCGGCTTCCAGTTTAACCTGATGCATCTGAATATACTGGTATTCAGATGCATGAAGTGACTATCTGCCTTTCACAACCCCGTTAGTACTGGGTAATATGATACGTTAAGACTGATTGTTAGACTTCCGGACCACTGTTATGTTTTCTATTGTTTCTCCAATTACTTGTTACCCACTAACTCCGCTCCGACGAGATGGTTTTAATATTGTGTGGCTTGGCAGCTTTCCGCGCGTGCAGCGGCGCGGCGCCTGGCTTCTGATGCGACCCTTTTATAACTCGACGATGAATGGAACTTAATGGATTTATGAATAATGCACGGAATCAAATATAATAAGCCAATAAATTAGTTGAGCATTGAGGTTCGACAATGAGTCGGGAAATGAGCCGAGAGGAGCGTGGCGAAATGCGCGTGGCGCGTGCTCCTGTGGCGCGCTGACAAATGGTAATACTCGTATATTATTAGGAAGAAATCAGGTTGTTCGTAGGACGTACTAGTTCCATGCTTAAGAGTGACAGCTTCCAACTGCCGCTGGTCAGGTGTCACTCAGTGTCTCCCCATTTGGCAAAAGTATTCTATCCGCTCGGATCGATCTTCAGGTTAAGCCGCGCTTGCCTGGGTTGGTCCGTGGATGGGTAACCACCCATTACGTACCGAGTTTCTTCCGTGCCTCGGTAATCCACGCTAAGCCGTTGGTCCCGGCTGTCATTTGTAGATGTTTGACAGTTGTTACGGGTAGTCAGTAGCCCGAATTTCTGGCTGCCAGTCTTACCACGGGTATCGTATTACCCACTACCCAGTACTAACTGGGTTGTGGAGGTCAAATAGGAAGTCGCTCCATGTAAAATACTGGTATTCGACCCCAACGTATATAGTTAGGAAAAGGCTAGGCAGATGACTCGCTATTTTTCTAAACAGTTACGTGTAGCCTAAACCCCCACAAATCACAACTAATACTATTGCGCGTGAATTCGCCGCTAGAGACGTGTTTTTACTAAAATTCACAATTGTGGTCTATATTGAGCGATTCCTGATCTGATCCGCCAAGGCGAGCCAAGCGCAAGTGCAATACCTACCTTTTCTCGAAGCGCTTCGTCGTTTTTTTGAACCCTCATAAATAAAATAAATAAATATAACTTGTTTACGATTTGATGACTTAATACGTTTGGATGTCAATAGTGGACTTATTAAACATATAGTTTCAATTGCATAGGTAAATATATTTTTTAGATTTGATTGATATCTAAAAAACCCCGATTTCGTCACTGGCTCACTCACTCACTCACTGATGATCATCAAAATTTTTAGGGTACTTCCTGAAGCCCTAGAAAGCTGAAACCTGGCCTGTAACCTAGTATTAGTACAAAAAGCAACAAAAGAATATCTAAAACTTAGAACGTTTGCCCCCCAACCCCTTAAACTAGGCGATGGAAGTTTGTGCGAGACTTCCGCAAATATTGATGCGAGAGATCTGAAAATTGATAAAAGGTCTCCGTTTTATAAATAATAAAATACATATTTCAGGATATTTAGAAAATCACCCCCACCCTTTAAATTAGGGGATGGAATTAAGCACGCGCAAAACGCCTAATGTGTACCCGCTGTGATTGATGATGAAGCAAATACAGCGGCGCGCGAGCTTGCCGTCCGAATAGAAACGACTGTTGCCGATGACGCCCGAAGCCAATATCAGAAAGCGTTCAACCCGTGATAATAGTTCTTGTAGTAACGAAACGGCCGAGTCGCATATTTTGACTAAGGTGTAGACTTTGTGAAGTTAGGGCTTATAGAGTTAGACGATTGGCTTTATTGAGAACCTCGTCCTTTTTGAAGAAAGTCGGTTAAAAATAAATTTAAAATTAATGGGAGCCCTTTCAATTTTAATTTATTTTTATTATTTGTTGTCATAAGCGGCAACAGAAATACATATTCTGTGAAATTTTCAAGTGTCTACCTTACCTGTCATGAGATACAGCCCGCGGACAGACAGACGGACGGACGGACAGCGGAGGCTTAGTAATAGGTTTGGTTACCCTTCGGGTTCGAAACCCTAAAAAAATGCTGGTGAATACATAACCTCCTTCTTTGGGTTAGTGGGCGCCCGTGCCCTCACGCCGAGACACACTGTCTCGGCGTGAGGGCACGGGCGCCCAGCGGATGCCATAAAGGGATGTCGCGGGGCACTATATTAAGATCGATGGCTCGCCGCGGCGCCGCGCTCGCCGCTCGGGGAGTCGGGGACACATTAACAGCACTCTGCTGTTCCCGCGACTCTGTTTATGGCTTCCTGAGACGTGTGTCGTTGTGTGCAGAACGTCAGAAGTAAGCCGTACTCTCAATGTTTTAGAGTAGCTGCTCGTCGCGCCGAGTTAGCCTCATGTGTAGTGGAGTATATACATAAGTAACTAGTACTACATTTGCTTTCGTGTTCTCACAAGTGGTGCAGTGTCCAAGACGTGGAATTAAAAAAAAAGATATATTGTTTATCTGTTCTTGGACGCTCATTCTGTGAAGCTATTCTACATTCATTTAAATCGTCTCCCACACAAGTATCCGCTACAGCAGACTGCAGTACTCAGTGGGCGCACATAGGAAGCCACCGCGGTGTCCGGAAGCGGTCACTACGAACTCGCGATTTTAAACCATTTATATAATAAGTCTGCATTTCCTCAAAATTTAATTTTTGTGGAAACTAATGATATCTAACTAAGAAGAGGTGACTCAATCAATCATGCGGTATGTTACAGAGCGTTCACACGTTAGTCAAGATGGATGGGTACATGAATGTAATCAGCTCCCTGTCACACACTCTGCTACAGAGTAGCCTGGAACCTGGCGGCCGTAGACAACCTGTGCAGACGCACTCGCCGACTAACAAAACTTATCAATACAAATATATAAAATTGAAGTATCGGTTTGTAATTTCAAAATAACAGCTTTACTGAATGAAATTATGCTTCGCAACTTCATTCTTTGCGATTTACGTTTAACATGGTGTAGCAGCGCCATCTACCGTAGGCCTTGCACTATGGTTTAAAGTCTATGATTGTTTTTTTTTTTACTTTTCGCCCTTCCAACGCGCACTGCTGTCGTAGCGGACCGTTCCGACATTAATCCTCATTCTGTGTTATCGTGCTGTAGCCTTCGCACGTGTTTGGTTGCCACTGCGTTATATTTTAGATAATTTTGATAGGCAGTGAACATAATATTATAAGTTACAATAATATGGGAAATGAAAGGAAACATCCAGAAGAGGAAGAATCTAGGATCACAAAGAAGGTTAAAAAATTGTAACGTAAATTACAGCACCGAAGGCGTGTTATTTCATCTGATGATGGCAGTAACTACAAACAACGTTATTATAATCGTCGTTGACGTGTTAATACTGCTACTGATTTTAAATCGACTTTGGCGAATAACCGAATTATAATAATAAGCCGTTGTAATTCTAAATGTTATACATATGTTACCTGGAAGAATGATCCTGATGCGTGGGCTATTGACGCGTTCACCATTTCATGGAAAGATTTAAACTTTTACGCCTTTGCACCATTTTAAATGATTCTAAAAACGGTCCAAAAATGATATCCGATAAAGCCGTGGGTATAGTTGTTATCCCATACTGGCCAACTCAAGCTTGGTTTCCGTTATTTAATAGAATATGACAATCTGAAATTATTAACTTTCCACCTGATTATAATATGCTAAAATCTCCTTACAGATCAGCCTACAGTCTACATCGGAGATTAACATTGGCTGGCGCGAAATTATCCGGAAGACTTTATTCAACAAATTTTTGTCACCAAGATCAGTGGAAATAATGTTAACATCCTTGTCAAGTAACTCTTACAAACAGTACGACGGCTGCAGCTGCGGCCTGGATTATTTACTGTCAAAAACATAATTATGATCACACTTGTGCTTCAGTACCGATAGTTATTCATTTTTTAACAGAGTTATTTGACAAGGGTGCTAAATAAGGGACAATCGCCTCGTACAAATCCGCTTTATCGTTATTCATTAGGTCATAATTTAGATGATGAAAGACTTAAATGTTTCATGAAAGGTGTTTTCAAATTAGGGCCAACAATCCCAAAGTACAATATTACTTGGGATCCTGACATTGTCTTAAACTTCTTAGCCCAAAAATGGCCTAATGAAAACCAAAGAAAACTATAACATTAATTGCTCTTGTGACCGCGCGTTGTGTACAAGCCTTATCTCTAATTAAAATTAACAATAATAATTACAAATTAGAATGAAATTATTATTAAAATTCCCGAGACAATAAAGACAACAAAATTAAATTAATTTCAACCAATCTTAAGCCTTCCATTTTATAATACACGTCGACACGTCCAGCAATCTGTCCAACAAGATGTTTACAAACATATCTAAATAAAACTAAGGTATTAAGTAAGAATAATAATAATAGTTTATTTTTAAGGTTCAAAAAACCACATTGCAACATTACATCTCAGCTATTAGCGATTGGTTTAAGGATACGCTACTAGAAAGTGGCGTACACACTAGACACTTCAATATTTACCGCACACAGTACACGACATGCAGCCACATCAAAGGCTAATAAATTAGGAGTAAGCACAGATGTGATTAAAAACACTGCTGGATGGACTGATTCGTCTTCAGTTTTTGCTCGCTTCTACAATAAAGAAATAATTGTAAATCATAATCAGTTCGCTAAATCATTGCTTGATTCTTCTCAAATATAATGTAATTACTGTACCTACTTAAAAGCTAGTTTCATACAGGTGCACAATATTATACAAATGTACACTTTTGTTATTAAATTTATCAAGAATTGATTTTGAATTGTTGCTCTTTATTTTACTTTAATACGAATCACCAGGTATTTCTATTTCCGGAGTAAAAGCAATGTTCAAACCTACCCAAGTAATAAACATTGTTTTTTGTATTTATTTTAAAACCGTTGCTATAAACATCCTATACCATGTTAAACGTAAATCGCGTCGAATGAAGCTGCTCGCATAATTGGGATCGAACTGCACTTGGTAAGTTCGTTTGATCTTCAATTATACGGTACTTCTAACAAAATACATTATTTTATAATTTTTGTCCGTGTTCCGGTTAACCTCCGAAACCGCTGGACCGATCTTGACGGAACTTTTACGGGCAGATAAACTGGTAGTTATGTAGTGCGTGTGTCCCGTCTCCTCTGATATCATGTATACCTTTCTTGTATCGTCGTCGTAGATAACCAACGCGGTGTAGCGTCGTCGTAGCTCCGTAGCTTCGTAGCACGTCTACGTCTTAGCTAAGTAATAAAATGATGCATACCGCGTGGCAAGTATCTACTTAAATTTTCGACTAATATCGGTATCAGTTTTCAAAATACAGTGCGTTGTAAAATAACGAGGCGTACTGCCGTGCCCCGTGATTGGGCCTCGTGATGTTTCCGTGTGACGAAACCACCGTATTATCGTAGGAAGCCATAGCACCGTGCACCGCCGGAAAACTTCTCTCAAGAACTTTTTAAATACAAAGCACAGCCATCCATGTTTTTGCTTATACAGGGTGGAAGTGACACTGGCGCGAAAACGGATACCACGTCTTCAGTACATCAATTATCGATGTACCGATGTGGGGGGCACATAGAAATTTTTCATGGGTAATTTAAAAAAGAGATATTAGTAGAGCTTCCGACAGAGTGGGTCTGAAAATGAACATGGACAAAACCAAAGTCATGTTGAATGCCCATGTAACACCCACTCCTATCAAGATCGGAGACTACCCTCGAAGATGTAGACGATTATGTCTACCTGGGACAAACGGTCCAGTTAGGTAGATCTAACTTCGAGAAAGAGGTCAATCGTCGAATCCGACTCGACTGGGCAGCGTTCGGGAAGTTGCGTGGCATCTTCTCGTTCAACTTACCGCAGTGTCTCAAGACGAAAGTCTATGACCAGTGTGTGGTGCCAGTGATTGCATACGGGACCGAAACATCGTCGCTCAAAGTCACTCAAAGGGCAATGGAGAGGGCTATGCTTGGAGTTACCTTGCGTGATCAAATCAGAAATGAGGACATCCGCAAGAGAACCAAGTTTACCGACGTAGCCCGAAGAATAGACTAACTTAAGTGACAGTGGGCAGGGCACATTGCACGCATAACGTATGGCCGATGGGGCCGAAAAGTTCTGAAGTGGCGACCGCGGACCGGATGACGTTGCGTTGGAAGGCCTCCCGCTAGGTGGACCGATGACCTGGTGAAGGTTGCAGGGATCCACTGGTTGCGAGTCCAAGGAAACCGGTCAATGTGGCGACACTTGCGGGAGGCCTATGTCTAATGAATTTTTTAAAAATCAGCTGTTCCATATATTCTGACCGTGTAGGTATTGCACTTTTGTAGGAAACATATGTTTTTTTTACATACAACATTCTTAATGTACTTTCTCTCAATGTACAGTACAGTGGTATACAAGTACGTTTCTACCTGGTGAGGTTGAGGCGGGGTCGCGGCGCGAAGCTAGACAGCGGTCGCGAATCAATTAGTACACATTATCATGTGGTTAGTGGTCCCGGCGCGGCAGCGTCGCGGCCACACACGCTTCGACCATCCTCGCCTGCACAAGCACAGGAGACAATTCTGAGCAAGTCTGACCACTAGCTGCTGAAACGCATCGTCTACATCGAGGTGACCGTGCCGGGGCACGCCCCACACCGCACGCTGCACGCCGCGTGTCGCTCTCACGTAGTTGTGAGTCGCGGTGAGGAGCCTGGATACCAGCTGCTCGGCGCCGGTGATAGGTCCAAGTGATTCCGCAGCTACTTGAACTGGCAGCGGGAGGGCTACTCTCACCGCATCGTCTTGGCTCTGCTCTTACTAGTCAGCTAGCGGAACTCGACAGACGTGATGACGTGTCACGGCGTGACGTGTCCCGATATCTAAACACGGTACGGTAGAAACTTTGCTTTGTAAATTATTTAATCGATGCTAGTGATCTTACTTTAAGAATTAGTTGAATTCGTTTTTATTATTTTACTAGCTGTGCGTTGCAATGCACCCTTTTTAACCTGCCCAACCTACCCTACCTATATACCTACCCTACTTATTATTTATGTTTCTCACCGTTTAAACCTTCCCTGAACTTTCACAAATATTTCAGCCGACTTTGCTGTTGTGTTCTCTTGCCATAAACAGTGATGAGTGACCTATTTGTAATAGTGTGGAATGTACTTGTTTTGTCTATTCACAAAACTTGTGAAAATTATACCTTTAATTTGATTGGTTCTGTTACCACTTTACTTGATAATATTTATTTCCTTAATACTAAGCCTGCCGGGTGCAACACCCTGCGTGGCGTGATATATTGGACGCAATCACACCACCCAATTTTATGTTAAGCAGCCTGTGATGCTGTGGCAATACGGCACGATCCCGCAGGAAAGTGCTTTGTACTTGGCGCGTGCACGGAACAGAAGCTTCGTATCACATTGTTTAGATATCATCGCAGTGATAGCGCCTGCTGAACTGATGGCAGGCAAACACTGATTAGGCAGAAGAGCGTTGCGGGGGCGCGGGTGGGCGGGGGGAGCGAAGGCTTCGCGGTAATTACTTGTGCGTCATGGAGACAATGACGGACGTCGCCGGCTCTAATGAAAAAATAATGACGTCAACGCGCGCTCTCTTCGTGCTGTCAATTAGTCGACGCCTCCGGCGACACTGCGACAATCGCGTCGTGGGACGGTAGTATTTCATTCCCAGTGTTAAAAGCAGGTTCCATCGCGTACAGTCAGTAGTCGCGAGGCGTATATGGAAGCCCTGCGTCATGTACGTGAACGGGCGCCCATCAGTTGCAACTCTTCATCTCTTAGCTTCCACGGTTTATATTAATTACTTTTTTGAATTATTGATTTCATCTTTTACTCTGGACGCCTTTAATGTGCACGTCTTTCTACATCATTCTCACATAATTATATGTATAATCTCAACATGAATGATGATGACCAAGAAATAGTAAACAAAATTATTTAAAATAGTGCCCATGGATTTTCTTGCCCATTCTTGTCCATAGAGATCTACGCTTTAGAATGGGTAACTGCAGTACTTTCACAAGTTATTATGCCTTGTGACTGGGACTGTAGCTTCATCCTTTTGTTTTTGACCTCCAAAAGTGCCTATAACGGTCTAATTGAAATAAATCCTTTGAGTTTGAGCTTCCAGTATTCAGAACCAGTACTTCTGAGCTGCGGGAGGGCTTACGAGCATTCATTAACAGAAAGTTACCTTAAGCCATTCCGCTACTCCGAGTTGCTTACGATCTGGATTCAAGCATTCTGTCGGTGTAGTATTCAAGAATTCACAATTAAAACGCCTTCTCAGATCCCTAGAAAGCATAAAAGTACCTTGAAGTACCGTCTAGTACTTGTGATTTTTGAGAGAGAGCTATATCAGGCGCATCGCTCTGTGGTTTGGTTTGATTTATTCGTTTCGTCGATGTAGGCCCGGTGCGCAGCGCTCCTATTTCTGTTAGCAGGGTTTAAAGTATCCTAACACGTCGGGGTGCATAAGGACTACTTTCGAAGCATAGAGTAAAAGTAAAAAAATAAAGACGTTTTTATTTTAAAATAATTTAAAAAATATTCGTCAACTCAAAAACGTGAGAAACGGTAGTAACACTAGACGTAACTTGTACGTACTCGAATCGCTCGCGCCGCCACGGACAAAGGTAACAGCGATGCATAAATGTTCAAATCAAAATAAGCTCTCGCACGTGGTGATACGGTATAAACTAGCCTGCGTAACAATCACAAACGAAACCGCGCGCCGGCTCGCTATTGTATTATTGCGGCGGCGCACTTAGTTTTCCCGCGAATATCGTACGCGGAGCACGCGTAATCAGTTCAATGGATTGACATTACGGTTATTGCAATTTGGAGTACGTTTCCATGGTGCAACTGTATGCAAGGGCTGATTATGACTCTACTGCCCGGCACTTTTCGCGGAGCCGCAACACTTGGAGTCGCTCCGTCTTCGCGGGATTCTGAAGCGCCAAGTCCCATCGGCTCGGACGATCGTAGCTGCGACACAGCGGCTACTCGACCATGGGCAGTTCCAGACACCAGCACATGCACAGGGTAGAGGTCGATCGGCCGTTATTTCGCCACAGCTCGACGAGGAGATCATCGAGTACTTCGAACGAGATCCTCGTCAAAGTACGCGTAAGGCTGCGGCTAGGTTTGGTGTAAGCCAATATTACGTCTGGAAACTGCTCAACTCTGAAGGACTGCATCCTTACCATTTTCGCAGAGTTCATGCTCCACGAAAACGACGCGCCTAACAGAATTGTGTTTTGTCAGTGGTTGATCGACATTCAGAATTGAACATTTTGTGCTACAGTACTTTCACAGTTTTTATGCCTTGTGCGTATTGGTGTTAATGTGTGGGCTGGCATAATAAATGGCCACCTCATTGGACCGCATTTTGTGACAGGACACTTAACAGGTGGAACCTACCTGGAAATGAAACGGGATATTTACCATGTTTACTCTACAAAAACAGTAAACATGGTAAATATCCCGTTTCCTGTCTAAGTAATAATGTTAGTGACCGTGATAGTTTAAAATCATATGTCTACCTTTTTTTTTTTTTTTTTTTTAGGATGGGAAATCATCAAATGACCCCCCCCGCTCTGGGCGGAGCGGAAGGGAGTGTCAGACTTGTACTGACTAAAACCCATCCATGTTCCTTCTTTGCCCTTTGTGTTACAGGGCCGCGGTATCTCTTTCGAACAGTCCCGCAGCCCTGGCAGGCATCGGCCCGTGCGGACCCCTACGTGGTTGCTGACATCTCTTTGAGGCGCGCGTGGAACACGAACGCGCCGTCGACACGGCCTGTCGTCATAAGACGGCCGGACGGCGAGCTAGCCCAAAACTCGCCGTCCACAGGCCCGCGCCTACGGTGGCCGGGGGCCACCACGTGACCCCCGACGCCCAGGGCGTCTCCCGCGGCGGCTGGGACGTGAGGCTCTTTCCCTCTCACGTTCCGCCACCTCCTTCACTAGCATGACTGCTTCGCAGAAGGAGGTGACGGCTTCCCATTCCCTCTCGCTCCGGACCATGGCTTGAACCAGGGCCGGGCGCGAGAGGTCGCCGCCGCCAATCGCCTCTACGAGGACACGGCGCTGCTCCGCCCAAGCAGGGCAGGCCTCCACAGTGTGCTGCACCGTGTCCTCCGGACGATCCTCACAGTGGAAACACCCGGGCGTTTCCTCCCGCCCGATTCGGTGCAGGAACCTCCCGAAACAACCGTGTCCGGTGAGGACCTGCGTCAGGCGGAAGGTGAGGGCGCCGTGGAGCCTCTCTAGCCACTCCTCAAAGAGGGGACTTATCGCCACTATGGTGGCGCGCCCTGCACGGGGTTGCGACAGTCGCTCTCTCCATGTCACCATGAGATCGCGCCGGAGGTCTGTCCGCTGAGCGGTGATTTGCCGCGGCAGCGGAGTTTCCCCCCGACGTAGTGCCTCCGCGCGCCATTCGTGAAGGCGTGCGAGGACTATCGCCTCCAGATCCCATGGCGGCAATCCGGCAAGGAGGCTCGCCGCCTCACCGGAGATCGTGCGGTACCCCCGGACTAGCCTTAGGGCTATCCCCTTTTGGGGCGCGTTCAGGTAGCGGGCGGCTTGCCGCCTCAGAGAGCGCGCCCACACCGGGGCCCCGTAAAGGGCCATGGACCGCACGACCCCCGCGTAGAGCCTCCGGCAGGAGGCGTTTGGACCCCCCAGGTTGGGCAGGAGCCGCTTGAAGGCAGCCCCGGTCCGTTCCAGTTTGGGGGCCAAACGTCGGAAATGCTCCACGAAGTTCCACCGGCTGTCAGAGACGAGTCCCAGGTACTTCAGCGTCAACCCGACGCCGATGGAAACCCCTCCTGCCGTCAGTAGGGATCCCGACGGTGGCGCATTCCGAGGCCCATGAAAACACATGGCCTCGGACTTGTGCAATGCCACCTCGAGACCCAATTGCCGGATCCTCTCCACGACTATCGCAACCCCGCGTGTCATGTTTTCGGCCGCCGCCTCGTGCGACCTCCCTTGTGCCAGTACCAGCGTGTCGTCAGCGTAGCAGACTACGCTGACGCCGCTAGGGAGGTCGGCGCGCAGCACCCAGTCGTAACCGATGTTCCACAAGGCCGGTCCCAGAACCGATCCCTGTGGAACACCGCACGACATCTCTCGCCGGTTCCATTCTCCGCTCCGACCGGGGTAGATGACGGCCCTATCCGTCAGGTAATCCCCGACCGCACGACGAAGGTAGGTCGGCACCCGGTAATACCGGAGTGCCTCCCCAATGCAGCTCCAGGGCATGGAGTTGAAGGCGTTGGCGATGTCAAGAGACACCGCCAATACGACCCCGCCCCGGGAAACCGCGTCCCCCGTCGTGAGGGCTCTCACGCGCATGATGGCGTCCACCGTCGAGCGCCCCTTGCGGAAACCAAACTGGTGTTCCGAAAGATCCGGCCCCATCCCCGCGAGGTGCCCGGCGAGGCGGTTAGCAATAACTCTTTCAAAGAGCTTGCCCACCTCGTCGAGCAACACTATGGGCCGGTATGCGGACGGAGAGTCCGCAGGGGTCATATGTCTACCTGGAAATGTTACGCAACGTTATCCCGGACTTATTGGACGACGTTCCGCTAGCGGCGCCCGTGGACAATCTGTACTATCAGCATGACGGGTGCCCGGCTCATTATCACCGCGCCGTGCGAGAGCACCTGCACTCGGTGTTTCCCCAGCGCTGGATCGGACGCGGCGAGCCAGTGGCTTGGCCAGCAAGAAGCCCGGACTTAACTCCGTTAGACTTTAACTTGTGGTCTGAGCTCAAGCGCCTGGTGTATCGTGAGGAACACGGAACTCGCGACGTGTTAATAACTGCGATAGTGGACGCTTTCGATATCGTAAGAAGTGGCAGAGATACCTTATTAAAATTCAAAGACATTCAATTAAAACGTGCTCGATTGTGTATTCAACGCAGTGGCTTGCACTTCGAACAATTACTCCGTTACCGGGAAGTGTTTTGTAAATACTGAATATTTAAAAGTAGTTTTGATAATTCAAATAATTGTGATTAAGTTGATTCAAATTTTAGAAATACGCCTCTAATACTTCGTTAGGAGAGACCTAACGAAGTAATTCAGTAAATTATTTTTCTTAGATAATAAACTTGTTTTTGTTTAATTTCTTGTTCAGTAAATTGCAACTAAAAAGTATTTTTGAAGGTCAAAAAGTATGAAGGGAAAATCTGATCAACTTGTTGTGTAAAGCTTATTATTATTATGTTTCATTAACTCGTAAGTTATCAGCTGATGGAAAAGCACGCGGGTCAACGGCCGCGCGGCCGTCCGGCGCCCGGCTTGCGTCGAGCGTAGGTATCGGGAAGTATTACTATTGGTTCGTGGTTCCTTTCGAGTTTTGTTTATCACAATGGTAAATCTGCCATGGTTTGTTTCTAATATTTTATTTGTTTATAAAACGATTGTATTACCGAGACACAACCTTTTCGCTGCGGGAAGACAACCATTAAAACTTCTCGGTGTACCTATGTCCATAATGTTAGTATTGCGTTTGACTCTTACATTACAGAACTACAGGGTAGCAGTTAATCCACCAAACTATATGTTCAATCGCTGTTCAGACGCCGCGCGACGGACTCACCACCTCCACTTTGATGCTCCGCACTGCGAGGCACTCTCGAACTTAAGTGCCTAAAATACAAGTGGAAATCCGGGCTCGGCACCGAGATCGCGTTCGGTGTCCGGCGGCCGGCGGCGGGTGCCGGACGCCGGACGAAGGTCGCGCGGGCCGGACAGGCGCCGCGCGTCACATCAGATAGAACTTGTCGTCCGCTAAGCGACCTCGTAAAAATTTTAGCTTCGCGTTTCATAACAAGTCGTTAAAATAATATGTCAACTCGTAAATAAGCTTCATATTCCTATATAAAATTTATTTCATGATAAAGTTTACAATACTGGTCCATAATCCGCATTCTTTACGATTGATGTGTACTACATACAAGTAGTAGTTAATGTTCCGTAGATAAACGGAGCCAATACAAATAGTGTTCGCACAGCCCCTAGCGCGTGCCTTACTGGAAGCCGCAAGACTATACCACAGGCGTGCAACCGATGGACGCCGCTTTGTGCTCGCCAGCGTTCGCGGAGTCAACACCTGACAGTAGTGTATTGCGTTCGTTTGTGAACACGAGAGCCGTTTTTGTTTTATTGCTAGTTTTAAATTATTGATCTGTCATAAGTTTGGTTCGTTAATTTGTTTTGATTAAATTATTTTGTAAAAAATGTTAGGTTTTTGTAAACTAAATTAGAATTTAAATAAAAAACTAAAAAAACCCGACTGAAAAAACTGAAAAGCATAAAACAAGCACATTTTAAATTAAACAAAAGTTGGAAGCAGGCGGGGGGGGGGGGGGGGCATTCCATTTTTTTAGTTTTATATTCAAATGGGCCCCGCCTGCTTCCAACTTTTGTTTAATTTAAAATGTGCTTGTGTGTGTGTGTGTAATCTTAAAAATAGGCCGCCGTGGTTCAGAAATATCGCTGAACATACACACAAATCATAACACTCCTTTTTGCGTCGCCGTTGTCGGGTAAATTTTTTTTCTGATTTTGATGGTTGGGAGTCGGCCGGTCACCACGAAGTCGTCGACCAAGCATTATGTACAGTCGCCAGGGCATCAAGTTACTACAAACTGTCAAATTGTCGCATTCGATTTTGAACTTAACCATCAACATTTTAGTTTGTGGTATCTTGGTGTGCTGGCGAGGGCGATTGTATATCAAACTAAGTAACTTAGCACAAAAAATGTTGCTGGAAGACGACTTTTTTTTCGGGGTGAAAAATTGCGCTGGTGATTGCATTGAATAGTACAGTGGTCATCAAAAAAAAAAAAAAAAAAAAAAAAAAAAAAAAAAAAAAAAAAAAAAAAAAAAAAAAAAAAAAAAAGTGGAGGTGGTGGTGGTGGTGGTGGGGGTGGTGGTGGTGGTGGTGTGGTGGTGGTGGTTAAAATCTTATACAGTGGTCATGGATGTATTTAAAGTCAAACTTGTGAAAAAGTTGGAACTTTGTAACTAGAAGGTTCTAACAGCCTCCCTATTTTTTTTTTCAGACAAAACAATATCGCAATTAGGAGGAGAACAAGTGCCTTTCGGCTTCGTTACGGAACAGCCTCACCGAGGCCGCGCCGTGGCTCTCCTCCGCCCGGTATACGAAGTACGAACCCCTTAGTGCGCAAATTCTATTCGCAACAAGCCGGTTTTACTGTAAATTGTTCAAAATCATCAAAGATAAAATATATTTATTGTGCAACTGCTAATGTAGGTAGCACTTGTTCATTTATAACATAGGTAACAGTTTTAGCGTTAGCAGTTCACCCAGTTTACAGCATTGTCTGTACTTGGAAATTTTATAGCAACACTTTCAAATTACGCTTCAGATACAGTAACCCAGTGTGGTGCGGTGGACTCGGCCGACACCGGACACGGTAGCTCTGCAGGTCTTCACGGAGCGGATCCGGCGTCATTATTTGATTTCAGCAAGTCATTCAATCTGGAGACACAGGGTTTGCTGTCTTAACAACGTGGTGGCGAAAGAAGTTACAGTACAGGTAATGTTTAAATCTCACGTTTGAAAGCAATAAAAAGAGTTCCCTAAGCCGTAAGTCAATGACGATCGTGTGATCTGTGGGTAGACGCTCCGCTGCGCGGCGGCATGTGGCGGTTGACGTGTGTAAACAGGGTCGAGAGTCGTGCGGCCCGGCGCAGACATTATGCGATTTATCTCCCGACGACATTTAATATGGGACATATTGAAGATTGATGATCAGATACCTGACGCAGGTTGCGCGGCGGTGACGAGCACCAACATGCACGCTCACGTAATAAACAGTAATCGATTGGATATCATTCCAAATATCTTCTTGGCAAAAGTGATCTGTGATCAGTCAAATAATTATAGTGATTACCGAAAACATCGGAAGTGTCACGAGCGGGACTCGACCGTCGTCAATAAAATAATGCGGTATTTGTTATACTGTATCTATATATAACTACAATACATACAAGTAAACTAAATTGAAGGGTCTGTTTGTAATTTCAAAATACCGGCTTTTTACTGAATGTATATATGAAAGTATATAAGGAGCTCGTGGCTAAATAATAACAGCCGTTCGAATCGACCTTCAGGTTAAGCCGTGCTCGCTTAGGTTGGTCTCTGGATGAGTGACCACCCATTACATACCGAGTTTCCTCCATTGGCTATGTTGGCTTAACCTGTTGGCCTATGGCCATGTCGATAAGAGCAGCTCCTTAGTACCGCGGGACCCTACATTCATTCTGAGAGACAGGCATTATTGGATTGCTATACGAAATAGAAATCATTTGTTTGCCAGATACGAACAGTTTTTGCTCTCAGAATGGATGTAAGAACTTTATAGACCGGCGGTAAACAAACACGTATTTAGTCTACCCAATTTATGGAGCAGGTGGGTAACTACAGTTGTAAAGAATGGTTTTAGCGACCCAGTCTCTAAGGATGACTGGAATACCATTTAATCCAAAAGTTGTGCAGTCTGTCCGGCCCTGGAGGTTTCTAGTTAGGTAACGGACGGACTGTATGGGCCACGTCCAGTGCACTAATAGAAATGGCCTCCATTTCACACGCTTGCTCAACAACACGCATCCAATCATCCTCAGTGTGACTGACGGGCATCGACCAAATAATTCAACAAAAAGCACTCAAGTCTTCGTTATCCGGCAGATGCGCGTCGCGTATCCTTGAATGGTAACGGGCCGCTCCCATGTTCTGCATACCCACCTTTCCTCACTCTGAAACATGCGGTTCTGAGTGTATCGATCCACTCTTCGCCTATACCGACGAATACGGTTAGCCCATTCATGAACTTTTTGCTTCAGGAAGTAGATACGCTCTGTGACTCGTGACATGTATTCTCGGGGACCGATATCAGTTCCCGAAAATGCCCGCCTCACAAAGCGTATTACCCCTGGGCGTGTATTGGCCTCCCTGAATCCTGCATTGCCAAGCTGGCACGCAGGTTTCGGTCGTGTAGCACTGTCAGTGTTTGAAAATTTGACATTGGCTACACGACATGTAACAGCCGTGCAATACACAGATTGTGTGTGTGTGTATTGCAAAGGTTTGAGCAGCTCTGGCTCTATTTTTTTTATGATTACTATTTATATCTGGCTGTGGCAGTGGCAAACAGATGCGCTCTCGAGCTGCGGCCATGACCTACACACATTACTGTCACATGTCACCGCAGATGGCGCCACCAACAGATCTTGATGATGTCCTAAAGTATAGGACCTAGAGTCTAGAGGAGATTCTACAAACGTGGTTCGTCTACATCTAGACGTAGGAGTTTCTTGGTATGCGCGCGTGTTTGTCTGGCAGCTCGCAAGGTGTTCTCGTCAGGTCGGCTCATTAGTACTATGTTCATTGGCTTATACTCCATTATACGCGGCCAAATATCGCTATTTATTGTGTAAATAAACTATTTAAGAGATCAATTTTCATAATTCTTTCGTTAGTGTTAGTGCTCGTCTTCCTATAGAAGAACTCTCTTGCAACCAAAGCCAGCGGACAAGCTGTGCGTTGCCTAATTCGTTCATATAGATTGATAACGCGCGTCGTGATCATCGCGGTAATTGAGTTGTCACGGCAATGGCCGCTGCACATATACTACACATATGTGTCGATTAATAAACAATTATGGACTGTGTCACTCTCAGAGGGTTAAGGTTGCCATACGAGTGTACGGCCGAGACACTCCGAAATAGGGCGAAGTACGAGAGCCAATCGAGCAACACCGAGGCTTGGCTGTACACTCGGCGAGAGTGTACTGCAGTCACCTTTAAAATATGTTGTATAATGTACAACTCGACAGATGTGAGCGTTTGGAGTATTAGGGAGTGTTCGGGACATCGCTCGGAAACATTCGGGGCATTGTGAGAGGTGACGAAGCTAGCGTGTAATTATTTCCGCGCAACTTTCGCCGGCTATTAATACATCGCGGCGTACAAACAGACTCACGAGCGCGGTATTAATAGACGAGGGAACTGTTGCCAAGTGCCCGGCCCTAGACACTAGGTATGAACCACGAGACACACAGAGGACATGCCGCTGCCGAACAATAGACCATTTTTACAAATCAGCCTGCTCATTATAAAAGAGAGAGAAGGACGAATAAATAGAAGAGCTGAGGAAGGATCGAGAATAGAATTTCTGGAGTGTTTGTTTTTTTCCTCGTACAAACTGAATTTAATTACCTACCGATCGAACCTAGCGATTTCAGTGTAGCACCTAATACTAAAATTTGTAGAATTTATGAATGATGTATGACAGTATAACTCTGCATAAAATACATACGCTTTTTATTAGCTGTACCGTCACGCTAACGTTGGATATCGTCGAGGGTATCAACGAGAGGTAATCATATCATTGCAGTAAATGTTTTGGTCGTGAGGGGTAGCTTGTACAGATGGTTTGTATCATGTGTTGAAAATAGATACCAGACTGTGGTTCTCAACGGCTATACCTCGAGAGAGATGTACATTCCGTCAGGGGTTCCCCAACAATCCTAGTTAGGACCACTTTTATTTAATGTTTTTGTAAATGACATCGCCTCTTCTTTCCTAAATTCCAAAAAAATATTTTACGTGGATGACATGAAAATTCTGGGTCAAGTGTCAACCATTGAGGATTCACAGCTATTACAGGAGGATCTGGAATGGTTCATGATAACTGCGATCGAAATAGGTTGAAATTAAATCTTTCAAAATGTAATGTGTGTACATAACAAATTATCGAATACCTCAATTGCGAGAGTCAACGTGATGCATATCTGCCGTCCTTCTACCCACATGTTCTGTTTGTTTTAACTGTCAGTTCACTACTTATGTAGAAACAGTAATAAACTAGCTTTGGTAAACTATACACTCGTTCGTTTGTTTCGTGCTTCCCTAGTTAAATACATATTATTGGCGACGAGATCGGTCTTACCCTCGCTTGTAAAAAAACAAAAACGAATTGTCAATATCAAATTATGCAAATCAAATTGAAGAACTTTTTGTTGACCTCACAATCACTCAGGCAGACTTTAATGAAAAATCTTATGAGATTTTGAGGCCAATAAATGAGCAACTAGCTGTGAAGAAATTTGCAAAAGATCTTAGAAATAGACAGTTTAGAACTATCATTTCAGCACGCAACTATACAGCCCTAAGGATGCGGTGCGTACGGCTGAAGACGAAGAACTTGCACAACCCT
Source organism: Noctua fimbriata (assembly GCA_905163415.1). NCBI lineage: Eukaryota > Metazoa > Arthropoda > Insecta > Lepidoptera > Noctuidae > Noctua > Noctua fimbriata. The sequence goes on from LR990922.1 coordinate 146,178, forward strand.
CAACATCCAACACAATCATGACGACGAAAGGTCAGTTTAATTATAACACTAGAAATACGTCTTCAAACAGAAGCCGAAATGGATATCGACAAGTGTGGATAACTAGGGGTGTGAATTATCAACAACGCGGTAACTTCCACCGAGAACTTTACAGCAAAATAGAGGTAACTATACAAACCGTGGTCAGCGTTTTAACAATAATCGTGGCAGAAATTATCAAGGCTATACGCGTTCGAATCGCAGTCGTACTAACTATAGGGGTAATCAAAGAAATTTATTGTCTGCAGACGTCAGACCAAGTGAGAGAAGAAGCAAATGAGAATAATTAGCAGTTTTTTTGTGCCTAAACACGATATTTTCATGAGTAAAGTAAATCATCGATATGTTAGTTTTACTTTAAATAATAGCAGAAGCTCTTGGTTATTAGACACCGGCGTGTCATTATCAGCGGTTAAGCGACAAGCCTTATCGAAACACATTCCAATATATACAGACAACATTGTTATCAACGGTATAGGTGGTAAGACTTGCTCGCAAGATTTTGTTTACATAACGTTACAGGCTCCAGACGGTACAACTTATGAGAATAAGTTTTATGTGACTCATAACTTACCATGTAAGTCGGATGGTATATTAGGATTAGGTTTTTTAACTAATTACAATTTGAATATTGACTTAGAAAAAGATACGTTGATTTTAGTTAATGATAAAGGATGTTCCACAAGTATCATTTTTGTCCGCACCAAAAAGAAAATAACGAGTATTTATCGATATTTCATAAAGTTAAACTTAGGTATTATAATTACTTCGCAGAGATAGATTGTGTTACAGAAAGAGAGGTGAGGATCTAAATGCAGAGCGCAACAGTGAGACGGGGTCAGTTCTTGGAGTTCATGTTATTAGGCAAGCTCAATGCAATACTACTGCTTGGTATTATGAATGTACCTTAGATATGGATCTTGTGAAATCTTAATTAAATGAATTCATTTATTTTTATTTAATACAAAATGGTAATGCGTACAATGGTAAGTGACCCCTTATCTGAATTAGTTTGTGTCGTGACCCGGGTTTATCGTGTGCTCAAGAGCGCTGCGGGATTATACAGCTCAACGGATGAGCAGCCCTGGATCCGGGAGCCCGGGAGCGGGACCGACTCATTTGTAAAAGGCACGACATTACATCGAGCGACACAGTAACGCCGTCTCACGCGTCGGGGCACTCAAACTTCCCAGATGAGACTTAAGAGACGGTCGCGGTTGTGTATCAGATGAATGTCGACTCCTGGCTCCGGATGTGCACCGTGAGCTGTGCAGACTCGAGCTGGGCAGCGCTAGGTCTCACCCGGTTACCCAGCGCTGCCCAGCTCGAGTGTGTGTGATGCCGTTCGGCAGCCGGCACCTCGCGGCGCCCGGATCGGCGGCTGCTCCCTGCAGGTCTTCGCCCCGCGTCACTCGACGGATCCGCCCTGCAGTCGCGCATCCGAGCAGTACACTGTTTATAACAATGCTCGGCAGCACGTGCTCAGCGCGCTCGTAATTGTGCGCTCACTAATGAGCCGCTGTTGGCACCACGCATTGTTTGTTTGCAATGCATTAAATAATAATATATAAAGTATAAAGCGGTCACATGTTTGTACAGGCGCGCTGTGCGTCCTATCACGGTGTGCGGCGACGCGACGGTCTGTCTGGACACGTCGCAGAACTCACAGAGCACACACATTCGATCAGGCTGGCCCGGAGAGCCTTCCCTCCGAGTCCTCGCCTAGCTGTAGCGAAGGGACAACTTACATCGCTTGAAGATAATTTGATTGTTTGAAATTCAGGATAAATTTTTTTGGAGTTGTATACCTAAAGGAAAAGGAGATAGTCAGATATTTAGATTTTATTTGGAAGTTTTGAATACTGAACTAGAAGAGCACATTCACTGGACTTTATTATACTTGAGTTGAAGTGCACCGCGCCTTTTAATGCTGAGCCCGATGGAAAAGGCACTGACCAGTAACCACTTTTGCGACAGGTGTTGCTAGTACAGCTAGTAACTTCTGACACAGGGAAGACGTCACCAAAATATCGCGTCGTATTCCTCGGACCTTGTAATAATCAGTAGTAATGGAAATCATAGGCTTTCCCTAGGCGGTTGAATCAAGGTCCAGATTCAGAAGGCAGTAATCCTCTATATGGCTCCAAGTAATACTTATCTAGGGGAAGTTCGCCTCTCTTTTATTGTTAAACTTTTAATTATTTCGTTTACTTCATAGGGACCGACAGGACTGAGAAACTGGTATTTTCTGTGGGCTTCTTTTGCTGGTGAGGTTTTTTCGCCAATAGAAGCAAAGAAGTCAAAACAGAAAAACTAAAAATATTTGCTATTTAATTAGGTTCAGTTGTCAAGTTATCACGTTTATGTAATTTTTTTCGTTTTTTATTGATTTATTTGTTCTTTCGTTTATTATAATTCACATAGTTTTTACTTTATTTGTTGGCTTATTTATTTTCTTTATATACTTTAGTTTTTTTGGCCTTTCTTTCGCAATTTTGTTCCTTTTTTTTTCGTGCATTACTTATAAATTATCTTTTCTTTTGCAGTTGCACTTTCCACTGACAAGAGGGGTTTCCTCTTCCAGCTTTTAGAATAAAAATATACTAATCCATAATCCGACACTTTTCACGCCATACTAGCAATAGGAATTTAAAAGTGCGAATGTAATTCTCTCTATATTACCTTTTCCGGCCTCAACAGCTGAACGGATTTGGATTATGGCCACCCTACTGATCATGATGTGGGTTATGACATAGGCCCTTTTACTTGGATGAAAGCACATACATTCAATAATTTTCACTCGCTGGCTAATCACGAAATTTCAAGAACTATTAAACCTAGAAACTTGAAATCAGGCAAGTAAGAAAGTATAGACAAAAAAATAATCAAATTGCGAACCAAACGCGTTCGAAGTCGCGGGTAGCGTATAGATGTAGAGTATGGAAGACTTAAACGATGCATGATGTTCGAAGCTGTGGAAGTGTATCTATGAGTAAACCTCAAGCGACTTCTAAACAGCCGCACCTATATTATACTAGGTACAGGAAGCCAACCCAGCGATCAACAACAACAAATCGACGAGGCACATGCTATTATCTGCGCCTCGCCACTGCTCCGCATCGCCGCGCCGCACACTGTTACATCACAAATGTTGTTATTGATCACCGTTTGACACGAAGACGCTGACGACAACAAACACCGCGCGCCGAGAAACACTCTATCTAATACTAATAAACACTCTTATGGTGACGATTATTTGTACGCCTTAGCGGGCCAGACACCCAACTATACGAACGCATGCGTCCGGTACTCAACCACTAACCACTCCCGAACTCGGAATTTAATCACTAAAGAGGGACCAAATACGACAACAACAACGTCAAGATTTTTTATATCAGCCTTGAGCGCCGCGGCGCATGCGACCGAGTGCCGAAGGAAGATCTCCGGCAGCCGGCTCTCGCGAGCCCCCCCACTGTCATTGTTCACTTGATATCAATGAGCCGAGGGTCTCGACTGGTCACACCGTCACACGCTCACGCCACATTATCACGCTCACATAATATACCTTCTTGTGTACATGCACGGATGTGGATCATTTATTACTTACAGTCAGTATACGATAATCCCACTTAACAAATCACGGCGCGGTTGATGTCGAGCGTCTTACGGATATGGGCTGATGCAGTCATTTGCGAGCATCTGCATACCTAATGAGATCACTGAAGTAGTGGTCGGCGCGGTGTGTGTGGTGTCAACACGTGCACAACGTAAACAAGGCGCAGGGGAAGGTCGCCAGTGGAAGGTGTTCGGAACAATGCGCTATAAAGCCGATCGCGTAATCGTTGGCAAATGTGGTGGACAGAGCGGCGCAACGACAACCGGGCGGCGGGGCGCGGGGAGAGGCACGAGTCAAACACGCGCTGTGTGTCGGTGGGTGATGCGCGCGCGCCGCGCGGGACTTCCTAATTTGTTCATTTTTTATTTTTTTTTGTGCTAATTGTGCTTACTCTTGACCTCAATCATTGCACTGTAAGCAATGCACGGCCGCTCCAACATTGATCCAATCATGCTGGTTCTATGACACATTAACGTTTTGTATCGTAGTTACTTTAACACATACCCAGGTGCGATTAGATTAGCTGCGTCCTTTTTTATAGACAGATTATCTTATGAACCAGTTTCAATGAACGTAATGAGGCACCGACCGCGCGACCTGGCCTGCGGCGAAGGCCCGGATACCGCTGCAGCGCACTACGGAAGTGCGCAGGATTACGAATGGTGAACAATCTATATTATACTACACACTCTATGGGTACGCAACGATACGATAGGTACAATAATGTAAGCGAGCGGTAGTCCGGTACACGTGTTCTAAATGCGAATGTTCGCATGCTGAGAACGTTCGTGTCTCGTTACGCGAAGGTCTTCATTCTGTCGTAAACTTTGATTGCGGAGTGGGTGCGCTTAGTTTTCCCGAGATTGCGTCCGGAGCGGCGCCCGGCGCCCGGCGCCCTCCAACTGTTGCCGGATTTATTGCGGATAATATTATGTCGGCTCTAAGGCGAGTGTTTAACTCAACATTCAGCGCCATGGAGGTGTCTCTTCCGAGCTCGGCTCCGAACTGTTAGATTGGCGTGATAGTCCGTGTGAGGGAAGAGGGTGAGTTCTGCCCGGCTTCACACTCGCTCGTTATGCGGAAATTTGCACGCGGACGTGGCGTTTACGAGGATAGAATGTCCCCGCGGATAGTTTAATGTGCGAGTTGAACGAGCTCTCTTAGCGCGGTGATGCGAGTAAGTGTCACACGGGGCCCGGGCTCCGGGACTATGTACTTCTTCTTATAGAAACACGGCGGCCACAGATTGTCCGACACGTCAGCGCGCGTCCTGGAGATCGGATTCAAATCAACGGTTACGGCATGCTTGCTTCTTCTTTTGAAACTTTTGCGACAATTTAGTATTAATTCAAACTTTTATGTTTTACCTCGTCAGACTCAACATGAAAATGACACGCAATCATACAAAGAAGCCCCAGCAGTCGTTATCATGAGTGTGGCGAGCTGCTTTGTCCACCGTCGCGATATATTTGGCAAACGAACGCGAATACAAATAACGCTAGTTGAGGGCCAAACGGCCGTAAAATATAACAAGCGGCATGTTACATACCGCCGCGAGCGTGACGTAGTCCGCGCCGCCCGCCGCCGCGTCCTGCGCGCCTATAGTACGGCGAGAGCTTAGCACCGCGGGGCGCTCGTGAATGAGCCCACACTACGCGCCTCCGCGTCACTACTACGAGTTTGTATAATTTACTTAGGAAAATACTTTAATTCCTACAACTGCTTGTAAACAATTCTATACCGAGACACGTGGTTGTGTTAACCGATAATATTCAAAGCTATTAGTCACCGTTGATCGGTACAAGAAGCCTGTTCCAGATGACAGCCGACGTGTCGGTGCTGTGACCCGACATCCCGCCATCCCGCCATCCCGCGACCTGTGCCGGCCTTGTATCAGGGGCTCAGGTCATCTCTCGATAGCCGATACTGCAGCATCCACGACTTCCGCGAGATATGTTCTATCAGATGATATAGTCAATTTTGTATTAAATTTACTTTTAGGGATGTATCAGGGGCTCAAGCAACGACCATCTAACTTACTCTCTACTTTCTTTTCAGATTTAATAAATATGTTTATAAATATTGCTAATCCATTTATTTTCAGGTAACAAAGACCCATAGATAAATACCTTAACCTAAATATACATACTAATAACATTATTTCATTATTATTTATTTTATGGAAATCGGAAAATCGTTGTAACTGTCGTTTCCGACTAAAGTTCTGAGTTTGTTTTATGTCGACAAACAGGTCGTCAGTAACTTCAGTTAAAAAATGTTACAGAAAACGATGATTACCTTACCTGAAGCACTTCCATCCTATACAAAAAAAAACAAAATTAAAGTAAATGTTTCTAATTTCAAATTCATAACAGCTTTTTACTGTTAAAAATAATATGTTTAAAAAAACCTGTCCGATCCGAGAGGGTATTATTTGATTCTATTAGTAATTATTTTAGGAGAACAAGTAAAAAAAAATAGAAATAAAATAATAATACCCCGATGAAAAATAAATAAAATGTACTAAAATGAGAAAACTATAGGGCAACACACGGGCGCGAGCTTTCGCCATGGACTTAGTATAATAAACTGGACTGAGCACTCTACTAGAAAATCGTGACGAGAGAGATATCTCTAACATAGCCCTTTGTCTCTTTCTAATAGGGTGACCAAGCATTTTTATGACAAATAAGGAACTTTGTTTTGACTGAGATAATTTGACACAATAACACATCAACGCTTAAAATACTGAAATAATTACTTTTGAGAGAAAAAAAGGGTATTCAAATGGAGGGAAAAAAACTAATAGTGTGTGACAAACATTTATTAAAATTAAACATGGCTAAAAAGAATTGTTAATGAATAAATAAATGAAATGAAATGTTTTGTGGCGTTTCTGCCGTAAGCTAATCTTACTGCCTAAGTTTCTCACTGCATTATATTTCGAATGATGGAATATTCTTAAATTTAAATACGAATTGGCCAATGCTTTTACTAGTTGTAATTCGTGTGGTTCTTCATCCGTTAAACATTGGATAGAATGTGGTGGACTAATTAGATGATTGAGTCTTGTATAAAATATCTGTTTTAATCGCATCAAAATGTTGAAAAAATTTCTCGATACAGCAAACCTCCGAAGTAAGTCAAGTTGGTCAAGTATTGTGTGCACTTACGTACCGTAAGTGCACACAATACTTGACCAAATCGTAGTCATCAATCCGGCACTTTGAAATGGAAAAATAGTTTAGCAAATAGTGATCAAGAGTTACGAGTCGCTTCCTTATCAAGAGTTAACTTCGGCGTTGTTATCTCTCTTAAAATGAAGGCTGCACACACAGAACTTTTGGTTATGGTTTGAAATTCGGTCATCGCATTCAACAATTTTTGCATAATTTCCTCTTTCGATGAAAAGCTGTAATAAACAATAATAATGCTATTTCAATAATTCGATACATAGGTACAAATTGTATTTCTCATGCGTATAATATTAACAGTTTTAATGAAAAATACACGAAAGCATAGGATTCTTTCGTCTGCAAAACGTCTAAGGCATGGTCACACTAATCATTGTTAGTAAACAAAACCTATAATATTCCTTACCTGTGAAATGATATGCCACAACTACTATATGATACACTTTTACATGACGTTATGCAACACTTTTTAACCATTTTCACAGTTAAAATAAAAAAGTACCGTAGATAAATCTTATAATTTTCTCAAAACAACTTAAGACGTCAATAATGCCACATCAACACCATTGATGACAGATTTCAGTATTACCATAATGAATATAAAATAGCTACCAAATAAATCGTACTAATATTTAGTTTTTATTAAAATAAATAAATTAGTATTATGTAGAGATTGTAAACCTATAAAACAAAATAATTAAAACTTACCTTAAAACGTTATACGTAACTTATTTAAATTGTAGTGTGAGGTGACTGCCGGTGTAATATTTTCTACCATCTTTAACATTTTAATCCATCAATCAATCAATAGTCTTGATTTGTAAACATAGATTACAACAGTGTGCAAGATATTACAATAATTGTTATACATAATATAGTTTCTCTATGTTTTGCCATTTGGCGTACAAATATACATTTAAAGGAGGCTTTTACCAATTAGGTAAATTAATCTATAGGTACTAGTATTATAAAGAGGTAAAAATTTAATTCGTAATATCAATATCAATTTTAATAAAATGCATTAGGTAATGTCAGGTAATGTCAATTTTTAATGAAATACGATAATGTCAAAAATAAATGGTTATGATGTCAACAAGTTACTGCTAAGAAAAATGTCTAAAATTGATATTGTCCACAGAACTGTGATAGTCGTCATGCTTTTATAGCCATGTTACGAGCATACAAATATTTTGTATCAATGAGATGTCATCAAAGTAGTCGCTGAGAGAGTAGTAACATTTCTGTATTAAAATAGTACATAATTTACGCTTAAAATTTACTATATTTAGATTTTTTATTGAGCAAGGTAACTTATTAAATATTCTTTGGGCCATACAAAAAAGCTTTTCCTCATTAAAGTCGTGCCTGCATTTGATTCTTTAAGCTCTAACTTATTTCTGCCTTGTAGTTTTCTATATTGGCTTTTAAAAGCTATTTCATATAGGTTCATGTTTGTTTTAACAAATATATTTACCTCATAAATATACAGAGAAGGCAAGGTTAAGATTTTGAGACTTTTAAATAGAGGTTGACAGCTGTCGGTACTTAGTAAGCAACACATAGCTCTGATGCATCTTTTTTGGGCTTTGAAGACATAGTCCGTAGTGGGACTCCATATTTAATAGTCCTACTATTAGATCTGTATCTTCTTTCGTAACCAGTGCGTGGGCAAATACGTGTTATTTCTAAAATGTGCTTTCTGTTGTGTAAGTAAGATTCAATAAGATTTAAAATGTTACCTCTTCTACCATATTTCTCTAATTTATTTAATAGTATTTTAATCTGTTGGCAATTGAGTGAAAGGGTCAAAGGGCTATCTCTCTCGCCTCGGTTATGATAGTTTAACAAAAGTAAACCTACAGCGTGACTGTTAGGGTTAATTTTTGTGTGTTAAGAATATCGCAGAACTCAGTCCTGTTTGTATACTAAGTGCATGGCTTTCGTTTCCTGGGTAGTGACGTCATAAAAAAAACAATTGACGATTGAACCTACTTATGCCGAAGATGGTGTCGTCACGTTTTAAAAGTTGGTTAGAGTTTAGGGAAACGGTGGTAATTTGGGTGCATGCATTTTAAAATTCCTTAACTTTTTTACTTTCATGAATATTTTATGTTTCTTATTTTATTTGGCAATGTCATTGGTATACCCGTTTTGTATCGGACAGTTTTTTTTTTAACATATTGTATACATATATATGATTGTATAGCTACGGGTGATTTTTTTAAGTGGGCGTGGATGGCCTAATCCGAAACTATGAGGAATAGCAAAAAGTACTCAAAGGAGTCTCGAGCCGAATTTCGACGAAAACTAAAACTACATCATTAGATTTTTGGAAAAGCAATATTCCTAGCCGTTGATTTTGCAAAATAAAACCACGCACTATACGTATTATTTATTACACCATTCGATAGTGTTGCTAATAGGAATTAAATTCTGGGAAGTAATATCCAGTGCGCGAGCACTGCTGGGACGTGGCTGACGAGCGTCACATGACGGCCACCTCCACACGAGCCGGCAGCCAGGAGCGCCGCTATCGCACCTGTCCCCCTAAGCAAACAGACGCGTAATGCCTAGGTAGTGGTAGTGCATTCCCGTACCGGATTCATTTCGCTCGTATGTTACGAATACAATTACAGAAAGGGTCTTTACAATCCTCGAACACTTCATAAAGGAGGCATTGAAGACGTGTGTCACAGCGCTCCCCCCTACCGAGCACCCCTCTCGTATCCCGCAACATTTGCTGCTGCTCGAGCGAGGGACAGCAGCGACTGTGACGCCGTGCCACCAAATACAATCAAAACTAAAATGAATTCCTTTACTCCCTATCTGAAGTCCTTATTCTCAACCCATATAACAGACAATAAAAATTATTTCCCATTCGGTGTGCAACTGTCCATGTTTCAGCGCTAAACGGAGTAATCATTAGTACGAATTGCCCCAATATTGTCTATTGTAAGGGGCTCGTGGCTAAGGAATAACAGCCGCATGGCTCGATGATGACAGATGACTATTCATTTTATGCAAACAAACCTCACCGTGCCCTGAAAACCACGTAAGCCGTTGATACCGACTGTATATATTAGATCTTTGCAGACAAAGTTCGAAATCGTCGCACAAACCTCCTCTACTAGACAAGGAATAGACCGCAAAACCATGTATTGCAACAACGACAACCGGTTCGTGCGCTTTAGCAATAGAGTGCAGAGCACACCGGTACCGCACGATCTCCGGCGAGGCGGCGAGCCTCCTTGCCGGTTTGCTGCCATGGGATCTGGAGGCGATAATACTCGCGCGCCTGTACGAATGGCGCGCGGAGGCACTACGTCGGGGGAAAACTCCGCTGCCGCAGCAAATTGCTGGCGTTTTTTTAATCGTCAGCGGACAGACCTCCAGCGCGATCACATGGCGACATGGAGAGAGCGACTGTCGCAACCCCGCGCAGGTCAAGCCACTATGGCGATAAGTTCCCTCTTTGAGGAGTGGCTGGAGAGAAGCCACGGCGCCCTCATCTTCCGCCTGACGCAGGTCCTCACCGGCCATGGTTGTTTCGGGAGATTCCTGCACCGAATCGGGCGGGAGGAAACGCCCGGGTATTTCCATTGTGAGAATCGTAGGGAAGACACGGTGAAGCACACCGTGGAGGTCTGCTCCGCTTGGGCGGACCACCGCCGTGGTCTCGTAGCGGCGATCTCTCGCGTCCGGCCTCCTTCGCTAGTCACCTCCTTCTGCGAAGCAGTCATGCTAGCGAAGGAGGTGTCAGGACGTGTGACGGAAAGATCCTCACGTCCCAGCCGCCGCGGGAGACGCCCCGGGCGTCGGGGGTCACGTGCTGAACCCCGGCCACCGTAGGCACGGGCCTGTGAGTATTGGGCTAGCTCGCCGTCCGGCCGTCTTATGACGACAGGCCATGTCGACGGCACGTTCGTGTTCCACGCGCGCCTCAAAGAGATGTCAGCAACAAGGGAGAGGTCCGCAAGGTTTGTTCACATCAAATTTCAATGATGTTTCGGAAAGATTGCTCCAAATTAACGTACATTCGGCCATCACAATAATTTTGTTACTTCTGTTTTGGTCCAAAATCAACATATTTCTTTCGTGCTTGCCCTTTATGGAAACACACTCACCTTTTAGACAGAATGGATCAAATTATCAGACATACATTATCTTCAATTTCAAATGTGGCTTTGGACGACCGAGCTTGGGCCCAAGTTACTCTTCCCATTCGCATGGGACGACTCAGCGTCCGCAAAATTTCCAGTATTAGTTAACCGGTTTTCATATCCTCGGTCCACGGCATTCTAAGAACTCTATGAAATTAATCAGGAATATCCTGGCTTCCACACTGATTGATTTTGATATGCCGTGCTTCTCCGAGGCCATCGATACTTGGAAACTCGCTTCCCGAGTACTGAAGAACCCGACCATCCATTTTCCCAGAGACGGTGGGACGAGCCGCTCTGCAGAGTAGTCCAGAACAATCTGCTGAACACGTCTGCTACTACTGCTGAGTATGCGCGCCTACTGGCTGTGGGTGACTGGGAGTCGGGTCTTTGGCTTCACGCACTGCCGTCGTCGAGCATAGGCACATTGTTCGACGACACGACCTTCCGCTCGCGGCTTCTTTAAGCCTTGGTGCCGCCTGCTGTTCTCCTCGTCGCTGTCACTGTGGTGAACCTGTCAACAACCTCGGTCATAACGGTCTGTCATGCAGCCGAAGTACGGGGCGTTTTGCACGGCACGCGAACATGAACGTCATTATCCGACGAGCTCTTGTTACCGCCGGCGTTCCAGCTGTTTAAGAACCCAATGGCTTGACACGCGATGATGGTAAAAGACCGAACACATCTTCCAAGCTCATCGTGCTGTGCTGGCACTGACGCTGCGGCTGCAGAGAACCTCAAGCGGCGTAAATATAGAAACCTTTGTAGAAATATTTTTTTAGAGCCGTTTGGGGTTGAAACTCTGGGGCCATGGGGTCCGAGTGCTCATAGCCTGTTCAAGGAAATTTCAAAACGCCTAGTTGACGCTTCCCGTGACCCAAGGGCAGGCTTTTACCTTGGCCAGAGGCTAAGAGTTGCCATACAACGAGGCAACGCCGCCAGTCTCTTGGGCACATTACTACCTGACAGCGTTGAGGAGGAGTTTTTCGATGCCTCTTTATAGTTTGTTGTTGTAAGTTTATTTAATAGTTTTTGATTAATAATGTATAATTACAGTTAGTTTACCTTAGGATCGTTTAATCTGCTCAGCTCCACCACTCTTAGTTCGGGTCGGTACATATTAGTTCCGCAGCGTAGCTTCACTAAGCGCGCAACAAGCAGCCACGGCTTGGCAAGCGATACGCGACGCACGACGCACGATGGTGCCACAACCAGACCTATGTGACGTTGTGCGTTACTCCCGGACCTAATCCTCTTGGCCCGCCTGTGCTGAATGTAATCCTGCTCGACGTACAGAGTGCTGAGGCTGTCTGTGCCTGTATGTACATTAAATTGCGTTCCTTGTGATCACTGTGGCGTTCAGGGCCGACTCACATATGAATTCAGTCTCTACGTCGTAAGAAGCTGATCGTATTCAGTCCAAATTACTTTAAGCACTCCATCAAATAAGGATAAACATTTTCCAGTATATAGTATATAACATTTTCACTGCTAAGGCACAGGCCTCCTCACTGCGAGAGGGAATGGACTAACCTCCGTGATGAGGGAGCCTCAGCACGAGGTGCGGCGGTGCAGGTGCGGGGGGGGTGAGGGTCGGTGGATGCCACAATCATTTCTGTCGTCGTGAGACACAACAACAGACAGAATAAATTGCACAAAGCGCCTGACTTCGAACCCCGACCTACAACTCTTCAGTCCCCCATTACCACTGCGATACCACTTCTTCCGAGGATAGCTCGTTTAAAAAAAAAAATAATTACATCTTGTAATTTTTTTTCGTATTTTTTCTTTGCATTTATAAAAGTACAATTATTTCGATAGTATCATAATGAACATAACAATATTCTTCCCTGAAAATCTCAACACACTTTTTGCACGAATAGTATCGTAACAAGTTATTACAAATTATTACAGACTAGCTGTGCCCGCGGCTTCGCTCACGTGAGCGCACATTCTTTTGTCATTCCCAAAGTTTATGAACGTAAGCAAAATATAGATGCAACTCATGATCTATCCTAGGCCCCAACGGTTAATATACTTAACAATAAAAAAAAAAAAACTTTCAGCTCTAAGAGCTCAATCAACCGATGGAAAAAATGTGATAGACACAAACGATGGAAACAAAATTGAGAATTTGCAAAAACCATGCAATTGAAAAATACTGCAAACGCTTGAATTTAATGTATTTAGCAATAGAACCAGAAAGACTATGCGCTTCGAGTATCTTCATGTTACCGAATTAACACGAACGTCGTTATAAAGCTTCTAAGTTTGGTTTTTCAAGGCATTGTAGTGCATTCATTCCGCACTTTTAGTATTTTAGTCGTATAATTGTAATATTCTAACAATGGTGATACATAAGGGACCACCCACAAATTACGTCATACGAATTTTAAGATTTTTTGACCGGAGGGGTCAACAAATCCGTCCTTATCAGAAGGTCAATTTTTGTGAGACTCCCGCTTCCCAAGTGTGACGTCACATATTTTGCAATATAACATGCTGCCCGCCGATAGAGTTGGAAATATTTCTTTAATAAGTTTTTCGTTAATAGTTCAAATTTCGTGTTTTAAAACTTAGCAATATTAGTTTTTTAAATGTGACGTCACCAAATTTAGGACCCCTCCCACCCCTTGTCACACAATGTCACACTTTGTTGTCACCCCCTACCTCTTTAACGTATGACGTAATTAAATTACGTCATAAAATTTATGGCTGGCCCCTAATAGACACGTACTTCCATGGTAGCAGCAGCTAACTGTGACTTCCTGGAGTATCTAAAGTGTCAGGACTTACTGTCAAAATCTCTACTGAAACCGCGATTAACGTAGCCACCTGGGTGCTAATAATGTGATAAATCATCGATACAAAAGAAGAAGAAGAAAAACATGAAATGGGAATTATTTTAGATCTCATATTTCCGAAGATAGACCATGATTGCCGAAGCGGATACTTTTCCAAGGACTCTGATGAACCGGCAAAAATAAAAAGTTGAAGTGTAGACGCAAGTATTACGCAGATCGATGTAACAAATAGTGTTGAAAGCAAGCTATTTGACTATTCACTATATTTATGTTACTACTGACTATTATTAATATTTTGCTCCGAAGTTCAAATGCAAGTTCAGTCACATTTAACCGTTAAAGATATGCCGCGAGTGAAACAATTGCTCTTACGGATATAACTCCTGTTCACTCTGGGGTATCTCTACCATTATAAATAAGCCTGTCTAGTATCAAAAAAAATCCTATGTTTACTGAGTCAAAAATATGTTTAATATACATGAAAAAAAGCATAACAAATGGGTTGCCTGATATCATTAAGGGAAGACTATTTAAAATTGCGACAACCGTGGGGCTTGACCGATTTTACTTAGACAACCGAACGTTATGCCATCGTGTTTGTAATAAAATTACCTATCTGTTCTTTTAATACATATTTTAATAAGAAAATACATGAGTGGACATATAGTATGAATTTATCTATTCAACCTTACAATTCTGTAGTAGGGACAAAAAGATGACAATCTAACAGATTCTTGGCTCTTATGCTTTGTAGATATTTACTCTAATTCCATTTTGATTTCGTTTGGTTTGAAAAAAAGATTAGTTTCTTTATTTTTAATAAAGGGTAGCCTTGACTTAACTTTATCAGGCAACCCATTCGCAATGTTAGTTTGTTCATATAAGTATTTTACTCCGTTAACGTAAGTTTTAAATAGCCGTTCTGAGGCTTGTCACTGCCGCCGGATTTTAGCCTTTCCCCACTCGCACAATGTGGAAATGATCATTAATCTACTAAATTATTAGTATTCGAAGTCATTTCGGTAGGCACATATAAAAATACGAAATCCTGAAAGTCCTGTTTTAATATTCAAACGAAACTATTTTATTTAGTTTGTGTGCGGGCAACATTGGAAAAAGGTGGTCTGGTTGAATTTGACAAAGTCATTGTCTTATTTTGGTAGTGTCCCCATAAAGTTTTTATTTTGTGGGGCATTGTTTATCTACCTATTATCTAAGAACTAATCTTATTTAATACATCATTTCACTGGTCACCATTAAATATAGTAAAATCCAAATAATAGTAATTTTATTATTTAAATAAACTTCAGTTTTAGTTGCTGTAAATTGCTGTAAATAAAATGGTATATCTAAGCCGGAGAGGTGATCTATACCTCAGGGCCTTCCTACTTCAGACACCTTTCTCTATTTAAGATTGTGCATATACCAGTGTCTGTTACTTCTGATGTTGAATTAAATAAAGATTTATGATTATGATTATTTTTTTAATACCTATCTACCGACACCTAATATATAATAATAGCTTTCTCCTATTACTTTTTTTTTAAATTTAATTGCCTCGGAAACGAAAATTAAAAATATTTTTTTTTATTTAATTTAATAATGTTATATTATAATGAATTGGGATAAGGGCAAGAGAATGATGATGATGAATGTTATATGTAATGCCTTTCCATCATGTCCTACTTTTTACATAAAATGAATGGTCACCTTATTAGAAAGAGATTAAATTAACGTTAACCTCTCTTTTCTCTCGGAAACTGTATTCTTAGGGATTACTATCGATTCAAAATTGCAGTGGGGCGCACACATTAGAACTCTTTCGGGTAGGCTAAGCTCAGCTGCATATGCAGTAAGGAAAATAAGGCAGTTAACTGTTGTGGCTACAGCTAGGCTAGTGTACTATGCTTATTTCCACAGTATTATGTCTTATGGCATTCTGCTGTGGGGATCAGCAGCAGACGTTGACTCAATTTTCATTCTTCAAAAGAGGGCAGTCCGCGCGATATATAAAATGGGTCCTCGCGAGTCCCTCAGATAAAAATTTAAAGAGATTGATATACCCTGCCTTCACTTTATATCTTAGAATGTATTTTATATGTCCGCAAAAATCGAGGGCTTTTCAAAATAAGAAGCGACTTTCATAATATAAATACACGCAGTAAACACGAAATTGTTACACCTAAGTTCAGATTAACAAAAACTAGCAAGTGTTTTCATATAAACAGTATACGCTTTTATAACAGGTTGCCAAAGTCAGTTATAGAACTGACCGATGGAAAATTCAAAAACTACATCAAACGTGTCCTTATTAAAAAAGCATATTACAAAATCAAGGATTACGTTGAAGATAAAGAAGTTTGGCTTTAGTTCCTTCTGCGCATGCGGCTTCCCTGGTAGCTCATAAACGGCACAAATATGTGAATGTCTCTAACTATTCTCAATCTCATTTTTCTCCTCTTTCGAATCAGATTTACACAATAGTTTTCAAATCATTTATACATCTTATGCTCAGAATAGTTACAGCACTGATAACAATATTTGTGTCACTTGTTTAATTTAGTACTTTACAATTCTTTTTTTTACCTTTGTATAGATTCTTTTTTATCAATTGTTTGTAAATGTGTAAACATTGTAGGCTTTGTAGATTCCCAGCTGCTTGTTAACTTTTGTTAACTTTTTATTTTGTTCTACATTTTTTGTGTAGTAAGCAACGACTTATTGTCGGGCCTACGCTGTCCCCCCATACTTAAGTACAAATGCTGTATCCATGATATTAATGTAACACCAAATGACTTGAAAAGAGTAACCATGGAGTTTCTTGCCGGTTCTTCTCCATAGGAAACGACCAACCCGAACCGTGCACCTTTTTTTCGACGTTTTATAAGTGCCCATCTAGGCCTATGTAAAATAAAATATTTTGATTTTGATTTTGATTCTTTTGGTGGGAATTTTTTAATGCAAGTAAGAATTGCAGTTGTACACACGGCGGCACATGAAACAGTAAATTTCCAGTATAAATTGACCTCACTTTGTATAGATTTCCTATACAATGAGAGATCCGCATAAACTGGTTTTGTAAAGCTTGACTGGCCGTCACGTGTGTACGTAGTACTTATTACTTCCGTGCAAAGAGTAAAGACAAAAGAAAAAATAAAACAAAATTAGTTTTCAGCCATTCCGAGTGACTACACTACGACTAAAACCTATTTACGTAAATTATTTTTATCATCATAGAAATCGCGTATGAGTTTACTAACAAAATTTTAAAAATTAATATCTTTTGCGTCTGTTGGTCGATTTTGATGAAATAAACACTAAATAATTGATGATTAAACGAACTTACCTGTACGTGAAGTTCAATCACAATTACTCGAAGAGCTTCGTTCTCGATATTAGCATTAGCACACATGTAGTTTCACTTACAGACTCGCCATTTCGCATTGAATTTAGGAGAAATTATTTAAAACTATAAATATGAATCCAATGTAAGGTAGATTCAAAACTTTGTTCTTGACTATGACATTCTCACCTACCCAGCTCATTTAGTTTGGAGGTTTGCTGAGCTGTCTTATTTTTATTATTATTTCACAACTAGGGATTCAGCGTGACTGGGAGGGAGGGATGCTAATATCTTCGAACGAAGCTCTTCGAGTAATTGTGATTGAACTTCACGTACAGGTAAGTTCGTTTAATCATCAATTACTCTCAAGCTTCGTTCTCGATATTAGCATTAGCACACATGTAGATGTTGAGAGATAGTATTAATTTGTGAAATATAATCAATTGCATAGTTACATATTGTATCTATGCTTAAGAAGTTTGACAGAAGGAAATACTTAAATATTCACTAAGTACCTATATTTTATAACTATATTTAAGTCAATCCCATAATTAAATAGCTTTTCAATGATAACAATACTATAATAAATAAGATATCTATAATTATCTATTTAACACACTTGTGACAAAATCACTTTGATTAGACATATCGTCTCGTATTATAATATTTGGCAAAAACAGTAGAATTTGAACTCCACCGGCAGTTTTACGTATAATGTCCAGGCTAACTCCTACGCTATAAGGCTTTAGAAGTGGTTGCGTGCCTGGTGCTGTGCGCAGTAAACAGAGAGATATCAATGCCACTGGTTTGTAACACTCTGTTTACCCATTTGCTCAAAGTTTGCGATGTTACTGCTCGGTATGGTTTTCTCAATGAAATAAATAATGATTGATGGTCTTGACGTATCTGATTGGTCCTATCAAGATTCAAGATAAACTTGAAGAGTACCAGCAGGGCAAATTTGCGGCTTTTGTAAATAATACGGTAAGAAAAAAACGCTGGTTGTAAGGAACCTACTCGTGAAGTTTTAATTAAATCAGTTATTTTAATAAACCCTGAATAATATTTTGATAATATTTTCAACATGGATTTTTGATAAGGTCTGCATTCTATGGGCAGGGCTAGAAGGGTCACTAACTTTTTACTAAGTTTTTCAAGACTTAAATTTTCGTTAGGATATAATTCCGCTAAATAATTTAAAACTTGATCAGTGTTCCACGTTAAATTGTATTACTGAACTATGGGCCGCAATCGAAAGATTCCCTTGAAGAATCTCTGTATAAATTCATTGTTTACTATATCGTGTCCAAGTAACAACGATAAAGCGGATCGCGAGAGGGTACCATACCGATTAAACAATAGCGTTAGAAAACAAAGAATATTCGATGCCACAGCTTTATAGGGATTTATGTTATTTTCGTGACAGTACGCAAACCACTTCTTAAGGCAAGTATCATATTGCTTGACAGTGTTATCTGACAAAGATGCATTTTGACTATGGACGGCGGTGGAATTTCTCTTCGGAGAAGAGATGCCCGGACAACCTCCCGACAACCAGGGTATTGCCGGTGAATTGCACGTTCGCTATAACGAGAAATAATTAAACCAGACTTTAAAAATAGTGGTTTTGATGTGAGGAGTCTTTTAAAAAGACCATCTTATTTTTTTTTTTTTTTTTTTTAGTGTACCAGCGTTTGTGTTGGCCATTTTGGAACAAAGACAATACCAATGGCTTTACCGTGTTATGTTAATAATTTTACGCAGCCTTTAAAATAATAGAAATTGGTGGAAACGCGTAAAAGTAAAAATTTGTCCATCGTATAGTGAACGCGTTAATTAAATAAGCGTCAGGGTCTCCCTATGCCAAGAAACATAGCTATAGCATTTATGATTTTTTCTGCTCGCGAATAACTCAATGCAAGGGACACCGAAGTGTTGCTTTATTTTACTAAAAGCAATTTCAGAAATTTCCCACTCTATGTCGGGGTGTAACCTTCTTGATTCAGTGTCCGCAACTATGTTATCAGAAGAACGTATATAATCAGTATGAACCACAATTTTACGCGCTTCGCACGATTTCCATAATTGTTCCGTAAAATCAAAAGGTCAAATGGGGAAATTGTATGCCGCCCATTCTGTTAACGTACGATATTGCTGTTGTATTGTCAATACATAACAAAATTTTACAAAAATTTTCATATCTTGTGCAAAAACTTTAAGATTTTTTTTTTTTTTTTAATTTTTCATATCAAGAAAAGCTGCAAGTATTTCCAAATAATTAATATGAAGAGTTTGCTCATGTTGACTCCAAGGTCCATTGGTAGTCTCATCACCACAGGCGGCGCCCCATCCCGTTGTTGAGGCATTACTAAATATCTCTAAGGAATATGTGTCAACCTTAATTTTACACTATGATTCCTTTATCCCATTAAGCCACCAGTCAAAGATTTGCCACAACTCATTTGTCGCATTTGTGTTGTAAGTTCATAAACTTATCTTAGTTTTCATCATCTTTGAGGTTTAGATATTTACACCTCTCAAAGTCTTTGGTATAAAGCCAGCCGTAGTCTACAGCCTGACACGCGGATGTTAAAAGGCCGATAAAGCGAGAAAAATCTCTTATTTTACATCGTTTGAGCTTCCTAATTCTTAGTAATTCTGTTTCAATCTCCTTTCTTTTGTCGTCAGGTAATCTTACTTAAAATGTATTTGAGTCTATAATATTTCATAAGAAATTGCAATAATTAGTAGGCACAACAGAACTTTTTCTGTGTTGATAATGAATCCTAACGATTTTAATAATTGTTTTGTGTCATTCATATTTTGTAAACAGTCAGTATACGATTGACCAACCAAAAACAAATCATCCAAATTTATCTACATTTTAATGTAGATAAATTTCCCAAAACGTCAGTAACTTTGCGACTGGTTTAAGAATTTT
This sequence comes from Noctua fimbriata, assembly GCA_905163415.1. Taxonomy (NCBI): domain Eukaryota; kingdom Metazoa; phylum Arthropoda; class Insecta; order Lepidoptera; family Noctuidae; genus Noctua; species Noctua fimbriata. Next base: position 166,275 of record LR990922.1, read on the forward strand.
CGTAAAAATATACGAAGCACTGTTTAAGTCGAACGGTAGCACGTTAAACTCGTACAGATTACCATTAAATTCAAAACATAAATATTTTTTGAGTTGGGATGTATGCTTGTTGACATAAAACAGTTGTTTGATAAAAGTTTTAAAGCTGTTTAAAATGTTGGGTTAGTATAAATTTATTTAATTGTTTTGGATTTAATATGAAACGTTCGGCTCAGGAACAAGTAATATACTGGATACGTATTGACCTGCGCATGGTTGACATGAGGACGCTGTCCCGGTGCTAATAAGATCTTGTATTAATGCTTTAAAGGCCTTGTATTCGGATTGCGAATTAATAGGCTCTGATGGAACATTGTCAGAAAACATAATTTTATAGCCAGAAATCCAAGAGAGTAGGTATGACAGGGTTAGTAGTCAATAAAAACCGCTGTTCATAGAAAAACAAAAGACGACCCGCGAGGCTTACCGGCTTTAACGTCGGTGACCTGCTTGCGGCTGACGTGACAATGTTCTGGAAGCGTTGTCGTGCGTCGTCCTCGTCTACTACCTCTGAGTCCGAGTTGCTGGTGCCGCCCGCGCCCCCCGGCGGCGGTGATGGGAACTGTCGGTAACGCGCCGGGTGGGCTCGGTAGTATAAAGGCCTGCCTGCCTTAGCCGGTTTATTAGCCGTAGACTGCATTGTAGATGACCTTATATCAGCTCCAGATTTTATAATCGTTTAAGCTGATTTTAATGTTTCTGCTAAGCTATTACCAAATAGCATTTTATCTATTTTGGTTTTGACCAAATGATCTTTGAGCTCCTTGCTGACAATTGAAAGAATGAACGAATGTCGTGAGATCGAGTCCGTATACTGAATATCGCCGAGGATTCGAGCGGTATCCATCAACAGCTTGAGGAGCTCAGGGTTTTTGTGACCTCGTGAAAGCAGTGCAGTAATGGCCTCGCTGATAGAGGACAAAGCACAGGATGTTAGTACCTGCTTATCTTCTATACCCTTGTCTTGCTTTGCTTAAGTTTCTAATAAAGATACTCGAATCTCCGAATTGAGGGTAGGCGCTTTTATAAACTTGCAGTTCACCGGTACCAACAAACTGTGTTTCAATTCCTTGCGGTTCTCTTTAGAGAGGCCAGGGGTCGCAATGTGGTTTAGTCTAATTGCCAAATGCTTTTGTATTTCGAAGGTCTTCAACTAATATTTCCATTTTATCTTGATCTCACTCGGGTACGGCTTGTTGAGAATCAAGGGCCTCCGGTTCACTCGCCTTCTAGAGGTACGGCGGTAGATTTCATGGCAGGCGCAATAAGTACTTGCGCGGATGGCAGTGCGGCGGTAGCGGAGCTCGGCAGCAGTATGTTTACTTGTGCCGTGCTGTTGTCGGCGGTAGGCGACTTTGTGACGACCGGAACTCCGGACCGGACTCCTCCTCATCACCAAATTCCGCTGGGGCTGGTTGCCAGTACGAGCATCCAAGTTGTGGATCTGTATCGCATATGTATGTGATATGTGGCACAATCGTCATCGATTGGAATTGGTTCGCGCTCAGCAAGCAAAATAAGTATTTTGCTTTATTTGGTGGGAAGTGAGACTCCTTGTGAGAAACACGCAGTCCCAATAGGCGGCTTAGTACTTATTTGTTTCTAGAGAAACAGCTTAAATTCCTAGAGGAATAATGTAGGTACATGCTATGGAAAAACCCCACAGGTAGATCCGAGCAGCAAGTACTTTTTTTTAGGAAGTGGAAGGCCCCGATAGGACAATCCGATTTTCCGTATTATAAGTTATACTTGTAACCCGTTATGAATTCAAAACCACAACGTTCGTCGCAACGCCAGGCGGTTGCGATGCTAAAAGTAACCAATTGAAATATAAACACGAAATAAGTAGGTCAATGACTCACCCTGCAGGTTATAAGGCGTAGAAAAATCACCATCCGACGACGATGCACTGTCATAGCGAGTAGGTACGTCGCCCACGTTTTATTACGCGTTCTAATTTTTTAAGTTTTTTATTTATTTATTGTGTGTTAGTTTTTTATTTATCGCGCTTATTACTCCTTCTTTTCGGCATTCTATAGCTAAATTATAAAAACGCATTTGAAAACAAAGAAATGATGCGAAACAGCGAAGCACTGATACGTGAATGAGCTGGGTAGGTGAGAATGTCATAGTCAAGAACAAAGTTTTGAATCTACCTTACATTGGATTCATATTTATAGTTTTAAATAATTTCTCCTAAATTCAATGCGAAATGGCGAGTCTGTAAGTGAAACTACATGTGTGCTAATGCTAATATCGAGAACGAAGCTTGAGAGTAATACCCACAACAATGCTTCTTATTTTGTAATATTTAGATTTTGAATACAATGAGGGGTTTTTACGTGATGCGCGCACAAACGAACAGACAAACCGACAAAAATTTAAAAAAAGATATTTTTACTTTCTATTACTTATTTCTCGCACCTTCCAGTGACTTTTTTGCAAAAATCTGTAATGTACAGACACCGAAAGTCTACGATTTTATTATATGTATAGATTATGCAATCTTTAACTTTTTCGGTAAGCGACGATTACCATTTTATTCGCGTAAGAAACGCATATCTTGTTCCGTGTAAAGTATTAAACAATTATATTCGTGTACTATTTTTATTTACAGGATGTGGTAATGTCGTTTTACAAAACATGACAGACCGTATGCAAAATCGTAATGTCGTTTACTGTAACAGTATCATATTGTTTAATATTTTTAAAGCAAGCGATTGTACAATAAAATATTATGATGGTGTCGGTACGTAATGAATGAATACAGTATTATTATCCTTAGTGATTGGTGAGTAATATTTTTTTTTTTGTAAATTGCGTCTCGCAGTTCTATCTAGAAGATTGTCGTCTGCTTAACCAGACTATCCTGTAGGTGCCTTGCGTGTAAGGCCTCCAGCCAGGGAAAAATAGCACATAGATTACTTATTACCCCAGAAGTAAGTCCTGTGGGCAATTCCCGGACTCCACGCGGGAGAAGCCGCAGGCATAAGCTAGTTTCCCTGGTTCAAGCCATGGTCCGGAGCGAGAGGGAATGGGAAGCCGTCACCTCCTTCTGCGAAGCAGTCATGCTAGTGAAGGAGGTGGCGGAACGTGAGAGGGAAAGAGCCTCACGTCCCAGCCGCCGCGGGAGACGCCCTGGGCGTCGGGGGTCACGTGGTGGCCCCCGGCCACCGTAGGCGCGGGCCTGTGGACGGCGAGTTTTGGGCTAGCTCGCCGTCCGGCCGTCTTATGACGACAGGCCGTGTCGACGGCGCGTTCGTGTTCCACGCGCGCCTCAAAGAGATGTCAGCAACCACGTAGGGGTCCGCACGGGCCGATGCCTGCCAGGGCTGCGGGACTGTTCGAAAGAGATACCGCGGCCCTGGACCACAAAGGGCAAAGAAGGAACATGGATGGGTTTTAGTCAGTACAAGTCTGACACTCCCTTCCGCGGGCGCGGGAGCGGGGGGGGTCATTTGATGATTTCGCATCCTAAAAAAAAAAAAAAAAAAAAAGGCATAAGCTAGTTTAACATAAAATGTAAAATTTCATTGTCTTCCTTTTATTTCAGATGGTATGTTATCGAGGAAAAAACAATTCTTATGATGAACTCTTTCGACCGTTACTATACAATACTTGTGATGTTTCCACATTATTGGCGGGCTCGCTTCCCGGCTTAGGCTGGTGATTATTTACAAATCTTTGAACGCAGTTTTTATTTATTTTAAAATGAAAATGAAGTCTGCTTTTAGTAAAACTTCCTATATACAATATTTAAGGTACTTCCGTGGCTTTTTTATATGATTTGTCACTTCGAATTCGAAGAGACAAAATAATTACTTTCAAACATTTATACACAATTAAAAGTTATATATATTTTTGTAATCATCTTTTTAACCCCTTCATTTTGATACCCCACTCGATGGTATAGGAAGAAAAACATTTGAACACCCCGAAATGAAATCCGCCATTTGTCTTTGTTTTTTATTTCAATGTAGCCAGTGACACTCGCGCTACCAAGACGAACTTAACGACGTATAATTTATGCAAATTCGTTCACCTGTTTAATAGTTACGAGGAAACATAGAAAAGGACACACAGATTAAAAACATAACCCTCCTTTTGGGCTTCGCCGCAGTCGAATAAAAACGTATGAAATAACTTTACTTTCGGAAGGCGGTGGCAAAAAAGTCAATTAAACAAACAAAGACAGTAGGAAGAAGTTTAGGTTTGTTTGGCCATGGCTTTTAATTTAACCACTCCGGAAAGTTGATGTGGGAAAGTACTACAGGGGCGGCCCGCGCGTATTTGAAAATGTGTATAACAAAGACAGACACAAAGGAAACAATCAAGCAGCCAACAAGCCACGCGGGGTAAGTTAAATGTATGGTTTCTTATTGAATGACATGGAACCGGGATGTAAGATATCGCCGAGATAGATTTAGCTGCGAGCGGGGATCCGCGGGATGTCGAGGTGTGCGGTGGGGACACTGCACACATGCGACGGGCGCCGCTTGGCAGTCGCGGCGCCGCTAACGAGGTGTGCCGTGGGGACACTGCACACATGCGACGGGCACGGCTTGGCAGTCGCGGCGCCGCTGACGAGGTGTGCCGTGGGGACACTGCACACCTGCGACGGGCACGGCTTGGCAGTCGCGGCGCCGCTGACGAGGTGTGCCGTGGGGACACTGCACACATGCGACGGGCGCCGCTTGGCAGTCGCGGCGTCGCTGACGAGGTATGCCGTGGGGCACTGCACACATGCGACGGGCGCCGCTTGGCAGTCGCGGCGTCGCTGACGAGGTGTGCCGTGGGGACACTGCACACATGCGACGGGCACGGCTTGGCAGTCGCGGCGCCGCTGACGAGGTGTGCCGTGGGGACACTGCACACATGCGACGGGCGCCGCTTGGCAGTCGCGGCGCCGCTGACGAGGTGTGCCGTGGGGACACTGCACACATGCGACGGGCACGGCTTGGCAGTCGCGGCGCCGCTGACGAGGTATGCCGTGGGGACACTGCACACATACGACGGGCGCCGCTTGGCAGTCGCGGCGTCGCTGACGAGGTGTGCCGTGGGGACACTGCACACATGCGACGGGCGCCGCTTGGCAGTCGCGGCGCCGCTGACGAGGTGTGCCGTGGGGACACTGCACACATGCGACGGGCACGGCTTGGCAGTCGCGGCGCCGCTGACGAGGTATGCCGTGGGGACACTGCACACATACGACGGGCGCCGCTTGGCAGTCGCGGCGTCGCTGACGAGGTGTGCCGTGGGGACACTGCACACATGCGACGGGCGCCGCTTGGCAGTCGCGGCGCCGCTGACGAGGTGTGCCGTGGGGACACTGCACACATGCGACGGGCACGGGTTGGCAGGCGCGGCGCCGCTGACGAGCCTGTGACGCTCGTCTTTTCTCGATCATGTTATTCTGGATTCTGGATGAGTTATTTGACATTAATTCAATACCTGTTATATGTTCTTATGGCGACAAATCGAGAATCTCCCGATAAGCACAGCGTTCGCGGCATATGCTACTTATAGTGTAGTGTACGAATCCTAGGACATTGATGAGGACAAATACATCACCGTGCTACTAGCTACATAATGACTATGACGTTGTGAGATGACGAGCCATGCTTCCCTTAGAATTTAAAAGTATAAATAGCGCAAACTTATTTAAAAATAAATTGAAGATATATTTATTGAGCAAGCTCTACTACAGTATTGATGAGTACGTAGATGATAAGCGACAGCCTTAATATTATGGTTCTACATTGGAAATACTATTAAATGGTGTGTTGATTTTATTGTCTAGATTTTTTTTATACTTAACATTTATATTTTTGTAAATATTTTATTGTCATTTTGTTTTTATTATTGTACTAGCTTATGCCCGCGTGGATTACGATAATTGTCCCACGGGATCCGATTATTCCCGATGTCCACCACTTGTCTGGCCACCACTGGGGGACAGCGAGACAACTTTAAAACATTATTCTCGTTGTCCACCACTGGGGGACAGCGTCACAACTTTGTAAATTCTTTCCATTCGCCACCACTGGTGGACAGCGACACGGATTTTTTAACATTCCCTATGGCCGCCGTTGGGGGACAATGGCACAACTCTTTTGATCCGATTCCCACTGGCCATCAATTTAAATTGTTTAATCTAGAGACCGGTAAAGGATAGCTTAATATACTTACGGATTAGATTTTTAGCAGGGCTAAGGGTAAGACTAATTTAAATATTTATAAATTAAATGGTAGGTAAATAATAGTCATATTCTTGAATCAACTTTTATTAAATGTTTCACTCAAGTATTAAAAAATGATCCTACTACTTAGTATTATATAATATAGCTTTGATTGCTTATTTTTTATTGAAGTGGGTAATTAACCGACTTAATTTCCACAGCTGGTTGACAGGCTACAATTTTTAAAATCGACTAGAACATTACAATCATAATCACAGTTTTATTATCCTATTCCTCGACGGAGGAATAAAAATATTTAATTACACACTTCAATAAAAAATAAGCAATCAAAGCTATATTATATAATACTAAGTAGTAGGATCATTTTTTAATACTTGAGTGAAACATTTAATAAAAGTTGATTCAAGAATATGACTATTATTTACCTACCATTTAATTTATAAATATTTAAATTAGTCTTACCCTTAGCCCTGCTAAATATCTAATCCGTAAGTATATTAAGCTATCCTTTACCGGTCTCTAGATTAAACAATTTAAATTGATGGCCAGTGGGAATCGGATCAAAAGAGTTGTGCCATTGTCCCCCAACGGCGGCCATAGGGAATGTTAAAAAATCCGTGTCGCTGTCCACCAGTGGTGGCGAATGGAAAGAATTTACAAAGTTGTGACGCTGTCCCCCAGTGGTGGACAACGAGAATAATGTTTTAAAGTTGTCTCGCTGTCCCCCAGTGGTGGCCAGACAAGTGGTGGACATCGGGAATAATCGGATTCTTTTTAACCCACTTCCAAAAAGAGGAGGTTATCAAGTCGAATCAATTTATATGTATATTCAGCGATATCTTCGCCAATGGTGAACCGATTTTGATGATTCTTTTTTTGTTTGGAAGAATATTATTCCGCGGTGGTCCCATTTTTTATTTGGTGAAGTTCTGATGCTGATCTTCTGAGATTAACAATGGAACTCTTCAATAATAGACAGCAAATCTGTCGCGTTAGCTGCAATCGCTTGGATATTCATTGTTTACACAAAATCATAACATAAGATCACGCCTGCATGCTCTGAGATGTGTTCAGTCTACAGTACACCCCCATTTCAACAGCTAGGTATGTTAAGTTCCATTTATTGGAGATAAGCCTATTACCATGACATGTATTGTTACCGGTTAACTAATATTTCACCAAAACTCCTTTGACAATTTTTAACCGACTTAATAAAAACGAGGAGTTTCTATGTTCGACTGTATGTTTTTTTTTTCAGGTACCTATGTTCGCCGATTTCTCCGCCAATTGTAGACCGATTTTCATAATTATATTTTTATTCGAAAGCCTATACTATTGTGGTAGTTCCATTATCGCCAAATCAGAATCTGATGATGGAATCCCAGGGAAATCGAGGGCAACCCTCAAATTTTATAGGCACATACAATGTTTTTCATATACTCTCTAACGCAATTCAGATATTTGTGCCTGGTAATCATCATCTCATATTGCTGAGCTGATGATGGAAGGTATTAGTCATTAGTCATTTATTCTAAACAAAAATATATTTGTGTTTGTGTTTATTAGTCAGGATCTGATGATGGAATCCCAGTAAAATTAAGACCAACCCTAAAATTTTATGGTCATTGTTTGAAACAGTATACTTTCCATGAGGTCCCATGGTCATCAGGTCTGGTTCCAATGATGGGATCCTGGAGGGGACTCTCCAAATTTTATATTATCGATATCTTCGATAATTGTGATCCTATTTCGACGATTTTTTTTTAAATTTGGATGAACATTATTCCACTTTTCTGTGTTTTTGAAGTCGGTTTATAAGTGGCCATCTAGGCCTATGTGAAATAAAATATTTTGATTTTGGAAAAACGATGATACACGTGTATCATAATTTTAATTGAAGAGTGTGTTCATCAATTCAATCGACCCAGAGAATATAAAGAACACACACACACAAAAAACAAAGAAAATTCAACCCCCATTTCACCCTCTTAGGGGTGGAATTTCGATAAACCCTTTCTAGTGGATACCTACTCTTCACAAAGAATATACCCTCCAAATTTCATGTCTCTAGGACCAGTGGTTTGGGGTGTGCGTTGATATATCATTAAGTCAATCAGTCAGTCAGGACTATGAATTTCATATGTATAGATAGATTACTCATAGATTATTTAATGACAAATTATTTCTTGTAATAAATATAAATTTTATTTTTGACATTTCATTTTTTACTATTGTATTTTACAATTAGATGACATATTATTACTGATCTTTTCATAACAATTTGTTTTTTTTTTATTAATTTTTATTTGACATTCCATTTTATTATTATTTATAGAAAATTAGATGTTATACCATTGATCTTTTTATAATAATTTTATTTTCGTTTTTCCTTTTTTTGACCTTTTCTTTCATTGTATTATTAATTATTTTAAATTAAATGTGGATTACTATTTTTATTTATTTATTTAAACTTCATGTACAAGAGTGGTACATAGGCGGACTTAATGCCACACCTCTTCACCAGTCAACCTTTGGGTCAAATAGGACAGCATTGTGCTAGACTACAAAAAAGTAAATAAGAAAAATACCATTTTGTTAACATAGATTGATATACATAAATAGGTACATACTAATACAATACAGTAAAATGAAATAAACTAATATAAATTATAATACATACAAATAGTCCAAATACGAGAAACCATGTAATAAATACTATGACTACTAATATCTAGCTTGTGAGCAATTTAGTCTGATTTTAAATAGTACTTCCGAACTGTTCTTTTGAAAGCCATATTATTTTTTTGAATTTGTTATTCTATATGTATCATCTTGGAATTTAATGATATTGTTTTATTTTACATTTTATTTTACCTTTGTATTACATATTGTTCTGAAATAAATGACTTATGACTTAGTCCGCCAGTCGCCGCCTCGAGCGAGCTGTACCGAGCAGGGCTCAGGTCCTCGATGCACTGATAACGATTACAATCAGGGCAAATTTGTTATTTGTTTGACTATCAAATAAATATACAAAGTATAAAGCATAAACCTCCTCGTAAAAAGCTTTTTAGTTCGTAAATGTCTTTAGAAACGAGTGATGCTGGGCAAGTTCAGTTGAATGTTTTCAGGAACCGTTAAGGTATCTCTCACGCTATAACGTTTCATTGAGAAGAGGAATCGGATAGTAATGAAAACAATCAAATGCTACTTTACACGAATGATTGTGGCAAGGTTAAATCAATTGAAGAAGTAAAGAAGCAGCCGCGCTGAGCTCGCTGTTGGCGTGCGCGGCGCGACGGCGGCGGCGGCCCGCGCGCCCCCGTCACCGTTGTACCGAGGTATATCCGTAGCTCAGTGACACTCACTCGCCATCGCCACTAACAGCTCTTTTATATATTTTCTTTGATATGTTTATGAAATGAAATCTCACAATGTTAAAATGATTTTGGTTTTTAATTTTTATACCTAAGTACTACAAATTGTAATAATTTATGAGTAGGCAAGGTGAACATGTTTCCCTCACAATGCAGCAGATTTTATGAGAGTTTCTCTTTCTCCTCCATACATGATAACAAATGCCCTTCATTATCATGTATTTGAGCGATTGACTCAGAATTTGAAACATCGCTGTCCAAGGCACTTTTCGTGCATAAAATGTTGTTAATTGCTTAAAATTGTCATATCACAAACAACCAAAAAGGTAGGTAGGTATCGTAGATTCATAGTTTCGGCCTACACCAAATTAAATACTAATATAATTATTATGTCCGTAACATGTTTACAAGAAAATTTCTCTCCGCGAAACTTGACATGCGGCCAAGAATGAAAGTTTCAGGGCTCAGCCAACAAACTATAAGCCGAAGAGCGTTACCTACTTGTGGAATAATATCGTCGTTTATATTTATGAGGCCGATGTAGTTAGTAGGCAAACGCGAACTGTCTCGTCGTACTTGAGAGCCTAACAAACTGTAACTGAAAAGTTTGTAAAGTTGGCGTAATTTTCAATCAATTCGGTCACTTCCACAGTTCCACGGTTGGAGTACAATTAGGGACTCCTGATCTAGAAACATACATTATTGGTATCATTGAGCATGTGGTGAGTACCTGCCTGTATGGTTGCTGCTCTAGAGGGCGGAGGGCCAGGCGCCGCAGCTAGCTGTAGGCTGGTCGGCGCTGCACTTTTCGAAACTTTCCCGCGTGGAAGTTTAAAACTTTTCCTTGGCACTAAACTGATCACAAGTATAGCACTGCGCTTTGGTAGTCACTTCACAGGTGGCTGAACTGGCGGTGGAGCGGTATCGTAGTTTTAGAAGCACGGGTGGCGTGTGGCACGGATTGCGGTGCCGGCGAGCGGCGTGAGGCGGCGAGAGCGGTGGAGGCGCGTCGGCGGTCGGGCACACAGTGAGCCGCGGCCGCGCTGCGCCCCCGCGCCCCGCGCGCACACGCTCCGCCCTCCGGGCCCAGCACTACCACAGGACATGGACAGCGAACCACCGTAACGCCGCCAGAGGAGGAACCAACCGCAGCGACGCGGAGCCAGAAACAACAGAAGCTCTGCTTGACTACGCAGCAATTTTTCTTGGGAATTTATAATATCCTTCATAGATATAGGTATATTTCTCTGATTTCCTTTCAAACGGTTTTGCACTTACAGATTTCATTTTACCTATAGCCTGTTATATAAGTAAAGGCAACTACTAACGTAAATAGGTAATACAATTGAAGGGTACAGCCAAATAGGGTATGTCCTAATGAATGGATTATGAGAAAAAAGCAAATTAAAGTTTAGAAGTTCCCAGTTCTTTTCGCTTTGGGCATAGATATAAACGTATTTTTAGCGACATTTTCCGTTGAGTATTTGTAAAAACTAGTGATTGGGAATGCAATTACCATAGATATAGATTGGTTACCAGTACAAAACAATTTTTTCGAAAGAATGTGACATTCATTGCATGCAATTCATCACCCTTCAATTATTTTTGTTGTTAAACAGTTGGCTTTGAGTTGTTTTGTTTTTGTTTTACAAAAAGAACTATATATTAATGGCAAGTCATAGTACACTCAGAATATTATCTACAACATCGGTTGTTTTGTTAATTTAAACTTAAAAGTAGGTACATCTTTAGAAAATCTAAAACATCATACACCTAAGACAGTAGTAACTACCTAATTATGTATGATCTCTCCTGAGTCAATTAATAAAACTCCTTGGATACAATTTATTTTACTTCTCTGAGAACTGGATTAGCCATTTGAAGAATAAATGGAAGAATATGTAAAAATACGCAGTATTAGTGAAAATTACAGTAATGCATAAATTTAATGTGATTATGTATAGTTAAACCAAGAAGGGTATCAGTATTGAGATAGCCCGAGGACTGAATTTTAAATGATCGGTTGACAAAACGCTTGTTCCGTTCCTGTAACGAAATATTATTTTCCCAGGTAGGATGTAATATGAGATACTCCCCGTACTCCTCTTCTTTGGTTAATATAGGCATGAACTTATTTCTTGGCCTTCCTCTCCAGCGCAGTAGACCAGGCTGCATCCCGCAGAGCTTGTGCAGCCTGCGTGGACGCCGAAGACACATCGGACAACTCCACTACCTGAGCCACCGCCTTGCCTTTGCCTTTTCACTCAGTCTCTCCTTTTTCGTTACAGGATTAGGGACCAGGCATGGATCGGCAGTTAGCTGCGCGCAAAAGTTGGCGATGCCCCTCCTCGCGTCAGCGGTGAGTGGCGGACGCAAGGGCTTTTCTGGGGATCACCTCTTCTCAATAGCAGCTAATTTGTCGTCAATCATGCTACCAATTTCGAACGCTATAGAACGCTGAAGTTGGGCCTCTGACTCGTTAGATTGAAAAGGCCCAACTGCTGCAGCACCCTGGCTAAGTTCCATCAAAGAGGCGGCTGCGGTTGAATTAGGCTTTTCATTCGAACTTCTAATAACTTATTATATCTTGACATTTATACTTACTCATAACTATGCTATACTGTTTGACACTAATCTAGACTTGACATTTGACCGTTCCATGTTTAAGCATAATGGAACAATGAACTATTACGGCATGGTGAATATATTTAATCATTTAAAATATTGTGTAGTACATACTGTTAATCAGGAACATAATGACAGTGATTCCCTAATTTGTTTTCGAGAATGAACATGGTAAACAATACACAACTATCAATAGTTTCCATCAAAATCTATGTGGGTAATCCCACATAGATATATACAATAAAAAAGATGACCTTGAAACATATACTAGATTGAGGTCAAGAGTAAGCCCATACAGAATTAAAAAAAAATATATATATATGTAAGTGAATCATCAAAACCACTTGATTTCATATGCATATCTGAACATTTTCTGAATGATACTCTCGCAAAACAGTTTAATTTAATTAATTACAAAATGGGGTCTTATAACACGAGAGTCAAAAAGAATAGGGGAGGCTCGATGATTTTAACACTCAACGGTAGAAACGTGGATGAACTTCAAGTGTGTAAGCAATTATATAAAACCGATTATTTCGAAGTATGCGGAGTCAAAGATATTGAGACTAATTTGTGTGTAATTTGCTGTTATAGGACTCCTACAAACAGTAATTTTGATAAATTCATGGATAGCCTTGAAACACTCTTGCAGCATTTCCTCAATAAACTATGTGTAATTTGTGGAGATTTCAATATTAATGTCTTAAAAGAGGACTTGAGGACACAATTCTTTTTTATCGCTATTGACGTTCTATAATTTCCGTTATTTAATTAAATCCCCCACCCTCAAAATAAATAATTGTGAATCATGTATAGATAATATTTTGACTAACCTACCTGACAGTCTCGTAGACTACACTACTGTAGATCACAATATGTTGTCAGACGGACACGCGGGTCTTTTCTGTACCCTAAGTCTGGAATATTTTGAATACAAGAAGCGGATAAATTACCTTCGTCTTTGGAAAAGAAAATATAATGACGACAAAATAGGTGAGTTTAGGAACAAGGTATTAGAGGCTAACAGACTAGAACACAGGTATTAACACATTTATCAGTAAATTCAAGGAATTACACTCTTCTGTCTTTAAAAAGTAGGTACAAAGTGAGGGTTAATGTTAATAGAAGTAAATGTTCCGAATGGATAACTACAGGAATTAGAACAGCAAAGTAAAACGTTTCCTAAACACATTCGATAAGACGCCATGCGACAATTCGGTTGTTGAATATCGAAACAAGTATATTAGAACGTATAGGAAAGTGTTAAGTTGTGCAAAAAGGAACAGTATCAGAAAACAAATAGAAATGGCATCGGATTCTAGTAGGATGATTTGGAAAATAGTCAATCGACAGCGCAATGCTACGCAAAACCTTGAAAATGAACAATTTTTTCTAAAGATTGACAACACAATTATTAATATTGCTGTAGACGTTGCTATCATTTTTTCAAAAAGGTTTGACAACAATGTCCGCCTTAAAACGTGTGATCATAAATTGGCAATTACATATCTGACTGAAAGTGTCATATACCATTTTATTAGAATTAACATTTTGACAGTGCCATGCCTTTATATACTGGTGCTGCTTACCAGTTTGGTTAAGAACTTGCACTAATCTGAAACTGATGAACAACGACAAGTTCGAGTTTAATACACGTAGGAAAGACTTGCCTAACACAATTCAACCGAAAATAAACGTGGTTCATCACAGTCCTAGGTACATACTAATCAATATTTCTATACAACAAGCTACCCTTAGAATTTAAAAGTATAAATAGCGCAAACATAATATTTAAAAACAAATTGAAGACATATTTCTTGAGGAAGGGCTACTACAGTGTCGATGAGTACCTGATGATAAGCGACAGCCGTAATATTATTATTGTTCCACATTGGAATTACTTTATATGGTGTGTTGATTATTATTATTTTGAATTTTTTATACTTAACATTGATATAATATTTTTTTTTGTTTTTTATTGTATGACTCATGGGTTGTTAAATGACAAATTATCTCTTGTAATAATTATAAATTTTATTTGTGACATACCATTTTTTTACTATTGTATTTTAAAATTAGATGACATACTATTACTGACATTTTTATAAGAACTTGTTTTGACATTCCATTTTTATTATTATTTTTTGTTTACTATTATTCACAGAAATTAGATGACATATTATTAATTATTTTAAATTGAATGTGGATTATTACTGTTTTGAATTTGTTATTCCATCTTTGACATGTTTTTCGATTGTAATGTTTTAATTGTACTTTTTTATTTTTACTAAATTTCTATACAATGTATGTTGTTCTGAAATAAATGACTTATGACTTCTGACCTAGTTCATCCTGGCGACTAAGGACGGTAACCTGCGCTGTCAAATTCTCGGCCTGCGTAGAGAGACTGGTTAGCTGAGCTTTTAAGCCTGCGTTTTCCATCTCTAACCTCTCAATCTTGACCTCAACAACGAAGACAACTCAACCACTGCGGCTTTTACTGTCACTGCTGCCAAGTTGAGGCTGTGGACATTACTCCCTTTGAAGTTATCCGACTGGTTTGCAACTCACTCGATTTTTCGAAGGCTTTGAGTTTTGCCTGCATCGTTTTGGTCAACATCTCTTGTTTTGGAACGTTATGCTTTGCCGTTGCTCTAGCTTTAGCCTGCTTAGCGAGTGGGCTCGCAGGGTCAGTATCTCCCCATCCTCTTCGCTTTTCGCCAGTGGTTTGGTAAGGCTTAGTGGCTTAGCTGGCTTCTTCCTGGTCACAGGCGTATGACATTTGTGAGCAAGAACATTCATAAGTGTCACTCACCACCTCGTTGGCAATTTGAGTAGGCGGGCGCACGAATTTTGCACGGTCTGATACCCCATTGGGCACTTTCTGTGCCTTCTTCTTCTTCTTATCTGTGCTGCCTAAATCTTGTGATCCATATTCTCTTCGATAGTGTGAAGGCAGGTCGGTGGTAGCCGAAACTAAAGCCGGAGCTAAAGAGCATTAGTTCCCGGTGCCGCGGATGTGCTAGAAGTAGAACCCAGCAACTCCTCACCACTGGTAAGTGATCCACTGTGGCTCAGTGAGCCCATAAATGACGGGTAAAAATTCAATTGGGGTTTTAAGCGATTAGTGTCCCCAGAATACGTGGCACGGACCGAGCTCTGCTCGGTGAGGGATTCTCCTGCTGTGGAGCAACAGGTACCCTCCTAGGGTAGTTCTTTTTTATGATTCGCTTCTATGGTTATTGCTGAACTCAGCTTCGCCTTTTTTTAAGGGATGGGGTCCCCAAGAAGTTTTTTAATGGGGTTTTTCCCCACAATTTGTAGCCACGCCTGGTTAGCAAACCCGTTGCCTCACCTCACAGTAACGTCTGATTAGCAGACACATACTAGTAGTGAACCCCCTTCCCACGCAATCCTGTTAGGATGACATGCGACTAGCACCTTTAAAAAATTATGTGTAAAGTGAACCACACAACAACATTGAGAGGGTGTGCGGTCAATGCTCTTTCCTAAACTTCAATCAAACCACATACCGCCCAGTGACCAGTTCCGTGAGTCATTGCTCGGCACTTGGCGATTAACCACAATCAGAACCAGATTCGCTCTTCGAAGATTTCGAAGAACGAATAACAAGTCACGTACAAAAGCTCTGAGAGTGAATTGCGCTCAGTTTAAGTCAACAAAAGGTGCGCTTTTCACAGAAGTCCGATGTTATGGTCTCAGCCCCGTGTCCCTCTTTGTCTAGTCTCTCACTTAAACCTTTCCGGCATGAGTGAATCTACCGACAGAGCCCCAAGGTCATTGAGACACGCAAGCCCCACCACGACGACAACATGGAAACACCATCAGTGGGGACCATGGTTATACCTGCTGGTTTGTATGGATCAGAATGTTATGCCACAATCAGTATTGCCTTATAACATCATGGTTAGACCTGCTGTCTTGTATGGATCAGAACTTTGGGCCACAACAGTAATGAAAAAAGGCAAAGTAGTGTGACCGTCGTAGTCTCGAGTTCGAACCCAAGACACTCTGATTTTTCGGATTCATGTACGTATTGTATAAATATCACTTGCTTCGATGGAAACGTCGTCTGGAAACCAGTATGCCTGAGAGATATTTCTCGATGGCATGTAAAGCCTAGTCAGAGGCCCATGGGCAGCATAAAAACTCTCGACACCAGGTTAGGCACTAACCACACGATAAAGAAAAAAGGGCATGAAGATGATGATTTGAGATAACGGACTCTGCTCGTTCGGAAACAGTCGAGGTTACCTCTCTGGCGCCAACCGCTTTAACTCTCATCCGCCGTCCTCCTAATGGAGGACAGGCCGAAGCTATTAAACTTTTAACAGATCATGTTTGACATAAGTTTTATTCTTTCACCACACAAAACTATGTTAAGGTTTCCTTGTATGGAACAAGAAGACATGCTGAGCCGATCCCAAATAAGTTGAGATAAGGGCAGGAGAATGATGATGATGATCAGTACTGCCTTTAAGTATAAAATTGGGCGCTCGCGCATCTTCGAGCACGTGCGAGAAGACGCTTAATGACTGCGTCAAGTTTCAAACTTATAGGCAATATAAATACGGTCCCTTTAATATAAATATGGTATAATATAAATACGGGCCCTTTGCTCAGACACAACAAAGTGCACGGGGATTTTTCCACTTTGTCTTTTTTTTTGACGCTTGGCAATTGACCTTTTTTTCGTTTTCCTTGTTTCGTTTTCGTGTTGCGTTCATACATCAATATTCCGCTCCGAGGTTCTATTGAAACATACAAACTTTTCGCTCCCAAGTCACACTTAATCTTATAAACTGAGATATCCAACTGAACTGATTATGTTGTCATCTACTCATGAGCGCTGTCGTAAGTATTCACCACCGTCCTTTCGGCAAGCACAGTAACATCTGCTACTGCGGGCTTACTTTTCAACCCGTCAGTGACACTGCTTTTTTATACTCGACAAAAAGTAAGAAATGGGTCCTGTCCTAGAACTTCGTGACAATATTGAAAGAAAAGTACAAGTATCGTATTACCTAGTACTAACTGGGTTGTGGAGGTCAGATAGGCAGTCGCTCCATGTAAAATACGGGTATTCAGCTGCATCCGGTTAGACTGAAAGCCGACCCTAACATAGTTGGGAAAAGGCTAGGCACATGATGATGATCATTGAAAGAAAAGTACAAAACTTTACGCACACAGACTATTGTGTTCTTTACATTGGCGAGGAAGATTTTCGAAAAACGCATAACTATTTAGATCTTTTCATGTTTGTTAGGGAAAAATTGTTACCATTAAATCACACAAACTTTGTAATTTGTTTACCGACCTTTAAATATATGACAGATTCCAACATAATGTTTAACAGCCGTAAAGAAACTTTTAACAACCTTCCTTATTTAGATGTGTAATTATGCGTATTTACTAGACTCAAATCTCAATCTACCTTATGATTAAGAAACCCATAGTAAACAATATGGATCTTTACTGTGCCTTAGAGATTGTTTAATTTCGCAGATTTGCGAGATCTTATAATTGGCCTAAGCAACCTAACTACTACACACTCAGAAGTTAACTACCTTCCTCAAAATAACAATAGTTTCTCTGCAGATTCACAACAAGTAAATTCTCAGTTTTTTCTTTAAATATCTTACTATTCTACATCAGAAAATAGCTGGATTAATAAATGTAGCAGATGGTCTGTCTGTAAAGCTAGTGGAATTATCTGACAGAGGAACTATTATAGATGTCATCTGTGTCACAGAGCACTTCACACAAACGGGTTATGAGGATGTATTCCAAATTTTTGCCGAGCTGATTTATTTTCTAGAAATACAAAGAGAGGAGGAGCGTGTATTTTCGTTAGGGTAGGATTACAGTTTAAAGAAATACAGGAGATATCAAAACAATCAGTTTCGTGGCTTTGAATGCTGCGCTGTAGAGATAGCTCATAAAATTATTATTATTTGTATATATAGAATTCCTAAACCTAATTAAATATAAGAAAACCTAAACGAAATATTTTATGAAATATTTTAAATAAAGTTTGTACTTCTTCAAATAAAAAAAAATGTCTTGTGTCGAGATATTAATGTTAATGTTTTGAAAAGAAACAAGTCTACATTACACGTCAAGTTTACATTATGGATCGTTGTATCTGATGCAAATAAATAAATAAATAAAGTTAGAATTAGTTATTTTCTGATGAATTACAATCTACTAGCTCTTTATACTCCCACAAGGTTAAGTAGTCACACCTATATTGATAATTTTGCGCACAACTACAGGAAAGACTGTGAAGCTGAAGTTGTCGATCTGGTCGTATTGGATCACACATCTCAAACACTTGAAATACCTGTTCACAAAACCTGTAAACTAAAGTTTTGGAAAACTAAAAAGCAGCACTTAAGCTTGAATAATTTAATAACTTTTGAAACACATCTTAGCTGTCTACTAGTTACATTAGCTTCAGTGTCTGCCAACGAACCCAACCAGAGAAATATTTTAATGTAGTAATTCATACTTGCAATAACGGTAATCGCATTAATTGTGACTGCTCAACAATCTACCTACCTAGGTGTTACTGTGGACCAGAGACTGTCCTGGTACCCACACATTGAGCAGGTTGCCAGTACAATCAGAACATTAAGCTGGATGTTTCGGACTCTTAGATCCGTCGTTCCGAGGACTACCGGTAATCACTCGGGCCGTCAAAAAGATTTCCTTAAAATTATTTATGTTGCGCTAGTACTTTCCTATTGCATACCTGTCTGGGGTGGTGCAGCCAAAACAAAATTTCTAACTGTGGAAAGGGCACAACCCGCTCTTATCAAGTGCATGTATTTTAAAAAAGAGATATTCTACTGAAGACCTATTTCGACTTAGTAATTTGCTCTCAGTCCGGAAACTTTACATAATACAAATTATATTAAAAAAAACATAAGTCTCTTTCCTATGATGCTGGCATACTGACAAAAAGGAGGAAGACATGACATTAAATATTCCTAGGACACTTGTCCTAGAGATATTAAATTACATACTGGCAACTAAAGTCCTTACTTTATTTGCCAGTATGCAATTTAGAAAACGATCTGCTGAGCTATACAATAAAATCAATAAATACATCTACATTTATCCCAAAAACTACTATGACAGTATAAAATTAATAATGGAATGGATACAAATGCTTACCTACGATGATACCGAAACACTTCTGAAACCTTGGCACACACACACACTCAAACACACTATATATACACTCTGCCACACCTACAGGCTACACTCTCTCTCTCACTCACATATACTCACACAAATACTTACACCCACTCATACACACATTTGATTTAATGTAAGTTAATCTTAATCTTAATTTATCTAGTTTTAGCTTATACATTAAACGTTTGCTTTTTGTATAACACAACTTGCTAAGGACGAGTGGACTCTCCTAACACAGGCACTCAAATAACAAACTAATCCTATAAAGAAAGATTATAAGTCTATAACTACTAATAACGTTCTTGTAAAAGCATTGTGGTAGACTATTTAACTTAATAATAGAATTTGCCAAGCCTTAACATACTCAAGCGCATTAATTTCTATATCACGGTCTTATAGTTCGCTACAAGACTTACCTATAAAACATGTATAGGACACTTTTACTAGTAATAGCATTTTACAAGCGTAGATATTCTCAAGAGCATTTGCTTTTATAACTCAGTCTTATAGTTAGCCACAAGATAGATTGGAGAGGAACTTGAACCAACCGTCAACATCTCCGCCCAACGATTGTCGGAACAAGTGCGGGTTATCCAACGCAATCACATGTTGGACGACACCGCACTTGATAGGCTGCGTTCAGAGGTACTGAGCAACCGTATCGTCTTAACTCCGGCACAAGCCACGGTGAAAGCATCAGCTATCGACGCAACCCCGCCGCGGTCCAACTCAGCTGTTGTAGAGGAAGATGATAGGGTTGCTATGGTAAGTAGCCAGTGCAACGAACGATTGAGGAGCGCTCTGGAATATGCGCTTCGCGAATATCGATCCACCCCTACCGAACTACTCGAATATATTCGAGAGTAGTGAGAACCTCGTTGATACACACTCGATCCTGTACTGTGGGGCTGTTGCGGCATGTCGTTTAGCTAATGTCAAGTTTCCAAATTGTGACGTAGTAACTCGACCAAAACCAGCCGTACCAGCCTGGCAGCGCAGGATCGAGCGCCACATCGATGGAACCAGGGTACTCATTGGCAAACTACACTGCTTCAGGGAGGGCAATACACGACCACGTGTGATGCGCTTTATGAGGCGGGCATTCTCGGGGACTGGAATCAGTCATCAAGAATACATGCCCCGTGTCACAGAGTGCATCGACTTCCTGAAGCAGAAAGTTTATGCATGGGCAAACCCTATTCGGCGGTATAAGCAGCGGGTTGATCGGTACTCACAGAATCGCATGTTCCAGAGCGTCCCGCAGAACCCAAGAACTATAGACCGATCACGTGTTTATTATCTACGGTCTATAAACTTCTTACATCCATTTTGAGAGCTAAAATTAATACACACATTGACAAAAACTCCATTATGTCTGCCTCTCAAAATGGATGTAGGAATGGGTCCCGCGGTACTAAGGAGCTACCTTCCTCATCGACATGGCCATTAACCAACAGGTTCGTCGATCCCGCAAGGGTCTGTCGTCATGTTGGATAGATTATAAGAAGGCCTACGACTCGATGCCACATACGTGGTTCATGAGGGTGCTGGAGTTGTACAAGATAGATACAACTCTACGCGCCTTCCTTGAGTCGTGTATGAGGCAATAGAGGACGGTCCTTCGATATCCAGGATGTCGATCACAGATCCAGGGGAACGATGAGCTTGTATGAATTAAACGGAGAATATTCCAGGGCGACAGTCTGAGCCCACTTTGGTTCTATCTAGCCCTGAATCCTGAATTTTGATATATATTTATAGTATTTGATATATATTTTTATTTTATACATCTTTGTAGCTAATCTCAGTATTAATTAAAATTATTTTCAGATATACACCTACCTGCTTGTCTCGGTATCACCCAAAGGTTTACTGGTAGAAAATGCCTATGGCATTAAGTCCGCCTCTGTACGTTTGTGCTTGAAGTGTTGAATAAATAAATAATCCTCTGAGCACATTGCTGGAGGATTCAGGTCTAGGCTACCGGTTGAGGAGAGGTGGTCAGGTCATATCTCACCTTCTTTACATGGATGATCTGAAACTCTTTGCCCCCAACAAATTGCGACTGATGGTGCTACTGAAAGTAACTGAAACTTTCAGTAGCGCCATCAGGGCGGAATTTGGTGTGGACAAATGTGCAGTCATGTATGTAAAGCGAGGGGAGATTATGGAATCCGAGGGAATTCAGCTCTCGGATTCCATACACCTGAGATCCCTCTCCTCATCCGAAAGCTATAAGTATTTGGGTATGTCGGAAACGTTAGGCATTAACGTAACTGACATGAAGCAATCGTTGAAGGAGCGCTTCTTTGGACGCCTGAACAAGGTATTACATAGCCTACTTTCAGGCGGAAACAAGGTGCGCGACTTCAACGGTTGGCTCATGCCGGTTTTAATGTACTCTTTCGGCGTACTCAAATGGACTCAGACCGAACTCGATGCCCTGGTTAGGAGAGCTTCAGAAGTTCTTCCCTTTTGTGTCTAAATACTCAAAATAAAGAAATCAGAATCAATCCCCTTAAAAAAAGATATCTAAAGTAGACTATGAAGCACTTGATAAAACTATTAAAAACCAAGACTTAACCCCCCTTTTTCTTATCTCTGACCCAGACAACGCTATAGACAAGCTTACACAAATAATGAAAAATGCCATAAATGAATGTACGACATTTGTCAGAGTTCCTGCATGTAAAAGTATATTGAAACCGCGGATTACTCCAGGCTTGCTGCGTTGTATCCGGAACAAAGATTCCCTCCACAATAAAGTTCAGCAGTCACCAGACAGTCAAACTCTACTTTTAACATATAAGCAATACAGAAATTGTACAATACTTTTGAAAAAAATGAAGAGAATTTTTGATTCAGAAGAACTAAATAAGGCACAACACAACCCTTAAAAACTATGGGACTCTATAAAAACCATCACTAACTCACAGAATAATAAGAATTCTTCCAACCAACTGATAACTCATTCTTACTCGCCCAGGCACTCTTGTAATGATGTAAACGAATTCTTTGTCAACATTGGAAAAAAGCTCGCAGAAAATATAAACGCCACCCAAATCCACCCTACTCCCCCTAAATCTAAAAATTTCGATAAATTGTTCGTTTTAGAACAGACGAATCCTGACTAAGTTTTAAGTACCATTAATCAGCTAAGGTTTAATGCTGCACAGGTTGGGATGGCTTATACCAAACCTTCCTAAAAAGATACGCACGGACCCTTGCACCTATACTATACCACATCTTCAACCTTTGCCCTCATTCAGCTATCTTCCCGTCTTCTTTTAAAAGAGCAATTATTCATTTAATCTTCAAATGTGGTGACGAAACCCTACCAAACAACTAACGCCCCATAGCTGTTCTTAGTGCACTGTCTAAGGTACTTGAACGCCTCTTAAATAAGCGATTAGTTGTATTGTTAGTCCAATACCTCAAACACTTCAGACTACGCACTTGAAACTTGGTAGGTAGGATAGGATAGGATTTTTATATAAAAATTAAAAAATCAAAAGATTAATATATAAATCTGTGGGGTGGTAAATTGTGCCCCCCCCCCCTCTAATTTCAAAAGTTATAAGCTTGTTCTGTTACCTGGTTGTCCGCATAAAAACTTGGTCAGCACGACGTGCGACGCGCGCTCGCCTCCAGCGTCGTCTTGAGCTCACTGATAATAATAATTTGGCAGTAGGTACCTAAATTATTGCTATAGGTACTTAATGTCGCTCGTTGCCAACTTGTAACTCTTTAAAATATTTTTGGGAAAAATATAACATGGTTTAAAAATTATTGGAATCGATTCAGTTACTTAATCTGAACAAACTATATTCAGGTTTCGCATATACTAAAAATAATGTTGTATAATACAGTTACCTTGCAACTTATTAAAAATAAGACCCTCGTCACATGAGTCGCTTTTTCCGTTCCAGTTCGTCTAATTTCGGTGTTTGCTGGAAACCTTTGGTGAAGCCGAAGGTGGGTTTTTTGGTCGAAGGTGGCTGAAGCCGAAGCTTCGGTCGGAAACTAGTCACACGGGACACGGACTGCGCTTGTTGGTGATGTCTCGCTGGCGAGGCGACCAGGTCCATGTAGTGTATGCGTCACGTCGGCGTCACTCAGCGGCGATTACGACGCGCCGCCGGGGCACTGTGATAAATCATGAAGTTTAGCTCATTATTATCGTGTCTACTAACATAACCTTACTTTCAAACAATTGTTTTATACTGCATGGTGTCTGAAAATAAAAGAGTTTTGTTTTTTTTTTATTTCATTAATGTCTTTGGCCAATTTAAATATATGAATTGTCATTGTTCATGATTAAGTGATAAATGAGGGCATTATATTATATATAATGCCCTCATTTATCACTTGGACCATAACATTTACATTTATAGCTAAAATCAAAACCCTTGCTTTTGACTTTGGCGTAGTCGGGTAGAAAGGATAAATCCTTAAGGCCTCATTCAAGCCATGGTCCGGAGCGACAGGGAATGGGAAGCCGTAACCTCCTTCTACGAAGCAGTCATGCTAGTGAAGGAGTTGGTGGGACGTGAGAGGGAAAGAGCCTCACGTCCCAGACGCCGCGGGAGACGCCCTGGGCGTCGGGGGTCGCCCCCGGCCACCGTAGGCGCGGGCCTGTGGACGGCGAGTTATAGGCTAGCTCGCCGTCCGGCCGTCTTATGACGACAGGCCGTGTCGACGGCGCGTTCGTGTTTCACGCGCGCCTCAAAGAGATGTCAGCAACCACGTAGGGGTCCGCACGGGCCGATGCCTGCCAGGGCTGCGGGACTGTTCGAAAGAGATACCGCGGCCCTGGAACACAAAGGGTAAAGAAGGAACATGGATAGGTTTTAGTCAGTACAAGCCTGACACTCCCTTCCGGTCCGCCCAGAGCGGGGGGGGGGGGGGGTCATTTGATGATTTCCCATCCAAAAAAAAAAAAGGCCTCATGAAAATGGCGGAACTGGGACTATCTGTCATGGTTAGTTTTAGCTGAGTAGTCGTTGTGGATTGGTTGTTATCACACTTCTTTAAAATATGATAATTTATTTGCATAAAACATGGTATACATAGATGTTATTATAGCTTATGAGATCCTTCATGTTTTGTTTAAAATTAAAAGCATGCAAAGTTAAAAGAATAAAAAATTTAGTTTATGTTCAAAAAAATCCCTATTAATTATAGATCTTATTTTCATTCAGCCATTTATATAATTTAATTTAGAATAATCTGCAATTTATTATTTTTAGTACATTAGGTAATTTATTATAAACACACATAGAAGAATAAATAATAACCGTACTGTGAGTACATTACATGCTTACATTGCGCACAGTTGCGCATAGTTGCACACACTTGCGCACAGTTGCACACACTTGCGCACAGTTGCACACCGCCGTAGAGGTAAACAGTATTCGGTGGAGTTGGGTGTGTTCATGTCAGAGAAATAGTGCGAGTTCTAGTGTTTGCAATGAAGTACCGCCGCGTTTCCTGTCAGTCACGTACGTCACGTACGTCACGTACTCCCGTCCCGCGCAAGCCGCTTGCACTGCACGCAATCGGATACTCGCACAACAAGCGTTAGCTATTCTTGGCACTGAGGCCTCCAGGCAGCGTCGCCGCAGTCGACTCCGGTTCGGATCTAGTCAATATTTGTGCTCGTCCTTAAACGGATTCAGTTTAGGTTTGATTCAATAGTCACGACATTTTCTTGAGAATTATTCAGACTATTTATTTATCTTAATTTGGATATAATAATATTATCTGCCTCGAGGCGGCCGTTCGACCAAGTTTGTGCGGTCAGAATAATTACTAAAGTAATTAGTTGTCGAGCCCGGCCCGGCCGGGTGGCTGATCGGCCGGGTGGCTGGTGGGTGGCTCGGCTGGTGAGAGGATCGCGTGGCACGTTATAGTGTTACTGGAGCGCCGCTGATGGAAAGGGCTCATTCGTTGATTGTCAATGTCAGAGCAATAGCCATCCCCCGCCGCCGCGCCGCTCCGCACAGACCTGACTAATGCGTCCACTCACTGAGGACATTAAATGGATGGCGCGCGCTCGCAAGATGCGTGTTGTACCGGCTCTGTCTGCAGTTACGCTGCAGTTGCAGGGATGCTGGCGCTAGTCAAGTCCGGATGCAAAACTTCCGGACTGGCTGCTGCTATGATGAGTGTGCGCGTGTCGTGACGTCACGAGAAATCGCGCGCGTCCAGGTCGCGTCGCCTTGTCGCACTGCTCGCCCACTTGGCCCGCCTTACATTCATTTTGTTACAAAAATACACTTTAGTCAGATGAATATTTATTTAAACGTATGATACATGGCGGGAGCGTGCTGCTGCGATTGTTGCCAGAATATATTAAAAGTAACATCTATTTTTTGATTATTAATATTAAATCAGCATTTCATGTTGTGTCATTTTGATGTTTTCTCAAGGGCCACTAGGTCAACTGTTGAATGTAGTAAGCGATTGACATCGCACCGTATCGTAATTTTTAATAGACAACACGTACTATAGTGTGACAGAATTTTTAATGGAGAAATATAAATAATTATTTGAAATTAGGAAAATATGACATTTAATTTTTATTTAATTTTTATTTATTTTTCTTATTTAATTCTAATACAGAAATACATAACTAATGATGTTCTTAGTAATTAAATTTTAACTATAGTGCATCAATCTTTGTAAGTATTGACATTGTTTTGTTTATGTTTATTATTATGTCATGTCTACTGTATTTTGTACTTTTGCATGCCTTCTAGTAAAATATGGCTGTTCCTATTTATATTTTTATGTCACCGTGTTTGTACGCATATTTGCAAAATAAATATCTTATCTTATCTTACCGTACCACGCCGCGCCATTGGGAACAAACCACTTGTTACATATAATACGCTACAAGTCAATGAAACCGCCAAAGGTGCGAAGTCTATTATTATGGTTGTAATATCATAGTGCAGCGAAATGCGCCACTGTAACTGTCCCTCCGTCCACAAGTCAGGTAGCGCGGCGTAGCGGTCCAGCGGTCCTCAGAGGACACCGGCGGCGCACAGCCGCAGCGCTGCGGAGGCTAATGAGCGAACTTTGTCACTTGCGGTCGTGTAATGTGCGACCGGCCACCGCGCGGTGGAAACGCCTCACTAAATGATATTTACTTATTTACGTAGATGATTAAGTATACGAGTGATGGACCGTCCGACATGCGTTTCATGAACACATTTTTCACATGGTACACATTTTCCCAGCTCGGCTGGCGCGCGGTCATGGTAATAATATCTACAGTACTGTATCTTCATACAAACGGTCGAAACGCGAGTCATACCTACACGCCTCGAGTCTGATACCCCCTTTTATTATAAGCCTATATTGTCCCACTGCAGGGCAAAGGCCTCCCTCCCCTCCTTCCAGATTTCGCGGTCTAGTGCGATTGTAGGCCAATCCTTTGCGAAAGAGTCCAGCTCATCCCGCCATTTCCTTCTGGGCCTGCCACGTTGTCGTTTCCTGCTCTTTGGTATCCACTGAGTGGTAATTTTTGCCCATTGCTCGTCCGACATGCGGCAGAGTTGACCAGCCAGCCCAGGGGGCTTAGACAAAGTAACAATTTAAAAACGATAACGAAGTTAGAAAGGACTAAAATGTATGGAATTGACATAAGCCGCGTTAAGTCACGTGGTCAATCGACATCGTTATCGCAAGTTGGTAGACAATGTTATAAATTCGTAAAGAAACCATAAAATAACGAATTGCTATCGTGTTTATCCCATACAAATGCGTAGACAAGCAGCGCTTTCAGTGTTCGCCTTCGCATCGATCGTGATCGCTAAAAAAGATAACGAAATGAATGCTAAAACGTTGTAGTTATTGAAAAAATATGGCCGGATTTCATTCAACAGCTGATTTTTGACACTGAGTGGGTACATACCATGGACTTAGTATACAAACAGGACTGAGTTCTGCGAAATTCGTAACACACAAAAATGGACCTTAAATGTCACACTGTAGGTTTACTTTTGTTAAGCTATCATAACTGAGGCGAGAGAGATAGCAATAAGGGAGCCCTTTGTCCCTTTCTCTCAATTGCCAACAGATAAAAATGTTAAAGATGGTAGAATATATTAAACCGGCAGTCACCTCACACTACAAGTAAAATAAATTGCGTGTATCTGTTTTTAGCTTTAAGATAAATTTTAATTATTTTCTTTTAGAGGTTTACAGTCTGTACATAATACTAATTTATTTATTTTAAGTCAAATTAAATATTAGTAACATTATTAACCTAACCAAACACCAATTCTGCAGAGCAAACGGAAAAGAGCATGGAAAGGAAACGAAATTCTTTTCTTTTCCAATGAAATGCTTATTTTTTTTTCTCATAAATTATTATTTCACTATTTTATGTAACCGATGATGTCTTATCCGGAAACAAATTATCTGTCAAAACGATGTTTCTTATTTGTTATAAAAATGGCTGGGCACCCTATTAGAAAGAGACAAAGGGCTCTGTTATAAATATCTCTCTCGTCACGTTTTTCTGGTAGAGTGCTCAGTCCAGTTTATTATACTAAGTCCATGGTACATACTCTTAGGTATTTATTCTGTGCTAGAGACATAAATAATGAATTCTTTGCGTTTATTGTGGGCTGCACACAATGAGAACACCTGGGAGAGGCGCCAAAATGTTAATGCAAAATTTGGTGGAGCTACACATGACTCCCACATATGGTCCGCGAGTCACGTGCGCACATACATGCAAGGGCTTCACGAAAGTGGTGAACACGTTTGGTTATTCAATGCTGACTCAGGATCCCAGGAAGAGGTGTACACAGGACGTCATGTCCAAGCCAGGTCTAGCATTGACCGCTGTTTCGGATTAGTTAAGGCTCGTTGGAGGTGTATGCTTCGACACAATTCTTCACTATCACCCTTACATAGCTAGCAAAATCACTAATGTATGTTGTGTACTGCACAACATTGCATTAGATGCTATAATACCACCTCCAAGTGATACGACAGCCGGGGGTCTAGAAGGTAGTGAAGATCATGCTGTACAACATAGCACCTCCACCAATGATAACCAAAACGAGTTAATCTGAAGCAGGGCTATGCGCAATCGCTTAGTTAGTAGGATGTAATATAGGTACATAAATAAAATTACTATTAAATATTTTAATATTTTTAATATTTTTATTAATTCACTTTATAAACTCCATAAAATTTTAACCTTATATAATTTGTATCTCTACTAAACATAATAATTATATTAATCAGCCTTTATACGTCTACTGCTGGGCACAAGACAAGCCTCACCTCAATAGACCATAATCCAACATGCAAGCTGGATCTAATGGTTAATAAATCTCTTTTAACTTTTATTGAGATAAAACTATAATAAATGCCAATGTGTGTGACACACTGTCTTTATACAGATGAACCAGGGGTACAGAAAGTTAGCCGTGAAACACCTAGGTGAACTACTTTGGTGTTCCACGGGTCAGAAATGCTTCTTTTTACTATTACCTTATGTAAATATTAACAAAACTTAAAAACGCAAAATCGAGAATCAATCTCACAGTTACAGTTGAATAAGATTGTCATACAGTCTTTTGTTGCAGTCTTAAAATTGAGCAGTAAAAGAGGCAACATATTAGGTAATTTAACGAAGTCACTTCTTTCGCTCAAAGGGTTCACATTATGTTAAAACAAACTTGGGATGCTCGCAAAAGTCTGAGATGCAGAATGCCTAAGGCTTCACACATAAATACTAAAAAACCTCTGATTACTATAGCAATAGGGACAACACAGAACCGCTGAACACTGAGTAGTTCAGCGATTGTGTTGTCCCTACTGCGATAATAATCAAGCCAAGCTTGAGCGACGTCTACTAATGACCTAAAAACTTGGTTCCGTTTGTGCTCAACCTCCAAAGCTCGCAAGTCGCGATCGTGGTGTAGTCTAGTCCGGGTTTCCTCCAGCTCCAGGCTTCGTAATTCCACGGCCATAAATTCGCTTGCTGCTCTCTCGAAGGGGGTCGGTGCCTGTTTACGGCGGGCTCGCAAACGAGGGCGGTTGGGAGAGGCAGACGGCGGACGCCGCCTGGCGGATGGAGAAGTAGCAGACGCGTGGGGGGCAGGTGGCCGCCTTCGCCTCGGAGTAGTGGGCGCTGCAGGGGCTGGCGGGGATGGTCCTTGAGCCGAAGGCGGTGTGAGTACGAGCGGGAAGGGTGGTGGTGTTTGCATCTGGGATGAGGAAGGCAGAAACCAATTATTTGATGGCTGTGAAGTGGAGGGTTGCGGTGAAGATGTCAGCTTTGGAGTATCATCTTGGGCGACGGGATCATCTTGTGCAGAATATTGAGGTCTCTGGAAAAGAATGGTAGATTTATTAAAATAATATATTTATATAGTAATGAAATGATGTATTACTGAAAAAAAATATTTATTTTTAGGATGTAGTTATGTAAAAATTATGACAATATTTTATGAAACATCTACTACCTACCTACTAGAGAAAATTTGCTCATTATTGAGCATGAGCCTTGAAGATGTAAAATACTTACATTAAATCCTAGCTCTTCTACAGAGACTTGTCATTCCACTGCTAAAGCACCCATTATAGCCAGCACTCTTTCATCACTAGCTGACAAGGTTTGCCTGCTTGCTGGCCCACCTCCAGTCCCTCTTGCATGATGCCTTATGGTTAATGCCTTTTTTTTGTCTTGGATTTCCAATCTGCCCACACCTTTATTGAATAAAGATCATAAGTATGTTATAAGTGTAAATGAGATTAAAAAGCGAAAAATTTGGTAAGTACTTATGAAATTAATTGAAAAATAAATAAACATCCGGCGTATGTTCTCATATGGCCATCAGACCCCAAAGCATAGCTTGTACTATTGGTGTCAGAGACTGATCATCATGATCATCCGGATCGAAAATCCCCAGTCAAGTGATAACAGAGAAGCGATTACAAGCCAACCTTCATAACCGCAAGGGTGTGTCCACTTGTCCAAAACCCTTGAAAACATAGCTAGGATTGCTAGCCACTCTTCCATCGCACCAGTCTTTCCAAAAATGTTCATTAGGTCCTTACTTTTTTCCACTTATTTAGTCTTGCTGACACCACCACCAACAGCATTCAAAAGGTTGGTAAGTTCAGACCATAGTCGGTCTGACCTTACCCAACCTTGTGATCCAGCAAGAGGCCTCGCCAGGTCACCATGACTGTAATATAAACAAACAAAGATTCAATATAAGTATTTCATTTAGATAAGATCGTTTACATTACATGCTGATGAATAAAACTTGGATTTACTTACGTTTCCATATACTCAAGCAGCGTTGACAATTGTTCGGGACTTGCTCGCACTCTTGATTCAATTTTATAAATCAATAATTATTAACAAATTAAAAGTTCGCGGGTTTGATCCAATTTGGCACTTCTTGACTGACACTGACAGCAAAATTTTCGCTACCATAACCAATTTTTTTGTTTCTTAATGAATAAACAATTCGACACAAAGATCGCGACAATACTGTTACATTGGCTAGGAAATGTTTATCGTTATCTCAGAGACGATGACGAAGTTAGATATCGTTTCGCTACGAAGCGATGTTACTTTGTCTAAGCCCCCAGTTCCTCTTCAACCTAGCCGCTGTAAGGCCAGCATCAGCTATTTGAGTTCTGGAGCGAAGTATGTAGTTTCTGATGCGGTCTGTAAGTTTGACACCCAGTATACTTCGCTCCATAGCTCGTTGGCAGACCCCAAGTGCGGACTTCTGACATTTTGTAAGCAACCACGTTTGCGCTCCATAGGTGAGAGTGGGGAGAATGCACGTGTCCATGAGCTTTCGCTTAAGCGCGAGAGGGAGACATCCCTTCATCAAATGTTTCATCGACCAGTAGCTCTTCCAGGCATTCTCGCTGCGTCGAGCAACTTCTTTAACTTGTCTTGCCTGGAAAGAGACTATCCGGGCGTGGTATATGTATTCATGGACATATTCAATCACCACACCCTCAATTTCTATGTTACGCTCTGTGCTGTTCGTCATCAGTTCATATTCATTGAAAGCCCGACTTGGAGACAGGCATGGCTCAGTTGATCGAGCATTAGGCCTAGCTCAGCTGCTGAGGATGAAAAAAGGACAATGTCGTCGGCGAAACGAAGATTAGTTAACCTCTTTCCGCCGACGACAACACCCTTGTCCTGCCAGTGTGGGTTTTTCTCTTGAAAAACTTCTTCCAGCGTAACTGTGAAGAGTTTGGGAGATAGCGGGTCGCCTTGTTTGACTCCTCTCTAAATGGGAAATGTTGGCCCGGTGGTAGTAAGGCGTATGGCTGCTGTGCTATTCTGGTATATTTTTTGCAACAGATGTATATACGTAGGTTTTATGTCATGTTTGCCGAGTGCAGAAAATATTGCGGTATGTGTTAAGCTGTCGAAAGCTTTTGAGTAGTCCACGAATACGAGGTATAACAGTAGATTGAAATCCTGGTGTTTTTCGATGATCTGGTTTAAAGACTGTAGATGGTCAGCAGTCGAAAGGCCACGGCGGAATCCAGCCTGTTCTAGAGGTTGATGGAGGTCTAATGTTCTTGATATGCGATTTTAGAGGGTACCCACTTAGTACCCAAGAAGTCACGAATGCGCCGTACTGACGAAGGAACGTTGTGGTAGTTTTGTAAGTAGTAAGCGTGCGATTTGTGAATATTTGATTGAAATAAGAATTTGTTATTTTGTAATGTGTTTATTTTTTAATAGGTAGTAGGTATTACGCTTTTTCCACAGAGTAAAATACCTGGATTAATTAATAAATAAGTGGATAGTGTGAAAAAAGCGACACACAAGTGATTTAGGAAACTACGCTCGCGTTAAAAATAGTTTCGAATTTATAATTTTTATTAAATCTACTAATCAAAAGACACAACTTGTATTTTTTATTGAATACTTCTTATTTCATTCACAACTAACTTCATTTTTTTAAATCAAAAATATAATATTTACAATCACAAAACTAAAAAGAAACTCAACTAAGTAGATGAAATTAAAATACTGTAAGCGCGGCAGCCCTGTCGCTTGCGAACGTACCGCCCGGCTGTAGGTAATTATTTCAAGGACAGGGCCGAGTCACAATACTGTATATATTTATACTGTGGCGCGTTGTGCCGCGTTTTATCAGCGGAGCCGTCAGTGTATGTGATCTGAGCGGACTTGTTACTAGACACACAATGTAAGTGTTGTAAAAGTACCCTTAACAAAACCGAAAAGTACTTATTCTCCTCGTCATTGTGATATTTGTTTTGATCTGGGAACTTTCTAGTTACAGAGACAATAAATTTATTTTCAATAAGTTTTATTGAAGTTATAGAATACATTACATCAAAGTGGTCTCAACCCCTGAACTTGGACAACCTGCATGACAAGAGTTGAGGTTTTTCCGGTTACCTACATATCTCTGATTGTGGAAGCTTAGACAGGGCTTACTGTAACTACTGAAGAAATTGACTTAAAATAAATTTTATATCTACGGTAGAGATTGACAAAAACTAACAGAAAAATAAAAGGAAAATTAGATAAAATAAATGAAGGCACATTTCATAATTATGGAATATAGGTAGCGTGTATGTGGTGAGATGTGTGTTGGTGAGTGTGTGTGTGTGTGTGTGTCATGAGTATTTATATCACTAGATTAGAATACTGATCAGGGTCAACATTCAGTGTCATCGAAGCTATAGTTTTCCAGCCAAAGTAATATTTCCTTTTTTATCTGGAAATTACTTACATGCTTAACCCTTCATCTGTGGCGGCCATTTTGCGCGTCATCAATATGTCTGTGTCAGGTCATAGGCCATCTCAGGCCATGTCTGATTAAAACTACGATATCTCGGAAGTTACGGTAGTTAGCTCTCTACCAGTAATATCATTGGAATCGTTATTAAATTAACTACATAAATCAAACAAAAGAGCAGACCTCGTTATTCATTTGTTTCATCTCACAAGCATAACAATAACAAATGACGTCATTTACGAGTGCCGTGCGGGGCGCCGGTTTGGTTAGTTCATAACGCGTCGTTCGTTCATTTAAAAATACTTGACAGTGAAAATATATCTTTCTTGTTCTGTCTCCTAGACTCTGTGCAAGTTTGAGCGAGATAGATACACTAATTATAAGCAATTTGCGTCAAAATATATAGAGCTCCATTTCGGACAAAGAGATGAGGTCGACGATGGAACGAACTAACCCAAAAGAAGCCTACTAACTCGCGACTTAAATAGATTGGGGTCATATGAACTTGGGAATACCGATGCAGGCAGGGAATTCCACTCCTTGGCTGTGCGCATAATAAATGATGTAGGAAAGCGCTTCGTGCGAATGTGTGAAACATCGACAAGGTATGGGTGATAACCTGCAGTACGTCTGGACTCCCGATGGAAGTTGGGAGATGGTGGAATGAGCTCGTGGAGCTCTTGGGCACACTCACCGAAGTACAATTTGTAAAAGGCCGACAAACATGCAACTTTGCGCCGGTGGGGCAGGCTGTGAAGCCTGGTACCAACCACCTTTTTGTCACCAATGAGCCTCTTGGCTCTGCGCTCAACAGAGTCAAGTGTGGCTAATTAATATTTGGCTGAGCCATCCCAAAGGTGACAGCAATACTTCATGCCGGACCGAACTTGTGTTTTATACAACATTCGTTTTAGTTTATGCGAAACATGTGAACACGTGTCTAGTATTTTTATGTAAAGAATCTATGTACTAAATTTCAAAACTGTGTCATGAAAAATCACAAAGTTATAAGCTTGTTCTGTTAACTAGTTGTCCGCACAAAAACGCGGTCACCACGTAGCGCGCGCTTCCAGCGTTGTCTTGAGCTCATTGATAATAATAATTTGGCAGTAGGTACCTAAATTATTGCGATAGGTACTCACAGTCGCTCGGTATCCAACTTTTAACTTTTTTAAATATTTTTGGTAAAAAATATAACATGGTTTAAAAATTATTGGAATCGATTCAGTTACTTATTCTGAACAAACTATATTCAGGTTTCGCATATACTAAAAATAATGTTGTATAAGACTAAAAGCTGTCAAGGCTTGAAGTAACGCTTAACCTTATTTATTATACCCAGCTTTTTGCCGCAGTTTGAGCTTTCGACTCAATGTATGCACCGAAGATTCGCACTCAACTTCGCGCCAAGAAGCTCGAGGCTGTCGGTGATTTGTACAGATGTACCCCAGAAAGTAGGAGCCAGATCGCACGGACTCCTTTTGGCGGTGAACAGGCACACTTGTGTTTTGGTGGCGTTAAAAACAACCAGATTCTCATCACCCCACTTGGAGACAAGACTTAAGGTTGAAATCGTTCGCTCTACCATGGCCTCTCTCAATGAACACACTTCTTCACCGCTGGCTTTTGCGCTGGATGCATAACTCTCCATGACAGTGCTGTCGTCTGCGTACCCAACAATACCAGGAACCAAAAGGTCATTGATGTGCAGCAGGAAAAGTGTCGCGGAGAGGACAGACCCCCGAGGAACTCCGGCATCAATAGCGATACTCGGATCGACCGTTCACTCAGGAAGTCAGATATCCAGTGGCAAAAGTCAACGGGGATGCCGTATGCAGGAATTTTTCTCAGCAGACTTGCGTGCCATACCCTGTCGAAAGCCTTCGAGATGACGAGCGAAACGGCAAGGGCTTCGCCGTGTTTCTCGATGGCCCTAGCAGTGCGTAGCAAACACCAGAAGATCCCCAGTTTATCGTCCCCGGCGAAAGCCATACTGACGGTCACTGAGTAGGTCGTTTGCTTCTAGGTACGCCAGCAGCTTCGCATTGAGAACCCTTTCCATAACTTAACAAAATATGGAGGTGATGGCGATTGGTCGATAGTTACTGGGGTCGGCACGACTACCCTTCTTGGGTACTGGTTGTACATTGGCAACCTTCGCTACCAATTGCTCGCAAATAGAGATGCAAACAGGTTTGCCTTCTTGGTAGCGGAGTGAGCTAGCGACCCATCCGATTTTGCAGGGGAGGTAATGTGAGCCGGCAGAAATTGGTTTCGACCGATTTGGATAGGGACCAAAACAGTTTACCACCAGAGGGGTAGGACACAAGTTTAGCCCCTATACGGCTGACGTGGTCGAAACACGCCTTTCGGATCACCCGCTTACATGACTTTGCAGCAGAATTAAAAGCTCTTTTCTTAGCGCGAACCCGTCGAGCTCGAACTTTGCGGTCACGGGCTTGCACCCAGGCTTGGTATGCTTGCCAGGGCTGCGGGACTGTTCGAAAGAGATACCGCGGCCCTGGAACACAAAGGGCAAAGAAGGAACATGGATGGGTTTTAGTCAGTACAAGTCTGACACTCCCTCCTTCCGCTCCGCCCAGAGCGGGGGGGGGGGTTCATTTGATGATTTCCCATACTAAAAAAAGAAAGGCTTGGTATGCAGACTGCATTCGAGCCTCAGCACAAGCGCAGTCCACTTTGATTCAAGGACGGGCTTTGTGACCGAGCGGTACGTCGGAGAATGGAATATAGTATTCCGTTCCCTGCCGTATTACTTCCGTAACCGCTTCAGCTGAACAAGTGGGGTCGCCCGAAGAAAGGCACACTGGATGCCAAGGGAAGGATGCAAAGAAGTGCCGTATCTTATCCCAGTCTGCTGATTCGTATCGCCAAACTCGCCTCTCGCCTCTAGGGCTATCATCTGGAGGAGAGCTGATAGACACTCACTTCACCAGACAGTGGTCGGATGTTCCTAGTAGGGCTAATACCGATACTGAGTGCCTGTCTTGGTAAGCAGCAAGTCCAAGCAGTTGGGTGTGTGTCCGTCAACATCTTGCAACCGCGTAGCTTCACGTAGCGTCACCAGCTGGGGGAGATCTAGCGACAATGCAAATCTGCGCGCCTCTCTCCCAGCATGGTCAGTTTTCTGGAACGGGAACAACCACTCATCCTGATGGGCATTAAAGTCCCCCAGAAAGAGAAGCTCCGCCGTCGGGTACCGTTGCTGGGCACAATCCACCTGCTCCATCAGGTGCTCAAAGAGTCTGGTCGTCTCCTGGTCACCGCTGTGCGACCGGTAGACACCGACGTAGAGTGATTTCTCTACCCCGGTATCCACCAGTATCCAGATAGTAGATAACCTGGAATATTCAAAGCAACGGAGACGCCGAAAGCATATGTCATCGCGGATGTACATACAGACCCCAGCTCGTTTTACGAACTTATGTTCAAGCGAGTAACCTCGGTAGTTGAGGTACGGCATGCCTGACGGAGTCGCAATCTGCGTCTCCGTTAAAAAGAATAGGTGCGGCTTCTCGGTCTCGAGGTGGTGGTGGACCGGATCGATCATCCGACCTGAGGGAGACTCTTCTGGAGACTGCGGGGATGCCCGAGCCCCCCGAAATGGCAACCGGGTCTTCCCGCCCAGTCGCCAACTGGCACAGTGGAGTATTTCGGGATTTTTCGCGAGTTAGCGGGGCAGCCTTTCCCACGTGCCTGGCGCAGTACTTGGGCCCCCTATTAACCACCCGGTACAGAGTTACACAGAAACCCAGACTGGTCCGAAACCGCTCACCACAGTCCGTGAAGACGCGTGGTGCCGTTGCCCGGGGTAGACTGCTAGGTGGTAGATCCCAACCACCCCAACAATACGATAGGTTCAATAGTTTAATTACGTTATGTTTGTTTTCTGAGCCGCACTTGATACAATTTTATTATTAATCCCCGCCCCCGCTCGTGGCTAAGTTTTAGTGACGACTGTATGTATGTTAAAATATAACTAATAAAGTACGTTTAGCGTAATTCATTACGTGCGCAGAAATGTAATTTTGCTGTATGCGCATTATTGGATCGTGCGGGGACCGTAAGTCAGTTAAAATACATATTATATTAATAGGTTAGTTTTAAATTATAGGAAAAGCATACTTCATATAAATGAACGACCGTTAAACAGACAAAAAGGCAAAAATGCGCATAAATTAAAATTAATAAATTAATGAACCTCGTTATTATTAAAACGATCGGAACACACCACTCTGTGTTTCGATTGCAGCCATTTTGGATCATTCTGAATATTTCTTATAGCTACTATCCATTTACTTTATGGTTCAGTATTAATTGGAAATCTAATATATTAAATACATAAAAAAAGAAAACAGGAATATAATTACTCGAAGTAAGAAATCATATTTAAATCATTAATCATCAGAATCATTTTTGTTTAATCGAATGGGGAAATTAGAAATCATATTATGGCAACCCTCACACTTTATGTCACTACTTTCGTTCGTTACTATACATAGTTAATCAATTAAAAAACGATGTTATTTCAAGTATTTACATGTGAAAAGTGTTTCAGTGAGACTTTTTTATGTGATTTGCAATTGTTTTTACAAGTTTTCACTACACAGGAGAGCACAGTTTTATTTTTTTTTACCGATGAGCATGGTTTTAGTTCTGTATGGTGTCCGGACGTAAAGAATAGCACCATCCCATATCTTCCCGTGGGTGTCGTAAGAGGCGACTAAGGGACTTACCAGAGAATGGGCAGCAGCGTTCTCTGTGTTTTATAACACCATACTGCGATCGCCAACCCGCCTGCCAAGCGTGGCGATTATGGCAAAACCCCCCCTTCTTGAGGGAGGCCTATGTCCAGCAGTGGACGTCTTTCGGCTGAAATGATGATGATGATGATGGTTTTAGTTTATTTGTGTGCGTGAGCGTGTATATTTACTTGCAGGAGCACGGTTTTTGTGGCTTCACTTTTGATGTTCGTGGCGCGCTGTCTTCCTTTTTTGTTGGTCTGAGGTCGGTGATATCTCCGTAGACATTCGTGGATAAATATTTTTCTTACGCTCAGCACTCGCGCTTGCTCACACACCAAACTGGTTGTGGTTCTGAAGTTAAGTGATAGTAGGACCTTCACAACTGCACGCTGGGTATAGTGGGGGTTCTAACTTTTTTAATTTTTTTTTTTAAATACAAGTATTTAATATTATAACTTTATTTTAAATACCTCCTGGACCCCCGTACTATATTGAGTCCCAAAAAAAAAAGTCGTTTCCCAGCAATAATTTTTGCGTAGAGTGACTTAGCTTGATGTACAGAATTCTTGGCTGACGGCTTCGTGAAGGGGCCGTGTACACCTTGTACAAACGGCCGCTCATCAAGCTCGACTGTTTGGACTTTGAACTATTAGAAGGGTGGTTCTCCCTCAAAACGCGGTCACACGGTGTTAATTCCTAAACTATTAAACGTAAAGTCTTAGGACCAAATACAGATTACTCTTTATTTATATATGTGTATAATTATTTTAATCGAAAACGGGAGCAAAATCGGTGTTCTTTGCGCGTCACACTCCGTTCGCGCTCACGGCAAACTTTGATAACTTTTGTATTCAATTCAGAAGCATAATTATAATGTAATATATCAAATTAATTTGGTTTAACTGTACATCATAATTACCAGAGAACATAATTTTATCTCTTAAATTACAATATTTATTAGACATTATGTCTCTGTCACACGATTTTGCTCAACAAAATTTCACCTATCTTCCATGAGCGCCAACCTGTAGTTTTCAACACGTTTTAGCTGCACGGGTGCTCTGTAGTATCCCGGAGTCAGTGGGGGAAACAGGTAAGTTTGTCGTTTCTAAACAATAAAAATATTCAAGGAATAATCCTTGATATTTTCAAGTCGCCTTGGTCAAGAAACTTTCATGCGTAAATTTTGAAGGATAAATATTATAATTTTCCAAATCATTTTGAATTAAAGAATAAAATAGATCTTCGAAATTATTCCCAAGTACTTTTTTCGTTTATTTACCTATAACTTTAATCGTAATTCTCAAAAATGAGAAATTTTCGTAACTTTCGTGGTACAACTTTCGAGGTTATTTGTCCACGAAAGTCAGCTAGCGCACTAGCGAAAGTTATATATCTCCATTAAATAATAACTATAGATTTTTTGTGAGCCGCAGATGCATTTACTCGATTGTCGCGAGGCTCAAAAGAAAGGTGTTATGTATTTATAAAGGGTGTAAATAGAACCGTAATATATCCGAAAGGCACTTGTTCTCCCCGTCTTTGCGATATTTTTTTTGTTTTAGACCATACCTGGCAACCTTCTAGTTGTCTAGTTGTCTATATTGGATATTATATCCAACAACAAGTTTTTTTATAAATACATTTTTTGAATGTAGGTTTTTTACTTTACACACCTCCACGACCCCTGTACTATTCAATCCATTCATTTGCACAATGCTTTGAGTGCTTTCCATCGAGTCCTACCGTAAAACGTGATTTTTCACCCCAAAAAAAAAGTCGATTCCTAGCAATAATTTTTGCGTAAAGTTACTTAGTTTGTTGTACAGAATGCTTGGTTGACGGCTATGTGAAGGGTCTGTTTACACCCTGTATGCATGCATTTGATTATTTTTTTTTATTGTAACGACTCGTAGAATGTGTTTCTGTTTTTATGTTTTCTCGTA
This sequence comes from Noctua fimbriata, assembly GCA_905163415.1. Taxonomy (NCBI): domain Eukaryota; kingdom Metazoa; phylum Arthropoda; class Insecta; order Lepidoptera; family Noctuidae; genus Noctua; species Noctua fimbriata. The sequence goes on from LR990922.1 coordinate 206,236, forward strand.
GCCAGTTTAACAGTTTACCCAACCATAAACTGGGCTGTTTTACCAATTGTATCCCTCTTGCTTCAAAAGATCCCAACGTCATACTTTCTAATTGTCTTATACTTTACCTACTTTAATTACTGACATCAGTCATGTTAATTTTTTTTGGCTAAAATTATTTTATTCCGTTCAAACTGAAAATATGTCACAAAAGTGCAAAGGAGTGACGAGAGAGAAAGCGTCTAGTAGAGATAAAAAGAAGAATGCAGTTGTAGTGACACAGTACCTGTTACACAGTCACAACCGGTTACCACATGCCACACAACCAGTTACCACATACCACAGAACCAGTTACCACATACCACAGAACCAGTTACCACATGCCACAGAACCAGTTACCTTATCACGTTTTAGACAAGCCTGCAAGAAACAGTGAAGCAATCATCTTGAAAAAGACGAGTACGTAACGAGTACGTACGATAAAGAAATAAGATGCGGCACGAGCCTCATCACAACACCGTGCCGCATACGTTCGCTTCGAAAGAAGCGGTTTGTAAGCGCAAGCAGACCAAGCAGAAGCACCAGCACCCTTCACTGCACGCTTCGGGACCTCACAGATGGACACGTGGACTCATGACGCGGACAACACACGCATTCCGGAGATCGGCAGACGGTCTTCATCTGCACTCGACGACGGCGTTCGGCGAAAAGGATCGCGCTTTTTTTTATCTAAATGGCATCTCGCAGGTCAGCCTAAGAGGCTGCCGCTGCTCAACCGGACTATCCTGTGGGTGCCTTGAGTGTAAAGCGTCCAGCCAGGGCAAGGATCGCGCTTGGCGCGCCACTCCTATTTATGCCTTCGCGGCGAATAGTGCCGTGTGCAACACAGCGCCCCGCGCCCCGCTCGCGGTTCGCCATTCGTCGCTATTGGTCAATAGGAATTGTAACAGTAACATGTAACAGTAAGTGTACCATTGTATTAGTATACATAATAGGATGTTCTCGAAAATAAATCAGTCCGAATTACCAATCTGCCTAGTTATTATTTACAAGTACCTATCGACAAATGTCACACTGTGCCCAACGCCTAAACAGTAAAGATGAAGGCAAGAGAAAGGTACTATGTTGGGAAGTGCATGGCTTTCGTGATTTATTGACAATTTAGGACAAAATTTTGTGCTTAAAGACAAAAGAAATCAAATCTTCAGAATTTCAATTATTGCTAATTATATTGATTAGTTAAGTTAAAAAGTTACTTAAATACATATTTTGATTTTTAAAAGTTAAGTGGTAATTCACTAACGAATGATAAGTGTGATAACAATGGAAACTTCTTTTCATAAATTCTAAGTGATACGAGACTGAAAATATTAAAGAATAATATGTAAACTAGGTACTGTTATAGCAGCTGGCAGAAAATGGTTTGTTTTATGATTCTAAACATTTCAATTTAATATTCAAAAGCACATATTATCTGCCAGCTGCTACAATAGTAAGTCATAATTATGTTTATATTGTAAATTTTACAATTTTAATTACTGGGACCAAAGCTATTGAGGGCCACCTCGGTTATTTATCTATACTAATATTATAAAGAGGAAAGATTTTTTTGTTTGTTTGTTTGTTTGTACCGAATAGGCTCCGGAACTATTGGACCGATATGAACCATTTTCACCTATAGAAAGCTTAGTTATCAGGAAGTAACAAAGGCTATAATTTATTTTCAAAAAAATTGGAGGTGCTTAAGAAAAATACAATAATGTAAACCAAAGTAGCAAAATATTGCCAATAAAATTCATTATTTGGCTTGCGCTGAGAAAACTATTGATGATACTTAAAAATTATGTACTGCATGATTAAAGTACTCATTATTCCATAAAAAAAAATCGAGAGGGAATATATCTAACTATCATAGTTTAGTCACAATAGCAGCTTTTGTGTTCTAAAATTTAATTAGTTCGCCGCGCCGCGCCGGTAGAAACAAAATTTGGTTACATTTGTAACTTATTATTCGACGCGTATATATATTTTTTTTATGTATTATGTATGACCATGCATAACTTTTTACAGAGAAGTACGATATTCATGCTTCTTTTTTTTTGTGAAAAGCGTATATGTCAAAGTTGGTCCCATTTAAAATTGAAAAATCGTGTTTGGGCTCATTTCATGCACCTTGATGAGAACTTTAGACCTAGCTGGAGTATGAATGTCATCGATGGTCTAACGATGGAAACGGAAGGCAGTTGCAAGAGGTCCTCAACAGTTTACAGCATTTATATAGGTTATAAAATATTGCGCTACAACTAATAGGAACGGAGCATTCATGAAAAATGTTGCAAAAACAGGAAAAATTGTTGCGTGCGCTGCGTAAACGGTTAAGATTACTCAACAATCATGTATGACGGAATCGTTCCTATTAAAAAATCTAAAAAAGGGTCCCTTGATAGCTTTATCTTTTAAGGTTGACTCTCTCTCCCTTATGTGGCGCAGGCGAAGTTGGGCGGGTCAGCTAGTAAGTAATAATAAGCCGATCACAAAACACTATAATTGTTGATGTCTAATACAAGTTGATTCATAAATAATGACTTTTATTTTATAAACTTCAAACCACAGGAAATTAGTGAAAAAATAAGAATTTGAAACCATATTTTTCTTGTAGAAAATACGTCTGTAACTTTCGTGGCGTCTTTCGTAACTTTCGTGCGCACCGAAATTTCAAAATGGAATATCTCTGAAGTTTATAAAAATTGTACTTATTATGTTTACGGCGTCTTATATGTGTGTCCATTTATTTGAAGATTACTCTAAAAAAAAAATCGCCACGAAAGTTACGCGGAGAATAGTTTTTGAAGAACTACCCAGAAGTTGAACGCTGCCGATCGTGCGAGGGGTTATTTAGTCTCTCTCACGCGCAGGCCGTAAGGTATGGAAGCGCCGCGCCATATTCTAACCATACCATACCTACATGTAGATATCACGAAGGTAATTTAAAAATATTATTTTGTAAGCGAGTCGAGTTCGTCGCATAATGATAGTTATGGGTAGATTATTTTTCTATTTGCACTGCACCTGTGCACTACTACATCTATTATTAAAATAATTATTTTATTAGCGTTTTTAACAACGATAACTTGAAGAAAATTAATGTTTAAGAGTATAAACGATTATGTTTTAGATTTTACTCATAAAATTATATAAAAAAGTGGAAGCTAGGTAATTATGAAAAAAATAAATGAAACCATGTTTTTTTCCATTCGCACTGGCATACAAGTGTCTACTATGAAATTTAATCATATTTATTTATTTATTTAACACTTCAAGCACAAAAGTACAGAGGCGGACTAAATGCCATAGGCATTTTCTACCGGGTCCATATTGGCTCACCTAAAGTTCTTTACCCGAAATTGTTCTTCCTAATGATTTGTAATCCGAATGATCACTCTTCCTAAAATTTTTCATCCTAAAGTTTTCATTCATACTATTTGTAGTGCTACCGGCGATGTTCATAACACTCATGTTTCCGAAAATTGTAATTAATAATATCATTAATGTAAATATATTTAAACTCCTACTGTTTTTTATCATAACGCTTTTATCCCTAAACATAATTACCATAATATTTTCACTCATACTCAGAAAGAAACTTTACCAAGTGTAATAAAAAATATATGTGGGTAGAAGAGCACTATGAAAAAAATACTTAGAAAAATTTCGCGACCAATTTCGATTTAGCGCTCGCCGGCCACTGCCGCGGCACCGCTCGCTACGCTCGCTCGGCTCGCGCGTAGTTGGTCACAGTTCTAACCTAACCTAACCTATGGATCCCTTTCACATCGTTTTTACGACAAACGGTTAGTCGGAGACAAAAAACACCAAGTTAATGTATGTAATACTGATTATTATGAATAAAAAGAAATCTAAACAAAAAAGATATGACTTTGAATAATAGTGTAAACGATGGTTATGTTGAGAAAATATAGGAAAACAAATAAAAGTATAATAGATGTTTATTGCTACTGACTTATGAACATTAGAGACAGAGTAGTTAGGAATTGTGATTGTTAGGATGAAAAATGTTAGGAAGAACATTTTCGGATTTCCAATTATCGGAGTTGAAAATTTAGGTGAACTTTGGCGCACCCTTTTCTACCAGTCAACCGTTGGGTGATGCAGAGACAAGCAGTGGTAGGTGTATATCTGAAAATAATTTTAAGAATACTAAGATTAGCTACATAAAATACTATAAATATATATCAAATACTATAAATATATATCAAAATTTAGATTAATGTAAATAGAGATTTTTACGAATTTACTAAAATAAAAACACAAACAATGGGGAAAACTTTACCATTGTGACGAAACTGCCAGCTTCTTCCGAATATACTCGCGAACTTTAATTTTAAAAGATAAGCGATTGGTTGCCATCCTGATTTCCTGGGGAAGCGCATTCCACAGAGAAAAAGACTGGACAAAGAATGATCGATGAATGAAGTCAGTGAGGTGAGAGGGACATTGAAGCATACGGTTTTGCGATGATCGCAGGCTCCTATTATGGTTGGCACAAATATACTGAAAGTATATACCTTGGGTAAGGTAACTAGGGGAAGTGGGAGAAACAAGAAAAGAAAACAAGGTGGTAAGCGCCCTTTGCTCCCTACGCTGACGTATGGGCAACCACTTAAGAAGAGTCCGGTGCTCGGAGACATGAATATATATGAAATCATATTACTATTATGTATGGTTTTTGATAAAATAGCGAAAGTCATTTCAGTTTTACAATTTCATGAGGCACATTGATTGGTGCCAAGCAGCTTAGACAAAATAAATAGCTAGAGCTACATATAAACTGGATGAAAAGACGGCAAGGTTGGCGCAGTGGCTGAGCGATTGGTTGCTGCGCTATGTGTCGCGGGTTCGTTCCTGCAGAGAACACATATTTGTCCAACTGTTCCGGGTCTGGCTGCTTGTGTATGTAAGATTAAAGTTAGTAAACGCACCCACCATCCAGGAGAAATCCTAATTGTACTTTTCGTCATAACAATCGAAGTGATTATTCGTAATGATCGTGAATCCCATGTGCGACAGAATGGTTGGCTCTCTGTATCGTTTCGCGTCTGGCTGGTGAACAAAAATTGCTACCTATTTGCTACTTTTTACTACCTACATGAATTAATTGCTACATAACTTGGAAACAAAATAAAGGGAGTTCTAAATGACCAGCCATTGTGATATCAGGATGGTCAACTATCCGTTTGTGTAAACTATTCAAATTCGTGTTATAATTTTTACTTGAGTAATTGCTACCTGATTGATCACGTGTTTCAATGTCCACCTTGTAGCTTTAACAAGTAAAAAGTTATGAAAATTTGAAATATTTACAGGGAATGGATTAAAGTTATGGAACAAAGCAATTTAAAACGATTACAACAATGTTTCTTTTTATTCGTCATTTTGAAGTCCCATGTAAGGGAAGAGCGGAGCCTTCAACTACAGGCATTTTCTATGCCTAAATGGAGACTTCTCGTCATGCAATGTAAGCCAAAATGATATGAAATAACCTTATTTAAAAACAAAAAAGTCCTTTTGTTTTGTTTCCAAGTTAGGTAGTAATTAATTGACTATAGGTAGTAAAAATTAGCAAATAGATGGCAATTTTTAGTCTCAACAACCAGCCATTCTGACGCACACTGAATCCCAGCCGAGAGATATTTGGGACCTTTGACTTGAAACGGTTGACGGACGACACAACACGATGGAAAAAAGTTCAACTGTGTGTGTAAGTGCGACTGTGTGTTAAGTTAAACGCTACCGCACTGTGATTGGCCGATGCCACGATGCTTAGTCCATTTCCGACGATTCTCTATATTGAATGTAGAGTAGTTATGGGTATGTTGGGATGTTGGGTATGGAGCTTAATGTGCTTTCTTTTTTTTGATGGGATATCATCAAATTACCCCCCCCCCCCCCCCCGCTCTGGGCTGAGCGGAAGGGAGTGTCAGACTTGGACTGACTAAAACCCATCTATGTTCCTTCTTTGCCCTTTGTGTTCCAGGGCCGCGGTATCTCTTTCGAACAGTCCCGCAGCCCTGGCAGGCATCGGCCCATGCGGACCCCTACGTGGTTACTGACATCTCATTGAGGCGCGCGTGGAACACGAACGCGCCGTCGACACGGCTTGTCGTCATAAGACTGCTGGACGGTGAGCTAGCCCATAACTCGCCGTCCACAGGCCCGCGCCTACGGTGGCCGGGGGCCACCATGTGACCTCCGACGCCCAGGGCGTCTCCCGCGGCGGCTGGGACGTGAGGCTCTTTCCCTCTCACGTCTCGCCACCTCCTTCACTAGCATGTCTGGTTCGCAGAAGGAGATGACGGCTTCCCATTCCCTCTCGCTCCACCGCTATTAGGACACGGCGATGCTCCGCCCAAGCGGGGCTGACCTCCACAGTGTGCTGCACCGTGTCCTACGGACGATCCTGGCAATGGGAACACCCGTGCGTTTCCTCCCGCCCGATTCGTTGCAGGAACCTCCCGAAACAACCGTGTCCTGTCGTGGTGAGGATCTGCGTCAGGCGGAAGGTGAGGGCGCCGTGGCGCTCTAGCCACTCCTCAAAGAGGGGACTTATCGCCACTATGGTGGCGTGCCCTGCACGGGGTTGCGACAGTCGCTCTCTCCATGTCACCATGAGATCGCGCCGGAGGTCTGTCCGCTGAGCGGCGATTTGGCGCGGCAGCGGAGTTTCCCCCCGACGTAGTGTCTCCGCGCGCCATTCGTGGAGGCGCGCGAGGACTATCGCCTCCAGATCCCATGGCCTCAATCCGGCAAGGAGGCTCGCCGCCTCACCGAAGAGCTTAATGTGCTGGCGTGTGTACGCGTCTCCAAATAGGATTATAGTTTATAAACGCTCTGGCTAGGCGGTTTACTTGACAGAGCAGCTACACATCCTCATTGCGATGTATCTGTAAAGAGAAGCAATATGCGGCCTGCGCCCTCGGGCACTGACCAGAGCGCGCCTGCCGCGTCTAGCTCCAGTGCGGCAGGCGCGTGCCATGTCGTGACGTGCCGTGGTATAGAGTGTCGCGTCCGACACTCGCGCGCTACCTACATCAGTCGCCACTATTAATAAAGTTTTATTTTAATCAGATCGATCGCAGCTGCCCTGGACTGCTCTGTGGAACTTATCGCATGCACTTTCCTCGATACAAGCCGATTTAATTAACTTAAAGTGTCGGTGAATGTATATTCGTTGGCTGCGAGACCATATATTATACTGAACATGTGATTGTGAGCGTGGTGACCATTCAATATTACAATATTATAGTGTGTTTATGAGTAATGTAAATGGCGTAAGTTTGTGAGTGAGTACGGCGCGCGGCGCGGATTAAGTGGGAGCTTGAGGGCGCCGTATGAGTGGACTAGGTGCGAGGAGCAAGCGCCGCGCCGCCGTGAGTCGTGCTTTCGGTCGGCTGACATCGGACCGCTGACGATTTAATTAAATTGAAAGTGGATGTACGGTCTCATCGCCGTACATTTTTCTGCTTACTCGGTAACCTACTTTTGGCCAACGATGCGCGTCATAATTTAGCATAATAAAACAACATGACTAACGAATTAAAATACAGTGAACTTATAACTGGGTAGCTATCAACAACTGAGAGAAATAATCGCCTTCCACTCTACTACTGTAACTTACTCTTAACTTAAATAAACTTAACTGCTTAGTACATCTTAGTGGAACGTGTTTCTCTATACTAACGAAACTTACAAACCTTCACGACAAATCGGTGTACGGAGTTAACTACTGCAGCCCGTACATTTATGGTCCTTCGAGCCGGATCGCAGCACACACACACAGCACCGCTACTACTACGAAATCTTAAGGAAATTCAAACTATGCTCCTGAACACTCTAACGTCTATAGTGGACATATGGACGTGCACTTGATATCACCGGTCAGTCTAGTAAAGCAACTGGAAGACATATCGGGCAGACTGCCGAGGACTCTGTCATTACCGACAGAAAATATCAGAGAAGATATCAAGGAACTTTACAAGTTGCTGTACGTGAAAGCACGAATAACAAAATACTACTTTATGTTCGAAGTTCACATTCCTTTAATTTCGAATGAGGACTTCACCTACTATCGGGCTATCGCTATACCCTTCAAGGCGGAGTCAAATTACAAATTGATGCAGTTATCTTCGGAATATATTGCTGTGAACTTTGAGAAGAATTCTTACATCTCACTAAAAGATAAAGACTTCAATCAATGTATCAAAAGACAAAAGGATAACTTCATTTGTAACGCAAATATACCAGTGTTCAACTTACAAAACAAGAATGCACCTTGCGAAGCAAAACTACTGGGTCATCGTGCAACTACGTCACCGTGTGACGTCCACAGCGTGTCTTGCGAGGAGGCATGGATCAAGTTGCAAGAATCAAACAGCTGGCTGGTTGTTTGTTGCGGAAGATGCGAATTACGTACTGTTTGTGAAAACGACATAATACCGCAAACTATCACATCGGCGGCTATAGTAACTTTGAGTCAAGGATGCGTACTGCGGTCAAAAGAACTCACCATCACTTCGCACAATCAGTACAACAGCAACCTCAACGTTAACTATGACATGCATGTACTGAACCTGAATTCACCGATAAACAAAATTGTCAACGTTACACTTCACAATATGCCACACGAACTCTTCACTCTTAAGAAAAATGACTTCGAGGGAATTGACAAAAAGCTGCGGTTCCAACAAGAGAACGAGCCGAAGCTACCATCCACTATCACGGATCATGACGTTCACCAATATGTAATTTGTTACCTTTTACTAACAATTGCTGTCATCATTTTCCTGTGGATCATAACAAGGAAATACTCCACTCTGCTCAAGAAGCGATTTCCGAGGAAGACAAATAGAAGACAAACACATGAGGACATCGAACTTCAACCAAAGGGATCTCGAAGGCAGACTGCCAGAGAAGAAAACCAGCAGGCGCCCACAGACGACTGCCACGTTCAACCTCAAGGACACCGAGACAACATAGCCTTTACTTTTGATTCAAATCAAATCAAATCATATTTATTTCTGTAAGTTGGTTTACAAAACTCTTTTACATGTCACAACATGTTGTTTTTTAAAACTAGATGGGGCCGGTGTTTCGTACCTGACTACTCTGAGAAGAAACATCCGAAACAAACTCAGAGGTCACAGTCTCTTTTAAAGTCCAGACATTGCTCAAGTCATATGAGGACCATGTAGATTAATGTCCGAGATGGTATTTTGAAGAAATAACCACACAGATTTGAGTGGACCTGTCCAGACAGTGCAAGCATTTGTCAGTGATCGTGTAGCTCGACTCGTAATCCAAGGAGCTCAACGACACGACGAACAATACCAAAGAAAGGACTTTTGGGTAGGCCGCATAAAGTACTCAAACTGCCAGACAATCGTGAAACTAACTTAACTAAAAAATTAAAATAATAATAATAGTATGACCCACGTAGTCCTCATATTCACAGTAATAAACAAAAAAAATATATATAATACGACACTTGAAAAAGTAAAATAAAGTCAAGAAAAAAAAAAAAAAAAATAATAATAATACCACAGGTACTTGAAAAAGTAAATAATGTCAACTAAATCGAACAATAATTAATAAAAATAAAAAATGTCAAACAGTAATAAAAATAAAATAAAATGGGTACAATTCAGTTTAATATCGATTTCAATTGGAGCAGTTCAATTCCAAGCCTTTTTGTCCTCGATATAATCCTTAACAGAATAGAAGGCTTTCTGGCAAAGTTTACGTTTTATAAAAATTTTGAATTTATTAAGGCTTAGTTCATGTATGTGGCCTGGAAGTTTATTATAAAAGCGTATACATTGGCATCTAAATGATCCACCTATTTTCTTGAGCCTTGTTGTGGGTACAATAAATTGATGTTTATTCCTTGTATTTATATTGTGAATATCAGAATATTTTTTAAACCGCTTTATATTTTTGTGAGCATACAAAAGGTTTTCGTATATGTATTGAGAAGGAACAGTCATTACATTAATCTCCTTAAACTCTTCTCTGAGAGAGTGTCTCGGACTCAACTTATAAATTGATCGAACGGCCCTTTTCTGCAAAACAAAGATGGTCTGAATATCGGCGGCATTCCCCCATAACAGAATGCCGTACGACATTACGCTATGAAAATAGCTGAAGTAAACTAATCGAGCTGTCTCTACATCGGTTAAATTACGAATTTTTATAACTGCGTATGCTGCGGAGCTCAGTTTCTTAGACAATTTATCTATATGTGGGCCCCACTGAAGCTTAGCGTCTAAAGTTAAGCCCAAGAACACCGTGCTATCTTCAGGGTTCAACTCTTCGCCCTTCACCAACACACTAGTTTTCACCTGCCTAACGTGAGGTAGTGCAAACTTAATGCATTTGGTTTTTTTTTCATTTAGAAGTAAGTTATTAGCGTTAAACCAATGCACTACTTTGGAAATCGCGCTATTTACATCGTCAGTAACTAGCTGCTGACGTTTAAGTTTAAACAAAAGCGAAGTGTCATCTGCAAACAACACTATATCGTGGTTATCCTTTATGAGGTAAGGTAAGTCATTAATATAAATAAGAAACAAGAAAGGACCAAGAATCGAGCCCTGTGGGACTCCCATTGTTACTATAGATCCGGGAGATTTTTTTCCGTTGATGTCAACTCTCTGGATCCTATTACTCAGGTATGAGGTAAGAAGATCCAGAGCGCTGTTCCGGATTCCGTAGTGGCGGAGTTTCCTGATTAAAGTTTCATGAAGAACGCAATCAAATGCCTTAGACAAATCGCAGAAAATGCCCAAAGCATCGCATTTATCTTCCCATGCACTATAAATATGTCCTAAAAGTTCAACACCGGCATCAGTAGTTGAACGACCCCTCGTAAAACCGAACTGTTTGCTATGTAATAATTTATGTTTATTAAAAAATCTTTGCAATTGTTCTAGAATTAATTTCTCAAAAATTTTACTAAAAGTAGGTAGTACTAAAATAGGTCTATAATTTGTGGGGTCTGATGTACTACCCGTTTTGAATAAAGGAATTATTTTACTATTCTTCATAAGATCAGGAAACTCCCCACAATCAATACAATTATTAAAGATAAGAACTAAGGTAGGTGCTACAATGTCTATAATAGACTTGGCAACTTCTACAGAATTACCCCACAGATCCGCAGTCTTCTTGACATTTAAGGAGTGAAAACTTTTGATTAAATCTCTCCATGTGATATGTTCAAAATGAAATTCCGCGTCGCAAACGTTAACATTTTCCTTAAGCAAAGATTCGGCAACAGTAGGTGATGAGTTTAGGGATTTCGTAGTTGAAACGGGAATATCAGAAAAGAAACTCTCGAAAGCCGCGGCGACGTCTGAATCTGATTTGATTACTATATCATTAATGGATAAGCTATAGTCACTGGTTCGGTTACTAGACCTTCCCGTTTCATTATTAATAATATTCCACGTTGTTTTAATTACATTATTGCTATTCTTAATTTTCGAGCTCAAATACTGTGAGCTAAGTCACATGCAACACACTTTTTTAAATAGTTTTGAGTAATTTCTCACATATAAATTAAATTCCGCAGTATTTACAAGCATTCTTTCGTTGTACAGTTCATAAAGCCGTGTTCTACTTTTGTGAATACCAATGGTAGCCCAGTCACTGAAAGATGCGTTACAATTTACTGAGATAGTCTTGGGAATAAAGATGGAATTAAATAGCTTACAATAAATATTAAAAAAATCATCATATAGACGATGAGAATTGTCACTAGACAAAATTGGCAAGTTATTCACGAGTTTACTTTTAAATGATTCCAAGCGTCTTGCAGTTTTAGGGTTAACAGTGATATCATTTTTTGCCACTTTGATGTTTCGGATTTCGATGGTAATCATTTGTCCGCAATGATCAGAGTCTAAAACATTTATGATTTCTTTATGATTTGGAATAACATCAGTATAAATATTGTCTAGACATGTGGCACTAGTAGGCGTTATTCTTGTTGGCTCCGAAACTAGGTTAACGAGATTGTAGGACTGAAACAGACTTATAATTTTACTACATGAACCAGAGTTTTCTAATAAATTTACATTAAAATCACCACAAGTGATAATTGACTTGTTTGTGTTACAAATCTTATGTAAAACTTCATCCATTACCTTCTCAAAGTAGTCATACAATCCCGAGGGTGGCCTGTACACACTTAATATAATAAACTGCTCCAATTCTATACAGGCTATTTCAATGATGCGTTCAACAGAAAGGCTCACAATGTCCTTTCGGTCTTTAAATTTAATCTGGTTTTTTATTAAAATTAGTGAGCCACCATGTATAGCATTTACTCTGTTGAATGAACTACCAACCTGGTGATTACTAAAACTGAACATAAACTGGTGGCTTTGAAGCCAATGTTCTGTAATACAAAGGATATCAATATTATTAAAATTCAAAAACAATTCTACTTCTAAGTCTTTGTTCTTAAGTCCTTGAATATTCTGATGCACCAGGTTGATACTATTTATTTTTAAACTCTTTTTATTAGACTTAGTTTTGTAAATCTGTATATTATTGCCAGAGTTTACCTCTGTTGTCCTGTACTCTAATTTAAAGGATTTACAATGTCAATATTATCTACCAAATAATTCACTGAATTATTTAACATGTCATGGCATTGCTCAATAGAAGCAATCTGTTTAGCCAAATTCTTGGCTGTAATATAAAACTAATAAGACAACGACGCAGCTATCTGTCGTTTACAATACTTAGAAAGATAGTACCTATCTATTAGGAATCTATCTTTTGTCAAATAAAAATTATTACCAACATAATTGTTAGTGTCAATCAAATGAAATAAATTATTATTAAATGTCAAATTATGTAATGTTATATTCATTTCAAATCTTAAGAGATTTTCTTCCTGTGGCAAACTTTGGCTGTATGGGAATGTGAACATTACAATTTTTCTTAAACTAAGGCTATTTAATGATCTATAATATTGGAGCAATTCTCCTTTGTTCACATTACCCCTATTACCAACAAGTATCAGAAGTGTGCAATCCTGGTTGAAATTGTAATTAATAATTTTTGTCATAATGTCATATAAGGAACAACCAGGCATACAAAAGTTGAATTGATTGATTGTTTACCTATTTACTTTTACTTTAATGTTTGACTTTGTACAGGCGTTTCTTTCTCTCTCTTTACTCATCTTAGCTTCTTTAGGGCGTTGCCAATATGTACGGTCTCATCGCCGTACATTTTTCTGCTTACTCGGTAACCTAATGAGGCAACGTCAATGTGACAGTACCAACTCATCTAAAATAGCAAATACGATGCGAACCTGGTACCATCACTTGTGAAGGTATATCTTAATTATTCCCTATATTTCAGTAGGGTCTATCGCTGAATCTGCGTGACAACGGGAAGGCGGCCACACTTCAGCTGATCCCGTAGTTACAAAACGAACCACAGATCTGTGTGCGCATCCGCAGTTCACTGTGTACTAAAGTCCACGCTTTTCAACTATCACACAGAGATGGACTGGCTCCGCCAGTATGAGTGCTGGCAGCCGGCCCCGAAGGCGGGAGCTCGTGCGGACGCGGGCGCGATCGTGGGCGCTGTTACCGCGAGGTCAACAGTTATGACGTCGCTTGGCCGCAGAGTGAAACCCTCTCTGCGCTCAAAAAACCGGTAATCATTCAGCGTCTAACAGCAGTTAGTCAGTGAGTTCCGGACTCCGGACGTTGGTAAGCTAGCAAAATTCTTGTATTTGTACGGAACAAACTGTTAGCTCGCCCCACTGAGATCCTAATTAACGCAAGCTCGACTGAGCTTCTAGTAATACCGATATTTTTCACCAGTTTTCTGAATCAATAGCCCCTAATTATAATTTTGCTTGCCTGGAGTCCGGGGCAAACAAAACTTCACTCAATAACTTTTTGTGAATATTAAATATTTTGTTGATGGATATGAGTTTAATGAATCGTCTGGATGATTGCCAGTCGCCAGTGCCAGCAGCCACGCACCACGCGCAACGCACCACGCGCAACGCACCACGCGCCACACATTGCATTCAGCTCCGCTTCTTGAAAGACGAAGGCCTGCCCGTCGCGTCGGGGCCATAATAAAGGAGGAGATCAACTTACGTACTGGTAGCTCGACAGCTAGCAGTAAGTGCGAACCTTACTTATTTACATCAAAATTGACGTTAACTGATCTGTCGTGTTGGGAATGGGGGACGCAAGACGGGTGCACAGCAAAAAGAGTTATATACAAAACAGCTCTTTTCAGGATAGCGCGAAATATGAAAAAGTGGTCCCATTTTGTTAATACGAAACAAAATTTCTTTAAATTTTGATCACTTATTTATTATTAAACAAGGCATCCGCATGTATATATCAATTTATCGGTTCCCTATCCATTTGCATAAAATTTCAAGACCTAATATAACAATCATATCGCAGAAAGTTCACAGTCAAAATCGTCTTTTGGTATATATTTCATATCGATAGTCAAAACAATCAATCAATCAAAATATCAATCAATGGCTCCATTCTGCGTATTTCCTTCAGCTCTAGTGAATCCCAGTTCTGATGTCGCATCATGGGTCGCCGAGATGCGAAGCATCGGGTCTTCTTCACGATCCGACATAGTTTTAGGTAAATGTAGGCATTGTCGTGGGCAATCGAACGAAAGATAATTTAAATCAAAATAACTTTATTTAAACTAAAGATTTCACAACAAGAAACAAACACGAGCGTTGGTACAGAGCGTCTGCAAAGACTGTCGGAGTTCGACTGTCGTCACACTCGATCCCTTCTGCATCCTTCTCATCCCTTCTGCAGTCCTCGCTACATCCCCTCTACCGACGATCGTGTCCAAGTTGTAGGGCGTGCTTGCGTTTCCAGCAACGATATTATTAGTTCACAAAACTAATTGTTAAATGGCGCTGCTTGTTGCACCATGGCGTCATCAAACCACGACACGTATATAGCCTAACATTTGAAAAAGCCTATAAGGAATGTTTGTGCAAAATTTGAACAGGATATATGCAGCAGTTTTTGCGTCATTCGGAACATCAATTTCGATTTTTAGGACTTTATTATATGTGTCGGATCCGATCGTCAGTACGGACATAAAATGAATCGGCAAACGCGGCAGTGAGTGGTGACATGACGCGACCTACTTACCAGTCTACCCACACCACAGCGTGTTTCTACAGAGCCCTGATGTTCAGCTCGAGGCGAGGGCGACAGTCAATAACTGATCGCAGCGGAGTTGAGACGTCTTGGACCTGTACCCGATTCATTGCGCCCTGTGTTATTGTGTTAGGTTGTAATCTCAAGTGATTCGTTAGTTTTGCTAGAAACAATGTATCACACCCAGTGCGTTTTCATAGCACGAAACCCATCGTCTGCCCACATGATGTACGAGCCTAATGTAATAAATCCTGACATATCCGACGAACATTAGTTTTCCGATTTAAATTGTGAAAAGCGAAAGTACAAATTTAAGTTTTTTTTTAAATAAAGGTTTAATTACAATTTGTTCTTTCTCAATAATGGATCTAAGTAACACAAAAGTGTTCGTATAAGTCTTCATGTTCCTCCATGACATATCTAACGTCCATGTGAAAAAGAAGTTAAGTTATTTTTAAGAGTTTTGTAGTTTTGATAATGTTAATTAAAAGTGCACATTTTATATGTTGGATCCGGTCATTAGTACGGACATAAAATGAATCGCAAGTGCGCTGGTGGGGACGTTACGCGATCTACTTATAAGTCTACCCAGCGTGGCTTCTACAGAGCCCTGATGTTTACAGCTCGAGGCAAAGAGGACAGTCAATGTCTGATCGCAGCGGAGTTGAGACGTCTTGGAACTGTACCCAATTCATTGTGCCCAGTGTTATTGTGTTAAGTTGTAATTTCAAGTAATTTGTTAGTTTTATAGAAACAGTGTATCGCACTCAGTGTATTTTCATTGCACGAAACCCATCGTCTGCCCACACGATGTACGAGCCTAATGGAGTAAATCCTGACATATCCGACATCAGAATTGGGATCAAATCGTGCTAATGAAATCATACGCGCGGACAGTGACAAAGTGAATAACAATCAGTGACGGTTACTTTTTGAAATGCCGAGTGCAATTAGACAAAAATACTCAAAAGCCAGTGCAATCTAGTGTTGATCACGTGCTCACTTCCCTCCGCGCACGCGCTCAGTTCGGCTGTGATCTATTTCGCTGTTAATTATAATTACGATTATCGTGTTTCGTGCTCGATTCTCGGCTCGTGAATTGTTCCTAGTTGTGTACTATTGTGCTAAGTGCTGGTATTACGTTCCTTGGATACGATCGCGAGTGGATATGCGTTGAAACCGAGTCCGTTGTGCGCTCGTGGTGCGTCATCGCTGACTTGTTTCTTGTCCTGAGTATAGTGGAAGGAAACCAGTTTATTTTGACATTAAGCAAGGCATTGAAGGGCTTCGCATCTACTTGGCTGTGGCCTATCCAGGTGTGACATGGTACCGGTTTAGGGAATTGTTCAAAGCCAGATTTGTGTGCGTAGAAACTTCTACGGCTACCCTCATTAACCTGAGTGGTGACAGACCAAAGGAGAACCCCTACAGATATGCGCGCTGGCGCCGGGAGCGAGAGGCGGAGGAGGTTTTCATCGCTACCCCCGATCAAGTGGAACGTGAGCGACGGGCCGGGACGCGGCCAAGCGGATTGTCGTACGAGCGGGACCGGTATCGGGAAGCCGTTGCCTTTGCCGGCTGTTACAGGCGTTGGGTAGCGACAGCAGGCCATCTTGATATCAACACTTCTATTGATAAACTTCAGTCTACTCGGGGTAAAGTGTATCTACCTATTAGATGTAGACACAAAATAGCTCGGCTATTAGCTTATAATATTTACTCAGACATAAGCAGTATGTCGAAGTTTAGTTATATTATTAACACTGCGACTATTAGTAATATTACTAATGAACAGGTTGTGACCTTAAATAAATATAGCATTAGAGCTATAAATGTTTACAAACTAGGAAGTGAGACAGCAGAAGGTACCATTAACAATATTATTGTTAAACCTACCAACATCAAGGTACCTTCTAATAAAATTTTTAAAATTATTCCACCAAAATATCCAAGGCATTTCTTCCAAATCATTAGAAATTGAATTGATTTTAGAAAAAAGTACTTTTGACATTATCTGTTTTACTGAACATTGGCTAAAGGATTACCAAATGCTTATTAATTATGAAAACTATACGGTTGTTAGCTGCTTTAACCGTAAATTTATGCTGCGTGGATGTCCCTAATATTATTGAAAAATTGTGTTAAATATAAGCAACGTAATGACATAGTAGGTCTCTCGGCTGAACATTTCATAAACCCGTTATGTGCGAGTTCGATTTGCACAAAAAAGTTTACGAGCTACATGTTCCTCAGTTGTCTCACTCAGGAAATGTAGTGTGGCGAGCAGAGCCGGCACCTCAGTGTGAGCTGACGGGAGTGGCGACATTATGATGGTAATGTCGCCGCTCCTGAGGTTCTGCAGGGACCTGCTCCAGCGAGCGGCTAGTTGAGCGTGTTCAATTATATTGTGTCGCCGACCGCGAGTGCATACGTGAGCCGGCCAAGCGTGGCGCGTGTGCACTGTGCACGGTACGCACCGCGCGGGTCGACTGGTAGTTTGCGAGACGTAACACATAACTTGGGGATTATGTACAGCGTAGCGGCCGTAGCTACGAGCTACAGCCGCTACGCTGAGCTCTCGTAGCACTGCCGCGTAGCCTAACATACGATTAGCTTTACATAATATATGAGAGCATATTTCAACATCGAGCGACTGTATGACGCATTTGTTATGTTCGCGCAATTGTCGCGCGCGGTAATGCGCGCAGCGCGCTCACTGCAACCAGTGTCATCTGTCTGTGGCGAGTGCTGTAGCTCCGATAGCGGCGCATTGTACTGCCGCTGTCAGCTCTATAGGTACGTGTTGTTAACTTAAAAATACATTCACAGTAAACGACAGGGTTAGTGAGCGGTCGCTGGGAGGTCGTCAGTTTTTTAGTGTCGCCGCATGAAATATAACGCTTTTAGAAGTCGATACTTTGTATCTGCTCCACGAATTTACATCATTTGAAACGCGAGTGATCCCGCGTCGAGTCGCCGCGGTGCCGCGCATACGACCCATACTCATCAGTGGCGTGCCGCTAGGTCAGAACGGAGGCAAGCCCAATTAGTCAACTACCGATATTTTGGGAAATAATTTTATAAATTACTAGCTATGCGTTGCAATGCACAGATATTAACCTACCCTACCCACCCTACCCACCCTGCCCTACCCTACCCTACTTATCCTACAGTAGCGAAGGGTGAAAATTGAGTCTGGGGAATCCGAAGAAAAATAGAGAACTAATTTTTTTTTTCGATTTTTTTTTTTTTTTTTTCTGTTTATTGACCTTATTTTCAAAACCGAAAATTTTCATCGGCGCCATCTTGAATTTTAATTTTGAACTCATTTTTGTTATCAGCAATTCCAAAAACCACAAAAAGGACATCCATGACGAAAAAACCGAAAATATTCATCGGCGCTATCTTGAATTTTAATTATGACCTCATTTTCGTAAACAGCGACTCCAAAAACCACGAAAATGACACTCATGACAACAAAACCGAAAAAAAGTAAAGCATAAAATACAGAGGAAGTAAAACAAAAAAAAAAGTGATTTTATCTTATATACAACGTGTAACAGATTAAGCGTAATACCTCAGACACCCCAATTAGAATATTAAATTATAAGTCTAAAACAACATCCGTAATTAAATTTTAAACCAAACCTAGTCTTTTTTTTATAAAATAGTTATCCTTACTAAACGCAAAACGTATGTGCAACAACATCCCTGCACACACACTCATGCAATGTTAGCGGCCGACGCGACACGCACACACGAGCGCCCTCCAGTTCACCATAGTTGTAGGCTTTAGATGTGCGTTAGTTCAATGAACGAATTTTACGTACCTAAAATGTCACAGACTGATATTATGAATAACTTTTGATACTTCATTGAGTTTACTTTAAGTTTAATGAAACTTCAGCGAGCGTGACTGGATATAATGCTAGCAAATAAGCGCGCGCGGGTTGACAACCAACGGAAGAGTGCCGGCCGGCATCGGGCCGCTGCGCCCGCGCCTCGTTGTTGATTTCTCCGGAATATTCTCGAAGGAAGGCCGAGCTTGCTCGTCGAAACAAAAGATCACGCCACTTGACGTCACAAGTAGGTCGAAAGATTTATAAGCGGAGCGGACTATGTGGTGAGTTGATGGTCACTACAGACTCATGAGCGTGATGGCATGGCATACTCTTATATTTATGAGAATATCCAATTGTTTAATAACTCTCAGTATTGACCAAATTAATAACAATATAACGTAGCAACGTCGGCTGTCAAACGTGAAATAACATTGACGTATGGCGACGTTGTATTTCAAGAATATTGTTAAATTAATTATCATCGTAAATTAATATCTTGAGAACGGAAAGGTTCTAATTTCAAATAAACCTAATATACATTTTCCCAAAGATATTTTATAGCCTGATGTATTTTATAGAAATAGTTTTCATTGTGTATACACTCTGTACTTTTCCAACCCTCCATAAGTTGACAGAGTTCCTCCTACACTCATTCCTGTATGAATGAACAAAAAGAACTTAATTCATCCGAGGAAGGTTGTAAAAATTTTTGAGCTCGCTCACTCTTGCGTCTGAGTACCTACACAACTCCTATGAATGGTCAAAAGAAAATCTAACCTACTCGATGTAGTGCTAAAATTTTCGAGCTCGCTTTGCTCGTTCTGACATTCTCATGAGCCAAATGACCACTATATTCATTGAACCTTTGTGTTCAAGTAGGTACATGCGCTCTGAGTGCTCTCCGTCGGGTACGCTGAGTTCCAGCTGGCCTGTCAAGCCGCACCTCCGCGATACAGTAGTTCTCCAGAGGATGACACATTAGCACTAAATCCATTGCATCCCATATGCTTCCTACTCTATATCTGTGCTTCCTACTATTTTAGATCCTTTACGGTCCGCTGTCCCACATCTCTTGGAATACATCTTCCTTTTGGATACAACATAAGGCGTGTAGGTTTAGGTATAGTACAAGTTTCAATAGCAGCATTCGCACGAGTGCAGAGTTACCTCAGTACCGTGCGTACGGCAGCTGCTGTAGTGGTTACACACTGACGCGATGACACCACTCGCCGCTGGGGAACTAGTTAGCGTGGAGTGCACTCGGATGTTTATTGAGTGCGACCGCGACTCGCCACAAAGCTATTTAAGTTAGCTCAAGTTAATAATAAAATAGTCGAGGAGACCGGCCGCATTAACTTTTAATTGGAAACTTTCATCACACAGATAAGGGCGTTCTACTCCGCTGCGACGCTGCAGAGCTGCGGGCTCGTCGCACGCGCGCTCTCCAGCGCTGCGGCTCTGCGCGGTGCCCGCTATTCTTCTTTTGTGCTCGCTAACTAGCTCTAATCGCCTTTGTGTTCACGTTTATCCATCCGGCCACCGACAACGCTTCGATCTGCTCTGCACACTGCACACAATAGCCGGCAAATTATGGACACTTCGTACCGATCAGTTAAGCTGTTATTGTGCGCTTGAAAACTGTTTATTGTAGGTGCGTACCTCGTACCTAGCGTACAGACCTAGATTTTACAGCTCTGGTAATAAAAAAAAATGAAAATGCCATTTTCGTTTTAATTTACATTCAGTCAAAAAAGTATTGGGAATTTATGATTTGTTTATGGTTTCAAATTCAATTCTTTGTTTTTTTTTGTTGTTAGATTGAAACAAATGTTTTCCATTTTGGCGCGGACTTTCAGTTGCATCTGTTATTTAGATTACAATACAGTTGCTGTTTTTTTTTTTGTATTTGTTTTGCAGAAATAAGTATATTTAATTTTCTAGTAATTAATTTCTATCTATTATGCTGTTTTTAGTTAGATCATAATTATCTAGAGTCTATTGCGAATTTAATGATGGACAAAAACATCGAAGAAAGTGTTTGTGTTAAATTTTGTATCGCCAATAGAATTTCGTGTTCGGAGTCCCTGAAAATGTTACAGAAGGCTTACGGTGAATCGACTTTATCAAAACACGTGCTTATGAGTGGTACAAAGCGTTTAAAAGCGTTCGAGTTGTGATGGAAGATTTGCCTCACTGTGGTAGGCCATCAACCTTTTCAACTGAAGTTAACATCGCAAAAGTGAAGGAAATAGTGCCACAAGTTTGAGAGAGAAAAACTTTCTGTGTCTCACGAGTCGATCCATCCGATTTTAAATAATCACTTGGGTATGAAACTTTTTGCCGCTCGGCTAGTAAATAAAAGCCTGAATTAATAAACTGGGTTTTCTCCAAAAATTCAATCGCATAAGAGTCGCTAAGGACATGCTAGAACGAGTCATTTAAGACCCAACATTCATGAAACGGCGACGACTCTGACGAGACGAGACGAGACGTGGGTCTACGAGTTTGACATGCAAACTAGTCAACAAGCTTCGGAGTGGCGCTTTCCAACTGAACCGAAACCGAAAAAACCACGCCAAAGTTGATCAAAAGTCAGTCATGTTGACCGATTTCTTTGACCATCGCAGTGCTGTGCACTCGGAATTCTTGCCGGAAGATCAAACAGTAAATAAAGAATATTATTTGAGCGTTATGCGGCGTTTAAGAGAGCAAATTCGACGAAAACGGTCAGATTTGTGGAAAAAAATCTTGGATTTTGCACCACGATAATGCGTCTTCGCACAAGGCCATCAGTGTAACCACCTTAATCACCAGATATCACTCCAATCAACATGTTTTTTTACGCTATTGTTACCCCTCGTTTTGGTTATTTAATGACTTTATGTTAAAATTAAATAGCATTAAGTTAAACTTTAAGCTTATTATCATGTTAAATATTATCCAACCCTATGTTATGCTACCGAAGATCATTT
The DNA here is from genome assembly GCA_905163415.1 of Noctua fimbriata. Lineage (NCBI taxonomy): Eukaryota > Metazoa > Arthropoda > Insecta > Lepidoptera > Noctuidae > Noctua > Noctua fimbriata. The sequence goes on from LR990922.1 coordinate 228,289, forward strand.
TTCGTACTCGTCATATTTTACAATGTTGTTACCCCTATTTGTCTCGGCTCTACAGGGATTTTAGATGCTTAAAATTAATTAGTATTAGGAAAAATATCAAGCTAATTGTTAAATTAAATAGTAGTCTATCGCGCACTCACACACTTACCAACCAAATCCACACTGATTCAGACTATCACACCCACAACAAACACCCATACTCTCATTCATACTAAATTTCTGTATGGCTACGTTCTTCTGCACTTAGAAACCCTATAATTATGGCTAGCACCCTACAGACTTTTGAATGACATAGACAATCATGAAATAGGCCAAGTTTTCGACTGTGAACTCAACGACTTTACTATTACGCCTCACCAGAGCTAGAAAAAATACATGCTCTGCTTTAATTAAAATACAAATTACTAAATACCATCTCGCATTTATTTAACCCTTAATTCGACAAATGGAAATATACTGGACATCGACTTTGAAAAAAACTGCAGCGTTTTTTTAACAATATAAGTGTTTTTTAATCGAATAGTTTGGTTATATCCTTAAAGATTTAAATAAAAATAACTGTCAATGAGCTCGTGCTCTCGGCCAGTCAGTCGTTGCCGCAATGTCAGGAAGAATGAGGGGGCCGTGACCGGTCTCGGTAAGTCTCGATTTATCTGGTTTTTTTGTTCTAAAATAGAAAATTATTTTTTTACTATATGTTCTAGAATATATACAATTACGTACACATAGACTACAATCATTATACAAGTCATAGATTTTACGTTCTTCTATGTAAAAGCGGCGTGTCCATGTGACTGTCTGTCACGTACTCCTAATTATCAAGCAAATATCTTAGCCATTATTCTTATTTCAAAAATCATCACACGGTATCGGCCACTTACAGACACATTAAACCTCTACTTTATGGCTTGACAGCCTGACAAGTTACCGTGATTAACTATGAAGCGTCCTTTCTTCCTTTGAATTGTAAAACAATATTGCATCACTTGGAAACGCATAAATTCTTTATTTAAGGGCATTACATGGCTCAAATCCCAAAAACAGCGTATGTTCAAAGAAATTTGTTGATGAATCCGTTCGTGCGTTTTCCGTGTAAAAAATGTATGTTATAGTTCAGTTCATCACAAATAAATTGTATTGTTTAAAATTTTAATAAACGTTCTCTTTTTTTTTTGGTTAATCGTAGAAAATAGGTCCTTTTTCAACCTTAATTGTAAATTATCTCTGTAACGAACGAATAGATCGGCATGAATTTTATAACAACAAATACGTAATGATATACTTAACAATCTGTATTGTTTTTTTTTTCCGTTGTTTCTTTTAATATTTTTAAATAATAAATACAAACCGAAATTTCGCGAAATGTGCGGGGCAAGCCCTGTGACGCATACTCGGGACCGCGATACGTCAGTGCCTTGACGGCTCTTGTGTCGGGTGGACTGCACGCGTGTTATTTTTTCCAAATAAAATTCAAAACTGACGTTTTTAATGATTTCTGAATGAAATAATATTGTAAATGGTACAGTTATAAATATTTCGTAAAATAAGAATAGAAAATACGTTTATAAAATATATTTAAAGTAGTTTGTAATTTCGTTTTGTTGTTTGAACCCATCATAGAGTAAGCCTGACAAGTGACAGCTATGCCTAAATCTACACTTCTATACAAATAAATCAAATTGAAATGTCTGTTTGTAATATCAAAGTAACAGCTTTTTACTGAATGCATTTGAAAATATATCCGGCACTTATAATAAAAACACATTTTTTTTAAATTTTTTCTTTCTGTCGGGCTATCTGTCTGTCTTTCTGTTTGTGCCGGCTAATCTCCGAAACGGCTGAACCGATTTCGACGGGACTTTTACTGGCAGATAGCTGATGTTATAAGGTCTAACACAACAAGTAATCTGATGGACCTTTGAGTAAAAGTGCTTTATCTTATCCCATTGAATTTTTAGTTTTTCATTTAATTTATCATGTTTGTTAGAGAGATTTGATCCATAAATGATCGATTCATGTCATAAAAGTAATGTTAGGATGTTATTTTTTCGAATTTTAGTCGGTTCGACTCCCGAGTGTGGCAAGCAAATTTTCGAAAATCTTTGAATACAGATTTGTATCTTTTGAAAAATTAAGTATTATTTCCTTTGAGTAAAATTTGCTATCTCCGGTATTTAGAGTACTTTTGGTGAGGTTGTCAAATTCCATCCTGTATATAACAGGCAATTCCGTGTGGTCCTGGAATGAAAGAATACGACCACCCCATAAATAAAAGGCAACTAAGGAAAAAGGCAAAAGGGAAAAGGCTAGGCAGATGATGATGTCACATAGTATGAAAGTTTGGGACAAAGTTATTGAAAGGCGACTGAGAGAAGAGAGCCAAATTTCGCAGAACTAATTCGGTTTTAAGCCTGGTCAGGAAAAGACGGATGCCATTTTCGCTATCGGTTTTTGTAGACCTCGCACAGGCATACGACCGGGTACCCCGTGAGGTACCGTGAGGGAAGTATGTGCAGTTGATCCGTACGATGTACAGTCGATGCAGTATTACATGCCTGGCTACAAAGCCAAATATATACTGCAACAGAAGCTCTCTTCAATGTATTAGTCTAATCAGACTCATCCACTAACACTCTCTCCAACACACACATACACACACGCACACACTCACACACACACACAAACTTACTTTCATAAAACTCACTCAACATACTTTGACTTTGCAATTGTTTTACATTTATTATTCTAACTCTCTCTTGTGTCTCTTTTTTAATAAGCTCACTAATTGTTTGAAACTTTTGTTATTTGTTGTGATACCAGATGTAAGCTATCTAATGTGTAACTTTAAACAGGTGGGGACCTGGTGACCTGTAATACAGGTGTTACTACCTACCACAGGCACCAGCGATCCACAACCAAAAATTGTTGGCTGCTGCTTGCGGGATCAGGCTACCTATACCGACGACTTGACCTGGCAACATATAACACGCGTACACTCCGGACCGACGAGAAGATAACGGAACTCGGAGAGGAATTGAGCAGGCTGCGATGGAGTATTGTGGGATTATCTGAAGTCCGAAGAGAGGGTGAGGACACGATAATCCTAAAATCCGGCAGCTTGCTCTATTTCCGAGAGGGTGACCGGCAGTCCCAGGGTGGTGTTGGGTTTATCGTCCACAAGTCCCTCGTGAATAACGTGGTGAAGATCGAGAGTGTGTCGACCAGGGTGGCGTACCTTATACTCAGAATATCCTCAAGATATTTGCTGAAGGTCATACAGGTCTACGCCCCGACCTCGGCACACCCCGACGACGAAGTGGAGACCATGTATGAGGATATTTCTAAAGCCCTGCATGGTTTCAAAACTCACTTCACCGTTGTCATGGGGGACTTCAACGCAAAACTGGGCAAACGAGACGGGGATGAGCTGCAAGTGGGGCAATTTGGGTTTGGACGTCGGAACCACCGGGGTCACCAACTGGCTAGTTTTATGGAGAAGGAGGGCCTCTATATGATGAACTCCTTCTTCAAAAGTTGTTGTTGGTGAGCGACTGGGTGAGTCCTTTATTACAATAATTATCCTAGGCTGATGTTGTAACTAAAGTTCTTAAAACTACACAGACAGAAACGTGTTGCTGGGGAGTTTGTTCTGCCACTTCTTCTCCTCAGCTCTAACACTAGGAAGTGGTAAAGGGTGGGCACTTTTGGGGCTGTCTTTAGGGTTTCAATAGAGTACATCTCCAACTCTATTGCAAAAATGGTTCTTGAGTTTTGATTATTAACTCTGCTATCTTGTAATTCTTGAATTATGTATTCATTAGCTCTAATCATTAATTCAGCCAATTTGCCGTTTGAGTTTTGATTCTCAATCCTATTATGACCAACCATATAGTGTTTCTAGAATAATATGTTCTTAGCTCTGACAAATGATTCGGTCAGGCTGACACGAACACGTGTCTTGCAGATGCGCTAGTTGTACGAATAGAGCACATGATCCGTGGGGTGGGATTGGAATGGTTTGATACCACAGCTATTATATAACCAGTCTAAGGACTGTTAGGGACCATGCCTACTAGTTAGCATGATGATCGACGTTCTGCCTCTGAAAAGCCGCCTTTGTCACGTTCACCAGTTCGAAAGAATTGCTAGGGACAATGCTCACTAGGAGCATGATGTCGACGCATTGCCGCTGAAAAGCCGCCTACGTCACTTATGGAAGTGTTGCTCTGGGTGGGTCATCAAATGACCCACCCCGCTCTGGGCGGAGCGGAAGGGAGTGTCAGACTTGTACTGACTAAAACCTGTTCCTTCTTTGCCCTTTGTGTTCCAGGGCCGCGGTATCTCTTTCGAACAGTCCCGCAGCCCTGGCAGGCATCGGCCCGTGCGGACCCCTACGTGGTTGCTGACATCTCTTTGAGGCGCGCGTGGAACACGAACGCGCCATCGACACGGCCTGTCGTCATAAGACGGCCGGACGAGGAGCTAGCCCAAAACTCTCGCTCCGGACCATGGCTTGAACAAGGGCCGGGCGCGAGAGGTCGCCGCCGCCAATCGCCTCTACGAGGACACGGCGCTGCTCCACCCAAGCAGGGCAGGCCTCCACAGTGTGCTGCACCGTGTCCTCCGGACGATCCTCACAATGGAAACACCCGGGCGTTTCCTCTCGCCCGATTCGGTGCAGGAACCTCCCGAAACAACCGTGTCCGGTGAGGACCTGCATCAGGCGGAATGTGAGGGCGCCGTGGCGCCTCTCTAGCCACTCCTCTAAGAGGGGACTTATCGCCACTATGGTTGCGTGCCCTGCACGGGGTTGCGACAGTCGCTCTCTCCATGTCACCATGAGATCGCGCCGGAGGTCTGTCCGCTGAGCGGCGATTTGCCGCGGCAGCGGAATTTCCCCCCGACGTAGTGCCTCCGCGCGCCATTCGTGAAGGCGCGCGAGGACTATCGCCTCCAGATCCCATGGCGGCAATCCGGCAAGGAGGCTCGCCGCCTCACCGGAGATCGTACGGTACCCCCGGACTAGCCTTAGGGCTATCCCCTTTTGGGGCGCGTTCAGGTAGCGGGCGGCTTGCCGCCTCAGAGAACGCGCCCACACCGAGGCCCCGTAAAGAGCCATGGACCGCACGACCCCCGCGTAAAGCCTCCGGCAGGAGGCGTTTGGACCCCCAGGTTGGGCAGGAGCCGCTTGAAGGCAGCCCCGGTCCGTTCTAGTTTGGGGGCCAAACGTCGGAAATGCTCCACGAAGTTCCACCGGCTGTCGAGGACGAGTCCCAGGTACTTCAGCGTCGACCCGACGCCGATGGAAACCCCTCCTGCCGTCAGTAGGGATCCCGACGAACATGAAAACACATGGCCTCGGACTTGTGCAATGCCACCTCGAGACTCAATTGCCGGATCCTCTCCACGACTATCGCAACCCCGCGTGTCATGTTTTCGGCCGCCGCCTCGTGCGACCTCCCTTGTGCCAGTACCAGCGTGTCGTCAGCGTAGCAGACTACGCTGACGCCGCTAGGGAGGTCGGCGCGCAGCACCCAGTCGTAACCGATATTCCACAAGGCCGGCCCCAGAACCGATCCCTGTGGAACACCGCACGACATCTCTCGCCGGTTCCATTCTCCGCTCTGACCGGGGTAGATGACGGCCCTATCCGTCAGGTAGTCCCCGACCACACGACGAAGGTAGGTCGGCACCCGGTGATACCGGAGTGCCTCCCCAAAGCAGCTCCAGGGCATGGAGTTGAAGGCGTTGGCGATGTCAAGAGACACCGCCAATACGACCCCGCCCCGGGAAACCGCATCCCCCGTCGTGAGGGCTCCCACGCGCATGATGGCGTCCACCGTCGAGCGCCCCTTGCGGAAACCAAACTGGTGTTCCGCAAGATCCGGCCCCATCCCCGCGAGGTGCCCGGCGAGGCGGTTAGCAATAACTCTTTCAAAGAGCTTGCCCACCTCGTCGAGCAACACGATGGGCCGGTACGCGGACGGAGAGTCCACAGGGCGCCCTGGCTTCCGGATGAGGAACAGCTTCCCCGTCTTCCAACGAAGCGGGAACACGATGGGCCTCTCTCTATTTCTTGATACCTAACAATAATATTTTATACAGGTTTTCCAAAAAAACTTTACACTTCCCAAAATTAATCATAAATGAGCTCGAGTGGACGAGTGGTGGAACTTGCAACCATCGTTATCAACTTCATCGATTCCAAAAAACCGGTTTACTTTGGAATTAATGGTTACCTCACTACCACGCCAACTGCAGCAATGGATATAGCACTTTGAATAACACCTTTAATCCTATACTCACAGCAGAAAGCAGCGTCAGGCTTTATGCATCTAGACCTATGGGACCAAAACTATACCAGCATCCTGAACCAGCCGATAGAGTTTCAACCAATCATTGCTGCTTGGTGTGATCGGATACCGAAACAATTTATTTACAATCAAAACTACCACATAAAAACAAAGGGGGATGAAAGGAATCAGTCAAGAGTCAACGGAGAACGTATCTACACAGACTGTTCAAAAACCAACGCAATACAAGGGCTGGCGTACACTCTCTTGACCTCAACAGTATCTTTGAAACACGGTCTACCTTAAGGCATACAGATTTTGATCTTCCAATGCAAATGCGTCACCCTGACAGTAACTGCAACAGCCGTTAGGCCATTAGGTATGCGGCACTAGGACTAAAGCATTCAAATCCTATCTGAAAGCGTAGCCATGCCCAAAGCTCTAGACACCAAAGAAATTTACAACAAGCTAATCCTAAAACCTTTTCCTCGACTGTATCTTGGTATCAAACCGGATCACCCTCCAGTGAATCCCTAGTTACGCCGCTGTTGAACTTGCTAAGAGAGGTTCTGAGATAGTGTTAGGTCTGTATTCGATCCTCCCTCCACTACTCTCAAATTTCGTACATGGATGCGTCAGAAATCAACAGAACATCTACATGACAGGTCCACGTCATCCTGGAACGCGAGCTCTTGACCAGCGTCTTGTCTTGCCTTCCCAACAAGAAAAAATCGTCGGTACAAAGAGATCGCTCCGTGAAGTTGAGGCCCCAGGACGTTTTTGTGCTTCTGGCTGAATCTAGGCTGGCTTTGTAAGCCAAGACTCATCACGCATTATTCATTGAACTCCATATTTGCATAAAAAAAGATCTCATAAAAATAAAATAAAGTCAACCCTTAATTCGGCAATGTCCATTATACTGTAATCGATTTTTTCCTTTACTTTCTGGCAAACTTGGCTATGTCCAGTATAAATACAATTTCTAAAAATCTAGATATACGACATTTTTCCTGGTTTTAGGAACATCTAACAATACAAAAAATATAAACAGAAATCAATATTTCAATAATTTTTTCCCTTGCCAGATTAAGGGTTAAAATAGTAGGTACTTAGTTAAAAAGAAACTACTACTAAAAATTACCGCGGGTATTAGGCGAAATAATATCTAATACTCGTACTAACGAGCGAACCTCGGTGATCAATCCGACTGACCATTCAAAAACAGAAGTGGCGGAGGAAGTTTTTTAATTGATACAGGTTGTTCCTAAAAGTAAATGTTTTAGAAATAATGTCGTTATTTTATTTTTTGTTTATGTGTTATAATTTTTAGGTATTACTTTTACTTCATTGTGTATGCTTTAAACTATTTATCCTAACTATAATGAATTTAAAATGTATTTTTATTAGTATATCCTTATCTTTCTATAGTATTTAAATTTTGTAAAAAATGTTGTTTTAATTTGTATTTTTTGTTTTTCTGAGTTAATTTGTCCCTCAATGAAGGTAGTTGATTAATAAGGTAAGTTTTTTTTATATTTTAGCGATCTCTTACCGTGCAAATTCGTGTACTTTGTAAGTAACAGCTTAGCATTGAGGACGCTACGAGTCCTAATCTCATTAATTTTCTTCGTTTTGGTTTTCTTTATATTTTCATTAAAAAACTCTTCCTTTAAGAGTAAAAATTTAGTTTTTTTCATGTAATATCCTACAGAATTCAAATAATTTATGGTAATCATTTTTGTATTTCTTCTTAATGTTATGCGGGACAACTGCTTTTAATAAACTTAGTTGAAGTGTGTAAATTTAATCAAGGTGAGTCTTATATGTCCTACCATAGCTCGACAGACCATAAGATATCGTTCTTTCGGTCAGGGCTTTGTAAAGCATTAACAGAGTTTGATATGGAATTTCCATTTTATAACAGAGAATTTAGCTAAAATACATCTTAGTTTATCACACACCCCGTTAATGGGCTCCTTCCAATTAAGTCGGCTATCAATGGTAAGTCCTAGGTATGTTTGGCTATCTACGAGATCTATGAATTCTCAGCTGTAAGGCTTAACTACTTTATTTGTGCCGTTATCATGCAAACACTCATGGCAGTGACTTGTTAGTTTAGGCAAGGAAGAGCTTCTATTTTGACTGGTACTGATGTACATTAACTTGGTTTTACTAGCGTTTAATACTAGACCAGCGTCATGAGACCATTTAGCTAAAAAAATAAAGTCCTCCTGTAGTTGCTTTTGAGCATCAGTAACATTCTGTCCAGCGGCTATAAGACAGGTGTCGTCAGGAAATTTGGTAGATCTCGCACTTTTTTATGACATTAACAAGGCTATTTACATAAGTGAGGTAGTGCAGTGGCCCAAGGACCGAGCCTTGCGCCGTTCCTTCCGTTACGGTGACTGGTTCTCTAGTCACGTCACTGACTTTGACCATGTATTTTCCGTCATCAAGATAGTTTTCCACCAATCAAGTAGCTTGCCTCTAATTCCGCTGTCATGAACACACACTAGTAACCGGTCATGTCTGAGCGTATCGAATGCTTTGCTGTAGTTATCTAAGTGTTTATGAATACTATCTGTGAACGTTGATAGCAGCTGTGTAGTATTCTTTTTTGGTTGGAAGCCATATTGTTTGTCATTTAGTATTTTATTTTTTTCATAGAATTCGTGTATTTGTTTACAAATTTATTTCTCTATTATTTTATCAATAGTAGACCTGTAGTTGTTGTAATCCAGCCTGCTTCCTTTCTTGTGAATCGGTCTGACAATCCCTGTTTTAAGTTTGTTAATTTTGTGTGAAACTTGTTAACATGTTTGTATGCATAGATTAATTAATTTTGAAATCACTGAGGTGATTGTCGTGCCCAACATCTTGATATCTATGGCTCTAATTCCATCTATTCCTGGGGCTTTATTATTGTTCAAAGACATAATGACTTTTTAACAACGTCAGGCTCCGCAGGCTTTATACGCATAGTAACGTTAGCTGGAATTGTATACTCTGTTTTATTTAACAATGGTTTCGAGCACTTAGGAATAATTAGCTTTACGCTTTTATCGAAAGTGTGTCAAAATTATTAGCAATATCTGTAGAAGTTAAATTAGTTTTATTAAATAAATTCTGAATAGCATCATCAATAGAATTTTTTGTTCTTCCCGTATTTCGATTAAGAATTTGCCACAGCTGTCTAGTATTGCGTTTCTTGATTTATTGTATGTTTGTTTTAGGACTACGTTATTGGAGTCTTTTATCCAGTTCATGAATAATTTATCCCGATGTCCACAGGCTTTCATTATCTTTTTGTTTATCCATTCATTTTTACTACGCGATACACTACTTTTACTTTTAGTTTTATATTTTAATTTTGTATAACATTCTTTAAACTGTGTATGTATGAAGTTATATAAAGTTAAAGGGCATTTTATATTCTGTGATTTTTCTAAAGCTCGCAAGGAAGACGGTGGTTCCTTGCGAGCTTTGACAATTCCTCTTTTGAACCACACGTACTTGAAGTTGTGATTGACTTTTAACTCCTGCTTGGCATTCCAGAATAGTTGCTTGTGATGCTTTGTCATGGCTTCTCTCACATTTACGACATTTATATTATTGTTTTCGCTAGGGAGTATATCGGAAACAGTTGGCTTGACACTTGGTGGCAGTAATCCTGTAGTGAGCTCCACTAGTATGTTGGCCGACTGTTCTTTCCATCCATGGAGTCTGTGTGAACCTTTGATCTCTTCTTAAGCTGATTCAGCTTAAATGCAATCTTTTCCACCAGAAGTCTGACATCTTCATTGTTTTGATTAGGCACATTTGCGATCTCTACGTTTTTTGCAAGCTTCTTTTGTTAGATCTCTTGCAGACGTTCTAATACACCTACACGGGTTTCCAAGTTATTATTTTTATTTATTAGTTCCGCGTTCTTACGCTCAAGAGCCTTGATAGTCTGCTTAAAAGCTTCCATAGACTCCACTGCTTCATCAAGTTTGTCACTGTGAAACTGCAAGGAATCGCTAAGTTGTGCCATTTCGCTTTTAATAGCTTTTTCAACCTTTTTAGTGATATTGCATATTAAACTTTTTGTATTTATTTGAACTGGTGCATCGTCCCCGTCGTCGTCATCTCTTCAGGTGTAATGATGGATGAGTTAAGTCTCGGGGATTCCTGCTGGCATTCGTGGCATGTCCACTCCAGGCTTGATGCAGCTTTTAATGCAACGATCTCTTTTTTCTTTCTTTTTTAAAAAAAACGTTGCCCCACACTAGGAATTTCGCCTGTATCGTGGGTGCGTTTACAAACATTTAAATTCACATACACAAACAGCCAGACCCGGAACAACTATTTGTAGGCCATACAAATATTTGTTCCGTGCGGGAATCGAACCCGCGACACGAAGATGATCTGTTAGTACATTTTGGGTTAAAATGCACTATCCGCTCGCACTTACTGCACTCTAACCACGTTGAAGTTTTTGCTTAGCGTCCGCGCGTGCGTCACGTATAGTAGTCCGTCGATGAATGATTATATTATTTTAGGTAATTTAATAGTTTTTAATTAATAATGTATATAATTAGTTTACTCTTCTTCTTAATTCTGGCAAAGGTGAGGTCATCCTGAAGGTTGATATAAAGAATGCCTTCAATTCAGTTAATAGGGACACCTTGTTAACACAAATTAAAAATGAGATACCTCAAACTTATAGTTTTCTTTGGCAGTGCTACAGACACCCGTCTAAATTACTGTATCGCGACAACCTTTTGGAATCTGCTGTTGGCTGTCAACAAGGTGACCCCCTGGGGCCAGTGATTTTCAGTTTAGCTATTCACCCAATTGTTCGACAGCTAAATTCTAAATTTAACGTTTGGTATCTTGATGATGGAACCCTGGGCGGCGACGTGGATACTGTTTTAAATGATTTAATTTTCTTAAAAAATAAACTTCATTCAATTGGCCTTGACCTAAACCTTGCAAAATGTGAACTGTATTTAGCGGACTGTACCAACAGACAACTGACTATTCCTAAATTTAACGTAATACACATCAAAATTAACATAAACATTAAAATTATTTAAAAAGTTCTCTTCGTCTCCTTGGGTCTCCAATCTTCGAGAATTCCTTTCCCGATTTTATCATTACAAGCTACTCTTCCCATTCGTATAGGAGGACTCAGCGTCCGCAAAATTTCTAGTATTAGTTTACCGGCGTTTATATCTTCGGTCCACGGCACTGAGAAATTAATCAGGAATATCCTGGCTTCCACACTGATTGATTTTGATGTGCCGTGCTTCTCCGAGGCTATTAATGCCTGGAAACTCGCTTGCCCGAACTCTGAAGAACCCGACCATCCATTTTCCCAGAGACGTTGGGACGAGCCGCTCTGCAGAGTAGTTCAGAACAATTTACTGCTCACGTCTGCTACTACTGCTGAGCGTGCGCGTCTGCTGGCTGTGGGTGAGTGGGAATCGGGTCTTTGGCTTCACGCACTACCGTCGTCGAGCATAGGCACTTTGCTCGACGACACTACTTTCCGCCTTGCTGCTGCTCTACGCCTAGGCGCCCCTTGTTTTTCTCCTCATCGCTGTCACTGTGGTGAAGCTGTCAACAGCCTTGGACACCACGGCCTTTCATGCAGCCGAAGTGCGGGCCGCTTTGCACGGCACGCGAACTTAAATGATATCATCCGTCGAGCTCTTGTCACCGTCGGCGTTCCAGCTTTATTAGAACCAAATGGCTTGGCACGCGACGATGGCAAGAGACCGGACGGCATGTCTTTGTTTCCATGGAGGATGGGTAGGCCTTTAGTGTGGGATGCAACTTGTGTCGATACTCTTGCGCCATCCCATCTTCCTAGCTCATCGTGCTGTGCTGGTGCTGCAGCTGCGGCTGCAGAGAACCTCAAGCGGCGTAACTATAGTAACCTTATTGGTAACTATATTTTCGAGCCGTTTGGGGTTGAAACTCTAGGTCCGTGGGGTCCGAGTGCTCACAGCCTTTTCAAGGACATTTCTAAACGTTTAGTTGACTCTTCCCGTGACCCAAGGGCTGGCTTTTACCTTGGCCAAAGGCTTAGCGTTGCCATACAACGTGGCAACGCCGCCAGTCTTTTGGGTACATTACCAGTTGACTACGTTGAGGAGGAGTTTTTTGACGCCATTTTTTAAGTTTATTTTTAAGTTAGTTAGTTAATATAGGTTATTTTAATTTATTAATGTATATAATATATTTACTCTTCTTAATAAATTATATAAAATGTAAAAAAAAAACAATGAATTTTACTCAAGTTACAAAAAACTAAAAATAAAAATATCCATTTCTGTCTAATAAACATAATAAGATCGCTAAATGTACCCATTAATAAGATCGCGAAATGTATTTATGTTCAAATGTATTTTAAAGGTAATTTGTATTTAATGTGGCGACACTTGGGGGAGGCCTATGTCCAGCAGTGGACGTCTTTCGGCTGAAATGATAATGTATTTTGAAGCCATAAGTATTTGAAATACTACAAAATAACTCTGCGTCAGGTATTTGAAATACAAATTACATTTTTAAGAAGTAATTCAAATACAAATACCAAATACGTATTTGTATTTCAATTACGTATTTTAATTACAAGTACTTAATTCTAATACTGCCCAACGCTGAGCTTAACACCCCCCCCCCCCCCGGCTTTACCATTGTTTTACAAAATATTAGATCCATTTACTCTAACTTCGACGACCTTCAATGAAACATAACAAATCTTATAACTGATATCGACCTGATAATCTTAACTGAATCTAGACTAAATCCAAATAACCAGATACCTTAAATAGCAAACTATAATTCACACCACTCTACAAATCATCTTAACAAAGATGATGGAGTGGTCGCTTATATTAAAAACACACATACGTGTAAAATAAGAGAAATTAAGCTTAGTCACGCGCCTTGCTTGGAGGTCCATATCTCACCTGACCTGACCTTCTTAACTGTGACAAGGGAATCGCCCACTTCAAAGATAGTAGCCTGACAGATCTGCTTAAACTAACTAGCCCTAACACACTTACTAATAATTTAATCGAAATTCTTCACAATTGTATCACGCTTAGTACTATGATGATCCCGTTAAAAACAGAACCCTGAAACCGTGGACGTGAACCGTGGACTTGCTTTATTGCGCTGTATTCATATCCGAAATAACATGCCACGGAGACTGAGACCTGACCGTTCAACGAGGTACTAAAAATGACCTACAAAAGGTACCGAAACTACTGTAACTGCATCATTAAAAAAAAAACGAAAACATGACTGAGACCAGCTCGCGAAAGCGCACAACAATGCCAAGAAAACGTGGGAGATCATTAACAACATTAACTTGGATCTCCTAGAACTACAAAATACCCCGCAGAACTCTATTAACAGGGTGAATGGCTTTCTCTCTACCTTCTTGCGGACAATAACATACAACCTCCGTCTTTTACAGTCAATAATAACGACCCTAACCCATCCTTATGACTTAACATCGTCCTCATCTTTTGTTATACTCGACACAAACCCTTGCGAAATTCATGCTACACTTATGGGCTTAAAACTCGACAGTGCCCCTGGTTGGGACAACATCCCAGTTAAATTTCTTAAAGCAGCACACAAGCAAATTGTCCCAATCTTAACTTTTTTGACAAACCTTTCCTTTGAGCAGGGAGTTTTCCCGGAAGCTTTGAATCTAATAACGCACGTGTACAAGTGTGGGGACAGGTCAGACCCGTGAAATTATAGGCCTATTTCAGTGGTACCATCTATCTCGAAAATCTTAGAAAGACTGTTAAAGTGAAGTAAGAGAAACCGGCGGCGGCGGCGGCACATTCGGTCCGGCAACACCAGCGGTTCATTCGGTCGGGCAACACCAGCACACCATCAGCCCTAAGAGGTGGACTACTGAGATCGACTGAGATGACTAATAAATTAGTCATCAAGCTGGAGTCGAGTGTGATTCATCTCCTATACCTCCTCTCACTGTGGCCTCTTGGCCACTTTTAGCCATCATCGGTCCTATTAGTCTGTGATCGGCAGTGAGAAACCCATTTCCTGTGTACATAGCACGGCGTACACAAACCCCTATTCCTACCCATGTTCCGTCTGTTACCGTAGGTCCTCTTGTAATAGACTTCCCTCACGTAAAACCAACGCGGCAACGGCGGTCAAAGGCTAGGGCGTTAGGATAACTAGGATGCTAGGTAATTACTGTAGGGCTAGGTTTATGGTCAGTAGGGTCTTAGGTACTGAACCAGGCTCAAATGTCTCAAACATAGCCACATCGTATGCACTTGGAATAACGCCCGTACTAAGCTGTAAATTCCGGTGCGTACGTTTTGGCCGTGTGTAAGTGTGAAGTGTAAGTGAAGTGTTACTAACGTAGTATAAAGGTACTTTTTACAATTTCGTACGGCGTCGGGCAGGGGAGTGACCTTGGCCCGAGATTATTCCTTATTTATATCAATAATTTATGCAATATGAATCTGGGGCCGTATTTTCTCATACGCGAATGATACCGCCATAGTATTTGCTGATAAGACTTGCGCATTGAAATTGGTCTGTCAAAGATTGCAAATTGGCTAAATCGTAGCCTCCTCACTCTAAATGCCTCCAAGTCCAACTACATATGCTTCACCAAGTATACAAACACTCAACCACCACTCGAATTCCAAATTAAGATCCACTGCTGTGCCATCCCCCTAATTCCTGACTGCTCGTGTACGAAGATTGACCAGCGCCTGTCCTGCCACATGCATACTGAACTAATCTTGAAAAGGGTTATGAAATTAATATGGACTTTTAAAACATTGCGACACGTTGCCTCTAAAAATCTTTTGCAGAAAGTCTACGTATCATTGGCCCAATCGATTCTTACGTACTGTTTGCCACGCTGGGGTGGGACAACAAAAACTAAATTTTTAGAACTTGAGAGGGCGCAGCGATCTCTGCTCAAGGTCTCTTTAAATCCTATAGATTCCTTACCCAAAGCTTTTACCTAACCTCTGACATTCTGTCTGTAATGAAACTTTACATACTCCATATAATCTTGAGAAAACACAAATCCCTTCCGTATGATCCCAAAAAGACGAGTATGAGGGGCAGAAGAAGCTACTTAGTCGCCCGAACTGTCCCAGTTAGATCTGTTTTTGCCAAGAGGCAGTATCCATGGCAATCTTCCTACTTATACAACCTGTTAAACAAAGAGCTGCACATCCACCCTCTGAAAGTCCGTAACTCTAAATTAACTGTGACTTAAGAAATGAATGAAATGAATGAATGAATTGAGACATTGAGGCAATGATATCGTCGCTTCCATAATCTGCCTCATCTATTAATATGAGTGTTCTAATGAAATGTTAGTGGAGGCAGCCGTGCCTGGCTTCTTCCGATCCCAAGACATTTTCGAAGGGCTAACCTAAACTGAAATCTAAAAACTAAACGTTCATAACTCATACACTACGCAATACACTCTCTCACACAAACTGAATAACCCACTCGCATACATCACACAAATAATAATAAATGTCGACAAGGAAGCGTTGAACGCATGGCTTAAACGAGGCGAGCTCTTCCCGGAGACTGAAAGCTTCATGCTCGCAATACAGGACCAAGTAATTGAGACTAAAAATTATAGGAAGTACATTATAAAAAACCTAAGCACTAATACATGCCGAAAATGCAATAGTTCACCATTACAGGCACGTGTAAATCAATAGCCCAGACAGACTGCAAACATGGACACAACCAACTCGCTATTGTGATACATCAGAAACTAACACACTAATACAAACTAGTAGACTCCATAGTGCCCTACTGCAAATACATCCCCGAAACAGTGCTGGAAAAGCCTTCGACAAATATGTATTTTGAACGAGGGATTTTTACTGACTGAACCATCCACTTCAACAAACCATACATCACCTTAATAAATAAAACAAACAAAACAGGCTATATCATCGACATAGCTGTACCAAACACACACAACTTACAAACTGCTATAGCAGAAAAATTATCAAAAACTAACAATAGTCCCCATAGTGTTGTCCACTACAGGAGTAATACCAAAACTACTCCACCAGTCCCTTTCTTCTCTGAACCTGACCTCTAACACCTACCACCTGCTGCAGAAGGTATTGATACTAAACACGTGCAGACTGGTAAGGAAGTTCCTGCAATGTGAATCAGACAACCCGCACCAATATAGCCACTTAAATATACGCTGATCTCTTTTTCAAGCTACAACGCAAAAGCATAATGTACAGTCAGCAAACCTAAATAGTTTACTTCGCACACAGCGGTAACAGTCATTGTACGAGCCGGTAATGTTCGTACAGCCGCTCATTATCATTGCGTATACGTAGTCTACCCTTCACGGGGTTTATTATTTTAATTTTTAATCTTGTAGGGTACAAGGAAAAAATAAAAAAACGGGTTTACAATAAGGCCAACATTTTATACATGTGTAACATGGTCACCATAGCTGATTGGTGTAAGCGCTTGCGTCAGTTAGTGACCTAAGCTTAACGATGTGAGTTCGATCCCAGGTGAGGAGTTATATTTGCTGTTTTTTACTTTTTGTTCTTTATTAAATTAATTTTGTGACCAATAAAATCACTCAAACAAAAAGTAAAAAGGTAATTAAATAAAACCAATAAAATAATTTGATTTTTTATTAGATAAACATTGGGTTTTAAAGGACCTTTGCCTTCCTTACATTGGTTGTTTTAAGGTTCAATTTGGTGGGAATTGTATGTTAGCAAAAAAAACTTGTGTGGCTGATACAATGATTTAATACGAACTGGTTTTAAACATATATTGACTATAGCTATCCATACTAGACATTCGAATGAGTAAAACACTGTTGTTTACCAGTTTTATTGACAAAGGCAAAGTTTTTTGTTGGTAACGATGGACGTAAATAATTTGTCAAAGTAGCAGGTATATAAATTGAATCAAAGTAAAATTAGAGGTGAAGTGAATCAACATATTAGATAGTAAGAAATTATGACAACTTCTAACCGCATAACAATAACATCACTTCACCATACTTTACGAGTTGTGGTTTTAAAAAGAGGATTAGAGGAGGAGATTATTAACATCTATACCTAATTGTTGCCAAAGTTTATATTTGTTTACATTCGCTTAACAAATATGAACATTATTTGCATAAAAATAAGATTCATATTCGCCTACTAATTAAAATAAACTCGACTATAATGAGTCTAAAAACCCTCGTTTTCTATTACTTATTGTAACCTTCACCTCATGCTGTGTTAACCATATTCGCGCATATGTTTAGTAACAGTTACGCCCATCCTTATCCGACTTAAACGTTTTTTCGTCGCTATAAATCAGCACATTGTTCTCCCAATCAAAATTAATCTATGACCTAGCAAATTGTAGTCGGTTTTGTCGGTGCGCAGTGGACAGTTTGTAAGCACATATTGTGTGCTGTTGCTTTTACGTGGGTGGACAAGAAGGGAACAGCCTTGTACCTTGCCACGATGTCGTGGTGTCGAGCCGATGAATTTGCCTTTGGTTTTGACCTAGGATGTTCTACGTCTCCAAAATCCGGTTCTCCTCTGTGGATAAAAAGAGGATTTATAATACTATTAATAATAGCTATTATTATAAAAAAATATATACTACATTTAAATACTATACACATAATATACACAATGTTTAAATAATAAACTTATACATACCTAATTAATTTTATAATAATACAAATAAAAAAATTAAATATAAGATAGACACTGACATTAGCTTTTCTTAAACTGTCTAAGGGCTAAATCAAGCTAATTTTAGACCAAGTTAATTTTTATCATAATCATCTAAGATAAATTTTAAAAAATCTTTCATTCATGATAATATATTATTATAACTATGGTAGGTATTGCACTTAAGTTACATTAATTATTTATTCGTAGTAAACATTGAAAGGTGAGAGGAGTTAGTTAAAGTGAAGTAGGTATAATATCAACATAGTGTTATATGTAACTGTTACTCACCGATATCATTAAGCGACTTCCAATTTCGCATCTTCTTAGCGTGTCGATGACAATTCAAATTGAGTCAGTCCAAAATTTGTCGACGACTTTGGCACTTTCAGTAGCGTCCTGTGATGCACATCGCAGGAGCAAACAACAGGACAGGCAGGACACGATATAAAGTATCCAATCGTTTGTGGGGCAGCACCACATTTACACTCACAATTTCACATATAGATATGTTTTGCTCATCCAAAACAACGATTTCTACCCTTTTGAACATTGATAAAATGTTGCATTGTTGGATCCACAGAAATAAATCCGCGCACATGCGCATGAGTAGTAATCAATAAACTCAGTAATGCAAATACTCGTAGATTGACAACTAAGAACGCTCATTTTTATAAATGAAGGTGTTTGAAAACAATATTTTTAAATTGTCGGTAGTTTTTTTCTAAACAGTCAAAATAAAATGACCTGAGAGTTCCGTGTTTATCTCAAACATTGGAAACTTCATTACCCAACCTTGAACGGGATCGAATCGTTATAAATTCTACTTTAAGTAATGTTTTAACAAAAGAATGAATACAAAAAGAAAAAGAATATATTGTTGCATACAAGGTTTGAACTTACGGCTTCTTGTTTACTGACCAAAGACGATAGCCATTGTGCCAAGCTTGCTATAGTGATATGATGCAAAATATTATACCTCCTTCAGTACCATAAGTGAATGATGACTATATATTGATATATGGTAAATGATGTACCACACGCACACTAATAAAAACCGAGCTCGCACGTTTTATTTAGTGTTTGTGTGCATAACTATGACTTCACCCACACATATAATTTGTAAATCAATTAGTTGGGTCTCGTGTACCTATTACTACCTCTTTAACTCTTAACCCAGCTGATAATCACTTGGCTTAGGCCCGTGCTATCAATACTTTCCGGCTACCCGGTTAGCCGAGAAAAATAAACAAATAGATAAATATAATAATAATAAGCCTCGACGACCATATTTCAATGCTCTCCTTAGGCGGTTGGATCAAGGGCCTGATTCAGAAGGCAGAACTCCTCGATACGGCTCGCATTGTGAGGAGGTTCCTGTCTGTGGAGCCCTAACCACCGATAGCTTGGACCCTGCTCTCGATACCGGCGGACCACTATTTTTTATATTTTTAATGTTTTTTATATGGTTTTTGTTAATAAATATTTAAAAATGTAATTAGTGTGTAAGAAAATAAATAAAGGATATAATAATAATAATATCCAGCCCCGTCATGAGTGCTGTGACATCGGCCGTGGTAGTTGCGTCGAACTCGAGTGACGAGTATTTCTCTCCGCCGACGACGCCACCACCTGTTCGTTGATGGGGAGGACGCCGGCCGCCGGATGTTTTAGGACCTCGAGGCCCAGCTCCCGGCGGGAGTGTGCAGCGCATGCGATAGACGCAATCCATCAATGAAAATGTCATGCGCTCATACTATGGGCCTACAGAGGGACTAAACAACCTGACCGCGTACCGTGTTCGGATGCTCTTTCTGTTTCAGGTGCTTGAGCCAGCTGTCGACGTGTCGGCTCAACGACTATCGGACCAGGTGCGAGTCATCCAGCGTAATCGTATATTGGATGACACTGTACTTGATCGCCTGCAAACTGAAATGCAGAGTAGCCATGTCATTACCCCTTCGGCGCAGGCTGTGGTACTATCACAGTCTAACACAATACCTAATCGCGCTAATGACGTGAGTAATGACAAAATCAAAATCAAAGCATTTATTTCAAATAAGCCAGTTACAGGCACTTTTGAATTGTCAAAACAAAGACAACAATGAAAAGTAGCTACAGTCCCAGTCACAAGGCATAAAAACTGTGTAAGTACTGTAGTTGCCCATTCCTTAACGTAGATCTCTATGGAGGAGAACGGGCAAGAAACTCCATGGACACTCTTTTAAATCAGAATACTTTTACAATAACTTGGTTACATTATTTATGTTAAGATGGTACATTATGTAAGAACGATGTAGCAAGATGTGTACATTAAAAGTGTCCATAGTAAAAATAATTCAAGAATAAAATAATTAATTCAAATAAGCCGTGGCAACCAAGAGATAACCAGTCACAACTGACAGCGCCCGTTCACGAACATGACGCATGTATCGGCACCATTCAACTCAACCATTTTGAAGGGAACACACGCGCCACCATCAGCGAAACATTTGAGTGAGCATGACATACTCTTAACCGCCAGGGCACATTCAAGTCAAAAAAAGACGTAGGTTTCCAGCGAATGACAGCTTTCTAGTACAGAGTACTCACACAATACGGGCTATGCGGTTATATAATACTAAAGAGATTGAATTTATACAATGCAAAGATAGTTCTATAATCTTCAGCAGCTCCAACATACTGTTTAATGCTATCCATTTATGCGCCCCTGTCCTTGTGGAGCAGGACCGGCATTGAGCCAAGCATTTTTATCAGTGATATAATCGTCCAACTTGTAATATGCTTGCTTACATAGTGTGCGTTTAATGCAAGTTTTAAATTTAGTTTCATTCGGTTCAAGAATACTTTGTGGAATTTTATTATAGCATCTCAAACAGTACCCCATGAAAGATGAGTCTACTTTAGCGAGTTTGAAGCCCGGCTAAACTAATTGGTCTCTATTTCTAGTACCGTAATTGTGTCTGTCACCTCTTTTATTAAAAAGATGTAGATTTTTTCTTACATACATTATGTTTTCATAGATGTATTGACAATGTACTGTCATGATGTTAATTTCCTTTAACAGTTCCCTTAGAGAATCACGCCTTCGAAGATTATATATGGCTCTGATGGCTCTTTTTTGCAGAATAAATATAGACTCAATGTCTGCAGCCTGTTCTTTAAAACCCTTTGAATTAACACCATTTATTTGAACTTGTTGTTGTCTATCATTCAAATAAAATTTTATCAAACTAAGTGCATGTTTACCTAGTCCGTAATGCTCAAGTTTCAAAAGTAATGTGTCGTGATTTACGCAATCAAATGCTTTGGAGAGGTCACAAAATATTCCTATGGCGTCTTGGGACTCTTCCCACGCAGTAAAAATGTGCTTTAATAAGGTTACACCGGCGTCAGTTGTACAACGTCCCTTGGTGAAACCATACTGTTGATCGTGTAAGATTCTGTTGGTGTTAAAATGACATGACATGGTTACTAATGTAAGTACCCAGTGCAATGAGGAAATAAGGAGTGCTTTGGAGGGTGCGATTCGAGAATATTGGTTCATGCAACCCGACCTTAGACCACGCATACCTCGTTTGCCCATGCATAACAAAAATAGGGCGCTGGTGGCTATTCTGGATTCGCAGTTATCAAACTATTTTGACAACTGCGAAGACCTCACCGATGCTCACTCAATCTTGTATTGTGCGGCTATGGCGGCATGTCGTGTAGGTCATGTCAAATTTTCTGATGATAGAGCTACACGACCTAGACCAGCCGTAGCAGCGAGGCAGTACAGGATTGAACGACGTATTGGTGGGGCCAGAGCACTCATCGGCAAACTGATGTGCTTCAGGGAGGGCAATACTCGCCCTAGAGTGATGCGTTTTGTGAGGTGGGCGTTCTCGGGGACTGATATTAGTCCTCGACACGACATGTCCCATGTCACAGAGCGCATCGACTTCCTGAAGCAGAAAGTGTATGCATGGGCAAACCGTATTCGTAGGTATAAGCGGCGGGTGGACCGATACACTCAGAATCGCAAATTCCAAAGAGATTAGGTTGGGTTTATAGGGCTTGGGAGCGACCGGACCAAGGTGTTGCTGACACGCGCCTGACGGATGATGATGCTATGTCTTCGTTCTAGCGCAGCATCTGGTCGCTGCCTGTTAGCCATACCAAGGGTGAATGGACTCGGGAGGTCGCGCGAGCGTGCGGTCTAGTACCAGAAATGAGGGCAATCACTATCAGCCCCTAAGACGTAGTTGGTGCAGTCCGTCCGTTGCCTAACTGGAAATCTCCAGGGCCGGATGGGATGCACCACTTTTGGTTTAAATGGTTGACAAGGTCGCACGCTCGCCTGCCGATCCTGTTCCAGTCAGCCTTTGAGTCAGGGTCACTGCCAAGTAAGATGGCGCTGCCGTGACGCAAATATTCAGCTTCGTATTATTTATTTAAAAAAAAAGGAAAAAGTCAATTTAACAGTGATATTTTTGTATTATGATGAACAATAAAGTATAAACATTAAGTCGAGGTGTTATTTTGTGTTCAAGATAAAAACAAAAAAAAACTGAAATAAACAAACAATAATTGCGCGCGTATTTAAAAATTTGAATTTGAATTTAGACGCATCACAACGAACTTTTATATTTCTATATCAAACAGAACACTAATTTCATCACTACTCTTGCCAATCAGATAAGCACATTGGAACAGTGCACGACTTGCGGAACACGAAGTCGTAAGTTCGAGCCTCCCATGGCTCCCATACTGTATGTCTTTTTGT
The DNA here is from genome assembly GCA_905163415.1 of Noctua fimbriata. Classification (NCBI taxonomy): domain Eukaryota; kingdom Metazoa; phylum Arthropoda; class Insecta; order Lepidoptera; family Noctuidae; genus Noctua; species Noctua fimbriata. Next base: position 251,091 of record LR990922.1, read on the forward strand.
GAATTCACAATTTAGAAAATTGATTTTAATCACGTAAACTATAATACCAAAAAAATCTTTAAAAAATAAAATAAAACTGACTTCAAAAACACAGAAAAGTGAAATATAACTTTACCTTCAGAAGTCGGTGCCTATTGTCTGTTTGATTCAGTTTTTTTGTCACCGACTTCTGAAGGTAAAGTTATTTTTCACTTTTCTGTGTTTTTGAAGTCGGTTTTATTTTTTGCAAAAAAGATTTTTTATTTTTCCATTTTTAGTGTAAATGTATAGCAAATATTTTACATCCCCAATAAAATGGAAGTTAATATTCTGTCTCAATCTGGGTATACTGTACGCATCTGTGTACCCGCTCAGAGCATACAGCCGTTACGTTATGTTATGATATTGTGTAAACAATACATATCCAAGCAATTGCAGCAATGACGTCAGATTTGCTGTCTACTATTGAAGAGTTCCGTTGTATAACTCTGAAGATCAGATTCACCAAATTTAAACGGGACCACCACGGAATAATAATCTTCCAATTAAAAAAAAAATCATCGAAATCGGTTCACAATAATTGTCGAAGTTATCGGAAGTCTGGCGAAAGTGGACACAAAGAATCTAAAAATTAACGAAGCTCCATGCAAGTGTTACTATAAAATAATTATAACTACAATTTTATGAGATATTTATTTAAAAAATATTGAATTTTTAGGAGACGGGAATCAAAGGTTATAAATATTTTAATTTACTCAAAATTAAGTAATCGTGCAATTACAAAACGCAACTTTTTTCCGATTACGTTCCAATCCAATGACATGTGTTTATCATTAATAGAAGAAATTGATTATTCTGTAAAAACAAATGCATACAATACTGATGAAGTTAGAAAAGATCAATCTGAATATTATTGTATTACTTCAAAGACTAACTGTTTAAATGAAAATACTGAAATGGAATCTAATCTAAAAAAATCTGTACATATATATTTTACGTCAGAGTATTAATAGTCTAATAGGAAAGTCAGACCAATTAGGCATTCATTTAGATGAACTTGTACATGACGAGAAAGCAGTAGATATCATTTCACTCATAAAGAAACACCAGGGGTTTCTTGCATACTGATAAACCCTATTCATGAGCACAAAATTATAGATTTAAAAAAAAAAATTGTTCCAATGTTATAGAATGTTGTGCCATTGAGCTAATAATCCATCAAGTGATTGTTATTTGCATTTATAGGCCTCCAAAATAAAAATAAAAAATAAAAAAATAGTAAAAAATGCTACAGACGTGTTCCTGGAAAAACTAGATTGCATACTTGCCTTATGTAGCCGGCAGATTGGTAAAAAAATATTATTATGCGGTGACTTCAATATTGATATACTTCAAAAAACAAGATTATCTGTAGAATCCCAGCATCTACTTTTAAACTACAATATTAGACCAAGTATAAATAAACCTACACGTATATGTAGCGGTAAATGCATTGACAATATCATGCATAACGTCCGAGGTGGACGAGGAGAGATTTTACACCTAGCTTTGTCAGATCACACAGCCCAGATCTTTAAATGGACAGTCAAAAAGATTTGTACGATTGACCATTGGTATGTTACTAATCGGGATTACAGCTCTGAAAACAGAGAAAAGTTTTTAGATTGTATGCGTAAACTTACTTTTGATGAGGTCTTCAATAATACCGATCCCGAAACAGCATTTAATTTGTTCCATGATTTATTTACACTTTTCTACGACTTATGTTTCCCTGCTATAAAGAAAAAGATCTCCATTCGAAAATCTCCCAAATGGATGCCCAAGGGTATTAAAACTTGCAGCAAACGGAAAAGGGAAATTCTCTGGCAATTTAGAAGAATGCCTACGAATGAAAACAAAAAAATTGTTAAAACAGTACTCAAAACGACTCAAAAAAGTTACCTACTTGACCCAAATCTCTCAAAATAATTATCTTATAAATATTACCGCAAAAAAACTAAAGCTCAAACATTCCTTCTGAAACCGTGCACAAAATACATATTAATAATAAAGTAATTGACGATCCTATAAAAATTGCTACAGCATTTAATAATTATTATGTAGATGTAGCAGATTAAAAAAAAAAGTAATAATAATCAAAATTGTAATAGTTTCTCAAACATAACTCGTTATAGAAAATCCATGTTTATGGCACCTACTGATCCCTTCGAAATATTTAGAATAATCAATTCATTAAAAAACACGAATAGCACCGGATATGACGGCATTGCAACAAAAAATCTTAAATTTGTGGCTAACATTATCGCTCCCATATTAAGCTATGTTTTAATTTATGTATTGAAAATGAACACTTTCCAAGTAGGTTAAAAATGACATTGATTAAACCACTACATAAGACAGGCGATAATACAAGCATATCCAATTACTGCCCAATAGCTTTAATACCAATACTGTCTAAAATCTTAGAAAAAGTTACGTATAATTGTCTATATTCCTTTTTTGAATCTAATAACATACTAACAGAAGAACAATATGAATGTCGGAAAAATAAAACTATGAATAAAGCTGTATACGAGTAATTTTCAAAAATTATTCGGAATATTGACAAAAAAATACCCGTTACAGCAATATTAATGGATATGACTTAAGCATTCGATCACGTAGACCACACAATTTTAATGTACAAACTAGAACGTTATGGTATTAGAGGCAATATGTTAAAAATGATCCAGGCATACTTAACGGAAAGAAAACAAGTCACTACCATTGATAGAATTTGCCCAAAGACAAAAAAGAGATTACTTACAGAACATCAGCTAGGATCACAATATGTGGGGTTCCTCAGGGTAGTGTCCTTGGGCCCTTACTCTTCATAATATATAATGATCTTCCCAAGTGCACTACTCATCAAACCATTCTATTTGCCGATGACAGCACAGTAATTATTCCATGCAATAATGTAAATGAAAATGAAAATGATATAAATACTGCCTTACAACATATAATTAACTGGTTAAAAGTAAACAAATTAAAAATAAACTTAGAAAAAACTAAAACGTTGTCATTTTATCAACGTACAAACCAATCACAATTAAATATAGTTTATGAAAATATAAAAATAGCCGAAACCAACCATGCCAGGTTCTAGGGCCTACACCTAGATAGTCATCTATCACGAAAATCACACATAGAAATTATCTGTAAAAAACTTAATCAATACGCTTATGCTCTCTTAACTTAAGAAAAGTAGTAACTGAATCCATCGTCTTAGTATCTTACAATGCTTACGTAACAACCACTTTACGCTTCGGAGTACTATAATGGGAAAATTCTACAGATAGATTTATCGCTTTAAAAGCGCAGAAAAAATGGTTAAGATCTGTTTTCAAGCTGAAATCAACTGATAGTTGCTTGCCATTATTCAAAAAGTATAAGTTACTTACCCTTTTTTTTTAGGATGGGAAATCATCAAATGACCCCCGCTCAGGGCGGAGCGGACGGGAGTGTCAGACTTGTACTGAATAAAACCCATCCATGTTCCTTCTTTGCCCTTTGTTTTCCAGGGCCGCGGTATCTCTTTCGAACAGTCCCGCAGCCCTGGCAGGCATCGGCCCATGCGGACCCCTACGTGGTTGCTGACATCTCTTTGAGGTACGCGTGGAACACGAATGCGCCGTCGACACGGCCTGTCGTCATAAGACGGCCGGACGGCGAGCTAGCCCATAACTCGCCGTCCACAGGCCCGCGCCTACGGTGGCCGGGGGCCACCACTTGACCCCCGACGCCCAGGGCGTCTCCCGCGGGGGCTGGGACGTGAGGCTCTTTCCCTCTCACGTTCCGCCACCTCCTTCACTAGCATGACTGCTTCGCAGAAGGAGGTGACGGCTTCCCATTTCCTCTCGCTCCGGACCATGGCTTGAACCAGGGCCGGGCGCGAGAGATCGCCGCCACCAACCGCCGCTACGAGGATACAGCGCTGCTCCGCCCAAGCGGGGCAGACCTCCACAGTGTGCTGCGGGTCCATATTGGTTCACCTAAAGTTCTTTACCCGAAATTGTTCTTCCTAATGATTTGTAATCCGAATGATCACTCTTCCTAAAATTTTTCATCCTAAAGTTTTCATTCATACTATTTGTAGTGCTACCGGCGATGTTCATAACACTCATGTTTCCGAAAATTGTAATTAATAATATCATTAATGTAAATATATTTAAACTCCCACTGTTTTTTATCATAACGCTTTTATCCCTAAACATAATTACCATAATATTTCACTCATACTCAGAAAGAAACCTTTACCAAGTGTAATAAAAAATATATGTGGGTAGAAGATGATGTTTATAGTTTTAATTTGAGGGTATGATTATTATTTGGGGGTATGCTTTACATAACGTACTGAGTTGTGTCTATTGCTAAGTTCATGTCGGTGTATTATCATTACGTGCATGTTAGTGTTAATGCTTTATTAATATGGAGGAAATTTTTTTAAAATCGTTAAACCAGTCGCGGAGGATTAAAATTAGACGTAAATGGATTTATATATGAAAAAAACCGAAGAACAGTGATATTGGGCGTGTGAATTAAGAAGCAACAAAAAGTATAAGTGTAAGGCGAGATTAATCACCACTTTCGATAAGGAAGTCAATAAGTATAAATTACTGGAAGGACCGCACCGAGAACATAATCATGAACCAGATGCTTTGAAGGAAAATGTTTGTTTTTAAACTATTTCTTGTGATTACAAAACAACTGTTCACATTTTTACATTTAGCCATTTTATTTTTGGTTATTGTTGTTACATACTTATTACTATAACTATAACTGAGATAATTATGTCTAAAAAACCAACTGTTTAGAATGATTAAAGGTCGTTTCACTGATTTTTGTCTTATGTAAATGAATGAAATTCAGGTCAGAGTGTCGGCTTGGGGGCACTATGAAAAAAAATACTTAGAAAAATTTCGCGACCAATTTCGAGGTAGCGCTCGCTTCCGCTGCCGCGGCACCGCTCGCTACGCTCGCTCGGCTCGCGCGTAGTTGGTCACAGTCCTAACCTAACCTAACCTATGGATCCCTTCCACATCGTTTTTACGACAAACGATTAGTCGGAAACAAAAAACACCAAGACACTTTTAGCCTTATATTTAGGTGTTTTATACGATAGAATCGAGAAAATAAACGATTTGCAAAAATAACACTTTTCATTGAATTTTAAAGCAAAATACACTAATAAAAGTGATTATTCGAAAGCTACTGCCGCTAATATTAAACTAATTTAATTAAAATGTGTATATGAAAACATGTATTTAACTACTTGTACCAGGGTACTATTATTCTTATATGTTATACATGTTATGTGAAAATAAAGTTACGCAAAATTAATGTATATGACGGAGGTTCGTTATCAGTGGGTCGCGACATCGGAAATAAAACTCACAAAACCTTCGTTTACACTTTTAATTACTTGCTAACACGCACTCAATACAAAATAATCAAGGATGCCTCAGATATGGCTCGATTAAGAATTTAGGAACGCGGGAAGTTTAGCGCGGAGTAACGAACGTCTACCCAGACTGCCGGACCGATTCAAAGTGCCCTCTCTCAACTGTCACCGCACACGTGTACTCCCCCGTTACAGGTTAGCCAACCTACCTGTCAACGTCAGTACCTGTCAGTGTCGAATACCTGATTACACTTCCGGATCGACACTTGACTCGATTATTCGCTCAGTGTCGCCATTACTCCACGCTAACCATCCCCAAGTTATTACTTGACGTTCCCAAACATTAGTTGTCAAATCAGCTACTTAGTTCCTCCAGTGAGAGATAGATGGCGCTGATCCAGACCGACTGATATGCGTCGACGCTTCGACATATATAATACTGATTATTATGAATATATAAAAAAATCTAAACAAAAAAGATATGGCTTTGAATAATAGTGTAAAATGGTTATGTTGTGAAAATATAGGAAAACAAATAAAAGTATAATAGATGTTTATTGCTACTGACTTTATGAAGTTGAATGGTTCGGAATTATGAACATTAGAGACAGAGTAGTTAGGAATTGTGATTGTTAGGATGAAAAATGTAAGGAAGAACATTTTCGGATTTCCAATTATCGGAGTTGAAAATTTAGGTGAACTTTGGCACACCCGTGTGCTGCACCGTGTCCTCCGGACGATCGCAATGGAAACACCCGGGCGTTTCCTCCCGTCCGATTCGGTGCAGAAACCTCCCGAAACAACCGTGTCCGGTGAGGACCTGCGTCAGGCGGAAGGCGAGGGCACCGTGGCGCCTCTCTAGCCACTCCTCAAAGAGGGGACTTATCGCCACTATGGTGGCATGCCCTGCGCGGGGTTGCGACAGTCGCTCTCTCCATGTCACCATGAGATCGTGCCGGAGGTCTGTCCGCTGAGCGGCGATTTGCCGCGGCAGCGGAGTTTCCCCCCGACGTAGTGCCTCCGTGCGCCATTCGTGCAGGCGCGCGAGGACTATCGCCTACAGATCTCATGGCGGCAATCCGGCAAGGAAGCTCACCGCCTCACCGGAAATCGTGCGGTACCCCCGGAATAGCCTTAGGGCTATCACGTTTTGGGGCGCGTACAGGTAGTGGGTGGCTTGCCGCCTCAAAGAACGTGCCCGCACCGGGCCCCCGTAAAGGGCCATGGACCGCACGACCCCTGCGTAGAGCCTCCGGCAAGAGGCTTTTGGACCCCTCAGGTTGGGCAAGAGCCGCTTGAAGGTAGCCCCGGTCCGTTCCAGTTTGGGGGCCAAACGTCGGAAATGCTCCACGAAGTTCCACCGGCTGTCAAGGAAGAGTCCTAGGTACTTCAACGTCGACCCGACGCCGATGGAGACCCCTCCTGCCGTCAGTAGGGATCCCGACGGTGGCGCATTCCGAGGCCCATGAAAACACATGGCCTCGGACTTGTGCAATGCCACCTCGAGACCCAAATGCTATTGAAATCCTCTCCACGACTATCGCAACCCCGCGTGTCATGTTTTCGGCGACCTCGCGACCTCCCTTGTGCCAGTACCAGCGTGTCGTCAGCGTAGTTTGCTACGCTTGCGACGTTTGCCGCTAGGGAGATCGACGCACAGCACCCAGTCGTAACCAATCTTCCACAAGGCCGGCTCAAGAACCGATCCCTGTGGAACACCGCACGACATCTCTCGCCGGTTCCATACTCCGCTACAACTGGGGTAGATGATGGCCCTATCCGTCAGGTAGTCCCCGACCACACGACGAAGGTAGGTCGGCACCCGGTGATACTGGAGTGCCTCCCTAATGCAGCTCCAGGGCATGGAGTTAAAAGGCGTTGGCGGTGTCAAGAGACACCGCCAAGACGACCCCGCCCCAGAAAACCGCGTCCCCCGGCGTGAGGGCTCTCACACGCATGATGGCGCCCACCGTCGAGCGCCTCCTGCGGAAACCAAACTGGTGTTCCGCAAGATCCGGCCCCATCCCCGCAAGGTGCCCGGCGAGGTGGTTGGCAATGACTCTTTCAAAGAGCTTGCCCACCTCGTCGAGCAACACGATGGGCTGGTATGCGGACGGAAAGTCCGCAGGGCGCCCTGGCTGCCGGATGAGGACCAGCTTCCCCGTCTTCCAACGAAGCGGGAACTGGAATCTCTCCAAGCATGCGCTTAGGAGCCCTTCCAGTCGGGGCCCGAGAGCATCAGAGGCCAAGACCCAGGCTTTTCCAGGCAAGCCATCAGGTCCCGGGGCGGTATTTTTGGCTTTCAGCCTGCGCACCGCCACTCTCAGGTCTACTCCAGTCACCTCCGGAAAGTCGTCATCGTCATTGGTGTGGTCCGCTTCCGGCACCGCAAGCTATGGCGGAGCCATAGGCGGGGGAGGATGCCTCCCTCGCGAAGGGAACAGAGCGCTCACCACGTCCTCCACGAGCTCAGGCCGGAGACTCTGCGTCAGCGGGGGGTCCGAGTGCGTAGTTGTTTGTCCCGCACCATCTTGTAAGGGTGCCCCCACGGATCTCCGTGCAGAGACTCCAGCATCTCCTCGCAGGCCAGATCCTTGGCCCGCCGGACAGCCTCTTGGAGGGCGGTCTTCACCGCACTGTACCCCTCGTACAGCTCTGCCTCCATGGCTGCCGCATCCGGAGGGTGGATGCGGAGCCTGCGATGCCTGGCGTACAGGTGCCGCGCGGAAACGCACGCCTCGCGCGGAGACGTCAGCTCTTGCGACCACCAGTACACCTGACGACGGGCGCTTCCTGGCGGAACTCGGGGCATTGCCACGTCGCAAACCTCGGACATGGCCGGTGATGACACCCAGGCCTGCACGATCGAGGCTTCCAGGAGGAGTTCCAGGTCCAGCTGCTTCAGCGCCCATCGCGGACCATTCGGGGCCTGTAGGACCGGCGCGCTTGAGGTCTGGGTGGAGACGTCGAACCGGATGTACCGGTGGTCGGAACGACACGCGGCGACAGAGCGGGGCTAGCGAACGATATGTCCACCACCGACTCGCCCCGCATCCGCACGCACGTGGAGACAGAACCCCGATTTAGGACTACCAGGCCTGTCTCCAGAGCCCAGTCCTCCACCGTCCTACCCCGCACATCCGTGTAACGAGAACCCCAAGCCAAATTCTTGGCATTGTAGTCCCCGAGCACAAGCACGGGGAGGGAATGGCTTCCGATAACGACACTCAACTCCGTGAGGGAGTTGTGTAACTCGGCGAGAGTTCGGTTCGGAGAGAAGTAGACTCCCACTACAACGATCTCCCCGAACCGTGCTGCTACGCACCCCTGACCCTTCCTGACACTCTCAAGGGTCGGGGTACCGGCGGCGGCCTACGCAATTATGGTCACTGAGCCGCTAAGGTACTCCACCCAGTCATCCCTGGGCGGGACAAAGTACGGCTCAGCGACCACGGCGATGTTAATCGACCACTACGCCATGCTCTGGATCAACAGATCCTGAGCGCAGGCGCAAAGGTTGATGTTCGCCTGGAGAAGGCGTAATGGGGCCGTTATTGGCACTCCATTTCGGCCCCCTCCCGGGCACCCTGCGAGGGCCCCGCTGCAGAAGTTGCAGCAGTGGCGGCAGCGGCGGTGACAGTGGCGGCGGCTGCGGTGGTGGCGACGGTGGGGGTTTTGGAGGTGTTGGCAGGGGGCCTTCTATTGCCCCTGGCCTTGGTGGGTGTACCGCAGGCCTTACTCCCTGCCCGGTGATCGACCGGCTTGCCAGCTGACGCACATGCGGAGCAGAGCGGCGCGGCGGAACAAGCCGCGGCCTTGTGACCGGGCTGGCTGCAGCGGAAGCACAGGCCACTGCGGTCCACCTCTGAGGTGCACCGGACCGACACGTGGTGCCCCACATGGCAGCGGAAGCACCTCAGAGGTCTGGGTGGGTTCCAGCAGCTTAACCTGCGCCGACACCCAGCCCAGCAAGAGCCTTCGGCCCTCCACAATGGCTTTCGCGGCCGTCACTGGGCAGCTTACCGTTACGGTTCGCATGTCCGACAGATCCGGACGTAAGGTGCCTGCACTGACCTTTTTTTTTTTTTTTTTTTTTTTTTTTTTTTTTTTTTTTCTCGATGTGGAAATCCTCTATGGATGTCCTCCGCCCTGGGAGAGCGGAGGGGTCTGTCAGACTCGTACTGACTAAAACCACACCGGTGTTCCCTCGCACACTTGCGTCGGGGGGCAACGGGATCTGATGCGACTTCCGCTGCCCCGGACTAGTGCCGGCCCGCCTGACCTCGGCGGGCCTCGTCCCGGGGGGGAGTGAGGTGTAAAGCTCCCCCCGTTACGTCTGAGAGAGGCGCGCGTGGAACACTACGCGCCGCCGTCTCGGGTCCAGTGTGATCGGGGGCGACGGACGTCCCCGAATCCGTCGCCCCTGGACCTATTTAGGGGGGCCGGAAGAGGGCGTTGTCCGCCCTCTGCCGACGCCCGGTGCGTCTGCTGCGGGATGGGCGGGAGCTCGTCATCTCCCTCTCCCTTTCCGCAGCCTCCTTCTGCGACATGACGGTTTCGCAGAAGGACACCACCGCGTCCCAGGACTCTGCGCTGCCGACCATCGAGCGAACGACGGATGAGCCGCGCACGGCGCGGCTCATCCCACGCGGCGCACTCGGCCAGCGTATGCCGCGCCGTGTCCTCCAGACAGTGGACGCAGTGATGGCACCGGGCGTCCGGCTCCCTGCTTATGCGACACAGGTACTTCCCGAAGCAGCCGTGCCCCGAGAGCACCTGCGTCGCCCGAAACGTCAGGGAGCCGTGCTTCCTCCCGAGCCAGTCGTCGAGTACTGGCCGGATCGCCTCGACCGTGTCGAGGCCGGCGGTAGGGAGCTCTAACCTCCCCCGCCATTCCGCCACCATGACCTGTCGGAGCTGAGACCGGTACAGCGTGATCTGTCGCTGCACCAGCCCCTCGCCCCGATCATTGGCCTCCTCGCGCCACTGGTGCAGTGTCGCGAGGGTCTTCGCCTCCAGGTCCCACGGCGGGGATCCGGCCAGTACACAAGCCGCCTCTTAGGAGATCGTGCGATATCCCCGTATGACCCTGACGGCCATCGCTCTCTGTGGTCTGCGCAGGACCGCGATAGTGCGAGCCGTCAGGTCTGTCGCCCAGATCGGGGCCCCGTAAAGGGCCATCGATCGCACGATCCCCACGTATAACCGCCTACAGGCGGTGCTCGGGCCCCCCAGATTGGGAAGCAGCGTTGACAGCGCGCCCGCCGCGCCCATCAACTTGGGCACCAGCCGCTGAAAGTGGGGGCCGAAGTCCCAACGGCTGTCGAGCACCAATCCTAAGTACTTCATGGTTGACTCGACAGCGATCCGGACCCCACCGACCACAATGTGTGATCCTAACGGCGGCGCCCGTCGGGGGCCATGAAAAGCAATGGCCTCCGACTTGTTGAGGGCCACTTCCAGCCCCAGGCGTCGTATGCGGCTCACCACCTGTGAGACCGCAGCCGTAGCCAGCAACGCTGCCTCCCTGTACGAGCTCCCCCGAGCAGTGACCAGCGTGTCGTCCGCATAACACGTCAGGTCCACTCCCGGCGGGAGCTCGCACCGCAAAACCCAGTCGTACCCGATGTTCCACAGGGGTGGGCCCAGAACCGACCCCTGCGGAACACCGCACGACATCTCGCGACGGCCCGTGCCGTCGCGTCCCATGTAGGTGACACACCTTCCAGACAGATAAGCCCCCACAATGTTGCGGAGGTAGGAAGGCACCCGATGGTATCGCAGGGCCTCCCTAATGCAACCCCAGGGCAGGGTGTTGAACGCGTTGGAGATGTCCAAGGACACCGCCAGCACCACCCCACCCTGGGACACCGCTTCCTCCGCCAGGACTCTCACCCTCATGATGGCGTCGATGGTGGAGCGCCCACGCCGGAAGCCAAACTGGCTGTCGGCCAGGTTCGGCCCCTCTGTACACAAGTGGCTGACGAGGCGATCTGCGATTACACGCTCGAGCATCTTGCCCGCCTCGTCCAGCAACACTATGGGCCGATAAGCCGACGACGAATCCGCCGGGCGCCCCGCCTTCCTGAGCAGGACCAGTCGACCAGTCTTCCACCTGCTAGGGAACTGGCCCCGCTCAAGGCACGCCGAGAAGAGTCCCCTCAGTGGGGGCTCCAGCTCCTTCAGGGCGAGGACTAGAGCGCGACCAGGCACTCCGTCGGGCCCCGGAGCAGTGTTTTTTGCCCGGAGCCGCATCACGGCCGCGCTCATCTCCGCCTGTGTCACCTCTGGGACGGTTTCGCTGTCCTCTTCTTCTTCCGACTCTGCAGCTGTGGGCAGAGCCATCGGCGGTGGCTCGTACTCGGCTCTCTCAGGGAAGAGAGCCGAGACCACTCGCTCCAGAAACTGCGGCTCGAGACCTTCCGTTAGCGGGGGCGCCCACGGCCGAAGTTTCCCTCGGACCGTGCGGTAAGGGCGCCCCCACGGATCCCCGTCTAGGGTCGCCAGCAGCTCCTCTCTGGAGCGCGTCTTTGACTCGCCGATGGCCAGCCACAGAGCCTCCTTCGCCGCGCGGTACACCTCATACAGCGCGGCTTCTTCGTCGGGATCCCGCAGACGTCTCCTCCGACATCGCGTGTACGGGCGTCTGGCGTCTGCGCACTCGACGCGCAGCCGCTCTACCTCGACGCACCACCAGTACACGCGGCGCCTTGCGGACAGAGAGGAGACGCGTGGCATGGACGCGTCGCAGATTTGCGTCATCGCGTCGCTAAACCACTGCGCCTCCCGTTCGACGTCGACGGGACCGACGGTAGCCGACTCCCGGATCCAGGCTTGGACGATAGTGGCTTCCTCGAGAGCCTCCCTGTCGAGGCGTTTCAGCGCCCAACGCGGGCCGTCTCTTCGGGGGGCCGATTGGCTACGACCTTCAGCGGTCTGGGTGGAGACGTCGAAGCGTATGTATCGGTGATCCGATAGCGTCTCCACCTCCGCTTCCACGTGCCAATCACGAACGCGGTGCGCGACAGCGGGACTAGCGTGCCTGCACTGACCTGCTCTAAGCTTTTCAGCCAGAGCTTCAGTGGACGAGCCACGGGTTTCGCCGGGGATCTCCAACACTCAAGCCCCTGTCGTGGTGACTCTAAGCCGGAGGCCCCCAGTGATCCCGAGCTCCCCGAGATCCATCGTCGCCCTCGCCTTAGAGAGCACGTCGCGGTAGCTCACGCCCCTCTTTTCCGCGTCCAGCTGTAGTGTAATTGCTGCGGTCTTTGGGGCGCTGAGCCTAGCCGTGACGTTCCGCTCCTTTTGACGGCGCTTCCGCTCCCGCTTCCTTGCCTTTTTGGCAGCCTTCCGCTCCCTCGTCCTTTCTCCGCCCACCTGCCTGCGCGGAAGGCTTAGGGGGCGGGAAGGGTGGCGGTGGCGGCTGTCTCGCGGCACAGTCGCCACCTTGCCCTTCTTTTGGGCCGCCGCCTTGCCCTTCTTTTGGGCCGCCGCCTTGCCCTGCCTCAGGGCCGCCGCCTTCTTGGCCGGAGCCGGCCCTTCGGGGGCCGACGCAACCCTGTCGGAGTGCCGGCTGAACGGCCCCGGTGCAGAAGCCGCTGTAGCCGCATATGTGGCCGCCCTCGAGCCCAGGGGCGCCCTGTTTGCCGCCAGAGGGGGGTGCAGGACAATGCCCTCCAGGACGGAGAACCTGCCTGGAAGGCAGCCAGGTCCTGCCGAACCAGGTTCAGGACCTGGTTCTCATTCGGCACGGGCTGGCTTGGTCGCTGCTGGCCCTCATTTTGGATCGCCGAGAGCCGGACTCGCGCAGACCGGCCAGGTCTGCTCGGAGCTTCTTATTCTCCTCTTGGAGAAGCTCCGTGGCGGCCGTCAGGCGAGCGACCTCCGCCCGCAGTTTGGCCACTTCGTCTGAGAGGGGCCCCGCATATCTTTCCTCCGCTGACGCCATGATTGAGGCGATCGCCGCGGGCGTGGCCTTATGCCTGGTGGAGGGCTTCTGCTTATAGGAGACAGCCCTCAGCGCCACCTCCACCTCCTTCGCAAACTCAGCCTTACGCTCCGCATCGGAGCGGCCGTCTGCGCCTACCTCGTCGCCAGAGAAGCCCGAACGGGCCACCCCTGAGACCGGTCACCCCCGGGTGGCGCTCCTCCTCGGCAAGCCGTGCCGACCTCTCGGTGGCAGAGACCCTCTCCCCTTGCCGCGGATCCCGCCACGCTTGCTGGTATCCCTACCAGCAAGCGTGGCGGGATCCGCGGGCCAAGGCCAGCTCACCCTCCGACGACGACTCTCGGTCGCCTACCGGCCTGGACCGCTTGCGGAAGAACTCCCTGTTCTCCGCAGCAGCTCCGGTCCTCACGCGCCGGGAGTTCACTGAGGCGTTCGTTCCGACTCCGACCCCGCATCCCTCTCCTCCCTTCCTTCGCCGTTATCGGCCGTTTTTTGGGTTTGATATTTTGCATCCATTCTGTTCCCATGAGTATGGGGGAAATAAAAAGTCCATCTGGGCAGTGCCCCCTGTACCCAGATAAGCCATAGCCAGGCCCGGCAGTGCTTCGCACTAGCGACTGATTTTCCATAGGAACCCGTCAGCCATACATCTCCTCGCGGTGCGCCGCCGCTTGAGATTCGGGGTAAGTTTTATAGAGGTTTTCTAGCTCGCGGTCCGGGCGGTTAAGCCAAGACCCTCGGTCCCAATCGAAGCCGAGAGACGTGATCCACGACACTTCGACTGTGGGATTTCGATATCAACGGGGACACCTTCACTGTGTGCTCGGAGGCAGGGTAAGTGCACATCGATCCTGCCCTTGCTCCTCCGCTATGCCCTCTGCTTTTCAGAGTGTCACGCGGAGCAACGCCCCCTTGGTCCAGAACGGACCCTTCCCATGTCAGAATATTAGCCATGGACAGTAACATTCCCCGAGGAATAAGAATCTCTTCCCATTCCTCGGGGAAGGACCGTCCCGGCAGCTGCTATTCTCTCCAGACGTATCGAGAGGGACCGGCAGCCATCGAGCACACGAGGAGGAATTCTGACCACGCACCCCAAGTTACTTACCCTACCGTGATATTTATGAGTCGTATAACATTAAAGTCGAAACGCCGTAATAATGAGATTTGTGCCTATGCACACAACACAGCATTTTATGCAAAAAGTCTTAAAGGCATGGCACCTAGAATATACAACAAAATTCCAAAGCCTATAAGAGAAAAAAGTGAGTTAAATGATTTCAAAAAGTACCTAAACAAATATTTAACATAAAAGGCATTCTACTCCATCAAAGAACACCTAGACGATAATGCAAGCTAAGTAGATTAGATAGTAATTTAAGAAAATTTAATTTTATAATAAGAAATAGTACATATTTATTTTTTCCTAACAGTTTGCATGTTTAAAAACAATTTGTCTGAAAATATTTAGTTTGTAAGAATAGAGTTTTTGTAAGAATAATTTTAAATAGTATAATTTTAATACCTAGAAACTTACCTAGAAATAAGAAATATTATTAAGAAACAATGTATAGTATAGCTGCAAAAAAAAAAATCTTTTAATATTTAGGTTTGTAGGAGGTGTTGCCAATGACGTCACACTCGAAGGAAACACGGGGATGACTTCAGGTGATATTTATTTTCAGCAGCAGTTACAGGCTTTCAGACGATAGGTTATTTTGGATGAAACAGTAGGTACAGTCCCACACGACCAAGTCCTAGGACGAAGGTCGGGGAACGAAGTCCTCTATCCAAAAATATATTCCATAAGGAATTTTACTAGGCACCAACTAACAGGGGTGTCCCACGTGATCCTTCCAATTAGGACGAGACCCGTAGATACACCACACGGCTAGAAGGGTTTATAGCATTCCAGGGATTTTACTAGGCACCAACTAACAGGGGTGTCCTACGTGATCCTTCCAATTAGGACGAGACCCGTAGATGCACCACACGGCTAGAAGAGTATAAAGCACTGAAAAAGTTCACTGACCCAGCGAGGGTCATTAAGTGTCGGAGAATCTTAACACCGCGATTCAGAATTGCGCGTCATAGGCACAGCGCCATCTAGTAGTGAGCGGTGGAACTTTTCATATAACATAATCAATGAACTTCTGTTACTTATGAATCTAATACTTGACAGGATGTGTAAATAATAAATATTGCAATCAAACGTGTGTTACAGGTTTTAATATTTGTACGCCGTTGTTGGCAAAACATAGCGATCTTTTTATATTTACTTACGTCTTTTACACCTATGTTTAACAAATTAAAACTTTGACTTTGACTTTGCCAGAGTTCCTGACAACAGGTATAACCCACCTGCTCCATAAATCGGGTAGTACTGCGGAGCCCAAAAATTATAAACCGATTACCTGTCTTCCGACGGTCTATAAAGTTCTTACATCCATTTTGAGAGCTAAAATTAATAAACACCTTGATGACAATTCTGACATGTCCGCTTCTCAAAATGCATGTAGGAACGGGTCCCGTGGTACTAAGGAGCTACTTCTCATTGATATGGCCATTAGTCAACATTTTCGCCGTTCCCGACGGGATCTGTCGACATGTTGGATATGAAGGCCTGTGACTCGGTGCCACATACATGGCTCATGAGGGTGCTAGAGATGTATAAAGTTGATGCAACTCTGCGCACCTTCCTGATCTCATGTATGGGGCAATGGAGGACAGTTTTTCGCTATCCAGGATGTCGGCAAATCCAGAAGAATAGCGAACCGATGAGGATAGAGCGTATATTTCAGGGCGATAGTTTGAGTCCATTTTGGTTCTGCTTAGCCTTGAATCCTCTTAGCACGCTGCTGGAGGATTCAGATTTAGGCTATCGGTTGAGGAGAGGTGGTCGAGTTATATCTCAGCTCTTTTACATGGATGACCTGAAACTTTTTGCCCCCAACGATTTGCAACTGATGGAGCTACTGAAGGTAACTGAAACTTTCAGTAGCGCCATCAGGATGGAATTTGGTGTGGACAAATGTGCGGTCATGCATGTAAAGCGAGGGGAAATTGTGGAATCTGTGGGAACCCAGCTCTCGGATTCCATAAATCTTAGATCCCTCTCAGAAACCGAAACTATAAGTATTTGGGTATGTCGGAAGCGCTGGGCATCAATGTTGCTGACATGAAGCAATCGTTGAAGGAGCGCTTCTTTGGCCGCCTGAATAAAGTACTAAGCAGTCTTTTGTCAGGCGGAAACATGGTGCGCGCCGTCAATGGTTGGGTCATGCCGGTTTTGATGTATTCTTTCGACATACTCAAATGGACTCAGACGGAACTTGCTACCCTGGATAGGAGGGTCCGCGCACTGCTGACCGCAAATAGAATGCATCACCCACGGTCGTCGGTGATGACACTATATATCTCGCAGAAGTGCGGGGGTCGTGGCTTTTTAAATGCTAAGACCTTGCACAACCGTGAGGTATGCAGCCTCAGGGAATACTTCCTAGAAGTCGACGTCGATGCACCGAGATGTGGTCTCAGTGGACAAGGGCCTCACCCCGCTCTCTCTGGCTAACGAGAACTGGCGCAAGCCTAGAGTATTAGACACTAATGATCGCAAGGAGGTATGGCAGGGCAAGGAGCTTCACGGACGCTTTTACCGGGCCCTACATGAACCCGATGTAGACTTCTTAGCGTCCGTATCTTGGCTGCGCTTCGGTGACCTATTCGGGGGAACCGAAGGTTTTGTCTGTGCAATAATGGACGAAGTTATGATGACGAATAACTACCGGAAATACATTGTAAAGGATGGCACGATTGACATATGTCGGGAATGCCACCGTCCGAGAGGATCGATCCGACACATTATTTCTGGGTGTTCTCGTCTGGCTAACGGAGAGTACTTGCATAGACACAACCTCGTTGCCAGGATTCCAGCAACCAGCAACTTGCTTTGAAGTACAACCTTGTGGAATCAGAAGTGCCATACTATAAGTATGCCCGACCCAGGTCTCGATAATGGTAACATCACGTTGTTTTGGGATCGACCTATCGTCACTGATCGATTGGAGCGCCGCGCAATGATTGTTGATATAATGGTTTCACATGACGAGAACCTTGTCAAAGCAGAGAAAGACAAACAATTCAAATATCTTGATCTGGCACGCGAGGGTGTCGACATGTGGGTCGTGAGTACAGCAGTCATTGTGCCGATAGTCGTGTCGGCCAATGGTTTAATAGCCAATAGCCTCGAGCAACATCTGAGGATGTTCTCGCATGGCAGCTGAATCAAGGGCTTGATTCAGAAAGCAGTACTTCTGGACACGGCGTGTATCGTTAGGAGGTTCCTCTCTCAAGAGCCTTGACCACCGGTAGCTCGGACCCTGTTCCCGATGCTGTTGGGCTACTATTTTTTATATTTTTAAATGTTTTTTTATTACTTTGTATATAAATATTTAAAAATGTAAATTATTTGTAAAGAAAATAAATAAAGGAATATAATAAAAAAATTATTTTCTCTACACAAGTTATGTAACTTGTGTAGAGAAAATAGTGGAGCCCGAACATAAAATGCTAAAAAAATTAAAGAGGAGCCAGCCCTCTATAATTTAATTTTAATTTTTAACTTAAATCTTTGAATTTTTTTTTATTTCATTTTTTTTAAATTTGTTTTCAATTGCATACACTAATGTTAAGTGGAAGAGCGGTCTCACCAAACATCATCATCTTCTTGCTTAAAAGGCGATCTCGAAATCATTTTTGTTAAGCCTTTTGTAATTGAAATAAACATTTTTATTTTATTATTTAACATTATTTTGTATTTAGCTCTGTCTGTTTTTTCCGATTATTCTCCGAAATGGTTAGACCGATTTTGACACAACTTTTATACTAGCAGATAATTGATGCTTTAAGGAATAACTTAAGACTATTTTTATTTTTGAAAAAGATTAGGATTCCGTGCAAAAAAATGTTTTTATAATAATTTCACGCGGTCGAAGGTCGCGGATAACAGCTAGTCACAAATGCGCCCTCGCGCCCTCGCGCCCCCTTATCGTATCTCGCCTTTGGAGAATAGAGGTCGGTAAACAATATAAAAAGCGCGGCGAGCTGGTACTAACTGCTAACCATTCCATTACCTCCAGTATTTAGCCACCCAACACACAACGCAAAAACAGGATTATCTTTTTGCTTCAGCGCGTCATGTGTAAACGATCCTAATGAAATTGTGTAAATATGTTTGATTATTCCAGAATATAATAATGTATCGCAGTGGCTGGTGGGGAGAGGCTGAGTCACTTCAGAGAGTAGGCACCGGTGACAACCGCCGGTCCGGTGCTTCTCTCATCTCGTAATCTGTTTTAACTATCTAATTAATCGTCGTTAAGAGCGATTAGGGGCGTTATTACGGAGCAGCCGAACACTTGCCTCGCTCGCTAATAATTAGCACGATACTTTGTGAGCTCGGCGACGCCCGGGAGCTGAGCAGAGCCGCTCTGTGCGCGGACCCCGACAAGTGTTCTGCTCTAACACGCGTGAGCTCACGTACATATTTTTTCAACTTTGACATTCCGTGTTAGAAAGTATTCAAATCGTTAGTTATTCGAAGCTATATCTGGCGTCGTAAGTCGGCTGTACCAACTGAAATAAACTTTAAAACAAGTATTAACAGCAAATTACAGAGATTGCACCTGAAAGTAATGGAATACGAGTACGAAATCGATTATCAGAAAGGAAAACTTAATGCCTTTGCTGACGCCCTATCCCGATATCCTGTAAACCCAATTTAACCATCCAGACTTGATCCTATTCTATCTACTTCTAATAAAAATGTAGATAATTCCACACCTCGATTTAGCCTCCGGTTCTTTACACCTTGACGACAAACTAACGTCTGTAGACCTCTTGGGAAACGGTGATTCACAACCAGGAATCGAGGATCCTTTATCATGGACCACATCAAACAAATCCCCAAATCTCACAACAAATCCTTCTCGTGACGATAATTATAGTGTGCGTAGCCGCAGCGGAAAAATGACGAATTTCTTAATTTCACTTTAGCAGATATTTAGTGTATGACGTCGTGTTCTTGTGTATGGTAAGTACAAATTTGTGTATCCAACCATTAGGGAGCTATTCAGTAAAAACTGTTTCCGCTGGAACTACGTCATCCTAGCGGCACTTTCTTATTCCTATGGACGACAAGAAATAAAATACATTCAATAATTAGTGGGTAACGGGAGGTAAATGTGTATATTGAAATGAAATTTGTGTGTCAAAAAACTGCGAAGGTAATCAAGTTTCCGCTGCGCTGACGTTTGGCTGTTTGATAAAAAAAAATACATAAAACGGTATAGTGCAGAGTTGTATTTATTTACGAATATTGCTTTGAATTTGTGTGTAATGTTTGTGAAAACAGAATTTGAAAAGAACATCCCGTTCAGAAGATATACACGTAAAAGTATAAGTCCGATAAAGCGAATAGCTTGATGGTGCGTCCCAATGCACAAAGGAATTAGTAAAGTTATTAAAACATTTTTTAGCATATTGCATACTGTCGGAGTGAGGATAGACTAGAAAACTTTTTAAAAGAATTCGAAGATCTCGATCACTTTTTATTTTTTATTGCAATTTAAAGTTGAGTTTTAAGTTTATTTTTTCTTTTTCCAAAAGCTTTGTGAGTTATTAAAAACAAACTAGATGTTACTAGCGAGTAGTTTTGAATTTGATAGAACCATACAACAGTACATATAAAAAATTAAATGTAATTTAAAGACTATATACTAATAACTTTTTTTTTAAGAGCCATTTCACGTTTTCGCGCAAATATCTAAGACTTTAGTCGCCTAACTTACTATCTTAGGTAACCCCTGGCATGGTTGAATACATGCTAAAAAAAGGACTAGTCTTTCGTATTGATACTTTTACGAAAATACCGCTAGATGGCGTCACCGAGTAAACAAAGGCTCCGCGAAGTTCTGTTAATTTAAAATCTCAAAATTGTCCTTTTACTTATATATTATGTTTATCAGTTTAATATCAACAGACACCATAAGCACAAGTGTTATCTAACGTTAAAAAGTCGAAGTGAATTAGTTCAAAACACAAACAGTGACTACAGTGAAACAGTGTCGCCAACTGGATCAAAATGCAGTAAAATAGTGCCTGTGGCATCAGTTGTCATCACCATTGAACGGTGAATATGACTTTAACTTTATGAATCAATAAGTGTTACATTAAAACTAAATAAAAGCAAAAATAGTGATTCAATAAAATTTGAGTTGAAGGTACCGACATAGAAAAAAAAAACACAATATTTACCAGTCAAACCGTTACATCTGACTATTGACATACGGAAACAAAGCTTATTTTCGTCAACTTAAATTAATACCAAACAACGCGTTGCGCCTATCTGCGATCGGCGTGTACGGCGACTCGAGTTCGAATCCCAGCAACTGTAACTCTTTTTGTAAGTTTCGTTGGGACCACTGGGACCTACGATATGCGGCGTGCACCGCCACCTGCCGAACAATCGAAAAACCAAACTGGTAACATGGATGGGACTCAGGCATCAATGCGTAAACGTCCAAGAATAAATAACAATAGCTCGATTGAAATATCGCCTGAGAAATCCCATGAAGAAGCGACTCATCAGTCATTATCACCCGAAGTGATTCGAGAAATTATTCGCACTGAACTACGTAGCCTTCTTACTACCGATATCAGGAACATTGTGCAGGAGAGCGTGAGAGCTGAACTTAAGAACATCAGCTCGGAGCTAAGCCAGATGAAAGACTCTCTAGAGTTTACAAGCAAGCAATACGATGGCATGCAACTGGTTTTTGAAGAAAAGTCTAAGCAAATAGATCAGCTACAGAAAGAATATTACAACTTGGTACCTATGGTAAAAGATTTAACTTTAAGATTAAATCAGATGGAACAACATGCGCGATCTAGTAACATAGAAATCCTAAATTTGCCTGAGTACAAGTCTGAGAACCTAAATGTTACAGTGAAGCAATTATGTAAAGTGGTATCATGCCCTTTGAAAGAAAATGATATCGTTATGACTACTAGGATTGCTAAACAAAACCCTGAGGGTACGCGTCCTAGATCCATAGTTGATAAACTTTCTTCTCCAGCTGTACGCGACGAAATTCTAGCTGCCGTGATTAAGTTTAATAAAGCTAATCAGACGGATAAGCTCAACACTGCCCACCTAGGCGTAGCAGGAGATAAAAAGCCTGTCTATGTGGCTGAGCACTTAGCCCCACATAATAGAACTTTACACCATGCTACGAGGATGGCGGCCAAGGAGAAGAACTACAAATTTGTATGGGTGCGAAACGGTCGTATTTTTGCAAAAAAAAACGAAACCTCTGAACGTCTTCTTATAAAAAACAAGGACTCTCTGCTTAAATTAATTTAATTTACCACTATTGAGTCATTATCTTTGAATGTTTAATGAACAAATAATATAAAATTCGCAGATTTCTTAATTTATTACCAAAATACCAGAGGTTTGAAGACAAAAACGCATGAGTTGTATCACAATATTTTAATTAATGATTACGATGTTATTATTCTTACGGAAACTTGGCTCAATGAAGATATATCCAGTACAGAATTATTTGATGACCGTTACGATGTATATAGAAGAGACCGTGAACTCAATGAGCTCTGTGGGAAGAGGAGTGGGGGCGGAGTGCTGATCGCTATTTTAAAAAAACATAATTCTATTGACATGTCGTTTGATAATAGCTTGTGTGAAGATATGTGGGTTAAAGTTCAAGTTAAAACTAAACACAAAACAATCAGTCTTTGTTTTTGCGCGGTCTATATCCCATCACCAGTTAATATTAATGTGCTGGAGCATTACTTTGAGAATGCAGGCAAAGTCATTAGTACAGAGGGTAATGCCTTCATTGCAGGAGACTTTAATCTGACTAACATCAACTGGCTCAATAGCGATGACAGTAGCTTCCTAGTCCCTGATACCACTAATTGTCTAATCAACCATCTTTTTACTGAGTT
The DNA here is from genome assembly GCA_905163415.1 of Noctua fimbriata. Classification (NCBI taxonomy): domain Eukaryota; kingdom Metazoa; phylum Arthropoda; class Insecta; order Lepidoptera; family Noctuidae; genus Noctua; species Noctua fimbriata. The sequence goes on from LR990922.1 coordinate 273,488, forward strand.
CGTTGCGTTGAATGGTTTAGAACAGTTTAATTGTGTCAGGAATGATAAATCAAGGGTCTTAGACCTAATTTTAGCCAATATGACAAAAGTTGAAGTGAACGAATGCAATGATCCTCTATCTAGGTTAGACATACATCACCCTCCTCTAACGATCAATTTGGATATAAAACCTGAGAGAACTCTGAACTGCAATATGTTGCCTACCCGTAACTACCACAAGGCTGATTACGAGGCCATAACACAAAATCTTGACTCTATTAACTGGACTACAGCATTAGAGGGCTGTGGGACTGTGGACGATATGGTAGAAACATTTTATGAAAAAATCATGAGTGCTATAAGCAACTACGTCCCTTTTTCATATAAAGTAAATAATAACAAACATCCGCCGTGGTTTACGAAAGATCTCATTAAACTACTCAAACAAACATATAATTTAAGAATACGAGTTAAAAAATATAACAACGCTATGGATAAGATTGGTTTAGGGTTGTTGAAGGAGAGGTGCCGGTTATTAAACAAATCATCTTACATGAACTATATTAAAACAATAGAGGCTAGGATAAAAACTAATTCTAAATACTTTTGGACATACATTAAACATAAGCGTAAAAATAAAAGTGCAATCCCTGATAAAATGATTTTAAACAATGAAGCAGCTGAAAACAGTGCCGATATCTGTCAACTATACGCAAAGAACTTCTCATCTGTGTATAATCAGAACCACCCCAAACAGCAAACTAATACATCGAACAGTTTATTGCATTGTGGAAGCCTGAATGTTTTAAGTCACATTACACTTACAGAGGATATGGTTGCTAACAAACTGAAATGTCTGGACGTACACAAGGGACCAGGTCCTGACGAGCTTCCCCCAATTCTTCTTGCGAAATGTGCGAAATCATTTGCTACTCCCTTAACCTATCTTTTTAACCACTCACTTCAATCGGGTCGTTTTCCGAACGCGTGGAAAAGGGTTAAAATAGTCCCTATTTTCAAAAATGGTCGCAAAAACGATATTAAAAATTATAGACCGATATCGATAATTTCCATTATCCCAAAGGTTTTTGAGTTGTTAATTTATCCCATTCTGCACAGCCACTTGAAAAATCATATAGTAAGCAATCAGCATGGCTTTTTTCAGGGAAGATCAACTTATTCTAATCTGGTAGCTTTCGCAGAAAATGTGATAGAGCAGGTGGACCAACGGATTCAGGTTGACGCAGTGTACACTGATTTTAGTAAAGCATTCGACAAAGTAGACCATCAACTGTTAATTAAAAAACTTGAGAAATTCGGAATCCACGGTCCTCTATTGCTGTGGTTTCAGTCGTACCTTAGTGGTCGTATGTCGTACGTTGTTTTGAATGGCACCCGATCTGAGGATTTTCATGCGACGTCTGGGGTACCTCAAGGCTCCCACCTGGGGCCCTTGCTATTCAATATTTTTATAAACTCCATTATCCACTGTTTCCATCACGCAGCATCTTATCTATTTGCAGAAGATCTCAAATTGACTCTGCCCATAAAATCTATGAAGGATTATTATTTACTACAGGCTGACCTAGACAGACTGGTTGAGTGGTGCAAAGAAAATAGAATGAGTTTAAACATTGAAAAATGTTTTCATATAAAATTTTGTCGCAATAAAAACGTTTATAGCACGAAATACTAAATTTTGGGTAACACCCTGAAGAAAGTGAATAATATCCGCGACCTGGGAATCTTGATGGACAGCAAATTGACGTACAATAACCACATTGATAAGATAATATCAAATGCAAACAAAATGCTAGGTTTTGTATTAAGGACTTCAAAACCGTTCAGCAACTCTCAGACTAAAATTATTCTATATGAGACGCTGGTTCGCAGTAATCTAGAGTACTGTTCACAGGTATGGTCACCTCATTACAGCGTTCATAAGCAGCGTATTGAGCGAGTCCAAAGGAGGTTTTTGTATCACTTATCTTTAAAAAATAAAACCGCGCAACAATTAAAATCTTACAAGGACCGTGTTCTTCACTTTAAACTTCAAAGTCTAAATAACCGCAGAAAAGTACTTGATTTATGCTTCCTTCACAAGTTAATGACATCCTAAATAAATACCGACCTTCTGTCAAAAATATTGATCAATGTTCCTAGCAGGTTGCCCCGGTCACATACCTACAATTTGTTCAGACAACCTAGGCACAAAACCAACTTAGGTGACAACTCCCCCCTTACAAGAGCAACCAAATTGTATAACGCTATATGGCGCAAAGCTGAACTCGATATTAATCACGATAGTCTTAACGTATTTAAAAGGAAATTATATAAGCACTTTCAGTTAAAGGACATTTGAATTATCATTTCATTAATTTAATTTGTATTTAAATTTAATTTGTATTTAAATTTAATTTGTATTTTAATTTAATTTGTATTTTGATTTAATTTGTATTTTAATTTAATTTGTATTTTAATTTAATTTGTATTTTAATTTAATTTGTATTTTAATTTAATTTGTATTTTGATTTAATTTGTATTTTAATTTAATTTGTATTTTAATTTAATTTGTATTCCTATTTTTAATCTCAATTCCAACAATTATTATTATTCATCATGACATTACTATGTAAATTTTAATTTGATTGACTGTATTCTGATATTAATAATGGCATGATTGTTTAATTTTATATATTCCCAATTTAATTTCTATTAAATTATGTATTTAGAGCATGTGTACTCGATAATGTATAAGCTGTGGTTACCTATAATTAAGTGTACGTTACAAGACCAGGTATTTTGTAAAAGTTTTCATTTTATATAAGAAAATTGTAATGTGACTTGTTGGTAATCCAAAATAAATAAATAAAAAATAAAAATAAAATACTTCATGTAACACATTTACAAAAACTTGTTTTTTTACTATGTAGTGATTAATCTCCCACAACTAGTTTACTGAAAAATCATCGCGGAGTCAATTTCAGACTCCTATATCTATCATTAATATTTATAAATTTCACTGAAAAAAATACATATAGCATCAGACATATAATTTTGTCGACAAACAATGTACTAGAATATCGATAATTAGTAACATTAATTTGTAAAAAATCGAAGTCTTAGGTCAATTTTTACGTTTTACATCGCTATTTTAGCGCGACTTTTTAGAATAAAGCGTAATTACATTTAAAAAAATCATGTTAAAATAAACTATGTTCTTTTACTAAACTAATTCCTAAGTTTTATTAAAATCAGACATAATATAATTTTTAATAGCACTCTAAATTAGAATAAATTACAATGCATAAACGGGCACCGATTAGTACGGCACGAGCGCCCGTCGACGAAGGACCTGTGCCAATTTTTCAGGCGTCCCGATTTTCGAGCGCATCTATCGTAAACGCATTTTTGTACTACGACCACAAGATTTTGATACTCTTTCTATTTTTTTTCCTAAGGTAAGTGATTAGTGAAAGAAATTTAATTTATAAAACACTAATCGCAGATGGCGATTCTAGTACTTATAAAAGTATATTAGAGAGTCGACCTTACCCGGATATACCCATACAAAAAATTGAATGCACAAACCATTTGTTGAGAAATTACAACGGGAAAAACTTGTTTCTTCAAAAAGATACAGCTATACCTCTCAACGAACGTAAACTTTTAAATATGGACAGACTGAAAAGGCTACGTACTGCAGACCGTGCTGCTATTAAATATAGACAACAGGACGATGGTTCAGATAATAAAATGTAATTGTTTCCCTGTTTGTGTTATTTCTGTTATATACTTTACATAACATATATTTGGGTTTTTTTATTAGTCTAGAAAGCTTATTGGATTATTAGACTGAATAAATAAATTATCTTTTTGCGTAAATCTCAATCCAAGGTGCATTACGATTATAACGGCTCAAGATTGTTTAGTCCGTCTCGACAGTCGCGCTGCACTGTCGAGACGGAAATTTTGTGAAATGGCTCTTAATTTGAGCCCCATACTCAAAATGAGTTTGGGAATTTTTCAATATAAAAATTAGAAAGTTGTAATAAAAAACCAGTGTGGCCAAGAGTGAGTTCTTGGGCCTGAAAAGATAGCAAATGACCTCTCCCTCTCCATTCGGCCAATTCAATTTGGCAAACGATGCAAACACCCTGTATATTGTTTCATTATATTATAGGTACTCAAACAAAAATCCTAATACTATTCTGTAATTCGATTAGTTGGTCGGTCGAGAAACGATGTTTCAAGATAATGGGCCATCGCGCTGCCAATGATTCGAGCGATTCGAGATTTGAATGCATCCAGGTAGTGAACTGTCGCGCTCATTATTTATCGATTTCAAGTACTATCGAGTTAACGTTTTCGAGCAAGTGTTATTCGATCTCACGTCATTCAATTTCAAGTAGGGAACCCCTTTTCGCTAGTTATGTTTAAGTCCTATGTAATAGGGGGCGAGCCTATTGCCATCAACCGGGCACAAGTCCAAACTCTACTACTGAGAATTTCCTGATGGAAAAGCTGAATAACATTTTGCCCGACCTGGGAATCGAACCCAGGACCTCATGCTCAGCAGCCGCGCTTGCGACCACTAGACCAACGAGGCAGTCTCAACTACAACTAAAAAGGTTAAAATAAAAAACTTTCTGTAAAAAAAAAACAACTTCCAAAAAAGCAGTAAAATGACTTTACTTTCGGGAGTCGGTGGCAAAAAAGTCAATGAAACAAGCAAAGTAACCGATTTCCGAAAGTTTTAGCCGTCTTTTTTGATTGCAGTTTATCTGTAATGTTATAAACTACTAGCACTTCGCCCGCGACTTCGTCCGCGTGGATTTCGAAAATACAGCCCATCAGTATTGCTCGTTGGTATTGTAGCTTTCTATAGGTCAAAGAATTTTATAAAATTTAAGTTAAGTAGGTACCTAAAACGCTAGGTGGCGCTGCTTCTAGAATGACGTTTAAATAAACGCTCTGCTTTTAATATTAATTAGAAATTTAGTTACGAGTTTTATTCACTAACTGTGGAGTTATGTCCAAAACAATACATCATAATCTGACCCAATAACAATCACAAAGAAAAACAATAACAAGTGACAATTTAGAATAAACCACTAATTTTCAACCTAGGTACAAAACATTCTGTGACCCAAATAATTCCCTAACAATAAGTGCATTACAAACAAATAACAACAAAGACAAAGTGAAAAAGTGATTCATTAGTGTTTGAACTTCAACCGTCGTAACATCGACAAAAAGAAGCGATTTTGAACCTTAATCCGTATTTCAGTAGTTGCGGCAGATTAAATGTCTTTGCATTTAATCTGCCGCAACTACTCAAAAAATTCGACTTCAGAACTATTACACAGTTGGCCTAGTGGTAAATGCATACTACTTTTGCCTATTAAATTGCGACGTTCAAGTGGTCGCGAGTTCGAACCCCAGTACCACACCAACATTTACCACACAAAAATTCGTATTTGTAATTTTACAAATACTAAAACCTCACTGGAATAGTATAATGTCGTCAAGCCTCATATCAAGCACTGGCAATAGCGGCCGAAAAATAATACCGCTAGTAACATGTCATAAGTGTAAAAAGAAGGTAGACATTAAAAGTACAGCCTTGTGCTCTGCATGTGATAACAGATATGAACTCGATTGCGATGGATACCCGGAACACATATATCGGCTCAAGGACTCGGAAGCAAAACAGAAGTGGAGGAGATGTTAAGACGTGTATCAGAAACAAAAGATATGCTAAAGCCGAATCTTTATCCGGCATTACAATGCGAAAAAAGCAAACTGTTTTGAAGACCACACCACCTAAGGAACAAGTACCAATAATACTGTCAAATAGCTCAATGTTATCTGATTCTCACATACTTACTGACTGCGAAACATCTGATGAGTCATATAGTATAACTCCCAATAAATTATCAAGGAGTGTTGACAGAACTGTAAGTGATTTAATAACTACCTCAGAGATGAAAGAGACAATTGCTCAACTTACACTCAAACTGGAAAGTACAGAAAATGAATTAGAAAATGTTTTGTTAGAAAACACCGATCTACATAAACATATAAATAAATTATCCACGGAAATCAGCACTTTAAAGTCCCTGTGCCAATCTTCTACCATTTTTCAATATCCGGGGTCAATTACAAAAAAAAAGAAGCAAGCCCTGTTACAACAACAACTTAAGTTCTTTACCGTCCTCTCCATCGTCAGCATCATTCAAAGTGGAGACCACTGACTACGCACTTCGCCTGGAACAGGAAATACTAGTAATTCAAAAGAAATTACAGATCGCATCTTTGTTACGACGAAGTTTCTACCGCGGCAGTAAAATTTGTTTTAGACATAAAGTCTTACCTCACTGATCGAAAACGGTACACAGAGATATCCAGAGTATGTACTAAAACTAAGCGTGAATTAAAATATTTATCTCCTAGCAGAATACCTAAGCTTGGGGTTCCGCAAGGTAGTGTACTTGGGCCATTATTATTTCTGCTTTACATTAACGGCCTACCGCGTCAAATTCACCATCCAATGACATTATTTGCGGATGACAGCACAGCTATAATAGAAAGCATAGATAAAACTGAATACAAAAAAGATATAAACGACACCCTTATGACTATAATAGATTGGCTTAATAAAAATAATCTAGTGATAAATCTAAATAAAACACAAGTCATGCATTTCTACCAGCGGCTAGAGCCAGAAAATATGATGGTAAAGTATAATGACCAAACCGTAGATACAACTACAGTAACGAAATTTCTAGGAGTACACATCGACAATAAACTGACATGAAAACATCAAGCTGAACACGTTTGTAATAAATTAAGTAAAACGGCTTATGTACTCTATAGCCTTTCAAAAAAAGTTAACATAAATACATTGGTAACAGCTTATCATGGTTTAGTTGCTTCCTCACTCAGATTTGGTGTCATATTTTGGGGAAACTGCAGTGAGAGGGAAAGGATATTTAGGGCCCAAAAACGATGCCTTCGATCAATGACAGGTCTTAATTTTTTTTCTTTCTACAGAAAGGAGGATACTCACGTTGCCATCGTTATATATACTAGAAGTTGCCCTATTCGTTAGAACGAACAAGCACCTGTTTACGTCAGTAGTAGGTAAAAGACAACGATCAGGACCAATAAGATCACAATATAAGAATCAACTTTACACAGGTGGTTACCAAACGTCTTTACTCAAAAACAATATTTTAACCATGGGTATTGATATATATTAAATTGATATATAATAAACTACCGCTACATTTAAAAGAATTACCCATAAAAGTTTTTTAAAAAAAGTTAACAAAACTGCTACTGGACAAGTGTTACTACACAATTAAACATTTTGTTACTGATAAAACTTTCTGTTAAAGGGGTGTATTCTGCTTCCGCGTGATTTAATTTTAGTGACATTCCTTTATTCCAATTCTAATGATACTTTATTTATTTTTTGTCATTTTATTGACATTCATAATTGAATTTAATAATAGAATTTTCAGACATTTAAAAATTAATTTGTTGACATTTTGTAGTTTAATTGATTGAGTTTTTGACATTTCGTTTTATTAAAAAAAATATATATACATATATTAATGACATTTGTAATTTTATTTTCTGCCATTTTTAATTAAATTGATTAACATTTTTGTAGTTTAAGTTATTGACATTTTTTATTTTTGTTTAATTTGTATTATTGGCATTGTGCTTAATTCCGAATGTCTTAATATGAGTATTTTTAATAATGTTAGTAATGCTGCTTAGTGAATGGAATGCTTTTTTAATGTGTCTATTTTTTTTGTTTACTGAATGGTTAATGTTAAATAAATAATTTTGCATGCCGTACGTCAAAATGTATCGGGGCTCTCATAAAAATTACCATCATATCTGTATACCTACATTATTGGCAAATAAATGATTTGATTTGATTTGATCTAACTAAACGTCAACGCAACGTCCGTGTAGCTTCACTGTTACTGATGCGAGCTCGAAAGATGACCCCTTGTTCATTGCAGATACAAATCGGTGTTAAGTAAACATTAACAAGTACGTCGGCTGGGCGCCGCCGATGTGTCTGTTGTTCGTACGTGGCTCAGCGGCAACACAATACTGGCAGCGACGCAACAATATATTATCAGGGAACTGCGCGCGTCACAGTCGTGACGCTGTGACCCTCGGGACTGGCGGGATTGACAAATCCAACGTCATGCGATGAAGGGTTTTATCCTGCCACCGTATCGCACAGAAATATGGCCGCAGTTTTTCAATCCTTATTTAAGTGAGCGAATATCAAGCGTAAGGCCCCCTGCTCCCGTGACCCTCCCCCCTACACCCTACACGCTCTTAGCACCCCCACACAATATATTCCCATCGGAAGCCCCCGATGTGTTCCCGTATATTTTTCTAACTGCATGTAATTTGAAATGAACTGTTATGAACGTACTGTTTGCGTGAAATCCCGAAATTGGCTCTGTGTCCAATAATTTAATACAATTGTTATCCATCTGTTTTACAGCTGGTGATTCTCTATTAATAAATAAATAAAAGCTTTGGGTGATGAATATGCGAGTGGTGCAAGTGGCTGCATCGCGCTGCAGTCCGCGCTCGACGAGTATCTCCACAGCTTCCAACATTACGGCGCACAACGTGTTGACAACGGCGACGCTAAAAGGAGGGATATTATCCGACCACGGCGAAGCGAAAAGGAGGATTATGGTTTTATTACCCGACTAAGGCGAAACATACAAGGCACAGGGGACATACAGGGTGTAAACGGACCCTTCACGAAGACGTCAACCAAGTATTATGTAGATCAAACTAAATAACTTTACGCAAAAATAATTGAAGGGAAACGACTTTCTTTTGCGGTGAAAAATCACGTTTTATTTTTCTTTTCTTTTAAAAAAAAAACATACGTTTAAAAGTATGTTTTACCGTAGAACTCAATGTGACGCACTGAAAACATGGTGCTAACAGATGGATTGAATAGTACGGGGTTGGTGGAGGTGTTTAAGGGTCTTACATTAAAAGCAAGTATTAAAAAAAAAAACTTGTGCAAAAGTTGGTATTTTGACCCCCAATATCTCCGTAACTAGAAGGCTCCCACCAGGTATGGTCTAAAACAAAAAACATATCGCAGTGACAGGGAGAACAAGTGCCTTTCGGCTTCGTTGAGGGACTTGTTAAACCCTTTTTATAAAACTAGCTTACGCCCGCGGCTTCGCCCGCGTAGAATTCGGGAATTGCCTACGGGATCTTACTTCTGGGATAATAAGTAATCTTTGTGCTATACCTGACTATAATCTATCTCTGTGCCAAGTTTCATTCAGATCTGTTCAGTCGTTCTGGCGTGATTGAGTAACAAACATCTTTCCATCCAAACTTTTGCATTTATAATAGTTTTTGTATCTATGAGTAATATTAGTTTTTCCTTTTAAAGTTGAATAGGTAATAAAGAAGAGTTAGTGTAAGTATTTAATTTTATTTGAGTGATACGCTGCTCGTGTTTTTTGACATTAGTTACTTATCTATTACATTACATTATGTGAAATATTATAATAATATTATATTGGTATATTAATATCTTGGTTTGAGATTGGACCCCGGTGACGACAATTAAATGATTAATTATGAATCTATTCTTATACATAATACTTTTACATAATATTTAATATCAATGTTTCGTATCACGAGTCAACGCGAAAATCGGGATTTCAAATATATTTACAGACACGTCTTTCTCAGAAAAATCATACCTTCTTACTAATAGGTACTACTTCGTATAAATCACTCGTCGACGTGAGTTTCGAAGCCCTTTTGACTCTGGTGTGGGATGATTTTGGAAAAACTGTGATACAAGTTTCTCATAATTTTAACTGAAGAGTATGTACACAATTTTTTAAGTCAATCGACTTCGAGAATAAAAAGTTTCACAGAAAGTTCAACATCCCATTTCACCCTCTTAGAGGTGGAATTTCAAAAAACCCTTTCTTAGTGGATACTTACTCTTCACAAAGAATACACCCTCCAAATTTCATGTCTTTAGGACCAGTGGTTTGGGCTGTGCGTTGATATATCAGTCAGTCAGTCAGTCAGGACTTTGAATTTTATATGTATAGACAGAATATAACCCCAAAATAATTTAAATAACAATAAGTTGGAAAAACTAAAATCCGACTACTGAAAAATCAAACTCTAAAAAGTATGAAACAAGAAAATATTCTCGTCTGTGATTATTATGTACAGCAAGCCAAGCTGATTAGTTTACATCGCACACAGCGGTAACTGTCATTGTACGAGCCGGTAATGTTCATACAGCCGCACATTATTATTGTGTTCGTATATGTAGTCTACCCTACACGGGGTTTATTTTTTTATCTTTAACCGTGTAGGGTACACGGGTAAAGATAAAATGAACGGGTTTACAATAAGGCCAACATTTTATACAATTGTAACATGGTCACCATAGCTGATTGGTGTGATTGGTGCGTTCGTTAGTAATCTAAGCTCGACGATGTGAGTTCGATCCCAGCTGATGAGTTATTTTTGCTGTTTTTTACTTTTTGCTCTTTATTATCTTGTGATTAATTTTGTGACCAATAAAATCACTCAAGCAAAAAGTAAAAAAGTAATTAAATAAAACCAATAAAATAATTTGATTTTTTATTAGATAAACATTGGTATTTGGTTTGAAAGAGCCTTTTCCTTCCTTACTTTTAAGTTTCAATTTAGTGGGGACTGTATATTAGCAAAAAAAGCTTGTGTGATTCTGATACAATGATTTAATACGAACTGGTTTTAAACATATATAGGCTACAGCTCCATACTAGACATTCGAATGAGTAAAACACTGTTGTTTACCAGTTTTATTGACAAAGGCAAAGTTTTTTGTTGGTAAGGATGGACGTAAATAATTTGTCAAAGTAGGCAGGTATATAAATTGAATCAAAGTAAAATTAGAGGTAAAGTGAATCTACATGTTAGATAGTAAGAAATTATGACAATTTCTAACCGCATAACAATAACATCACTTCACCATACTTTCAATACTTTACGAGTTGTGGTTTTAAAAAGAGGATTAGAGGAGGCGATTATTAACATTTATACCTTAATGCTAAGGTTTATATTTGTTCACATTCGCTTAACAAATATGAACATTATTTGCATAAAAATAAGATTCATATTCGTCTACTAATTAAAATAAATTCGACTATAATGAGTCGGTAAACTTTCGTTTTCTATTACTTCTTGTAATCTTCACCTCATGCCGTTAACCATATTCACGCATATGTTACTACTTTACGCCCATCCTTATCCGACTTAAACGTTTTTTCGTCGCTATAAACCAGCACATTGTTCTCCCGATCAAAATTGATGTATAACCTAGCAAAGTGTAGTCGGTTTTGTCGGTGCGCAGTGGACAGCAAAGGTGCGCGCTGGCTTGCTGCAACGTAATCCATCAGAATGTAGGTGATTTCTCACATTATTTAATAGACTAGAAACGGGATATTTACCATGTTTACTGTTTCTATTGAGTTCCCGATATTTTGGCGCTGTTGCAAGCACCATGATCACGGATAAACTGAAGTTATTGTAGGTGGGTGTTTATGAGCAGACAAATCGGTCTACCCTTACAAGCAAGTAAACTACAACCCGACGGCACGAACGAACCGCAGTACACGCAAAATAATAAAGGATTATCAACATATTACCACAGATGATACAGCTAAGTACTTGCTCCCTCCTAGAAATATACAGCCCCCCAAACTATAGTGCTTACCAAAAGTACACAAGCAAAATGTTCCGTTACGGCCCATAGTCAGTCAGATTGACTCGCGCACCTACTACCTAGCGAAACACGTAGCTTCTGTTCTTCAACCATTAGTTGGACATTCAACATCTTATGTGAAAGAATCTCGACATTTCATTGACATCTTGCAATCCATTAATCTCCAAACAAATGACGTAATGGTCACATTCGATGTTGAGTCCCTATTTACCAATGTACCAGTGGCGGACTGCATGGAAGTAGTTAAGGTAAAATTGCAAGAAAATAACATCCCTGTGGAATACGTGAAATTACTACACCACTGCTTATCTACCAGTTACATCATATACCAAGGTCAATACTACCTGCAGATTGGTGGTGTAGCCATGGGTAGTCCAGTGGCTCCAGTGGTAGCCAACATTTGGATGGAACATTTTGAAGAGTTGGCGGTCTCCGCTGCATGCACACATAAAATTGTGGAAAAGGTATGTTGATGACGTCTTTGGGATCATTGAAGGATACCATCTAGAGGTAGAACTATGCTTGGCACATCTTAACAGAATACATGGCAAAATAAAAATTTACCTACGAGATGGAAAATGAGAGGACAATTCCATTCTTGGACGTGAAAATAGGGGTCTGTACTGACGGTTCTCTAAGCCACTCAGTCTATAGGAAATTGACTCACACGGATCGATATCTACACGCTGATTCTCACCACCGTCTCTCTGTAGTGACTTCACTCATCAACCGCGCATATGATCTATGCGACGAGGAACATTTACGTGCTGAGCTAACACATGTGCAGAGGGTCCTCAGAGAAACGGATATACAGTGAAACCCGCGCAGCCTAAACCGGAACCTGGTTGTAAGCACCGGAGGTGCGAGGTTGAGAGGCAGCCAGCATTTTTGCCGTACGTGAGGGGAGTGACAGATAAGGTTGGCAACATTCTTAGGAAATACGCCGTATAGACTATCTTCACTCCTTTCAAAAAAGTGTCTCAGATGCTGCGTTCGCCGAAGGACAAATTTCCGCTGGAAAAGTCCGGTGTTTGTAAAGTAGACTGCAGTTGCGGCAAGTCTTATATCGGTCAGACGAAACGTATGGTAGCTTGTCGAATATCGGAACATATCAGGGCGGTGATGAACAACGACACCCAAAAATCGGCCATTGCTCAACATCTCCTGGAATCAGGATTGAACCACTGGATTGAGTTACATAAACCTCAGGTCATCTCAACAGAACGCCACTATATTCCTAGACTGGTTAAAGAAGCCATTGAGATTACCAAATATAGGAACTTCAACCGGGATGATGGATTTTAACTGTCGAGAGCTTGGAATCCATTCCAATTCCATCTGTGTAAAAAGCGGAAAAGTGCGGAAAAAAGTTCGCGAGCGGACACAGTGAGTTTCGTGTGTCGGGAACAGAATCGAGTTTTGAGTGACAGTGGTAGCGGCAATGAGTGCAAAAAACGAACAAGAAAGAGGGTAGACCGATTTGTCTGCTCTTATACACCCACCCGCAATAACTTCAGTTTATCCGTGATCATGGTGCAATGTGTGGTACATATCCCGTTTCTAGTCTATATTATAATAATTTTAGGTGACCATGATAGTTTAAAATCAGATTTCTCACAGTTTATAAGCACATATTGTGTGCTGTTGCTTTTACGCGGGTGGACAAGAAGGATCAGCCTTATGCCTTGCCACGATGTCGTGGTGTCGAGCCGATGAATTTGCCTTTGGTTTTAGCCTGAGATGTTCTACGTCTCCAAAATCCGCATATCGGTGGTTCTCCTCTGTGGATAAAAATAGTATTTGTAATACTATTAATAATAGCTGTTATTATAATGAATATATACTACATTTAAATACTATATACATAATATACACTATGTTTATACAATATGCTTATATATACCTAATTAATTGTATATACATAAATACAAGATATACACTGAAATTAGCTTTTCTTAAACTGTAAGGCCTAAATCAAGCTAATTTTAGATCAAGTTAATTTTATCATAATCATCATAAGATTAAAAAAATAAAAAAAAGCTTTCAGTTATGATAATATATTATTATAACTGTGGTAGGTATTGCACTTAAGTTACATTAATTATTTATTCCTAGTAAACATTGTAAGGTGAGAAGAGTTAGTTAAATATCAACATAATATTATTATATGTAACTGTTACTCACTGATATCATTAAGCGCCTTCCAATTTCATTTCTTCTTAGCGTGTTGATGACAATTCAAATTGTCGGTAGTTATTTTCTAAACAGTCAAAATAAAATGACCTGAGAGTTCCGTGTTTATCTCAAACGTTGAAAACTTTATTACACAACCATGAACGGGATCGAATCGTTATAAATTCTACTTGTAAGTAATGTTTTAACAAAATAATGAAAACAAAAAGAAAAAGAATATATTGTTGCATACATGGTTTGAACTTAAGGCTTCTTGTTTACTGACCAAAGACGATAGCCATTGTGCCAAGCTTGCTATAGTAATATTATGCAAAATATTATATCTCCTTCAGTACCATAAGTGAATGATGACTATATATTGGTATATGGTAATTGATATGCCACACGCACACTAATAAAAACCGAGCTCGCTCGTTTTATTTAGTGTTTGTGTGCTTAGCTATGACTTCACCCACACATATAAACTGTAAATCAAGTAGGTGGTCCAACTGTACCTACAAACAATTCAATATTTATCGTCTATTAAATGCCACTTACCCTAAAAATACATTGTAACAGTAGTAAGGGATCCCAAACTTTAGGGCTTTGCTTACCGATACGTCATCGTGCCGGATGCTGCTGGATACTGCCGGATGCTGCCGGGGGCTGACGGCTCAAGGGCGGCTCGCATATTATCTCTATGATCTCAGTCGCCAAGTTAAACCAGTTTAACTTTATATTGTATGTTTGACCCTGACAGACCCTGTCAAATTAGTGTTAAAACTCCACACCGTCACTGTCGGTTCTGTCACGGTAATAATATTTACAGTACTGTATCTTCATACAAACGGTCGAAACGCGAGTCATACCTACACGCCTCGAGTCTGATACCCACTTAGTACCCAAGAAGTCGAGCGTTAAATGCTTATGCAGTACCATCATTTTTCCAGTGGTAAGTATATTGGTTTTATCATCAGTTCAACTGATGAACGCGGAAAGAAGGCAGTTTGAGTGTGCTTAATAGATGTTCTCGTGCGCGAAGCTCTCTTCAGTCGTCACTGGCGGGCGCCTTGCAACTACAGGCTCCGGCCGCTCCTGGTATCTTGCGTGAAGGAAGAGGGCTTCGTTTCACAGAGATAACAACACTAAACTTAACTCTTCATAAGGTTTCAGGAAGCGACTCGTAACTCTTCAGGACTGTGTTAAACAATTTTTCCATTAAAAAGTTCCGGATTGATGACTACGATTTGTTCAAATTTTGTGCGCACTTACGTACCTACTTCGGAGGTTTTCCGAATCGTTTTTTTTTTCAAAATTTTCATGCGATTAAAACAAATATTTTAGCAAGACTCGAATCATCTAATTAATGCACTGAGAAACTTAGGCAGTAAGATTGGCTTACGGCAGAAAGTCCACAAAACAATTCTGTTTAACCGTGTTTCATTTTAATAAATGTTTGTCACACACTTTCAATTTTATTCACTCCATTTGAATACCCAAACAATTCTTATTTGTTAAAAAAATGTTTGGTCACCCTATTAGAAAGAGACAAAGGGCTCTGTTGTAAATATCTCTCTCTCCACGATTTTCTGGTAGAGTGCTCAGTCCAGTTTATTATAATAAGTCCAAGGGATAGGGTGAAAAAAGTGACACACAAGTGATTTAGGTACCTACGCTTGCGTTAAAAAAAGTCTCGAATTTATAAAATTTATTAAATCTACTCAACTAAGTCATCATCATCATCTGCCTAGCCTTTTCCCAACTATGTTGGGGTCGGCTTCCAGTCTAACCGGATGCAGCTGAGTACCAGTATTTTACATGAAGCAACTGCCTATCTGACCTCCACAACCTAATTAGTACTGGGTAATACGATACCCCTTGGTAAGACTGGTTGTCAGATTCTTTGGGCCACTGACTACCTGTAACGACTGTCAAAGATCTACAAATGACAGCCGGGACCAACGGCTTAATGTGCTTTCCGAGGCACGAAGGAAACTCGGTACTCAACTAAGTAGATGAAATTAAAATACTGTAAGCGCGGCAGCCCTGTCGTTTGCGAACGTACCGCCCGGTTGTAGGTAATTATTTCAAGGACAGGGCCGAGTCGCAATACTGTATTTATATTTATCCTGTGGTTCTGTCTATACGAGATTCGCGAAACGGCAGTTATATCTGTGCACTAAGATATTAGCAGTAATAAGGCTGTCATTGAGACAAACCAGCAAGCAAAACAGCGGGCTGCTGCCACTGCCGACTCTCTCGTGCAGACGCCTAGCTGTGGTTAAAAGGTCGAAAGATATCTTTTGTTCAAATAAATTTCTTTTTAAGTAAGCGTTCGTTTCTAATTTTGGATGACCCCTTGTTTTGCAGACAGAAATCTCGAAGAATTTCGTTTCGCCCAAAATGTTTCATATGGCGGATCCGGTCGTTAGTACGGACATAAAATGTATTGGAAAGCGCGCCTGTGTGCAGTGGTGACATTACGTGACCTACTTACCAGTCTACCCACACCACAGCGTGCTTCTACAGAGCCCTGATGTCCAGCTCGAGGCGAGGGCGACATTCCATGTCTGATCGCGGCGAAGTTGAGACGTTTTGGAACTGTACCCGATTCATTGTGCCCCGTGTTATTGTGTTAATTTGTAATATCGAGTAATTAGTTAGTTTTGCTAGAAACATGGTATCACACCCAGTGTATTTTCATAGCACGAAACCCCTCGTCTGCCCACATGATGTACGAGCCTAACGGAGTAAATCCTGACATATCCGACACATATAATATTTGTTTCTTGTATTTTTATTTCTAATATTATTGTTTTAACGACTATTTACATGAATGAAACATTTTTCACAGAAATACAATTCAATGAATTTTATAATCACATTTTTTTATTTAACCAACTTATCAAACTGTAGAATTATTTTTTAACGAATGTTGTTTGTTCGGTGTTTTCCATGGTATTTTATTTCAACGAAAATGTAAAAGTAGACGTTATTCTAACCATAATTTTATAAATAAATATACACACAGTCGAATGCGTCTATCGTACCCCTATTTTTTATGTTGTTTTGTATACACTACTCACCACATCAATATAAACAAGGCATTGTGGTAAGAAAAATGTAGTGTGTATGTAGTGACGTCAATGTATGTTATCCTATATAATCATGTGTAACCTAAAATAAAGGAGAGTATTACTTGGGCAGTCGCGTGTATCATTTCTCTCCACAAATACCTTCGACCTTACATGGCGACCCTGCCAGCGGACATCGCCGCGCGATTGCGTTACCGACGCCGCCGTGCCGTATAAGGGCTGTAAGTCTTAAACAATTGGACTAAGTAAAGCCGAGCTAAGATGGATTACAATATTTTATTTGCTAACGGCTGTGACAAGTCGAATTCGGTACACAAATTTCGAGTTTATTAAAAATGGGAAGTACGCAGACTAAAGAAGAGACCGTGGTGATGCAAAACGCAGCCGGAGGAACTAATAATACGCATCTGGAGGAGGTGAAATTTCATATTTCCACCATCACCATACTGATGATCATAGTGGTACTGGTTCTGGGACTCGGTGTGCTGTATTTTCTGATACAAATGTATCGGCGTTGTCATGTACGCTGGATAAATCAGGAGATATACAGGAGTGCGATAACAAGAAGATCTGGAGCGAGGCAATCTGGACATTCCCCGGAGAATGGACGGCCGAAGGGCGACATAGTATGAAAACAAAGGTAGCGGTCACCAGTTTACGCCTCTGCAGTATAAGTAACCAGTGCTAAAAAAAAAAAAAAAAAAGTGTTAAGTGATGAAAGTTCAAGTGGTAAATTCGGTGAATTCAAATCGACCATAAAATATAAACTGTGTGGCTATACTATATCCAGAAAACCAGAAAACAACAAGCATCGTAAAATGGACTTAGAACTTTATTTGTTAAGTGCATAATCGTAACAACTATAATCGTAGTAAATAATATGTACCCGTAACTGTAGGTAAACAATAACTTGTTAAACAAATAATGATGGTAAGTAATGGCAGATGTCTTGGAACTATTCTATAAAGAATTGAAATGTATTAAAACATATTTAATTAAAATAGGCCCTAAACGTAGGCAAGGAAATGTATTAGAGAAAAAGTTGTGTGAAACAAAGGAAATTTATGATAAATATACTGATATAATCAAGGAGATATCTGACGATATAAAGAAGGGTAAAGTAGGACAAAGTGAAAAGATATTAATAGATAAATATTGTATCGATTTTAAGTCATTATATAACCAAATTTTAGATTTATGCGCTATGTCAAGTACGAGTAGTAGCGGTGAGGATACAAAAATGGAGTCTTTTAAATTGAAAGTAGCTCTTAGTTTATTACCTATAATAACAACAGATAATGAATGTTCCCTAAAGCAAATAATTGACAATGTAGAATACTATAGCTCGCTATTGGGTAGTGATGAATGTAAAAATAAATTAGTACAGTTTGTTTTGAAGAGCAGGTTGTCTCAGCACGCTAAATTGCAGTTACAGTCAGATTATTCAAATATAGACGATTTGATAAATGATATGCGAAGAGTGTTACTGCCTCAAAAGTCACCGTTTGCAATACAAAATAAAATTAATCAATTAAAGCAAAATGAACTCACAGTACAGGACTATGGTAACAAACTATCGGAACTTTTCGTGGATCTGACGGTGTCTCAAGCCGAAGGTAATTTAGAGACATATAAAACTATTAAACCCTTGAATGAAAAGCTAGTTATCAAAAGATTTGCCGATGGCCTGCGAAACCGCCGTCTTTCAACTATCATTGCAGCCAGGAACTACGAATCAATGAAGGACGCTATACAAGGTGCGAAGGATGAAGAAACATCCATAGCTAGCCCATGTTCGGGTTCCGGCGAGATTCTAGGTATGTATTCCAGAGGAAGACAACAGGAGAACCGTGGAGGTTATCAAAATAACAATAATTATAACAGGACATACTATAATAGAGGTCGAAACAATGATTTCAGTGCTCGACGAGGCTACCACAACCCTCGTGGGGGGCAGCAGACACATCAGCAGAGCCGCAGGGCAGCACAGCGAGGCCGAGGATCACCATGGCGTGGTAGAGGTAGGACATATTGTGAGAATCGCGGTAACCAAGGGATAAGCCAACCGCCCAAAGACACAACTAAACACGAGGTTAATGTTCTAACGGGACCAGACAATCAAGTCTTTGAAAATGAGTTTTTTCGTGAATAACAGAGTTATTTTCGCAACAGATACTAACTATTACATTAATTTAACTTCTAATAGCAAAACATATTCATGGTTAGTTGACACCGGTGCTACAATTTCGGCTATGAAATATAAATATGTTCTAGAACAAAACATTCCAGTCCAAAAAGAGGACATAGTCATAAATGGAATTGGTGGCAAAGTCCATGCAATAGGATATGTTTGTTTAACGTTGTCTTCGGGTGATCATCACCTTAATTGTAATAAGTTTTATGTTTTCGATACTCTGCCATGTCGGGCAAATGGCATCATCGGTCAAGACTTTATTAATAAACACAGGTCCATATTAGACTTCAGTAATGATACCTTAACATTGTTGACGCAACGTAATTTTAAAATAGTTTTACCATTACTGAGTTATAAAAACACAATAGAAATTTTCCCAAGATGTGAATCCATTCATTATTTTAGGACTGATTTTACAGAAGAGTGTGTAGTACATTCTAAGGAGATTAGTGATGGAATATTTTTGGCCAGTTGCATAGCAACACCAGTTAATGGACTAATACCGATTAAGATATTAAATACAACGGATAAGTCGTGTACATTAACGGACATTAATCCATGTATAGAAAAATTATGTAACTACAATGTTTGCAATTTTGATAAATCAGAGAGTGACGCAAAAAGAGTAAAACAATTATTTTCCGTACTGAACCTCAAACATCTAAATAAGGAAGAGCAAATTTCTATTGAAAATTTATGCGCGAAGTACTCGGATATTTTTTATTTGCCAGGAGATAGATTAACTACAACTAGTATTTATAAACATTCAATTAGTTTGAAACCAAATGTAACTTCTGTTTTTACAAAGCCATATCGTTTACCACATTCACAGAAGGGAGAAATTAAGCAACACATTGATGAAATGTTGAGAGAAGGGATCATAGAACGATGTCGTAGCGAATGGTCTAGTCCAGTACTGCTAGTTCCAAAAAAAGACTGATGGTACAGGTCAGAAAAAGTGGCGACTAGTTATAGATTACCGTAAATTAAACAATTATATTGAAGACGACAGGTTTCCACTTCCTAATATTACCGAAGTACTTGATTCGCTATCGGGTTCGGTTTATTTTACGCATTTAGATATGTATCAAGGTTATTATAATATTGCACTAGAACAGGAAAGCAGAAAGTACACAGCATTCTGTTCAGGACAGTATCAAATGACCCGTATGCCAATGGGTTTAAAAACGAGTCCAGGATCATTTTCCAGAATGATGACTATGGCTATGTCTGGCTTAACGTATGAAAAATGCCTAATTTATTTAGATGATTTAGTGGTTTTTGGTAGAAACTTAGGTAGTCATAACAAGAATCTACAAGATGTTTTCGAACGATTGCGAAAAGTTAATTTAAAATTAAACCCACGGAAATGTAATTTTTTAAAGAAAGAATTGCTATATTTAGGCCATGTGGTATCTGGTAACGGAGTATTACCAGACCCGGATAAAATAAATATTGTACAAAATTATCCATGTCCAACTAATGTAGATGAGACGAGGAGATTTGTTGCCTTTGTTAATTTCTATAGAAAATTCATTCCAAACTTTGCTGAACTAGCTTATCCACTTAACAAATTATGCCGTAAAAATGCTTCTTTTGTATGGGATGAAAAGTGTCAGTCGTCATTTGATAAGTTAAAAGGAAAAATATTATCTCCACCGGTTTTGCAATACCCGGATTTTTCAGAACAAAGTGAGTTTAATCTTCAGACAGATGCATCTAATTACGCAATCGGTGCAGTTTTGTCAAACAAAAATGGTAGGCCAGTATCTTTTGCTAGCAGGACACTTAACAAATCGGAAATAAATTATCCGACAATTGACAAAGAATTGCTGGCTATAGTGTGGGCAATTAAACATTTTCGCCCATATTTGTACGGAAAACATTTCAAAATTTTGACGGACCACAGACCTTTAATTTCATTATTTAACATGAAAGACCCATCAAGCAGATTATTTAAATTTAGGTTATTGCTAGAAGAATATGATTTCACGATAGAACATATTAAGGGATCGGAAAATGCGGCTGCAGACGCATTGTCTCGAATTTCCATAACTTGTAATGATTTAAAACAAATGAACGAGTTGTGTGTTTCGGTTATGACTAGAGCTCAGAAAAGAAACCAGATTGACAATACTTCTGAGATAGGAACGAGTGGCACAACTACAGTTCGGTCTGATCAACCAAACTCAGTAAACACTCATAGTACTAGTATTTTAAACGAATCAGTAGAATTACGTTTTGTTGATGCATGCATGTTAGAGACAATTAGGAAAAGAGGTGATATAGGAAAAGAGAGTAATACATTTATATACATTCCTAATGAAAAGACTATCTATGTCAAATATGTATCTTCTCCATCGCAACTATCGCGAGCCGAATTTGTGAGAGAGTTACAAGATTTTTGTAAAAGCATAAATATTACTGAGATATATTTAATAAAAAGTAATAAAAATAACATTTTTATAGAAAAGTTATTAAATGAAATTGACAAAATAAAAAAGTGGACCGGCCCACACTTACATATAGTAAAGGATGTACATCGAATAGAGAATAAGGATGATAAACGAGTAATACTGAACGATTTTCATCTCTTACCCACTAGTGGCCACGCGGGTATGAGACGAATGTTCAACAACATAAAAAGATATTACTATTGGATAGGATTAGAAAATGATATCAAAGAGTTTATAAAGAGGTGCAACAAATGTCAGAAACAAAAATACTCACAGCGCAATATCAAACAACCAATGGAAATAACAACAACAGCACATAGTGCCTTTGAAAAAATATATATTGATTTAGTAGGGCCTCTGGATAGGGATAATTATAATTATAGTTATATTCTCACGTTGCAGTGCGAACTCACCAAATACATTGAGGCATATCCCTTAGTTACAAAAGTAACGGTAGAAGTAGCGAAAGCGTTAGTTCATAATTTTATATTAAGGTATGGAGTACCGAAGGTGATAGCGACGGATCGCGGTACTGAGTTCCTGTCATCAATATTCAAGGAGGTATGTAAACTATTAAATATTAAACAATTAAACTCAACAGCTTATCATCACCAAAGTATAGGTGCCTTGGAAAACACGCATAAGCATTTGAATTCATTTCTCCGCATTCAAACAGACAACCATCCAGAGACATGGAGTACATGGCTCCCATTTTGGTCATTTTGTTATAATACTTCAGTTCATTCAGCAACTAAATATTCCCCTTACGAGTTAGTTTTCGGGAAAAAGTGCTCTTTACCAAGTAATTTGACTAATATAGTTGTTGATCCACTCTATAACATTGATTATTATCCATTTGAGTTAAAATTTAGATTGCAAAAGTCACAGAAAGATGCACGAGACAACCTTCTCAAAAGTAAATTAGAACAAAAAGAACGATATGACAGAAATATAAATCCAGTTACTTACCAACCGGATGACTTAGTTTTAGTTAAAAATAATATGTGTAACAAATTAGATAGTGTTTATTCGGGACCATATAGAGTCATATCTGATGAGTCACCAAATGTCAAAATAATAAAGAATGGTAAAGTAGATACCATTCACAAAAACAGAACAAAATTGTACTATCATAATCAGTAATTATCTTTTACTTGTGTAATTAACTACATATGTATAACAAATAAAACAAAATTGTAATTTTATTTTATTTTACCTCGCCATGGGAGGTGTAGTGTGTATGTAGTGACGTCAATGTATGTTATCCTATATAATCATGTGTAACCTAAAATAAAGGAGAGTATTACTTGGGCAGTCGCGTGTATCATTTCTCTCCACAAATACCTTCGACCTTACAAAAACTTAGGAAGCAAGAGCGAGTGAAGCGAGCTCAGGACTTGGCTCACACCGACTCCGGACAGGACAGTTAGGTTACTTTAAACCCTACAGACAGAAACAGGAGCCCCGCGTAGCGGGTTGCTACAACATGATATTTACCTTGACGTTGAAACGTTCAGTTTACATCGACCAAATAGGTTAGGTTAGGTTAGAACTGTGACCAACTACAGCTGCCGGCGAGCGCTACGTCGAAATTGGTCGCAGTAATAAAATTAGGGCACTCCAACAATTATGAACCGAAAAAAAAACCCAGTACGAAGGTGTATATTCACAAGTCACTATTAATAAGAATAACAAGATTACCCGTATTGTTTTTGTGATCGCGGTGTTGTTATTTTAAAGGAGGATATGCATTTTGTCAAAGATATGAATTGAAAATTGAAACATTTAGAAATTGTCTCTCGATAAAATGTTTTTCTTGGTAATAAGTTTTATATTAACCAAACAATATGAGTATATCGCAACATTAAATTTTATTTGTAACAAAAATCTACGATTTAATTTTTTTAGAAGTAAGTATTCTGTGTATTGAGTATTTTATGAAATGATAATATAAGAAAAATTTTATATGAAACGACATTCTATTAAAGTTTTGTCTATAAAATAGTGTACAACCCTAATTTCGATACCAATTTTCTCGTTTTCGGACGAGTCTGCAGAAAGTAGGTTCGCTGTGTGAGCGAACGCCTTATCAGTGAGTGAACTCTTGGAAACAAGGGGTCGATCGGCGTGGTGCTGCGGCTCCGGCGAGTGTGTGGGAGCGCTGCGCTGGCGGCACGCGACCCTCCATCGCCGCTTGCTCTGGTGTACTAACATTTGTCGTAGGACGTAGGAGCTATGGGCTAAAGTAACCACACAATGGGTCCCAAACAGCAGCAAACGCGGCAGGCCCAGACGGAGATGGTGGGACGAACTCGACTCCTTTCACAAGGATTGGCGTATAACAGGCCTGGATAGGGATAAGTGGAAGGAGGGAAAGGAGGCCTTTGCCCTGCAGTGGGACACAAATGGCTAATAATAATAATACGAACGTAGAACAGGAATACCCTACGAACAAGACTTTATTCTTGCTCAAATAAACACACTAACTACTTAGTTAAATGTTGTTTTTATTACAACATGAAGCGACTGTTAATAACGCTCTCGGCACTGTTTGTTTGTCACTTAGGGCCGCGGTACCGGCGGCACTCACACTACGCGTACGAAGTAATTCAAATAAACGAGCTGCGTAATAAAGTAACAACAACGTAGTGCGCCGCGCGTCACGGCGAGCGGCGGAGGGTAGGCAGTGTTCGTGAATAAGCCGTCCATACATACGGGACTGTTTACAGGAAACACATGAGTAAGTGCTATTTAGGAAAACTGATAAAATAAAGTACAAATTGAAACATTTTTCTTCTTTTAAAAAAATATCTGAAAAATGTCAACACGTATCGGACACACTACACGGTTTTATGTCAGAGCGACCGAGCTGAGGCCGGCTTAGCGAACGGTCCTAGCGGTGGCAGACGATCACCTGAGGGCCGGCGCACTTCACTCGTGTGAGGACGCTACGGCGCGACTCGGCGGCTACTGTTGACTTAGGACCGATACAATGTGTACTCGCTGTGATTCACCACAAATATGTTTAATATGACAACGGAGGACGATATCGACGCGCCGCGGGGTTCGAACCCGCGCTAGTGTACATGTCCCCGGCACGTTGTATCATTCGTTATTATACAAACGGCTTCGTCCTTTTGCGAAAGCCCGCCGTTGTGTGAAATGCCGAAGGCAATGGTGGCAGGAGCTGCGGCAGCGGCCAGCGGCCCAGCAACTCAGCTGTTCATGGTTACTATGTTAGAGCACGTCGCAAAAAGACGATCAGTGAGTATACTATTTTGCTTAAGGCGGTACTTAAAAGTATTACAATAACTATCAATTAATTATTCAAGATAGTATAGACAGTTTCCATGATGCCGTATTAACCGATAACCTCAAAACCATTGTCTTTTGTCCACGGCTTATCTACTATTCCAAAGGAGGGTAATGTGTTTATCGGCCTATGGTAAGTATGTTGTATTTGATCCTTTTATCACCAAACGCGTGGGCCGAGTTCGATGATTGTTTACGTCAGCGTTTAGCTTTGTCTTAATCTTCTTGTGTCACTAAAGACATGAGAATGAACTATGTCAAGTGGGGTATCACTGAATATGAATAAGAGGTTTCATGCGTTGCAAACGTCATCTTGATTTACTTCATATGAACTCTAAAAAGTGATAATGACATCATAAGAATCACCTTCAATCGCTACCGAAACCACTGTAAAAGATGAGTTCGAGAACGCTAAAACAAATATTAAGCCACTTTGGAATAAAATTAAAGATATTACAAACTATAAGAAAACACCCAGATCCTCTATAAACTCATTAAAAATTGAACCTAATCCGTCCAGCAGCTGTTGATCATGTGTGGAGGTACTTCACGGAGGTAGGCAGGAACCTCGTGTCTGATATCAGTTCGCGTCTCCCGATGCCCCCCAGTCCGTGCTCACGGTGTCGTAAAACTGTTCCCCTTAACTCACTAGTTATCCTTGAATTTGATGAATCGGATAAAAATAATGCCATTATTCAGCTCCATCGAGATTCCGCTGCCGGTTGGGATGGCATCTCAAATTACACATTTTCCAATCATTCAATTGCCACTGAAAATTTTCCAAGTACATGTTTAATTGTGCTCCCGGTAGTTCCAGTAGTTACCATATCCTTCAGTGGCGACGAGGACGCGTGATTTGCAATAGCAAATTAAGTAGGAATAGTATCACCATAGTCATCAGAAATGTCGTTCGGTAAAATCGCCGAGTTCAAAGTATACAGTGACGAGTGACGAGTGACGGTTGTACGTGGAACGTTTAGAACAATATTGTTTAGTTAACAAGATCTCTAACGAATTTTAAGAGCCTACGTTAATAACTGTGATGGGGGCGGAGTATTATGAACTTCTTGTTAATTTGTGTATTTATTTTTGTTAAACCTAAAAGCAAAACGTTGGCACAAATCGTTGATTTCATGGAAAAACACTTGCTACCAAAGCCAAGTGAGTTGGCGTAGCGGTACAAGTTTCGACATAGGAAACAGAAAGAAGGTGAAACTATATCAGAATACGCGGCTATCTTGAAGAAAATTTATAAAACATGTGAATTTGGGTCCTGGCTGGAAGAAAGCTCGAGAGGTCAGCTAGTGAGTGGTATAACAAATGAAACCATACGACAACGATTGTTCGCCGAAAGCAATTTGGACTTCGGGAAGGCGTATAAGTTGGCGGTTGGCATGGAGGCAGCAGAAAAAGACGCAGCGGCCATGGAAGGACAGAGCGGGTCTAGCGGACGGTGGCGCGGTGCGCGCTCATCGTCAGCGCCCGCACGAAGCTGGTAAGCGCGCGCAGCAACAGCAGTGTCGAGTGTGCGGCTAGCACGTTCGGGCGTTTGTTTGCCGAGTTTGTAACCAAGTAGGACATTTAAGACGAACGTGTCCCAATTTATCGGAACACTACAACGTGGACATGGGCGTGCTTCTAATAAGGAATACCAACGAACGTGATGACGTGGAGAGTGATGAGGTAATATTTGGAGACGTTTGTTAATTATCAGCGGCGCAGTGTAGGCCTATTTATGTCGAACTGTATGTAAATGATGTTGACATTAAAATGGAATGTGACACCGGCCGTGCGGTGTCATGCATAAGCTGGGAGTGCTATCAGTGGCGTGTAGTGGTTCTCCACGGAGGGTAGACCACCGCCACTGATACCCAAAAAAAAAGGTGATTTATAAAATTTGAAAAAAAAACATTAATAATAAGCCTGTAAAAATAATTGATACAAGAACTCACCATGTAGTAAACTATTTTCAATACATGATTTACCAAATGTATTTAACTTTAAGCATGCCACTAGATGTCATTCTATTGACAGGTCATGCTTTTTTGACGAGGAATGAAAATTATGCAAATCAATATATCCCTCAGTCCACTTACTGGAATTATGAAACAAAATGCACGGAAAACAATATAATTTATTTGTGTGTAAATACCCACACAGCCAGCTTAAATGTTGCATAATTTTGAGGATTGCAATTACGAGTATGAGGTGAATTTTCTTATTTTTGGATTAACTCTCGTAATTCGGGTATACATCTACCTTTAGACACCACATGAATCTTATCATTAAACGATAATTGCGAAAACTTGTTACTTTTAACTTCTAACAAACACACATTATCACCACACACTTCACAATACTATCGCGTCTGTCTCTTTTTCTCGAATTCCCCGCAATTCGGGGAAATGCCCACAAATTGGGAACACTGCTCTAATGCTCTTCATTCATAAATCTAGCTAGCCAATCATAACTCGTCGTGATCGTCTACAGTGAACGGAGTTACGCCCATAATCTATACATGTGTGCCGTTTATACACACGAAAATATGCAACAGTGTGCGTAAAATGATCAAAGAAATTTTTAGTTTTGTAGGCTTTACGACGACTTGCCTTTGAATTGACAATTTGTAGCTACGAACTTACCTTACAGTATAGTGTGAGTATGAGTTACGTCACACGGGCGCGACAAGTTGCTATAAGTGTTCTAACAGGAGTTTTAACGTTTTTTAAATATTTTGTATTTTTTTTTTAAAAAAAAAACGTTGCCCCACACTAGGAATTTCTCCTGTATCGTGGGTACGTTTACAAACATTTAAACTCACATACACAAACAGCCAGACCCGGAAAAACTACTTGTAGGCCATACAAATATTTTTCCGTGCGGGAATCGAACCCGCGACACGGAGCGCAGCAGTCAATCACTCAGCCACTGCGCCAACCGTGCCCACAATATTACATATTTATAATAAATGTATTTGGCGTTGTTGGTAGGGTAGGCTAGGCCTAATTGCCTCTATGGAGGGCACTCCCCTGAGTTCTATAGTGGATTGTTTAAGGATGTAAAAGTTAAGCCTAGTAATTTAACACTAAGGTATTATACCGCCGAGTTACTACAACCCCTTGGAGTTATACAACCGTTGGTGAAATATAAAAAAAATTGGCATGTTGTTGAGAATGGCAAAAGACTTCTATTAGGCCGTCAGTGGATGGCAGAACTAAACATACAATTATCTACAGTAACCTATGATTGTAATAGTAATGAGATTGTGATGTACAAAAACAATGTATTTGATGTGGCTGCTTTCAGTTTCAAATACTGTGAAGTGTTCGCGGATGGGCTGGGGCGGTCGGTATCACGGTGAGCGCGCATGTGGGTGAGGGGGCGCGGCCGGTGTCCATGTGCGCGCGCCCTCTGGCGTACGCGCTGCGTGACCCGATGGAGCGCGCGCTGGATCAACTACAGCGGGACGGTTTTTCTTAGTTTACAACCAACGTTTCATATATTATTAAATTTATTTCACAAACAACTTATTCCGCAGATGTTTTATTTTATAAACACTCACTTTACAAGCATTCATTTGGCAAACAATAAAACATTTTACAAATGTTTCACATGATATTTAATCATTTATAAATTTTTTGTTTAATATTTAGACATTTTTGGATAATAAATATAAATAAAATTTTACAAAATCACGTGCAATATACATACGATGACAAATGACGCTGCCGATTGATTTCATGGCCGGGAGGCACTGTAATGTGTACATTTTGTGACGGTGTGTGTTTTTTAGTACTATTTTTTTCGGGTAGTTTCGCTTGTTTCTAGTGTACAAATTCACCTAAAGTCCAAGATAATTTAATATCAATATTTTGTAATAGACGTAGTAGACATAGCCTCACTGCGCGGGGCTCCTATTTCTGTTTACAGGGTTTAAAGTAACCTAACCTAACGTCGGGGTGCCCCAAGTCCCGAGCTCGCTTCGCTC
The DNA here is from genome assembly GCA_905163415.1 of Noctua fimbriata. Lineage (NCBI taxonomy): Eukaryota > Metazoa > Arthropoda > Insecta > Lepidoptera > Noctuidae > Noctua > Noctua fimbriata. The sequence continues at coordinate 302,499 of LR990922.1, forward strand.
GCACTTGAATCCTAAGTGTTTGTTGTTCCATTAATTAAAATTACTGTTGTGTTTTTTTATAAGTTAAAAATGTGTCATTAGTTAAGCCGTTATTCATCATCTGACTAACCTTTTCCCAACTATGTTGGGGTCGGCTTCTAGTATAACCGGATGCAGCTGAATATCAGCGCAATAAATTGCTTAATGTTTAATGCAATAAAAAATGTAAAAGGTTTTTATTTAAAACGTTGCTTTACGCGATGACATGAAAATAAAAAGAATTGTTTGTCAAATAATACGTTATCAAATAAAAGTTTATCGGGTAATTATTTTTTAAGTGAATTATTTGCCAAACTTGTTGTTTTAAAATTATGAAATGACCAAGCATGTTTTTGCCAATCGTTGCTTGTCAAATGAAAATTTGTAAATTAATTTTAAGTGAAAAGGCGGGATACCGAGTAGACGAAGTACTACTGCGTTTGAAGGGTGACCAGCATTTCAGTAAAATTGACCTTTCACAGGCATACGCTCAATTTGAGCTGGACGAAACAAAAAAGAATACTCAGGGATTAAAACTCACAAAGAATTATTTATGTATAATAGGCTAGTGTACCGGTTGGCATCAAGTGCGGGCATCTTTCAAAGACTATTGGAGCAGTAGTTTGCAGATTTGCCACATGTGGGGGTGTTTTTGGATGACGTAATAATAACAGGACCCGCAAACGAAGCACACATGCGTAACTTGTACAAAGTATATGATCGCTTGAACAAATACGGGCTTAGAGTAAAAAAAGAGAAAAAAGTATTTTTTGCTGAATTAGTTAACTATCTAGGTCACACGATTAGTAAAGAAGGGGTGCATACGTGCCCAGACAAAGTAAAAGCTATAATTAAAACTCCAGCTCCCAAGAATATTTCTGAACTAAGAGCTTTTATTGGTATGGTGATTTCAAAATTAGAAGCAACTTTCGTAATATAAATTCACGCAGTAAACACGAAATTGTAATACCTAAGTTCAGATTAACAAAAACTAGCAAGTCTTTTCATATAAACAGTATACGCTTTTATAACAAGTTGCCAAAGTCAGTTTTAGACCTGACCGATGGAAAATTCAAAAACTACATCAAACGTGTCCTTATTAAAAAAACATATTACAAAATCAAGGACTACGTTGAAGATAAAGAAGTTTGGCTTTAGTTCCTTCTGCGCATGCGGCTTCTCTGGTAGCTCATAAACGGCACAAATATGTGGATGTCTCTAACTATTCTCAATCTCATTTTTTCTCCTCTTTCGAATCAGATTTTCACAATAGTTTTCAAATCATTTATACATCTTTTGCTCAGAATAGTTACAGCACTGATAACAATATTTGTGTCACTTGTTTAATTTAGTACTTTACAATTGATTCGTTCAGTAAAGTGAAGCATTCATTAACATGTAGTGAAGTGCTAATGCACTACAAACCGGAGTTATCTATAATTTTAACAACAGACGTGAGCAGTTTAGGCATAGGAGCTGTGATATCGCACACAACGGCAAGGGGCGAGCGCCCCGTGGCGTACGCAGCGCGCGCGCGCTCACGCAGACCGAGCGGGCCTACTCACAAATAGTGTTTGGAGTTCGTTTTCATCCATATCTTTATGGTCGTAAATTTATATTAAGAACCGATCACAAGCCTCTCACTTATATTTTTGGTGATAAAGTCGGTATTCCGGTGATGGCCGCGTCTAGGTTGCAGCGCTAGGCGGTGTTATTGGCTGGGTATATACCTATGACATAGAATATGTTTCTTCGAGTAAGAATTTTGCCTACGCATTATCACGATTCCCGTACAAAGGATATAAAGAAAATGTAATATTACAAAACGAGCATACTTATGTTAATTTCTTTGATTTTTTTTTACCAATTACGAGCCAAGAAGTTAGGAAAGCGACGGCCGTAGATAAAGTGCTATGTGTGTGTGTGTAGGATTTTAGCTTACATACGATCCGGGTGGCCTGCAACCTGTGGAGATGAAAGTATCAAACCATACTTTATTACGGGGTATTTATTTATTTATTCATTTATTAGGTCTACCAACAATTGTCTACACTTATCTTCTAATAAAACTAAACATGATTTTAAACTTTTCACAGTGCAACAATTACTTAAAGGTAAACACTACATGATCAAAAAACAACAATAATAAATATATTGTTAGCTACAAACTATGAGTAATCTTAACAACTATCAGCAATATAAAACTACGTTCTATTACCATGACTGAAAACACAGTACAAAAACTTTTACAATAAGTCTGATAAACAGTTCGAATCGAAGTGAAAATCAACCTTATCACTACAGCTATTTAAAACTGGTATGGTATGGTTGTATTATGTGGGGTTATCGTATGGTTATACCACCTTTGTTGCAGAATAATGTTTTAAAACAACTTCATAGCAGTCACATGGGGATCGTAAAAACAAAAAGCTTGGCACGTAGCTATGTATGGTGGCCTAATATTGACGCTGCCGTGGAAGCGTTATGTAAGCAATGTGACACTTGTGCAGCGGAAGCGGACGCGCCGCCGCGGGCCCGATACAGCTCTAGCAGTATCACGAGCGCACCTGGACAAAGGTTCCTAGGGCCATATAAAGATCTTATCTTTTTAGTTATGATTAATTTTTCTTCAAAATGGTTAGAAGTTTTTGAGATGACACGAACTAATGCATCAAATGTTACTAAGGTTTCAAGAGCTACATCTGCAAGGTTTGGGTTGCCGGAGGAATTTGTATCTGATCAAGGCCCACCATTCACTAGTATTGAGTTTAAAACTTTTTTAAAAAACAACGGCATTAAACAGTTTTTTCACCAGCCTACCACCCATCACCAAACGGGAATGCAGTCAAGCTTTGAAGCGGGTTATTAAGAAAGCGTATAGGGATTGTGTAGAAGTTGAAACCGCACTACAAACGTTTCTGTCGACACCGCAATACAAACGTTCCTGACTACTATGTGTACTTTAATATGTGTCAAACTTGTATTTTGCTATTAAAGACTACATTATATTAACTTTGTAAGACTACGAAACCCTACATTGTGCGTGGCCCGACACGCAATTTTACCGGGTTTATTTTCTCTAGGGGGCACCATATCCATTCATGCGCCATTCTGTTCATTTAATGTGACGTCACATAGCCTATAACAGCGGACAATCAAGATGTTTCCAATGGTACCTCATTTGTCAAATTATGATAAGTAGTTCAGAAGTTATGATGGAACAGATGAACTTACATACATACGTGCATACATTTGTATTTCCAAAAAACCAAAGCCTTTTTTTACTTAATTGTTTAGAACTTTTACAATTTTTGCCGGCCGCACTATTCCAGTTGAACATGTTTTCAAGACGCCATTTCGAATCGAATGACAGCAAAATCATTATGATTTTGGTGTCCGTGATTCGGGATGTCAAAAAGGCACTTGTGAACTCGACTACTTTTCAGTAAACGGGGCAGGCTTGGTAGCAATCTGGCGTAGCGGGTTCCGTAGCAATCTGGCGTAGCGAGTCTTGTAGCAATATGGCGTAGCGAGTACCGTAGCAATCTGGCGTAGCGAGTCTTGTACCAATCTGGCGTAGCGAGTTCCGTAGCAATCTGGCGTAGCGAGTCTTGTAGCAATCTGGCGTAGCGGTTAGTAATCTGGCGTAGCGGGTTCGTTAACAATTAATTTATTCGCGAGAAGTATTGAACATGTTTCGTTTTAGTCGACATTTGTGTGTGTGTTAGACCGTGAAGCAGGAGCGCTGCTCCCGCGAGTATTGTGCAAGCGACCGGGCTGCTACGACACTCAGTGCAGATTCACGAAGAACTGTGCACTAGGAACCACATATTCTATTATCATATTCTATATTCATATTATTGTCATATTGATGAAATGAATGCAGACAAAAAACCGTGATTGAACAGTTTTTGCACTGCATATGTTAGAGCTACTCATTACACACCGAGTTGCCTCCGTGCCTCGGAAACCACGTTAACCCGTTGGTCTCGGCTGTCATTTGTAGATCATTGACAGTCGTTACAGGTAGTCACTGGCCCGAAAGTGTAAGACTTTCCCATACATTTGGGTCGAGTAGGTATTGAAATTTTGTATGGGACAGCTGATAATTTTTCGCATTTACGATATTGGACCCATAGAGGAAGTTATGCAGTTTGATGGTCTGCAGCGTTTCCTTTCATACGACAATACCCTTTCTGTTACAGCCTGTATGTTATTTTTTATGTATAAAGCTAAATATAAGTTTAATTTGTAGCGGCACTACAAAGAGTACTACAGCAACATAGAACTAAAAGTACTAGAGCGCCATCTATGATACAGAGGATGAACTAAACAATGAAATACATATAAAGCCTACATCGCGCAAGTAAAGTTATCCGCGACTTGAGACTATACCCATCTGGTCGGAGGATTCTCCCTTTTCCACGGGGGATGAAGAACTTTACACCCTGTTCTCCATACCCCCAAAAATAAATAATTATAATATTTTTATTGTGAAAGTTCCTAATCCACGTGATATTAGATAAAATATACTCAGTGAAATACCACTCGTCTTAAGTTATCTTGCTGCGCCCTAACACGGATACAGGGCTATATTGTACTCACTAGTTTTAATCCTAGCGGTAACGACGATTGTGTAAATTGTCATTGTGCATGACAAATAAATAAATAAAAATTGCGTCCTCTAATTTCAAAAATAAAAGGAAAATTGGTTTGAATAAGATTTGATATTCAATTTTTGAGATGTGGATCTTTTCATAAAACTGCAGCAGTAACATTGTTTTTCATTAACAAACTATGAAAAACAAATTTAGTTTTGCTGTTGAGTGCTAATTTGACACATTATGATTTAGCGTTAAAAATATTGTTATTATATTGTTTTGTGCTATGCTACCTTTTGTGCGCGGGGCCGACTCGTGCTTGGCTGGTTTTTCATATTCTCAGGAACGGGAATGATTTGCTACCCTACTTTTTTTTCGCATGTTTGATTCACGGCTCGCCAGAGCGGTCGCTCAAAGGAGTCTCGACTCCTTTGAGCGACCGCTCTGGAGTGGAGGCCGAACGTAGCCAAGTCAACGGTTTCCTTTCTTTCCTTACTGTAAACGTGTCACAAGAGTGTGAGTGTTACGAGAGCACCAGAAGAGGCGCGGGAGCGTCATGTTGTAGCAAACATTAGTAACTGTTATCGTGAAGGCTTTCTGCTGTAGCACTGATGCTGAAAAGTGTTCGAATAATGAATAAAGCGTGTTTGGTAACATCGAGACGTGAAGCTGTGGGGAGATCCATTTAGACTCTGTTATTTTATCATTAGGTGTCGTCTCTGTAGACGCGCGCTCCTGATGGCTGCGCACCGCTCTGTTGCCGTTCAATTTAACTCGCGAGTAATTTTCATGTGCATGTGAGTTACGTTCAAACTTTTGTCTAAGACAACAACTACTACATGATTACTTTACTTCGTCTAAATCAAGACTGCTCAACCTATTTAGAAGGTCAAAATTGTTATTCCCGGCGGGCCCTCTCTCGTAAATAAAACTTGCCTGTTAAACAATTAATATCTCACAGTTACTCTAAGTTTAATTTTTTTTTTTAAACTGCAGTCAGTCACTTCGAAGAGATTTTTGTTTTAACAACCTATCAATATTTGGTTTAGTCCTTTCTCGGCACCTATCCATCTCGGCACCCATGAATTGCCCACGAAACATTCATATCTCTGCACCCTGTCATAAAGTACACATAAAAAATGAAATGCACAGTATCAGTATAGTAAGTAAAAAAAAAACATTAGAAAAAAAAAGTGAAAAAAAACATTAGCTTGACTTTTGTTTTAAGACTTTTGTTTGTTTGATTTAGCTTTTTATATCTGACCCGTTTTTTGTCACCGACTTCTGAAGCTAAAGTTATTTCTCATTTTTTTATGTTTTTTAGGGTGGGTTTAATTTTTTGCAATTTTTTTTTTCAAATTCAAATTCAAAAAACTTATATATTATTTGCTTTAATAAATAATCGTAATAATAGGTTGCGGGAATCCGCTGGATGCGAGACTCACCGGACCGGTCAATGTGGCGACACTTGGTCCCCCAAGTCTATGTCCAGCAGTGGACGTCTTTCGGCTGAAATGATGAATAAATAATCAAGTGAATTTACTCACTGTACTGATACTGTGTATCCATTTTTTGATTACTGTTTGCCTAACAAGGGTGCCGAGATGGAATGTTTCCTGGGCAATTCATGGGTGCCAAGATGGGAACGTGCCCAGATGGGACTAAACCGGGATTTAAGCACTCGGTTACGATGCAGCAGGTTTTACTTAGCGCTATGTCGACCTCTTTACGTGGTCGGAACAATGTCCATTAACTCCCTTGTAATAGGGGCGAGCCTATTTCTCTCAACCATGAGGGACTGCTGATGGAAAACTCAACAACACTTTGCCCGACCCGGGAATCGAATCTATGACCTCACACTGAGCAGTAGCTCTTGCAACCACTAGACCAACCAAATAGGTGTTGCGAGACAACACGCCCTCAATTCCAGTATTACTTGCAGAATATCCAAAAATAGCGAGTATTGCACAGACATCTCTTTAATTCCTGAAAAACGACGTCGCAGTTCTTGACCCAACAAAATTGGCACTTTTCCTCAGTGAGTTTGTGTAGGCGCTTTGCAATATCGGCAAAATTCTTGGCAAACCATCGACAGGAGCACAAACCCAAAAATGCTCTGACCTGCGTCATGTCTTTCGTAACTGGCCTATCCTTGACGGTGACTACTTTTTCTGGGTCTGTTTGAACACCTCTTGAAACTATTTGTCCTAAAAAGTTCTCTTGTTGTCTGAAAAGGAGCACTTGTTCGGACTTAACTTGATATTTGCTGTTTGAATTTTTGACAGCACTCGGTTGAGGTTTTTAAGGTGATCTTCAAATGTACGACCTACGATGATTATATCGTTTAGGTAGACAAGAAAAGTTGCAGGAGCATTACTGAACGAAATGGCATAACTTTAAACTGTCACAACCCCTTTCCTGTTGGGAATGCAGTTTTCTCCTTGTCCTTGTGGTCTATTTCTACTTGCCACTTTTCAGGTCCAGTCTGGACTGTAGACTACTGTAAAACTGAAAAGTGGCAACCACTTCATTCTAGTCAGCGTGTTCAGTGTGTCATCGATCCTTCAACTTAGAATGAAACACGTGCTCCAGGTGCGCGTCGCCGTATCTGCACTCTAACGCCTCCAGCAGTTGCTCGTAGGTCACATCCCTGCCGAGCGCCTCAAAAATGGTTAGGACCTGGTCTCGGAGGCCCAAGGTGAGCGCGGTGACGGCTGTACATCTGTACATCAAACTAAGTAACTTTACTCAAAAAATATTGCTGAGAATCGACCTTTTTTTGGGGTGAAAAATCACGTTGTACGGTAGGACTCGATGGAACGCACTCAAAGCATTGTTCTGATGGATAGATTGAATAGTACGGGGGTCTTGGAGGTAAAAACCTTACATTAAAAACTTGTATTTAAAAAAAAACTTGTGAAAAAGTTGGAACTTTGACAATTATACAGTCTCGAGATATTGGGGAATATCTCGAGCCTGTATAATTGTTCACTCGTTACTTCTTATAACTCTCTTGTCTGTATGAAGAAACACATGTGATCATATATGGTGCCGTTGATCAGCTTTACGACCACAGGTTCTCTCTTAAACGGCCGTTAAAGTGCTGCTTTTCAACTACTGTGTACACTTTGTGAACTCAAGGCTGCATAATTTGTGACCAAACCGGTGTTATAAGGAATGTATATCGTGCTATACAGCCCTTATACAGCTTACTTAGACAGCTTAAAGAATAATGGTGTACCATTAGTCAACTGATATAGAACCCCCAATGCTACTTGGGTTGTGCTTGAAATAAAATAAATAATCAATTATGCTGTCACGGGTTTTTTTTGACTTTGTACGTGGAACAATTCAGCTGTACTTACATTAGTTTCGTGTAACTTTAGCTATTCAGACATGCACACGCCAGGGAAGCTCTCAATCTAGGTGACGAATATCATCAGTGTGTTTGGATAACGGTTACCGATACTTAAAGGGCATATTATACAGGGCGTCCCACGGCTATGCCACATGGAAGGTTTTGATGTGATTAGGGTTGATATTTGCATAGCGGGAATTTGGTAAGTTAAAATGCGTGTTGGCTTTGAGACGGTTTAATTGCGACTAATTTTGGTGGGGACATACAGACGTTAATATACTTTGCAATCACGCAATACAGACACAACATGCCGCCCACCAAAAGGACAGAGTTCTTTTATTAACATAACTAGCTTGTGCCCGCGGCTTCGCCCGCGAGGAGATCGAGAATTGCCCTCGGGATCTTACTTCTGGGAAAATAAGTAATATAAGTAATCTGTGTATCTATCTATAGTACATACATAGATTTACATGTAATTGTTTATAACTTGCAATTATTAGTTCAAAGTAATATCAATTAAATTAGATATGTGAAATTTTGATACCTTTGTTTGAGATTGGAGTTCGGATTTACTGGATTTTATCTGAAGAGTCTGTACACAAATTTTCAAGTCAATCGACCTCGAGAGTAAAAAGTTTCACAGAAAATTCAACACCCCATTTAACCCTCTTAGGGGTGGAATTTCGAAAAACCCTGATACTTATTCTTCCCAAAGAATTCACTCTCCAATTTTCATGTTTCTGGGACCCGCGGTTTGGGCTGTGCGTTGATATATAATTCAGTCAGTCAGGACTTTGAATTTTATATGTACTCGTATATTTATAGAAGATAACTTTAACAAAAAAATATCATAACTTTAACAATAATGACATATAGAAAACGTAATTTTGATTTTAAAAATAAAATGAACTGCGTTCAAAGATTTTTAAATAATCGCCTGCCTGCCTGAACCGGGAGCCGAACCCACCAAATATAAAAAACCAAAACCCATGTATTTTATGATAACGGTAGAAAGGGTTAATCTTAAGGATACTTTTTCAAAACACTTTCTCGTAAACTGGTTTTTATCGCACTACGATTAGGTTCAACATGCTATGTATTTCACACACGTGGATTTTTAATATTTTTCCGCACACGTGTGGAAATAAAAATTTCCACAGATATACTATACTTGTACTAAGTCCAAATGGGTTCAATGACTATAGTCGGCGGTGATCGTTTTTTTTTTTTATAATCTCGGCAAAGAGATATGTGTCTTTACGGTGTAAATATTTTTTGAGTATTTATATTGTGTTTATAAATAGAATATCATAGATAAACTAGATTATTTAAAACAAATATTTACTTTTATGAACAAATTAACATTTGTTTTTGTTCTAAATTAAAAAAAATATATGAATTTTCTATTTTTCTTCTTCTTCGACCTGACGAAAGCAAAGCGCGGAAAAAAAGCAAATTAAATCATAGTTTCCTAATAATTCCTGACAAAAATACTTTCTGTTCTAATATTTTATTTCCTCGAAAGTGTATTGAAAAACGTCGTTTGATACACGTGGGGATTTGTTGCTGCAGTACTCGGATCCATAACACCCTCGCCTGCAGCTCGGGTGTTCCGCCTCGAATGCAATAACAAAAAACTACAAAGTTTTCCCACTTATATCAAAAAATACTAAGTACTACTATCCCTAAATAACATTGCATCTTAAATAAGAGGAAGACCATGAAATTAAACATTTTATTCAAATGAATAACCAGTCTTTTCTCTGACTTTGCCGCGGTTGCAACAACTGACATTATCATTTACAGCTGGACGTGGACACAATGATATTATGCTCCCCTCCATGGTTGTCACAACTATCGGTCCAGTGTGGGTGTGCCCACCCAGCTCTGTGTTTTAAGTACTATATGACTAACCATAACATTCTATTATGATACCGACGTATAAGTTGCGCGGGCAGCGGACGGCGGTGGACGGCGGCGGATAGCAGCGGACGGCGGTGGACGGCGGCGGACGGCAGCGGCGGCGTGACGAAACAACTTCCTAATGAATTCGTTAAGGGCATTACATTGCTCGATGACCTTGATGATTTGATCCCTGTACTGGTTCTTTTTGACTTGCCCCGCACATTTCGCATAATTTCGGTCTTTATTTATTATTTAAAAATATTAAAAGAAATAACAGAAAAAAAACAATACAGATTGTTAAGTATATCATTAAGTATTTGTTGTTACAAAATTCATGCCGATCTATTCAGCCGTTACAGAGATAATTTACAATTAAGGTTGAAAAAGGACCTATTTTCTACGATTAACCAAAAAAAATTGAGAAGGTTTATTAAAATTTTAAAGAATACAATTTATTTGTGATGAACTTAAATATAACATACTTTTTTTACACGGAAAACGCACGAAGGGATTCATCAACAAATTTCTTTGAACATACGCTGTTTTTGGGATTTGAGCCATGTAATGCCCTTGATGAATGGGTCACCTTTAAAGACGTGATCTCTTCTCATTAAACGAAAATAATCTTTGAGACAACACTGAACGAGTGTGCGTAGGGTCAGTACGTAGATATAGATAGGTACCTATGATTATTAGTATTAATCGCCAGATATTCATGCTGATAATGTACAGTAGGTAATTATCTAAGCCAGTCGTATCGTATTATCTTTAGAGTTTACCATCCAAGGTTCATTAACATACTTGTTCACTTATCTATGTATCACTAACTTTGAATTTTATACGTATTGATAGAACATGTACACATACAAAATTCAATGTTCAGACTGACTGATATACCAACGCACAGCCCAAACCGCTGGTCCTAGAGACATGAACTTTGGACGATGTCTTATTAGTGAAGAGTAGGTATCCACTAAGAAAGGGTTTTTCGAAATTATGTTAAGCAAGGGTTACGAAAGGGTTTGTCTAAAGGATGTACGCTTGAGCATGACACAATTTCTGGGTCGAATAATGGATACCGTCACACTACAATTATTAAATAATCAAGGACATTTTTTATGCATAATCAGAAAGAAAGAAAGAAACACAGCATAAAGAAAAAAAAAGAAGCAAAATTAAAAATAAATGAAAAACTAAAAAAAAAAAAACAAAAGAGAAAATACATGTGCTGTGTGCCTCACGGCTGCGCCAAAAAGGTCCATTTCAGCATTCATGCCAGACAGGTGATGCTGTCTGACGCTGGTCTTCCAATGAACCTTTGGGGGGTAAGTGACGGAACAACAGTTTCAAACATAATATAAATAAATAGATAGATAACGAGTAAATATTGAAATGTGTATTTACGAGGTTTGATAATAAAAAAAAATAAAAAAAATGTAAGTAATAAGTATTTAGTATGTTAGAGAGTGACACTGATAACAATAAACAAATACAGACATAAAATAAGAATAAGCTAGGTGAGGGAAGAAAGTGATGAGAGTGGTGAGTCAGTGTAAAAAAAATTAAGTTGCACAACAAAAAAAAAAAACTGAAAAATTGAATAATAAAAGAAGAAGCCAAAACCTTGTGGTGATCAGACAAATTATAAGCCACAGACGTATATAAAGGTAGGTACGTGCACGGTGCACTCGCACACAAGCGCTGCAAATTGCTGAGCGTTTATAGTTATATTAACGAAACATTAACTGCGACCATATCCAACCTCTGCTGTGCTGCTAACAAATACTGCCGCAGTCGTGTTCTGAACGTGTGTATGGTGCCCAGTACCCGTAATGGTGGGGGAATATTATTCCACACTTTAGATGCAGCGTATCGGAAACTACCTCTGCCAACTTAACTTGTCGTACAGATACTTCGGCTTCGTAGTCCTAATAACACCAAAAAGAAGACACGCTAGGTGTAACTTTCGCCTCGACTTCATTTTGAGCATACAGTGTTTGTTCAGATAAGGGGTGACATGACTTCTAGGGGGAACCGAGTAACAGAATCGAGCACATGTATTTTGGACTCTTTGTATAAGGCTATCCGTACGAGCCAGCAAACGTGGGCCGTAAACCATATCAGCGTAGTTTAGTTTAGATAGTACAAGGGTTTCGACTAACTGTTCGCGAAGATTTTCGGACAGGTAAGGCCTCATTTTGTAAAGTAGTTTCAGGCGGTAAAAACAATTTTTCACGGAGTTAGCGACATGTTTCTCAAATCTAAGGCTGCTGTCCATAAACAACCCTAGGTTGCGCGCCTCATTAACTCGGTCAATAGGCTCACCCATTAGAGTTAAATTAAGGCTTAAAGGTAGCTTGCTGCCTCGTACCAAACAACATATACTTAGTTTTTAACGGATTTAAGGCTAAACAGTTCTCATCTGAATATGATCAGTAACGGGTACGGATAGAACTCCATTTTTTTTGTACTAATTAAAAAATAGTGGTGTGATCCGAAAGTTTGTGAGGGTGGATGGATCTTTGTTACTCTTTGTTACTTGGATGAAATTTAGCAGACCGATAGTTTATAATATAATAAAATAGATAATAATATTGATGGTTTTGCCGCCATTATTAGAAATAGATGTGCATCCCTGATGACTCGTGTTCGCGGCAGCACCAACAGTATTCTCGGTGTGTTCGCAGATCGGTGGGATTCCCCGATGTTGTGAAGGTGGATGCGGCTCCATGCTGTATTTTAACTTGTATATTTTCATCTGTGTCTGTAACCTACTAACACTAGAAGTTAAGTAAAATTGTTACTAACCCTACGGACCCTGGTCTGAAATAAAAACTTTCTATTCTATTCTATTCTATTCTATTCTATAATCTGGATTAACACAAAGAACACTTTTTATCCCGGTAGTATGATCCCATGGGACAAATATCGAACTCGACGCGGGCGATGCCGCGGGCATCAGCTAGTTGTTTATATATTTCTCGTCCGTTTCAGAACGAAGTAAACTATTAACAAGTAAGAGAAAAAGGAAATACATTAAAGTGACTCTCTGGAAACTTTCAAAGAAAAAGTTATGTATGTCGGGGATGTGACCCTCCGGCATCGATTGAATTTAAATATCAGTAGCAGTAGGTACCAAGTGCAGTCTCGATGTGCAATCTAACGGTCTTATAATAGAGTTGGTATCAATGAACTATTATAGAACATCAATGGTCCAACTGCTGAGGTGTCGGACCACTGAAATGACTTGACACAAGCATTGTATTGCATTGCATTGGACCTTAATATGATCTGTTAAATAAATGAGATATTTTTTTTTCTTTATTGTATATAAATGGAGGAGTCTCCAGCAGTTAGCTAGTAACGGATGAGTCATTTGAGGCTTAGTGTAAGTCACTTCCGCCGCAACAGTAACAAGTGCCAGCCACCTTCAGCGGCACAACGAGCCGCCACCCACGCGCTTCGTGAACAGTTTCTATGTTTGCTTATGTGAATAGTTGTTCAAGTGAAAGTTTAAGCGCTTAATGTCATACATGTCATGTGTCAAGTGTGTATTTTAGCCGCGGCAAATCGCCGCTCAGCGGACAGACCTCCGGCGCGATCTCATGGTGATATGGAGAGAGCGACTGTCGCAACCCCGTGCAGGGCACGCCACCATAGTGGCGATAAGTCCCCTCTTTGAGGAGTGGCTAGAGAGGCGCCACGGCGCCCTCACCTTCCGCCTGACGCAGGTCCTCACCGGACACGGTTGTTTCGGGAGGTTCCTGCACCGAATCGGGCGGGAGGAAACGCCCGGGTGTTTCCATTGTGAGGATCGTCCGGAGGACACGGTGCAGCACACTGTGGAGGCCTGCCCTGCTTGGGCGGAGCAGCGCCGTGTCCTCGTAGAGGCGATTGGCGGCGGCGACCTCTCGCGCCCGGCCCTGGTTCAAGCTATGGTCCGGAGCGAGAGGGAATGGGAAGCCGTCACCTCCTTCTGCGAAGCAGTCATGCTAGTGAAGGAGGTGGCGGAACGTGAGAGGGAAAGAGCCTCACGTCCCAGCCGCCGCGGGAGACGCCCTGGGCGTCGGGGGTCACGTGGTGGCCCCCGGCCACCGTAGGCGCGGGCCTGTGGACGGCGAGTTTTGGGCTAGCTCGCCGTCCGGCCGTCTTATGACGACAGGCCGTGTCGACGGCGCGTTCGTGTTCCACGCGCGCCTCAAAGAGATGTCAGCAACCACGTAGGGGTCCGCACGGGCCGATGCCTGCCAGGGCTGCGGGACTGTTCGAAAGAGATACCGCGGCCCTGGAACACAAAGGGCAAAGAAGGAACATGGATGGGTTTTAGTCAGTACAAGTCTGACACTCCCTTCCGCTCCGCCCAGAGTGGGGGGGGTCATTAGATGATTTCCCATCCTAAAAAAAAAAAAAAAAAAAAAAGTGTGTATTTTAACAACAAATGAAACACTATGTGCTGAACATTTTTGTGATTGACCCGTGAAGTTCCATTCCTAGTGGTCTCACAAATGTGGCTTTAATTCTGGATCTGTTTGTTTTCGAACATTCAAAACCGTTTAATTAGTGTTCATGACGTTCTGTTCATCATCATCATCATTTCAGCCGAAAGACGTCCACTGTTGGACATAGGCCTCCCCCAAGTGTCGCCACATTGACCGGTCCCGTGCGACTCGCATCCAGCGGATCCCTGCAACCTTCACCAGGTCATCGGTCCACCTAGTGGGAGGCCTTCCAACGCAGCGTCTTCCGGTTCGCGGTCGCCACTCCAGAACTTTTCGGCCCCATCGGCCATCCGTTCTGCGAGCAATGTGCCCTGCCCACTGCCACTTCAGTTTGGCTATTCTTCGGGCTACGTCGGTTACCTTGGTTCTCTTGCGGATGTCCTCATTTCTGATTCGATCACGCAAGGAAACTCCGAGCATAGCCCTTTCCATTGCCCTTTGGGTGACTTTAAGCCTTCTGATAAGGCCCATTGTGAGCGACCACGTTTCGGTCCCGTATGTAATCACTGGCAACACACACTGGTCATAGACCTTCGTCTTGAGACACTGCGGTAAGTTGGACGAGAAGATACCCCGCAGCTTCCCGAACGCTGCCCAGCCGAGTCGGATTCGACGATTGACCTCTTTCTCGAAGTTAGACCTACCTAACTGGATCGTTTGTCCAAGGTAGACATAATCGTCTACAACTTCGAGTGTAGAGTCTCCGATTTTGATAAGAGTGGGTGTTACATGGGTATTCAACATGATTTTGGTTTTGTCCATGTTCATTTTAAGACCCACTTTTTCGGAAGCTCTACTAAGGTCATCGAGCATTGTACTGAGGTCCTCCATGGTCTCAGCCATGACCACTATATCGTCGGCAAACCGAAGGTGAGAGATGTACTCGCCATTGACGTTGATGCCTAGCCCTCTCCAGACCAGAACCTTGAAGATATCCTCCAGTGCAGCGGTGAACAGTTTCGGAGATATGACGTCTCCCTGTCTTACACCTCGCTGCAGAAGGATAGGTTCAAAGGTCTGATCCTGAAGTCGGACTGACATGGTGGCGTTTTTGTACAAACACTTCAACACCTCGATGTACCGATAGTCGATTTGGCACCGTTGGAGAGACTGCAGTACAGCCCAAGTCTCGATCGAATCGAAGGCTTTCTCGTAGTCCACAAACGCCAAGCAGAGAGGCAGGTTATACTCTTCGGTCTTCTGTATAACCTGCCGCAGCGTATGTATGTGGTCTACGGTGCTAAAGACTTTCGGAATCCGGCTTGTTCGGGAGGCTGAAAATCGTCAAACCTGCGCGCGAGACGATTCGTGATGACTCTTGAGAACAACTTGTAGACATGGCTTAGAAGTGATATGGGCCTCTAGTTCTTCAGCCGGGCATTGTCGCCCTTTTTGAAGAAGAGTACCACCACACCCCTGCACCATGCCTGCGGCGTTTTCCCCTCGAGTATGACGGAATCAAACAGCTTCTGAAGGGCCTTAAGTACCGGTTTTCCACCCGCCTTCAGGAGTTCGGCCGTAATTCCGTCATCACCTGGTGCCTTGTTGTTTTTAAGCTGTTTAAGAGCCATCCTAATCTCGTACAGGCTGACATCCGGAATGTCTTCGGTATAGTGTCGGGTCAGTCTAGCTCTTGGGTCGTTAGCTAGAGTTGCACGTTGACGTTCTGTTATTGGTAATTAATAAACAAAAATGCCGAAAGTCGTAACAGGAGCAGCAAGTGCTGTGTGTTTTACCTGGTGCTGGGTACAGCAACGTCGAATCGCACGGACACTGGAGAGACTGTTTCTTACACGCGAAGACCAGATCCAGGTCGTCATTAATCCACTTTGGCTCGAGACGACCGTGTTGTTTTCACCTGTATGTAAAGAGATCGTTTTAATACAGCTAATTAAGCTCGTAATCGACTCTTCGAAGTGAAAAATTTTCATCGCAATCGGTTATTTCTATCAAAAGATATATGAATTTAAAGTGTTCAAGAAGAACTTGTCATCAATGTGTAAGATTCATGCAGTGACATCCATTGAACCAAAATGGTACTAATGAATAAAAAAGTGCTTACAAGATAACATTAAAAATCGACTGACCTGTTTTTTTTTTAAGTTATGAGTGCAAAAGGTACTCTAGATTGATTAGTTTTTTTTAGTAGAGTGTGTGTTCGATCGCTTTCCATGTTACAATATAATATCGTGCTTTAACTTCGTGCTCGATAAACGTTGCTCATTTGACTTCATTTTCTGAAGTTTTAGGTGACAAAAATAATTAATTTACGTTTTAGTATTACTAAGTGAGCGACCGACTGTGAGTGACGAGAAATCAATAGAACAGCAACTTACAAACATTAATTTGAGTTACTCAAAATACAAAATGAGAAGCTTCATAATATTTGAGCGACCTAATATTTGTTTGAGTGTCAACGTTACGTCCTGAATTTTTTTCAATATTTGACAACTTATTTATCTAAACTGAGCGAAATTTTATCTTAAATAAAGTGTTTCGAATAGAAAAACCACTTTGAAAAATACTATAATGAACAGAGTACTAAGTACTAGCTCACATTTTTTTGAAAAAAAAATCTTATTTGAAGAAACACTATTAGCAAAGAAATTTAATTATTTAAGGGTAGGTAATTAAATTAAACAATGTATTCCGAAGAAATATAAAGCAATATGCATTGGGTAGTATTTAAACGAGCGAAAATAAATTCAAATCAAGGTGTCAAAAATATTGAAAATGGGCTACTGAAATACTAAGTGGGCGAACAAATGTTTAAAACAGCGACTTAAAAAAACAAATTTGAGTTACTAGTTGTTCAATACGATGAGAGTGATAATTCAAGGACTGAAAGAAACCTAAAACAAGGTTATTAACCACTAGATTGTAAATAAGGTGTAGGTGACGAGCCCCGCGCAGCGGCGGGGCTCCTATTTCTGTTTGCAGGTTTAAAAGTAACCTAACACGAAAGGGTCCGGTTCCGGGGTCATAGTTCGCTCATTTCGCTCGCTCACTAGACCCCGCCATCCCGTTCGAACCTAACCTGTCCAAGTCGGGGTGCCACAAGTCTCTCTCAGCCTTCGCTCGCTCTTGCTTCCTATATTCTCCTTGCCGCAATGACCGGATAAATAACATAAGCTTCTACCTCTATTTTGATTCAAGATTCTTTATTTGCATGAAAAATGGCACATCAAGTGGTACCACAACGCACCGGACCGCAACTGTCCGCATCGGGTCGGGTCGGGTCGGCTCGCATATAGCACTGATGAAACTAAACTGCGACTTTTGTAGCAATAGTAAGAAACGGCTGTCACGGACTTAAACTATTTCTCGTTCATGTTAATGCAGGTTTTTGCATTCTTTTCATTATAGCACAATGTGCTACGTGTTCAGCCGCTTGTTTGACCGTTGATTTGCATCCAGCCAGCCGCCGCGCGACTTGTGCTCTGCACACGAGAGAAAAACCACTAGTAGCGTACCGTCATTTATTCGGGAGTTGAAATAAGTCAGAACTGTGTAACAAATGTTACACGAACTCTATATAATCTGTTTCAAATGATAATGCTTGTAATAAACATATTAATTATTATTACAAGCATTATCATTTATTACTCACACGCAATTACAAGGTAGGAATTTGTGAAAAGTAATTATTTGATAAGTATTCGTTGCACAATTACTCAATCAGTACAAGAGAAAGGTTCCCATGTCCCACG
Source organism: Noctua fimbriata (assembly GCA_905163415.1). Classification (NCBI taxonomy): domain Eukaryota; kingdom Metazoa; phylum Arthropoda; class Insecta; order Lepidoptera; family Noctuidae; genus Noctua; species Noctua fimbriata. The sequence continues at coordinate 320,590 of LR990922.1, forward strand.
TGAGCACCTGTCACCTGGCATCATCTGGCGTCACCCGGCGTCACCCGGCGTCACCAGCCGCGACAGTGCCCACAACAATCACGAGGAGAGCCCACAGTGCGCTTGGCTGACGGGTCACTAGTGGTCAGTGGTTCATCTGCTCACGATGATGTCGGCGCCGCTGCTCCTAGCAATCCTTTTCTACGCTACCAGTGAGTACTTAATTTATGGCTTAACATTTGTTTGTGCTTTAAAAGCATTATTGACTATGCAGGTAGAATTGATTACACGAATGCACTTATTACGGCATATTGTAAACCGCATGTCATACGCACGATATAGTCATTTGACGTTTCCTTGCATCTTACGAAGAAATAAACGAAATAGTGTTTTCAGTATTTATAGTCATTCGGTATGGTGGTTGAATATATTACAGAATCATCCTCTTCTTACTCTCTTGCAGCAAGGATTTACCTTAGTTAATGTTTCTTTCTATGTATGGACTAGCTTATGCCCGCTGCTTCGCCCGCGTGGAGTTCGGGAATTCCCCACGGGACCTTACTTCTGGGATAATAAGTAATCTATGTGCTATCCCAGACTATAATCTCTGTGCCAAGTTTCATCCAGATCTGTTTACCCGTTCTGACGTGATTGAGTAATAAACATCCATCTATCCAAACTTTCACGTTTATAACAGTTTATGTAAGATATTATACATAAATATAATATGTTATATTAGTTTTTACTTTTAAAGTTGAATAGGTAATAAATAATAGTTAGTGTAAGTATTTAATTTTATTTGAGTAATACAGACACACTCGCGTTTTTTACATGTATTTACTTACAACTTGCAAATATTATTAGTTCATAGTAATGTCAATTACATTACATATGTAAAATATTGATATCTTGGTTGATTCATTAGGAATCTATTTATAGACATAATACTTTTACATCGCGAAAATCGAGATTTCACGTATATCAAAAAAAAAAAATCCTACCTACTTACTAATAGGTAAATGCTACCGCGCCCCTAACGCCCTGCGTCACACTGCGCGCCATGCACCCGTCTCCGTGAGTTTCGAAGCCCTATTTGACTCAGTTGGGGGATGATTTTGGAAAAACTGTGATGCACATATCTCATAATTTTAATTAAAGAGTGTGTTTCATTTTTCAAGGCAATGGACCTCGAGAATAAAAAGTTTTACTGAAAATGCAACACCCCATTTCACCCTCTTAGGGGTTGACTTTCGTAAAACTCTTTCTTAGTGAATACCTACTCTTCACCTTAAATACATCCTCCAAATTTCATGTCTCTAGAACCAACGGTTTAGGCTGTGCGTTGATATATCAGTCAGTCAGTCAGGACTTTGAATTTTATATGTATAGATAAAGCCAATACAATGTACGTCCAGTTCCTCGTCTTTTAATAAAATCCTATGCTATAATCGCATCTTCGTCATCGCTTGACATTTTCCCAATGAAAAGACGTACTTAATTTCGAGATGCTTCTTGAAAGAAACTTAACTATTCTATATTTTACATGTTGATGATGTTGATGTTTACGGTAAACGCACACAGGTCCACGCCGAAAGAATTGACCGCGCCAAACAAAACGTTCTACCATACGTATCGGGTTATCTATTCGTCCGATTCGGCGCCGGTAAGTGAAAGAGCTTTTTGACATCACGGTTGGCGCAGTGGCTGAGCGATTGACTGCTGCGCTGCGTGTTGCGGGAAATATTTGTTCCGTGCGGGAATCGCCCGCACGGAACAAATATTTGTATGGCCTACAGGTAGCTGTTCCGGGTCTGGCTGTTTGTGTATGTGAGTTTAAATGTTTGTAAGCGCACCCACGATACAGGAGAAATTCCTAGTCCCCACTAGGAATTTCTCCTGTATCGGCAACATTTTATAAAAAAGTAGGTTCTAAAATTCGATTGTTTCAGCTCCTTCGGCTCTGATACCGCCGTGGACAGTTAGTCTTACAAGCCGTCGTCGAATGACGCCGCCGTGGACAGTTAGTCTTACAAGCCGTCGTCGAATGACACCGCCGTGGACAGTTAGTCTTACAAGCAATCGTCGAATGACGCCGCCGTGGACAGTTAGTCTTACAAGCCGTCGTCGAATGACGCCGCCGTGGACAGTTAGTCTTACAAGCAATCGTTGAATGACGCCGCCGTGGACAGTTAGTCTTACAAGCAATCGTTGAATGACGCCGCCGTGGACAGTTAGTCTTACAAGCCGTCGTTGAATGACGCCGCCGTGGACAGTTAGTCTTACAAGCAATCGTCGAATGACGCCGCCGTGGACAGTTAGTCTTACAAGCCGTCGTCGAATGACGCCGCCGTGGACAGTTAGTCTTACAAGCAATCGTTGAATGACGCCGCCGTGGACAGTTAGTCTTACAAGCCGTCGTCGAATGACGCGCCGTGGACAGTTAGTCTTACAAGCAATCGTCGAATGACGCCGCCGTGGACAGTTAGTCTTACAAGCCGTCGTCGAATGACACCGCCGTGGACAGTTAGTCTTACAAGCCGTCGTCGAATGACGCCGCCGTGGACAGTTAGTCTTACAAGCAATCGTTGAATGACGCCGCCGTGGACAGTTAGTCTTACAAGCAATCGTCGAATGACGCCGCCGCATGAATATAAACAAATAAATAGTGTAAAGAATAAATAATATACTTTCACAAATGCTCAGATTTCAGCTGAGGCAAGGGCAAAGGCATTTGTCATGAGATGATACACCGTTGAGTCATTTGTTACAGCGCTGTGGAGTTCTCGCCAAGCAGCAGAACAAGCTGAAGGAATTGTGTCGCGAGCTGGTGCTGGACGCCGATATGAAGATGAGAGCGGTGCAGTACTACCGCAACCAGAACTACAAGTCGCTGCAGTACCAGCTCGGAGGCATCGTCTCTGAGATACGGGACAGGTTCAAGCGCATGGTCAGGAAGTACCAACTAGTTGAGACGCCCCGCTCGCACCCGGCGGCAGCGCCAAGAGGAAGAACAAGAAATGGCAGTACGTCAGAGGCTACGAGTTTGTGTAGCTTCATATAAGTTTATACTACGTTTACGAAAAGTGTTTTAGACCTGTAAACCTTCTTCAACTTATGTAGAAGAAGGTCTAACACACTACGAAAACTATTCATTAAAATATTTTGCCAGGAATAGTGTTTTTTTGTTGGTTTATTTCATGTTCAGGACACAACAAGGATTCTCAAACTATGGAGACGTTCGATTAAGAAAAAAAAAATATTTCAGCCTTCTCTTAGCGTTCAGTCGGCGCCGGCATCGGAGCGACAAAACGGCAGCGTGCAGTTGAGGCGCTCGCGCTGGTGAAGCAGGTAACACGCAGTTTCCACGTCCCGCAGCAAATCACAGACTGCTGCACCTAACGTCTTTTTGTCCCACGCAGACGTCTGCTTCGTTCATGAATAATATTCCCTTTCACACTGATGAATAAAAGCTACAAAAGGTCGCTAAGAATGAGCTAACAAACGAGCCCTGGGTTAGTCATGTGTATTTTAATGCAGATTTCTTTAGGTCATAGGAAGTGATTGTGTGCAGAGGCGCGTGGCGGTACGTGTGACGACTTCGCCTTGCGCTCTGCGTGTCGTAGGTATGGTACCCCGCGACACGCGAGCGACAATCCCAAACAAATTAAAGTTTATAATAAGCAATTTGTTTGCAAGTACGCGACCGAAATGGAAACAGTTCAAAAGACGAACGAAGCGCATTTAATAGGAAGTTGCTCGTTGTCCCCGTTCGTTGCCGAGTGTGCCGCCAGCGCCGCCCGCGCCTCCCACCCAACGTATCGGAACAACAAGTTTTTTCATTTGACGGCGACTTTCCCCACGCACTACGGACGAGCACAACACATGTGCCGAGCGCTCCGCACATGTGTATGTGAGTCTCAACACTAACCCGAACCTTTTTTGCCTTACTTCCTTAAAGTAGCTGTTTTGAATTATATCGAAGGGAGTTTAGGGTTTCTTAATATAAAATATACTATACAGAGTGTAAGGGGCAGCTCCTTATTTTGAATCATATTCCACCGGAATTTTTATCCAGATTTTTTTTTTATCATTTTTTCAGTTACTATTCCTTTATTTTAATGTAAAATTAGGTTCCCTGTACGCAGCTCTCCATTTATGTAAATAATACGGCTAAAATAAAAACAAACAACAATGGACGTTGAAATACTCTAACGAACGACGCGTGAAATCTGCTGCTCACTTCCTGCCTAGCCACAGAGTTCATCGAACTCGTCGTCGCGCTTGCCGTTCGCTACGTGCGTTTTGCCACAGTAACGATACATTGCGAATGAGGAAATTAAAAAATTCAATTTTATTGGATTCCCATAACATTTCTGAAATAATTTATTGTACATGCAAATGCACAATGCAAAAAAATAATGTTGTAATGTTTTTGCAATTTGTTGCATCTTAATATATTATACTGAATTCACCCCATCAGTTTGTGGAGGGCTGTCCCTTACACCTTGTGTGTTCATGTATAGTACAGAGCGTCACCTCCCGCGCGAAGTGTTGCTTCTAACAAACTGTCGTATCTGCACTAACATCACCTTTTTTTTTTTTTAATTTTTTTTTTTTTTTTTTTTTTAGGATGGGAAATCATCAAATGACCCCCCCCGCTCTGGGCGGAGCGGAAGGGAGTGTCAGACTTGTACTGACTAAAACCCATCCATGTTCCTTCTTTGCCCTTTGTGTTCCAGGGCCGCGGTATCTCTTTCGAACAGTCCCGCAGCCCTGGCAAGCATCACCTGCCTGTTCCGAACATTATTTCGAACAAGTTCTCTCTGATCGTTGTATCTGTGTTGTTTACCGCTTACAAGATGAATCACGTATTTTGTTTGGCAGACAGCTGCGATTAAAAACAGATTTGTAAAGGGTTAGTTTTACTATTTACGGATGCAGCTGAAGTTCTTCTAAAAATCATAAATGCAATGGCCACTTATAAAATGTCAGCAGCTCAGATTGGTTCGACTTTCCATTCTTGTTTACATAGAAGTAGAAGATACTCATTTTGTAGAGTTTTAGAGCGAGAGAAGTGAGCTCGAAATTGTTAATACCCTACCTTGAACAGGTTGGAATTGTTTCGACCCTTCATACAGGAATTACTTGGACTTTCACTTTTAGACAAAGTCAAGATTCAAGAGAAAGTAGCTTGAAGAGCGCTCGATAGTTTGGACACCCTACCTTGGACAGGTTAGAATAAAATCGTTTTGAACTACCGGAGTTACTTGGGTGACTTATAGATAAAGTTAACATTCAAGAGAAAGTAGACTTCAAGAGCGACCGAAGCGAGCTCGTTTCACATATTGCTTGGAATAAATTTAAATAATGTAGTTTGAAATCAAAATGTCCACATGCTACATTTTTTCCAACCGTATTGCCTTTTCAGGTCTCGGGGCAAGGAGCTATTAATTTATTTCAGCCTCTGTCTATACCGATCGATCATGTGAAAATTCAATAGGGGTGCCAATCCAGAGACTGAAAAAATTAGCCTTTGTGAACTTTTTGCAGGGTTCAAAGATCGAACCACGCGCGTTTCTTTAAAGAAAATTTGTAAGCTTAGGGGTAGTACGAGTATTCAGAGCCTCATTTTTTTTTAGCCTTATAATACTTTAGTTTGAGTGTCATTCTGCTATAAGCTACAATTAATTATAGTTACTAAACCTGTGGTATCAGGCAGGATAAGTTTATAACTTTCAAAAATCCAGAGCACCTAGGGCGAGGGCTTTGCACTTCCTGTGCGTATCTCAGCTGCTTATACACACGGCAAGGCTCCTTAGTTCACATCAGTCACACATCTGTCATTATTATTGTGTGCGTATACCTACATATTACACATACACGGATAAAGGTAAATAAACGGGTTCACAATGAAGAAATTTGACTCAACATTTTAGATCAATATAACATATTACTCATTCACAGCTGATTGGTGTAAGATCCAGCGGTAGCTACTGATTTAAGCTCGACGACGTGAGTTCGATCCCAGCTGAGAAATTTTATTATGCTGTTTTTTACTTTTTGTTTTTTATTAAATTAATTTTGTGGCCAATAAAATCACTCAAGCAAAAAAGTAGAAAGGTACTTCATCATCATCATCATCATTTCAGCCGAAAGACGTCCACTGCTGGACATAGGCCTCCCCCAAATGTCGCCACATTGACCGGTCCCGTGCGACTCGCATCCAGCGGATCCCTGCAACCAGGAAAGGAAAGGAAAGGAAAGGAAAAAGGAAAGGTACTTAATTAAATAAAACCAATAAAATAATTGGATTTTTTTATTGGATTATCATTGGTATTGCTTGTAATGAGGGAGCTTATCGCTTGGCTCATGGTTCGCAAATTATCCATCTCGTTCCTTCCAATATGTTGTTGCAAACTGGTTTTAAGCATTCATAGGCTATATAGCTATAATACTAGACCATACTAGACGTTTGAATGAGTAAAACACTGTTGTTTACCAGTTTTTTTAACATAGACTAAGTTTTTTGTTCATAAGGATGGACGTAAAAAGTTTGTCAAAGTAGGAGGTATATAAATTGAATCAAATAAAATTAGAGGTGAAGTGAATCAACTTGTTAGATAATAAGAAATTACGACGACAACTTGTAACCGCATGACAACAACATCACTTCAATAATACGAGTTATAATTTAAAAAAGAGGATTACGGCAACATGCATACCTAATATTAAAATATTAGAATTTATTGGCTGATTGGATGTCAAATTAATAAAATAGTAATTAAATAAATTGCAGATGTCTAACGGATAGAAGTTGTATGTCATTATTTAAATTTATTTTACCGATGTCATTTTTAAATAAGTCATTATTACTCTTAAAGTTGAGGAAACAGCTTTCCAAGTAGCTTTACATTTATTTTTATGCTTTTGTATGCGCCTTGTCATCACAATTTTATGTGCTTTCTGTGCACATCATTTAAACACATGAATATAAAGTTTATAGTTTTCTCATTGTGCTTTTTATTAATTTTACTAGTTATGAATTTTAGATATAGCCGACGTTTTATTTTACTAGACTTTTTAATGCCTTTCGTTATCCAGATTTGTGTGACTGGTTTATTATTAACTTTAACCTTAATTACCGGAAAGCACTGATCTTAAAATAAAATAAATGTTTTATAAAACAAATTAAAAGCTTCTGCTAGAGTGTCAGAGCTAAGTGTTTCCGAAAATGAAAGACAAGACTTCATTCGCAACATTTATCGAGATTTTCCGAGCAGTAGTCACGTTTCAATTCAGACCAGCAAGATATTGTTATGTGTTTTTTTGCTTTTATAGTAATCGCAAAAACAAAACAGCACAAATGCTGTTTTGTGATCTGACAGGCCGATGTGATGCATTTCTGACTGAACATTCTTTATGTTACTATCAGATCAAATCGCTTTGATAAATGCAAGAGTTCGCCCGAGTTGGTGATTATATGTGAGCTTCAAAATTGCAGTTATGGAAGTATGCTTAAAAGTTTCTTCGTTGCAGAGTTATGTTTTAAAATGTCGATATTCCAATCACCACAAATTATTATTTTCTTTCTTTTGTATTGTTCTGTCAAGTAATTTAACAAAATGTCAAGTTTATGAAAAAATATATCCATTTGTGTCTTTCTCTGATCAGGTATTCTAAAAACATTAACAACTATCAGGCTCAAACCGATAATCTCTACACCACAACATTCAAAATAAAATTTTGTAGCTAGACTTGAAGGAATACTCAATATTTTGGTATTAAAATATCTTATTAGTCGAAATACAAGTTCCCCTCTACATTTATCTGGACTAAAAACTGCAGCTAATTTAAAATTGCCTTGTTTAACAAAATTTTCATTAAAACATAGTATATCAGACTAACTAGTATATCGGTTTTTCAGAGGAAAAACCTGGATGAGGCTGGTACAGGACCGTGGGGATTGGCACGAGAAAAGAGAGGCCTACACCCAGCAGTGGGTGAGTTCGGGCTGTGGATGTTGATGATGATATCAGATTCCTTGTTATTTTCTACTAATTCAGATAAAGTTACTTCTAACATGGCTAGTTTGTTGCAGATGCCGGCTATATTTTGGTGTAAGATTCGCCACTTCAGCATGTCGGCAATCTTGTTTTGAGTTGTCATTATTTACTGAAATTTTATTAATGGGGGAGTTAGGAATGAAAACATTGTTGTTTTTACTAGTATCATGAAGTGAGTTTTGATAACAGATCAAAATATTGTTGTTTTTACTAGTATCATGAAGTGAGTTTTGATAACAGATCAAAACTCCCCCATTAATAATATTCGTGAAAGCTGAGAAAGAGAAACAAATAAAATATCTCGACTTGGCACACGAGGTTGTCGACATGTGGCATGTGAACTCGGCTATCATTGTGCCGATCGTCGTGACGGCCAATGGCCTTATAGCCAAGAGCCTCGATGACCATCTTTCGAAGCTCTCCTTAGGCGGTTGGATCAAGGGCCTGATTCAGAAGGCAGTACTCCTCGATACGGCTCGTATTGTGAGGAGGTTCTTGTCTCTGGAGCCCTAACCACCGGTAGCTTGGACCCTGCTCCCGCTACCGGCGGACCACTATTTTTTATATTTTTAAATGTTTTTTATATAGTTTTTGTTAAGAAATATTTAAAAATGTAATAAGTGTGTTATAAAATAAATAAAGGAAATAATAATAATAATAATCAGGCGAATCAATCCGTCACATTATCTCCGGGTGTTCTCGTCTGGCTAACGGAGAGTACTTGCATAGACACAACCTTGTAGCCAGGATTATCCATCAGCAACTTGCTCTAAAATACAACCTTGTGGAATCGGAAGTGCCGTACTATAAGTATGTGCCCGACCCAGTTCTCGAAAATGGCAGTATCACATTGTACTGGGATCAATCCATCATCACTGACAGGACTATTGTAGCCAATAAGCCTGATATAGTGGTGGTGGAGCGATCAGAGCGGCGCACAATGATTGTTGACATAACGGTCCCGCATGATGAGAACCTCGTGAAAGCCGAGAAAGATAAGAAAATCAAGTATCTTGACTTGGCTCGCGAGGTTGTCGACATGTGGGATGTGGACTCAGCGATCATTGTGCCGATAGTCGTATCAGCCCATGGCTTAATTGCCAAGAGCCTCGACCAATACCTGAGGAGGCTCTCGTTAGGCAGCTGGATCAAGGGCTTGATTCAGAAAGCGGTACTCCTAGACACGGCTCGTATTGTTAGGAGGTTCCTCTCTCTGGAGCCCTGACCGCCGGTAGCTTGGACCCTGTTCCCGATACCGGTGGGCTACTATTTTTTATATTTTTAAATGTTTTTTTATATCGTTTTTGTTAAGAAATATTTAAAAATGTAATTAGTAAGTAAGAAAATAAATAAAGGAAATAATAATAATAATAATAAACATTTATTTCAGACTAGGTCCATATTTTGTTAGTAACAATGTACTTAAAAAACTAATGTTAGTATAGGCTAAAACAAAATTTAAATTACGGCATGAAGCCGCACCCACCTTTGCAGCATGGGGGACTCCCACCGATCAGTGAAAACACCCAGTATAGTGTTGGTACTGCCACGAACGCGAGCGAGTAGGGAGGCGCATCTTTTCCTAACGATAGCGGCAAAGCCATCCACCCGCGCCTCAGCAAACATCCCTGACGCACTGCAGCGCCATGGCAGCCCCAACAGTACCCTGAGTGCATTATTATATTGGACACGCAGGTCGCTGTATGCCCGCTGCGAATAACCGGCCCACAGGCTGCAGGTGTAGAAAGATTGGCAATATGCTTTAAAAAGCGTGATTTTAACTGAATTCGTACACCGTGCAAACCTGCGGGCCAGCATGTTACAACGGACAGCCAGCGACCTGCGTTCCCTTTCTATATCCACATTATCACTTAAATCATCGGTGACCCAGTGACCCAAATATTTAAATTTATGGACCCTACACAGAGGAGTGCCACACAGAGATACATTGGGAAATGCTGGGTAAGAAAAACCTCGGGCTTTAAAGAGCATTACTTCACTCTTCCCAACATTATATTTGAGCCCATGGGCCACCGCATATGACTCACATATTGACATTAGCTTTCTGATAGCACTGATTGATGGACTCAGCAACACCATGTCATCAGCGTAACTAAGATTATTGGTACACACTCCGTCAATATGACATCCGACCTTGGTGCTGCTGAGCTCAACAATCAGCCGGTTAATGTACAAGTTGAACAAGCGAGGGGAGCTCAACCCGCCCTGCCTCACCCCACATTCCAACCGATACACACTCGAGAAGGAACCGTTCCACCTTACACAATTGCTTTGATTGCTATACCAATACTTGAATATTGATATAACTTCAGCTGGTACAGAAGTTTCAGATAGCAATTTATTCCACATGACTTCATAACTGACAAGATCGAATGCCCTCGATAGGTCCAAAAAACAGGCAAAGACAGGCGTTTTTCTATCCTTGTAGTACTGGACAGTCTGCTTAAGACACAATATAGCGCTTTCAGTGGACAGCCCCGGCCTAAAGCCAAACTGAGCGTCATGCAGTTTTATATGCTTAGCCAATTGTGCGTCAAGCAGACTGTCCAGCACCTTGGCTGAAACAGTTGCCAATGATATAGGCCTGTAATTTGAAGCGTCAGAGGCATTCCCAGTTTTATTTTTAATAACAGGTACCACAACTGTAAACATGAAGCTATTAGGTAAATAACAGTGACTGATACACAAATTAAAAAACATGGCAAGTACACGTGACAAGTGCACCCCGGCGTATTTCAGATGTTCGATACTGAGGCCATTGTGCCCTGGTGACTTACCTCTTTTCATTGATTTTACCACCGATGCAACTTCCTTAGGAGTAAAATGAACGTCAACGTCACCAGAAACAGCCTCAGCATCGACAACCCGTGTCGTTCCAACAAGTGGTGACTCAACCTTAAAGTGCTGCTTAAATAAGTTTGCTATTTCTGTTGGCTCATGCACGCCCGCCACACTCACAGGAAAACTAGACCGCGGATTCAATTTATTTGTTGCCTTCCAAAAAGCACTAAATTGCTTGTCAGTCTGATTCTTAGCTATAATATCCATTTTTATTTGCTGCTCATTATCCTGGCAATATTTTAGCTTATCTTTAAAAACCTTCCTGGATTTACACATATTTGTATGTATGCACCCCGATGTGGGTTTGTTATGCAGCAACCACGTCTGATAATGCATGCGAGCCTCCCTGTGAGCGTCACGTACATGCACGTTCCAACCAGTCACATATTTTCTAGTACAACGGTTATCAGAACCTATATTATATATGAAATATCAGCGCCTTCTTTCAAAATACTTATAACTGTGTCGTACATCTCATCTAACAGACTGCGGTGGCTAGTATCAGAGCACATTCCATGCGAACAATACCGAAATTCCGTAGGAAAATCTACTAATTTTAATTTTGAATGACAAAAGTTTGTATATTCATCAATTTGTTTAGCATTTCTTTCACCCCAAATGACCTTGTTACAAGAGCGGGTTTTGCTGACTAACTTAGGTATTATTAAATTTATGTTACACTCAATAACCAAAGGAATGTGGTCTGACGAGTAAACATCATAAAAAACAGCTGCTTTCATTACTAATTGTCTCGCTGCACTACTCACCACACAATGATCTAACCACCGCAGCGCACCGTTAGCTGTGCTTTTAAATGTATAAGTATCATTCGGTAACAACTCCATGTCCACACACGACCACGATTGCTCTGTACACACTGTTAACAGTTCACTTGCAAATCGTTCACCCGGGTGAGCGTTAAAGTCTCCTAATATGCACACCGTCTCCGTATCACTATTTTCAGTAATCGCAATAATCTCACTCAAACACTTAATTAAAACTATAAAACTTAATTTTGAGGAACTTTTTTCATATTGCATAAAATCAATTTCTATATTAAGCAGACGATGGGTTTCGTACTATGAAAACACACTGGGTGCGATACACTGTTTCTACCAAAACTAACGAATTTCTTGCGATTACAATCTAACACAATTACACGGGGCACAATGAATCGGGTACAGTTCCAAGACGTTTCAGCTCCACCGCGATTCGCCCTTGCCTCGAGCTGAACGTCAGGGCTCTGTAGAAACACGCTGTGGTATGGGTAGACTGGTAAGTAGGCGTCATGTCACCAGTGCCCACTGGTGCGTTTGCCGATTCATTCATTTTATGTCCGTACTAACACCCGGATCGGACACGGCCATCCTGCTTGCACACGTCCTCGTGTGATGGTTACCCTGATAAGATAAGATAAGATTTCTTTATTCGTTTAAACATTGTATACATACAAGAGCTTGCAAGATATTATATCATTTGAGTCCAGACATGTTTAGCCGTAAGTATCGGCGTACAAATATTTTGATAACACTGAAAAACATAACAATAAGAAATAATCTGAAAATTACCTAGATTAGGTACATGCAAAGTTCATATTTATTAATAATTCTTAGTTTATAATTTAGAAACTTTATAAAAATTTAAAAAAATATTCTGATGTCATAATGTCAAAATTGCAAATTTATATAAATTTAGTATTAATGTCAAGAAAAGATAAAATTATTCAATCAAACAGAAAAAACTTTTTCGGCTAGAAAATCGGAGACACAATAATATGATTTTTGCGAAAGAGACATTTTTAATTAGCGTTTCTTACCATTCAGCTCCTTCCGACTTTTAGGCAATCTGTTAAATATAGTAGGCGCCATACAAACGATACTTTTGCGCTTACGTACCGTTTTTGCTGGATAGACTCGAAGAATGGTCATATCCCGTCTATTACGTGGTACCACGTCCTGTAGACGTGAAAACAAATTGGGGTTTGTATTAACAAACATTGCGGTTTTGAGGATACACAGACAAGGAAGAGTCAATAGTTTGTACCTTTTAAAATATGGCTTGCATGTATCGACCGCCATTTTTTAGCCCAAACATAGACCTACATCTCTTTTGGGCCTTAAATGCCATGTTAGTGTCGGTAAAATTTCAACAAAATATGATGCCGTATCTTAGGTGAGACGCAGCTAAGCCATGGTAGGCCACAATGAAGGTATCTACATTCACAACTATAGCTAAAGAGTGCAAAGCAAATGTAGAACTACAATTTATTTTACAAAGGTTCTTGATTTGAGATTTCCATTCAAGCCTTTTGTCAATTGTTAGTCCAAGGAATTTAGTAGAAATTACTATTTCAACTATTTTATTGTCTATATTTATGTCCGCATTTTCAGTAGTCAGTCATTGGCTAAAATGTATGATTTAAGTTTTATCTAAATTCATCTTTAAATTATTGTCGTATTGTTGTATAGTCAAAGTATTGTGAATGTCAAGTTTATATTGGATCATGTCATTGCTATTACTAGAAATTGTCACTGTGCTATCATCTGCAAATAAAGTCTTAGGGTGTGGGATTGATTTTGGCATGTCATTAATATATAATATAAAAAGTTGAGGTCCCAATACACTACCTTGTGGAACACCAAAAGTAGTTTGACGTTCATCTGATCGGTATATCTCTTCCTTTTTAGTGGTTGTATTGATTCTAGTGATTTCTGTCTTTTGCTTTCTATTGTCTAAATAGGATTTAATTAAATTAAGAACATTACCTCATAAACCATATGCTTCCAGTTTTTTTTATTAAAATGTCATGATTTACGTAGTCAAATGCTCGGGTCATATCGCAGAAGATAGAACATACAAGTGTTTTATTGTCCATTTTTATCAATACAGCATACGGCTCTTAAACAGCTTAAAAACAACAAGGCACCGGGTGATGACGGAATTACGGCCGAACTCCTGAAGGCGGGTGGAAAACCGGTACTTAAGGCCCTTCAGAAGCTGTTTGATTCCGTCATACTCGAGGGGAAAACGCCGCAGGCATGGTGCAGGGGTGTGGTGGTACTCTTCTTCAAATAGGGCGACAATGCCCGGCTGAAGAACTATAGGCCCATATCACTTCTAAGCCATGTCTACAAGTTTTCTCAAGAGTCATCACGAATCGTCTCGCGCGCAGGTTTGACGATTTTCAGCCTCCCGAACAAGCCGGATTCCGAAAGGCTTTAGCACCGTAGACCACATACATACGCTGCGGCAGGTTATATAGAAGACCGAAGAGTATAACCTGCCTCTCTGCTTGGCGTTTGTGGACTACGAGAAAGCCTTCGATTCGATCGAGACTTGGGCTGTACTGCAGTCTCTCCAACGGTGCCAAATCGACTATAGGTACATCGAGGTGTAGAAGTGTTTATACAAAAACGCCACCATGTCAGTCCGACTTCAGGACCAGACTTCAGAACCTATCCTTCTGCAGCGAGGTGTAAGACAGGGAGACGTCATATCTCCGAAACTGTTCACCGCTGCTCTGGAGGATATCTTCAAGGTTCTGGACTGGAGAGGGCTAAGTATCAACGTCAATGGCGAGTACATCTCTCACCTTCGGTTTGCCGACGATATAGTGGTCATGACTGAGACCATGGAGGACCTCAGTACAATGCTCGATGACCTTAGTAGAGCTTCCGAAAAAGTGGGTCTTAAAATGAACATGGACAAAACCAAAATCATGTTTAATACCCATGTAACACCCACTCCTATCAAGATCGGAGACTCTACACTCGAAGTTGTAGACGATTATGTCTACCTTGGACAAACGATCCAGTTAGGTAGGTCTAACTTCGAGAAAGAGGTCAATCGTCGAATCCGACTCGGCTGGGCAGCGCTCGGGAAGTTGCGTGGTATCTTCTCGTCCAACTTACCGCAGTGTCTCAAGACGAAGGTCTATGACCAGTGTGTGTTGCCAGTGATTACATACGGGACCGAAACGTGGTTGCTCACAATGGGCCTTATCAGAAGGCTTAAAGTCACCCAAAGGGCAATGGAGAGGGCTATGCTCGGAGTTTCCTTGCGTGATCGAATCAGAAATGAGGACATCCGGAAGAGAACCAAGGTAACCGACGTAGCCCGAAGAATAGCCAAACTGAAGTGGCAGTGGGCAGGGCACATTGCTCGCAGAACGGATGGCCGATGGGGCGAAAAGTTCTGGAGTGGCGACCGCGAACCGGAAGACGCTGCGTTGGAAGGCCTCCCACTAGGTGGACCGATGACCTGGTGAAGGTTGCAGGGATCCGCTGGATGCGAGTCGCACGGGACCGGTCAATGTGGCGACACTTGGGGGAGCCCTATGTCCAGCAGTGGACGTCTTTCGGCTGAAATGATGATCAATACAGCATATAAGAAGTCGATAGTCTTATTTTCGCGAAATCCCTTTTGCTCATTAAATAATATTTTTTTTTTTTTTGTATATAGCCATTTAAATTTTAAGTATTCACGTACATAAAATTATACAAAAAAAAACTGAACATAATAAACTTAAATAAATTCAATATCAAAACTAAAATTACAGATTGGCTCCTACAATAGGGCTACAATAACACCGAATCTCTACTGGCATACATCGCTTAACAAAACATTGCTAAATAGGAACACAAAACGCTACACACAAACAAACACCTCATAACACACAACACACATACCCATACAACACAACTAACATTACACTCACGCACATTACACACACACTTCTCTCCCATTCATACCCCCACTTTTTCTCCATACCTGCATCCATCCATGCTCAAATAAATCTTAAATTACTTACTCGGCTAACCCACATTTTTATCTTGCGGTAGAATAAATAACATCGACACTCGTAACTTATGGTCCATAAATTGTATTATTTCTGTTCAGCTCGGTCGTATCACTGTCTCCTAAGATACAGGCCATCCCTAGTTTAGGAGACAGGATTTCATTTTTGGTTATATAGACAATTATTTTCCTCAACTTGTGTCCATTGTTAGTTGATTAAGTCTTAGCATGTAACTAGTGTACAATCTGTGGCTATATATATCTTTGGATCAATAAACTTGTTTTATTTTATTATTATTTTCTTTTATTTATATTTTTACAAATTATTTACATTTTTAAATATTCCTTAAAAAAAAAAAACAATATAAAAACATTTAAAAATATAAAAAATTGTAGCCCACCGGTATCGGGAACAGGGTTCAATCTACCGACGGTTAGGGCTCCAGAGAAAGGAACCTCCTAACAATTCGAGCCGTGTCCAGAAGTACCGCTTTCTGAATCAAGCCCTTGATCCAGCTGCCTAACGAGAGCCGCCTCAGGTATTGTTCGAGGCTCTTGGCAATTAAGCCATGGGCTGATACAACTATCGGCACAATGATTGCTGAGTCCACATCCCACATGTCATCAACCTCGCGAGCCAAATCAAGATACTTGATTTGCTTATCTTTCTCGGCTTTCACGAGGTTCTCATCATGCGGAACCGTTATGTCTATAACAGAAGAACGCGGGTGATGCATTCGATATGCCGTAAACAATGTACGGACCCTCCTATCCAGGGCGTCTAGTTCTGTTTGAGTCCATTTGAGTTGGCCGAAAGAGTACATCAAAACCTACATGACCCAACCGTTGAAGGCTCGTACCTTATTTCCGCCTGATAAAAGACTATTAAATACTTTTTTCAGGCGGCCAATGAAGCGCTCCTTTAACGATTGCTTCATGTCAGCAACATTGATGCCCAGCGCTTCCGACATACCTAAATACTTATAGGTTTCGGTTGCTGAGAGGGATTTAAGATTTATGGAATCCGAGAGCTGGGTTTCCACAGATTCCATAATCACCCCTCGCTTTATATGCATGACTGCACATTTGTCCACACCAAATTCCATCCTGATGGCGCTACTGAAATTTTCAGTTACCTTCAGTAGCTCCATCAGTTGCAAATCGTTGGGGGCAAAGACTTTCAGGTCATCCGTGTAAAGGAGGTGAGATATAACTTGACCACCTCTCCTCAACCGATAGCCTAGACGTGAATCCTCCAGCAGCGTGCTAAGAAGTTTCAAGGCTAAGCAGAACCAAAGTGGACTCAAACTATCGCCCTGAAATATAACTCGCTCTATCGTTATCGGCTCGCTATTCCTCTGGATTTGCCGACATCCTGGATAGCGAAGGACTGTCCTCCATTGCCCCATACATGTCATCAGGAAGGTGCGCAGAGTTGCATCAACTTTATACAACTCTAGCACCCTGATGAGGCATGTATGTGGCACCGAGTCATAGGCCTTCTTATAATCTATCCAACATGTCGACAGATCCCTTCGGGAACGGCGAACCTGTTGACTAATGGCCATATCAATGAGGAGTAGCTCCTTAGTACCGCGGGACCCGTTCCTACATCCATTTTTTGAGAAGTGGACATGATAGAATTGTCATCAATGTGTTTGTTAATTTTAGCTCTCAAAATGGATGTAAGAACTTTATAGACCGTCGGAAGACAGGTAATCGGTCTATAATTTTGGGCTCCGCAGTACTACCCGACTTATGGAGCAGGTGGGTTATACCTGTTGTCAGGAACTCTGGCAGCGACCCTGACTATAAGGCTAACTGGAGTGCGAGTGTGCGACCTTGTAAACCATTTAATCCAAAAGTTGTGCAGTACATTCGGCCCTGGAGATTTCCAGTTAGGCAACGGACGGACTGCACGAACTACGTCTTGGGGGCTGATAGTGATTGCCCCCATTTCTGGTACTAGATCGCACGCTCGCTCGACCCCCCGAGTCCATTCACCCTCGGTGTGGCTAACAAGTACCGACCAGATGCTGCGCCAGAACGAACACATGGCATCATCATCTGGTAGGCGCGTGTCAGCCACACCTTGGTCCGGTCCCAAGCCCTATAAACCCACCTTTCATCTCTTTGGAAAGTGCGATTCTGAGTGTATCGGTCCACCCGCCGCTTATACCTACGAATACGGTTTCGGCAGTCGATGCGCTCTGTGATACGGGACATGTAGTCTCGAGGACTGATATCAGTCCCCGAGAATGCCCGCCTCACAAAACGCATCAATCTAGGGCGATTATTGCTCTCCTTGAAGCAGATCAGTTTGCCGATGAGTGCTCTGGCCCCACCAATACGTCGTTCAATCCTGTGTTGCCATGGCGGCACGGCTGGATACATCGATATTCTCGAATCGCACCCTCCAAAGCACTTCTTATTTCCTCATTGTACTGGGTACTTACATTAGTAACCATGTCATTACTCACGTCATTAGCGCGATTAGGTATTGTGCTAGACTGTTGTAGTACCACAGCCGACGGGGTAATGATATGATTACTCTGCATTTCAGTTCGCAGGCGATCAAGTACAGTGTCATCCAACATACGATTACGCTGGATGACTCGCATCTGATCACATAGTCGTTGTGCCGACACGTTGACAGCTGGCTCAAGCACCTGAAACAGAGAGAGCATCCGAACACGGTACGCGGTCAGGTTGTTTCCCCCCTCTGTAGCCCCATAGTATGAGCGCATGACGTTTTCATTGATGGATTGCGTCCATCGCATGCGCTGCACACTCCCGCCGGGAGCTGGGACCCTATCAGAGGCCGGTGGGCCTCGAGGTCCTAAACCGACCGGCGGCCGGCGTCCTCCCCGTCGACGAACAGGTGGTGGCGTCGTCGGCGGAGAGAAATACTCATCGCTCGAGCTCGACGCAACTGCCACGGCCGGTGTCATAGCACTCACGACGGGGCTGGATTCCGGCGGCGGCGAGGCGGAGCTGAGTAACGGGTCCAGAGGCAATAGGCGTGCGCGTCGTGCAGCTGACCTCGTCAACATTTATCTTCATATATATATTCGTATCTTCCAAAATTTTTTTTGACAGACACAATGTCATATTGTGTCAATTCCATGTTGTGGTTTTTTTCTTTGGTTTTCTGTTTAATTTCATTTTTTTGGAGGTTTAATTTATTATTATTATTCTCTCCGTTACTATTATAAATGCGAAAGTTTGTGAGGATGTATGTATGGATGTTTGTTACTCTTTCAGGCAAAAACCACTGAAGGATTTGGATGAAATTTGGCACATAGATAGTTTATAACCTGGATTAACACACACCAGGATAATTTTTATCCCGGTAGTACGATCCTGTGGCACAATTAGCGAACTCTACGCGGGCGAAGCCGCGAGTATAAGCTAGTATAAATATATTATAATGGTAATCGTTCAAAAAGTTCAAAACCGTACATGTTGCTTATACTTTTTTGATGTGTGTATATCGAGTTACATATTAAATGGAAACAGCTCATTGTGAGCATCTCAAATATTTTTTTTTTTATAATTTTAAAATAGAGTTTTGAGTTATTTAAGAAAATAGGTGACAATTAACCATTCCCCCCCCTCTCTCCCTTAACTCCGAAACTACAGTTGTTCTTTGCTCATAGATTACAGGAAAACCTATAAGATAGCTATAACAACAATCATAAAAATAAATTAATAATTAAAGGGGGCTAGCTACTACGATGGTACGGAACCCATCATGCGAGAGGCCGACTCGCACTTGGCCGGTTTTGTTTTTTCACCATTTCTGGTGTAGTCACCTCATTTGGTCGGCCACTGCTATGTGCATCTTCTAGCAGCTCCTATGGCCTTGTTTGATACGGCCACCCAATATTTTATTGTTGTAAGTAAATGAAGGAGCACTCCAGCAGACTCTTCCGTAGTAGAATCTTACTCGGCTTTGATATTTCTCGGCTGAAGTTTTTCCAATGAGAGTTTTGTGTCACGTAACAGTGACCAATTTTCTCCATGTTCAAAAATATATAAAACCAATAATATTGGGGCTTGAAACTCTAGATTTAAGTTTTATAGGCCATTGTACGTCACGCCGCCACCGGGTACTTTTTGGACTGCCCTAATACATACAGGTCAAACACATAACCCTCCTTGTGGGCTTCGCCGCAGTCGGGTGAAAAATAATGTTACAAAATCAAAATCAAAATATTTTATTTCACATAGGCCTAGATGGGCACTTATAAAACGTCGACAAAAAGGTGCATGGTTCGGGTTGGTCGTTTCCTATGGAGAAGAACCGGCAAGAAACTCCATGGTTACTCTTTTCAAATCATTTGGTGTTACAATATTATCATGGATACAGTATTTGTACTAAAGTATGGGGGGACAGCGTAGTCCCGACAATAAATCGTTGCATAATTTTTTTTTTTTTTTTTAATTCTAATACAACAAACAACAACAACATATAAAAAACATAACAACACACATATAACTAATGAAGTTGTTAATAATGAAATTGTAACTATAGTGCATCAATCTTTGTAAGTATTGACATTGTTTTGTTTATGTTTATTATTATGTCATGTCTACTGTATTTTGTACTTTTGCATGCCTTCTGGTAAAATATGGCTGTTCCTATTTATATTTTTATGTCACCGTGTTTGTACCCATATTTGCAAAATAAATATCTTATCTTATCTTACTACATAAAAAATGTAGAACAAAATAAAAGTTAACAAGCAGCTGGGAAACTACAAAGCCTACAATGTTCACACATTCACAAACAATCGATAAAAAAGAATCTATACAAAGGTAAAAAAAAACAATTTTATGTATGTACAAATATGTGTGTAGCATGTATTAATAGTCGAAATATTGTTTGTTTCAAAAGAATTATTACAACATACACACTTATTATTATTTGTTATAAACACAATTCGACACAAGCATGGCCCCGGGCCCCTGGCAGCCGGCGGTGGACTCATCGCTTCCACGAGATGGTTCCATCCAAGCTAAACATTAATTATTGTAGCTTGTTAATCCCGCCCGCTCCGGCAGACTCGTATTAATTACAAAATTGTCAACAACAAACAAAAAGAAACTGCAATTAATTAAAATATTTCGTCCACTTTGTTTTCATTATCCGGTGGGCGACGGGCGCGGTGTAGTGTTGTCCAATCTAAGTCGGCTTCGTGACTGTGAGCCTCCTGCTGTACTCCCAGCGAACATTTTGATTTCTTTTTA
Organism: Noctua fimbriata; assembly: GCA_905163415.1. Classification (NCBI taxonomy): domain Eukaryota; kingdom Metazoa; phylum Arthropoda; class Insecta; order Lepidoptera; family Noctuidae; genus Noctua; species Noctua fimbriata. The sequence goes on from LR990922.1 coordinate 341,544, forward strand.
ACTTTTTTCCAAGATCTTGTTTGTGAAAATAAAAAACCTCGTAAATTAGAATATGTTGAGTGCCCGAGACGCACCGCACATACATTATGAGTAACTATACCTAAAGTTTCAAGATTCTAGTGTGTGACTATTCATGTTGTGCAAAGTTGTGTCCTCTGCACGCTGTCTCGCCGCCATACATTCATTGACTCAACACTGGCCCGCTTTATTAATTGCTTTTATACAAGATATAATCAACCCTTCACGAAGCCGTCAACCAGGAATCATGTACTTACATCAAACTAAGTAACTCTACGCACAAATTATTGCTGGGAAATAAGTTTTTCAATACACTTCCTCGAAAAGTGGTTCTTATCGCACTTCGATTAGGTTCAACAAGCAATGTATTTCACACTCGCGGTTCTTTTGTCATTAATCGCAACTAGTGCAGAAATAAACTAAAACCAAATTGGTTCAATGGGGAGTAAAAGTCAAAGGTCAACATAGATGTCGCTAGGAACGACTCTACCATAAACTCTTCAATAGTAGACAGCAAAGCTGTCGTGATTGCTGCAATGGTTTGGATGTTTATTGTTTACACAATATCATAACATAACATAACGGCTGTATGCTCTGAGGGGTACCCAGATTGCATCAGCTAGGTATATTAACTTCCATTTTATTGTGATAACTGATAAGCCTATTACCATGAAATGTATTGTTGACAATGTAAAATAAATGTAGGAGCAAATATTTGTATAGGGTCGGTGACAAAAAAGCTAAATCAAACAAACAAAAGTCACTTCTGAAGCTAAAGTTATTTTTCACTTTTCTGTGTTTTTGAAGTTGGTTTTATTTTTTACAAAAAATGATTTTTTTTCTACATAAAGTTTTAGTAAAAGACTAAAGACATTTTGTAAAAAGACATGGTAAAAGAATATCGACGCAATTTGAAGATAGAGATTATTAAAACTGGTCCCTCAATCCTCACGTCCACTGACATAAGTGCATGCACTAGCTGCTAGACGAGAGGACTATCAGAAAGTCTAGTGTATCTAACTTTTAGTAGAAAGTTTCTACTAAATAATAGATATCTAAAATTGTGTAATTCTTACCTCTTAGCTGAGATAATATTTTTTTTTTAATCCTAAGAAAATAGAGTAGTGTGACCACACAGTGAAACAAAATGTAGACAGTACTATTATACTTCATTTATTATAGCATTAGACGACACGACAACAAGCTTGTACGGTTAATTTAATGGTGATGTGAGTAGATTACGAAATTAACTAATCACTTACCATAATAGTTTTGTCAGTACTAACACTAATTTAAAAAAAAAAACAGTAAGAAAAAAGAAGAAGGGCTCGTATCGGGCTGCCTATGCGATTAGGGGATTACGTTGCCTTATGGCAGAAGCGAAGAAGCGCTTAGAAAGGCGTTTCATAAACTTAAGGATAGTGGTCATTCTAAGGTCTATGTTTAGACGGTCATTGCGGATGTAGTAAGGGGCTCCCGTAAGTTTGAGTAAGAACCAGTTCTAGAGTACCTACATCCTATAGATATAATTATATAGGCTTGCGAACACGCCACAAGCGTATGACTGTCATGATGGGACGGATCACCGCGGTATAGAGGCGCAACCTAAGAGACAACTTACTCTTTACCGTTAACAGGAAATTGAGCCTACCGATAGCAAAGGCGGCTCGGTCACGAGCTGCAATGATATGCGGCCCAAAGGACAGATGGTGGTTGAGTATGACTCCGAGGTATCTGGTTTGCTTCTCCCAAGGGATAGGCTTACCGTACATAGTGATCGGGCTGGGGGAGGTGGAATTGATACGCGGTTTAGAATTAAGAACCGCCTGACTCTTACCTGACTCTTACTTACTCTATTTCCGGAACCAAGCGCCTACGTCGGCTGAGGTTTGGAGGGTTTTGGCGATAGCGTTCTTACAACGACCAGTGTAGTAGATGGCCGTGTCGTCTGCGAACAGGGCTAACTGAGCCTCTTTGCTCTTGGGAATATCGCTAGTGAACATCGTGAATATAAACGACGGTGACCGAAGGGACTCCGACTCGAATGGGGTGAGGGGAGAAGAGAGCTTCCCCGATGCGATAGCGGAAGGTGCAATCCGACAGAAAGTCTTGTAAGATGAGCACGAGACGGTCTGGCACTCCAAGTTGGTGGCAGCTTGTATAATAAGCCGTTGTGTCAAACTTTGTCGAAGGCTTCCGCTATGTCGAAGATCAACACGCCCGTCATCGCTTCACGCTAGAAGCCAGCGCTCAAATGCACGACGATGCGATGGACCTGTTGGATGCACGAGTGTTCGGTCTTGAAGCCAAATTGCTCATTGGGAACGATACTCTTAGCCTCGGCATAGTCTTTGAGTCGCTTATAAATAAGTCTCTCGTAGATTTTGCCGAGCGCATTCAGAAGACTGATAGGCCGGTAGCTCGAGGGCTCCACCTTGGGTTTACCGGGTTTGGGGATACTGATAACAGTGGCCTCTTTCCATACCTGGGGGAAGAAGTTGCTACTCAAGGCGCCGTTGAAGATGGCTGCCATTAACACTATTAGCTGCGCGGGGAGGAGTTTGAGCACCTTATTGGTGTTTTCATCAGAGCCGGGTGCTTTCCGCGGCTGAAGTTTTTTTGTGATGTCATGCACTTCGTCGGCTGTGACTGGAGGCAGCGGATCATCGGGGTCTCCGACGGGAGGGAGGCCGGCTCTACGTTTGACTTCACCATGTCGAGGTGATATTTGTCTACTGGATGAGAGCTGGGAGAGCACTGAGCATTAAATTCAGGCTATCGGCTAGGCATTTTGCCTTTTCAGAGTCGTCGAATGCAACGTTCTTGTCGGCGCGGGTGGGAGGAGGCATCGAAGCTTCGTTGGTGGCATGCATCTTTCTTTGCAATTGCCAGAAAGCTAGGTGGGTGGGCTCGAGTTCACTGAGTTCCTTATCCCATCGAGTATAACAATGCTCGCTTACGCGCTTCCTTACAGCACGTTGTAAGTTGCATATCTGAGCCTTGTTCGCGTCGCAGGAAAGTTGCTCTAGGCACGGATCACAGACAAACCGAAAAACAAACAATAATTTTAAAAAATATTTTTTACTTTCTATTACTTATTATATACCTTCCAGTGATTTTTTTGCAAAAATCTATAATGTACAGACACGGAAAGTCTACAATTTTATTATATGTATAGATAGATAGATAGATTAGTCACATTTGACATTCACACTGTAGGTTAATATCTCACAATCAGACGACGCGCGAGCGTGCGGTTGGCACAGTGGCTGAGCGATTGACTGCTGCGCTGCGTGTCGCGGGTTCGATTCCCGCACGGAACAAATATTTGTATGGCCTACAAGTAGTTGTTCCGGGTCTGGCTGTTTGTGTATGTGAGTTTAAATGTCTGTAAACGCACCCACGATACAGGAGGAATTCCTAGTCTGGGGCAAAGTTCAATAAAAAAAATTGTTTGCTCTAAGTGCAACGTTTAGGGCTTTTCAATTAATTATGCAAACTTGAAAACATTTGTATTGGCCAACATGTTACAAGACTAATACAAAAACATGTTAATATGAAATTGATTTGTAAAACAAGTCAAATAATGAAATGTCAAACAAGTTTTAGTTCAACAAGTTGTAACAATGAAATCTTAGTGCAATAAATCTACAGAAGGCAAAGCTTTCAATACGTTAAAATGTGTATGTTCTGTCGAAGTAATTACACAACCAATAGTGTTTTTAAAGTAGTTCTGATCAGTTTAACTTTCCCATCTTAGTTTAATTAACTTAATCTAAGTGAATCATTATTTCAAAACATTTCATTACATACTTTATAACTTATCACTCCAACTAATTTAAACACTAGTAACTACTGCTTTGTTGGTCCAGTGATCATGAGCCTTATTATAAAGGATGAGGGCCCGGATTCGATTCCCATTTTTGCCCGTGTTTATCCTAGTTCAAGCATAATTGTGGACAGTGACCTTTAAACGTCTTCACATTGCTAATAATGAGTTTTCTACCCGAAAAGGTTTTTATCAGATTTGAGTTTAATAGAAAACGATCTTTTACTAGTTGGGTCGAATCAACCACTACAGAACATGTCAGTGACTAAAAAGCGTACTACACCGCGCGCATCAAGCATAATTACGCAGTCAGGAGCCCTGAAACTTGGCCCGAGCGGCCCGAGCGGCCCGAGCGGCCCGAGCGAGCGGCGTGATCTCTTGCGGAGCCGTGCGCTCCATCCATAACTGTCGCCGTTTTGCAACTCATTTGACACTGAGCAACAATAGACACCCACTTTTATATTATGAAGCCAGCAGAACCTCCGTTACTTGCACATTCATTCCCAGAAAAAATCTCACTTCGTGATAAAAAATGCTGAGTGTTTTGCCGTTTTATCTTCGATCATCGATAGGTAAATAAAACGTTGGTGTGGAGACGGCAAGGCAAACTGCGCAACGTGCCAACGGTATCGTATTTGTGTGGGGTGGCGTGCAAGAAGTCTTCCGCTCAGCTCGTAAAGGTAACACTAGGGCAATATTTCATATCATTTTTTTTTCACACTATATGGATCAATGGTCTGAATTAAATAAATTATTATTATTATTATTATTATTGAGATACTATAGCTTATGCCAGGGTCGGAACTGATAACACGAGAACTGCTGTCATGGCCTGGGCTCATCCATGTGCCTTTCATTCAAATCCGTGCAGCTGTCAAGGCGTGGAAAGGTACAGGCCATAGGTATTACATTTTGGTACAAATGGCAAACATTGTTATGGAGTCGACAACTGCAGGGACAAACAAAGAATTTAAAAAAATCTGACAAAAAAGTCACGCAAATGCCCACGTGTATCAAACAACGTATTTCAAAACGCTTGCGAAAAAATTAAATAATAACACGAAAAGTATTTATGTCAATAACTTAATATGAAACAATGATTTAATTTGCTTTTTTTACTCACGCTTTGCCCTCGCAGTTTGGAGGAGGAATTTGAACTATTTATACTCTTAGAGACCAGAAGCGAAATAGAAAGTTATGTCGAAAGTCATTAATCAACAACTAGCACATAAGTAAATAATAAGTACATCAGAATTATATAACACGACCCGAACCAAAATTATTACCTCCTCTTTCACCTGTCAGTTGTCTACTGCCAAAAACCAAAGAGAACCAAAAAACACAGAGCATCATCCAAAGAGGCCGTGTACAACGCGCCATGCCTTTTTATACCCTTCCACTCGGACCGAGTAGGTTGGAAAGGGAATTATTAAAGACGGCCGTTCCTGATAGCGTGACGTCCCCGACTGCAACATCATTCCTATCGTTCGCATCAGATCCATCTCATACAACCTCGCCATCATTAGTATTTTGATCATCATCATTATCTGAAACTACGTGAGTACATGAGTAATTAAATAACATGACCACTATGGTTTGAAGCTTATTCAACCTGAAGTAGTTACATAACTTAGAGTTGACGAATTTGACCAGTGTTCCAGGCGCAAGCGTGCACGCAAGCGCCAGCAACAAAGATCACCAATAGTGTTTAAGTTGAAACGGCTTTAAACCGATGATGGAAATCCGGATTCTATCAAGAGATTCAATGCATCGCTAATGATAATGAGATGTGAGAGGTTCTTTTGTTAGTGGAATGACACACAAAGTGGCACCAGAAATTTAGTAATTATATTTCATAAACAAGATACAGGACTGATAATATACAGGGTGTAAACAGACCCTACATATAACCGTCAGCTAAGCATTCTGTACATCAAACTAAGTAACTTTACGTAAAAATGATTGCTGGGCATCGACTTTTTTTTTTGGGGGGTTAAAAATCACGTTTTACGGTAGGACTCGATGGAAAGCACTCAAAGCATTGTGATGATAGATGGATTGAATAGTACGGGGGTCGTGGAGGTGTGTAAAGTAAAAATCTTATATTTAAAAAAAACTTGTGAAAATGTTGGAACTTTGACCCCCAATATCTCCGTAACTAGAAGATTCCCAGGTATGGTTTAGAACAAAAACAATATCGCAAAGACAGGGAGAACAAGTGCCTTTCGGCTATCTTAAGGGTGTATTTACACCCTTTATATTGTACAAATAAAACGTATAAAACTTCTCTAGAATGCAAACAATAGTTTTTGTTAGATATTAAGTCTTTTTTTTAAGTCAAAAATAAAAACAAATCAAGATGGCAACCAACTTCTTATTCTTAAGGTGTCACATTGACTTTAAAGAGTTTTCACTCTAACAAATGAAACTCTTTAATGACGTAAGCAGTTGCCCATTCCCAACTTTTGTGTTTACAAACAATATGACTATTCTGTCGGTTTAAAATAATGAACTTTTGGTGTTCGCTCGAGGACTATCGACCACGAACGAGCGTCATTTACAAAATTGTCAATCTCTTGATGCATCGCCCCCTGGCCATGTGGTTAGTACTGAGCTACACAGGGCCCGTGCGGACCCCTACGTGATTGCTGACATCTCAGGATGGGAAATCATCAAATGACCCCCCCGCTCTGGGCGGAGCGGAAGGGAGTGTCAGACTTGTACTGACTAAAACCCATCCATGTTCCTTCTTTGCCCTTTGTGTTCCAGGGCCGCGGTATCTCTTTCGAACAGTCCCGCAGCCCTGGCAGGCATCGGCCCGTGCGGACCCCTACGTGGTTGCTGACATCTCTTTGAGGCGCGCGTGGAACACGAACGCGCCGTCGACACGGCCTGTCGTCATAAGACGGCCGGACGGCGAGCTAGCCCAAAACTCGCCGTCCACAGGCCCGCGCCTACGGTGGCCGGGGGCCACCACGTGACCCCCGACGCCCAGGGCGTCTCCCGCGGCGGCTGGGACGTGAGGCTCTTTCCCTCTCACGTTCCGCCACCTCCTTCACTAGCATGACTGCTTCGCAGAAGGAGGTGACGGCTTCCCATTCCCTCTCGCTCCGGACCATGGCTTGAACCAGGGCCGGGCGCGAGAGGTCGCCGCCGCCAATCGCTTCTACGAGGACACGGCGCTACTCCGCCCAAGCGGGGCAGGCCTCCACAGTGTGCTGCACCGTGTCCTCCGGACGATCCTCACAATGGAAACACCCGGGCGTTTCCTCCCGCCCGATTCGGTGCATGAACCTCCCGAAACAACCGTGTCCGGTGAGGACCTGCGTCAGGCGGAAGGTGAGGGCGCCGTGACGTCACCCACACAGAGCAACACTGAGCTAGCCGATAGTTCAGAGAAACGGGTAGCTGGCACGTTACATTCAGACCCGTGACAAATTGTACTAAATTGCGGAAAATACATGCGAGCGTCCCGCGGGACCACGAGTCCAGGCTGCGGGACCGCGATCCCGGGACAGAAATAATATACGTGACTGTTATTTGATTTACATTTGATCCACGAGTGGTTCGCGGTCGCCGAAGCATCGAGCCCATCATGGGTCGAGCGCATTAACCTGGCAGCAGCCATTACAAAGTAATATACAGGGTGTAAACGGACCCTTCACGAAGCCGTCAACCAAACATTCTGTACATCAAACTAAGTAACTCTACGCAAAAAATATTGCTGGGAAACGACTTTTGTTTTTTGGGGTGAAAAATCACATTTTACGGTAAAAATCAATGTAAAGCACACAAAACATTGTGCTGATGGATGCATTGAATAATAAACGCGTCATGGAGGTATTTTAAGTAAAGTTATAGCCTTAAAAACTAATATTAAAAAAGTACTTGGGAATAAGTTGGAACTTTGACCTCCAATATAACGGTAAATACAAGGTTCCCTGGTATGGTCCAGAACAAAAAATGATTGCAATGACGGGGTGAACAAGTAGCTTTTGGCTTCGTTAAGGGTCTTTTTACACCCTTTATAATATAATGTTATAGCAGCAAGGCCGGACGGATGCGAGCCCTTCAACGGACAGTTAATATGCAAATATCGACCGTTAGTACCGTTACCCACCCGACACTCTCGTCAACTTTAACAACTGAAATAAATCACGTTGTTGAATTTCAAGCGAGCGCCAGCCGAGAGCCGACAGCCGAGATCCTAGAGCCGAGAGCCGACATCCTAGAGTTGAGAGCTGAGAGCCGAGAGCACACTGAACATATCGCTCATCATGATCAATACGCTCACCGAGGAGTCAGCGAGCGGCTCATACTTGTGGGACAATCCGATTCCAATCAGTCAATTGTGATGGAGAACTAATTAAGTAAACATATTGGAACACTTCCAATTACAAGCTGAACCAATTAACTGCGGAGCTCTGTCAAACAAACACCTAATGCATTTATATAACATCGCCATTATGTGCGGCGTGTGATCGGGCGAGAGCTGTGCCGCTGTGTAACGTGATTAACGCACAACTTAGGCTGATTACAAAGCAGGCGCTAATTAAATAAAACCACAGAGAAACACACAGTGCGGCGTTCACTAATGTAGCGAATGTATTGAGGAGCGTCGTCAAAGGGTTAGCGACTGTTTACCGAGTGATGTAAGGCGCTATTGTTGGGGCCACAGAGCCACCGGGCCGCCTGTGTCTAGTGAGTCGCGGCGAATATGACACCGAAGTCTTTCTGCAGTATAAAAGAGCTAGAACATGAACACTATTGCTGTATATACGATAAGATAAGATAATTTGTATTTGTCCAAAACACACACCTGAGTATACACACACATGGCATGCAAGATGTTCCAGCAAATTATTTCACAGTCATATGCCTATACGGAATGGTTGGCTTGCAATAAAGTTCCAATACATACATATACATGGTGTAAACGGACGAAGCCGTCAACCAAGCATTCTGTACATTTTTGGGGTGAAAAATCACGTTCTACGGTAGGACTCAAAGCAACGCATTCAAAACATTGTGCTGACGGATGCTTTGTACAGTACGGGGGTCATGGGGTCATGGAGGTATTTAAAGTAAAGTTATAACATCAAAACTTGTATTCAGTTAAAAAAAATGTGAAAAAGTTGGAATTTTGAATCTCTGTAACTTCAGTTCAGAACAAAAAAATATCACAATGACGGCCTTTCCGCTTCGCGTAGGGTACTGTTCAGTTACAGCCTTTATAAGCATAAACTCACGCCTTTTCTCCATGGCGATGACAAAATGTACAGAGCGCCGCCTGCAACGGTCCTAACCTACTCCTTGCGCCTCGTCCACGTTCACACAGCTAGTCATAAAGGCACCTTTGGCAAAGGTCAAATTATCGCCGCTCGCGACTTCTTTAATTTTTTTTTGTATTTTTTTTCGCTGACGAATAACTAGAAATTCGACGAATTTATGCGGCTATGTGCATCCAGTAAATGTCAATTTTGTCTGTTTATTTATTCATTGTTCTAAAGGGAAAAACAAAAGTTGCTCGCGTCGATAAGTTTTTCTAACTTTCTTCTCCACTCCTCTAGGAACTCAATAAAAGTGTCCCATGAACATCCGAGCACTACAAACTTCGTTCCACCTTTTTGTCTAATTGCACTCGATTACCTACTACAACTTCTTTTTTTTTTAAATTAAGACCGTTGTTTTTTTTTCGTCATCACCACGGCTAACTGCGGGTGGTACCAATTAGCCTCTTGCAAAATGAATCAAAAGACCATTAGTCTATATTTTACAGATTTTAACCATAACATTATGGCAACGAACAAAGACAAAGGCATTAGACGTGGTCGATTACTGGAAGGAAATGGTACCACCACAGCCTTTGTGGCTGCTAGATAAACCCACTAAATGATCTGTTATAATGCTTCATCATCATCTGCCTGTCTTTTCTCAACTATGTTAGGGTCGGCTTCTAGTCTAACCGGATGCAGCTGAATACCAGTATTTTACATGGAGCGACTGCCTATCTGACCTCCACAACCCAGTTAGTACTAGGTAGTACGATACCCCTTGGAAAGACTGGTTGTCAGACTTTTTGGGCCACTGACTACTTGTAACGACTGTCAAAGATCTACAAATGACAGCCAAGACCAACGGTTTAACGTGCTTTCCGAGGCACGGAGGAAACTCGGTATGTAATGGGTTGTCACCCATCCACAGACCAACCTAGGCAAGCACGGCTTAACCTAAAGATCTATCCGAGCGGCTGTTATTATTTAGCCACGAGCACCTCCTATTTATAATGCTTATTTGAAAAATTTAATAGAAAATGATTATTTACTTTGAATGTTGTAAGCAAAAACGCCCCAACAGACAAAATTTTGTCTAAAGCAATATATTTTTTTAGACTTTATTCATAAGTATCCGTATAATTATATCCCGACCGCGGCAAAGCCAAAAGGCAAGGTTATTGGTAGATACATTTCAAACTCTTGTCGCTCTTGACACACTTGTCACTCCAGTAGACGTCCGCGGGTCCGCGGCACTTGCTTACCTTCATAAGTGATACGTTAGCCATCCAGTACGAACACACGCGCGTCCGCACAAGTCACAGCCGTGTGTACGGGCACGCGGCCGATCTCACTCAGTATCTTGCAGTGATGGTGGTCTGTGTTCGGACAACCTTCATAATTACTCATCTAATCGTACGTATATATATTGTACCATATATCATTCTGACATATGGTGCACAGACTTGGTCTTTGACTAACGTCCAGAAGTCTAAACTCAAGGTTTGCCAACGAGCGATGAAGCGCAGCATACTGAATGTAATAATAACTGACCGGATAAGAAACACCACACTGCGCTCCAGAACGCAATTTGCCGACGTAGCTTATAAAGCTGCCAGACTAAAATGGGACTGGACAGGCCATGTCTGCCGGATGCCAGCACAACTGTGGGCCCGAATATCGCAAGACTGGAGTCCTGAAACAGCTAGACGGGGTCGTGGCAGACCGAAGAGAAGATGGCGGGACGTCTTGGATGGCTTCCTCACGAATTGGCGAGAAGAAGCACACCATCGTGAGAAGTGGAAGGTATGGGGGAGGCCTTTGCTCAGGAGTGGGACAATAGGGCCTAAGTAAAAAAAAAAACGTACTTTTCCGCGATCGTCTTTAAATAGCTGACGTAAGGAGGGATGAAGACCCGGCAGGCGACATCTTACTAATTCCATTAAATAATCAAGCTGTGAGTAACTTCCACGGCAACAGGACGGAATCAATTAGATTATTTCTACTTCAAAATATTAACTGCATTTTACTATCCACCGGTAAGGCCGTAGTAACGAGTTACAGGTGAAAGTTATTCGTGACCAATTCATTTAATTTTTCTTATTAAATATAGAACCTTTCTTATTCGCAAAACAGAGAATATTCGAAGAAGTTCAATAATTCCGCAACGATAACAGCTACTCCATTGCTGTAATCAGCCTCAGAGATCGGCAGTCGGCAGTCGTTCAGCGTGAGCGATGAGAGCTTAGCTTTAGCAGTCAATATATTATTTAGCTGTGAGCCAGTTCGACAAAGTGGCGAAGTGAAGCGATTTATAAGAGCGAGGGCAGGCGGCGCCCCTCTCGCGCCCTGCCATCTACCGGAGAAGGTTCGCTGCTGCGTGTGAGGCCGGCTGCATCCATCAGGACTTGAATGGGGTCATACAGTGACTGCAACAGTGGTTGACGAGACGATCGCAACTGTTACATGTACATATGGCGGCGGCGGCAAAACAATAAGTTAATTCGAATTATTTTTTTCTATCAAAAGTACAATTAACGTTATCATCTGCCTATCTAGCCTTTCCCAATTCATATTTACATTGTTTAATTTCATCCCATATTATATATGAATCGGGTACAGTCCCGGAATGTCTCAACTCCGCTGCGATCAGATATTGAATGTCTTCCTTGAATCGCTGCGAGCTCAAAACATCACGACTCTGTAAAAGCCCGCTATAGGTATGTGTAGACTGCTAAGTAAGTCGCGTTACCAGTGCTGGCGCGCTTGCGATTTATTTTATAACATCACATAAATTCACGCATGTAATTCGCACCTAATAATACACCCACTCGTCAGTTAAGTTTAAGTCCCATGTAATGGGGGCCAGCTTATTGCCATCAATCGGGCACAAATCAAGACTCCGTGGCTGCTACTGTGCAATTCTAGACGGAAAAACCCAATGACACTTTACCCGACCTGGGAATCGAATTAAGAACCTCATGCTCAGCAGTCGCGCTTTGGACTACTAAACCAAAGAAGCAGTCATCGATTCATTTTAGGTCCGTACCGACCGGATCCGACACGGCCATCCTGCTTGCACCTGTACCTTGCCTGCTTGTCCTCGTGTGATGGTTACCCTGCGAACTTACAGAAACCCTCGAATAAAACCTCTAACGCCACGGCTCTCCAGCTGATCAGCAATCGCATTGCTGTCACACATCCAGCGCATGGATCGAAACGGCTGATAGAATCCATTACTCTACTTTCTACCACAACTTAAGCTTGCTCATTATCATCAAATAACTTATCAAGATCGTCTGGTCGGGGTGCCCTAGCTCAGTCACTGCGACCATCTCGACTGTCACAGGGTTGCTCATGGTTTTATCTAACCTAGCCAATCCATCTGGTCGGGGTGCCCTAGCTCAGTCACTGCGACCATCTCGACTGTCACAGGGTTGCTCATGGTTCTATCTAACCTAGCTAACCCATCTGGTCGCTCAGGTTAGTAATACAGTATGTCATCATCAGTCGCCAGATATTAAGAAATAGTCATTTTTTTATTCCCAAAACCAACATTCAGCAACCGTCATTGGTAAAACCTATGTCCGAAACTCTTATGGTAAAAGCCCGAAACAATTTCTCTTCGTTATAAAATCCTTACATGTACCCTATTATATAATCATGTTGGTAATTCCTAAAATCTAAGATTGACCAATATTCAAGCTTGTACAGTAACACATCCATACGTTGAATAAAATGTTAAAAGCAAATAAATATTTGCGCTAGGCAGGTACAGAGCTTGACTTCTGCTAGGTCTCTGTTAGGCTTATCTTTATTGAATAAGATTATTTTGTGTATTTTTATCTATGGGCCTCAGTTGCCTGACAATAAAATGATTGGTTGATTATAATCTTTCCCTCTAGCTGGGAACCTGATGTTCTGTAGTATCCTCACATATTTACAGTACACATTTGACTCAAACACTTTTTTAAGCTTTCGGGGTTTAAAACTAAACAATAATATCAGCAGCACCAAATAATGAACAACCACGGCAGATATCCCGTAAGAGACAGTATAAGTTTTGCGTTTGACTCATAAGGAAGTAGCTTCGTTGAGATACTTCTCTGCTGCGCACCTCTTGCATCCTGTCGGGCTGTCGCAGTCGTGGGATGCTTGGCGCGCCTGGATAACGGTTATTCTATGGTAATAGCGAGCTTAGGGCGTAACTGCCTATTTTATTGAACAGGTAAATAGACTATTAACGCTTGAAATTGGGGCTCAGTCCAATAAAGTGCGATAGATTTGTCCCCTTCTCAATCAATTGGACGTAATACTGAGTTGTGGACGTAGGTAACAGACACCGGCCGCGCCCCGCGCCCCGCGCCTCCTCTCTCTCTGCTCCCCTGGGAGATCCCTTCGGAGGCTGGAAGGCATGACGGGTATATTTTTCTATATTTCTGGTTCAAAGTAATTTAGATCAAGCACATTAAATAAGTCCCTTTTCCCAACATTATCGACGTGATATTATTCTTTGTAATGGTACGACGCATTAGTTATTCTAGAGACGAGCCGACTGTGTCAATGGCCAACGAGCCGAGTGGTCAACTAGTTGGTCAAGCTGATCATTGTTTCCGAGAGCTATTATTGTGGCCTTCAACGAAACATCAACAGAACGAAAGAGTAAACAAACAGAACTAGACGCCCTGGATACGAGAGTCCGTACATGGCTGACGGCATATCGAATGCATCACCCGCGCTCTTCGGTTATGAGACTGTTATCTATATCTATCTACATATACGGAGCTGTGTAAGTTGAGGCTTTTTAAATACTAAGATTCTCCACAATCACGAAATATGCAGTCACAGGGAATATTTCCTAGAAATCGACGTGAGGATGCATCGAGATGTGGTTGCGGTGGACACAGGCCTCACCCCGCTTTCATTGGCTAAAGAGAACTGACGCAAACCTGTAGTGCTTGATATTAACAACCGCAGGTATGGCAAAGTAAGGAGCTTCACGGACGTTTTTTCCGGGCCTTGCAGGGGCCCGATGTAGACCAATTAGCGTCCGTAGCTTGGCTACGTTCTGGAGACCTCTTCAGAGAAACCGAAGGTTTTGTCTGTGTAATTATGGATTAAGTTATGATGATGAATAACTACCGGAGATTTATTGTGAAAGACGGCACGGTTGACATATGTCGGGCATGCCACCGTCCAGGCGAATCAATCCGTCACAATATCTCCGGCTGTTCTCGTCTAGTTATAGGAGAGTACTTGCATAGACCTTGTAGTCAGGATTAACCATCAGCAACTTGATCTGCTCATCTAAAATACAGCCTTGTGGAATCGGAAGTGCCGTATCTATATGTGCCCGACCCAGTTCTCGAAAATGGTAATATCACACTGTACTGGGATCGATCCATCATCACTGACAGGACTATTGTAGCCAATAAGCCTGATATAGTGGTCGACAGATTAGAGAGGAGCGCAATGATTGAATAACGGCCCCGCATGACGAGAACCTCGGGATAGCTGAGAAAGATAAGCAAATCAAGTATTGACATGGCTCGCGAGGTTGTCGACATGTGAAATGTGAGCTCAGCGATCATTGTGCCGCTAGTCTTTTCACCCAATGGCTTAATTACCAAGAGCCTCGACCAATACCTGAGGAGGCTCTCGTTAGACAGCTGGCCTGTCTCAGAAAGCGTTACTCCTGGACAAGGCTCGTATTGTTGAGAGGTTCCTCTTTTTGGAGCCCCGACCGCCGCCGGTAGCTAAAGAAAGGAGATCATAATGGCAGAAAAATACAATACATATATGTACATTTAGCTCAAACGAAAAGTATTTCTTTCTATTAACACTGAAAATAACATACTTCATTTTGAGTTACGTAAGTGACGTTATAGTATTAGCTTCTTAATGTAATTAGTGTATACCTGACGTCGACTGCTCAACGGCGGCACTCAGGCGGCACTCGGGCAGATCGCATAGGGCGCCGCGCGCCGGGTGGTATGTCGGCGGTAAACAAGCGGCGGTCGCAGCTGCCCTCACTGATTTACGCGTTTAATTATGCAGCGTAATGATGTTTCGTTCAATTGCTGGCTCTACTCAGCTCTAAACTCCGTAACAATAAAATAGTATTTACGTCCAGCAGAGAGACTCGCAGAATCGCCGAACCCTTGCGAACAAACGCGCACAACTTAGAACATTATTTTAAGAAGCAGACAAGAGTAACAACAATAAAACAATTGTTACCTTATTGTTTTATGTTCGAAAGTTTGAACAGACAAGTTGTGGCAACATTAGTAAATCTTTTATTTTGGAAGTTGTTCGAGTGTTTTCAGTATTGTGTTTAGAGAAATAGTTGTAATTACTAAGCACGTTAAGGTATAAGCCGTCAGACACACGATTGATCAGCTAACAATTACTTATGTAGAAAGAGTGAATATCTACGTTCCCTATTATATAAATCCTACACAGATATAATTGTAGAACACTCAATATAGCTCCGAGGGAGCACTCTCTGCTGCCATTATTTTATGATACTTATATTATAAAAAAGCAGTGGCATATTGTTTTTATCATAAATTCAAAATTATAGTTGCGCAGTGCACTGTCAGTTCATCTGAATGTTGTGGCTCGCTATGTTAACCAGGGCAACCACATCAATCAAATAATTGTTTTAGCTAGCAGGAGGTATTGTCCCACTCTGCCCAGTCGTGCGTCCCGCAAGGGCGGTCGAGGCGCGGTACGCGTCTCATTAGTCGCGGTGCGCCGCTCATTACCGCGCGCCTGTCTATTTCCCGCCACCACACGGCACTGCATCGTTGTGTTACGGTCCATTTCGTTCCGAAATAACTTTTCAATGATACGCCACTTTATCCCAGCGAAATGAAAAAATAAAGTACCCACTTAACCTTCGCCACATGAGCTCGAACTCATATTGAATTCGGCCTAACTGCGTCAGAAATATCAAGAATGCGGAACGAGGAATAACATCAATAAACCGAAACAGACAGCTGACAGCTGTGTTGTTTGTTCTGCGGTTATGCCGAACTGGCGACTGCCTATCGGCCGCGGTCAACAATAACTACGGTAGCGCATTCTCGAGAACACGTCGGCCTATATCGGATCGGCCATGGACACAGATTTATGTTCAAATGTCTTGTCTTGAGTACTTTTTTCAAAGTGTTGTCCATTCAGTAGGTATGACTGTGTAGCCATTAGGGCAGCTCCATCACTGGTTTCGTTTAAATCCTGGCAGGTGCATGTGGTTACTGCAAGCAGTGAGACGTATCCTGCGAAGAGGCTCCTCGCTTGCTGTATTTGGGATGGTGCTCTATTTCTGCAGCGGCCAGCCTTGGCCCGCAATTGTTTAAGAGATTTCCGGATTGGGCACTTTGGCTGGTGTCCGGGCTGATCTCCCAGTACAGTGTAGCCACACCGCCACCTCGTAGCAGCGCTAGTCAGGGACGCAGAAGGGACCGGTGGAGCCCCTCCAAGGAGTTGCGAGTCTGTAACCTCCCTTCGGTCATTGGTCCTTCGACAGACATATTATGTAGATCCCATACTCTCTTAGCATTTTAACACCTGATCTGTAATACCTACATTCTTTGCAAATTATTAAGCATTCTATTCTCTACATGTATACAAAATATTGCAATATACGATCACATCAAATTCTTTTATATATAATTATTATAAGTAGGACACAATATCAATTTCAATCTCAAATGCATACATTTGCAATTCATACAAGGCACCCGTACGAGTACGACGTTGATGTCGGTCGGTTGCCAGTCACCCGCCTAGCCGCACGCCGCGCCGGATTCACCGAGGGTCACACTGCCACTGCTGCAGCTGGACGACCACTAGCGTCTGCCCGCACCACCACCATGCGCTTCCTCACGGTACGCATCCGGGTCATCTCGTCACCTCTCCCAAGTTATTATAAATGGATGTTAGTCATGTGGGTGAAACACACACTTTTATATGATTTGATTTGATTGAAGTGTCCCGTTAATATCCATGATATTCATCCATTATCATTGATCACAAGAATAATAGTCTAGATAATTTTATACCTCGCAGCATTTACGGGCTTTACATACTGGCTTTTATGTTTTATATGTACGACCATATCATCTACCAAATTTAGTGCGACCCTCAGCGCTGAGGGACCGAGCATAATACGTTATCATACCTCAACTGCAAGGAGCTCAGGGCTAAATAATAACAGCCGCACGGGTCGATCTACAGGTTAAGCCGCTCTGGCCTAGGTCAGTCCGTCGATGAGTGACACTAGCCATTGGTCCCGACTGCCATTTCAAGGTCTTTGACAGTCGTTACAGGTAGTCAGTGGCTCGAAAGACTGACAACCAGTCTTACCAGATGTATTGTATTACCCAGTACCAACTGGGTTGTCACTTGTCCGGTCAGATAGGCAGTCGCTTGATCAGCTTCATGTAAAATACTGGTAATCAGCTGCATCTGTTTAGGTTAGAAACCGATTCCAACAAAGTTGGGAAAAGGCTAGATAGATGATCCAACCTAACCGAACAGGAATAATATCTGAATATAGATATTAGTGTATCTAGTCTTTATGTATAACTAGTTAGTCACATTGTCAGCAACACAGAAAAACTAAAATACAGGGTGGGTAAAAAATCAAGGATCAAACGAAACAGGGCGATAGTTGGGGTTATTTGCAGTAAAAAATATCCGTGTGGCAGAGTCGCAACTTGATCTCCTTAAAAGTTATGACTACTACAAATAATTGCAAGGGATATTATACATAGATACATTTAGACACAGTGTGTTATCACCTGCTCACTTGATGATCAGCTTACTGCATCGCGGGTTCGCGTAGCTGTGTTTTGGGCTAAACATAAAATTTGAACTTTTGCCATCGACACACTAAGAAGAAGAAGTGTGTTATACGTAAATCTACGAAAATTAAAGGAACGAGATTATATTGCTCAGTTATCTGGCACGAGGCGTCGCTATCGAGGCGCCTCGGGCTCCGACTTTCTAAAATGAACATTTTGTGCCTTACTGAATGAACACGCGCCTTATCGGGACTCATCGTCATTGCAACGCTCACGACGGTCACGTGTCGACGCGAGCCTCACCTATTACGTACTGACTGAACGAACAACAATATCCAAATCTACTGTCATTTCTAACTTTGAAGACCACCTTCATAGGTAGCCTTCAAAGTTACTGACTGGCTACTT
Source organism: Noctua fimbriata (assembly GCA_905163415.1). NCBI lineage: Eukaryota > Metazoa > Arthropoda > Insecta > Lepidoptera > Noctuidae > Noctua > Noctua fimbriata. The sequence continues at coordinate 359,882 of LR990922.1, forward strand.
ACTTGGGGTGTATGTACTACGGGGCACCTGTTTGGGCCGATATGTGAAATTGCTTCAAAGCGACCGTTTGGCTTTGATATTCTTATGCAGAGAGAACAGGGCAATGGGAGCCTGCTGAGGGAAAATTTTGATAAAAACCACATTTGTTAAAATTTTTATAATTATTGAAAAGGAACCTTTATCTTAATTATTAAAGTATATTTTAATCACAGTTATAATCAACTATCGTCATGTATTATGATACAATAACGATTTTACAAAAAAGTCAGTCGCTCCCATTACCCGACACATGCGGGTAATGAGAGCCCATTTAACGCACGTATGGGAAATGGGAATCATAATATTTACTCTTTCCCTCTTTCTTATTTATTTATTTATTTTTCTTACAAAGAACTACTAGTAACACTAATTAAAAAAATACTTTTCAAACAAAACAGTGAGAGCCATGCTAGGCTACCATAACCCGCTGACCACCATTTTGAAAAGTAAAATCATAAATAAATAATTCTACTTTCAATCACAATTTAACCAATTGGACTTATTAGTAAATTAATCTAGGGATGTAATAAGCATAAACATAATAAAACAAGAATATAACTTCATGCTTAACTTGGAGCTAGCAATCGGCAGTCTTTTATACGCGTAGAGCGAAAAACGGGTTCCCTACTTGAAATCCAATGACGTTAGATCGAATAACACTTGCTCGAAAACCTTAACTCGATAGTACTTGTAATCGACAAATTATGAGCGCGACAGACCTCGATGCATCAAAATCTCGAATAACTATAAGCCGAATCATCGGCAGCCCGCAGGCTGGAGAGACATCTTTTACCAGATCAGATCCAACATATTTGTTAACTGCGATCAAGATTGTACTAAAGTTAGCGACGATATCCACCTCCTCGAAGAAAACCATAGTGGCACATCCTAGCTCCCGCGTAAGTGTAATCGTCGTAAGTGTTCGCAGAACAGTGGCGAGCTCTAGCGAAAGAGCCAAAATGATTTCAGACACACGACACCCTTTACATCTAAAAACCCTCGTGCCGCAAAAGCTGAAAAGCCGAAATAGCTTTCTGAAGTGTGTCGCTCCACTCACGCGGGAGCGGTCTACGGAAAGACTAAAGCTGTGGCGAGGTAGTGCATCCTTACCTAACCCATTCGTTCCACCTGCTGAAAATCTCCCACCTGGACATGATTGGCCATGGCTAACCTGGAAGTCTTTAAATAGACTCCGGACCCAGGTTGGTCGCAGCAAGGAAAACCTGCTCAGGTGGAGATTCATTAATGACTCTGCCCTGCAGTGTAAATGCGGTGCTGTTCTACAAACGATGGGGCACTTAATATCGTGTCCTGCGTGTCCTGTTGTTTGTTCACTACAGGAACTGATGGACGCTACCGAAAGCGCCAAACTAGTAGCTCAGTTTTGGGCTGATACAATTTAGATTGCCATCGACACGCTAAGAAGAAGAAGAAGTGTAATCGTGTCCAAGTTGGTGAACTGTTTTTTCTCCAATAAATATCTCAAAATACTGCATCTAAATATTGCAGGCATAATAACAAAATATAACTTTCGCACTGTATGTTTAGATGAACTTATGGGAGAAAACATAAATGTGGATGTGTTGTGCATTACAGAGCACTTTATTATGGAAGGATATCAAAATCAGTTATGTTCCAAATTATTGTTTAGCTGCTTACTTCTGTAGAGAGGGGAGTAAAAGGGGAGGGGCTTGCATCCTAGCTAGAAATAGTGTACAATGGAAGGAATTATCTAAAATTCCAAATTTATCTTGTTCAGACATATTTGAATGCTGTGCTATTGAGTTTACGCTATAGAGGATAATTGTAATCTGTATCTATAGCGTACCTAATGTAAATAATCGTAACTACTGCTTAGACAAACTACAAATTGTATTGTGAGAAATATCACGAGCATGTTATAAAAACATTGTTATTGCTGGAGATTTTAACATAGATATGCTTTAAAAAAATAATCACATAAATGCATTTGAATATTTATTAATGAGGTATAAACTTGAAATTGGCATTAAGGCAGCCTACTCGCATGGCAAGCATGACATGCATAGATAATTTTGCGAATAATTTTAGTAAATCTTGCAAAACTGATGTGCTAGAATTTGCGTTGTCCGATCATACGGCCCAGCTCCTTCACTGTCCTGTTCAAACAAAATGTATCATAAACTGTTGGTAAGCGGCTAAAAGGGATTATAGTATGGAAAACATAGCTAAGTTACATCTATCATCTAAGGCCACATCAAAAATCTTACCTTTTCTAAGATTTAGGTATGACACGGGTGATTTGCTTATAGTCATTTTATGGACTCTTTCAAGCTTTTGTGTTTTCCAATTAAATTGATCAAAATTTATGGTATTAAAAAACCTAACTGGCTTTCAAAAGGAATTAAATTGTGTAGCCCAATAAAAAGAAAGCTTCTGTGGCAGATGCGATTAAACCTAAGTAATTTTGAATAATTAGTGAATTTAGTTTTACTTTCTAAAACTAAATTCACTAATTATTCAAAATTACACAAAAAAAATATACACTTGACACAAAAGGCACAAAACAATCATAAAATTAAATTTTCTAAAAATAAATCTAAAACTACGTGGCAAATTATTAATCGCGCAAAGCATAATTTACCCAAACAAAACATTTATAAAATTAAGGTTGGAGACCGTATTCTTTAAATCCCAAGTGCATAGCTGAAGCGTTTAATAACTACTTTGTCGATAAAATTCAGCCGAAACATAATGACCGAGAACCCCAAACGCTGTAAGATAAACACGAGCGCGAAATCAATGTTCATGTCGCCTAGTGTACCTTTAGAAATACATAAAATAATAATGACATTGAATAATACAAATAGCCTAGGATATGATGGTATTAGTACAAAAATACTGAAGCGCGTATCAATGGAAATATGTGGTTACTTAAGTCATATAACTATCAATATGGCCGTTTATGACTTTATTTATAATGTTATACAGAATGTCGACAAAGGAATACCCGTATGTGGCATATTTTGTGACATGACACAGGTCTTTGACCACGTGGATTATGATATTCTCTTTAAAAACTTGAAACTTACGGTATTAGAGGCAATTTACTTAGTCTTCTTGAGTCTTACCTCAGAGATCGAAAACAAATAACTGAAATTTGTCAAATTAATCATGTGAGCAAGAGCGAAGAGATATTTCGATCCTCAGAGTGAAGTTATATGTATTTAGATTACCGCAGGGGAGCGTATTGGGTCATTTTGTATTCATACTGTACATAAACGATCTACCTGAATGGATTGAACAACCAATAACACTGTTTTCGGACGATAGTACTGTGACAATACCATGTAAAAGTGTGGAGACCTATGTATGACAGGGATATAATAATTGTTTAAAAAAATTTGTTAATTGGTTAGAGGCAAATAATTTAAAAATAAACTTGGAAACAACAAAAGTTGTACATTTTAGTCAACGGATTCTTAGAATTAGCCTTAATATACACTACAACAATGAAGTAGTAGAAAAAGTAGAAAATACAAAATTTCTGGGACTCGTAATAGATAAAAACCTAAATTGGAAAGCACATACCGATACTTTATGTAAGAGAATTAGTTAGTCCGCATATGCTCTACATTCACTATTCCCAATAATATATATGCCTATTATGGCATAGTAGAATCCCACCTACGCGCTACGTTAAGGTATAATGTTCTGGGGAAATTCAACCGAAAGAGAAACAGTTTTTAAAGCCCAGAAAATATGTCTAAGGGCGATGTTTACACACAATATATTAACACTACCTAGTCTGTACATAATGGATGTAGCTGTGTTTGTAAAGTCGAACCCAAATCGTTTTAAACGTCTAACTGACGCAGTTCTACGTAATAGACGCGACAATAACCTAGTGTGTACCCATCCCGCCAAAACGGCACTAATACGCAAGAACGTCTACTGCATGCCTTCGATCATTTATAATAAATTACCTAAGCAATGGAAAGAATTGCCGCTATCATTATTTAAAAGCAGACTCCGAAGCTTTTTAACGCATAAAGCATAATATACTGTCAGCGAATTCCTTACCGAGAAAGAATTTTGAAGATAAAAGATGTTTTGTCTGTCTTTATAATATAAATTGTGTTTTTAGATAAGTTGTGATTTAAAAATTCATACTTTTACTCTAATTGACATATTGTTATACTAGTTGGCATAATGTTATTCCGTTTGACATTATTGATAATATTTTTTATTACTTTGACCATGTTGACATTTTTTAATTTTTTATTTTATTTAATATTCCAATGACATGCCACTTATTTGTTTGACATTTATTATTTCCTTTATTTATATTTTTACAAATTATTTACATTTTTAAATATTCCTTAAAAAACAATATAAAAAAGATTTAAAAATATAAAAAAATTGTAGCCTACCGGTATCGGGAACAGGGTCCAAGCTACCGGCGCGGTCAGGGCTCCAGAGAGAGGAACCTCCTAACAATACGAGCCGTGTCTAGGAATACTGCTTTCTGAATCAAGCCCTTGATCCAGCTGCCTAACGAGAGCCTCGTCAGGTATTGGTCGAGGCTCTTGGCAATTAAGCCATGGCCATGGCCATGGGCTGATAAGACTATAGGCACAATGATCGCTGAGTCCACATCCCACATGTCGACAACCTCGCGAGCCAAGTCAAGATACTTGATTTTCTTATCTTTCTCGGCTTTCACGAGGTTCTCATCATGCGGCAACGTTATGTCAACAATCATTGCGCGCCGCTCTGATCGATTCACCACCACTATATCAGGTTTATTGGCTACAATAGTCCTGTCAGTGATGATGGATTGATCCCAGTACAATGTGATACTGCCATTTTCGAGAACTGGGTCGGGTACATACTTATAGTACGGCACTTCCGATTCCACAAGACTGTATTTTAGAGCAAGTTGCTGATGGATAATCCTGGCTACAAGGTTGTGTCTATGCAAGTACTCTCCGTTAGCCAGACGAGAACACCCGGAGATAATATGACGGATTGATTCGCCTCAACGGTGGCATGCCCGACATATGTCAACCGTAGGTACCGAGTGTTTGACATTAATGATAATATTTTTACTAACTTGACCATGTTGACATTTTTTAATTTCATATAATTCCAATAACATGCCACTTATTATAAATTTATAATATTTTGTAAACTAACTATTTGCATGCCTATGTGACGGTAAAATTTGGAGAACTTTATTAAAAGATAACAGAGAAATAAATAATTTGATTTGATTTCTCCCGAATAGCATTAGGTAGGTACACAGAAACATGTTCGTATAATGGAAGAAAACTAAATGAACAAATTAAGTTCAGTAAACCACAAACATTGTGTCGAAAGAACGCGCCTTTCCGGAATGTTTGATAAACGAGTAATAAATCTGGCGGTGTGGCAGACACGGCCGCGCCGCGCCGCACCGCACCACCATCTCTCCGAGGCACAGATTACTGCGCTGCGAAAATATCGTCTAATTTACTTATTTCCGTTCCCTTTGAGGGCGGCAAGCATTCGCGGAGGGTCGAATTCTTAGCGTCGCAGCCCGGCGCCCATTCCAGCCTCATTCAATTGTAGTGGCTAATCGCGGCCCGCGCCCCCGCGCGCCCCCCGCCCGCACACTTATCTCTAAGCGTGGCCCTACACGCTCGCTGCTCCGGGACGATGTATTACAAAAGGATTTTTTCCACCGATTTCCCCACAAACTGGATAAACCCGGATTTAGATCGAACGAAATATACCGTCAGCAAATTCCTCGCCCGTCTTTATCCGCCTGAAATAAGACGATTTCATGGCGCCCAGATTGGCACGTTACGTTAATTATTCGTGTTCCTATTTTTTTTCTAATTACTGTGATAACGGAAATGACGCGGCTGTAGCGCTCACCGTGGTGTCTCACACACGCAATCACTTCATACAAATATCGCGGGGAGAGCGCGCGTCGCGCGGCGCCGCAAGCGAGCCGGTGCGAAATTCACGTCAGGTACATGCCATACCTTAGTATATCTGTTGCATCACGAGTGAATGAACACAGTAAGTCTTATCTAAACCTAATGTAATATATAATTAAAGCCAAATTGAACTTCAGGCTTGTAAATGTATGACGGCGCGCGGCGGGAGCGTGGGCGTGACGATAACAGGGTCGTCACCGTTATCGTGCCTTGGTACAGGTTCCATGAGGAAGGTGGGTACTCGGGCAAACCAGTGAAACTTAGGTTCAACACCAATCACAGTTACTTTTATTACACGGTAATTTACAATAAGTAGCAACTAAAAAACTAAGGCTTGTACGGTGGACGTGACAGCTTCGATCGTATGATCTGATCAGTGTGGTGTCAGCTATAGCAATGCCTGTCTAGAATTATGGATCGACTCTGTCTTCGTGTATGGCGGGAAATTAAAGCGCCACCTCTTGACGTCCACAGTGGACTAACCAATCAACCAATGAGAATCGAGTTACATTACAGTTCGACTAATATAAAGTAATCAACGGGTAGGTAGAAATAATAATTTGAAAATTATGTCGTCTTGAAATCGCTTGCACGGCCAAACTGATGAGTCACATGACTTCGTGTGTATCTGTAAAAAAAATCTCATTTTAGCAAAACTTTTGCTCGGCTTAACCTGACTACAAGGTAAACAAAAAAAAATTTAGAAAGATACCTCACAAGTAAATATAATCAGAATAAACTTCAATGATTGTACAGTGACCTATTCACAAACACACACAACACTATATGACCCGGCTGCTCGGCAGCTTAGTCTCATTGAGACCCAAACAGTAGTCCTATAGACCCAGCCACCATACATGTATCCGTGCATGGCGCCCTGAACGACTCATAGAATCGCAGTTACAACTACGACCAGACTGTACAGTTTGTACGTAGTTACTTAGTCATTTTAGTGTGCGACTGTGCGGTATATTCAAACAATAGCGGAAGTGTTTTCACTATTATTATCTGCATTGAATTCTATGTCAAGAATCAGTTCAGATGGAAGTTCACATTAAGGCATCTTTCTTAGACGATCGTGGGGATAGGTAGTTATAGGTTCTGTTACTGGTCAATGATTTCAAAGCATAACTATCGCCTTCAAGTACAACATTCATTTTAAATGCACCTTTATATTTTCTTCATCTATACTAATATTATAAAGCTGAAGAGTTTGTTTGTTTGTTTGTTTGCTTGAACGCGCTAATCTCAGGAACTACTGGTTCGATTTGAAAAATTCTTTTAGTGTTGGATAGCCCATTTATCGAGGAAGGTTATAGGCTAAAAAATGTAAATTTTACGCGGACGAAGGTCGCGGGCAACAGCTAGTTTTGAATAAGAACCATGTCACCGACATTGAATTTGACGAATTTAGCCTCATTACTGTCAAAACGAGACTTCTCGTAATTAGAACTTAGTTCGATGTTGTGGGTTGCCATTGTAACTCTCAAAATCGTATGCCTGCAGGAAAGCCCAATAGCTATGGACTCGCGGGGAAAGATCGACCTTGTTGTGAGATAGTTTTAGAGAGTTACAATCAGTAACTACTACAAAGTGTCGTCCCTTCAAGTAGTGATGGAAACGTTTTACAGCATTCACCTCCGCCAGAGTTTCCAACTCACAAGAGTGGTATCTCGACTCGGTATCCGTGGTTCTTCTGCTGAAGTACTCGACAACGCGCAACTGGCCATCTACTTGTTGAAATAAAACACACTCGCATCAGTGTGCAGTTCAACCGGGACTTCAGGGTCAAAAAAAGTAAGTATAGGTTTGTAGGTCAAAACAGAAATAATTTTCTGTCTGACCTCTTCGTGCTCAGATTTCCAGTTGAATTGAACAACGGGAGTGACAAACCCTTCACGATTTTTGTAAAATAGGAAGCCAGGTCTATAAATTGCCTCAAATGGGAACTATTAGCTGGAGGAGGAAGCTTGCTTAGCGCCTCTACTTTACGAGGGTTTGGTCGGATCTGTCCTGACGAACTTTTTATTTGAGGAATGAACACTTCGAAACGTTTAGTGAAAAACCAGAGTCGGTCAAAGCAGTTAACACTTCACGTAGCCTTGTAAGTCCTTCTTCTACGCTGGTTAATGGTACTAAAATGTCATCCAAATACAGAATGGCATATGAAAAAGCGTTGGAGACTGCTCGCTGAAAAACACTGGGCGCATTCCGCAAACCGAAGGGCATGGCCAGGTACTCAAACTGACCGTCCGGTGTTACAAATGCCGTGCGCTCAATGCTTTCAGGGTCTAGGATAGGAATTTGGTTAGACTCACTAGCACAATCAAGGCAAGTAAAATAGTTGGCGCCATTCAGCTATTTGGTCGTCTATACGCGGTAGTGGAAATCTATCTGGCACCGTATTCAAATTTAACTCTCGATAATCTATTACTATACGCTCTGAACCATCACGCTTTTCCACAAGAAGAATCGGGGTAGCAAACGAGGAACTACTCGATCGGATTGTGTTTGCATTCAACAACTCTTTTACTTTGTTACGCACTATATCTCGTTCGCGGGACTGAGTCGGTAAGGGCGGCGATAAGCAGTACGGGTTGGATCTTTTAAACGAATTTTCATTTCGCCTGTATTTACACCAGGTAACGGTAAACCATCAATAAATTCAAACGAAAATTCACTCAACACACGCACAAGACTGTCTCTAAATACGGGCGAAACGTCGGCATTAATTGCACTAAAATTAATTTTCATCACCGCGGCAAAACAAGAAACCGGTATTGTTATATCACTAGATTCTCTCGCGACAAGTTAACACTCAAATCATAATTTAAAATATCTGACCCACGGTTATAATATCTACAGTAGTGTATCTTCATACAAACGGTCGGAACGCGACTCATACCTACACGCCTGGAGTTTGGTACACACTCGGTACCCAAGAAGTCACGAATGCGCCGCACTGACGAACGAACGTTGTGATTGTTTTGTAAGCAGTAAGCGTGCGATTTGTGAATATTTGATTGAAATAAGAACAAGTATTTACTAAATATGGCTAAGAGTTATAATAGACTATATTGTGCGGTCTTTGGTTGCTTGAATTCTTCAATAACGCATCCAGAGGTTTTTAAATTACCTGGTATCTCCGAAAGGTAAGACTATAAAATATTTTTTATATACCTACTAGTAAATACGTAATTTGTTTCTTCCACAGAGTAAAATACCTGGAATAATTAATATATCGGATATGTCAGGATTTACTTCGTTAGCGGTGAACAGTTTCGGAGAAATGACATCTCCCTGTCTCACCCCTCGCTGCAGAAGGAGCCGTCACTGAATGTTAATTGTCACTGTCCCGGCGTATGAGATCATTAGCACGATTTGATCCCAGTTCTGATATCGGATATGTCAGGATTTGCTTCATTAGGCTCGTACATCATGTGGGCAGGCCATGGGTTTCGTGCAATGAAAATACACTGGGTGCAATACGCTGTTTATAATAAGCTAACAAATTACTTGAGATTACAACTTAACACACTAACACGGGGCACAATGAACCGGGTACAGTTCCAGTAGGTCTCAACTCCGCTGCGATCAGACACTCAATGTGATCCTCGCCTCGAGCTGTATCACCAGGGTTCTGTAGAAGCCACGCCGTGGTGGGGGTAGACTTGCAAGTAGGTCGCGTGACGTCACAATCAGCGGACATGCGATTCATTTTATATCCGTACTAATGACCGGTTCCGACACGGCCATCCTGCTTGCACACGTCCTCTTGTGATGGTTACCCTGCGAACAAACAAACTCCGCGACAGAATTTTGTTCCACTCGGTCTCTCCTGACCAAACTCAACATATATCGGGTTGTAAAATTATTACTTATCGATCCGGTAAGTAAGGAAATTTTAGAACTCTACTGTTTTATTTTAACCAAATTCTACACTTTGATTAAATCAAACACGATTAAATTGGGAATAATCGAAAATAAAACAATCACTACCCCAATAAAATCAAACATGGTAACTTTGAGAATAAACGAAAATGGGTCAACCCATGGGGCATTTTACCACAGTCGTTCGAATCAATCTTTTAATTCTGCTACATCCAAAAACTGTCAAGCTTAAAGAAACCTTCGAGTAAAACCTCTACTGTCACGGCTCTCTAGCCGACCAGCAATCACACATCCAGCGCATGGATCAAAACTCGCGCATCCATCAAAAGGATCGCACGTGTGCATCACCCACTGACTACACACTACGGTCAATTCAATTCAATTCAATTTTATTCACAAACAATTTACATTGTGTCGGTGTTTGTGTTGTGTTGTGTTTACATTGTGTTGTGCTCCGCCAGTGTTAAACGCCTATCGCCTACCCACGGACCACTTGAGTTGCCTCAAGAGATACCGATTTCTACTGGGCTACGACTACTTACCACTGGTACGGTCGAACACAATACGGTCGATAGACTGCTTTACTCGAAGATTTTGATAATGATGATCGAGTTTAAGTTGTGGTAGACCACAACTTACACTCGAACATCATTATCAAAATCTTTATCAACATCGACTGGTACGTGACCCGCTGGCATCTTCCTTAGCCTACCGTGTGTATACAAGTAGGCACACTTAGAATTCAAAGCTTTCAGTTTATAACGATCACCATCCAAAATCTCAATCAATCTAAATTTACAAGCAACATTTACTCTCTTTCATTAAGGAACATTCAGTTCCAGAATCAAAATCAGAAACACAAGTGCTTTAATATTCCGGATGAGCTCGACGATGCAAACGTCGACTCGCTTCTCCACTGGTACAGCAGTGCTGGACCTGCTTGCTGTGCAGCGACTGACGATATAGCCCGGCACGGCGTGCCGCACTTGAAGCACACCAGTGAGCCGCCGCTGACCTGGTGTCGCCGCCCAACGTCTGCAGCAGCCGGCACAGGCAACCGCTTCCCGACACCGATCCCCCTCGTACGACAATCCAATTGGCCGCGTCTCGGCCCGTCGTCGCACACTTGATTGGGGGTAGCGATGAAAACCTCCTACACCTCTCGCTCCCGGCGCCAGCGCGCACGCCTGTAAGGGCTTTGCTTTGGCCTGTCACTACTCAGGTTAATGAGGGTAGCCGTAGAAGTTTCGACGCACACGAAACTGGCCTTGAACAATTCCCTGAACCGGTCCCACGTCACAAATGGACAGGCCACCGCCATGCAGATTCGAAGCCCCTCAACGCCTTGCTTAATGTCAAAATAACATAACACCACATTGTACACTTAGCTCGCAATAAACGTTTTGACTTTGGCTTTGACTTTGGCTTTGAATTGGGCTTTGGCTTTGGCTTTGACTTTGGCTTTGACTTTGGCTTTGGCTTTGACTTTGACTTTGACTTTTGCTTTGGCTTTGACTTTGGCTTTGACTTTGACTTTGGCTTTGGCTTTGACTTTGGCTTTGACTTTGGCTTTGACTTTGGCTTTGACTTTGACTTTGACTTTGACTTTGGCTTTGACTTTGACTTTGGCTTTGACTTTGACTTTCAACTGTATTCCTTCCACTGCACAACAAGAAACAAGTCAGCGATGACGCAACACAAGCGCGTAACGGATTCGGTTTGAATTCCTATCCACATGCGACCGTTATCGATGTACCGCCCCTGTAGTTAACGAAATTAACTTAGTACCAGTAAATTCTACGTAAAAACACTAAAAAAACTTACAATACCCGCAGTTAGCACAATAGCACACAACTAGGAACAACTCACGAGCCGGGAATCGATCACAAAACACGGTAATCGTAATTATAATCAACAACGAAATAGATCACAGCCCAATCGAGCGCTTGCGCAACACACTAGCTTGCTATTCACTGGGTTTTGAGTAGGGTAGATTTTGCTCAAAAAAACACAATGGGGCCTCGTGCACACAACCAGCGCGCGGAGAGCGATGCAACACTTAAATTCGCATTTCGGCTTGTCACCCGCTTCTTCCTTCCCTTGTACACACGGCGGCACATGAAGCTGTACATTTCCAGTATAACTTGGCCTCGCTTTCTATAGATTTCCTATACAATGAGAGACCCGCATAACCTGGTTTTGTATAGCTTGATTGGCTGTCGTGCGTACCTCTCACCTTATCACGTACGGTTCTCGAGATATTCGCTTTGTTTCAACCGTCCACCGTTTCAAGCATATCCAGTCTACCCTACTTTTTTTGTCTAATCGCACTCGGCTATTTCAAAAAGTAACCGTCATCATCATCATCATCATCATTTCAGCTGAAAGACGTCCACTGCTGGACATAGGCCTCCCCCAAGCGTTGCCACATTGACCGGTCCCGTGCGACATGCATCCAGCGGATCCCTGCAACCTTCACCAGGTCATCTGTCCACCTAGTGGGAGGTCTTCCAACGCAGCGTCTTCCAGTTCGCGGTCACCACTCCAGAACTTTTCGGCCCCATCGGCCATCCGTTCTGCGAGCAATGTACCCTGCCCACTGCCTCTCAAGTTTGGGTATTCTTCGGGCTACGTCGGTAACCCTGGTTCTCTTGCGGATGTCTGATTTGATCACGCAAGGAAACTCCGAGCATAGCCCTCTCCATTGCCCTTTGGGTGACTTTAAGCCTTCTGATAAGGCCCATTGTGAGCGACCAGGTTTCGGCAAGGTACTGGCAACACACACTGGTCACAGACTTTCGTCTTGAGACACTGCGGTAAGTTGGACGAGAAGATACCACGCAACTTCCCGAACGCTGCCCAGCCGAATCGGATTCGACGATTGACCTCTTTCTCGAAGTTAGACCTACCTAACTGGATCGTTTGTCCAAGGTAGACATAATCGTCTACAACTTCGAGTGTAGAGTCTCCGATCTTGATAGGAGTGGGTGTTACATGGGCATTCATCATGATTTTGGTTTTGTCCATGTTCATTTTAAGACCCACTCTTTCGGAAGCTCTACTAAGGTCATCGAGCATTGTACTGAGATCCTCCATGATGTCAGCCATGACCACTATATCGTCGGCAAATTGAAGGTGAGAGATGTACTCGCCATTGACGTTAATGCCTAGCCCTCTCCACTCCAGAACCTTGAAGACATCCTCCAGTGCAGCGGTGAACAGTTTCGGAGATATGACATCTCCCTGTCTCACCCCTCGCTGCAGAAGGAGCCGTCACTGAATGTTAATTGTCACTGTCCCGGCGTATGAGATCATTAGCACGATTTGATCCCAGTTCTGATATCGGATATGTCAGGATTTGCTTCATTAGGCTCGTACATCATGTGGGCATCACTGGGTGCAATACACTGTTTTTAATAAACTAACAAATTACTTGAGATTACAACTTAACACAATAACACGGGGCACAATGAACCGGATACAGTTCAAGGACGTATCAATTCCGCTGCGAGGAGGACACTCAATGTCCTCCTCGCCTCGAGCTGTAACATCAGGGCTCTGTAGAAGCCACGCTGTGGTGGGAGTAGACTTGTAAGTAGGTCGCGTGACGTCACCATCAGTGGACTTGCGATTCATTTTATGTCCGCACTAATGACCGGTTCCGACAAATAAATAAACAAGTGACACGCGACAACAAAAAAGTGACACGCGAGTGACTAAATCACTCGCGTGTCACCTCGCTTTAAAAAAAACGAATTTATAATTTTTATTAAATCTTCTAATCAAAAGACACAACTTGTATTTTTTATTGAACATTTCCTTTTTCATTCACAACTAATTAATTTTTTTTAGTAAAAAACATAATATTTACAATCACAAAACTAGAAAGAAACTCAACTAAGTAGATGAAATTAAAATACTGTAGGCGCGGCAGCCCTATCGCTTACCAACGTACAGCCCGGCTGTAGGTAATTATTTCAAGGACAAGGCCGAGTCACAACACTGTATATATTTATACTGTGTCTGAGCCTATCATTATGTTATGCGGCATAAATTAATCCAACAGACGATAAGAAATGACAAATGTTAACAATGTCAGTCAATAACTACATCACATATTTGTTCGGTACAATAAACATGAGCGTTACCAACGCCTGTTAATCGTGTGCTAGTAACGGAACTCTGTGAGCGGGACGCTCTCCTAAGAAATTTTACCGTAGACTACACTGGGTGACGTTTGTCACCCGTGAAACGGAGTAGGACACGTCGTCATATTATATCTGTTTCTTTCTACACGATGTTCCAATCCTTTTTCTCTTTTCTACTCGACCCATAATGCATTTCTTCATGCTAAAAATACGACAATACTTCCAAAATGATTCGTCGAATTAAAAAATAAAAATGCCAAAGTCAGTTGCCGTCAGTTGTAGATACGCGGGCGCGGCGCGGAATTTTTCTGTGCTAAATTAAAGATATTTTCGGTTGCGGATAAGTGTTTGTGAGTGATATACATTGCACAAAAGGAACGGTTTACAATACTTTAATATCCTCGTCACAGTCTTCTTGAGCATTGGGCACCGCGAAAAACGCCAAAAAACACAAATTTTCACTAATTTGAATTTTCTTTGAGTACCGTATATGCGCATGCGGTCGATAGTTAGCCGTTGAAGATTGGTTCGCGAGGCACGCGATAGAGCGCGCCCGCGACTCTTACTCCCTCTCGCTCTTACGAATGCTTTGTCATATGCGGGAGAAGGATGTGGTAGGAAATGCAAACGAACCAATCAGAAAACAATAATCTAATCCAATGAATTTATATCTGCTAATCCATTTGAATCAGAGTAACCAGTTGGTTATTTGAAATGACAAATCATATAAAAGTGAAAAAATCAAGTAGTTTCATACATACATATACATATTTCAAATTATTAATCTGAAAAACTGGAAATAAAAAAGTGTTTATGAAAATTAAAAAACCCGACTGTAAAGCTAAAAAAAAAGTTATTATAGAAACTAAAAAACTCGACTGAAAAACAAGCGCATTTGGAAGCAGGCGGGATCCATTGAAATATAAAATTATTAAAACATGGAATGGGTCGCTCCCAGTTTTTTATATTATAAAATTTTTGGTTATCACCTGCCGACCAACGATGTCGTGGTCGGCTTCTAGACCAACCGGACGCAGCTGAATACCTGTATTCTACATGGAGCGAATTCTATTTATATTTTCTTTTTTTTATCTATTTATTTAACACTTCAAGCACAGAGTAGAGAGGCGGAAGCTTAATGCCATAAGCATTTTCTACCAACCAACCAACCAACAAACATAAAAGCAACCAACCACAACCAACCAACCACCCAAAAACTAACCTCAATCAACCAACCAACCCAACAACCCGGTTGTCTCTGTGTCAACCTTGGTTGATGCAGAGACAAGCTATCAAACAACCCACTTACAGTTACTTAGTAACATGGTAACCCTTGATTACTGGTTGTCAGGCATTCGGAAGCCTGACTACTCCGAATGGTTGTCAAAGATCTACGAATGACAGCCAGGATTAACTGTTTAACGAGATGCTGAGTCATGGAAGGAAGTCGGTATGTTATGGATGGTCACAGTCAATCTTTAAAAGTTTATGAAACCTGAGAGGAAAAACTAAAGACAAAAACTGAATTCATTTCGTCGCCTTGCAAACAATTAGAGCGCAAGTATCTGATAGCATTAGTTAGATCAGATACGCCGAGCTTAGCCCAGTCAGCCAGCCAGCTCGGCTGTCAGGCGAGTCCCGCGCGCCCTTCTGCCGAGTTTGTGTTCATTAAGAAATCATTATCTAATCACAAGTTTAAAGAAAATTTTAAAGACTTTTGCAAATTTTCCATCCAATTGGCCGTAAGCGTTGTTCTGAGCCGAGGTACTTACAAATTGTTCATCGCCACATAAACACAGAACGTACTGAACGTAATGTGCGGTGTATGAATATTTGGCGCGAGGAAATTTATAGATCAAAAGAATTCGCCACAAAGGGCTTAATGTGTCGATATGTGTGCGGTAATGAAACAAAAGCGATGATCCCGGTGTCCCGGTATCGCGGGACCGAGGCTCGTCAAATTGCCTATTGGAGGCCCGCACCTCTCTGCCGGCGCTCGCTCCTCCACACCGCTCAGCTCCACATCACTGCGCTCCGCACCGTACCGTCGCAACTCGCCACTTCTTGCGCCAAAGGACTACCACGACCGACGTTCGGCAGTAACTCACTTAGAGCCCACTCCACCTTATCCCGTAAAAGCTGTGAGCAGTGAACCGATTGTGTTCCGCTGATCTGCGAGCAGTGAGCATCGAGCAGCGTGTGTCGGAGGTGCACATCGCACCGCTCCAACGTTTTATGATGCTCATATATTGTAAAGCTTGCAGTAATGTATACCTTGCGATTCCCGCCAGACAACACAGTTTGTACGAATATGTACATACAAGTGCCTTTAAACGGAATACAATAAAAAACGATTACTTCCCGCTCAGTTTAACATCAAAACCCTATTTTTTTAATTAAACGGCTGGGAATGGAACCGAATCTGACCGAATGAAACTAAGTAAAGCCCAAGTTTGTAAGCAAATTTTCCGTGAACTAATTGAGTATTTAAACGTGAACTAAAAGTTGGGAGACGGATCGTCAGTTCCGCGTCGAGGCGGCGCGGTGCGGTGGGGCGGCGAGCGGCGAGCGGCGAGCGGCGAGGTCTACTTTTGATGTACGGGGTTACGTAACTGGATCGGAGCTCATCAGCTCACTTTGACAAAAGCGTAGTGTATCGATGACATACACGTCGCATCGTGTAGAGCGTGCTCGAGCGACGCGTGACGCGTCATCGATACGCCGCGACACACGTTATAAAGCAACTCTCAAATTGCTATTAGCGTGCCACGTTAACCCAGCAGCGTGTCACCCACTGACAACACCCTTCCCCCACCCTCCTCGAGGGCGTCTCACAGTCCTCGCAGGTAATCTCGGCGCCGCTAAACAAAGTAGATACTTTATAAAATTTCATTAGAGTGTATGGGCCGTGGCCGTGGCCGACATCGACAAGGCGACGCGCGACAAGTCGACGAAGCGACGGCGGCGGCATGTAAGCCGAAAGGGACGAACTGCCGGTGGCCGCCTTTGTTACGCTTTAATTTACTTACTTACTTCATGATTTTAGTTATTTTCGGGCTAGCGGTCACTGAAGCCCGTGAAGCACTCACCCTCGCGCTCAACTCGGCAGTTCGCCGATGCTCGCTACCTATACATGTAATCATATAAATAACTACGCATATAGAACGGCGCTCTTACAAGCAGTGCGCACTACATCCATCACAACACGAACTAAGTGTGATTGATTAGAATAAGACTGGAACATCTATTTAAATAATGTGTTCTAAAAGAATGGAGGCCCCTAAATATGATTAAAGTTTCGATATAGCACATTAATCAAGCAGATAATATATAACGCGGCGTACAGTGGTACAGTCCTTGAGCTACAGGTGCCGACAGTGGCTTGTACGTGTGGCCAGGTCAGCTGCCTGAGCCGGCTGAGCCGCTGAATAATGCTCCCCAGGACCCAGGACCCAGGACCCAGGACCCAGGTTAGCTCACTTGACGTCGCCTAAACCTAGCAATCAGTATCAGGATAAATGTTCTTTGCAGTTTATACGAATATTTTCAATCTGTATTCCAGTCATGACCTACTTAATATTCTTCATTAAAACGGCGTCCAAATGAATCACGCTCCCCGGAGACTAACTTGTTTAGCGCAGTACTTACTGCTCATTACAGAACGTCGATGTAATCATTTTGTGCCGACTATTACAAATGGTTGCCGTTACACAGTGGAACGGTTGCAGCCATCGTTTGTGTGTTTTTATCTGCGGCGGTTAGCAGTCGCGCCACGTCCGCGTATTATATATCGCCGTGGAGGAGAGCCTACCGCAAACAACCCCCCCCCCCCCCCCCCCCCCTGCACCGCACCCTCGCGGGGCCTTTGTTTAAATAAGTCTTTGTGTGTTACTAAATACAGTCTGTACCGGGGACGCCCCGCTTCCGGCGAGCTGGAGCAACTGATAGCTATTATATTATCTACTAAATTACAAAAACAAAAAAAGATAATCTGTTTAAAATAAGAGGGGTTTTTAAAATAAACTTTTTAATATTTATTTTATGAAATTATTGTATAGAGGTGTTGCTTAATTCTAAACTCGCCAAACTTTTACGTTTGATGGCGAGAGGCGTTCTTTTACATAACAATGGACCACCTTACTTACACAGCTACTACTTTTAAATTATGCTGTTATGGTTTTATCTTATAATATTTGGTATAAGTGGGGAAACTTTGCTACTGCACTCGAGGCGGAATGAACACCCGAGCTGCAGGAACTGCAGCAACAACCCCCGCGTATCAAACGACGTTTTTCAATACACTTTCGAAGAAATAAAATATTAGAACAGAAAGTATTTATGTCAGGAATTATTAGGAAACTATGATTTATTTTGCTTTTTTTTCGCACCTGGCTTTCGTCAGGTTGAAGAAGAAGTATGATGGCACTAAACAGCCTGATATGAAAAATAGAAAATTCAAATATTATTGCATTTAGAACACAAATAAATGTTAATTTGGTCATAATAGTAAATATTTGTTTTAAATAATCATGTTCATCTATGATATTCTATTCATAAATACAATTTAAATATTAAAAGTCCACACGCGTGTGGAATACATTGCATGTCGAACCTAATCGTAGTGCGATAAGAACCAGTTTTCGAAAAAGATGAATGAAAATGAAACCGACTTCAAATACACAAAAAAAGTGAAAAATAACTTTAGCTTCTGAAGTCGGTGACTTTTGTTGGTTTAATTCAGTTTTGTGTCACCGAGTTCAAAACTGGTTGTAATGTACACATCTGCTTACACCCTCAGAGCATAGAGGCGTTATGTTATGTTACGATGTTGTGTAAACAATAAACATCTAAGCGATTGCAGCAACCACGGCTGATTTGCTGTCTGTTATTGAAGAGTTCCATTGTATATTCTGAAGGTCAGCATCAGATCTTCACCGAATTTAAACGGGACCACCGCCGAATAATATTCTTCCAAATTAAAAAATAATCATTGAAATCAGTTCTCAATTGGCGAAGATATTGCTGAACGTACACACAATGATGATTACCAGACATAATACCTACGAGTATGTGTCCCTATACAATTTGGAGAATTTCATTAAATTCTCCAGGATCCCAACATCAGATCCTGACTTATACCTTCCATCATCAGCTCAGCAACATAAGATGATGATTACCAGGCACAAATATCTTAATTGCGTTAGAAAGTACTTACATGAAAAACGTTGCATGTGCCATAAAAGTTTTTAAACTTTCATGGTCACTCACTAACATTATCATTAACACTAGAAACGGGATATTTACCATGTTCACTGATTGTTTTGAAATATCGGGAACTCAAAACAATCAGTAAACAATACGGTAAATATCCCGACTCTAGCGTTAATAATATTGTGTCTGCCTATTTAATTTGAGGGTGCCCCTGGATTTCCCTGGGATTCCATCATCAGATTCTGACTTGGTGACAATGGGACCCCGTCACGAGTATAGGCTTTCGAATAAAAACAGAATTTTGAAAATCGGGCGACAATTGGCGGAGAAATCGGTGAACATATTTACATCAAAAAATACACACAGTCGAACATAACAAATCAGACGAATTGATAACCTCTTCTTTTGGAAGTCGGTTAAAAACGTATTTAGTTCTATTTGCTATCCTATCTAAAGTTTTTTAAATTTGTCTTTACTGATCCTTTACTTACTTTTACTTTTTCTCTTAATAAATCTATTTTGTTAAACACTTTAGGTACCAAATATTTAGATGTTCTATTACCATTAAAAATTGTTATCTGTGGTTGAACCAGTCTGTTCTCTCTAAGCCTACGTTTGTTGTAATTGTTTTTAATATTAACTTATATTGATCATTATAATAATATCCAGACCTACCAAATAATCTAAATTAAATTAATATATTTGTAAAATATAGGTACAATATAATACGACCTAATTCGAATGTCAGGATCGCTATGTTTAACCCAATTGGCATACAAATTTCGGATACTTATAAAACTAATTAAAAAAAAATTAAGTTCAAATTATTATTCAAATTAAATACCATAAATCATTCAAATTAAATTATATAATCACCCTTAGATAAAATTTAGCTTGAATAAATCGGTCATTTGACTCACACAACGGCGCATACCTAATTATATCTATTTAAATTGTCTGTTAAGAATTCACCAATGGAATAATAGTACACTTTTTTAACCATAAAGTCTGTTAGCATTCTTTTGATTTTTTTAACATCATTCTCAACTCTTATAGTCATATTATAGATTTTTGGAGCCATTCCCAGAAAGCTTTTTGCGTATAATGCTGTTTTATGAGGCATAGCGTGAATTTTGTCCCGGTGACGTTTACTAGTTAGGGTTTCAAATAAATTTAAGTGTTTTTTAACGAACATTGTTTCTTCAAATGCGTATAGAGATGGAAAAGTCATTATTCTTAGGTCAATAAAGTGTGGTCTACAACTATCAGTAGTTTTTATTTGGCACACTGCTCTGAAAACACTAACTCCCTATCTGTTGAATTTTCCCATAACATTATGCTATAGCGTAATGTAGAAGACACGTATGCATGATATGCTGTTAGGGGTACGTATTACAATACCGAAATTTAAAATACCGTATTTTAAAATACCTATGGAAGAAATTCCGAAAAATTAAACGCCGAATGATTGTTTGGTCGAAAATAAAATCTCGAAGATCCTTATCCCGAAGTTCAAAATCCCGAAATTATATCCCAAAGCCTAAAATCTCTAAGACAATGACATGCAATACGTACCCGTTCAGTTTGCTCCGACCAAATAGGTTAGGTTAGGTTAGAACTGTAACCAACTACGTCGCTACGTCGAAATTTGTCGTAGTAATAAAATTAGGGCACTTCAACATTTATAAACCGCAAATTTGGGGTTTCATCCTTTCGGGCATTTGGGCATCGGTATTTTAGGTTTCGATATAACGGCTAACGGCATTTAAAACTTTCGGTATTTTGAATTTCGTTGTTTTGGACGTCGGTATTTCAGTCATAGTTTTTATGAAATTTCGGGATTTTAATACGAACCCGCTGTTAGTACGGTTTCGCTACTTGCTATTTTACTGAGATTATGCAGAGCGTACTGGAACTGATTTAGTCTTTTTATTATATGTTCAATGTGTTTACTCCATTTCATATTCTCGTCTATATACAACATTATTTTTAGTATGTGCGAAACCTAAATATGGTTTCTTCGGAATAAGTAACTGAATCGATTCCAATAATTTTTAAACCATATTATATTTTTTCCCAAAAATATATAAAAAAGGCTACAAGTTCGACACAGAGCGACACTAAGTACCTATCGCAATAGTTTAGGTACCTACTGCCAAATAATTATTATCAATGATCTCAAGACGACGCTGGAGGCGCGCCGCGTGGTGACAACGTTTTTGTGTGGACAACCAGGTAACAGAAAAAGCTTATAACCTTGTGATTTTTCATAATAGAATTTTGAAATTTTGTACATAGATTTACATAAAAATACTAGACACGTGTTTCAGGTTTCGCATATACTAAAGCTAATGTTGTAGAGTCCCAGGAACTTTGTGTGCTTTGTTTCTTCTATAGATTTGTCAGCGTACTTTTCTATCTGGGTATAATTTTACAGATGGGTAATAACTTATCATAATCTCTGTTGCACTTATCTTTAACATTCTTACTAACCAGAAACTTTATCAGTCTTATTTGTATGTCTTTAACATCTCTTAAATATGTAATACTAGCTAACCCGCGCAACTTCGTCTGCGCCACATAAGAGATGTATTCATATTTATCTTTAAAATATATGATGGTGTGATTCTAACGGATTGAATAGTTGTATTCTTGATATGGTGCGTGTTTTTGTTCATTCACAACGTCACCGGCCAGGCCACTCAGCGTTCGTCCACAACACAACACATCACACCTCTCTGCGGCTCACAAGTAACTCACGAGGCATGGACATCAGTGAACTATCTACTACTCAATGACACGACATTATCTGAATGATCGTCTTGGGCGGCGCGCAGCTTCCATTATCTGCGCTCTTGCGAGATATCGTTTATCAATCCGTCTCCGATTCCATTCCATTATGACTGGGGACTTGAACCTGACGTTTTTATTACCGAGAGTCAAACGTCGAACGCCGAGAGCCGAGCGGGTGCCGAGCGGACGCCGAACTGACGCCGAGCTGACGTCGAGACGACATTTTTTGCGCGTCAGTTAATATAGCGGTCAATCATGTGTTCACTTATTATTCGTGCACTCGTTCGGAGGCGTTGTGTCGTTGTCTACTGCGACACAAGTTACGGCTCGCAGCGAGCCTCATGAGCCTCCCGTGTGAGTAATACTTCCCCAACATTGCGAGATACGAACTCCAAACACTTGCGTCACCTTGTAAAATAGAAAAGTATTTGTCATGCTAGTCTAGAGTCTAGACAACTGATCAGAGCAGGCAGCGTGCAGGCTACATATACATAGGTATGTAGATGAACACATTGCTACTTATTTCTTCCAACTCTGTCCATTGAACGAGATTTAAAATGTCTCAAACCGAAGCGCGCTCCGCAATAAAAGGGCGAATTGAATTTACATTAAATTGAAGACAATTGACAAATGTAGCGCACTATGGGCGCGCCGGCTAATCACCCGTCCTGCCGAGCCGCTTGTTAGCAAATCATATTTCAGAATTATATTACAGCCAACCAATTTACAGCTTCAAATATTTCGGAACCAAAAATATTGTTAAATATTGTTAGCAACAAAATCAACAGTGAAGTCATTAGCAGTTGTCACGTTTTGTAAAATACTTATTCGAATTACCAAACGTTTAGCCACCGGCACTGCAGCGGGAGAGGAGAGCCATTCACAAAAGGCATTAAATCAAAACAACGACAGCCGCACTCGGCTCTCTGTTCAACGTTTCTCCACAATGAAATTAATTCGGAATAAAATTCCCCCGAGCCACGCCGCGAACGCGACCGACGTTTTACTTTGTTTCGTACTCCTTTATGAGTCGCCCGCAGCCGCCCCACGCCCGGAGCCCGACGCGCGGTGCCCGACGTGCGGCGCACGACGCGCGGACTTAGTCGAGTTCAACTGAAAAAGACTATCTGTGTCCCTTGCTCGGTTATCGCTGAGGAGCGGAGCGGAGCGGAGCGCAGTGAAGCAGAACAGATCGGAAATGAACGACAAACCAATTGGAAGATTGAATGGCAACCTGCGCCATTTTTCTCCGACGTAATCCGGCGTAACGTCCGGCTCGCTAAGTAAATCCACTTGTCAGCTTCTTACCCCGCGGGGGGTGGGGAGGGGCACGCCGTTCACGCGACACATCAACTACAAACGCACGGATTTAACGAGCTCTGTTTAGTAAGCGACCGATCCGTGATCCGAGACGTATAAAATATTATTTGTAAAGTAACTCGAATGTGGACACAGCTTACTTCTATGTTTCGCAGAAAATACTGCTGAGCCAGTTGTGTTATTTATTCAAATATATTATTGTGCTCGCCTTCCCAACTGTATCGAATGGAAGAAAGCTCAACCAAAGGTGTCCGCGCGGGGATTGTGTGCCGAGTGTGGCGGCAGGCGCACAGGTGGGACTTCCATATAATAACAACATTCAGCCTCCATCAGGAAATGTGATCGAAGTAATATCGCGGGCACTTGACACACGAGCCAACCTACAGATATAAATAACTCAGTTTATTGTTCTCCGGTATTTTCATCGCACAGGAACATTGCTCGCAACAAGTAATAAAGCAATAAAGTGTTGGAGAGGCCTGTCGCACGTCGTACAAGTGGATATGTATCCCCGAGGGAGGACAGGGACCGTCGCCTGCAACATGAAGTGGAACGCATCGTGTTGATGTGTGATATGCACAAGGAAGTGAAACAGCGCGTGCCGGCGAGCAGCAGTAATATGAGATGCGTAGTCGGTACACGCGCATACTCAATTCTCGTCTCATGTGTTCTCATACGCACGTAACATATGCAAACAACATATAACAAATGACATGTATGTACAAAGATTTCAATGTTGTACTGATAGCAAAGCGGTTATAATCGATCTTAAAGTTGTATGATCCCTAGATAGATAGGACCAACAAACAAACATTAAAAGGAATGTGTATAATGGGTAATTATTAATTCTCGGAAATGCTTGGAAGGGATGTGATCCACTGTAGCTTGGAGCTAAGTTGACCGGCAGCTTGTGGGCGGGGCTTGTTGGCGTAACTTTGTTTTCTTCATCATGATCTTTTCGTTAACTATTGTGGCGCATGACGCGGAGGGCCGACGTTTGGGTTCAACAGAAGCACTTTTCAATTGAAATAGTAAACGAAATATTAAGCAACGTAAGAATAACCGTGAATAGTTGTGTGACCATTGAATGTAGTACGAGAAATACTAACCATTGGTTGATTAATTGTGTGACCGTTGAATGTAGTGCGGGAAATACTAACCATTGTATGATAAATTGTGTGACCGTTGAATGTAGTGCGAGAAATACTAACCATTGTATGATTAATTGTGTGACCATTGAATGTAGTGCGAGAAATACTAACCATTGTATGATTAATTGTGTGACCATTGAATGTAGTGCGAGAAATACTAAGCTTTGTATGATTAATTGTGTGACCATTGAATGTAGTGCGAGAAATACTAAGCTTTGTATGATTAATTGTGTGACCATTGAATGTAGTGCGAGAAATACTAAGCATTGTATGATAAATTGGAGTATTCAGCAGATCTTTTGTTTTGAAATAAATTCATTGAATTTTCGTCCAGAAAAGCTTTATATGATTGAAAAGCAATATAAGACACTCTGTCGCACAATTTAGACCTTAACGTCAGGGTCAAAGCGCATGCGCACCGAGACAATCTTGTAAAGTACGATGTTTGCTTTCATAGCCCCAGCATCGTAGCGCCAACAAAAACTGAGCACAAAGCATTTCCATGAAGTAGGTTAAAACATGAAGTTCGTACTCGTAGCGCCTGTAGCATGTAGATATGTTCGTAGTAGGCTTTGAAATAATTATGTTATCTGCAGAGAGCAATGCATAGCGCGTAGAGGCAAGTGGAAGTTGGTAGCGCGTAGAGTTCTGAAGTGCATAGACGTTCGTAGCACGTAGAGGGTCGTGGTGGTTAGAGTTTCGTAGCAAATAGACGTTCGTAGCGCGTAGACTAGTAGAGTACCGTAGCGGACAGAGGCACATTTTGGAAGCGTGATGGCATACCTTTATGTTTATGTCACCGTAAAATTGTAAAACCGTTAGTTTATAATCTATCTAGCGAGATTGTAATCTGTCGAAAGATTGTGAACCGTAACACACTGATTACAATTTAACGCATTATTTTTCGGTAGATTTTAACCTGTCGAACTGAAGCCGTCACATTGTGAAATGGCATACGGATCGCAATTCGCGGGCTGATTGGTTGAACGTCATGTGCTCCGCGCCGGCTGTTAGATCTCAAATTACGTTGACGTACGGCGACGTTGCATCTCAAGAATACTGTTAAAAATATCTTGAGAAAATAACGTAAAATAATATCTTGAGAACACAAAGGTTCTAATTTCAAATAAACCGAATTTAAATTTTATTGTTGCTCAAAAGACTTGGCTTCCGAACAAAAATAGAAGATAGTTGTGATCTTTGAATAACCAAGTTAAATGTTTATTATCTTTATATTGCTAATAAATGAATTAGTAATAATTAAATGATACTTATAATATAAGATTTTAAACTATCATGGTCACTAACATTATTACTTAGACAGGAAACGGGATATTTACCATGTTTACTGTTTTTGTCGAGTTCCCGATATTTCGGCGCTGTTGCAAGCACCATGATCACGGATAAACTGAAGTTATTGCGGGTGGGTGTTTATGAGCAGACAAATCGGTCTACCCTCTTTCTTGTTCGTTTTTTGCACTCAGTACCGCTACCACTGTCACTCGCAACTCGATTCTGTTCCCGACACACGAAACTCACTGTGTCCGCTCGCGAACTTTTTTCTGCACTTTTTCGCTTTTTACATAGCTGGACCACTGGATTCCAAGCTCTCGACAGTTGAAACCCATCTTCCCGGTTGAAGTTCCTATATTTGGTAATCTCAATGGCTTCTCTAACCAGTCTAGGAATATAGTGGCGTTCTGTCGAGATGACCTGAGGGTTATGTAACTCAATCCAGTGGTTCGATCCAATCGAACAAGAAAGAGGGTAGACCGATTTGTCTGCTCATAAACACCCAGCCGCAATAACTTCAGTTTATCCGTGATCATGGTGCTTGCAACAGCGCCGAAATATCGGGAACTCGACAAAAACAGTAAACATGGTAAATATCCCGTTTCCTGTCTAAGTAATAATGATACTTATAATGTTTTCTAGAATTCATATTTATTTATTTATTTAACACTTCAAGCAGAAAAGTACAGAGACGGACTAATGCCATAGGCATTTTCTACCAGTCAACCTTTGGGTGATGCAGAGACAAGCAGTGGCAGGTGTATATCTGAAAATAATTTTAATTAATACTAAGATCATATCATATTGCGATTTCAATATAATTATCATCATCATCATCATTTCAGCCGAAAGACGTCCATTGCTGGACATAGGCCTCAAGTGTCGCCACAATATAATTATGAAATTGTTTCAAACGATTCTCTGAACTATCAGTTGATGTTCATATTATAGCCGATTAAACATAAAGATTACAAATAAATACATACTATACATCGTGTTCTGGACGATATACATAAACTTCGATCAGATGTTCAAATCACGGAAATAAGCATTTTTCATTATGGACACATTAATGAATTCTTATATTTTATACTATGTTTGCGAACGGACGTAGCTTAAGTTATCTATATGTCGGGTTTGTCTAGATTTACTCCGTTAGTCTTGTACATCATGTGGCGGACCATGGGTTTCGTGCTGTGAAAACACACTGTGTGCGATACACTGTTTCTAGCAAATTACTTGAGATTACAACTGAACACAACAACACGGGACACAATGAATCGGGTACAGTTCCAAGACGTGTCAATTCCGCCGCGATCCGACACTAATTGTCGACATATAAATAACTGACAAGGCTTTTGATTTCAAAAGTCTTGCCATTGTCATTTATTTAAATGAATAGTCTTGTCTTTCATAAAAATCCTTTCCCTTCACACCTTTTTCACCTGACTGCGGCGAAGCCCAAAAAGAGGTTTACGTGTTTGACCTGTTTGTATGTATGCCCGTTTTTATGTTTCCTTGTAACTCCTAAACGGTTGAACGGATTTGGAAAAATTATACGTCTTTAGATTCGGCTAGATTAAAAATAAAAGTCAAAAAAATTGTGGATTTGGGGGGCCATATTATGGAAACCGATTTTTTTTTCCAGTATTTTCCAGTTTAAAAGGTGATTACATAAATATGTACAACGTTTATGTTTAAAAGTAATTCGAATTGACAAAACGTATAAAAAATAGAAGAAATCGTTTTAAATAAAAAACTTAAATCGTCAAATCGAAACCTTTCACGTTACTAAACTAAAAATCTGGAAATAAAAAAAGAGTTGAAACAACCAATAAACCCGACTGAAAAAACACAACAGCAAAAACAAGCACATTTTAAATTACAAGCAAAAAACAAGCACATTCTATCAAATAAAGATATATCGTATTCTATTCTATTCCATTTTCATAATTTTATGTTCAAATGGGCCCCGCCTGCTTCTAACTTTTGTTTAATTTAAATTTGCTTGTTTTATGCTGTTCAGTTTTTTCAGTCGGATTTTTTAGTTTTTTAACTACTTTTTTTAGAGATGTTTTCAGACTTAACGCGCTTTGGACATGGACTTGCAGACACCAGCCCGTTACAATACATAGTAAATAACAAGCAACCATTCTGACACTCAAATGTTGATATTAAGTGGATATTAATACATAATTATACAAATGTAGTGTAACATCCACTTTCTAACAAGTGCGTGGCGCATAGATGATTGTAGCAAGCGGGAGTTACGGACTTCGGCTTGCTACAATTGCGCGTAGAAGTTCGTAGTGCGTAGAGGGTTGTAGCAAGTGAAAGTTCGTAGCGCGTAGAGGTTCGTAGTGCATAGAGGGCCGCAGCAGGTGGAAGGTCGTACCGTGTAGAAACGTGGCGCGTAAAGGCAGGTATTGGAAGTTCGTAGCACGTAGAGCATTGGAGGTTCATAGTGAGTAGACACACATGTTGTACGTTGGTAGTGGGAGGTTTTTTTTCGCGTAGAGGCCCGTTCCAGGTGACGGTTCGTAGCGCGTAGAGGTTCGTAAAGCGTAGACTTTGGTAGCACGTAGAGCTATTTGTTTGAAATATAAAAAGTCAGTCTCACGTCAGTAATATATGAGACTGGACCTGCGACAACCCACCCTCTTGCTGCGAAATAAAAACGCTAACCAACTCAACTCGTTACCGTGAGCGTGTGGGTTATTGCTCCTTGTTTAAAAACAGTGCACTGAAACCCGCATATCATATGAAAGGAAGCCATGTATAGACCATTATAACATCTCGTAGCGAAACTTTCATTCGCTTGAAGCTGTGATCTTTCACTGACGTGGTATAGTGTGTGGGCGACGAGAATATATCAAACCGAGGCATAATAGCGGTGCGGTGGCCGGGACAACTCGCTCGCCAGCCCTGGCTATTGGTCACTAACCGGTCAGATGTAAGTAACGAACCAATTAATAATGTGCGCTCGTCACAACATAGTGCCGGAGTGCCGGAGTGCCGGAGTGCCGGAGTCACCGACCGCGCAGTGCTCGTGAACACGACGCGCGCTGATTGCCCGTGGCTCGCGGAGGGAATACTTAATGTTCTCCGCTCCACTCGGACATAAACACAAGAACGCACTCTCGCCGAGCGTTTAGCTGCTCGGAATGCGGAGCGCCTCATCTTGTCCCACTGCAGCGCGCTCCATGAGCGGACACATCGCCCCGCGGCGGTCACGTGCAGCTCGCCATGTCTATCACGGGGGAAGTTACCTCCGACTCCGCTGGATAAAACCAATAGATTTCTTATCAGTATTTTATATCACGCTGCAAAAAAGCCCCAAGTGTTAGGTCTCCTGGAGCCGCAAGTGTCGGGGCCGCAACTACCACTCGCTTGTTAGTTCGGAGATTATTAAAGTAACATCAAAATGCTAATATTAACCTGTGGGCTGTTACAAGAATATTGAGCGAGCTCTTTTTACTTGCGCCAGATTGTTCTACAACACGTTGCTAAGCAAGTTACCGCAACAAGCCAATCGGAAACTTTTAGCGATGATCAGGGTGTAACGAGCGGTCGGCATGACCGGGCGACTTGACGGCAAGTGTTATGACGCGGCGCAGCAGCCACTGAGGCGCGACCGGCGCCCATCAATCACCCCCGACCCCGACCCCCGCCCCGCACCGCCCCGTCTCACCACCCACACATTCTTTCCTTATTCCACCAAGTAATTTAATTAAACTGTCGAAGAATCTCACTTTTATTCCAGTAAATGAGAGTTTTCACTATCCTACAAAAATGCGTAAAAAATATAATCAGGGTGTCTTTTTACTGAAGGGAACCTTTTTTTAATGAATGAATAAAAAGAGCCGGTATCTCTGAACATCCGGTAGATAAAAAGTGCCGCGGCGTAGATTATCCGCAATACAGTAAGTATAAGAGAACTGAGCAGGTACTTCATTGCGGAAACAAGTAAAGTTGTGAACTCGCTTCAAGGGAGGGCTTCAGTCGGGGAAACGCGCAGCTACACACAAGTACCTAGTAGTGTCGCGACACATGTGTGCATGTGTGCTCACACAGCAGCACAGGGACGCAACACGTAGGCTCAAGTTGGTCGCACTCGCGTAACAATTAATACTGTATTGTGCGAGTTACCGGACGCTGGATATTGCTTCAGTTTCCTGTGATCGGTGACGGGAGTGTGCGCGCGGTAGAACAACTTGTTCCTTTATAGATATCCATTCAAGTTCTGTTTGCGCTCACTTTGTTTTCAAACAAGCACTAAATAAGAGCCTACTGTTGGGAAACAAAGTATCGCCGTTTCATCAAAATGTTAAGAACACTGAAAGTTTTAAACTATAAATAAATAAAAAACATTCAAAAATAGCCAACCAGATAACAGAAAATAATCAGTACATTTGATCGATTTGAGCTCTAGCTCCTATCTTAAGCTTCGGAGACAAAATAATAACAATCTCCCCGTGTCCGTCGCTCCTCAGCGCACGCGCCAGCATCGCGGCCACATTATACACCTCCCCGCACTAATCCGGAAATGAGACAAAAACATCGAGTCCACTGCAGGAAATTGGCTAAAACTGACAGAATTAACTAGCGTTTATCGACTTTTCGATGCTCCTTTGTTATGTGACAGTCGGTCGTACAATCAGTTTGTGTACAATCAAAACAAAGGGATGATGTACGTTGTTATACGGCTCTGCCCAACCTGTAGAGTACACCCTCGTCCATCGTCCGCCCCTTGTGAGCGCGAGCACAGGCGGAGGTACATGTTCACCTGGCGTACAAAGTAACCGAACTACTTCACCTCTCAACTTTTGTATTTCGTCTGTGCTATAGTCACGAGTATTTACATTCGAATTCCTTCGCCAATGCAGCGTATCCTACTTACTTCTTTGATATGATCAATACGACAGCCAGAACAATGACAGTCTGTAAGTAAACCCGCAAGGGTTTGGGGATCAATCACGTCTTCACGAGCAAACGGATTATGATATAAAGCCTATATAATGGTTGTAACAAGAACATTAACGAAGCCGAAAGGCACTTGTTCTCCCCGTCATTGCGATATTATTTTTGTTCTATACCAAACCTTCTAGTTACGGAGGTATTGGAGATCAAAGTTCCAACTTTTTCACAAGTTTTTTTTTTTTAAATACATGTTTTTTATGTAAGATTTTTACTTAAAACACCTCCACGATTCGTGCGTCATTTGAGTCCTACGGTAAAACGTGATTTTTCACCCCAAAAAAAAGTCATATTTTGCGTACCAAGTTACTTAGTTTGATGTACATAATGCTTGGTTGACGGCTTTGTGAAGGGTCTGCTTACGCCCTCTAGATACAACTTAGCTAGTTTTTATTATTTTTATACATTCCTGAAGGTAATTTAAACTTTGACCTTATCTTATCGAGTAGTGTAGTAGTTAAGTAGAAACAAACCCTTGACTATCTGCCATAAATATGTTCTGGGTTCACAAGTTATATTGGGGTTAAATGCCAATGATTTCCAGCAATGTGTACCAATTTATTATGATAAATAGAAATAATAGTTCCGTGAATGGAGCACAGATAGTTCCGGTGTCGAGCTGTACGCCGAAAGCCGAAGTAACGCCCCTCCACCAAAGTTGTCTAACAAGTCGTGGCTCAATTTGTTATTTTTCTCAACACAACAAGCTCAGATGGTTCCCATGAGGAAGAAGTTCCGAAGACGGCGCGAGGGAGTGTCAGATGTGAAGTGAGGGGGGAGGGGGGAGGGGGGAGGGATCGGCAGGCCCCCTTTGCCTGCGCTGCAGGTATGTTGACAAAAGTTGTTATCTTCAGAAAGTTACAAAATTGTTGCTTCGCAGCTATGAGCTGAATGTTACCCAATAACTAATGAAGTAATGACTATTGAAGAAACTATTTAAAAACGCAATCATTCGTCAATAGCACAAAAATGATAGTAGAAACTCATTTGATAAAGTGTTGTTGAACGAAAAGTTCCGCGTTGTCGCTGTGAGCCTCGCGGGAGGTGCTCCGTATTAACTGGAAACAATAATGTTTAACAATATCTTATTTAACGGACGCACAGGTAATGTATAGGTACATACACACACATACGAACTCGAAGGAATCCTTCTTTGTAGCGATGCTGTTCACTCATCTGCACGTCATCTATAATCCAATGTTAATAAACAACATTGCAGTATCTGTATGTCATTTCAAAATGACAGCTTTTTAGGGTTCCGTACCCGAAGACTAACCTCCGGGACCCTATTACTAAGCCTCCGCTGTCTGTCCGTCCGTCCGTCATGACGTGTATGTCATCATCCGTAATAGATAGACAGTTGAAATTTTCACAGAATGTGCATTTCTGTTGGCGCTTTAACAAAAAATATTAAAAATAAATTAAAAATTAAAGGGGGCTCCCCTACGTCGATGGTACCCTTTCCTCTTCGAAACAGCTGGACTGATTTTGACGGGACTTTCAGTCGCAGATAGCTGATGTTATAAGGAGTAACTTAGGCTATAATTTCACGCGGACGAAGGTCGCGGGCAACAGCTAGTAAGTAATAAAACGGGAAATATTTGTGTCCGTCGTGTGCCGACGATAATGTTTGTGATCAAATCAAATCAAATCAAATCATTTTATTTGCATAATATGGGTTTTTCAGGAGATGTTACATTGTTTGTTGTTTCACCATACTCAGCCTATATATAAGCATGCAAAATTTGGTTAATCTTACACTTATGTTAAAGTCCTTCAATTGCATTAGATTAGTCATAAGATTAAAATTAAATTAAAATGAATTTAGATTATTAGGTATACATATTTAAAATAAAATGATGGTGAGTTTTACATTACATTACGTTTACATTAATCCTTTACATTTGTCTGTCTTTATCATTCATAAATTCGCTTAAAGTATAATATGCTTTATCTATGAGAAAACAGTATAGTTTCTTCTTGAATAGCCTAACCTGATTGATATTTCGGATGTTTAGGGGTATATTGTTATAAATTTTTGGTCCCATACAAACAAAACTTTTGTATAAGAGCGCTGTTTTGAAATGTAGAACGCACAGCTGGTCTGCATGACGACGCCTTGTACGGTACTCAAATAATTCTGGGTGTGATTTAATAAATGCTGCAGTTTCATGTATATAGATACAGGGCAGAGTCAGTATTTTTAGTTTTCTAAAATAAGGTTTGCATGAATCAGTTTGTATTAAGTTGCATATAGCCCTAATGCATCTCTTTTGCGCTCTAAACGCACGTTCCAATTCAGTGGAGTTTCCCCAAAAAATAACTCCATATCTGAGAGTAGACGATACATAACCATGGTACGCTGTCATCACAGTTGTTATATCAACGATTTTTCTGAGAATGCGCAGCGCAAAGGAATATCTATTTAGTTTATTACATAAAATAAATAAATAAAAAATAAAATAAGTTTATTTCATATCATTTTGGCTTACAATGCATGACGAGGAGACTCCATTTAGGCATAGAAAATGCCTGTAGTTGAAGGCTCCGCTCTTCCCTTACATTATAAACTTATGAACTAAGAGAAAAATAAATAAATAAAAATTAAAGAAATTACGATCAATTGTATAAGAGAGTATGTGTGGGCGCGCGTGTGTTTATGTGTGTGTGCGCGCGTGTGTGTTTGTTGTGTGTGTGTGTTTGTATGTGAGAGAGAGAGATAGATTTTGAGTGTATATGGATGGGTGACTAAATAAGCGTAAAAAACCAACTATATTAATTATTTTTAAATGATACGTTGCAAGAGTAACTCTGTATCATTATAGTTTAAATTGTGTAGCCATGTTATTAACTTTTTTTTGCATTCATATTTTTTTTTATCGTGAATATATATTAGTTTATTAATTTTATTGTATAGAAAGGCTGAGCGTTTTTTATATTGTCTGCTGGCAAATTCTGTTCTAGTTGTGGGAACGTTTACTATGCAGTGTTTATTTCTCTTTTCTAGTATTTTAGGATCATATGGTACCTCTTTGTGCATTTTGAGGATGATAAGAAGTATGTACAATTTTCTTACTGTCAGCAGATTACATAATTCGTAAAGCTTTTCAGTAGAGAATATTCTTTTTTTGAAGTACATCACTTTAAGTATCGCTCTTTGAGCGCGTTCTAACTCTAGAAAACTAGATTTCGTTGCTCCGCCCCATACAGTTATGCAGTATACTAAAACAGACTGGACCAAAGATACATAAATTTCATTTAATAAATTTCTTTGATTGTGATTATTTTTATTTACATATATTCTCCTTGGTACAACATATCTCAGCTCTTTGAATATCCAGATAAGTTTTCGTACTCTACTCATAACTTGTTCCAGTTGAGGATACCAGGAAAGACGCCGGTCAATAATCACTCCCAGATATTTTGTTTGGGTAACTTGTTGGATAGTAGGGCAATTGCAGCAAGTTCTATCTGTAGTAATGTCGCACGTGTGGATTCTTAAATTAAATTCTTTATCTGGTTGAGACTGATTATAAATATTAAAACAAATGAAGTTGGTTTTGCTAGTGTTCAGGGTGAGCAAAGTTTTTTTTAACCAAGTTGCAACAAGAGCTAGCCCCTCTTCTGCACTATTTTTAATATAATCCCATGTTTTCCCTGAGAAGACGACAGCTGTATCATCGGCGTATGAGAATATTTTGGCATTATTAATCCTCATGTTGCAGAGATCATTTATGTAAATTAAAAAAAGCGTAGGTCCTAGTACACTTCCTTGTGGTACGCCGTATGATACATCTGTGTCTTCACCAACAATATGTTCAAGTTTCACTTTTTGTGTTCTACCAGAAAGATAATCCTTAAAAAGTGACAGTGGTATTCCACGAACTCCAATAGCTTCAAGCTTGTGTAAGAGAATGGAAGTAGAGACGGTGTCAAAGGCTTTTCTTAGATCCAGAAAGGCTGCCATACATTTGTTTCCTTTATCGAGTTGTTCGGTTACTAAAGAACTTAGTGCTATAACAGCATCTTCAGTTGACTTTTTTTGCATAAATTAAATTGAAAAGGTGACAGAATATCAAATCTATTTAGATACTGCAACAGGCGAGTATTTATCAATTTTTCAATAATCTTTGAAATTGCAGTTAATACGGAAATAGGTCGATAATTGTTAACATCGTCTCTATCACCACCCTTATACACAGGTGTAATAATAGATTTTTTCAACGGGGCTGGAAAAGCTCCTTTTTGAAAACATAGATTGGCAAGGTGCGTGATAATTGGTACAACTTCGTTTTTAGCAAGTTTCAGGAAGCAAGTGGGGATATTGTCCCATCCGGGGGCGCTGTCAGATCGAAGATTCATAAGCGTAGTACAAACTTCGGCTTGATCAGTATCCAGAAGTACCATTGAGCTTGTGTGTGATGGCTTTTTATTTAGGAGTTCGCTAAATAAGTTAGTATCAGATGCTATGTTTTGGGCTAGATCTCTACCTATACTTGCAAAATATTTATTTATAAAGTTAGCGGATTCTATAGGTGATGATTTAACCTGCAGCAATTCTAAGTTCTCTGTACGTGGTTTATTAGTATAAGTGATATTTTTTATATTTTTCCAAAGGAGTCTATTGTTTTTGATAGCGTTAGTAATTTGTTCCCTATTATATTTTCTTTTTAACTTTTTGATGAGATTATTGCAAAAGTTTCTATACCGCGTATATGTCAATTTGGCAATTTCATTGTGAGGATCATTTCGTGCCTTTTTCTGTAACGCATTACGATTCCGAATACATCTCAGAATACCCTGAGTAATCCAGGGTTTTAATAAACGTTTACTGCTTGGTATGCTAATAGTGCGTGTATTAGCAGTCAAAGATTCCGTTATTTTTTCTATTAAAGAGATTGTAACTACACTTGGGTCATCAATAAATAGAAGTTCAGCTAAATTTTTATTCTGCAAATATAGCAGAGCACTATTAAAATCTATAGTTATTTTAATTTTATCTGGAGTGATTTTGTCTTTTGTTTTTGCCAAAGAAAGAAAGGTGGTATAGTGGTCTGTAATGGTAGTGCGTAAGATAGCTATAAATGCAGATATTTTTTTTGGATTGATTTTTAGCATAAAATGATCAAGACTACTCATTCCTCTAGTGGGTAGTGTATGCCCGGACAGAATTCCGTATGACGATAACATAGTAAGGTAATTTATTCTATTTTTTCTTTCATAGTATTGTTCAGTTTCCCTAGGTCTTAAGTTAATATTTATATCCCCTGTGATCACAATGTTTATTTTTTGTACGTTTAGTGATTCCAAATGTAAACTTAAAGAGTCTATAAAATTATCTGCGCTTAAGTTTGCAGGGGATCTATATACACCAAAGACAATGTTATTTAGTACCTCGATTTGAAGACAAGATGCGTGTGAGAGCTTAACTTCTGTAACTTTATGTTTCAAAGATTTTTTCACATACGCGACGACTCCGTCATGTTTATTTGAAAGGTTTTTGGTATAATAGCAATTGTA
Organism: Noctua fimbriata; assembly: GCA_905163415.1. Classification (NCBI taxonomy): domain Eukaryota; kingdom Metazoa; phylum Arthropoda; class Insecta; order Lepidoptera; family Noctuidae; genus Noctua; species Noctua fimbriata. Next base: position 396,191 of record LR990922.1, read on the forward strand.
ATTATCAAGTTGTGGTACAGGTTTATTTAAATTTAGTTGGCATTCCGTTAATATAATGGTGTCTGATTCAAATTTAAGACTAGATAATGTAAGTAAAAAGTCGTCGAAATTGCAGCAGATGCCTCTAATGTTCTGGGAAATTATAGTAAAATCATTTTTGTGTATGGATGTATGTTTCTCAAGATCGGTACAGTCGCATGTGATAGATTTAGCAAGCTGCATGTTGTCTATTTCTTGTAGTGTTTGTAATGAATCACACGCGCCAGCCATTTTTAAGATAATAAGTAATTCTTGTCCTTGAAGGCACTTGCTTAAAATGTGCGTAGTGCATGTGTATGATGTTTGTGTTTGTATTGTGTGTGTTTATGTTTGTTTGGCCATATACTTTATGAGTGTGTTTATTGTAGTAGTAGTGTGGTCTAAAGTGACTGATGGAATTATATGTATTTTTTTGTTTTTTGTATGTGAGTGTACATTCAAAAGTGCTACAAATTTTGATTAAAGCTAATAAATTAATTAGAATTATACAAACCAAAATTATAAAAAGGTAAAAATGCAGAAAGTCATGCTTTATTTTTAATACTGGCGAGATCGTGCTCTGATTTGATCTGCACTCGTTCGTTATTATTAAGACGTAGAAAAACCACTCCACGAAAAATCCAGCATGAGTAGCCATTTGTTTTGGCAAATTCACGGACTTGAGAGAATAATTTTGCAGCCTTTTTTGTGACAGTCTCAGACACATAGATGGGTTTCCTTTCTCCTTTAAAGCTAAGATGTCCAGTATGTAGCTTATCACTTAATTCTTTATCTTTGTTGAATTTTTTTGTAGCTGTTAGAACCTTTTCTTTCCTCAGCGCTGTCGAAAACTCGGCAATAATAGTACCTGTGCTATTCGATTTTTCATGTGGCTTTATTCTGTAGATGTCTTTAATGTCAGTATCCTTGATCTCAGCATCAACTATCTTGCCCAGCTCAGACATAAAACTGCTTAGTTCCTCTTTCCCTTCAAACTTATTCTGGTCGGAGATCAGTTTTGGTACATTTCGTATTTCAATTGTTGTTGAACAGGTTTTCCTTTCCAAATAATCTACTCTTTCCTCTAGCGTAATAATCCGTTTCCTGTCCTCCTTCCTCTCATTTTGTAACGATTCAATCTGGTTCAGAGCCATGTCGTACTTCTCTGACAAGAAACTGATACTTTCCTTAATCTCTTCGCTCTGTTTCTGTAAGGTCGCTTGCAACTCCTGGAAGCGTAAATCTTGTTCAGCTGCCTGTGAACGGAATAGTGTACGCATTTCTTGCATAACATCACCCATATTTGTAGCAGTCGCAGTTTTAATTTGAGGAGGCGTTCTCAAAGCTCGTCTTTTATTAGTCCTACGTGACACATTTTCATATTCATTTGCATGTTCTTCCAGATCCTGTTCAGATTCAGACTGCAATACTCTAGCTACCTCTTTTACATTTTCTTTGCCTTTTGGTGGCGGACTGCGCTTAACTGACATGGCTGGCTCAGTTCAGAATCACTGCACTAGGGAGTTATCAACTACAGGCTCTGTGATGTAAATTCACCTGCGTGAAAGGGAAGCGGTCGATGCTCTAGTTCCTGATTTAGTAGGTTTCTGGAACGCTACCGACAGATGACAAACGACGGTTGACACTGACAGATGACACTGACAGATGACACTGACAGATGACACTGACAGATGACACTGCGGATGACACTAAGTATGGCGTTGACAGGTGACAAGGACAGAGAACACTCACACTTCGCTGTCGCCGATGGTTGTGATGTCCATGCACATGTGGGTAGTTTAACGTTCACCGCGCCGCACGTTGACCACCGCTTGTTTCTGCGCTCCTAGTACTTTCACTGAATTGTTTTTATTTTATTTTTGATTTAAAAAACGTTTATTTAATTATTTTCTTTGCACTTTTTACACGTCCACACTGCTTAGTATCCGAGGAGGAAGAGGATACATAAGAACTCTATTTGCTGTTTCCATGTCATTTTGTTGTCTAGATATAATCCTAGAAACTTAGTTGATTCTACTACTTCTATTGATTGGTTATCATAATTTATGTTTAAATTTTCTAGAGAAAGTCTTTGTCTAAAGTTTATAGCTTTAGTTTTATTGACATTAATTTTTAAATTGTTTCTTGTTAGCCAGTCAATTACATTTTTTAAAGTCAAATTTATTTTGTCATTAATGTCATTCTTATTATAAGCGTCAAAAAGGATAGTACTGTCGTCAGCAAAAAGAGTCATAGGATTGTTAGTAACAGTTGGAAAGTCATTAATATATATTAGGAACATAGGTGCTCCAAGCACACTGACCTGTGGCACGCCATATTTAACATATCTCATGTCCGATTTGTATGTTGTCAAGGTTTTTGTTTTAGGACAGATTTTGGATATCTCAGTTAGTTGTATTCTGTCAGTTAAATATGATTTAAGTAGTTTATGTACATTACCCCTAAGGCCAGTTGCATATAGTTTGTCCAAAAGAATTTCAATTTTTACGCGGTCAAAGGCTTTTGTCATGTCCATGAATAGGGCAACCGTTGGAGATCGCTTATCCATATTTATTAGTACCCGATTACAAAATTGATATATTGCTAAGTTAATTGATTTATTTTTTCTGAAACCCATTTGTTCTTTGGCAAAAAGATTATTATTCTCAAGGTAGTTGCATACGCGGTTATAGATAACTCTTTCAAAAATCTTAGAAAAAATAGATAGCAATGCAATTGGGCGATAATTGTTCATATTATCTTTCTCTCCTTTTTTATGTATAGGTTTAATTATTGCAGTTTTAAGTAACTTTGAAAATATACCTGTTTGAATAGATAAGTTTATTAGATGTGATAGTACGGGTGAGATTATATGAGCAACTCTTTTTATAATATTAGTATTAAATCCGTCATACCCTACACTCGAGGTATTTTTAATGAGATGATGATCTTGTTTATTTCTTTAGGGTCAGTAGGTGACATAAACATTGAGTTGTTGACGGATGGAGGGCATTTATGTGCAGGTGTGGAATCTTCAGGTTGTATCTGATCAATGAAATAATTATTAAATTGCGTTGCTATATTAATTGGGTCATAAATTAGAGTGTCATTAATTTTAATATTATGAATATATTCTCGAGGTTGGTTGTATTTATTTTTATTTATTATTTTCCAGGCTGTTTTAGATTTATTGTTAGAGGTTTTAATGTCGTATGTATTTTGAGCTTTTTGTGTTAGCTTTATAATGGCTTTTACTTTTTTGGCATATTGCTTAAATATTAATTTATTATCAAGTGTTATGATCGTCGTGTGCCGATGATAATGTTTGTGTCCGTCGTGTGCCGACGATAATGTTTGTGTCCGTCGTGTGACGATGATAATGTTTGTGTCCGTCGTGTGCCGACGATAATGTTTGTGTCCGTCGTGTACCGACGATAATGTTTGTGATCGTCGTGTGCCGACGATAATGTTTGTGTCCGTCGTGTGCCGACGATAATGTTTGTGTCCATCGTGTGCCGACGATAATGTTTGTGTCCGTCGTGTGCCGACGATAATGTTTGTGTCCATCGTGTGCCGACGATAATGTTTGTGTCCGTCGTGTGCCGACGATAATGTTTGTGTCCATCGTGTGCCGACGATAATGTTTGTGTCCGTCGTGTGCCGATGATAATGTTTGTGTGCGTCGTGTGCCGACTATAATTTTTGTGTCGTCGTGTGCCGACGATAATGTTTGTGTGCGTCGTGTGCCGACGATAATGTTTGTGTCCGTCGTGTGCCGATGATAATGTTTGTGTCCGTCGTGTGCCGATGATAGTGTTTAGTTGCATGTTACTAAGCCGTCCGAGTGCTCATTACAATGTGTTATCCATCGAGCAACAATGTTTGTCTAAACATTTAGACAAACATTTTTGCACAAAGATAAGACAATTTATCGTAGAAGTTATCATCCGATTGATTCCGTCAGCGTCACGTGGCCGCCCGCCCTCCACCGCCGCCCGCCCATCCGGACCACACGGCGCGCGACGGCGGCTTATTGGAAATATAAATAATACTGTGGCGACTGGCGAGCTCTCTATTTATGTGTATACGTGTGCCCTCAGGTAGTCTCCCAGTCGACACACAAATCGAATTGTATCCGCCTCGCCGACCTCTCGAGATTTATTGAAATCCTCCATATTAGTGCGCGGCGGGAGGTGACCCTTGGCGCTTGCTGCTCGCCGCCTGCCTCGCCAGAACACTGACTTACTCAACCGTGCAGAATGAATATTGCATGAGGCGGAAACACGCAATCGGCATAACTAACGACATAAATATCATACTTGGACCCAAACAACTATTAACAGGCGCTTACATAAGCGATGGGAACGTTTTGCGGAACAACATCGACACTAAACATGTAGGTATGGTATGCTATGTCAACAGCGCGGCAAACTGTCCTCTGAGCAGCAAGTAGTTCCTCCGAGGTGGTGCGGGGATGACGGTCGCGGGGCAGAGCCACGAGCAGTCGCGGGGAGACGCGGGAAGGCGCGGGACGGCCCGGGACGACGCCTAATCGCGCGTCATTTGTCGCGCCGGGGACAGCCCGACCGCGCCGTAGTAATAAACGTTAGTAATAACATTCCACAGGCGCCTACGTGCCGTCATGCCGTGTCTTGTGCACATTGTTGAATTACTGCCTTAATGTTAAGCAATTCTCACGCCTTCACCCTCCAAAGATAACTTAAATTATTTAGGAGACGCAATTGTTTTAGTAGGCAGGGCTTACTCTCGAGATTACATGTCCGTGTGGAGCCGCGCGTCTCTGACAGTCCTATCCCTCAACTGAGCCGGTCGTCTCCGCTGCTCATTAGATTACAGGAATAGTTGGAGTGCTAATTGATAACCTCGTTAGGGAACCTCGCACTCTGCTGACCACTTTAGCCAAATGCTCGCAATTAAAACTAACAGAGAATAAATTAACGCTAACATCAAAGACATCAGTATCACATGTGTGAGCAGGCGGGTGTGCCTACTACCGCTACACACATTACTTCTGTACTTGGGCAACTCTTCTGGGAATAGAACATTATATTATTACTGACAACGTCATGCGATCTGAGACATGGCACTCAGTGTGTGTGCATGGCAGCCGTGAGCTGTGAGCCGTGGCGGTACTTACGATATGTTCTAATGTGTATCATCCATCATAACAAGTGTTATCCGAATGGAACCGACGTAAAACAAAATTATTATCTGCATCAATCAATCTGTTTTCAATGTTCTGAAATATCGCCCACATCAGAGTTTTATGACGCATTCAATGCACAGAACACTGAATAAAAATACCTGTACGTTACGTTAAGTTCACTTTTATACGAGTTGCGAAGGCGCAAAGCTGTACGACATGACGCGGTCGAGGGCGCGGCACAAACCGGCGCGGCGCGGCATGACGCGGCACATTGTGCACACACTCGGACTCGTCGCGGCTCATGCAGCGGGGCACACTTCCGGCCACACGCCGACAGGCCGCTCCCGCCGCGCGCCTCGATCTGCGACACTTCCACTCTATTTCAAACACAAATCTGACGTAAATAAAACTGTATTTTTACTCAACATTTCTTAGCTTCAGGTAAATATTGTATACTTCCAGCTTGCCGACTACTGACTTCAGTGGGACGCAAACTTAGGCCAGGGAACTACTCTCATCAGACTGAGTGCAGGCCGCGTGCGCTCGCTATTGTTCGCCGGGCGCACTCGCTCGCTGTCTCTAGGTACGTACAGCCATATCGGAGCAAACGTTCACATGTGCCTGGTGTGAATAAAAAAGCAGGCTTACATTAAATCCCGCAATCGGCCACATACAGGGCGGCTTAATAATGGAAAAAGTAAATACTTTATTATAAAACAAGCTGTTTCTGGCTCTCGGATTTTTCGGAATGTTATTGTGGTTCGCAGAGCAGCGGTGGCGCGGTGCGGTGCGGCACGCGGCAGACCGCGCGTGGCGGGCTCCCGACATTGCGGCGCACCGCCGTTGCCGCGTCCGCTACACGTCACTAAGTTCGTGGGACCTGGCTGGGCCGGGCCGGACGGACCCGAAATTCAATAAAACTTGACGTCTACAAGTAAAACTTGTGCTACTCACTTGATCCCCTTACATCAAATATTAAAATCTGTCTCAAATGTTTAAATAAGCCGTGACTTGTGAAAACCCGATAAAAATTAATTTATTTACTTGAAACCTATCAAAGATTAAGTTATTTTGGATTGTTTGATAATATGTATTCATTGTTTTTTTAATGTATTCTATGGTTGTCATACCTAAGCGAATAAGAAATTGCCCAGATAGTACTTACGTATTCGTAAAGTGAATATTATTTCAGTACCGTTATGACGAGTCCGTGATTTCGCAAAACAAGCCTTTCAATATGTTAGGGAGATATCAGTAGACAGTACAGGCGGCGTGGCGGGCATATTCCAGTGAGAAACATGTGTCAATCTGACACGTCGCGCCGCGTCATTCTTATGTGAACCGCGGCGCCTGTGCCCCCGTGCGGTGTGACCCCGCGGCGGCGTGACCCCGTGGCGGCGTGCCCCAGTGGCAGCGTGAGGCACTTGTCCCATCCCCAACGATGAGCGAGAAGCGAGTAGAGCTAGAAACTAGAAACGAGTTTGCGACCAGCGAGAAGCGTGTGTGTAGTTCTGATAGTTTTGTCGCTGGGCTATAAGCGAGTGTGCGAATGCGACGGGTGAATACTCGCACCACTCGCATACTATTAAATACATCACCGTCGTCGTCTGAACTAGACAATAATGATAGTTCTAGTAATTGTTCTGAATTCATAATGATATGTGCACTCAGATCTGCTCTCTATGTAGAAATGACCGCTGGTTGGTCGAGTTCTGACCGCCAAGCGAGCATCGCTAAGAAAGTATCGCTGAGCGAGTATTATCTTTGATAGTTTTTGTCGCCCTGCGACAAACTGGTGGAACGAGTCCTCGCCGGCAGTGTAAACAGTCAGCGATTAACTATTAATATATATGCATCTCATTTGCTTACACGGAATTGTACGGTTCTTGAGCGAGAAAATAGCCGATAGTTAGTCGCCTCTTCGCCGGCGGTGGGACAACTGCCTGAACTTCTTTGTATATTTTCTCTCTCAAGCGCAGGCCACACCGCCAGCTAGCGAGCGTGCGAGCGAGTTGGGCAAGTATCGTTTCACCACTTTTCATACACCGCGAACTACCTAAAGTGCCGAACTGAAGTATGAAAAGAGGAGAAACGATGCTCGCCCGGCTGGCTCGCTCGCTAGCTGGCGGCGTGGCCTGCGCTTCGTGCTCGTGTGTTTACGTGTCACATCATTTTCTTAAATTCCTTACGACATAATAAGGTATTGTGTCAAGCACCAATTCACACGCAGAAAATGTTTTAAATTCTTAAATATCACGTTCACAACAGACGCGTATGACAGCTCCTGATACTTCTGTGTGCGGAAACGGAGCTGTATTTAGTTAGCAGCGTTCTCCGATGCCGCAAATACGTGTTCATGTTATGCGCGTACAGTCGATACAGGGCGATAGATTACTAACTCGTGTGAGCTCGTGAAGCCGATACGCTCGATTGACTTCGAGCTTACTCACTGAAAAATAACACCCAAACACACCAGTATTTTTATATCTATTTAGATCAATACGAAAATAAATTGTATGAGAAATAACTGCGCGATCAGCGCTGCGAGCACATTGCGACGGCTCGTACAGGGGCGGGTACAGGGGCGCCGCGACGCCACGACACTGTCACACAACACAACACGATACTCATTTGTTAGAAAAAGCTGATGATAGCTGTGTCTGTTTCTTCGCTACTTTAATTTTTGGACGCGTAGTCTCCGAGCGCCAAGCGGCAACTATTACAAGACACCGAACTAATTTATATCCAGTACGTTCCCGTGGGGCTGGAAGGCCAGCTGCCATGATTAATGTTCCCGAGGCCATTCGTATCGTTGTGTATCGGCTCCGGGCGCCTCGTGCAACTTCTAGCAACTTGCGACATCCGACACAATCTAATTTATGCCGCCATGTCAATGTTGGCGCTCAATCGAATAACTGTGGATGGCCGCTAACCACTTCGACAACGTGCACTAATGTGTCGTTCAAATAAACTGTTCGCCCTTTGAAACTTTCATCTATCTACTGTAGGTACAGGTGTCTGAAGCTAACAAATCCGTCGCCTGCCGAGTGAAACCTTCTCACACAGTTGTTTGTAGTCTATTCTTCGCGACACTTACTAACACAAACACTTGATGGAAAACATCGTGTTAAGGAATATGAGTCTGAAATCGAAAATCCGCATTGAGCAAGTGTTGGAGGCCTTTAAAATGCAGTGGCACAATAACACGCTGGTATTGGTAATTATCATCAAAGCTATTATATAAACTAGCTTTTTCTGTCGGCTTCGATCACTCCGGAACGCCTACGACACTCGGGGATAATGAAACTTCCCATTAGTGGAAGATTTGTTGGCAATCCGATCAGTGGTCCCGAAGGTTACCAGTACATGGATGTAGCAGTCACAAACCTTACCAACTTTACCTCTTTATAATATACAAGCTTTTGCCCGCGGCTTCGATCGCGTTAATTTAAAATATGACAATTAAACTCTTAACACACTACTAAAGTTTCTATAACAATATAATTCAATCATGATTCGAAAGACACGAGTTACCATCTAGTACTATCATAAGAACGTTATTGTGGTTTTCCTCGGGAACAGTGCTTTTTTTCGGGATGATAGGTACCCTATGTCCGTTTCTGTACACCTGACAACATATAAGTAAAATTTCAGGATGATCGGTTCAGTGGTTTAGGCGCGAAAAGGTAACAAACAAACTTACTTTCGCCTTTATAACATTAGTTAGACTTTTAGTTGGTTTTTTTAATATTAGCGAACAAAATATTATTAGCGATTATTATAACGGTTTATTTGCCAAGTGCAGTGATTTCGAAACTACTACTGGGACACACTAGCATCCCGGGGACGTGGACGTGGACGTGGCTGCGAAGCAGCACAACTCACAAGTCAATGAGTCTGCAGCTCACAGAGAAAAAAGCCAAGGAAAAACCTTTGCTAATTCTAATAGTTGATTGCGGCGGGAAAATAGTTACAAGAATGAGTAGTGAGTGTTTGGTTTATTGCAATCCACGTAGAATTTCATGAGAAGTTAGAATGCAGTGACGCACTAACTCGAATCACTGCCGCAATGTGAGCGCGGCGCCCGGCGCGCGGCGCGCCTCCATTAAGTGCTGTGCGGGAAATGTGTGGCAGCAGGTCACGTCTAACTATTAACTCTTCATTGAATGCAAACTCCATTACCTGTACTCAATTAATTTACTGCATTCATATAAATAAATGAATGCCTAACATTTGACGAGACATTTGCTAAACATTAAACTCACAAAAGGGTCTTTGAGTAAATTGTTTGAGTGCATTGCAAAGATGGAGACATTATAAGTTCTCGGCGGCCTCGTAACGGCAGAGCATACTCGTAACAGCCTCGCGGGTCGTAACACTGCCGGGGATGGGGTAGCGTCAGCGGCGGGGCGTCACTCATACTATTATGTCATCAGTTTTTAAGACCGTTAACGCTAGCACTGATGTGAAGTACATACCTACTTTATACGTACATATCGTACTTACCTAGATGCTTGCTTGGAAGCATGAATGGAGGCTCACGTAACTTGGTGAACATACTATAAATCAGGTCAGTAAAATTTACGACCAAGTTTGAAAACGTTTTTGTAGGCATTATTTTCGCGAAAGAATTATGTGCCACCCATTTATTTACTGAACGAAATAACAAGTATCTTCGAAGCTCAATTTTTTTAAACAGAAATTACTACCTCTTGGCATTAACGGAAAACCGCCTAATCAGACTCTGACTCGCATATAGTTCATTAATTTAATGTAAATAAAGAAGCAGCGAAGCCATGATAAATGGTAGTAGTTGTGAAAGAAACAAAGAAGTATTGTATCGAGAGCCGCCCGGCCGCGCCGCGCCGCGCCCGAGGGAGGCTCGCCTTATTATCACTACACGGCGCGCCGAAAGACACGTTCTGAAACTCATTTAATTTGATATTTATGTAACATAGTTTATCTCCTTCGGATAGTGTTACTTTTACAGCCAACTGATTAATTAACGATTACGTAAACATAATAACTACAAAGACATGATTCAGTAAAGTTCATTCAGCATGCTCGCGACCTTCCGACGAAATAATCACTTTGCGTGACGAACACTGACGGGATCGCTGAACCAGCAGCAGACCGGTAAGGGAAGCTGTTGCCACGTGCCACGCCTTGCGCCACAGACACGCCACGGCGCACGGTAGTTCCTCCCATTCCAAAAAATGCATTGTCAAAATATGAGTAGTTGTTTAAACAACCTACTGAAAAGTATAAATATGTATAAATAAATATGTCCATTTGGTAATTTATCACTTAATAATTGACCTCGCAAGTGAACACATCCCGAATGTTGCACCGCGCTCTTATCAGAGCCTCATTTGTTGTTGTTTTTTAAATTCCCAGAATTCTATTGTTTCTTTGACGTGTTTGTGAAATGGAATTCCAAGAAAAAGGTATGTTTTTGCAAATTTATTATATTTGATTAAATATTTTGTTCAAATTTTTACATTATTGAAGTGCTACGCCGCACTTATGATATTATATATTTTTCTACGATTTTCAACTTCATGTAGACTTTTGAAAAGTTGTGCAGATTAAGCGGACATCGAATGTACCCTCAACAAAAAGGTCTATTACTTAATAAAACAGATTATTTGTCTGCCTATAGGTGGCGTAGGCGGTGGTGGTGTAGGCTATTTGTGGTCTAACGAGGTGCTACGCCCTCAGTTCTCTCGGCGTAGCGGGGTCTACGAAACAACTGACTAATTGATTTGTTTTCTTTATAGGTACATTGACAAAATGCACGTTTTCAACGATGCATTTCTTTGAAGCTTGGCTACTGTACGTGGTAGTGTGCGTGACAAATACCAACATTCTGTTATTTTACAAGCTTTTTCATCTGGTTACAATATACATGTAGATAAATTTAGGGAATATGTTTTAGAGGCCGCACGACTTTTGGTTATTGAATATCCGTGTTTAGTATCCATATAATCTTCCGTCCACAAAGTACTTCTTCATGGTCCCGAGATTATTCATAATGCAATGTTATCGATTGGGGAACTTTCCGAAGAGGCTGCCGACACTAACAATAAAACATAGCATATCGACGAGATCATACTCGCTATAAAACCTTATACACAAGTGAGGTAGAGCTAGACTTATGTAGTATTATATTGTAATATTAGTATTGATTATGTACAAGATTTCGATACCAGTCATTTTATAATTTGTTTTTAGTATTAAGTTAAGATATTTATATTAAGATATTTATATATTTTGATGATAAAAATAGTTTACTAGATTTTTTTATTATTTCATAATAGGTTTATTATAAAGTTATTTAGCCATAATTAAAACCACATCAATTTTTATTTAATAATTGTCTAGAAATTTATGAATTTAGCACAAAAATATTTCCCTTGCAATGTATGAATATGTCAATGTGATAAATATATTATTTTGTGAATAAATATACAAAATTAAGTAGATATTGTCTGTTTATATTATTTTAAACCTAAAATGCACAAAAAACCATTATTTATGACCGCCTTTATTCGGCCGCTGAACCACCGTGCAGCGTGCAGCGCCATCAACGCGCTACATCTGCATGCCGTGCAAGCGTCCGCGTCATCGCGACGTTAGTACATACGTAAATACACGAATACTGAATGGAAAGCCGAGCGCGGAACAGTATCTGGTTCAAAAACGAGGTGACGAGTTCGCTGAGCTGCATCTCGGGGAAGCTGTGTGTCTTGGAATATGTCAAAGAGATCTCGAGTTCACGCTTCAAGTTTAAATTTTCGCAACATAAAACGGCGGAACTCGCTCATTCGTTATTTATTCTTTAACTAAGATTGCATTTAATCCCTGTTTTAAGCTTTCACGGTTTACAACTAAACTTGTACTGTCACTTACGGGATATCTTCCGTGATTGTTCATTGTTTTGAACAAGAGAGATCCCGTAAGTGACAGTACAAGTTTAAGATTGCATTTTACAACCTTTCATGGTCAAGTGTTATTGCTAAATGTTTATCTTCTATAATATACAAAAGTAACTGTAGCCCGCGACCTTTAAAATAATCCGCGTGAAATTCTTATAACAACATTATTTCCCGATTTCTTTAACAATTTCATGGGTTTTTATTTTTTACACGTAACCCTAATCCTTTTTAAAACCGACTTCAAACAAGGAGGAGAGGTTCTCAATTCGTCGGAATCTTTTCTTTTTTACTCAATGTTCACCGATTACTCGAAGGCGCCTGAAACGGTTTGGAACATTCTTGTTTTGTTTCCCAGGAGGTCCATTTAAATTTTAACGAAATCGGTCGAGCGGTTTTTGAAATATCAACAAAAATCTAAAAATTGTATCATCGATGATATTTTCGTTTACTCTAAAACCTCGCTGTCTCATTGGAGAAGTGCGCAATTATATGTATAGGATATTACAACTAAAAATGGATAAATTATTAGTATCTATTTTATTCTTTATAAAAGTAGCCTAAGTCAGGTAGTTATTAGTTAGTCCTTATAACGTCAGCTATCTGCCAGTAACGGTCCCGTCAAAATGGTTTAGCCGTTTCGGAGATCAGCTGGAACAACAAAAATGATTTTTTGTTACAAGTATCGTTTAAATACTTTCATATGCATTCAGTAAAAAGCTGTTATTTTGAAAATACAAACAGACAATTAATTATTCAATTTTATTTATTTGCATAGATGTAGCTATAGATCATAATAACAGCCTATTGGCACTACCGTGGCAGCCCAGGCCTGCTCGCGTACAGAGAACGCTGCGCCACTTCACCAGGCACCACACTCACCACGCACGCTCAAAGCGGAATGGCCGGATTATAGCGGGTAATTAGAAGTCCAAGTCCTCACAATGGTTTTCTTCACCGATATCAGAAATGTCCAAAATAAACTTGTAAGTACGAATGAATTGGAAAAATCACATTGGTACTTGCCAGGATTTGTATCCACGACCTCGTGTTTGAGCAGCGAGGCTTTAACCTCTGGGCCATCACGAGTAATCACGACATAACAGGCAACTTATCATTCCGGAAATTAGATCTGAAAAAACCCTCCCGCCTCAGCCGCCGCCGGACTGCCAGCGGGCTGGGGCCGCCAGCGCCGGCAGACAGAAGGCACTGACTTATTATCTATGAATGTATCAGAATAACAAAGGCCGTGAGTTAGCGAGTGTGTGCGGGGCAGGCACAACTCTCAGCCCTCGACGAGACATGACAAACTGTCTGCGTCCCGCTGTTGCCGGTTACAAATGGCGTACCAAAATGATGAGACACACTATGTTTTTCTTTCATGCCCAACAGAGCATGAAAATAAAAAAATAAATTCTTAAGCAGTCTTTCTATGAATAAGTAAAACCGAGCATCTAAGAAACACTTAATTTTATGTAAACATGAAATATGTAAATTGCCACACAATATATTATAATTCCCTCTCTCTCGCACCTCCGGATTACACCGAGACGAGATGTTCAACCCAACTTATGAAACCTAACTTTTTACACAAAGAAAGCACTGTAAATTGCTCCTAGACTCCTAGAATTGACTATAATTTTTCTCGCAATTCCTTGATTGGGATCCAAAAACCACTGTTCCAAACCATAAACTGACATTTAAAATTGGTGGTTAATTGGTATTTGTATCTAAATAGCAATTTTATAATTAATATTGCTCTTTCACTGATATACTTTCAATCATTAGTTACAGTTTCAACAAAGGAATAACATCTGCTGGCGGCAATTCATGAAAATTTTCATTTTTTAAACATTATTAGTGCATCAGGAAATCAATGCATTATTTATACCTAATTAAAACCATGCAGCTACTTCCGAAAACACTGGGCAGCTGTCAAATTACGAATGCTTAGCTCCTTATTAACTTTGCATTAGGAACCTACAATTACAAGTTTTGCAAAATTTTGGATCGTGGCCAATAATGGCATAAAGGCTTGCTGTCAATGTCAGTGATATCAGGAGATATCCGTAAACTACTCTTAGTCCAGCGCCTGACGGCTAATGTGTCAGCGGGGGTGAATAAATATGACCAGAATTACGTTCGTCCAGGCATTGTACAGGGTGTTACAGAAAGGGAATAGTCATATGAAAGGATATGCTGCATACCATCAAACTGAACAAATTTCTCCTTGGGTCCAATGTCGTAAATGCAAAAAAAAATATCCCGTACAAAATTTCAATGCCTACTTGACCCAAATGTATGGGACAGATAATATTTTTTTCGCATTTACGATATTGTCACACCCTGATATCCTATCTGTTACACCCTGTATATTTAAATGAGAGTTTTCGTTTGTGTGTGTGTGTCTCAAAGTCTTAATGAACTTCAAAAGTATAGAAACTTTTTCTAGTTTATTCCGACTAGTTGATTTCTTTTCGACCAACATATAGGAAATAGTACAGATACACCAACACTTTTAACTTGCCCTTCAAAAAAAAAATGAAATCCTAGCAAATATCGATCAAACTGATAGCTGCAAACCTCACTTCCAATAGAATAATATTTTAACACTCCTCAGTTTAAACATATTAGAAACCTGCCTGTTCGTAAATATCAAGGATATTATACAAAGCGCGACTACATACTATCACGTCACACACTCCGACACAAATCATGATTAAACATTCCACATTCAAGCTAAAATATATAACAAACTGCCTGAATAAATAAAAGAAAAAGATAAAATAAGCATACCTATTAATAAAAAAACAATTTTAACAAAAAAATCCTATTATAGTATAAACGAATATTTAAACGATAAAGTATAAAGAATCCCTAATATGCCATTATTGTATTTAATTTGGATATTAGTTGGGCTTTTTAAACCTTCCTCTCTCCTACTATATTTGTTTGTTGCCGTGCCCGACAGGGTCCACAATGATCATAATTTTTAACTTACTACATATGTAAGTACACATTGTGGAATGCAAACAAAGTATTGTATTGAGTGTTCGATCACTATGTGTGTAGGTACCTACCTACCTGTACTGACAGTCAAGGAACACAATAGTATCGTAAGTTATTATTAAACACAGTAGGTACTTACGTTAACCACATGTCACTTTGATTAACTTTACTTTTCAATTTAGGTTGTTGTATTGTGATTAGGCCTACGCCTAACTTACATAGGTACCTACTCTACGAAGTTTCGAAACAATACAACATTTAGAAATACTGTATGCAAATTAAGTTGTAAAATGTTCTGTCTACGTAGATATACTTAATAAATCAAATCTGGGAGCAATTTATAATAGTTAAGCGCATAATAATTAGATTACTTTACAACGACAACAGTCCCGCGAAGCTAATAACATCAATATCTATAATTTACGCACATTGAACAACAAAAACGTTTAAATTCTGCTATCGATCCAACTGTAAAATTTTACGAGCGTTCCAAACTCCGCTCAGGGGCGGAATTAAGAACTATAAAACACGAATAAATATCAAATAATTACGCAGATCAGAAACAACTTGCATAACTTTGTCGGGCGGCGGCGGCAGCGGCTGGGAAGACTTACGCGTACGCACTTCAATACATCACAAGTTTAACACAAGGCTACATTAAAAAGTTTGCTTCCACTTTTGTATACGTACATTTTTTTTATTGTTCGGCCTTCAGTTACATGTGCGGAGGGCCGAAAAAAGCCGCATACAGGACCACCCCTATTTTTTTTTAATTCGTAATTTCGCTTCACTTTTGTGTAGCGGTTCATATCAGACACCTGCTCTCCTTCAACTGTATGGTATGGCTGGGACATACAGACGGACAGATAAACAGAGGGACGGGACGAATCTAAAATAGTTTTTGCCATTTGGCAACCGAGCCCTAAAAACGAAGTACGGTACCTACTTATCTATTTACAATAATCCCTGTGGACAACGAGCAAACAAATATTTTCTATTTCACCTAAACGCACTCGCTGTGTCAGGCACAGCTAACCAGCACACCTGCACACCTGCACTATGACAACCGCCTTTGAAGACAGTGTCTTACTGAAAGCCAATAATCGAACTATTTGGTTGAACCCTATTTTTGTTGCAAAAACAGCATTCTGTACTGACTATCACTGTAACTAATAAGGATCAAATCTATCGAAACTTAAATTAAAGTAAAGCACCTTTGTTTTTCTATTTTTCATAACTGACTGTCGACCTCAGGGATCACGCAGACATGGAACGGGAGCGGAGGGCGTTGTCTGTTACAGCAAATAGGCTTGGCAGCAGATTTGCTCGGTGTTCAGGCGATGTAAAGGCTATCTTTTGAGTGTACTGAACAGTGTACATCGCTGTACTCGTGCAGCTTATGGCCACACTGCAAGAACTTACAACGCCATCCGAGTTCAGTACAATATCGCGTTCAGGGCGCTGATGGGGCTGCCTCGATATTGTAGCACCTCGGGTATGTTCGCAGAGGCGCACACCGGCTGCTTTCTTTCAGGCGACTATGCGAAAGCGCGCCGCCTCCTCGGTGCGCAGAATACGGGCCAGCTCCGACACCGTCCAGCGATGGTTGGGGGAAGGCTTGACTGTCCTTTCATTCGGCATTGTTCCAATAGACATGTCGCTTTACCAATTTTATTAAAATAATTTTATTATTCTGAGAATTAATTTATTTTATTTTATTTGAATTTAAATTGGATTTTTAATTGAGTTGAGTTGAATTTTTAATTGTATGTCATTCTTTTCGTATTGTAATTTATTTTATTTTTTACCGACTTTCTTCAATAAGGAGGAGGTTCTCAATTCGGCTGTTGTTTATGTTTGTTACCTCTTCGTCATTTCTTAACAGACTTAAAAAAATCTTATGTGAAAGGATATACATTCCGATTAGTCCCATAGAAATTTCATCAAAATCGGTTCAGTGATTTGGTTTTTTGCTCCCGTTAATTGCCACATGACGCGACGTCGCGTGATGGTGCCGCACAGTTTATGTACGAGCCATAACAATGTAAAAATTAATTCATGACAAGAATTTGTGTGGTATATATGCTACACATAAAAGGGTAAAATAAAAAACTTTCTGCGATAAAACACCGATTTCGATGACGTCGGTGACTTTGTTTGTTTCATTGACTTTTGCCGGTTTTTTTTGCAGAAAGTTTATTTTAGCTAAATTGTAATAAGTTTGTAGTGTGATTATATGGTGACTTTATATAAATGACAATGGGTGTAAATTACCTGAATAAATGATTTTATTATAATAAACTTTAACTTCCTTTGATTTGACAAGTGTTATCTCTGCTAATCACAGTCATTTGCAGTATTTTAACCTTATCAGCAAACTGTCGCTAAGCATTTTATGGTGGCCAAGGTTGGACCAAAGGCGCCAGCGCGTTGGGGTGACGATAATATAGTATCGTCAAAGTCGCGGGAACCAGACACACGGAATTCAATTTATTAACAAGCATTAAATTATTAATGAAGAACAAAAGGTTTCAAAAAGGTAAGTCAACCACTTTGGCAGCAATCTCTCTCGGTCCATAACAGATAATATAGATAAACTTTTTGTTTAAGTAATCTTCCTGGATAAGAACAAGGCTTTCGATCTCGTTAATCATCAATGTTAACGTCTCCTTATTTCGTCACAACGGGTCAGGAGTGCCTTAAGGAAATATCCTTGTGCCTCTTCTCTTCCTCTTATACATCAACGACTTACCAAATATGACAAAACATAAATGCGTACTATTTGCCGATGCTCTCTGAGAGTGACAGAACACTATACAGACAAGAATTAAAACAAACCATTACCGATATAATAAATTGTCTAAATGAAACCAACCTTAAAGTAAATTAATCTGAAACAAAATTCATTCCATTTGCAAACTAAACATAGAACCCACCAAAAATAAAACCGACTTCAAAAACACAAAAAAGTGAAGTATAACTTTAGCTTCAGAAGTCGGTGTCTTTTGTTTGTTTGATTTAGTATTCTTGTCGCCGACTTCTGAAGCTAAAGTGATTTTTCACTTTTTTGTGTTTTTGAAGTCGGTTTTATTTTTTTTTGCAATAAAGTTTGTTTTATTTTTAGTTGTAATATCCTATACAAATATTTGCCATGCATTTATTTTACATTTTTAACAATACACTTCTTGGCCATAGGCTTACCCCTAATAATACTACCCCTAATGGACCTTAACATATCTAACTGTCTAAATGTGGGTGTACTGTACACATCTGCGTACCCCTTTAAGCATACAGGCGTGATGTTGTGTTCTGATATTATGTAAACAATAAACATCCAAGCGATTGCAGCAATCACGACAGATCTGCTGTCTATTATTGAAGAGTTTCGTATTTCTATTAAATTTTTGTATAAATCAAGCTTAAATACTATAAGCTATAACTGTCGCGAAAAAATATGCAACTACTACTGACTTTGATAGAAAATATGGATGTTTGACATCATTTTTTTAAGATTTCCGTTGTCTGTCTCCGAAACTCATCATCTGATCTCTATGAAATTTAATTGGGACCATTTCGGAATAAACCCCTTTTGAAGAAAAACATTGCAAATCCGTTTATATATGACGGAGTTATGCTCGAACATACATAAAAAAAAGTATATAAACATCCGAATTGATAACCTCCTCCTTTTTGAAGTCGGTTAAAAATGAGTTTTTACAAACACGGAACGGAACGGAGAAGTACCTATGGCTGAAGATAGGGGAGACCTAGACCTAGCAGTGGGTGACTCCGGGCTGAAATGATGATGATGGTGATGATATTATTCTCTGTAAAAATGGTAGTTTTCATTTTATTGCCAAAGGTTTCGAGATCGGCTACCTTTTGCTTGAGATCCTGGGTTCGAGTTCCAGCTCGGGCAAGGTGTTGGGTTTTCCTATTAGGAATTTTTCAGTAGCAGCCACGGAGTCTGGATTTGTGATTGCTGTCAATAGGCTCGCTTCTATTACATAGGACTTAAAACATAACTGGCGAAATGCGAGTGTATTCGATACGCCTCTGCCTAACCCTTAGGAGATTACAGATATATGTTCGGAATAGATTACTATCAAAGCCCAGAACTGTTTTTAAAAGATGCAGTTTTAAAGTCGTGCAGATCAAAATCGAAATCACGGTCGTGTTTACGGCCACTGAATTTCAACCTTACTGGTTACAACTGAATTTCGCTAAAAGCGCGTCATCTGCCCCGAAAAAAGACGACGTGTGTCCCTTAGCTCTGTTACCAATAATATTTTATGTTATGAAAAAGCAGCGGATATCTGCTGTTACTGGTATAATATTTGCTATTATTGCTACTACCGCCATCTACATATCAACACTGACTCGGAGCAAAATACGCTGCTTCTGTTTTGTATAATTTTCATGAGATGGCAACACAATCTAGGTTCATAAAACACATGGAATTAATAAGTGCTTATATTAAGCTCGAATTTCTTTATTTACGCTAAATTAAGCTTATAAATAAATTAGAGAACCAACAATGCGAAGCTTAGTAACGACACTATAGTCCGGGAATCATAAATTAAAATGATCTTGATTAGATTGATCGACTAGCCGTAATCTTTCATAGCTGCAAACCAACAGCAACGTAGAGAGCGTCATCATTCTTTTAGTGTATGTGGAAATTGTATTGAAAAAACAAGATGGTGGAGTTAGCTCCGACTATGGCCACGCGTCAAAAGAACCATAACGTGCTCTATTTTAATAAAAGATCATTGTGATTTTGACAGACGTGTCAGTAACAGCAAGCCCAAAGCACCCTTAGTGAAACAACAATAAACATATAGGTTGTTTTGACGATGATTTAAAATCAGAAGTAAAATAAATGTGAAAGGATTTTATGCATATATTTTGATTTTCTCAATTAAATAGTAAATAGTAATAGTAAAAAGTATTTCTTCAATCCATCAATTTGTTGTCAACAAATTGATGGATTGAAGAAATACTTTATTGATCGTCTAATGTCCCCGAACATGATCTGTAAAGTCTATGGTCCAACCATAGACATCTCCCACCATAGGGACCACTGACACAGAAGAGTGTTTGTCAATGTCAATTGACTAACATGTCAAAACATTTTATTTTTGACTTTTCGTTCATTACTTACTTCACTTCACTTTCAGTTCAGTCAGTGAGTTTAGTAAATCAACTTTCTGTCATTGGTTGTGTGGTGTGTAGTTGTTAAACATATTTTATTATTATTGTTTAACTGAACTTAAATAGAATAGCATCACTGGATCGGAAAAAAGTGAATAATGTTTATATTAAAGTGAGCAAAGTACTAAAATGTGTTGAACTGAATCTATTGATGTGTTTGTCGACCCGTCGTGGGTGATCCGGCCCGGGGTACAATAAAAGTATTCAAAAGTGCGTGTGGTTGGCTGGCTATGTACAAATTCTGAGGATTGATTTGACATAGATGGCAATGCTTTAAAGAATTCGCAAGCTAAAACCTGGAACAAGCTTGTGTTCGGTGAAACATCAATGGATTTTTAGCAGGTAAAACATCGATCGAGTTATGCGAAGTATGGGGGAAAGGAATGCACCGGCGGGCAATGGCGTGCGAGCGCCGGGGCTATTGTTTTCGGGCGAGTAGTGCGCGCGGACGGCGAGCGAGCCCGCACCCGTTTCAACTATCGTTCATTACCATTAAACGCCTTACCTGGTGTAACGAGGCAACAACTACAGTTAGACGAGACGCTAGTTAGAGCGCGGGGTCATCGACGCCGTCGACGGGCTCCGCGCTGCCGACGCTGCTGTGGCTCTTAACGAACGATTTCTGATTATGTCAATGTTTTGTATCAAGTGCACCATCTGTGATGCTTTCCTATTAGAACTTGCTGGCGACATTCGACACGACTGAGTTTACCTTGTATGCAAAAATATTGGTAGGTTGAGAGGTGGGAACATTATTATTATTATTTTGACATGATACCAGGTTAAGGTTGACTGGTAGAAAATGCCTATGGCATCAGTCCACCCCTGTACTTTGTGCTTGAAGTGTTAAATAAATAAATACCAGAGTTTCACATAGTAATGCTTTAGTTAAATTAGTTTGTGTTGCCTGAAAACAAGCTTGAATTCTAAAAAATTTCACTCCAGCAACTTCGTAAAAGGTAGAAAATCGGCAAAAGATCAACAAGTACTGTTGATCTTTCGCTGATTTAGATTGTGCTGAGCATTCAATGCAGCAACAAAATATAATATTCATCACAATTTATAACTCTCTAAAGTGTTGTGTAAATCAGACTAAAACAGGTTCTCAGCTAGATGAAAGTGGTTCTTTATTTATGACACCTAATAATATTATTCAACGTGAGTGTCTAAGATGGCAATACTCAGGCCAAAGCCTAAACTATGTAACATAATAGCTGTAATCCCCGAAGGGTTAGACAGAGGCAAACCTAATATTACACCCATATTTTACCAATTATGCTTGACTCCCATGTAATAAAGGGCGAGCCTATTGCCATCAACTGGGTACAAATCCCGACTCTTGGCTGCTACTGAGAAATTCCTGATGAAAAACCCAATAACACTTTGCCCAACCTAAGAATCAAACCCAGGACCTCATGCTCAGCAGTTGCGCCTGCGACCACTAGACCACTGAGTCAAAGTCAAAACTACAAATATAAGAATAATTAAGAAAAGACCTTTAACTGGTGTGTCTGCTCACAAGACCACAAACATTCTAACATTATTGTCTTCCATTAATTTCAAACAAGTCCAGTCCAGGTTAGTCTCAACTAGACTGTTGAACATTGTCAGCATAATAGTAATTGATAATATGCAAAATCCTTTGTAGGGTTTGATTGTATCCAGCATCAGTAGCTGGTATAAGGCGACAGGCCTTCATTTCCTAACATCATTGAGGTTGATTCCTAGTTAAACAAACAGCTTCTTCTTCTTTCTTTTTCTTTTACAGCAGTTTTACTTTTACAGATTATGATAGTTTTGGTATTTACCCTCAAGATAATTACTATCTATGCATTTATTTTATTTAGTTATTGCATTAAATTGAGCATGTTATAAAGCTTAACTTTATTATTTTGCGTCTCCATTCAGTTGCTTAAGTTTGGTGCGGCCAACTCAAGATGATGGTGGAAACCATCCTGGAGTCCTCCCAGGACTTTGGTAAGTGTCACTGCAATCATATTCCTGCTTGTAGCAGTTATAAAGCCTGCATTGTTCTGAGTGGAGAACTAATCAACAACAAAGCATGTTACACCACTGATAAGGTTTGATGTTTAAACTTCCTTTGCTGCATTTTTGATACATGTTGAAAATTGCATGATAGTGCAATGCAAAATAATTCATATTTCTGTAACTAGAGCTCAAATACATAATTTATCAAATGAGTCGAGTAATATAAAGGGAAACTAAAGTGTTGACTGATATAACTTGCTATAAATAATATTTAATTAATCTATTTCCTGTGAGCCGTCATGGCTTTTCCTTCTGTAACTGTGTGATTTGAGCGTCTGGTTAGTCTCAGTGGCACAGTGCTTGGGTCGAGTAGTATCGTTCACATAGTTGATGTCTTTTAAACTTGTTCCTTATAATGTTACATCATAATGAACTTCTTATGTGTAAACAATGCCAACTTCTTAAAAATATGAAGTAAACTTTGAATCCCTTTTTTTGTTTAACAAACACAGTGAATTCCAATCAGGATTACAAAGTTAGTTGTGTAAGTGAATGCAGTCTTTATAACCGTTACTTGTTTAATATTATTTTTTCTTGCTTCTTAATACTAGGTACCTATACTTATTTTCCAAAGACATCCTGGACGTCAGCCTGTACGAGATTAGGATGGCTTTGAAACAGCTTAAAAACAACAAAGCACCGGGTGATGACGCAATTACGACCGAACCTTTCAGAAGCTGTTTGATTTCATCATACTCGAGAGGAAAACGCCACAGGCATGGTGCAGGAGTGTAGTGGTACTCTTCTTCAAGAAGGGCGACAATGCCCGGCAGAAGAACGATAGGCCCATCTCACTTCTAAGCCACGTCTACAAGTTGTTTTCAAGTCATCACGAATCGTCTCGCGCGCAGGTTTGACGATTTTCAGCTAAGAACAAGCTGGGTTCCGAAAAGGCTTTAGCACCGTAGACCACATACATACGCTGCGGCATGTTATACAGAAGACCGAAGAGTATAACCTGCCTCTCTGTTTAGCGTTTATGGACTACGAGAAAGCCTTTGATTCGATCGAGACTTGGGCTATACTGCAGTCTCTCTAATGGTTCCAAATCGACTATCAGTACATCGAGGTGTTGAAGTGTTTGTACTAAAACGCCACCATGTCAATCCGACTTCAGGACCAGACCACGGAACCTATCCTGCTGCTGTTAGACAGGGAGACGTCATATCTCCGAAACTGTTCACCGCTGGACTGGAGGATGTCTTCAAGGTTGTTGACTGGAGAGGGCTAGGCATGGCGTCAATGGCGAGTACATCACTCACCTTCGGCTTGCCAACGATATAGTAGTGATGGCTGAGACCATGGAGGACCTCAGTATAATGCTCGATGACCTCAGTAGAGCTTCCGAAAGAATGGGTCTTAAAATGAACATGGAAAAAAAAAAAAGGTCATGTTGAATGCCCATGTAACACACACTCCTATCAAGATCGGAGACGATTATGTCTACCTACCTGGGACAAACGGTCCAGTTAGGTGGGTCTAACTTGGAGAAAGAGGTCAATCGTCGAATCTGACTCGTCTGGGCAGCGTTCGGTAAGTTGCGTGGTATTTTTTCGTTCAACTTACCGCAGTGTCTCAAGACGAAATTATATGTCCAGTGTGTGTTGCCAGTGATCACACACGGGACCGAAACGTGGTCGCTCACAATGGGCCTCATCAGAAGGCTTAAAGTCACCCAAAAGGAAATGGAGAGGGCTATGCTCGAAGTGTACTTGCGTGATCGTTTCGTGTCTTCATTTCAAGACAACCAAGGCTGCCGACGAAGCACGAAGAATTGCCAAATTTAAGTGGCAGTGGGCAGGGCACATTGCTCATAGAAAGGATGGCCGATGGGGCCGAAAAGTTCCGGAGTGACGACCGCGAACCGGAAGACATTGCGTTGGAAGGTCTCCCATTAGGTGGACCCATGACCTGGTGAAGGTTGCGAGGATTCGCTGGATGCGAGATGCACGGGACCGGTCAATTTGGCGATACTTGGGGGGGCCTATGTCCAGCAGTGAGAACGTCTTTCGACTGAAATGATGATGATGATGATGATCCTTATTTTTGTTTTTGCGCCCCTGTTTGAGATGATTCACTCAGTGACATGTCAAAACGTTGTAGATGTGCATGCATTCAATGGCCAGTACATGACAAACAATAAAACAAAAAGTGCATTCAATGATAATAACTGCAACGTCTAACTCAAATATGTAAACATGTGAATTTCTCATTTGTCACCACATACTCGTTTATCACATTTCATTTTTAGTAATTGTATGACAAACGAGAGCGCCACTTTTCTCGCTTATTATAC
This sequence comes from Noctua fimbriata, assembly GCA_905163415.1. Taxonomy (NCBI): domain Eukaryota; kingdom Metazoa; phylum Arthropoda; class Insecta; order Lepidoptera; family Noctuidae; genus Noctua; species Noctua fimbriata. The sequence continues at coordinate 420,879 of LR990922.1, forward strand.
GTATAGTGGACACATGTTGCCATTAACACATTTATCCAAACTCATTTTATAAATGCGAAAGTAGTCAGAAAGCTTGAGGAAACCATTTCCGGAATTAATCCTGTTTTCATTAAGTACATTCCCGCTATAAAAAAATATCCATCCCATAGTGATCCATAGACCAATGCTTTCAAACAAAATGCAATAAAATTCTTTGTGACAATATTTTATTTGACATCATAATTCTTTAGACGGCATTCGCATTTTCGCTTTTTAGAACCCTGCACGAAAATGGTAAAAGAAGAATCTCTATGGTACGACTTTCTGTCTGTTTTAATCACATAATCAGCCAAACATGAAAGTATGAGCATGCAGTTCCAAACAATGAAAGTAAAATGGAAAAGTTTTGTTCATTCCATTCAAGTTACGGCACCTTCAGTGCGCCAGTCTTTGTCATTATTATTATTTGCCCACTTCGCTGTTTATAACATTGCTCATAGTTGTGCGTGTTGCATCCGTCTCTAACCGTGGTGTTGCGTATCGCACAGGCATGTCGAACGGAGCGCTACCACAGTGGAAGCGCGAGCTGCTGCAGCGGCGCGCCGCCCGCAGCCGACCCGCGCAGCCGCCCCCGCAGCCCCCGCCGCCGCCCCCGCCGCCGCCGCATGACGAGGAGGACGAGGAGCTGCGCTACGGGCCCGGCATCGTCAAGCGCCTCAAGTCGCGCTACCTCAGCCTCGCGCTGCGGGATGCGCCGCGCCGCCGCCCTTCCGTGCTGCGCCGCGCCGCGTCCCTGGAGCACCTGCTGGACGAGCGGCCGCCGCCCGCGCCCGCGCCGCGCTCCGCCCTGCGCCCGCCGCGCCCCGCCTCCGTGGCCGTGCATCCCGCGCCCCTTGCGCCTTCCGTGCGCCGCGAATCCGTCAAGCGGGCGCGCTCCGTGGACGCGCTGAGCCGCCTAGACTCGCGCGAGGAGCCCCGCGCTCCGTCGCCGTCGCCTCCGCCGCCGCTGGCGCCGCGCCCTCCGCCGCAGCCTCGCACCGCGCGCCCGCCCCGCCGCCCGACCCCACTGTTGCGTGAGACCGAACGTCCGCCGCCGGACGTGGTCCGCTCGACCCTACGCAAGTTCGAAAGTGCACCGACACGTCGCACCGCGCCCGCTGCCCGCGTGTCCGCCGTGCTACGAGGCCTCGAAGGTCCGCGGACTTCGACGCCAGAACCTCGTGACTCATCAGACGCACCGCCCCTTAGCCCCCGAACACCCAGTCCGTCGCCACAAGCTGAAGCGCTGTCACCAGTGCCGGCCGCAGCCGCTGGTGAGGAGGCGGAGAGTTCGCCGGAGCCCGCCAGCTCGCGGCCGGTGTCCCGCGCGGCGCTGGACGGCATCGCCCGCGCTGGCTCGACCGTGCGCTACGCTTTCGAAGCCCCTCGCGCGGCCTCGCACCTACCACCGCTAGCGGCTACTAACCAGGTCCTCGTGGGACGTGCTCGTCGTGTAGGCGTCATCCGCCCGATGCCGGCGCGCGCCACCGACACCGGGACTGACGAACTCGTCGAAGATATCGACGAGAAGAGTCCCGAGCCCGGCACTCGACTCGCGTCGCCCTCCCCGCCGCCGCCAGCAGACACCGAGCAGACTCCGCCGGCGCGCGCCGAGAGGCGAGAGCCTCTTCCGGCGGCCCTAGTGGAACCCATTCCGCGGTCGCCGCCCGAGCCCGTGCGCTCGCCCTCGCCGCACGCGCCCGCGTCCCCCGAGCGCAGCCCTAGCCCGCAGCCCAAGCCTAAAGTGGCTGACACGATCACCGCGCCTCTAGTGAACGGGCACGCGGCCACCGAACGTGCGCCAGAAACAAAAGTAGCCGTGTCACGGATCGGCGCGGCCGGCATCGAGCGCGCGTGGAGCGGCTCCGGGGTGAAGAAGAGCGCGGAGAGCAGGATGGCTGGGGGCGGCGGGGGCGCGGCGTGGGCGCGCGGTATTCCGGCGCAAGCGCTCGGCAGCCCGGCGCAGGCGCTCGGCAGCCCGGCGCAGGCGCTCGGCAGCCCGGCGCAGGTGCTCGGCACTCCGGCGCAGGCGCGCGGCAGTCCTGCGCAGGCGCGGCGGGGGCGCGTGCCGCCGCCCGCCACCACGTCGGTGGTGTTCAACTTCTCCAACCGCAAGGAGGTGCCGGACTACATCGAGAACGACGGCATCGTGCTGCGCGCCAGCCGCCGGAACAGGATCAAGGTCAGTTAACCCGTCTCATACTTTTATCCATCACATACACAAACACTAAGACAAGTGCACTAATTCAGAAGGCATATCCGAAAGTACGATCAACGATGAAACAGCATGTATCGACTTATTGTAGTATTCTGAGAACGTTGTGCTCTCTTATAAAGAGTGGTACAAATATAAACATATTTCGTAAAGTCTCGCATACCGATACCGTCGTTATCACCGATAGATGATACTGAGCCGTGTTATTCACTGTATTAATTACTTAGTTACCTAAACATAAAACTTCAGCGTTTCTTATCAATGAAGATTTGTGGTGCGGATGTAGGTGCTTAGTACTTATTACTTAGATATTTAGGATAACGCCTTAGTCTAGCCGGGATCTAGGTGGGAGCTAGTTATGACGTCTCGTCGTGTGCAGCGGCGTGTCGTCACCGTAAACGCTCGGCTATTACTGCTGCTGGCGTTGATGTCAGTCAGAGGCGCACTGTTAACTTGGGTTTAATTACAAATTGAGCCTGTCTGTATGCTTCTCTTTGCTAAGAATAGCAATTTCACATTTGACCGCATTCAATCTGTCGTCTCCACTAATGTGCGGGCAATATCGCACGCTCGAGCTGCGGCCATTACGCGGTTCAGTGGTTGCAGCCGGCGGCTCAGCGGCTCGGGGCTCCGCCCAGCCAGCTGGCCGCGCCGCAAGACTACCATGAAGCGCTCGACGTTACGCAACATTCGATATGCAAATATAAAAATAATTTTCTACAAACGGTGAAAGTGATAGCGGAAGATGGTGCTATGTGTGGCCGCCTGGCCGGGTGAAACCGGCAAGCGCGGCGGCGCTTGGCGCACGGTCGATAGGTACCCGAATCGAATGCCACTCTCGATTTCGTCAAGATCGCTTCCGCTGGAAAGTGCGGTGCGCGGGCGCCGCATCACGGCCGCGGAATGTTAACGAGCCCACACTGCGACGCGCGACGCCGTGCTCTCGCTCGATCTACCAACGAAGCAATCCAGTTGACGTCTGACGTATCGTGTTGTGCCTTCCAAGTCCCTGCAGCGCCTGAGCGCTGACCCAAGGCGACCTTGCTTTCACTGCGGCCACTGCGGGCCCACGCGGACAAAGCTCGTTACTGTGGATGGGCGGTCGGGCGGCATCGTAACCGCTCGTAACTATTGCTTTCCAATGTTCTAACAATACGCTGCTCACATACGTAAATGCGTATCTCCGTCCTTATATCTCGGCAGTGAGAGCTTATGATCAATATTGAAGTTTTTATTACGCCAAGCACATTTCAGTATTTTCCATCCCTCCCATAAAATCGCTCGGGCTAATGTTATAATTATATGCATGACTTTAAAGTATAAAACTATGATGGGTTGAGAGGCGTGTTACCAACTCTGCCGAGAGTCTAACTTACATAACAAACAAGTTCAAGCTAAATTGCTCTCACTCAGGAATGTTGAATGGAGAGCTCTCTCTAGTTAAAGAGCTGTAGGTACCCGCTGGCCGCTGGTCGCTGGTCGCTGGTCGCTAGTGGTGGCAAACGTCTCCGTAATTAAATACCACGGCGAGTGCTCACTCGTCTCGTGTTATCGCCTCCCTCGCCTACCTCGCCATCCTGCGCGGCACTTAGATTGCTCTTTTTGCCATGCCAGTGTGCCCGACCGGTTTACTAACTTGTACACCAATATTGTGACTTTGTGAGAGACAATTTAAGGACTAGAACTAGATCAATTAAAGCCATTTGATGACAACTTTATCACACATCAGAGATAGTCATGCTGTCATGCTATCGTTACTCAGCTGTTAAGTAGGTATAGCTAAAGTGACCTAGAGTACCCCATACCGTTTGTTAACCCAAGTATTTTATCGTTTGAATATATAAATAAGTGGTGTGAATCAGGGCCGTCTACCGTTATGTGTAGGTAGAGTGTAATCTGTGTGTCCACAAACACGGCAAGTATTTCCGAAGCAAATATTTAGCGTGTCAAGGGGTCGACCCGACGCAAATATTTAGATTACACTAGCTTCAATTAAGTTGGCAAGTTTGCCCAAGCTCCCCATCGCCCAAGTCACTGAGAGCTACTGAACCGGGGGGTGCTTGTGCTCCCGCATCACATTCCTCCCCACTATTCATTATAACATTTTGTTTTCCGCATATCAGTAAGTTGGTTATGTATTTTTCCTGTTTGGTTTCATATTAAGTTCGTAATGTTCATACTACACGTTCATAGTAAATATTTGAATTTTTTAATGATGAACAACTCAAACTTTAAATAGTGCGAATTTTTCGGACGAATCCAGGGACACCTTAATTGAGGCGCAATTACTAGCGCCGCGCCTCTCCCCGGTCCCCGTTCGCGCTCCTCTGGGCTGCGTCATCAACGTACAGCATTACTCAGAAGGTTCCTGCACGCTTCTGAAGCCAAGAAATCGTTTATGTGGACTCGACTCGCAACTGCTGGGATGATCAGCAACTACTCGTGTATTTGTCTAACTCACTGGAGCCGAAGTTGATAAGAATGTTAGCAATATTTATTGTTAGTCAAGGTTATTTTACGGTGTTCTATTCAATACCCTTGGTGTAGTTGTTCTTCAGCTCCACACAGTCCACACTCCCACAGTCCCTAGTTTGGTGATTGTAGTGCGCGCGGCTGCGGCGCCTCTAACGGGACCGTTGGCTATCTACGCGCTAATTGCACACAGATCGCGTTACAGCTGCTAATTATTTTGATGTACTGCGTCAAAACACTCTTGTCTAAATTTAGAGTTTGGGGTCACACTAACCAACTCAAGTAGATCTTTTATTAGATTTACGCTATCATGTGTTCCGGTTCCAAATTCGGCGCCACCGTGCACCACTGCCGTTGAAATAAGTTGAGTAGTTCATCAGGCCTTCCGTGAATGTAGTGGAGTCGAGCGGAACATAACGTTGGCTATAACCTACTAATTAAGGCCCCAGTCCGGTGTAATGAATTGCAATTATTTTTAGTGCACCATAATATTGATTATAATATCCTTAACAACTAGGTATTTTTTGAGTTCATAAAACTCGCTCTTGTTGCGTAAATCTGGCGTTGACAAGAGGTCTCTGGCGCCCAACGCGAGTCCGAGGTCTGTTTCCGCACTCCATCCGAGGCAACAGAGGCTAAATCGCAAAATCTATCGAGCCAGCCTACCTACCTTTATATCCCTGTGTTCAAAGTTCGCTTGTTACTTTTTGTAAAAAATCTTTTATTTTCTTAATCCGATTACGATAATATCGTCAAATTACTCGGTTTTTGCTCTCAAAAAATACGTGAATTCTGTCAATAGATTTCTGTTGTTATTCGATTTTATCGAAGGGCCACCCACTGTTGAAAGATATGACATAATAAAAAAAAATCATTAAAATTGATGTACACTGAAAATTATTAGTATACCAAAACACCCATAAAATTACAGTTAATACAACAATAGATTTAGTATATGCGAAACCTGAAACACGTGTCTAGTATTTTTATGTAAAGAATCTATGTACAAAATTTCAAAACAGTATCATGAAAAATCACAAAGTTATAAGGTTGTTCTGTTACCTGGTTGGCCGCACAAAAACGTGGTCACGACGCGGCGCCGCCCCACACGCGCCTCCAGCGTTGTCTTGAGCACATTGATAATAATAATTTGGCGTAGGTACCTAAACGATCGCGATAGTACTTAGTGTCGCTCAGTGTCCAACTTGCAGCCTTTTTTAAATATTTTTGGGATAAAATATAACATGGGTTAAAAATTATTGGAATCGATTCAGTCACTTATTCTGAACAAACTGTATTCAGGTTTCGCATATACTAAAAATAATGTTGGATACAGAAACGTTTGCCATATTTCCTTAGTGTACCGAGCGGTCGAGGTAGAAGGACGTCGGAATATCGTCAATTGTTTTCCGGACTTCTCACTCTCACAATCATGCTGTTGCGCTCATGTTATGTCATGCAGGCTGCTCTACTTAATTATTTTAACCGACTGTAAAGAAGGGTTACGTTTTTATCAATGATTTATAAACATTTTACACATGCGCAGAAGACACTAGCGCCAACGGATACTTGCGGGAAATAAGATTCCTGTCATGGGTGTCACATCTATGGTAATCGAAGGCGCTCTATAATTCGTTCTAAAATTGTAAAATACCTATTCTAAAAACTCTTTTTTTATTACGTCTTTGGGTGATGGTTCCTAGAAATAATAATAAATATAAGCGTCGCATTAATATTAATATGTAGGTAGAGCAGCTTTAGCATCATCTCAAATCCCCGCACACACGATGTGTTTTTGTTTTTGCTGTGACTATCGCCTTAATTAAATGAAAACTGCGTAATTAACATACTAGTACGAGTTGAGGACGTTCTGCAACTCCTGCTCTATTGCCGTAACTGACAGTCTCAGGATTTACTAAAAATACATCAATTTTTATGTCGTTGACGACACGCCTCACTTATCTGATAGACACCGTGTTATTTATATTACGATAAGTGACAAAAAAACAAGCGAGTATTTCATTCAGGATTACATCGATAAGTATTAACAAGTAATTGGAAGACATTTGTCAGCACAGCGGTGAGTCAGGCCGGGCGCTTCCTGTAGCGACTCATCATCAAAGCTTTCAGTTCTCGTCGCGAGACACATTCTCTATGGCGCATAAGGAAACGTGTTTAGTAATTACTAATTATACTAATATCTTTGCTTTCTAACTCTGGCAAAAACGCATCTGCGGAACACTCCACAATAGCGATGGGCTACCAAAAAAGTGCATTCCCAGAGTGCGGCGTGGCGCGGCCACGGTGGGAACGATGCGCCCGCGCCGGTCGGGGGCGGCGCAGCGCGCTAGCACTTTACATAAGATGCGCTTTTTGTTTGTTTATGTGAGCTGCGCGCTGTTTGATCGCCTCGAGCATGTCTCAGATAATACTGAATCGCTGATCCGTGCTCCGGGAGATTCCTTTAGAGATATGACATCGTGCAGCATGTCTCAGTGTAGCTGTCCTAACTAGTTGATGCTTATTATGTCACGTTGTGCTAGTGGAACAGAAGCCGACCAGTTGTACAACTTCAAGGGATCATAGGTGTCAAGTAATATGATATCTATAGGGAGGGCTCAAACTTTTGTATGTCTGTGCTTTTTGCTAACACTGTCATTGCGCCTCAAATTGGAACTTCAGTGTGAAGCCGGTGTAATATGTCTGTATGCCTTACATTTAAGTTGGACGCCAGGGTAGCCTGCGAAATTCAAATTTTCTTACGTTTTTTGCAATTTTCCGGCCAATGTCGGGCTGAATGTTGAACAAAATATAATTCACGACTGTAACAAATATACATTTATAAATCATTAAAATCATCAATACAACCCCATAAGTTCAATTAATCCCATTGAGTGACTTTTTTATGAAATAGTCATTTAATGGGATCAAATGAACTTTTAGTGATTATAATTCTGTAAGTACCTACATATGCGTGACGGTCGCGAATCATATTTAGTTCAACATACAACCTGCCACTGGCCAGCTAAGACTGCTAATTGCAAAAAACCTTCGTAAATTTGAATTTCGCGGGCTACCTGGCTCTTCGCCCTTAAAGTATAACATTCATTCAATCTAGTTTGAGTAAACATCAGCAATATGTTTTGCAAGTATCTTGTTTAGCAAATAGTTTTGCCCAATCATTATTTCTTGGCACCAAATTGCTGAGGTGACAGAGGTCGAGCTGAGTTGCTTTACATGCCTAAACGATGGCCGTGTACAAATACTAGATCACTAAACTATTTCACAACATCTATATCGACGAGTTTAAAAAAGCGCATGAATTATACAAACAAAATCTAACGAGTTGTCTGAAATTATCTGAGTAAAGTTCAAGCTGCTACGGCAGTTACTTTTAAATTATATTCACGTCTCGCATTTCACTTGAATCGAGGATTGTTCGATAAAAGTGAAATGCGAGGCATCCCCATGACGTTGTGCGACGAGCGGAGTCTGTGCGAGAGCAGAGGTCAGCACCCGCGCCGCCGCCGCCCGGCGAGGAGGCGAGCTCCTCCCCGCGTCACTCGCGCCGTTATGTTCACACTTTATAGTAATAGCGAGAACAGACATTTATTAACACATATGTGCTCTCGCTCACAAGCAAGAAATAAATCAACATGTCCTGTACTGTTAACCAACACACTATCACTCAATTTCAAGAAACTGCTGCTATAAATAGTCGCTTGATGACAATTCCCAAAGTGTACAAATCGATTTGACCTTGGTATATGAATATTTTAATCGCGAATGAAGTGGAGCGAGCATAACCTGCATCATCAAATTATACGCAACTGTGCAAGTCATCTTTCAATGAAAAGCAATGTCAAGTGAGCAGCGAGACGAGGCCCACTCCAAACGGTCGCGATTGTGCTTCACATTTGCATGATCAAAGTTAATGAGCCTGAACTAGTGTTACTGCTGGCAGTTGGACTCAACCCGCCAGTCTATGAGAAGGCGGAGGCAGTGGTAATCCAACACTTGGACTCAAATGTACAGCTTGTTGACAGTCGCGTCATTGTATTACTAAGCCGGCTTCCTCGTGATGACCTTAACTGTATACAATCACCCTAATCAAGCAACATGTGTATCTAAACTGCAGTGATGCACGAAGTTATTTAAAATGTTACGCAGAAATTGATGCTTCTGTATGCATGCAGGTTCTCATGCGCCGCTAATAGCGTGTTATTAAACCGTTCGTTACGACGCAAGCTCGGAGGCTCAGCCGCTCGGCGCCTGCACCGCTCATTAGCCCGTAATAACACTACAGATAACCCACAGATTACTCTAGTCTATATCAACCGATCGGAGACGAGATCAGCCTCACATCGAAACACAGTGCATTCACACGTGCAGAAACAATAAGTTCCTACAAAAAAACGATCTTACCAAGACGAACAACTTTTTAAAATCAACTTTTCATCGCGAATAATCAGCCACTCATTTTAGTTGGTTTCTACATAAAGTTAATCCAGTGCAAAATACCCCCAGATATTCAAAATCAATCATGCGTCCTTGCGAGAGTTAGCGGCTTAGTCAGCAGTACATTATGTGATACTGTATCAGATATGGCGGATACGGCACTATCGGCGATAAACTGTCGAACGACGCGTTACACGGGGCACGGTGCGGGGCGGCGGCGGCGGCGGCGGCGTGAGGGCCCCTACAAGCACCATCGCCGCTCGTCATAAAGACACTGCTCACGAAAGGTTGGAGTATGCCGTATGACGTCAGCGTGGAGCGCCTGATTGATGGGGAGTATTGTCACTCGTGGATCTATAGAGTGCTTTTTTTAGGGAACTGTCCCAATTTCACTGATGTTATGGCTCCGATTTCGAAAACGTTTTGAAACATGATTTCATCGCATTATCAATTTCACTGCGGCGTACAAAATAGGGTCTCTAGTGTTTACTATAAAATCTGCATTTCGACACTCAGAATAACATGTAACACTACTTATTTCCTATGATTTTTGGGTCAGAGTCATTGCAGATAAACTATTTGTAGACTATAACTGAGGACTACAATATTTATTTTTTGCATTACTACTACTTTTGATGCAGTTTTTACCATCATGCAACACACTTCATACGACTGACTACTAAACTACTGCAGCTGTGAGTTCCCCATGTGTGTTAAGGTGATCATGGACTTATAGTGATCGAATAGGTGCTTGTGTTGACACTGGGAGGACCGGTGGCATGTAAGAGCTGATATAACAGCCGCCCGTGAAGCAGCGCCCGGACAGCATCGGAAATGGTATAATGGCACAAAAACACTGGTGCGGTTATCAACGTTCCGCTCTGGTTGGCCGTGTCAGCGCCACGCGCGCTGCTCTCTACGTGATGTATGATGCGCTCCCTCCTCCCCCCCCCCCCCTCCCGCCACCGCCGCCGCCGCTCTCGCTCATCCGACATCCTTACTTCAACGGTATCTCTACTGTTCCTTTTCTTCATCTTTTACAGCTGCTGTTGGCACACATTCGGTGGTATGTGAATCTACAAATGAACATCATCTTGCGTTCCTCTAGTCTATTTTAATTGCGGTCATTACACGAGGGTTCGCTTTTAACGTTATGCAAAGGTAGACGGATGAGACAAGAATCACGTGTTTCAGTCCAGAGACTTCTGAAAAGCACGGTAGTAAGTACGAATGCTATCAAATTGAACCTACATATTGTCATGATCTGATCAGGAATTTCTGAGAAAGAAAATCTTCAATACATGACAGGCGACAGCAAAGCAATCATATGTGGATGCTTCCGAATTACCATAATAGTGAGAATACAGGTGCGTGTGTGCTTAACTGGAATATTGGTAAACACATTTGAGCGTGGGCAGTCCGACGCAAATTGGCAAATTAGCGCTGACTGTGCCGGGACACAGCGCAACGCTTCGCTTGCCCAATTAGCACGTGTGGCTTGCTCCGTTATGACAATATTGATGGAGCCAGCGACGTGGCCCGTGAGTTGTGGCAGACAGGCGGTGCAAGCCCGTCGATCCGAGTGGTCTGCCGGTTGGCTGGTCCCGTGTCACTCATAAAACGTTGTACAGACACTAGTCTTACTGGATGAAGTGGGTGCTAGTGCGCGCGGTCGAGATAAGGAGCTCCGCAGTATCACTTACGGAATGACCTAATCTGAGCGAAGGAATGGACGCAATGCACTCGCGATCGCGTCGCCACACAGTTGTCCTTTACGAGTTAATTGCTTTCTGCATATGACAATATCACGTTCCCAAAATGTCGCAATGAACTGTTATCTAGTGTAAGTAGCGTGACCAAGGTGAGGTCCTGTGTTATGAAACAGAGCCATTTACAGAACAATTCACTTGAGCGCATAATGGTAGTGGTTCCATGACATTCGATTAGTTTGATCAGGGAAATGCATTTGGCAAAATTTTATGAAAAAAAATTGAACAGTGTCACGAATCACACTCCGACTTTTCGTCAAACTATTGACGGGCAGAATGAAGCCTTGCAAGTGGCAGACCTATGTAAGGCTACTTAGTTGTACGTACTCGGCGTCTGCGATAAAGAACAGCTACAAATAAATAGAAGACACCTCAAATTACTGTTGGATGTCAATACTGTCCCTCTGCTAGTTCCGATGTATTCAGCTAACCGCTAACCGTTCTACCAAAGCTGCATTATGATTTTATTTAGTGACAATTCCAATGTTATGTAATTATCTCACTGTTTTGGTGTTGCCAGCATCTGTCGCGTAATGTCGTCAAGTTTGCTACGATTACGCACGCAGGGTTCTATGTATTCGTACCTGCAAACGATTCACAAAAAGAAAAAGAGATGAGTGGGTCTGGTCATCGCCAGCGGGCTAGTCCAATTACCGACAGTATATCACGCCCGCACCTGCGGCGACATATTGTTTCCAATTGAGGACGTTAGTTAGGTAAACACACGTGTAACGGCACCGACGCGTGCGCAACTCTCGAGCAGAGTACGCCCGCGCCTGGAGCCCCGGACGCTCCTAGAGCCGCTTGGAACAATACTCAAGTCTAATATTGAGTTTATAACTGTAGAATTATTTAGAAAGATATTTCTCGACGGCATGAAAAGACAAGTTAGAGGCCCGTGGCCGGCATAAAAACTCTGATATCGAGTTACAGAACTAACCTTAGATTCTTATTTGTATTCGGAAAAGCAAATACGGCTTTATTTATCTATTATTAAAATGATACAGACACTAACTAAACATTGCTTTCCATTTTTGTGTAACGCGGAAATGAACCAGCGATCAATTAGTCTCAGCTGTACCAACTGTTATCAGTGGAACTGGAACTAGTTTCATTACGATTGTTACTCGACATGCCACTTGCTGATAAGTAATATCTCTTAGTCGATTACTGACAGAATTGTTATTGACTATTCATTGGAAGGCGATGATGTTAACCTGTTTTAAGCGTGCTGGCAGTGGCAGCAGCAGCGTTAGACAATACAGCGAGTTGCCGCCTAGCCGGACAGTAAACGTTTACTTTCTCTGCAGAGTGCCGACGTATTGTAACAAGGCTTTATGGTAATTAACGCAGCCGCTATGAGACGACGCGCTCGATGGGCGCATGCGCATGCATTAGGGGCAGCGCACACTGCTACATGCACCGAGCGTGCGAATACGCGAACAGCTATAGAACGCAGCATGCGGCCATTTATATTAAATAAGAGGATAGCAACCTTTCATAAAAATCGCCGCACCGCAACTCAACGCAAACCACACAGCTATGGGAACGAAATTGAAATGCAAAGAATCCATTCAATCCATGCATCTGCCACGCCGCGAGATCCGCAGGTTCATCATTAGCTGAAGGCGCGAAAAGCGCGCAGTGCGTGTTGTGTGCGCAACCAAGTGGCGCACGCGCAGTTGCGTAACTGATCGTATTGTATTTCAGCGGTTAGAGGGCCGACGCGCCAGAGCCGCAGGTGCCTCTCACACGTGGCAAGCACTTATACCGAGCACGTTGTAATAACGATTGAAGAACGTCGCCTCTAACCTAACCACACCTCGTCGGTACGACCGACTTGACCTTTGGCGTGATAGGTCCCTTTTTGTTTTGTTTTTTTTTTAAAGCTTTGCCCCACACTCGGAATTTCTCCTGGGTCGTGGGTGCATTTACAAACATTTTAACTAACATACACATGTTTGTGTATGTCAGTTTGGCTGTTGCCAGACCCGGAACAACTACCTTTAGGTCATACAAATATTTATCCCGTGCGGGGATCGAACCCGCGAAACGCAGCGCAGCAGCAAATCGCTTAGCCACTGAGCCAACCGTGCCCTCGTGCGTCGCCGTTTTGGTTTACTAATGTCAAATTGTCACAAACCCACCACTGTGAAGGTACTCCACCCTAAATTATAATTGCACTCGGAAGTTTTCGACTATAAGTTCACCTGAGACAAATTGTCCAATTAGGTAGACAAACTGCCCATCGTCGAGAAAGGGTCAAGTGTCTCTAATCTCAGCAACATTCGGGAATCTTCGCAATTTCAACTAGTCCCAAATACTACAGCGTCCCAAGACGAAAGTCAATGGCGCTGATTAGAAAGCTCAGTCACCGCATAGGTCTCGAAATTCCTTGCGTGATTGAATCACAAATGAAAGGGGTAGTAATGGACCCAAAATAACAGACAACCCGAAGAATGGTCAAATTAAGTAGAAATGGGCAGATAAAATGACCCGCAGACAATGGAGAAAACAGTTCTGGAGTCGGCAACGTGGACCGGGAACCGGGAGACACGGACATCACGGGATGTCGCAGCCATTCTTGAAGAGGCTTTATCTAGCATAAGTTGATGTTCTATTAATTGTTATTATTCTAGGATGTTTGCAGATAATAATATTGATGGTTTTGCCGCCATTATTAGAAATAGATGTGCATCCTTGATGACTTGTGTTCGCGGCAGCACCAACAGTATTCTCGGTGTGTTCGCAGATCGGTGGGATTCCCCGATGTTGCGAAGGTGGATGCGGCTCCATGCTGTATTTTAACTTATATATTTTCATCTGTGTCTGTAACCTACTAACACTAGAAGTTAAGTAAAATTGTTACTAACCCTATGGACCCTGGTCTGAAATAAAAACCTTCTATTCTATAAGACGTCTGCTTGAATAATGATAGGATATTCTTAGTTGTTGTTCACATAAGTGAAACCTCTGCAGGAACAATAGTTGAATTAATAATGATGTACACAAACGTGTGGCATGTCACCCGTCAACACGTAGTCCTACATCTCGCAGTTAGTCGCTCGTCAGTTTATGAGTCGCGCCACTGTCGTGACGGCTATCCGAATGACCGAATGCTGTCGGTGAGGATTTATTAATTTACTGCAGGCTTATGTCATTTATTTAAGTTAGCAAACAGGTTTAACGTGCTCGTGGCGCGCCGCGACTCCCAGACAGGCTCGGATCGATCGGGCGAGACGTGGACAGAGGGACAGCCAGACATACCTACAACCTCGTCTATAACGTCTAGCTTGCCATTTATACCTACTCCGTACTTGGAATGAGTCACGAAAATGCGCTAAAGGTGTTAAAATTGGCTGACTAAGCACTGATGCATTTTCCAGTTCGAATTGCTCGTTTACTTGCTCGTGCTCTGTTGTTCTTGTCTCTAAGTATATAAGTATTGGGTTGGGATCAATAATATGGCGCTATCTATATCCCGGTGATAAGTAAACAATGGCCACTGACGACGGCGCCGCTTGCCCTAGGTGGCAGCTGTGGCAGGACTTTGCAGAGTGGCGGCTGCAATCCCTACGTCATTTAGTTGGCGACGCGTACCGAGCTGCTACTGAGTGCTGAGCCAACAGCGTTCATATTTCACGTACTTACTTATTCTGGTAATTGCAACAACCGCGGGAGTAAAGAAGAATAATTGTAAAAACTAATACTTACTGATTCTGCTTTAGCTTATTGCAATTCAAAAGGGTTTGTAGAAGCAATTTGGTTTGGCTTTATTACTCATAGGGGGCCCACCCTCGTGGTAATTTGGTTAGCTGTCTAGACTCGAAGCTGGCAACACACATCTGTATAACTAGCTTGACGCACATACTTACACAGGCATGCGGCGCGCGGACTGCCATGGACACTTCGATTTGTTAAACAAGGCAACGAATAAAAACTCAGATCAATATCAATGAAGTATATCAACAGCGATTACTTGCTTACTGGTAGTGAGATCATTATCGGGCCAACTCAGTCTCTATTGGTAAAGGTTGTCTGATATTATTACAGACTGATGCACTTCCACTCTGAATTATCGAAAACAAGTACCTACACACAACTTGAACAACGAACATCAATTCAACAGAACCGATTGGTACTTCCTCGGCCAGATTTATCCTTGTGTTTGGCAAAGTTTTCTCGTAATCTGCGGCATGAAAGTAAAAAGGCGCAGATTATCGGAGGCGTGCGGCGACGACACGTGCGCGCCAGCCGCCTGCCCGCCACGGACGTATGAGCACACGAGCGATGCTGTTCAACCATGATACCATACACTACGTATATTACTTCTATGTGATACCAAAAAGAACAAGACGACCATATGTCCAACGGGTAATCTTCAAACCTTAAATGTTATCCCCTTGATTTAAAATCCCCATTACCTGGCTTGAGTAACCAATCGTTCTATAACACTTTATTTATATAACACTTTATAATATATTTTATTCAGTTTTTAAAAGAGTCATATCGATGTTGTTTATTATTTTCCTAACAGCAGACCTTGATGACTCAAATCATAATATTTTATGAGAAGTCTTCCAAATCAAAATCAAAATATTTTATTTCACATAGAATAGAATAGAATAGAAGGTTTTTATTTCAGACCAGGGTCCATAGGGTTAGTAACAATTTTACTTAACTTCTAGTGTTAGTAGGTTACAGACACAGATGAAAATATACAATATACATAGGCCTAGATGGGCACTTATAAAACGTCGACAAAAATGTGCACGGTTCGGGTTGGTCGTTTCCTATGGAGAAGAACCGGCAAGAAACTCCATGGTTACTCTTTTCAAATCATTTGGTGTTACAATATTATCATGGATACAGTATTTGTACTTAAGTATGGGAGGACAGCGTAGGCCCGACAATAAGTCGTTGCTTCCCAAGTAACAAAATTTGGTAATAAAAGTCCTGAGAACGTTTAAGATCGTGCTGATTAGTGTTCATGATTAGTACTATAACGGTGTTGTAAACGTTTACAGAACCCCAAAAAGGCCCTAGTTTTGTCACTGATTTATTATATAAAGGCTCTCACGGTGATAAATCAGCGTAATAGTTGAAATGTAGAAGTACCGGGAAACGCTTTTTAGTACTAAAATAGTACTGCCTGCAATGTTTATGTCACAAATTTTCACAAAATTTAATAACCAAAACATGTTTATAATTCTATTTTGCACCGTAAATGATTCCAGTGATCTTTTTTATCACACGTTGTGAGTGTTCCCCAATAAAACGAAATAGATCAGTAAGTTATGCTTTATATCATTTGCCATTGTTGCTTAACGTAACATGTAATAAAAGGACACGCTACAAAACACTCATGGACCATAACTTGCACTTGCGATTAAAATTGTGTCGATAAAATTATTATGCTGATTTCAAATTTGACAATGCGCCCTTAGAATTTTCGTGTTTTAATTAAATTTAAATGTATAAAATAAGGACGTTGTGCCGACTATGGCTGCAATAGTACACATTGGCTCCAGCCGTGCTGCTAATGTGCTGTCATGGCAGAAAACAGCAGCCATATTTTCACCGAAAACGAATTGGGATTCCGTTGTCCAAACATAAAATAGTATAGTCAAAATATATATATATTTTTTTTTTTATCTTTGTAAGGAATTGCATTAAATGCACACTGGGGCATAATTTGGGATATGGTAAATGTGCACCTAGAAAACGAAAGTAGGTATCATTTTATTAATCTTAAGATAAAAATTGTTATTTTGTAAATTCCACACGGTAACCAAGAGATTATTTATAGCCATCGTTAAAATGTGTATTTAAGTATAATTCTCAGTTATAACATACAGTTTGTGTTATTTCCTTGGTTAGAATTAGAACAGAAAATACGCAACTTTAGCTATTTTCCAGTTCATCGTTCAATTCAGTCACGAAATCACCACGAATGTGTTGCTAAAAAACAATTGTTTCATTCAAAAACAATGTTCCTGCGTGTCTTTAGTGCAACCTCAGCCAAGCTTATTTTGACGAAACTAAAAGTTCTAACTATCTCATCACATGCGGGTGTGCCAAGTCACCCATCAGCAGCGCAAGAAAGTCGGTTCTTTAGTAAATACAATATTCCGATGTTGGGGAACTTTGAACAGAGGTGCTCTCAATCTCATACTATATTCTTCATCCTTATTACTGGCTTGAGAAAAAGGAAATGTATTGCTACAGCCCTGTTGTGGTACAAAACAAATATTTTGTGCAGAACCATGTGCTATATTTTAAGTGACAGTCGACAGTGTGCCACCATTTATGAAATACTAGTGATAAAATTGATACTGAAAAGCTAGTATAGATCTAATCAGTCCATTAATTTATTAATTTTAGTGCTTTTTAACGCTTCAGTCTCGTAGCAGTAACACAAACTCACTTGTAGAGCTATTTATAATTTAAATTATTTAGCAACTGCACCAAGAGTCGCAATGGTACTATTTAGTACTATTGAAGAGTTTTCATGACTTTAACTGAACTAGCCCCACAGCGATGTTGAAGGATCTTTTAAGAAGTTAAAAGGTTACGTAATGGTTGTGAATGATACTTTTATAGTGCTGATTGATCCTGTAATAGTGTTTTTGATGCTACTACAATACTAGTTCTGTAAAAGTTACTTTGACGCATTATTAGTGCAAAATAGATACATAAAAGTGTCAATAAGGTTGTCTATAGTACTAATTAGTACCATAATCGCTTTATTCATATCTATTACAGTGCAACACTTATTTTTTTTGTATGGTTCTGTAAGCGTTCTGAGAGCTAAATTATGAAACTTAAATGCTGTTTAATCGTACAGAACCAAAACGCTCTGTTCAAAACCTTTATAGTACAAGCAGTCACAATGATTACCATTTTAGGCCTACTATAACACTCTTTGGTGATAAACGCCTTAGTTATAGAAGCTTTTGTTACTTGGGTTACTACACAAAAAATGTAGAACAAAATAAAAGTTAACAAGCGGCTAGGAATCTACAAAGCCTACAATGTCCACACATTCCCAAACAATCGATAAAAAAGAATCTATACAAAGGTAAGAAAATATTGTAAAACACTAAATTAAACAAGTGACACCAATATTGTTATCAGTGCTGTAACTAATCTGAGCAAAAGATGTATAAATGATTCTACTGCTCTCTTTTGTAGAATGAAAATTGAGTCAACGACTGCTGCTGATCCCCACAACAGAATGCCATAAGACTTAATACTGTGAAAATAAGCATAGTATATTAACCTAGCTGTAACCACATCAGTTAACTGCCTTATTTTTCTTACTGCATATGCAGCTGAGCTTAACCTACCCGAAAGAGTTCTAATGTGCGCGCCCCACTGCAATTTTGAATCGATTGTAATCCCTAAGAATACAGTTTCCGCTATAACATCAAGTTTTTTGCCGTCAAGATTTTAATCCAGATCCCGTTGTGGTTCATTCATTCGTTCTACAAGAAGACGTCTACTACGTGGAAGGGCTTGTCTTTTCTCATTCATATCACATTATTTTAGCTGGCCCCTTTGTTAGTTGACATTCTGATAAAAAAAACCTTTAATTACATTGAGCATATCAACGTTGGTTTCCTAGCTCATATACATCATCGCACCAAAATTATCAGCTCGCAATTAAGTTTCAATGTATAGGTGAACACGCCAGTTGATACCTACCTTGAATCGAACGACATGCTGACCAAACAAAGACAAGCAGATTTAGAGCCACGTGTCGCGGACTTGCGACACATGAGACCAGTCACCGGCGTAGTGTTAGTGAAGCCAGTACTTCAAATTGAACCGCAGAACAAGAGTGATGTATCGAAATAAAGCCTGATTGCTGTAAACGTAGTACCTCCTGAGTACTCATGATCTCATAATTCAGTAAACAGTTTTCAAATAATACGTAGGGCTGGCGGTCTATAATGTAAACGAATACATTTAAATAAATATCTATCCTTAGGGAAAAATAACACAAAATTGCCTATCAATATGATTTATGGGACTTGCTAAAGATTAAAATGCCTTTTAGAGTGCGATAAAGGTAGCACATTCATTCGGTCATAATCAGGCGTTTTATCCGCGATTAAGATATGGTATCGCACGCTCTGTCTCCGAGGTTCGCCCTGCGCGCAGTGCGCCGCCGCGTGCGCCACTCTGCTGACCAAACTCATGCACTTTATTTGGAGCGTCACGTTTACGTCAAATAAATTCAATTTTGCTGGTCTTTGTCACCTTCGAAACTAGTACTTCAGTTCTTTTATCAAATCGAATATTATCTTTTCTGTGCTTCAGTTAAATTAATGAAGTACCCTAAAACGTTTTGATTATTTATTATCACCATGCTGAGCAGTCTCCAGAATATGTTGCGAGACGAAGACCCAATCTTCATGATCAAGGTAGGATGTTTGAAACTGGTCGCACGAGGAGCTCTTGCGGCCAGGGTTACTTACGTGTTACAAGTGCCAGTGTTTTGTAATCAGAACTCATTTTGTTTTCGTGACGTGGCTAGCACCGACTTTGTTATTTGTTATGACTTGATAATCTTTTCATTCATCGCGGTTTGGTATGCTTGTGCTGAATGTGTGCTATAGGCCTTACGATTGAGGAAATAAAAGATGCGCGAGAGCGTGCTGGGAATTGATTCAGAACAAAGTGAACGATTGGCGAACCTCTGTAAGCGCCAAGCGGATAGGTGGCAAGTATGGCAACACAACTCGTCGTAAACTGTAATATTTTGTCTTCAGTTGTCCACGTCAACTGAGTAGTTTCAACATTACTCATAGTATGTAGGTGGTTCATTAGAGTTGAGTGTTCGCTATACATTGAATAACAAACAACGCGCGATAAACAATAACGTTACGAGTATCCTTGTGGTTAGACCTTATTAGCAGATATTCATATGTTTCATATTAAACCATTATCATTTGTTTGCTTTATTTATTTATTTCTATACAAATCAATTATATTTTTAAATATTCCTAACAAAAGACAATATAAAAAAAACTTTTAAAAATATAAATAAATGTAGCCCACCGGTATCGGGAAAAGTGTCCAAGCTACCGGCGGTCAGGGCTCCAGAGAGAGGAACCTCCTAACAATACGAGCCGTGTCCAGGAGTACCGCTTTTTGAATGAAGCCCTTGATCCAGCTGCCTAACGAGAGCCTCCTCAGGTATTGGTCGAGGCTCTTGGCAATTAAGCCATGGGCTGATACAACTATCGGCACAATGATCGCTGAGTCCACATCCCACATGTCGACAACCTCGCGAGCCAAGTTAAAATACTTGATTTGCTTATCTTTCTCGGGTTTCACGAGGTTCTCATCATGCGGGACCGTTTTGTCAACAATCATTGCGTGCCGCTGTGATCGATCCACCACCACTATATCAGGCTTATTGGCTACAATTGTCCTGTCAGTGATGATGGATCGATCCCAGTACAATGTGATACTGCCATTTTCGAGAACTGGGTCGGGCACATACCTATAGTACGGCACTTCCGATTCCACAAGACTGTATTTTAGAGCAAGTTGCTAATGGATAATCCTGGCTACAAGGTTGTGTCTATGCAAGTACTCTCCGTTAGCCACACGAGAACAGCCGGAGATAATGTGACGGATTGATTCGCCAGGACGGTGGCATGTCCGACATAATTATGTCAACCGTACCGTCCTTCACAATAAATCTCTGGTAGTTATTCGTCATCATAACTTCATCCATAATTGCATCGACAAAACCGTCGGTTTCTCCGAAGAGGTCCCCGGAACGTAGCCAGGCTACGGACGCTGATAGGTCTACATCGGGCCCATGCAGGGCCCGTAAAAAGCGTCCGTGAAGTTCCTTACTCTGCCATAACTCCCTGCGGTCGTTAGTGTCAAGCACTACAGGTTTGTCATTTGTTTCATTATTAATAAAGTGGAACACGCAGATAGGTACAATATATATGCCATTGTTGAGCGCAGCATATATTTAATTTGACCTGAGTACAAAAGCGTAACAAAATGCGAGCTAAAATGGACTGACACATTCTTGCGGGTTACTTTTTTCAAACTACAGAGTGTAGCGACTTGTTGGGATCAACTGCAATATACCGGTTGTGTTCTAGAGGAGTACGTACTTGCACATGATCACTTGTGCATGAAGCACGCGTCAAGAGGACGTGGGTGCGCCCTTATCGGCGCGGAGTCGCGGGTCCCGTGTGGCGCGGTACTGGAGAGGGTCCTGCCTCGCGCCGTGCTATGCTATTATATTGACACACGATCTCGTCGAGACACTTCATCTGCCGGACACAACTATTGCGGCCAATCCTTTGTGCGTCACTTTGACTTTTATTACTAACAAGCCTTATTCAACGTATCATGACACCTGTGTTTTGCCTAGGGTTAGATGGACAGAAGTGTGTAGGTGTGATGGCCATTTCGCTAGCCATGCATACGTAAGGGCAAGTTATCTGCAAAAGTACACGCCAAATACAGACTCCGCTGACATGCCACTGTACTTCGTCTTCTTCTTAGCGTTTCGATGGCAAAAAGTTTAAATATGTTTAGCCCAAAACTCAGTCACGCGAACCCCGCTTACTGATTTAGATTCATACTGAAAACAATTCAGCACCCTACGCACAGTAGTCGCGCTTGCAACCGCTATATCAATCAGCATTTGCTTTCTGATTAGACTCCATGTACATAATGTTCGTGCGAGTGAGTGCGCTCGGTCCTTAGCGCGGGGTAGGCGGCACACCGGTCCGGCACGATTCCCTTGAACCCGGCACGGCTGCCCGTCACGGTCACCGGACGCCGCGCCGGCCAGATTCCGCCGCTGCCTGCTGAACACTCGATACTCGTTTTGGGAAATTCGTTCCGACAACTGTGCCGTGAAAAAGAAATGTTTTCTATACAACATTCCGATAGCCAACAGCTATAGTTGAAAAAGTATCTCAACTGGTTTTATTTATTACTGATGTTGATGCCCACGAGAAGTAGCCACTACTTCTCGTGTGACGGATTGCCGTCAACCGTCTGTTACTAAATCTTAAAAAAGGTCTTTAGTGAATGAAAAGTAAAAGTTCTGTAATTATTTCTTTGAGCTGTCTCATTACTTCCTCAATACAGTTCACCAGTCCGTGAGCTGACATACAACAGTGCTGGATATCCTGTCGTGTGCTCGGGACTGTGCAGTTTGTGCTGCTGTAGCGTGTAGTCTGCCGATCGAGCCGCTCGTCGAGTGTCCGCGCACCAGGCGGACTCGCGGCCGGAAGAACAGCCCTGGTTTAGTGCGCCGATTATATTTGTGCTCGATAACAGACGCTTTAGGCGCATGTTAATAAAACAGAACCAGGCAATGGGCAAAACGCGGTTGGTTTTATAAGTCATTTCCTATGGTCGATGCTTAGTTGTTGCATCATCTTCACGCCGGACATTGATGCGTTAATTGGAGTGTCGAACAAACCTCACTTGTACCGTGTGTAATAGGCATGTCGAATCGATGGAGTATGCGAGACTGACTTGCTATAAACTTGTTTGAACCTCCTTGTATTAGATCAATGTTTGTGCGACCAACGTGGCGATGTTGTCGCAATGCACAGTGTGCAAGAGCGCAGAATAGTATTGACATGACCTTAGCAAACATTTCTAGTACAAACTATAAAGTACCTCAACGTAGACTTTTTGCTATAGAATATTTATTATAAACTAGCCGCGTGAAATAATCATCAAAATATTACTTCCCTATTTGTATCGCATTTCGTTAACAATTTCAAGGGTTTTCATTTTTTTGCACGGAACCCTAATCCTTTTTTAACCGACTTCCAAAAAAGGATGAGGTTCTATGTTCGACTGAAAGTTATTTTTTTTATGTATGTTCACCGAAATCTCAATCAGTTGTAGACCGATTTTCAAAATTATTTTTTATTCGAAAGAGTATACTCCCGAGGTGGTCCCATTGTCACCATGTCAGGATCTGATGATGGAATCTCAGGGAAATCGAGGGCAACCCTCAAATTTTATTGGCACGTACTACTGTTTCGAGTTTTTCTAAACCTATTCAAGTATTCGCATCTGGGAGTCATCACGTCATGTTCATGAGCTGATGATGGAAGGTATAACTCCTTAACGGTTAAGAGTTGGAGGATTATTCTTAAATATACTATAATAGTTGTATTCTTTCAGGCTATCTAGGTGAGCTGATGATGGAAGGTAAAACTCCTTACCGGTTAAAAGTCAAAATCAAAGTCAGAATAATGACTCAAGTTATATGACGTAGTTCAACTTGCTACGTACCTACGATTATTTTCACTCATCATCTACTTAGCGTTTTCCCAACTATGTTAGGGTCGGCTTCCAGTCTAACCGGATGCAGCTGAATCAGTATTTTACATAGAGCGACTGCCTATCTGACCTCCACAACCCAGTTAATACTAGGTAATACGATACCCCTTGGTAAGACTGGTTGTCAGACTTACGATTATTTTCACTAAAATAGAAAAAAAACAACCTACTGATCAGTGGGGAGGGGGGAATTCCCAATAAGTGTATGTATGTTTGTCCGCGCATATCTCAAAAATTATATGTCAAATTGCAAAAAACTCTTTTTAGTTGGAGTAGGTATAGTTCAACTTGGGAACAGTGCAAGTTTAAGTATAATCGGTTCAGTAGTGTTTGAGATAGTGATTTTAAGTGGGTATCAGTACCTCGGAAAACGTGTCGCGTTGGCTTAACTGCGTAATTCTAAAAGGTATTATACATGTGGTTCATTGGTGGCATGCGTTTGGCTTGAAAAGGATTTGTGTTTGATACCGCAACTAAAAAGCTAAAATAAAACTTTTTTGCAAAGAAAAAACCGACTTCAAAAAAATACAAAATAAAAACTTTTGCAAAAAACATTCGACTTCCAAAAAAGAAAAGTAGCATAAGTTGCTCCTTATAACATCAGCTATGTGTCAGTTAAAGTATTTACTTTAATATGCATTCAGTAAAAAGCTGTGATTTTGAAATTACAAACAAACACTTTACTATTATTGTTTATTGTAGTATTGTTGCATAACTAGTTTAATTAATTTGATATTGGCGTGTAACTCAATGTGTTTATGGACAACATCATAAAGTTTCCAAACGATGTACTCCGCAGCCGGGCGAGCCGGGCGTGGTGGTGCTTCGGCCCGAGGCGCTGGTGCGCTCCGACTCGGAGTCGGAGACGGAGCCCGACGGCGCGCCGCCCTCGCCGTGCCGCGTGCGCTTCGTCAACGCCAACGTGCTCATCAACGGCCGCTCCTCCATGCCCAACAGGCCCAACAAGGACCGGATCTCTAAGGTAACATAAAAATATAGAAGATTAAAATGATCGAATCGTAAATATCGAACGGATTCTAAGTAAGTCCCGGAGTGTTTACATCCTAGTCCACATACATACTATTAACATTAGAGATATGCTTGCTGACTCAGGTGAACTATGAGACGTGTTATCTAGATGTGGCAATGAAAGCACAGAGACTCTTGAGTGTTCGTGGTGCCAGCTGTGAGCGCGGCGCGGCCACTGTCACACCGCGCGCCGTTCCGCGGCGAGTGCGCGCCGGCACGCAGCTACAACAGTACGCATGCCACACACATCATACGAGTTGTTGTCTCTTTACAACTGGTTTACTTCGACGAGTATCGTATTCTCTTCGCATCTGTTTGTTGTCCTGTAAATCGTATCATCTCTCCTCTCCTTTAAGCTGGCAGCGCCAGGGTAGCCCGCCAAATTCGCGCGGTTTTTTGCAATTAGCAGGTCAGTGTCAGGTTGTATGTTGATTAAGATATGATACGCGACCGTAACAAATATGGCTTCACAGAGTTATAGTCATTAAGAGGGAATGCGGCTGGTGTTTCCTCCATACAAACGCTCTCGCCTGTTTTCTCTCCGGTTTATGACTTTAAAGCAATGATTTTTTACAGTAAAATAAATATCAACCTCTTCTATGTCCCTATGTTTTCCTTTTTGATGATACATAATCTTTATAAGCACTAGAACCTTTACAAAATGCTCTAAATTGCCTATTTAGACCGCCCCTCAACGGAGGCCTAGTGTACAAATTTGTAACTATTAATGAACAAAGAAAAACATAGGGACACAGTATATGTATATCCTTCTTATTCAGTTTATGAAATATCTTTTTAATTGGTCCAATATTGGACAATATTGACTATTCGCCCTCGAATTATAACTTTACTGAGGCTATTCAGTCGGAGCTGCAGTTATCCTTGTCGCACGAATTTGAGGGCGGGGCCACGGGAAGTTGTATACGTACACAGACGGAATAGTGATGTGTAGTAGTTAAAAATAATATCGATAAACTAGTGTTGTAAACAGTTATCGATAAACGCATTTTTGCATAATTATGCTGTTTAGTCGGTCAAGGGGAGAGCGGCGGTGACCCAGTGGTGGCAGCCCCGACCTACGAGCAGTAAGTCGTGGGTACGAACCCAGGCAGGCGCATTAATTTGTGTAATTTATTTTATCACCACTGCTCTCAAACGGTGAAAGCAAGAGTCTCATAGACCGCATTTCTCCAGTTCATATAATCCCATTTAATGACTTTTTCATGAAATAGTCATTAAATGGAATTAAATGAACTTAGAGGGTTGTATTGATGATTATAATTCTGTAACTACGTACGTGTTATGGTCGCGAATCATATTTTGTTTCATATATAGCTTGAAACTGATCTACAAATTGCAAAAAACCTAAGAAAATCCACCTTCCACCTTAACTGGTCCGTCGCACTGTTATCAGTTTTTTCAGTTCAGATACAGCGATGACAGTAATGCCCAGAACTCAAGCGCTGGAAGAAAGACAAGTCCCATTTCTAACATTGTAGCTCTGCATCAAATGGCATATTTGTTTGAAATCTCTCATCATTTCGTCACGCAGCATTGTTTTGTGCTGGGAAAGAAATGTATTGTGGGAACTTTGTGAGCGCGCCACTGGAGGTGGGGGAAGGGCTCGCCACGTGTTTGCTGCGCGCGACCGTTGCTGGCACACGCTGGATATGACCGGCGGCGCGCGACCGATGCTGGCACACGCTGGATATGACCGGCGGCGTGCGACCGATGCTGGCACACGCTGGATATGACCGGCGGCGCGCGACCGATGCTGGCACACGCTGGACGTGACCGGCGGCGCGCGACCGATGCTGGCACACGCTGGATATGACCGGCGGCGTGCGACCGATGCTGGCACACGCTCGACGTGACCGGCGACCGCGTGTGTCCGCGGTGCTGACACCGCCTTCCTACGACTCTGAATATACTGCATAAATTCGCTAGAAATTCGGCCATGTTGATTGAAAAAAATATTCACCGACTCATCGAGAGTCCGATTTTTAGAGTCGTTGTCTTGCAACTGTTTTTAACTGACACCGCAGTTCGCTGGGTTATGAAACTCACTTGCCGTGTATGCACGCGGCTAAGTTTGTTAACTAAACCATTTTTTTCAAATGAGCTAGGCTTATTTGGCGCAGCCGTGACGCACAATATCATGTTTCTTGTTAAGATTTAAGTTTTCTCTAATTGCTATTATTGTGAGTATTGTGTCAAATAAATGTATTTTCTTTGTAGTCTTTTTAACTATATTTTTACTATATGTATTGGTGATTGGTGATCTAGAGAGTCGTGTCATTTGCTTGTTTCCTGCTCGTTCGTTCTGGCGTAGTCGCGTTTTAGAGTCATTATGGTTGATTTGTACATAATGGCATAGACGTAGGTAAATACGTAGTCACTTGGAACAGTTTTCAACATTTAAAAGATAACAACTAACATAAGTGATGCTATTTTCAGCTGAAGCTGCAGTTCGACGACTCGCTGACGCGCACGTTCGAGTACCCTTCGGAGACGTCCCTGTGCGAGGAGGCCCCGGTCCCGGCGGGCCTGGAGAGCCCCGTGGCCCCGGCGGGCCCCGTCGCCCCGGCGAGCCCCGCGACCCCGGCAGGCCCCGTGGCCCCGACGGGTCCCGCGACCCCGGCGGACCCCGCGGCCCCGGCTGACCCCGCGCCCGAGGGCACGCCACAGCTGGCGGAGTCCGTACTGCACTCCACGCTCGCCGCTAACACACATATCAGTAAGTATCCCACAAAATATTTGAATGTCTCTCCTCTGCTGGACATGTAGTCCTGTCACAGTCACGTTACCTCTGAGCTTGCGTCACTGATACTGTGACAGGGATCTCTATTCTCGTAACAATAAGGATCCTGGTGAATTGCAGCTGTCAGAGGTAGAATAATTGTGAAAGGACTGTAGCCTCATGAGAGTGCACGCGCTCGCCACTCGAGTCATACGATCTGATAAGTGTGGCGCTGACAACCTTGAAGCACTCGACTGAGCCACTCCATCGATGCGCAATCTTGCCGCGCGTTGCTTCGTGTCCCAGAGATAAATTGTGAGAAACGATCTTAATAACAATCATTTTAATGACGTCTTTTCCAACATCCAATGGTTTGATGTAAGCAAAATATGTCTGGGCTAAACTAAACACTAAAGTAGCAATATGCGCGGTTTCCACGTGCGCCGATACACGCGACGACTTCAAGAGCTGTGTGTCGGCGCTCACTTGAGCTCGGGGATTTCTGTGCCGCTGCGAGTGGTCACTACAGAAACTGTCGCGTGATGGGGGATGGGGAGCGAATCGCTCTAAATGCGGCGCCCTCCGGCTGTACGTAGATTAGGTGGTAACCAGACATAATCGCAGGCCTTTTCCCGGTATTATAAACTGAATGTGTCATCTGAAATAGAAGCAATCGTGACGACTGTCTCCACTCTACTGGTAACCAGCATTACTGGTTACATGTAGTGTTGTTCTGCGCTTGCGCACTCAATCGAACAGTTCGTCGTGTCACGACCCTCGATGCTGTAATGTTACGATGTCAAGTTATGTGAGTTGTTGTGGTGGCGACAGTATACCTGCTGCCGCGCGCCGAGACCTTCGTGTGACGTCACGCCGCCGGCCACGCCCACCGCCCGACCAGCACACTGCACATATTTGCCACTTGTGTCGTAATGCAGCTAGGCTCCCGCGAGCAACACGTTTATTTTGTTTTTGTGTACATTCGTAGCCCGCGTGACAGAAGCGATATTGTTGCCAAATAAATCCACAATCATTAATATGTTGGTCGTTTGATTCTATGTAAGTGGCTCAGTCGTAGTTAGTTTCGTCGTTGTATGTAGTCACTTGCACTTCCGCGACTTCGTCCGCATAAATTGTGATAGCTCGGCTAATTTGCGTGGTATAAATATAATTTAATTTACTTTGGGTTACATTATTATTGCAATTTTCTTAAGGATCTCAATTTTTTTGAAAATATTTTTTTCCTAATCATTTAGCTTCCTATTGGTGAAAAAATGGTTCAAATCGAATCTGTTTCGTTACAAACATTTTCCTCTTTATAATATTAGTGTAGATAATTTTGACAAACCTGTAAGACGCGCCGTACTCAACCCACAGATTTGATCTTGGCACTCGCAGTGACGGTCGCGTGCGTCAATCAGTCTCGATAAGATAGGGAATCTTATCGAGACTGATTGACGCACGCGACCTACCCTCATAAATATTTTTCATCCAGTTTTTTCGAACATATACACGTTTACAACGATAAATCGCTGCACACTTATTGTGACAGCAGGCATTTTGCAGAAGCTCAGTATGATGTAACGCAAGCGGTTAGAAACTGCAAAATCATCGTATTACATTATCATACGCCTGGGTCGGCTTCCAGTCTAACCGGATGCAGCTAAATACCAGTATTTTAAATGGAGCGAGACTGCCTGTCTGACCTCCACAACCCAGTTAGTACTGGGTAATACGATATCCCTTGGTAAGACTGGTTGTCAGACGTTCGGATTTCCTGTAATGACTGTCAAAGAGCTACAAATGACAGCCGGGAGCAACGGCTTAGCAAGCTTAGGCAAGGGCCCAGTCCGGTAACATTGACAGCCCGGCGAATATTCGCACAGGTTTACAATGTTTTTTTGACTTAAGTTATTAATGAATTGCAATTACTTTTAGTGCACCATAATATTGGTTATATGTTTAATAACTACGTATTTTTTAAAGTTCATAAAACTCGCTCTTGTTGCGTAAATCTGGCGTTGAAAAGAGGTCTCTCGCGCCCAACGCGAGTCCGAAGTCTGTTTCCGCACTCGTTCTGAGGCAACAGAGGCTGAATCGCAACATCTATCGAGCCAATAAATTCCTTTATATCCTTGTCTTCTTGTTCTGGCTCGTTAGTTAGCTTCGCTTACAATAATATCGTCAAATTTCCCGAATAAAAAAAAACATTAAAATTAACGTAAACTGACAATTATTAGTATTCCAAAACACCCATAAAATTACAGTTTATATACAGAAACGTTTGCTATATTTCCTCAGTGGCCGCCGAGCGGTCGAGGTAGAAGGACGTCGGAATATCGTCAATTGTTTTCCGGACATCTCACTCGCACAATCATGCTGTTGCGCTCATGTTATGTCATGCAGGCTGCTCTACTTAATTATTTTAACCGACTGCAAAGAGGAGAAAGGTTATGTTTTTATCTAAGAAAAAAACAATATTGATAAACACATTTCTAAATTAATTTTAAACCTAACCTGTTTTTTCAAAAATTTGGTCTTGTCTAAACTTTTAGTTAACATATCTGCTAAGTTAAATTTTGTATCAATTTTTACAATATCAATTATACCCTTTTCATAGTTTTCATTTAGCAGTATATTCTGCAAAAGTCGAACACTTAGTTACTCTACTTTGTTTATGTGTTTTCCAAAAAATTAAGTTTCCAAATAATTTAATAATTAAACCTGTTATACATTTTCTATCTACATTATCTCCTGCATGGTCAGAGTGTACCATACAATCTAATGTTTCAGAGTTTACATTATCATAGTAAGTTAACTCTAAATCCTTAGTCTTGTACAACAATTTTAAGATTCTTATGGCATATTTGTAATGTGTTCGGTCATAACAACTTTGATATCGACTTAAGAAATTAACACTGTACGCTATATCTGGCCTAGTGCCTGTACTAATATACAATAATTCACCAATTATATTACTATACCTACTTCTATAGCTTGTTCTAATTTTCAGTTGCCTCCATTTCAGTATCATATAACTTACTATTTTCCAAATTATATTTGACAGCCAAAGATTCAATATATTTTGTTTGACTTAAGGTCATTTTATTCCTATGCCAAAATAACTTTTTAATTTTTCCTAGGTCTTTCATAACAAATTTTTCCTTTAAGCTAGTTTTTACCTTTTTTACATTATCTTTATCTTTACAACAAATTAGGAGATCATCAACGAATATTAATATATATATCGGATCTTTGCTTGCTCTGTTTACATATAAACAGTAATCATAGTCACTTCTAACAAAGTTCATTTTTTCAATTTTGTTGAAACAGTCATACCACACTTTAGGGCTCTCTCTCAGACCATAGAGTGCTTTTTGCAATTTATAAACTTTATTATCTCCAGTTTCATAATCTTTTGGTTATTTATAAATACTTCTGACTTAACATGACCATTTAAAAACGCTGTCTCAACATCCATTTGTTCTATGAATAAATTATTTTTACAACTGTATATAAAATTTTCAATGTTTGTATTTTTCCTACTGGTGAATAAACATTTTCAAGATAATCCTTTTGCTGGAATCCTCGTACAACTAATCTAGCTGTATAAATATTGTTACTTTTAATTTTAAAGACCCATTTGACATCAATAACCTTTTTATCTTTTGGCCGTTCAACAATTTGCCATGTGTTGTTTTTGTTTAAGCTATTTATTTCTGAGTCCATCGCTACCTGCCATTGCTTATAATCGTGGGAGCTCATCGCCGCCTCAAATGTATTTGGTACATTTGCAATAAGATTTACAGAAATAAAATGAAAATTCTCTTTCTTTTTGACCTTTCTTCTATTACAAGCTTGTTCCTATTGTTACTTAAATTATCATCACTAACAAGATCTGCCACAGAATTATTAGAGCTAGTTTCATTTGAATCTACATAGTCTTCATTAGTGTCAGTTTTAAATAATTTGTTTCTTTCCACCTTTTTATATTTGAAGTTCTATTTTCCAAGTCCTTTTCATCATCAAGTTTTTCTAAACAAATTAATTGAGTATTTTCTTCAACTACTTGTACATGTCTAGCATTAATTATTCTATAATTTAATAAACTTCTGGAACCCTGACATAAACTCTACTTCCATAAAACTTTAAATGCTCAACATTTGGTTTAATACCCAAAATATTTCGTAGGGAGTATTCTCTACTGTATTAGCAATTGTACGATTTTTTTAATATGCTGCTTATTTTATAACTTTAGGCCTTCTGTGAATTTTAGCTTCTCTCATTAAGCATCTGCCTATGTCCATGGCAGATCTATTATACCTTTCCGCTCCTCCATTTAATTCATGGACATAGGGTGGACATGCTAATAACTCTATTCCCTTTTGTCTAATGAAATTATAAATATCTCGATTTAAATATTCTTTGCCATTAACGCACTGTAATTTCTTTACTCTTTTATTAAATTTATTTTCTACTAAATTAACAAAATCTATAAAACAATTTGCAGTTTCTGCTTTGCTTTTAATACAAAAAATCCTCGTACATTTACTGTAGTCATCGATAAATGTCAAAAAATGTATTTCCCCGACATAACCAGTTGTGCTATGTGGACCGTTTAGATCAGTATGTATCAATTCTAAAATTTCAGTAGTCTTAGTTCTATTATTTTCAAAAGGTACACTAGCCATTTTGCTTTCAATACAATTTGAACATTTAATTTCTGTACTTTCAATCTTATTTATTTAAACTTTATGTACAAGAGTGGTACATAGCCGGACTTAATGCCACAAGGCATTCTCTACCAGTCAACCTTTGGGTTAAATAAGAAAACATTGTGATAGGGTTCAAAATAAATATATAAAAATAACTTCTTGCTTTCGAAAGTTTATATAGGCACTTATAAAATGATACGAATACACATATACAAATAAAATAAACTAATACATATTTTAACAAATACTGAACTAAAAACGAGGATCCTAATAATAATTACCATTTTTATATTTTTAAATGTTTTTTTTATGTCACTTTATATAGAAATATTTAAAAATATAAATTGTATGTTAAGAATATAAATAAAGGAAAAATTACCATTACCTTTTTTTATATTATTATATATGGTTTTTTTTTAAGAAATATTTAAAAATGTAATTAGTGTGTAGGAAAATAAATAAAGGAAATTAAATTACCATGACTCGACTTCTAATAGAGAGAGCTATTTATTCTGACTTAAATAGTAGTTACGCACTTTTCTTTTAAAAGTGAATTTGCTTTCAGCTTGTTTAATACCAAAAGCTAGCGCGTTCCAGAGCTTTATAGTAGAGATAGCGTAAGAATTTCACATAAAGCCGGTGCGGTGTGAAGGAATTTGGAGAAGTAGATTTTTGGAAGCTCGAAGGTTACGACTGTGAGAACTGCCCAACACTTTGAAATACGTTTTTAGATAATCGGGAGCACATTGATCGTTCATAGGAAGAGCATGCAGAGAGATCTGAGGGATCTCCTGAGTTGGATAGGCAACCATTTAAGCTGAGAACGGAAGGAAGAAATGTGATTGTATTTACGAAGGCCAAAAACAAAGCGAATACAATTGTTTAGAAGACGATCCAATTTGTTAAGAAGTTCTTGGGAAAGATCAGGATAACAAACATCAGCATAGTCGATGATGGGGAGCACAAGTGACAACGTGAGTTTGGTGCTAGATGGGAGGAAATGCTTGAATCTATAGAGAGACCGCAGTGAGAACGTGACTTTCTGGCTCACCTGAGCCACATGTTTATTACAACTCAAACTGCCGTCAATGTGCAGACCTAAGTCTTTTACGTGAGGTGAAAGAGAAATGACGGAGTTCTCGTAGATTAATGGCATAAGATGGCTAGTGTTCACATTTCTCAAATAGTAAGAACTACCAATGAGGATGGCCTGTCATTTCCCGACGTTAACAGAAACCCCGAATTTGCCAGACCATTCTTCGATAGTTAGAAGATCACCATTGATTGATGAAATGCAATTGTCAAGGTTGGCAATGTCTGACTGAGCGTATAGTTGCAAGTCATCAGCGTGCAGATGGTAAGAACAGTAGTAATGGAGTTGATAAATAATGAGAATAAGCGAGGAGAGAGTATACCGCCTTGTGGAACACCAGTTACCAGGTCGCACCAGTCAGAGCAAACCTGATCAGCGTGATCCGCCTGTTGGTGACCACGAAGATATGATGAAAACCAATCACGTGACAGCGAAGAGACTCCAATTTGAGACAGTATGGCCAGGAGAATGTCGTGATCAACGGTATTAAAAGCATTGGAAAAATCTATTAAAACCAAGACCATTAATCTCGAATTCTCCAGGCCATCCCTTATGTCTTCAGTAACTTTAAGCAGAGCTGTGGCTGTGCTGTGGCCAGGCCGAAAGCCGGATTGGTCGGATTGGACAAAAGGTTATTCTTAAATACATAGAACTATATTTGATTAAGGGCAACTGCTTCTAGGATCTTAGAAAGGAAAGAGAATGGAGATCGGTCTGAAGTGGTTAGCTAAACTAGGGTTGGAAATTTTAGGGAGAGCGATAATATAAGCGTAACGCCACAATGCAGGAAAAACACCAGTCTGCAGAGATGAATTGATGATGTGCGTAATAATTGGAATTAAGTGAGTTAAAATATTTAAGGATCTCAACGTTAGTCACGGGGGAGAAAGAAAAAGAGTCAGGAAACATTGGCTTGAAAGCAATTTCAAGAATAGTTTTATTCTTAACGTCGACTGCAAGCGTAGCAAACGTTGAAAAATGTTTATTAAGAACGTTTAAAGGCAGATTAAGAGATACAATACTAGAGGGGGACTTTGTTATGCCAAGTGATTTGAGAAACTTCCAAATATCAGCCGGTGAAGAATTGAGGACATTTTTACAAATGTATCGGCGTTTAGATGCCCTTACCATCTGGTTGCAGCGGTTTCTAGCCATCTTGTACAGGTTCCAGTTCTCCTTACTGCGGTCCCGCCTATATTTTCTAAAAGCCCGGTCACGTCGTTTCAATGCCATCCGAACTCCAGGGGTAATCCATGGAGCTGGGGGGCGCGTCTTATCGCTAGATGGGGGGCGCGTCTCTGCTGCAGAGCCATCATGCTGAGTGCTGTCGACTCACCTCTGGAATGATCTTAACCTCTACCTCGACCACGACCTCGATGAAATCCACCTCTTTTTTAACCTCTTTGTTGTCCTTGCTGGCGTTGACTGGTTGGATATCTTCCTTGGTAGTTTTTCTGACCGTGCACAACAGTCTTTTTTGAGATGGCCGGTCTTTCCACAGATAGATCGTGCTTTAGTTTTTGTTGAGAACTTAATCATATTGCTTTTCTTGGCTGCGTCACTAGTAGTTATATTTTTCTCTTTTATTTTAGATTTTACATAATCTACTGTTCTTTGTTCTTCTGGAATTACATCAATGACTTCTCCAATATAACTTTAACTTGGAGGTAATGCTATGAGCGGTGACCAGTCAGTTACCAAACATTAATTCAAAAATTTTTACTTGACAAGCAACAATTGGCAAAAACATTATTTGTCATTTCATCATTCTACAACAACAAGTTTACCAAATATTTCACTTAGTAAAATAATTATCCGATAAACTTTTATTTAACAACGTATTATTTGACAAACAATTCATTATTTTTACATTACACAGATGCTGACAGAAACCCTAACCCGGTTAGTTAGGTTCCTTTAAACCCTGCAGACAGAAATAGCCGTCGACCTGCTGACGGAAATGATTAAATATCATCTGATGAATTTTAAAAATAATTGTTTGCCAAATAAATGTACGTAAAATGAGTGTTTATAAAATAATACATCTGCGGAATAAGTTGTTTTCGAAATAAATAGTATACGAAACGTTGGTTGTAAAATGGAAATTTGTCGATGGAGTTTTGGTGAAACTTTAGTGAACCGCTCTGAGCAAGTATCTCATCTTCTCGCTTTCATTTATTTTTCCACCAGCGGCTTTGAAATGATTCGTTGTTTTCTCGAAATCAACAAATAAGTCTTCTACTGTATTGTAATTGTTTAATCTCTTAAATTTTTCCTCTACATATTATTTGCATTGCAGTAGACTGTGTTAGATACATCTTGTCAAACTTTTTCATCATATCGTAAGCTGTTGTACATTCACTAATATATTCTAATTGTTTATCGGAAATGGTGCTCATTATATTCCTTGCTTTTTAATCCATTTTCTTCCAATCGGCTTTTTGATTTACATAGTTAGCAGGCATCACGCAAATGGCGGGCTCGTTACATTCTTTGTATTCTATTTCCAACTTGAATAATTTACTATATCAAAAATGGGCATCATGATGTCTTCAATCTTTGCTTGTTTAGCCATTTTGGTGATGATAATGTTTTTTATTCTTGACTCATAAGTTTCCAACTCACACGAGGCGCGTACCACATACCGCGCGGCCCTTTTCTTTTTCTCACCACGTTTCACTCATTCAACCACCCCACCACGCCTGCTACCATGTTGGAGTGATGGGTATTAATAACGTAGGCCAGGGATCATATTATATATGTTTATTACTACCATATTACTTTAACAGAATTTTACATTTTTAGAATACAGAGATACAAAATAAAAGCAAGCGACGCCATGACAGATACAATAGTTAGATTTATAGACGGCGGTAATGTTGCCATACCATAGATCAATTAATCACATTAAATTTACCACATATTACAACAATGACCATGGTAGTCGAGGGCGCTCCAATCGAATTTGGGGTCAAAATGGAAATTCAAGATGGCGCCGACGAAAATTCTCAGTTTTTCCGTCATGGGTGTTCTGCTCATTTTCGTGGTTTTCGGGGTTTATTTTTTTTTTTTTGTTTATTTTCGTGGTTGGCGTCATGTTCCATTATGCGAAAGCCAAAAAAAAGCCAAAAAAAATGTTTGAAAACGAGTGGTCATGAATTTCAAAATACCTATTCGAAAAAAAAAATATTATCTAGGTCTTTGTATGATGGTTCCAGAAACAATAATAAATATAAGCGTCGAATTGATAAGCTGCTTTTTTTATGTCGGTGAATGTGTAGGTAGAGCAGCTTTAGCATCATCTCAAATAATTTAAGTATGACTAGGTGTCAAAGGGGGAGGCACACACGATGTGTTTTTGTTTTTGCTGTGAGTTTGCGAGTTTTGCACGACAAGACTAACGCCTTAACGTGCTTTCTGAGGCACGGAGGAAACTCGGTATGTAATGGGCGGTCACTCATCCACGGACCGTCCTAGGCAAGTATGGCTTAACCTAAAGATCGACCGAGTGGCTTTTATTATCCAGCCACGA
The DNA here is from genome assembly GCA_905163415.1 of Noctua fimbriata. Classification (NCBI taxonomy): domain Eukaryota; kingdom Metazoa; phylum Arthropoda; class Insecta; order Lepidoptera; family Noctuidae; genus Noctua; species Noctua fimbriata. The sequence goes on from LR990922.1 coordinate 457,274, forward strand.
GCTCCTCAGAATCATTACATACAGGATTTAGAAGGCCCATCACAAGGCACAGAATGCTTGTTTGGTGAACCAAGCATTCTGTTCATCTAGCTAAGTAACACTGCGCAAAAATTTCCTTTTTTTCTTGGGGTGAAAAATCACGGTTTTCGGTATCGCTTAATGTAACGCACTCAACAAACAAAACATTTATTTTAAAAAAGTGTGTAAAATTACACAGTACTAGAAGGTTCTGAGGTACGGTCCAATACAAAAAAAAACACGAGAAGCCGAGTGCCTCTCGGCTTCGTTAAGGCTCCGGCTCGAAGGACCATTAAGATGTATGGTTAGGGACCTTACACCTTGGGTTGATGCTGATTGATACACTGATTACTGATTGATTGATATTTATTGATAAAAGTATGATTGAATGATAGGTGAGTGCACGCGGTGTGAATGCTATTCGTGTACTAAATTGGCCGGCCCGGCGCAGGTAAAATGCTGACGTATTGATATGAAAACTGTGCTGTGCTTGCACTGTACAGTATTTTTACACCTGGCAATAAGCAGTATTTTCAAAGCTAAGCAAGCAATAACGTTTGGTATGCTAGACAGATTGTACGCTATATGAGCACGCTATATTACAAACCGCATACATGACACGCAACGCCTGCACGACTGCACACCACGGATGTGGTATACGCAGGGCTGCTGGGAGACTTCAAAATAAGTTTTACATAATTAGCACAGAGCTCAAAGTTGTGCAACCTCTGGGGCAGGCTGCTTTCGATACGCCTCACGGCTGACGGAACCCGCTTACGTCCATGTGCAGCATCGTAAGCAATAAACATCGAAAGTAGATCAAAATATTGTATAAGGCCTATTTCAGAGCTCAACGGCAACCGGTGCCGGCCGCGCGTTTACTGTCCCACGGGCGACACGTGGTGACGTGGCAACACGCCCGACCGGCCGACCGGCCGCTATAACCTTCAAAATCAAATTTTTTTTTGACATATTAGGTTACAGAAACTTGTTTGAAGCCTCTCGAAGAACTCCTGCACTAGGTGTACCTGTACGTCAGAAGTCAGCGCCCTCTCCCATTTTATTTGGCTTAGATACTAATGTCAACATAGGCATAGACAAATATATGTGCTACAAAAAAAAATATTTTAGAAGAATATATAATATATATAATAAAATAAAAACAGAAATGAAAAGTATGAAAAAATATTAAATAACATCAAAAATATAATCTATTCTTAAGTTAGTGGGAGGTGTGTACGTGTGCGTGTCAAGTTTAGGAAGCGTTCAGGGCGAGTCGTGTGGTGGCCGTGCGTACACTCCGACCGAGATCTATCTATATATCTTCATCGCACGCTCGTTTCATCATAGACCTCATCCATCGCTTTCCATCAGGCGTGATCGCGGTCAAGAGCAGGCCCATTTAGCAATAAAAAAATAAACCATACCATCTCGCTTTGCCTTAGACAAGTTCTTGTCTCCGTCTTAAACTTGCAATTTGGCAGCTGTGCGACAGTGCCAGGAAAATCGCTTATCAACAGTAAGTGCTAGGTTTCGTTCATAAATCTCGGCCTCATTTCCATTATTAAAAAAAACAACAAGAGCGTGCGCGTGCGCACGGAACGCTGTGATAGCATGTTACGACCGATGCTCAGCGCACGCGGCCGGCACCGGCATCGCTCTGAAATGGATCTAGAACTCGCTAGAACCTGATATTCGATGGGTATTGTGATATTTACGGACTTTATTTCTGTTTTTGTATAAGAATATGTCATTTAATAACCGGTACTCTGCACCCGTAAGCTAAGAAGTAGTATCTCAACAAATCTATCTTTTGAGAAAACGAGAGATCTCTTTTTGAGTCCAAGCAAGAGATAATAATAGGTTTGTTTCTCCGCCGGTTATTAAAATGTTCCAATAAAATGGTTATTTGATTATCCTTCTGATGCGAGATTTTTCTGGTTGTCAGATGAATAAAAGAGCATTAATTATTTTTGAGATACCACTTTTTGACGTACAAAGGCATGTTTTTGCCTAAAGACCTTATTACATTTGCCAAAATTTGTCGTTTTAATTTGCCTTTAGTAAGGGAAGCACATTAGAAGCTTCTGAATAATGTAGTCAGTCAGCAAGCACCGTTTGTGCTACATGTAGGATTCTAAGTGCGATTGTCTGAATTTAGGTAAATGTAATAAGGTGTACCTGTAGCCACAGCTGGTGTAGGCTAGCTGTGTGGCTCAGTAGCTGTAGCGCAGTAGTTGAGGCTCGCTTGTCCGCAGCGTCGGCGGCCCTGTCGCGCTACACGCCGCACAAGACGCTCGCCGGCGCCTTCCAGCTCGGCGTGACGCGCCACGAGCCCGACGCCGCGCCCGGTGAGTACCACTCTCCTACTCTAATAGCCATCCACCCACATTTATACTGAAAACGTAAAACGAAATGAAACCAGCCGTTTAACTTCCCACACTAGTCCGTTCAAAGCTGCTCCCGCACATTTGACCTGTATTAATCGATGGCTGTTCATGTTCATTTATCAATATAACAAACAAGTATTGTAAGAGACAAAATCTTTTAAAGCGTCACGGTTCCGAGATATAAACTATCAAGGATGTACTGATGGCGAAAATTATAACTTTGAATATTTAGTCTCATACACTTGTTTCATCGATAACAACTATAGATGAATACAAGTCAAATGCGTGACCACAACTTTGAAAAAAAGGAAAATGCCGGAAGATAGGCAGGCCTTTTAAATTAAAAGTCCTTTGTTGTGTAATAGCCATATACACAGCACACGGACGGACACCTGACACTAGCCACCCAGCATTGCTTTGTATAAAGGTCTGGAACATTTAAAGTAATGGTAGCTCAAAGAGGGGACAAAAGGAGGGGAAGGGCTTTAAATAAATAATTACGTCGCCATATCAGTAAACCATTGTTTATATTTGAATTATAACGCTGAAAAAAGAGAGTATGAGTTGATTTTTTGAAGAAAACAATGATTTTACCGGTCTCTTGGTATCTGTAGTATAACCTTTGAACGGCGGAATGACTTAAATGAAGTTGTACACTCACATTTCACTGAAAGACCAGACTGAAGAAGTGCCACATCCTGCGCGGCTATTTTAGTCTCAGTAAGTATCCATAATTTTTAGACTATATTGAAAAACCCGACCACAACTGTCGGGCAATAGCCAACCACCAGACAGAACACCCGTCTGGTCGGAGGATCCTCCCTTTTCTATAGGGGATGAAGAACTTTACACCCCGTTCTTCATACCCCTAAAAGCTAAAACAATTTAAAATACTCTTTTTAAGCAAAACAAAAATTTAAAACAAAAGTAGTAAATAAAGAAATATTGACTTTGATGGTCTAATTCAGGCGGTTTGCTTCCTAAAACAAGTGCGAGTCGTACTCACACGCACACTGGGTTAGCACGTAACAATATAATAAAAATATTTTGAAGGCTCATTCATATATTATATTGTATTACATTCAACAGCAAAACTGAATTTGTTTTTATAGTATGTTTATAAAAAACAAAGTTACTGTTTCAGTTTTATGAAAAAGTCTCATATCTCAAAAACTGAACATCAAATCTTATTCAAACCAATTTTCGTTGAAAGTTTTTTTTACGTTCTATAATCCTATATTTTTACAGAATTTTCCTCTTACTTTAGAAATTAGGGGGGGGGGGACACATTCTACCACTTTGGAAGTGTCTATCTTTCAAACAATTGACTTTGAGAAAAAATTTTTTTTAGGAACCTCAATGTCATTTTTAAAGTCCTCTATAGAAACCCGCATGAGTAGATGTGATGAACAAAAACAATTTGTTTCAGTTCCATGTATGGGGAGCCCACCTTAATCTTTTATTTTTTTATTCTTGTATTTAAATCGTAAAGCGGTTCACAGAATACTACTACCAAGTACTACTATCTACCTACCAAGTTTCAACTGTGTAGTCCTAAGTAATAAACTGGCTGTGACATACGGACAGACAGACAGACATGACGAATCTATAAGGGTTCCGTTTTTTGCCATTCGGCTACGGAACCCTAAAAACGAACTAAGACCGCTTTTCTTCTATTTTTCACATTTGTGCATTTAGGAACAATGAACACACCAAAATGATGGCCAATATGCCAGCTGTCATAGTTTTGATTGGCTCTAAACATAAAAATGCAAGGTGGCTCGATAAAGGTGTCCGGAAGTGTAAAATGGTATTAGTAGACAATGAGAGCTATCGTTTATGAGTTCACCAGATGGCACCACTGTCGAGTAAGGTCCTGTCATTAATTTTATTTTATACTTTAAAGTACCAATAACTTCAGAAACATATTTACAAATATTCTCCCTAACATTAACAAGCATGAAACATTTAAAAATCATTCTACCTCCAAGAACTAACGAATAAGATCCTAAGTTGCTACTAGCAATCTAGACCACAATCATGAATATTAATAAAAAAGACATGATAAAAAGCACGCAACCCGCGAACACTTGTATGACATCTGACATTTGGGTAGACCTTACTCTACACGAACGCCTCTAGCAGCGAATTCATGCAGTATAGCTCCCATTACTGTAAGAAATTATACAGAGTGTAAACGGGCTCTTCACGAAGCCGTCATTCTATATATCAAAATAAGTAACTCTACTCAAAAATTATTGCTGCGAAGCGACTTTTTTTGGGGTTAAAATCACGTTTTACGGTGAGACTCAATGTAACGCACTCAAAGCATTGTGCTGATGGATGCCTTGAATAGTACGGGGGTCGTGGAGGTACTCAAAGTAAAGTAATAACATTAAATTATTAAAACTTGTACTTTAAAAAAAACTTATGAAAAAGTTGAAACTTTGACCCTCATTATCTCCGGAACTAGAAGGAGCATACCTGGGAAAGGTATGGTGTAGAACAAAAAAAATGATCGCAGTGACGTACAGTGGGACGAAAATCGAGTTTCATAGACATTTTTTTTTCCTTTTTCTGGCTGGAAACCAATGCAGTTAAAGAAGCACCAAAATTATCATATTTTTACACCTCAGGTGATTCTGCCGCGAAAATATTTTTTACACTAAAAAATGTATGGATGAAAACAAAAATCCATTTTAATCGGGACTCGTAAGACTATATAAGATTGGGGCTTCTTTAACTGGTCTGCATTGGTTTTCAGCAGAAAACAAAACAAAAATTGCAAGTGGTTTATGTCTATGAAACTCGATTTTCGTCCCACTATGTGACGAGGAGAATTAGATTTATTTTAGATTCTGGGACTAAACTTCATAAAGTCTGGTTCAACACTAGTGCAGTTTTACTTTGTATCGTGCAAGTTCCTAGTTGACATAGTGTTTGATGCGCAGCGCCTGCAAGCAGTGCGGGGGGCTCAGGCGGAGATGGAGGCGCGGGGGAGGCGGAGGGCGAAGGGGACGCGCGGCCGTGTGGCGCGGACGCGGCGCGCTCGTGGAGCGAGGCGCGCACGCACGCCACCGACCTGCTGTTCTAGTCACACACTCACAGGTACGTACACCTGCCGGTGCGGGGGGGGCGCTCGTGGAGCGAGGCGCGCACGCACGCCACCGACCTGCTGTTCTAGTCACACACTCACAGGTACGTACACCTGCCGGTGCGGGGGGGGCGCTCGTGGAGCGAGGCGCGCACGCACGCCACCGACCTGCTGTTCTAGTCACACACTCACAGGTACGTACACCTGCCGGTGCGGGGGGGGCGCTCGTGGAGCGAGGCGCGCACGCACGCCACCGACCTGCTGTTCTAGTCACACACTCACAGGTACGTACACCTGCCGGTGCGGGGGGCGCGCTCGTGGAGCGAGGCGCGCACGCACGCCACCGACCTGCTGTTCTAGTCACACACTCACAGGTACGTACACCTGCCGGTGCGGGGGGGGCGCTCGTGGAGCGAGGCGCGCACGCACGCCACCGACCTGCTGTTCTAGTCACACACTCACAGGTACGTACACCTGCCGGTGCGGGGGGGGCGCTCGTGGAGCGAGGCGCGCACGCACGCCACCGACCTGCTGTTCTAGTCACACACTCACAGGTACGTACACCTGCCGGTGCGGGGGGGGCGCTCGTGGAGCGAGGCGCGCACGCACGCCACCGACCTGCTGTTCTAGTCACACACTCACAGGTACGTACACCTGCCGGTGCGGGGGGGGCGCTCGTGGAGCGAGGCGCGCACGCACGCCACCGACCTGCTGTTCTAGTCACACACTCACAGGTACGTACACCTGCCGGTGCGGGGGGGGCGCTCGTGGAGCGAGGCGCGCACGCACGCCACCGACCTGCTGTTCTAGTCACACACTCACAGGTACGTACACCTGCCGGTGCGGGGGGGGCGCTCGTGGAGCGAGGCGCGCACGCACGCCACCGACCTGCTGTTCTAGTCACACACTCACAGGTACGTACACCTGCCGGTGCGGGGGGGGCGCTCGTGGAGCGAGGCGCGCACGCACGCCACCGACCTGCTGTTCTAGTCACACACTCACAGGTACGTACACCTGCCGGTGCGGGGGGGGCGCTCGTGGAGCGAGGCGCGCACGCACGCCACCGACCTGCTGTTCTAGTCACACACTCACAGGTACGTACACCTGCCGGTGCGGGGGGGGCGCTCGTGGAGCGAGGCGCGCACGCACGCCACCGACCTGCTGTTCTAGTCACACACTCACAGGTACGTACACCTGCCGGTGCGGGGGGCGCGCTCGTGGAGCGAGGCGCGCACGCACGCCACCGACCTGCTGTTCTAGTCACACACTCACAGGTACGTACACCTGCCGGTGCGGGGGGGGCGCTCGTGGAGCGAGGCGCGCACGCACGCCACCGACCTGCTGTTCTAGTCACACACTCACAGGTACGTACACCTGCCGGTGCGGGGGGGGCGCTCGTGGAGCGAGGCGCGCACGCACGCCACCGACCTGCTGTTCTAGTCACACACTCACAGGTACGTACACCTGCCGGTGCGGGGGGGGCGCTCGTGGAGCGAGGCGCGCACGCACGCCACCGACCTGCTGTTCTAGTCACACACTCACAGGTACGTACACCTGCCGGTGCGGGGGGCGCGCTCGTGGAGCGAGGCGCGCACGCACGCCACCGACCTGCTGTTCTAGTCACACACTCACAGGTACGTACACCTGCCGGTGCGGGGGGGGCGCTCGTGGAGCGAGGCGCGCACGCACGCCACCGACCTGCTGTTCTAGTCACACACTCACAGGTACGTACACCTGCCGGTGCGGGGGGGGCGCTCGTGGAGCGAGGCGCGCACGCACGCCACCGACCTGCTGTTCTAGTCACACACTCACAGGTACGTACACCTGCCGGTGCGGGGGGGGCGCTCGTGGAGCGAGGCGCGCACGCACGCCACCGACCTGCTGTTCTAGTCACACACTCACAGGTACGTACACCTGCCGGTGCGGGGGGGGCGCTCGTGGAGCGAGGCGCGCACGCACGCCACCGACCTGCTGTTCTAGTCACACACTCACAGGTACGTACACCTGCCGGTGCGGGGGGGGCGCTCGTGGAGCGAGGCGCGCACGCACGCCACCGACCTGCTGTTCTAGTCACACACTCACAGGTACGTACACCTGCCGGTGCGGGGGGGGCGCTCGTGGAGCGAGGCGCGCACGCACGCCACCGACCTGCTGTTCTAGTCACACACTCACAGGTACGTACACCTGCCGGTGCGGGGGGGGCGCTCGTGGAGCGAGGCGCGCACGCACGCCACCGACCTGCTGTTCTAGTCACACACTCACAGGTACGTACACCTGCCGGTGCGGGGGGGGCGCTCGTGGAGCGAGGCGCGCACGCACGCCACCGACCTGCTGTTCTAGTCACACACTCACAGGTACGTACACCTGCCGGTGCGGGGGGGGCGCTCGTGGAGCGAGGCGCGCACGCACGCCACCGACCTGCTGTTCTAGTCACACACTCACAGGTACGTACACCTGCCGGTGCGGGGGGGGCGCTCGTGGAGCGAGGCGCGCACGCACGCCACCGACCTGCTGTTCTAGTCACACACTCACAGGTACGTACACCTGCCGGTGCGGGGGGCGCGCTCGTGGAGCGAGGCGCGCACGCACGCCACCGACCTGCTGTTCTAGTCACACACTCACAGGTACGTACACCTGCCGGTGCGGGGGGGGCGCTCGTGGAGCGAGGCGCGCACGCACGCCACCGACCTCACGCTCACACGTATCGTCCGACTCCAGACCAAGGGCCCGCTATAATCAGAAACTACGCGCTTTGACGTGGAGTTGCGGACACCAGCCCGTTATCATTACAATACAAAAAGAAAAGAATAACAAAGCAACTGTATTATGAGGGCTTTCCATGGTCCATGATATTTTTATGAGTTTCTAATAATTACAGCAAGATGTTATATTTCAATTGATGTATACAATGAAATTTGTTTCGTCAACAGGTCGCGGAGACAGGATTAGATGAAGTCGCCGAGGAGGGCGGGGTGCGGGGCCCGGCGTGACGTCACGCGCGCTCGCTGGGTTCAGTCGACGCTGTTCAAACTGCTCAACTATGTATATCCGCGTAGGTTAAGTGCATCGAGTCATATCTGTCGGCGCTCGGCGATACATTACCGTAATCAACTACCGTTGCCGAGTGACCGAGCTCGACTGATTAGGTGATAACGACTTCAACTTAACGTTTTGAGACATTTTGGAGCATTTAAATGATTTTATGTATTTAATAAATAGTTCTTAGTCTATGACGGAGCATAGACAAATAGACAAGCTGTGAGGCGCCTGTCGCGCGTGTATTGTGATCACATACATCTCATTCCACATGGCATTCCTAAATTTTGTAAGAATCTTTACTATCCATTTTTAAAGATTTACAAGTTTTTATTGAATCTTAATTCGATAGCAAAAGAGGTCAATGTATTGTTAAAAAGAAAAGTGTATATTTTTTATAAAATTTCTTACGAACCTTGGCTAATCAGAACTGAAAACAAGTGTTTTTTACAATTGCTTAGTAAATGTATTTAATTGTAATTGATAAACATGCTAAGAGGAGCTGTGCCTTCGCTAGAGCTGCGCTTCACCCGCGTGTCGCTCCGGCAGTAGTACACTACTACTGCACCGCGGCAGTAGTACACTACTACTGCACCGCGGCAGTAGCGCACTGCCGCCGGGAGGAGCCCACTAGTTACTGTTATGTACGTAGATGTAATGTTTCGTTCGGGCACGCTGTAAGAGTGTCATAATTATATTATATTGTTCGTATGTATCGCCTGCGCCGCACGCGCGCTTCGCCCGTGCCGCACACGTGTCACACGCGCGGCACGCACGAGCCGCGTGCGGCGCAGGCGCAGGCCGCCCGGCCGACACTTGCCAATGCCTAGTTGTATCGTACTTTACGCATATTATGACATTTATGTGGTTCATTATTATTATTATAGTAGTAACTGATATAATTATCTTGTAGGAATGCAATATTTTGCGTTTATTTTTTGTAAATTGAGGTGCGAATCGGTGAGATCTTGATAGTGATTTGTAAGGAAACGTGTACAAAAGAAGTTATATGTAATCATTACTAGTAGTCGTTAGAAGGAGTCGGATGTCGACGACGAGTGAGCGCCCTCCGCGAGACGCGCCACGTGACCGCGTAGGCCCCAGGCTGTAGTAGTTAGATGTAACATTGTGATGTGCTCGTGTCGTGTACAAATTGTCGCCGCGCGGACCAGTCACTGCGCTGCGTGATACGTTACTTGTATTGTATACCCATTATGTATTGATCCAGAATTGCAATAAAATTATATAGAAATGGACTCAAACGGACGTTTTATTGTGCAACATTGACAAGGCATGTAGACACTAGATCAGGAGAGCGTGGCGATGGGCGGCGTCTGGTCCATGTAGGGGTACGTGACGTCCGTGCCGCCGCGCAGCGCCTCCGCGATGGAGCGCTCCGTGCCGAACTGCAGCAGGTACGACATAGAGCCCGCCTGCAACACCGCACGTTACATGTCACACGTTACATGCACGCAAGGTTACATTCTAAACACACGTCGGTCTTGTCTTCTTTTACATCTTTGAAGATCGTCGCTCTACTGTTCATTTTTGTTGTGTAGATACCTTTTTTTCTACTCAAAATACAAGTATAAATTAAATATCCTCCTTTAGAACTTCGCAGGTGTGTCTTCACCACACAAGCAAGCAAGCATAGTTTCCCTATTATCTATATTATCGACGGACACATATCTAAAAAATACTTTTTTTTTTAATATTGTATACACCCCAGCACATTAAGCTCGACCCCCAACATACCCATAACTACGCTACATTCAATATAGAGAATTGTCGGAAAGAGACTAAGCATCGTGGCATCGGTCAATCACAGTGCGGTAACGTTTAATGCTTTGCACTTACACACAAAGTCGCACTTTTTTGCATCGTGTTGTGTCGTCCGTCAACCGTTCTCTAATATCGCTCGGCTGGGATTCAAGGTCATTACGAATATTTTTTTGCTGTCGAAGTGTGTGAAGTAATAATTATGGTGCCATAATTATCGCCACAACAGTGGCAGCTGATATTGTTGTAACACAATTTTTTTTTGTATTTTTACGTATTAGTGCACAGGTGCAGCGCAAATAGAAAAATAATGTAACCATAACAATCATTATGCGACGAACTCAACTCGTATGCAACAAAATAATATTATTAAATTACTTACATTATACCTATAGGTAAAAATTAACAACAATATCAGCTGCCACTGTTGTGGCGATAATTATGGCACCATAAATATTACTCCACACACTTCGACAGCAAAAAAATATTCGTAATGACCTTGAATCCCAGCCGAGCGATATTAGGGAACTGCATGGTACGGCGCGGCGGGGATACAATACCATACGGTCTGCGCTTGAGAGAGACGAAATAACAACAACATATCGGACCCTCTCGCACGATTCGCAGCGTTCAACTTCTAATAGTTCAAAGTCCAAACAGTCGAGCTTGATGAGCGGCCGTGTGTACGTAAGCAGTGTGGAATGCCATTCTTTAACTGATAGGAAATGTGATTGAATTATAAAAATGGATTTTTTTTATATATTTTTAGTAAGCTGATCCGTTCTAGAATAATTTAAAGTAGGTAATAATAAAATAAAATATTTAAAAACAAAAACCTGACTGCGTAAAAAAAACTAAATAAAAACCAGAAAGAAAAAAACAAGCCCAGTAGTTTATGTTGTTAAAAGTAATACTGAACAACTCAAATCAGTCGGGACCCGTTTAAATTTTACGTACGTTACGTGGTGTTTACGCACAATATTGTAATTTCCTTTAGAAAAACTCGTAGATAACTTGAAACTTGTATAATATCGATTAATTTGGAATTTTCTTTTGCGGAGCCGAAATGATTACAAAATTTTCTCGCTGACCTACCTTCAGAATACTGAATATAATTTTTTTTTAAATGCTATGGACGCAAAACACATAGGTGATGAATTGCTCTAAAACTGTGAGCAGGCGCGTACATAAAACTGTGAGCAGGCGCGTACATAAAACTGTGAGCAGGCGCGTACATAAAACTGTGAGCAGGCGCGTACATAAAACTGTGAGCAGGCGCGTACATAAAACTGTGAGCAGGCGCGTACATAAAACTGTGAGCAGGCGCGTACATAAAACTCCCCCGTTGAAGGATGGAGAGCTAACACGTGGTAAATAAAAGAATGGGTCCCCATTGTTAATTCTTCTATTCTGCATAACAATTTATCTATTATAAAACTATTTCAATGGTGTAGTTATTCAGTATTACTTTTAACGACATTCAAAATTACTGGGCTTGTTTTTTTTCTTTTTAGTTTTAATTTGTTTCAGGTATTTTTTTTTGTTTTTTTACGCAGTCGGGTTTATTGTTTATTTTATACTTTTTAGTAAGGATTCATTAACTTCGTTATTCTTATTAGGATTATAAGACGGTAAATTTCGCAATCTTATCATTTCATTAAGGGAGTTAATATCATGGGGTTATTTGTATAGTAATTTGCGGTGTTCTAAACTACTGATTATTAGATTTTAAAATATCATGGTCACTAACATTATTATTTACACTAGAAACGAAATATTTACCATGTTTACTGTTTTCTTTGAGTTCCCGATAAAAAAAGAAAACAGTAAACATGGTAAATATTCCGTTTCTAGTGTAAATAATACTGATTATTTGTCCCTCTAGAGAGTTAACCCGGCTCAAAGCTACATAAGCTTGACCTTTAGCAAAAATGCGTGAACTTAAGTAGTCAACTACAGCTCGGTCCAAAGTAGTTCCTTGGAGCTTGTGTACAGTTACACCACAGCACAATATCTATGGCAACGTTTTTCGCTCTATTTCACCCTGTTCACGAAGTGCATCAAATTCTACCGTTGATGTTTTCGATTCTGACTCCTATTCCAGGAACATTGTTTTTAATTTGTTGAAACAAAATGAAAATATTAACTAACGACTAAAGTCAAGCATTAGTACGCCGAAAAAATCTTAAAATAGACACAACCGTCAACGTCGTCTGCACGTTCGGGTTGATCACTATGAAACGAAGCCCGTACCCACTCGCCCGCGCCACCACTCGGCTAGTTCGGCCGCGAGTACCTAACCGCGCCCGCACAGCGCTAGCCGCCGCGCCGGCCGACTCCCGCGCCCGCACAGCGCTAGCCGCCGCGACGGCCGACTCCCGCGCCCCTTCCCGTCTTTCTTATACATATATAAAAATTTCATGGCACGGTGTTTGTGGTCGCACTCCTCCGAAACGGCTCGACCGATTTTTATGATTATTTTTTATGTATATTTGGAAGGCCTCCCACTAGGTGGACCGATGACCTGGTGAATGGGTTGTAGAGTAGTCCCCTAATGTGAATGATGTCGGTCTGCCTGCTCTCAGTGGTTGCACTTCAGAGCTATGATGCGCACAAGTCACTGCATTGTTGCGAAAAAAAACGATAATAGAAATGGTCAGTTTTAGTACCTATTCGAAGTATGGTGTCTCCACAGGTGAAATGAGTTGGTCTGCCGGCTCACAGTGGCAGTATTTCAAAGCAATCACTTTGTGTGCAAGACGCTTATTTGTGGAATACATCGAAACGGGACAATAGGCGAAAACTCTTATGAACCTCGATGCTGCTTTTTTGCCGCCGTATGAAATCAAACTAGTTCAACAGATACTTAGAGCTAAATACGTATCAAATATCTGGATAAGTTCAACCAAAAATCCTCCAAGCTATCTATTGCCAAACTGAACACGGATGGAAAGAAGAACACGGCAAATATGTTCCTCTCTGGTATGCTGGTAACCGACTGTCAGATAGAGTATCTAATGTTACTGTAACAAAATCAGAAAATGACAAGATTTCAGCACGCGTAGTATGACCACCGTAGAAACGGGTTTTTAAACGGAAGAATCGACAAAATGACAGATTGTGTCGACAAAATGACAGATTCCTTTGCAATAACTGTCATTTTGTCGATTCTTCTGTCAACAAATCCTTGTATACGGTGGTCATGCTACGCGTGCTGGTGATGTCAGAGGTATGTTTTATACAATTGCGGGTGTATAGGTAAAAATTGTTAGGAAACCCAACGTTTACATGTATTAGTTTCTTATTAATGACATATTACGGACGTTATGTAGGTGCCTATATCTCAAATTATTATTTAAGTTATACTTACATACAAGTGTTGGTTTTCTTGTTTTTAACCTATACAACGTGTAACAGATTAAGCGCAATACCGCAGACACCCCAATTAGAATATTAAATTATAAGTCTAAAACAACATCCGTAATTAAATAAATTTAAACCAAACCTATTCTTTTTTTATAAAATAGTTATCCTTACTAAACGCAAAACGTATGTGCAACAACATCCCTGCACACACACTCATGCAATGTTAGCGGCCGACGCGACACGCACACCTTAGAGCCCGCCAGCTGACCATAGCTGTAGGCGTTAGATGTGCGTTAGTTCAATGAAGGAATTTTATGTACCTAAAATGTCACAGGACAAATGTCAGGGACCGGTCAATGTGGCGACACTTGGGGGAGGCCTATGTCCAGCAGTGGACGTCTTTCGGCTGAAATGATGATGATGATGATGAAAATGTCACAGACTGATATTATGAACAACTTTTGATACTTCATTGAGTTTAATGTTACTGTGTAATTATTGATAATTTTCTAGTAAGTGAAATTATCAACACGAATCTAAGACTTTAGGCTTAGTAACGGGGATGCATTTAAAACAGCGACTTTTTACCCGAACTACGAAACTAACGAAGGGCGAAGCGCCCGGACTCCGAGCGGCACACGTGGGTAAAAAATATATCTTAGATGCGTAACTTTCGCGATATCAACTACCCCCTGATAAGTCGTGTTTACTGCTTATTACATGAAAAAAAACTTGGGACCGGCTTTGAATTTAGTCTACGCACCGCGCCGCGCGCCGCTGCGTGCCGTTTTTATCAACCTTATCTTTCGAGATTGCACCCCCGCGAATCCCGCGATCCCTCTGATTAGTTGTGTTTAGGTACAGTTTATTGTTGGTACTACAAAAATATTTAAAAACGGCGTGTTTAAAAGATTTGAATCATAACATTTACAGTGATAAGAATATATTGATAGGAAGAAGTAGGTACTACAGAACTGGACTATTTACACTTTATTATTATTAAACGTTTATTTCAGATTATAAATTAACCATAGCATAAATTTACATAATTAATTAAATAAAAAAAAATCAAAATACAATTACAATACCATCATAACGAATTACCCAATTATTAATCATTATCCTATATAATCGAAATACAAAATAGATAACAAGACATTCACTATCTATAACATATAATCGAAATACAAAATAAATAACAAGACATTCACATAACCAAAATTAATAATCTTAAATCAATCAATCGGCGAGGCAGACACGTCACTATCATCTCTGTAAGGCTTCCCCTAGATACCACCAAACTCCTGCGCTCGTTTGCCGACATCTAACGTCCCAACATAATGTTCATCCATTTCTGTTGGATTGGGCAATCAGCACGAGAAGCAATCATCTTCAAGATACCGTTGCTGCTGTCTCTCACGCGCTTAAAAATAGACGCGACTTACGGATAATCGCATGAAAGCCGTCTGTGCGCGCCTCCGCAAACATTTCAGATGCACTGCAGTGACGAGGCAGCCGCAACAGCATCCTGAATATGTTGTTGTACTGTATTCTAATGACATTGGCGGCCCGCCGGGTATGACTCACCCATAAGCTGCTCGAGTAGAAGGATTGGCAGTATGCCTTAAACAGAATGATTTTCACTTCTACTGAACAAAGCGCCAATCTACGTGCAAACATATTTCCTCGCACCGCCAATGCCCTTCGTTCCCTTTCCAAGTCGGCGTCATCAGTCATGTCTTCAGTGACAATGTGCCCCAAGTACTTGAAGCTAGCCACCACCCTCAAAGCCACACCGTTTACCATAATAGTTGGAAAACGGACCGGTGCGTTTTTAGTACCTTTAAATATCAGGACTTCGCTCTTAGAAGAGTTATATTTCAGACCATGCTTTGCTGCGTATGCCTCACATATAGCCACTAATTTCCTAATCGCACATACTGACGGCCCCAGCAATACCATATCGTCCGCGTAGTTTATATTGTTGACACATACGTCATCTATGTGACACCCCGTATGCGTATTGCTGAGCTCACCGATTAGGTCGTTCACGTATAGGTTAAACAATAGAGGAGAGGTCAGTCCCCCCTGCCGCACACCACACTCCATGCCATTCGCGTCCGACAAGGCTCCCGCCCATCTCACCTGGTTTTTCTGACAACCATACCAGTTTTTCAATAAGGCCGTAACCTCAGCTGGTACACCCGCCCTTGCCAACTTGCCCCACAGCTTGTCATAACGTACTGTGTCAAAAGCTTTTGACAAATCCAGGAAGCACGCCTATACCGGCGTCCCCCTATCAGTATAGTACCTCACAGCCTGCTTGACAGACTTACGATCGCACTCTCAGTGGAAAGCCCAGCTCTGAAACCGAACTGGGCATCGTGCAGACTTATGTGTTTATGTAGAATGTTATTAAGCAGGCTGTTAAGCACCTTTGCAATTATGGTTGCCAGTGATATTGGCCGATAATTATTTTTATCAGAGATATCCCCCGTTTTATCCTTTACTATTGGAACGACAATCATTTTTGTCAATTCCTCAGGTAAATATCCATGACATAGACACAGATTATAAAACACGGAGAGTATGCGCGGCAGATGAACCCCAGCATATCTAAGATGTTCGATACTGAGGCCGTCATACCCCGGAGACTTGCGTCTACTCATATCTTTGATAACTTTGCGTATTTCTTTAGCCGTAAAACTAATCGATCTCAGATGGTGAACAGCCTCAAACCTTCAGGTCGATGTGACGTTTTAATAATAGGCTGTAGTCCCCCCCTGAAGTGGTCGCTGAAGTGGTTAGCAATCGTACTGTGATCACTTATGCCATTTACACTCACAGGCAGGCCAGGCTAACTGTTCAGTTTGCCCGTTTGCTTCCAAAACTGTTTGAAATCACTTTTGGCATGATTCGCAGCATGGATGACCATTTTAATTTGCTCTTGTCTATCTTGACACCACTTGAGCTTTTTTTTGAATGATTTCCTACTCTCAACAAACTTTACATTTAGGTTATATTTTGCACTATTTCTGCGATCCACTTTCAATAAAGTTTCAAAATGACCACCGCCTTGTTCTATGCACTTATTTGCACGCTTTCTTAAATTGTATTTCAAT
This sequence comes from Noctua fimbriata, assembly GCA_905163415.1. Classification (NCBI taxonomy): domain Eukaryota; kingdom Metazoa; phylum Arthropoda; class Insecta; order Lepidoptera; family Noctuidae; genus Noctua; species Noctua fimbriata. The sequence continues at coordinate 474,079 of LR990922.1, forward strand.
TTTGTAAGCACTTCAGTATCACTTTTCACCGTCACAAATGCTTGTTCAATTTTTGTTTTTAGTTCCTCGACACTTGTAGATTGACTGACGTACACGAGCGATTGCGACCCCACAAATAAAAGTCTAATGGTGTTATGTCAGGCGATCTGGAAGGCCTCCGTGACCTATCCAACGACTGCCATACTCCGCATCCAGATGCCGTCGAACAGTCCACGTGAAATGCGCGTGGGCACCGTCTTACTGGTCAAAAATGTCACGTGAAAGACCGACAGGGACTTCATCCAGGCAATGTCTCTTGCAGGAACTGCAGGTAGGTATCTCCGGTCAACCGTGGAAGGAAAACGGGGCCGAGTATGAATGTTCCGAGTATACCATCCCACACGTTGACGGAGAACCTATGCTGGAACGAATCCACACGGCAAGCATATGAATTCTCATGCCGCCACAAATGCTGGAAAAAAATGTCACGGAAGTAAATAAAAGAACAACTACACTAGATCACTACCGGTGGATGACTAGCTTTTGTGCTTTTGATGTTAGGTACTCATGTTATTCGGCGGTAGCGGCGGCGTGTGTGTCGGCATTTCGCATAAACGTCAAAGAGGTTGCCGACAAATGCTTTTTCTCTTTGCAATAAGTTCTAAGTTTCTTCGAATTAAATTATTTTATTTTATAAAAATGCCCAAAAATTTGTTTGTTAGTGTGTAGGGCTACTCTGATGACGTTTGGTCGTGCATTCAAATAAGCCTTACTCATTGTAGATACAGTTGGAATTCCTTTAAATTACCTATTTATTTGACGAACACTACTTTTAATGTAAAATGCATTGATATTATTTACGTGCGTGTATTACGAGCTATGAGCGAACTACAAATAATGTCGTGCGTTTTAGTAGCCTTTATTGCTCTGAGTTAAGGTTTCAATTTCCTTGAATTAAGGATTGTTTGTATTAATTTGTCATGATACTGTGTTTCTAATTTAAGTTATTTAAAAGATTTTTCCGTCAACATTTAACACCTATTTTTTATGACGGAAATCGATTCAGAAGCCGATTCTTAAGCAACTACTTTCAGGAATTGCGTTTATTCTGTCGCACGTTGTATATAAGTTGTTTTTTTCGAATATTTTTGAGAAAAAGGTTATTAAAGCAATTGGCCTGTAATTATTGACGCAAAATTTGTCATCTTTTTTATGTACTGGTTTTACTACTGACAGTTTTAATTTCTCCGGAAAAATACCGTGTTCTATGCACAAGTTGATAATATAACTTAAGGGAGCAGCAATTAAAGTTGCTACATCCTTAACGATCTTTATAACCTGCGCTATTTGTATTTCGAAGAGCAGTTACAATTTTGGATGTCTGAAGGAATTGTTGGGGCATGAATATTGATTTAGTGTTAAATGTCAACATATCAACAAAATAGTCATTAAATGTATTTGCCATAGTCTTAGGATCAGTAAGTACCTCGTCTTTGATTATTAGTTTCTCCCTCCTTAGGATAGTTATATTTAGCGTCATCGTCATTAATAACTTTCCACGTTGCTTTGGCTTTATTAACAGCCGTATTTATAAAATAATTGTTCCGGGTCATTTTTGTTAGCGAGATGATTGTTTTGTATTTTTTAGCATAAGATTTAAATTTCATTATATATTCGGTGTCTGAGTATGGCTATAAGTACTTGTAATTTGTGTCTCTTTATTTTGTTTATTAGTCGCGCACTCAAGACGATGTGACGATTCCATAATGAGATTATTTGGTGAGCTTATTCGGTGCAAAGTTTTGTTTTTGCGTGTCGGAGTTGCACTTTTTTTCTCAGGAGTCGAGCATATTTTCTTAAATGTGTTAACAGTCTTAATCATATTTTGTAAATCTGATTTGAGACGAAAGTTCTCAGTATTTAAATCTTCTATTTCTTTATGTGCGCTTAATAATTGACCTTTAAGTATTTTGTTTTCTTCAGTTAACTCACGAACGTCGTCAATTGTATCATGGAAGCTATCAGGATTTTCATATATTGTTTATTGTTTTTTTATGGTTTTCATGTTTTTATTGTCTTATGAATTTTGATCTTATCTTCACAGTTTTTGTATTACACTCGTAGATAACACTGTCACTAAGTCATTAGTCACTGTTTTATCGTTTGACTTATATTTGTTTACTTCTGTACACTAATAGTATTTTAAGAAGATATTTTACACAGAGTGTTTTTTCTCGCGTTAGACTAGATGCAACGCCATCTAGCGTTTGACACTAAATGTGAATTAGACATTACTTAAATTAGACTCTAACACTAGACTAGTTTCTTGAAGAAACCTCACCATCATCATCATTTCAGCCGAAAGACATCCACTGCGGGATATAGGCCTCCCCCAAGTGTCGCCACATTGACCCGCATCCCTGCAACCTTCAACTGGTCATCGGTCCACCTAGTGGGAGGCCTTCCAATGCAACGTGTTCCGGTTCGCAGTCGCCACTCCAGAACTTTTCGGCCTCATCGGTCATCCGTTCTGCGAGCATTGTGCCCCGCCCACAGCCACTTAAGTTTGGCAATTCTCGGGCTACGTCGGTAACCTTGGTTCTCTTGCGGATGTCCTCATTTCTGATTTGATCACGCAAGGAAACTCCGAGTATAGTCCATTACCCTTTGGGTGACTTTAAGCCTTCTGATGAGGCCCATTGTGAGCGACCACGTTTCGGTCCCGTATGTAATCACTGGCAACACACACTGGTCATAGACACTGCAGTACGTTGGACGAAAAGATACCACGCAACTTCCCGAACGCTGCCCAGCCGAGTCGGATTCGACGATTAACCTCTTTCTCGAAGTTAAACCTATCTAACTGGACCGTTTGTCCCAGGTAGACATAATCGTCTACAACTTCGAGTGTAGAGTCTCTGATCTTGATAGGAGGGGTGTAGAGGACGCGACTAAGTGGTACCTAAGCTCAGTGCATAACGAACAGCAACCGGGTGCATTCATTTCCATCATTTTATCGATAGCTTAGCCTAAACGTTACCTAAATAAACCTTTTAAAGTTGTTTGAGTGTTTAAATTAGTAGCGTAGCGAATACTACCAGGTACCACTTAGTCGCGTCCCCTACATTTTGTGGTCTTCTGCTAGATCTTCCCCCGATTCACCTGTGATCTCCCAATGAAGGTTATCAATAGTAGTCCACCGATTGTGCAGAGTTCCACTTGTCAACGATTGATTCGACATCAATATTGTCGACTGCTCTAAGAAACGCTTTAAAATTGCCGGACTGGTTATGGAGCATATCGTCAAGTCTGCTGTGGGCCCCTTTTGAGTCGAAGGTTGGAGTTGCTGTTGCTGGCGGTTCGTGTCGAAGTTCCCGGCGCCTTTAGCTGTGCTGTTTGAGGAAGATACGGTGCTTTTTGAGCTTGCTGCATCAACTGTGCTTTACATTGACTGATAAGCCCTTTTGCTGTTAAATAAAGCTGTTTCGAACTCTCAAATTCGGAGTTGGTAAAATATTTATGATTCGTCTGTTCGAAAGGAAAGAAGTCCTTCCAGTACTTCTCAAACAACTCGAGTTTACGCTTACAGTAATCTAAAGTATTACGCTCTACGCTCTTCTTTTTAAAATTGACGATGAGTTTTCTAATGCGAGAGCATTATCTCAGATTGAATAAAATAAAGGTTTTCATATTATAAAGGTGATCTTACTTGGAAGAATCCTTTGTCGCTGCTAACCTGACGAGGTTTCGCTAAAAATTCGCTCAAACTGTTGCTGTTCCTCCTGAAGGACCTTGTTGGCACCAACGAAGTTTGTACCATTGTCCGAATAGATGTGCTTTGGAGTCCCTCGTCGTGCCGCCATGCGACGTAACGCTGCTAAGAATGACGAACTGCTAAGATCGGAAACCAGCTCTATATGCACCGCTTTTGTGACCATGCAAATAAACAAGGCAATATACCCCTTGGTTGTTTTAATGCCTTTCCCTTTATTTGCTTTTACTCGAATAAACCCCGTATAATCTATTCCAGTATGATAAAATGGAGGCGCTGGATTAGATCGACATTCAGGCAGGTCTCCCATTACTTGATGTAGCTTTTTGGGTTCTTGATTTTTGCAGGCATTTACGAAGCTGTTTTTGGTAGCTATATTTCCTTGAATTATCCAATATTGCTGTCTCAGTAAAGACAAGGTGAGTCGAGCTCCGCCATGGAAGGTGTGTTCATGGGCTTGCTGGATAAGAAGTTCCGTTAATCTCCCACTATATGGGATTATTATTGGATGTGTCATATCAGAGCTAATGTTGGCATTTTTAGGACGTCCCCTGACTCTTAATATGCCGCTTTCATCTAAGAATGGCTGCAGTTTTAATAATTTGCTATTGGAATTAAGTTTGCTATGCATCAAACTCTCGATATCCGATGTAAATTCACTGCACTGTATGCATTTAATTATATTTAATTTTGCTTTTCTTAGCTCTTGTAATGTGAGATATGGTGGCCTTTGGTTACATGTCCGTGCAAGTGCACGTAGTAACTATGCTACAATGCGATTAATTTTTACGAATGTGCTGTGGCGATTTAGTAAATCTTCAACTACGCTGACTTCCGGATTGCTATTTTGGACGGTTATAACTAGCCTCCGGACCTCTTCTTCCGTCGCATACACTGCTTGCTCTCGCTTTGGCTTAAAGTCAGGTGTAGATAGCCAAGCTGGGCCTCGCCACCATAACGTATGCTCTAATAAATGTGTAACGGATTGTCCTCTGCTCGCTGAATCGACTGGATTTTCCTTAGTTGATACGTAACGCCAAACGTCTGGTGATGCCACGCTAATAATTATCTTCACCCTATTCGCTACAAACGGCTTCCAACGTTCCGGAAAGCCTTGTATCCGGCTAAGGACGATCTTAGAGTCGCTCCAAGCATAGATTTCGTAATCCATGCCACTCATGCTACTGACTACTTTTGTTAATAGTCTGGTTAGCTCCGCTGCACATAATTCCAATCTAGGAAGCGAAACGGTCTTGCTGTTTGGTACTAATCTTGTTTTAGCTGCGACTAGTACTACCGATACCTCATTTTTTGATACGATTCTGGCATATACGACACATGCGTACGCTTTAAGAGACGCATCACAAAATACGTGCAACTGGATAAGGTCATCTCGTTTGCTTTGCAACCATCGTGGAAATTTGATTCTGCTAATACATGAAATACATCCCATATCTTTAGTTAATTTGACCCACTCATCGTTGATCTCGGCTGAAACTTCATTGCTCCATTGAATTTCATCTAGCCAAACCTTTTGAAACAACAATTTGAATTTTGAAGTTAGCGGCGCTAGCCAACCTAGAGGATCAAATAACCTGGATATTTCCGACAGAAGCAATCTTTTTGTAAACTTCGTAGTATCCGCTGTTGAAGTATATAGGAACGTGAATTCATCTCTTTTTGGATTCCATCTCAAGCCCCGAGTTTTGGGTGTGTTTTCAGTTTTGAAAATGAATGATGGTGCTTGATTATTTTGCTGCGATGAATTTAAATGTTCCAATAGCCTTTTCTCATTTGCTGACCACTTTCTCAGCAAAAATCTGCCGCTGCTAAGACACGAATTAAGTTCTGCTATGCTGCTTTTCCCTTCATCTATAGCATGAGCCCCCGAAACTAGATATTATTCTTGCTGCTGTAGGAAACTTATGCTTCTCGTCCGCTGCTAATTTTGGAAGGGTCACCATCGCTAAAAAAGGAGCTTAATTCGTGCCATATGTAACCGTCGTTAACTGGTATGCCCTAGTAGGTTGTCCAGTTTACATGGTACATGGTTACATGGGCATTCAACTTGACTTTGGTATTATCCATGTTCATTTTAAGACCCACTATTTCGGAAGCTCTACTGAGGTCATCGAGCATTGTACTGAGGTTCTCCATGGTCTCAGCCTTGAGCACTATATCGTCGGCAAACCGAAGGCGAGAGCCTACTCGCCATTGACGTTGATGACTCGAAGAAACAAACTGGTATTAATCAGTCATAAAAGTTAACAAAAAAGTATTCTTTAAAAACCACATCGGCATATAAATCAGTAAAAATAAATAAATGTAATAAGGACCAAACATGGTTTTAACCACTGTTATACTTCGACCGAATGTTCTTCTTCCGGTAAGATATCTCGACCTTCCTTATCTGGTAGTTTCTGGTACCAATGATGCAGTTCGTGGGTATTATTTTCCTATTTTACTTAATTCTCCTATTTTAGACTTCACCGGATATTTTTGAAGCGAATATTCCTCGTTCATTTCGTACATTTTGATAATAGATAGCTGTTATCTCAACAGTTTTTAGCTGAAGTTTTTCGGCTGTAGTATGACTCCATAGTCGAAAATAACTCGATGTGTCCTTTGATAAAGTCCACATCTTCCTGCTTTGTTTTATTATGTGCCGCGTGCTTACCACGTCTATCTACCCCATCGAAAGTACCCGAACTTCCAACATAAATGCTTTGTTAATAGGGCCATTAGATATGCAAAGAGTGTTCATGACTGTATATTTTTTTAAATTAGTGCACGATACAGTTCTTTTCTGGTAACATTTACTAAACATCTTTGAGCTTTAACATTCATGAGTATAAAATCTGTCCTTTGTAAACGAATGTTTCTGGTGAGTGTCGGTGGAGGTGACCCTTCAATCTTCTTCTTGTTCATATCGCTGGCACGACTAATTTTATATTTTGCTAGCCCAAAACTTCGCCACTACCACCGCGTCGTCGTTGGCAGCGAAGAGGCCTCTTTGGCTATATCTTTTAGGGCTAAGAGGGCAGGATAGGAGATGGAGCATATTTTGTGACACAGCTCCACAACCACACCCCGCTGCTGTTTCGTTGAGGTAACCCCACTTAAGGAAGCTGGAGTTACATCTTGAGTTACTCTTCAATAATATCCGAAGTCTAAAGTAGGAGAATTATGTAGTTTTTTTTTTATTTAAATTCGTAGGTTGATAAGCAACCATAAACCGGGCCGTATAAATGGGCCGTGGGTCGTTGCATTTTGCCAGAAATCATTAACTGTTTAATCTCTAACTAAACGCACGTTTTGCATCGAAGCAATCCCGCGTTGAAGCGCCTTTCGGCCGCTTGCCCTCGGTTCGTAGAGGCACCCTGCCCCCATAAATTCATTAGAAGTCAAAAAGAGTGTTTATCGGAGTCGGTCAAAAGTTAATAGATACAGGTAATTAACTGCAATTAATTTGTATAAAATGAATGGATTGCATATACTTCGAAAAACAAAGAATCGCTAAGAAACAATAAGTAATTTTAAGCAAACTAAAACTATAAATAATATTCGTCCCTTGTTGCAACAGAAGTCGTTAAAATTGTATAATGTTTTTTGTCATAAATCATAGATTTCGAAGTAATTATTTGCACTTAATGAACTTTTACCAAAAGTTCTAAAGTGATGTGCGTAACGCGTATCTTAAAAGTTGTAACGCGTATCTTAAAAGTTATTTAAGTCTCATAAGTGACATTTATATTACAATAAAATGTGGCATTTTGCTTTTTTTGTATTTGTTACAAACTATTATTGTACTTTACCGAGTTTCTAAGAACCAGGTCATTAAAAATGGTAATTATCGACTTTACGCCTAAAGCTAGAAATAAATGAGTTTTTGCTTTATACAGAACTAATCGAGACGAGTTTAACTGTATTATTAAGTGTATTTAATGATTTTTTGTAGTTAATGAATTCTTGCAATAATTTAACATTAATCCCTGCGTAATAAGGGCAGAATAACGAAACACTAAACTATATTTAAAATTAGCGAGAATGGTTGTTTTAACAACTTTAAATCGTTATATGTCCTAAACTATTACTTAAAATGGAAAATGATGAAAGGAACCTAAAAATCATTTTAAAATACCTATTCAACGATACTTGACGTAATTCGTCGAGTTTTTCTTTTTTCTTTTTGACAATAAGGCGTCTTGATGTCGCTGTGACGAATTTTGATTATTGTTATGTCTTTAGTGACACCCGCAAGATTAACACGAATGGATTGACGTCAGAATCATCAAAATTGGCCTACACGTTTGGTCTCTACAACGCCACATAGGAACATACATACATAGACTGATCAACTTTTCTCATTACTCCTCCTCCTTTGCTTTGCGTCGCGTAAAAAATAGAAGGTAACAGGAAGGGGCTTTTATTGAGAAATTTTACAATTAAGTATTGTAAAAATTGATGAATAAATATGATTTTGCGTTTAAAAAAAAACACCTTTATTTTTAAATTGAAAGCGTTTTATTTTTCATAAATTTTATGATAACGCCCTGTTATTTCCAACCATAACTAACTTTGTTTCATCTTGATGGATCGTTTAGTTCAAAAGCTATACCGTTTTGTTTACACAGGATGCAAAGCAGCGAGCAAGAATGTAAAAAATGGAATAAAAATATTTTTTTTAGATTTTTTACACATATTTCCGTCGATAAAATAAAGCATGGTTTCCCTTATTTCGATGTGTGCACATTATGAAGACTCGCATTGTATATTGACATAGTGCGTCAGGGTTCTTTTGGCACGTAGCGTCGGAACTAACGCCAGGTGATCAAAATAATGAAGATATCCCGTAAGTTGTCACTTCAAGCGCCAAAACAGCCATGACACACTCTAGCTATAAGAGAAATATAGTAAGACCTTGGCCCCCGTTGTGCCGGACTTGCGCGTGCCACCCACGGACTGCTGGCCCGGCCGCTCCTCCGAGCAGCGGTCGTTGAGGAACAGCGTGGAAGCCAGGTCGCGCAGCTCGCTCGCCGCCCACTGCGCCCACACCGTGTCCTGGTATTTGTCCCATAAAAGGTTAATACTTGCCTCAATGTGACGTTTTAAATGATTTTGAGTGCATGTTCAGTGCAACTACCTGTGGATCACTGTTAACTTTACCCACCCTATGCTTAACCAGTAACTTGCAAATGTCAACGCACACGTACAGGCTTTACGCATCGGTCACCAGCGCATGTGCGTCTAGTATCGCTGTACAGTTTAGCCCATTGCCCACGCATTGCAGCAAGCGGCTCAGTAGGAACAAGCCAAATCTGACATTTTCTAAATCCACTCGGTGGGAGACACGCAATGAGCAAGGGAAGTATGCGAGCAAGTAGGTAGCCCTGTGTAATATACATATACTAATATTATAGTTTGTACCGAATAGGCTCCGAAACTACTGGACCGATTTTAACCATTTTTATACCAATGGAAAGCCAAATTATCAAGAACTAACATAGGCTATAATTTATTAAAAAAAAAAATAGAGATCCTTAAGAATATTGCAATAAATTAACACAAAGTAGCAAAATTCACACACACTACCTCTACAGGGTATAAGGCTAGGTAGATTTTCAAAGCAGCGTCATGTAAACTAATCTAGAGTACCTCATGCTATCATAGTTTTTTAAAAAAGTCGGTCAGTCGATTTTATTTTACTTACTTATTACTTGTGAGCACATTTTGATTCATTAGTATCATTTTGATTCAATAGATGTCGCTGCATGTATCTTACATATTGATGATAAGTTATTCTTGAACACTCAGTATTTTACTGCTACATAAATACACTAGATGATAAAACTATTTATTTGAATAAGAATTAATTCTACGATACGACTGTAACCAACTTTTGTTTTTACCGACAAACAAAGTAAATTTCAGAACACAAAAGTTGCTATTGTGACTAAACTATGATAGTTAATATATTCCCTCCCGGACTTTTTTGTAGGTAATAATGAGTACTTTAATCATGTAGTACATATTTTTTAAGAATCGTCAATAGTTTTCTCAGCGCGCCAAATAATAAATTTAATAGGCATAATTTTGCTACTTTGGGTTACATTATTGCAATTTTCAGGATCTTTTTTTTTTTTTAAATAAATTATAGCCTATGTTACTTCCTGATAATTTGGCTTTATAGTGGTAAAAAAATAGTTAAAATCGGTCCAGTAGTTTCGGAGCCTATTCGGTACAAACAAACAAACAAAAAAATCTTTCCTCTCTGTAATAATAGTATAGATAGGTTTTGTTACAACACTTTAACTTTAAGTACTACTTTTAACCGACTTCTAAAAAAGATAAGGTCATCAAGGTAATCCACCAGCAATTTTTTTTTTCATGTATGTACACCGTGATTACTGGGCCGATTTACGATTCTTTTTCATTTAGTATAGAAAGCCCGCGCGGTGGTCCCATATAAATTGTATTAACTTTGCTTGAGTAGTTTATGAGTTAGCTCCCTTTTATACGTATTTTTTCTTCTTGGCATAAGTTGATGACATGATGGTCCCTTAATAACTTCTAGCTACTCTGTAAAATTAATTCAAGACAAGAATTTGTGTGGGTTACCTACTACAACTAAAAAGCGTAAACTAAAAAACTTTTTTGATCTCTCTCTAGTCGAGTTGAATTGCCGTCTCTGAGAATGAGAGAAGAGTGCCCCTGTGTCTACGCAGACACATGCTGGGGCTTTCATAAGCACTCCTCCTTCAGGCCACATTGGCCACACGTAATTCCGTCGTGGTGGAAATACTCATACTTGTCTTGGCTTATTTCATTGCGTGACCGGCGTCGCTCGCTTGCGCTGAAGACCGATCGTAAGATGCTTTTGGTGTTCCTAGTGCACACGCGCGCTCTGATTCGTATCAATAGCCATGACTACAAACTCGCGACTATGAGCACGGCACAAGTCTTGCTTTGAACGCTTCCTTAGCAGCAATGGCCTTCGCGTCACACCACGCAGCACGCGCGAGCGCCAGTCGAACTTTCCGCTGGTCGAGGGTGCGTGTCCCGATGTGTCTACTGGCGCACGTTCAATAGTGAACATTAAGCCCATGGACATCGAAACTCGCGAGCAGCACCGGTAACTCTCTGAAATAGTCCTTACACGTGCAAATATAGAGCCTGTAATAGCGTAGGGGGTCCGTGAGACCGCCCACAGGAGCGCATCGGGGTCGTCATCAGGAAATCCGCACACGGCCACCACCGGTCCGCGCAGCTCCTCGCGCATGAGCTCGTGTGTGGGCTCCGGCACCAGGTACACCGTGGGCTCCACGAAGTAGCCCACCTCGGGGTCCGTGCGTCCGCCACATACGCGCCACACCGAGTCGTCCGTCTCAGCGCGCTGCAGGTAGCGGCAAACCTTACGAAATAAATTAAAAATTTGAAGTACTGAATGCCGCGGCAATGAAACATTTTCCGAAGTTTTAAATGGAGAAAAATATTTATCAACCTTGTCGTATGCACTCTGTGTCGCGAGCGCAGACATAAAACACCTGTAGTCCAGCGGATGGGTCACCACGAGTGACCCTGCGACTTCCGCGAGCACTTGCAGGAACCGGTCCAGCAGCGACTCGGCCACGAACACGCGCGAGCACGATGTCGACTTCTGACCCCCCATCTCGAAGGCGGCGCGCGCCGTGCACGCCACTGCGTTGGCCAGGTTCGCCGACGAGTGCACCACGTGGAAGTTCTTCCCACTGCCGGTGCCAACAAGACGTGGAAACGTCGAATATATATCTATTTGCCTACCGAGTGTGCGCCAAATATGTTCAAGCGTCTGAGTCGTACCACCGAATGTAATACCCGCCAGATTCGAATTAGAGCTAACTGCCTCGAGGAAACGATTCTCCTCAGATGGCACAAAGTTGATGACGCCGGGGGTCAGTCCCGCGCACTGCAGACACTCGAGCACGCGGTAGCTGGAGAGCACTGACTGGTCACTCGGCTTCCACACCACGCAGTTTCCTATGATCGCTGGCATGATCGCCAGTTGCGCGGCTTGAGCGAGAGAACTGTATGGCGTGATAGCCGCCCAGAACCCTTCGAGGCCGTGATATTGGTTGAGGTTGACTACTTCCTCGCCGCCATCGATGACGCTCTTGTTCCTGGTCAGCTCCCTCATGAAGTAGCATCCGAACCGTAAGTAATCAATCAGTTGACACACGTTGAGTTCTGCCTGGATAGCTGTCATACCTTGGCCGTACATACAACCCGCGATGACGCGTTGCCGAAAAACTCCGGCAAGCAGGTCGGTGGCGCGCTCAAGCACGCCGCAGCGATCGTCTATCGAAGTACGCTCCCAGCTCGGCTGGCAAGCAGTGGCTATTTGCATGGCCTGCCCGATAGTTCCCGGCCATGAACGATGATAGTACGCGGCGATAAGTCGGTGGTCAAAAGGCGCAACCTGCACACAGAAATCTCCGGCAGTAGTTTTCTCAGGTCCGACTACAATAGGTATCGTTTCAGGAGTGCGAGTGAGCGTGGTCAGCTCATGTGACAAGCAGTCACGTTCCCGCGTACCCACGCCGTGCTGCTTTACGGTCTCGTTACGCGGAGGGTGCGTGTACACGCAGCACTGCGGCCGCAGCGCCGACAACGTTGCCGACGGCACCTCGCTGTTCAGTCGCCGCACACACACCACTTGGAATATACCTCTCATATTGTATTAAATTCTACAAGAAATTTGAATTCCTAAGTTAATCTGTCTGTACTTGTGAATTTTTAATTGAAATTGATTGAAACTGTCAAAAATGTAATTTCTGTCCAAAGATTATAATAAAATACTTGGTCTGAATTCCTTTCGGTTTATTCTGCAATAAGTCTTGTCTGTGGTTAAGTCTAAGACCCTCAAAAGAGGAAACGAGCAAAGCGGAGAAGAGACGTGCGAGAATCAATCAATCACATTCGTTCAATGGCTCAGCGCACGGCGATGGTAGAAGACCGGACTTAGAGTCTTTGTTTCCGTGGATGGTGGGTAGGCTTTTATTGCAGGGCGCAACATTTCACAGCGCCATCCTATCTTCCTAGCTCATCGTGCTTTGCCGGCCCTCCCAAGTAGCATAGCAAGCTGTGTAAAACCTGTATTTGAGTTCATTTTTATACGTAAAGCTTCATATTGAGGTTGTATAAGTGTTGTATAAGCGCTTATACCGCTCTTACAAGCGTAAAAGTGGCCCAAATTATACAGCTTTTTGCGTTAGAAGTGCTGTATCGTGGCTGTAGTGCTAGTACCGAAGCTGTAGAGAAGCTGTATACAAGCTGTTATACGGTGTAAGGAGGAACCATTACACTTCAAAGATAGTGTCCGTATAATATCCGTGTTGCCAGTTTTTAGCAAGGTGTTTGAAAAGGTAATGCTGAATCAAATGCTCAATCATTTTAACACCAACAGAATCTTACACAATCAACAGTATGATTTCACCAAAGGAACGTTGTAAACTGACGCCGGTGTAACCTTATTAAAGCACATTTTTACTGCGTGGGAAGAGTCCCAAGACGCCCGCGCCATAGGAATATTTTGTGACCTCTCCAAAGCATTTGATTGCTTAAATCACGACACATTACTTTTGAAACTTGAGCATCATTACGGACTAGGTAAACTTGCACTTAGTTTGATAAAATGTTATTTGAATGATAGACAACTAGAAGTTCAAATTGTGTTCAGTTTGTGTTCTCTATTTTGGCACACAATGCGATCGTAGAACGTATGTACGTTTTCTCTCGTCAACGCCCAGTGGAGTAAAGAAAGAAATCGGTTGACAATTGTCAGTTTTTAGTTGGTTTTTTTAGTTCATTTTTATTACATGATTTATCCTTGTTAATTGGCGTTTTAATATCAAGTTTACATGTTGTATATAAATATTGTACATTATAGAATGTTTAAAAACGAAGAGAAAGAGCCATGTATAGTAAGAAAACCCTTGAGCAAAACACATGTCATTGATTGGAACGTAATCGGAAAAAAAGTTGCGTTTTGTAATTGCACGATTACTTAATTTTGAGTAAATTAAAATATTTATAACTTTTGATTCCCGTGTCCTAAAAAATCATTTTTTTAAATAAATATCTCATAAAATTGTAGTTATAATTATTTTAAAAGTACACTTGAATGGAGCTTCGTTAATTTCTAGATTCTTTGGGTCCACTTTCTTCTTTCTTGCCTTCTTTGTCAGATACAAAATCAAAGAACGAACGGTCATTCGTAGTCCGTGGAGAATACGTTAGAATTATCGAAAAGTACCAAGCTCTACGCCCCTCTAATATAAACACTAACAGATTTTTCATAGCTTATAATAATGGCAAGTGCACCAGGCAAGTCATTGGAAAAAATAAGATCAGCAGCATGCCGAATGAAATTGCGAAATACCTGAAATTGACAAATGCCAAGCTCTACAAGGGCCATTGTTTCCCGAGAACATCGGCTAATCTGTGTTGTATTGTATAACAGGCTGGTGTCCGCAACTCCACGTCCAAAGCGCGTATTTTATTATCGGCTACTCTATTGGCGGATTCAGGAGCAGACATGACCCAGATTAAAAGACACGGTGGCTGGAAATCTGATTTAGTAGCAGAGGGCTATATTGAAAATTCTATACAAAATAAGGATAACATAAGCAGCCGCATTAGTGACAACAAACTAAAAACACCGTGGATAACTGCTCCTTGGACACCTTTGTCACCACAACCGTCCACATCAAAACACTATTCATCTAGCCCGCTGCCTCGAGCACCACCTTCACCAACTTTCACGATCCAAAATGGTCCTCAGCAGAGCCAAGTTTCTGAAACTCAAATAAACTATACCTCAACTTCAATAAATGTACCGAATAAAAACATAACTTTGTCTTTCTACAACTGGTCTAATGTATCAAACGTTACCTTTAACTTCTAATTTTTGTAAATAGGTCTACTAACCGTAAATGTATTTTTAATAAATACTTTGATTCTAGTACTATTGCTTTTTATTATCTCGTAGATGGTGTGAAAACTAGAGTATTCTCCTCGGGGTTAAAGGTGCCTTCGTCTTGGGCGACCTTGAGTCCCACGCTGCACTCAGGATTCTTGTCTTAACTCCCTCGCATGTTCGGGAGTTATCTCTAAACTCCTTCATTTTACATCCATCCTTCATCATGCATAGAATCCTTCGTTTTGCTCGGGATTCAATACGGCACCCGCTACATAAGACACTATCTCCTTTAGTGCATAATCTACTGTTAGTGCCTAGACTTTTCTTATAACTATTCAAAATTAGAAACTTCTAGTTCTATAAGTACCGAAAATTTAACCAAAACGAGGTAACTGAAGCATTAACAAGTTGTGAAGTAGCTATTGCTTATTCTATTTTAGATTCTTAGAAGAACTTCAGCTGCATCCGTAAATAGTAAACTTAACCCTTACAAATCTTTTTTTACTCGCACCCTTCTGCCCCCCCTAGCCCAAAAGCTGGCGACGCCCTTGGGTTAATGGATTAATAGTAAAGAGCCCCGATCAACAACTTAAGAGGCCCCATTCAATAACTATTCCATGAAAAAGTCATTCAATAGAGTTAAACGAACTTAAAGGGTTGTATGGGATGATTTTAAATAATTCTGCATAATAAGTACACACGGCGGCACGTGAAGCTGTACATTTCCAGTATAACTTGGCCTCGCTTTGTATAGATTTCCTATACAATGAGAGACCCGCATAAAATGGTTTTGCATAGCTTGATGGACCGTCGTGCGTACGTGTTACGGACGCGAATCATATTTTTATCAACAAACAACCTGACACTGACCTGCAAATTATAAGAAAATTTGAATATCGCGGGCTACCCTGGGGCTTTCACCTTATTGCCACAAGGCATTCTCTAGCTATATACTCTATTTATAAACATCAACATTTGCTGCTGTTTTTATGTGTATGCAATTCAATAAAATGATTTAAACAAAATCGACCGATACCTCGTAGGTATCTATATATTACTACAGATTCGGTTTCGAGTAAAAATATCGAAACCTTTTATTTTAATAAAGCTTTTATCGCTTTACCCCTATGGTTATTATTTCAACACGATTGATTTGTTTTGTTGTGCATGGCACAAACTAATCCGAAGTGTTTGCCTGCTCACCGAGCTGAGCCCAACACGAATAGCCAGCTTTATTCACAAAGCGATCGGTCGATCGTTAGTCTACTCTATGGTCTCAAACTCGAGGAATCACGAGTACCAAAGAGTAAAGTAAGTATAGAGACGAGTACGACGATACGAGGCGACAACAAGGAACTTCTATTCTAACTGGAATGATTACGAACAAAATTATGATATCAAAAAACCGTTTGAAAATGAACTTTATCTCAAACACATAGAGTTCGTAAAACTTTAATTAATTCAAAGGGGGAAGTTAACTTCAGAGCGAGAAAGCAACCATAGTGGATTGTGTCCTTGTCTAACAATTGCCAGTGAACAAAAAATACATATATATTTTTAATGTATTTTTCGGATATCACGTTGATAGCTAAACTAGCACATAAATCGTAACGGGATTCATTTAATATTCAAAAAGTAAATATTAAAATAATAATTTCTTGCGGAATAAAGTAAGCTTAATATAAATTAAATTATTTATGCATTAAGTTATTTCTGAATGGCAACGTTGGTGATATTCATATAAACAAACAATATGGCCGATACAATTTCGCGGTGAAGTCATATTTTTGCTTTATCAAGTTCTTTTTATATTACTTAAGAGAAATCTTCCTCTTTAAATATGGTGAAATCGAGTTGTGTGAAGGGGTGTAATAGTGAGGGGTTTGCTGGATATGTAATTTATTTTTTCAGGTAAAATTCTTTTAACTTTGTTTACAAATTACGACTAGGGTGACAATGTTCTAGATATGTAAACGGGGATCATGAAAATATTATAAAGAATACGCATTTTCTATTATCCATATCGGTATTTATCTTGTGCAAATGCGTACAAAATACATTATTTATAATGCAGTAGCAAAACTTAATCAATTACTAAATTTAATATTAACAAAAATAACTTCTTGAAAATAAACATTTGGCTTCTATCTATACTTCTTTTAAACCTTTCCATTTTGTCGACAACTATCGATTCAACCGATTTTTTTTTATTCGACACAAGTCTCAAGTGAAATCCAAGAAGTCTAAATAAACTCCTTGGTCAAAATAAATACTATTAATTTATTTAAAGAATCACAGTAATTCTTATTAATATTTGGAAATCATAATATAACACCACGCTTGTAATCCCCAAAGGGTTAGGCAGAGGTGTACGTAATTGTACACTCACATTTCGCCAGGTATGGAAGCAGTCATATGAGGTTTTTTGAAATATTATTATACCAAAAAAATAAATAGGTATTTTTTTTCAAATGGATCTGCCTTTGATAATCAGTATGCGTAGGTTTCGACTTCGCCAAGTTTTTTTATACCCTGTAATTTTGAATAATGAAAAAATGGGGGAGCGGGGTGCTAGTAAGTTATATCAGAATAACTGTCCCAAATGTAAGTACAAATATTGGATACCCTATTAGAAAGGGTTGGCATCCACTCTACAAGTTCTCTCGCTCGGAACGCCTTGGCATTGCACGTCATCATTCCAGTTAGTATATAAGTTCCTTGGTCGACAACCCGTCAGGGTCACTCAGGGTATTAGTGTTCTGTGGTCGACAACGTGAACAAAGGTGTGTGCGACTGCGATGAACTCTCGCACAACGCTTTGCAAAGAAAGTTGGTCAGAGAGAGGGAGATAGACACAAATCCTACGTCACTACGTAGACAAAGTAATCTACTAGAACGGATATGTACAGACGCCAGCACATCAAGCTACAACAATCTGTCAAATTTCTTTAATAGATTTTCAACTTTATCTCTAAAACGTTAGGTTCATGATTGATTGGAAAAACTTGGCAGTTTCGGGTAACTTGATGTGCTGGCATCTGTACAAAAACAAGGATTATGAAAAATATTGATTTTGTCCTGCTCTAAAACCCGCAAACAAGAGCTAGAGCAAAAGAAAGAGCAACACATTATCATGACAGGTTTAGTCGTGGGCGTGGGTTGTCGATAATAAATTAATCCGCGCGTCAGTGCGTCGCAGTATTCGCAAACGCAAATGTCAGCTGTGTGACCGGTTGAGGTTCTGACTGAATTGTAAAAAGAAAAACATCAGTCTTGAAAATTTTATTATAATCAAATATTGATTACCATACAAGTTATAATAAAAACATGGCAGATAGAACACACTGAAACCCACAGATATTTAATAAAGTACGAGGAATATCGTGTAAAAACTTACACAATATTATTTTGGTGGTGCCATTTCGTTTCGTTACAAAATGTGATGGATCGGTGAAGGTCGCAGATTCTGTGGAAACTATATCGACGTCAGTTAGCGGATCCGTGCGCTCTTAGTGTTGTCGTGTTTGCGAACGGTTCGGTTTACGTAACAAGCGCTCTTGACAGTACTTTGCTTGCAATCCCAGAAAAGAATCAACCGATTACGCAAAGATGTTAAGCTTATGGACGAGAACAGTCCGTGGAGGGCGCGCGCTCGAGCGCCCATTCTCCAGCATCGTGGAGCTGCCCAAGTTCCAGGACTTTTGCGTGCAGAACGAGCCCGTGCTAGATTACCGCGAGGGCAGCAAAGAGCGCGCCGCGCTGGCCGCTGAGCTGGCGCAGACCGCCGCCGTCACCGAGGAGGTGCCCATCGTCATCGGCGGTGAGAACATCAAGGAGGGCGAGCCGCGCTTTCAGGTGATGCCGCACAATCACTCCAAGAAGATCGCCAAGTTCTACTACGCGAGTGAGAAGACCATACAGAAAGCGATCAAAGTGTCTGTAGATGCTCAGGTGCGCTGGGACCGCACGCCGCTGGAGGAACGTATTCGCATCTGGCAAACTGCTGCTGAGCTGATGGCTGGTGCGCACAGACAGAAACTCAATGCTGCCACTATGCTGGGCCAGTCTAAGAGTGTAATTCAAGCTGAAATTGATTCTGCTGCGGAACTCATTGATTTCTTCAGATTTAATGTGTTCTTTTTAAAAGAGAGTGCTAAATATCAACCTATTTCTGAGGATCCATCTGTGACTAGAAACTCTCTTCGATTCCGAGGTATTGATGGATTTATTGCAGCAATCAGCCCCTTCAACTTCACTGCAATTGGGGGCAACTTAGCTTACACGCCTGCCCTTATGGGTAATGGTGTTGTATGGAAACCATCTGACACAGCACTTCTCTCAAATTGGAGGATCTTTAACATAATGCGTGAAGCCGGTCTACCTGACGGTATAGTTAATTTTGTCCCAGCAGATGGCCCCACTTTTGGAAAGACCATTACCTCTTCTTCCAAACTGGCCGGCATCAACTTCACTGGATCCGTACCCACATTCAACTGGCTGTGGAATGAAGTTGGAAAAAACCTGAACCATTATATTAATTATCCTAGGCTGATTGGAGAGTGTGGAGGCAAAAATTATCACTTTGTGCATCCTTCAGCTGATATCCAAACTGTGGTCACTGGCACAATTCGCTCGGCATTCGAATATTGCGGACAAAAATGTTCAGCTTGCTCAAGAATTTATGTTCCTAAATCTCTTGCCGAACCTATCAAGAATGGTTTGATTCAGGAAATTGCTAAATTGAAGATAGGTGACCCAACAGACTTCAAAATCTTTGCAGCTGCTGTCATTGATGACAAGGCTTTCAATAGAATCACAGGGTACATCAAAAATGCCAAGAACAATCCCAAGAACAAAATAATTGCCGGTGGGGAATTTGATGGGAGCAAGGGCTACTTCGTCCAGCCCACTATTATTGAGACCACGGACCCCCATGACAAGCTTATGGTTGAAGAGATCTTTGGACCTGTACTCTCCATGTACGTGTATGATGACCGTGATGTAGACAAGACAATGTCTCTCATTGGTTCGTCAACCAAATTCGCACTGACTGGAGCAGTATTCTCAATGGACAAGAGTTTCCTGCAAAAAGCACTGGATGAGCTGAAGATGACGGCTGGCAACTTCTACCTCAACGACAAGTCAACTGGTTCGGTGGTGGGCCAGCAGCCGTTCGGCGGCGGGCGCATGTCGGGCACCAATGACAAAGCGGGCGGGCCTGTCTATGTCATGCGCTGGACCTCTCCGCAGTCCATCAAGGAGACCTTTGTGCCGCTGCGCGACGTTGACTACCCCTACATGAGAGATTAAAAAAAAATCCACACAAATGAAAGCAAAAATGAACATAATTGATATCAGTACAATAACAATAACTACAAACATATTCAATAATTATTATTAATAGTATGATCTAGTTAAGATTGCTGAATAATTAGGCTTAATAGATGTTATTATGTTTTTCTCATGATGTAACTTTAAAGTATTATTTTTCTTTATATATTGATTAGAGAACATTAAAAATAATTAGAGTAAATAAAAGTAGCAACTTACAAATAAGGTAGTATACACAAGAACAAAGGATGTATAATTTTTAAAATGTACTTGTTTGTGTATGCTACATGCTACAATATGACTAATCTGTTACTTCAAGAAGCAGTAGACACACTTACTGAGTAGTGTAGGTACACTTGATGGTTGTTACGGCGACATGATGTAACTATTTGTGTGATATAAGTTAAATAACTAGTGGCGTCTCTCCTCGCTTGCTATCGCCCTGTGACTGTCTCTTATCAGAATATTATTTACTCTTTACTTGTTATCAGTAAACTGTTATTTGTTTGATTTTCAGCTTTTGCCTGCTCTCTGACTCAATTAATTGCATTTATGCTTTATGTTAACTTGCATTCAAATTCATCATTTCGTGTTTGTTATATGAACCATTGTTATGTTAATTAGTTTGTCAGTTCAGGTGCTAGTTCCTGTTACTTGTTTGTATGACTAAGTTTGATCTTTAATTCCAATAAATATGAATATGAAGAAGTGTTTTGTTTCCTTAACCTTTTGACCGCTATTGCCACATATACGTGACAAGCAAGCGCGTGGCCTGTACGCCACACGACACAATTCTGTGACAAAATGGTAGGTGAAATTGTTAAACAAATGATAGCTATCTGTCAAGTGCCGCACAACTCGTGTTTACATATCGTCCAAATAAATAATTTGATAGTGGGCCTACGAAGTCGCACTGAAGGCATGAAAAACAAACAGGGTACCTACCACTTTATGCAGGTACCTGAGTATCATCACAGTTACTAATATATTTATATAAGTAAATGCAATTATAAGAGATAGAAGATCTAAAATAAACAAAAAGCTGCAGGTTATATTATTCCTAAAGATACTCCTAGGATTAAACGATAAATATCTAGGTCTTGGATAAATTCGAACAAAAAGAATATAGGTAGTTGACGTTGAGCGCGAACACGAAGTAGGTCACAGGCTGAGGCAGGACTCGAGGCATGAGCCCAACAAAATCGATGAAAGTCAGAAGTAAAACTAGGTCAAGCGAAGTGACAAGTACCTATAGACGTGGACATTACTTATCACTACACCCTACTCAATCTATTACCTATTTAATTATTCCTTTAATATGAATGTCCGAAACGTGCTGAATAAAAGAACCTCGATGTCAAGAACTGTCGACAGACACCCCACAACGTTATACGTACTGTAGGCACCTACTGCAGTGTTTCCTCTGTGTGGGCATTTAAGCCTCTTATGCCTAAACCTCAAAGCTTTATGTCATTCTTTTTAATTAGTCAAATTGAAAATTGGAAGGATGATGAAAAATATTTAGACTTAAGGTCACAGAGCATCAATATAAGGCTTAAGGTACTTTCCATATGTCATTCGTGTACTTAATGTTCAAGGTGTAAACGGACCCTTCACGAAGCCGTCAACCAAGCATTCGGTACATCAAACTAAATAACCCTCCGCAAAAATTATTGCTAGGAAACGTCTTTTATTTTTGGGGCGTTACACATCACGTTTTACGGTATAACATAATGTAACGCACTCAAAACATTGTGCTGATGGATGCATTGAATAGTACGGAATTCGTGGAGGTATTTAAAGTAAAGTTATAACTTTAAAAATTTGTATTAAAAAAAAACATGTAAAAAATTTGGAACTTTGACCCCCAATATCTCCGTAACTAGAAGGTTCCCAGGTATGGTCCAAAACAAAAAACTGGTCGCAATGACGCACAGTGTGATATGAAAATCTAGCGGGACAAAATTATTTTGTCCCATATTTATGTGTTATTCTTAGAAGGTGGTAAAATATAATGAATATACCTATAAAAAATAATTGATGGTTTTAGACGTATAATTATAGCAATAGAACAAATATTTTCACTAGGTACTATCAATAAAAAAGTAAATACAATAAAAAGCTTACGAAACCACTCATAAGCTTACTCTCCATCACTACAAACGAATTACGTTAGACCTCATGCAATGGATTTATAACACTTTACACAGTTACAATTTAAATATTGATTACAAAAATTTACTTGTAAATATAGTGATCAGAACGGAAAAACCCGTTAAAAACCTTGATCACGTACGAATTATTCAAAACTAGCGACCCGCCCCGGCTTCGCACAGGTGCAATATATACATATAAACCTTCCTCTTGAATCACTCTATCTATTAAAAAAAACCGCATCAAAATCCGTTGCGTAGTTTCAAAGATTTAAGCATACAAAGGGACATAGGGACAGAGAAAGCGACTTTGTTTTATACTATGTAGTGAAGTGTTACCTCTAAAAGAGGGTACTTACGGTCCAAGACTTATCCTCTTTGAAAAACACTACACTTTTTTACTTAATTTATACATAAGAGAGAGAGAGAGTCAACCTTAAAAGTTAGACATATGCTATCGCGGACTTTTTTTAGATTTTTTTAATAGGAACGATTCCGTCATACATGATTGTTGCGTAACTTTAACCGTTTACGCAGCGCACGCAATGAAAGCTCTCAAAAGGAATAAATTTTGCCTGTTTTTGCAACATTTTTCATTCATGCTCCGCTCCTATTAGTTGTAGCGTGATGTTTTATAACCTTCCTCCATAAATGGGCTATCCAACACTGTGAGAATTTTTCAATTCGAACCAGCAGTACCTTACTTCAGCTGTATAATATTATACAGATGATGAGATTCAAGTAGGTAACAATTTAATTTCTAGGAAATATTTGCATTAATCGCTAAAACATTCTACTTATGTTTACAGTCATACTCCATCTAGGTCAAAAGTTCTCATTAAGGTGCATGAAATGAGCCGAGACACGATAAAGCTGCTGTGAACTGTTGCGGACCTCTAGCAACTGCCTTCCGTTTCCATCGTTAGACCATCGATGACAATCATACTCCAGCTAGGTCTAAATTTCTCATCAAGGTGCATGAAATGAGCCGAGACACGATATAGCTGATGTAAACTGTTGCGAACCTTTTGCGACTGCCTTTCGGCTCCATGGTCAGACCTTCGATCACACTCATTTATTTATTTAGGTTAACCAACAATTGCTTACACTATATACATTTCTGAATTAATGACTAAAGTAACATTTACAAGTGCAACAATTAATTACAGGTTAACACCACATGCACAGAGAACGGACAACGGACGAATTTATAAAATATTGAAATTAGAACTTTAAAATGCAATGAATAAGTAATACAAAACATTAACTCAAATTCAATTATGAAACGTAATAAATTTACAAACTTTATTTTATACATTTCAATCTTTTTAATTTTCTTTAGATATTATAAATTGTCATAAACGTGGTGGATTTCTTTATTAAATTCCAGTATTCAGTAGTCTTTTACACGAGTACATTATATATCTAGGTAACTCATATTATTTTCTCCTGTATGTATCGCTGAACAGTGTATGTACATGTTTGTATAAACAGCCACACTACACAATAAAGTACACACATTACACAATAATAAACGATTCATTTATTTTTTCCTTATATTTAGGTACGGTACATTTTCCTCATGTAAATAATGCTACTGAAACTGTTGCTGGAAGAAGCCATACCTGACGAATGATGTAACAGTTCGCTGGTGGCCCATTTTTAAAAACTAAGAGGATGCGCTGAAGTGACCCACAATTATGAGGAATAAAGCTAATGTCACAAATAGTATGAAAGTTTGGGAGTTATTAGAGTAGAGTTATTGAAAGGCGACTGAGAGAAGAGAGCGAAATTTTACAGAATCAATTCGGTTTTATGCTTGGTACGGTGCGGGGAACGACGGATTCCATTTTCGCTATCCGGCTGTGCGAGAAATACCGAGGTGCACATAAAAATTGCATTGTCTCTCCAGTCTTGTGCCTACAAACCTTGCCGGGGCGCCCATACCGATCTGTACAGACTTCCGATACCTTAGGTCGCTTGTCCAAGAGGATGGCGAAGTAGACCGGGACGTACCGCATCGGATCAACTCAGGATTGATGAAATTGCGACAGGTCACTGGAACAACTTGCGACCCACCGACGCCCCTCAAGCTCATCATCTACATTTTTCCCAACTATGTTAGGGTCGGCATCCAGTAACCGGATGCAGCGGAATACCAGTATTTTACATGGAGCGACTGCCTATCTGACCTCCATAACCCAGTTAGTACTAGGTAATACGATACCCCTTAGTAAGACTGGTTGTCAGACTTTTTGGCCACTACCTGTAACGACTGTCAAAGATCTACAAATAATAGCCGGGACCAACGGCTTAACGTGCTTTCCGAGGCACGGAGGAATCTCCTCCAACGCCCCTCAAGCTAAAGGGGAAAATATACAAGTCCGTGATTAGATCTGTCGTACTGTATGGATCAGAATGCTAGGCTGTGAAGAAGATGGATGAAAAACGATTGCATATAGCAGAGATGAGAATGTTGAGATTGATGTGTGAAGTGACAAGAAGGGATAAAGTAAGGAATGAGAATATAAGAGGAAGTTTGAAAGTGGAGCCTGTTACAGAAAAATTAAAAGGAAGTCGTCATGGACATCTAAAGAGGAGGGATGAAACTCATTTTACCTACTAAAAAAGAGATGGATATTAATGTTGATTGATGGAGAGGGAGAGAAAGACCAAAGAAAATATGGATGGATTGTGTGAGGAATGACATGAAAGAGAAAGGTTTAAATGATGCCGTGACGTCTGACTGGGGAGAATGGAAGAAGAAAACGTGTTCCACCGACCCCAAGCAGAATGGAACAAGGGCAGGAAGATAATGAAATAATGCTACTTAAACCCAAATTATTTAAATATACTTTTGCCGCATTCCCAATGAGCTGTGGGCCAAAATAGCCACTTTCTGGAGTCCTAACACGGCCAGAAGGCGTCGCGGCAGACCTCGTAGAAGACGGCCGGACGAGCTGGATGGGACCAGCAACCAGTGGTCCACATTGGCTTTGGATCGAAACAACAGGAAGTCATGAGGAGAACCTTTGCCCAGCAGTGGGATTCGCAGGCTAACAGTATCAGTTTATTTTTATATTTAAGTTAAATGCTTAGGAATTGAGATTGAAGTTTATTAGAACTTTCCGGATTGACAGCTAGACGACGCTGGTTTACGATACACGTGTCCCACCGTCGACAAGAACTAGTATCTAGAAATGTGTTGACAAACAGTTGAAACAGTGAATATGTAGTTCTGATTGTTTTGTCGCTGGACCATGGCCATGAGCTTGGTTGATTTGATTTTACCTACACTTTTGTGTCAAGGTGGCAGAGTTTGGTCGAAGTTAATTTGACTATTAGATGAAAAAAATGGAATCATCGACACGACGAAGAAGACCTACATTTTTTAGTTATGATCTTGGAGTATATCGTGTATACAACATTATTTTTAGTACATGCGAAACCTGATACACGTGTCTAGTATTTTTATGTAAAGAATCTATGTACAAAATTTCAAAACTGTATCATGAAAAATCACAAAGTTATAAGCTTGTTCTGTTACCTAGTTGTCCGCCCAAAAACGCGGTCATCACGCAGCGCGCGCCTCCAGCATCGTCTTGAGCACTTTGATAATAATAATTTGGCAGTAGGTAAATAAATTATTGCGATAGGTACTCAAAGTCGCTCGGTATCCAACTTTTAACTTTTTTAAATATTTTTGGGGAACAAATATAACATCGATTAAAAATTATTGGAATCGATTCAGTTACTTATTCTGAATAAACTATATTCAGGTTTCGCATATACTAAAAATAATGTTGTATAGTGTATCGACTTTTAGTTCGTTGAAACGTAACCAATTGAATTTTAATTTATTAAAAAAAAATATTATTTTCGAAGCAGTTTCTAAACGTAAATGAAGTTATCAATTTGATGCTTGTCAAGCACAACGCGTCCTGTTGTACAGATAAAAAATGCTAGGTATGCTATACACCATAGAATTCTAGAATAAAGTAGAATATTGTTAACGTTACTGTTGTGTACTAGGAATATCAGTAACCGTAAATATTAAATTAACACATTAAGCATGTCCAATGTATTTGGATTGATTGTGTCGGGTCGTCTCGTAAGTAAAACCCACGCTTTTACATA
Source organism: Noctua fimbriata (assembly GCA_905163415.1). Classification (NCBI taxonomy): domain Eukaryota; kingdom Metazoa; phylum Arthropoda; class Insecta; order Lepidoptera; family Noctuidae; genus Noctua; species Noctua fimbriata. The sequence continues at coordinate 500,408 of LR990922.1, forward strand.
ATATTATTGAATTAAACCCCACGTTTAAGATATTTTGTGGCTTTTCAGGTGCAGACAGACTTCGCAACGTTGTCAGAGACTCAGTTTCTCATAACAATCACAGAGGCGGACAATATAAACCATGCGGTGGTGTTCTTAACCGGTGTGGCTCCTTTGCCGGCGGGCACCGTGGGCATGGTGTACTGGAGTTGGCCGGACCCCGCGGCTCCTCCCAACTGGCAGCTACTCGGACACATTTCGAACACTAAACCCTCAGCTATTTTCAAAATAGGAACATTGAAAAAGCTACATGAACTATCTAGTAAGATTCTTTGATTAACAATCTTTAATATTTTTCTGCTTGTTGTAAACTGGTGCTTTACCCCCATTTCTCCTTATGGTTCACAGGTGACAATAAATTCATAACTGCTTTTGGGCAACAGCAGATATGTCATAATGCACAGATCGGGATAGCAATTGAACCTGAATCAAATGTGCAAGCTCTTGCTACCTCAGTTGTAAGTATGCATTGATTGATAACAGACTTTGTCTCACTTTATAATAGACATTTTTGATGATGAATGAATTGAACTACATACAACAATAATTGTTTCAGTCACTACAACAAAACAATTACATAACATTTGCCCAGAAGATGCTAGAACACCTGGTGAACTTTGTGGCGTCGTTCTCTGTGACCCAGGACCAGATGACCCCCACGCCAGGTGTCTCTTATATACCACTCAACACTCTGCACACGTGGTACCAGAACTTCGAGAGGAGGCTACAACAAAACCCCAATTTCTGGAAAAATTAATGCATGTCTTAAAATATTAAAATAGCCATATATCCAACAACATGGAACATGTTCAATGCAATGGAGCTAGAATAATTTTAGATGATATGTTTTGTTTCAGTGTGTATAGCTGTTGGTGATAAGCGCATTCAGTTTGTATGTGTAACCAAGTGAGAAATGCATTTGTTGAGCCAGTGGCCACACCCATGAGTGTGAAAATATTTGCAAACAGTTGACAGCAGTGTCTGACTAAGTGACCCATATTGTATGAGATAGGCTATGTATAACCATTTGTAACTTTGTAATTAATGTAAAACCCAGAATAAGGAATGTAATATTGATAATAGCGTGTGTTATCATCAATGTTTGGTTGTGGACAGCTAATTATATGTATAACCCACCTAACAAATGACGTTTTTGTTTGGCGACACTTGTTTCCCATGGAAACAAACTAAAGGCACACTGTTCTGCTTGCTTTATTTGCAATGAGTTGCATTTGCAGCCCTGAGAGCCGGAAGGTAACATCGGGAATGAAATCTCTTTTGTATGTCTATGTACATTAGACAGAAAGACTGCTTAAAAATAACAATTTTGATAATAAAGTATTTTTTAATTAATTCGTAGTGACTTTAATTTAAGCTCATTCATTAACATGACATTACATCTGTATTTCCCGAATGGTTAAGCAGAGTTATGCATTTTTTATGCTCGGTATGTTTTATAACAACATCAAACCATATTGAACTTTATTGAAGGTAAAGGTGTGCCTATAGTACTGGATGTATTATTTCTTCCGCTAACAGCCGCACGCGTGATTGCTGTCAAAATATTCTTAGAAAAGCCGCAGGCACACAGGCCCGCGCCTTTTAAAGCTGCTCATAGTAATTTTCAACACAGGAGAGCCTGCACCTGTACTCGCGCGTATTTTAGCGGCTTCCCTAAGTTCTATGTAATAGGGGGCGAGCCTAATGCCGTCAACGGGGCACAAAACTACATGAGAACGAAATAACAAAGGCAGTTACTAAGAAATTCCAATGTGATGAAAAAACAATAACTCTTGCCTGACCTGGGAATCAAACCCAGGACGTCATGCTCACCAGCAGCGCTTGCTGCCACCACTTGACCAACAAAGTAGTCTATAGGGAACCTATGACATCTATCTTTCAAAGCACAGCTATATCATCATATAGCTGTGCTTCGAGCATGCCAATCCATCCATACATGCATGCAAAAGAAACTCCAGTATTTTTGTTAGCTATTCCCGACTGATTGGATTTCGATAAGAAAATTAGCAGCCAGAACAACGACCGAGGTAAGTACAGGATTGGATGGACTTGTAAGCCACGCCATGGACAACTTCAATCTTAGGGGGCGTCCATTAATTACGTGTCGAGCCGAACCTCACCGAGGGAACGACGCGGTCTCGGTAAATGTTTTTCTTTACCTTTTCCACTCGAAAACGGGCATTTGATTCATCGATAACAGTGAATGGAATTCTTTTACTCACTCAGTGAGTAAAAAAGTTCAAATTTGTTTTTTTTTTAATTTGGAACAAGCACGAATTGTACGAAATATGAGCAAAACTAAAAAACGTGCCGGAATTTCGAATGTTGTTCTAATTTCACTATTTTTTTTTAATGTTTATATTTAATCCTTTGTTCTCTTATTACCGATTATATAAATAAATGTGATAAATACTCATCTGCCTAGACGTATCCCAACTTTATTGGGGTCGGCTTCCAGTCTGATCGAATGCAGCTGAATATCAGTATTTTACATAGAGCGACTGCCTATCTGACCTCCACAATTCAGTTACCTAGTTCTGGGTGGGTAATACGATACCCCTTGGTAAGACTGGTTGTCAGACTTTCGGGCCACTGACTTCCTGTAACGATTGTCAAAGAGCTACAAAAATGACAGCCGGGACCAACGGCTTTACGCATTTACTTTCCGAGGCACGGAGGAAACTCGGTAAGTAATGAATTAGTGGTCACGCATCCACAGACCGACCTTGGTATGCACGGCTTAACCTTGAAGATCGACCCCGAGCGGCTGTTATTATTAACCCACGAGAAATATAAATACTATACTTCTATTTATTTTCACGCAGCCAATGGTAAAAAGTAGAGTACACAACTCGTGAAAAAAAATCATCTCGGTGCTTGTATCCCTCGAATTAAGTTGCCTTTTTTTCAATTGTAGGTAAGTAATAATCTACTATCTTTACCTGCAAGAAACAAAATTGTGTGAAAAATAGATTTAAGTAAACATGTTTCTTCACTAAAAGATGATTAAATCCCCCCCCCCCACCCCTACCCCTTACGTGTGTTGATAAATGTAAGCATTTGTGATGACTCATTAAGGCATAACTGATTATAGGCCTGGGAGAGATCCAATTTGCTAAAATATTTACCCCCATGAAGTTAAGAAAATAACTCCTCATACCTAGGTAAGGGATATGTATCAACAAGCAACTGTTTGTTGATAGTTACCGAATAATCAGCACAAAGACGAATAGACCAGCCACGCTTTAAAACTGGTACAATTGGACCTGCGTAGTCCGAATACTTAACTGGCTCAAGAATACCTAAATTTACTAATCAGTTTAGCTCATTCTCAACACGATCACGAAGCGCAAACGGTAGCGGTCTTGCCTTGTAATAGATTGGCTTTGCATCAGGTTTGAGAGTTAAACTGACGTCTACCCCCTTAAAACTGGTCGGAAAACAGTTTAGGATATTTTGTAGTGAGGATTTGTCCGAAATCATCGCAACTGTTTACCGAACAGATTTGCATGTTAGAACGGGAGAAACAATCTCTTCCTAATAACGGGGGCCCCCACTACGCACAACATATACATTAATAAAGTTAGACTTATCGTTATATGCAAAAAGGAGTTTTAATTTACCCAAAATGTTTAATCTGTCGCCACTGTAACTATGCAGTATGAGATCACTGGCTTCTAATGTGGTATTTGAAAAATATTGTTTATACATTTGCTCAGAATTAACAGTAACTGGCGAACCCGTATCTATTTCAAAAGTTTATTTTATTTTATTAACTACAACAGATTCCTGCATCGGTTCGCCGCGCTGTGTGCGAATATTGCAACACAAACACTCACCATCATCATCCGCACAGCACTCGATAAAATGTTGTACCCTTTGAGATTTCTTATTACACATTCGTTTTAAGTGTCCTAGAATGACGCACTTCTTGCATTTATATCGCGCAAAACGACACGACGGTGCTTGATGCCCGATGTGGCCGCACGCCGAGCACCCGCTGTCACTACTGGTACGCTCCGCCCTCGTAGACTGTGAGCTCGCTGCGCTCACTGCTGCTAAGCGGCGCTGCGAAGGCGACCCGCGCGCTGCTGCTCCCTGTGCCTTTGCCGTCGTTTCCTTCATCATGTGTAATTGTGCAACTTCCTGACGCTGTACTGTCTCCTGGGCCCCAATGCGGGCGCTGCGTACTCCTTCAGCTATTTGTATTGCTTTGTTTAACGTCAGCTCCGACAAGCCTTTGGTGAAAAGCTTGTCCCTGTCCGGCCCGGATTCCATTCCCAACACGAAACGATCGCGAAGCTGCTCATCCAGATGTTGAGCCACGAATCCGCAGTGCATTGCTAGACCGCGAACGCGCGCCGCCCACTCAGCTAATCCTTCGCCAGCATGCTGAGTCGCGCTGTGAAATCTGTATCGTTCCGCAAAGGTGCACTTCTTTGGCTTAACGCCCATCCAATAGCTCGACTACCGTATCATAGCTAAATGTACCGACTTGACGCGGTAAAGCTAGATCACGAACTAATTTATACGAAGATTCGGCGAGATTGCTGAGTAATATAGCTCGACGTTTACATCCGGTTTTGTCCGAATCCTCCCCAATGTCGTTAGCTAGAAACCATTGTTCCAATCTTTCCTTGTATACGGACCACTCCTGCACTTCGTGGTTGAAAGTCGATAAGGTGCCGACCGTTAAATTTGCCATTTTGAATTTTCTTCGTCGCCACTGTTATAAGTGCGGTGGGGGTAGGTAGCCGAACGACACAACCGGTACGTATGAGCTAGTTTATTCGACTGGCGCAGCAGTCGGACCCAACACTACATTAAACTCCATTACCCACATTGTAGGAATGTTTACTGTGAAGAAACTACTATAACACCTACACAATAATATTATTATTCAATAATAAAGAACTAAGCAAATTATGTTTGCAATCACGCACTGATTAACGTATTTACACTAACTACGCATTTTGATAAATCTCACCTGAGATTGGGGTTTGAGGGGGTCAAGTAAAATCTCACGACTTCTCACCAAGGGGGGAGGGGGGTCGAAAATGGCCTCACGTAATTAATGGCACTATCTTACACGTGAACAAAAGTTATTAAATAAAATATGATCATCATCCACAGCCTGAACTCACGCACTGCTGGGTATAGGCCTCTCTTTTCTCGTGCCAATCCCCACGTTCCTGTGCCAGCCTCATCCAGGTATTTCCACCGATGGCAACTATGTCGTCTGCCCATCTCGCCGCCGGACGACCCACATTCCTTTTTCCCCAAATATGATACTCGTAATAAAAAAAACCCAAATTACTTAACTTAGCTTTTAATATAGAGGTTGTTTACAATGAGGTAACATAACAACATTCTTCTGAACACAATAAGTATAAAGGCACACATGTATAAACGTTTAATAAATAGATCGTGAACATCGCTGGTCATTGCGCTCCTAGTCACTATTACTCTACTTTGTACTCGATATGAAACTTAAAGTTTACTCTGAGATCCCCTTTACAACTAATCAACAATAAAACTTATATCGACGCTCAGTCGCGTCACTCTTCTTATTCGTAAGTGAACAACGCGCGATGCCCGCCGCGCGCTCTTCCTTTAAGGCACTTCTCTGTTTGTGTACGTTATGTAAAACAAAGCTTACCGTTAAACCAACTCATGTTAAAAGGACATAACAATCATTGCGGCAATCTGCATAATATTGCATGGTACTCCACATACATGACAATAGTTTCTTGATTAGGTACAAGTTAGTAAAATTCATAGATAAATACTGTATGTCTGACAGAAATTATAATCTACAGCATGTACTAGAAAGGTTTGCTCATATTTCTGGGTGTGGTTCAGACCATGAAACTGAAAAACTCCTCCATGGGATCACCATAGAAATCGCGAAAAAACGTCTGTCCCATACAATTTGGGTCGAGTAGGTATTGAAGTGTTGTACAGGACAGCGAGTTTTTTCGTTTGATGGTCTAGATCCCACTCTGAAATAAGACCACACCTTTCTGGTAGACACTGTATAAGACAAGACATGGAAGTACAATCAACTAATATTAGACTCATGATGACCCACCTTGATCTGTTAGATAACAACAACATTATGAACTTGACGAGCCTAAAACTTACATTTGGGTGGAGTTTCATGCTTAAAAAAATGCGTTGTTTTGAAGTATATGTATAAAAGACAATCACCGCATTCTTTATCAAGAAACTAATATCAGCTGTGCATAGGGTACATAGGATGTTTACAAAAAAAAATGGATAGTGATAGCTAACTGTCTAAGTTGACATTTTTGGAATTCCCGGTAGTGGTGACATTTTTTTATAACCACTTTTGGTTAAGTACATACGTTAACGGAAAAGTATGTAATCCGTCATTGTATACAATTCCTAGGAAATCTGTAATATATTTTGTAATATGCTCTTTTCCTAGGATACATTTTTATTATACATTTCCTCAATAGCGATATGAAAAGTATTACATTCTTAATGTTAAGTACAGCGGGGATAGCGGTGCGAGAGGCGACTGCAAAGTCGAGAGCGTCTATCGTACTCCTATTTTTATGTTACCCTAATACACTACGCGCCACACCTATATAAACAAGGCATTGCGGCAAGGAAAACTTAGGAAGCAAGAGCGAGCGAAGCGAGCTCGGGACTTGCGGCACCTCCACTCCGGACAGGTTAAATTCGAAGGGTCCCTTCGTATTATGTTACTATAAACCCTGCAAACAGAAATAGGAGCCCCGCAAAGCGGGGCTATTTTGACATTAACCTTGAATTGTATACAATTCCTAGGAAATACATACATTTACAGGAAATGTGTGTATTAAAGAATCTTTGAAACATTAATTTACACAATTCCTAGGTTTCATACATTTCCGGTAATATATATTATCATGAAATACGAGTCGCATTATACTGACAAAATGTTAGAGTATAATAATAATTGGTTCGTGTTTACAAGAACAAATACAAACCGTATTAGGTCATAACGTTACTAACATAGTTCAGCTATCCCTCGAAGGACATGGTTCACAGCCGTCGTGGCCTTCACGAGAGGCTGCAAGGTGACATCACCTCATCTCGCGAATGACGAGAAATGCTAGAACATCAGTATTGCATTAAAACTTAACTTAAAAATATATCACTGTAACCAACATGAACATAAGTTTTTCATTGAACCTCAAATAGAGGCAGCTACTATAAAAAAATACAATTTAGAATAGAAGAAGGGAAGCGGTCAGTCGCAGGCGGCGAGGAAGGGATGCTGCAGCGCGTCCGCGGCCGAGAAGCGCGCGCGCGGGTCGGGCTCCAGCAGCCGCGCCGCCAGTGCGAATGCGGCGTCCGGGAAGCCCGCCACCAAACGCGCTGGAGAGAACTCCTCCGCCTGCATACCAAAATAAAAAAAAAGTTAGTACTGCCTTTAACATACGTTGTGTTCGGGTTTTATTAAGAGTACCCAAGATCAAAAAGATGCCACTGCTCATCGTCATCATTTTTCTTTCCTTGTCCCATGCCACTTGAAGTCGGCGCGACACGTTTATTTCTTCCAAAGGAAAGAACGTGTTCAAACTGACAAAACATATGCCACTGCTCCTTGCATAATAAAAACAGTTTTCCGTATTATGTCTTATTATCTTTTTTCAAAATAATTACTTTATTTCTTTTGGCATTTTGAAATGTTTGTATATTTTGCACGGGCCGTGAATAATCTCCTTTATTATCAATATTATAATCCAACATAGTAGAGATGTTCCATTTTCATTTATTAGTATTTACGAACTTCATCATAACAGCCATCTATTTACGACATTACCTAACTTTGAATGTGTGAGGTGTACCCTTAAACACCGTTGTTTCAAACAAGTAATAACTTCAGGCGCCATCGCGTGATGTGCCAATTAACGTGAGGAAATAAAACGGGCGACACTTATTTATTTATTTAAAATTCATGTACAAGAGTGGTACATAGGCGGACTTCATGCCACAAGGCATTCTCTACCAGTCAACCTTTGGGTCAAATAGGACAGCATTGTGATAGAGTAAAAAAAAAAAAAAAAAATACCATTTTGTTAACATAGATTGATTTACATAAATTGGTAATACGTATATACAGTAAAATGAAATAAACTAATATATATTATAAAATATACAAATAGTCCAAAATACGAGAAACCTTATAATAATTACTATGACTACTAATATCTAGCTTGTGAGCAATTTAGTCTGATTTTAAATAGTACTTCCGAACTGTTCTTTTGAAAGCCATATTGCTTTCAGCTTTTTTAATGCCAAGGGGTACCACGTTCCAGAGCTTTATAGTTGAGGCAGCGTAAGAATTGGACATAAAACCAGTACGATGTGATGGAATTTCAAGAGTAGGTTTTTGGAAGCTTCGCTGACGACTTTGTGAACTGCCCTACACGTTGAAATATTCTTTTAGGTAATCGGGAGCACATGGATCGGTCAAAATAGTGAAGAGCATACAGAGAGATCTGAGGGACCTCCTGAGTCGGATAGGCAGCCACTTAAGCTGAGAACGGTATGAATAGATGTGATCGTATGTACTAACGAGAGCCAAAAACAAACCGAATACAATTATTGAGAAGACGATCCAATTTGTTTAAAAGTTCTTGGGATAGATCAGAGTTACAAACATTAGCTTAATCGATAATGGGGAGGACAAGTGACTGGACTAAAGTTAATTTAGTGCTAGATGGGAGAAAATGTTTTAATCTATAGAGAGACCGCAGCTAGTAAGTGACTTAGTGGCTAACCTGCGTTACCTGCTTATTCTAACTAAGTGTCGCGTCAATGTGCAGGCCCAAGTCTTTTACGTGTGGTGAGAGATCTCTCTCTCCGCCGCTTATGTTCGACAACTCTGTTGTCGAACATAAGCGGCATTAGTTGGCTAGTATCCAAATTTCTCAGGTAGTACAACTACCTATGAGGATGGCCTGGCATCTCCCGACGTAGACAGCAACCCCAAATTTACCGGACCATTCTCCGAAAGTTTGAAGATCTGCATATAGTAATGTAATGCAATTATCAAGGTTAGCAATGTCAGATTGAGCGTAAAGTTGTAGGTCATCAGCGTAAAGATGATAAGAGCACTTGAGGATAGTAGTAATGGAGATTATAAATAACGAAAATAAGAGAGGAGAAAGTATACCGCCTTGTGGAACACCAGTTGCCAGGTCGCACCAGTCGGAGTAATCCTGATCAGCACGCACCGCCTGCTGGCGACCACGAAGATATGATGAAAACCAGTCACGTGGCAACGAGAAGACCCCAATTTGAGACAGTATGGCCAAGAGAATACCGTGGTCCACGGCGTTAAAAGCGTTGTAAAAATCGATTAAAATCAACACCATAACCCTCGAATTCACCAAGCCATCCCTACTGTCTTCAGTAACCTTAAGCAGGGCTGTGGCTATGCTGTGGCCGGGCCGAAAACCAGATTGGAATATGGACAACAGGTTATTCTTGACAATATAAGAGGATATTTGCCTAAGAGCAACTGCTTCATGGATTTTGGAAAGGAAAGGGAGAATGGATATGGGTCTGTAGTGATTTGGCAAACTGGGACTGGAAATTTTTGGAAGAGGCATAATGTAAGCCTTACACCACAAAGTTGGAAACACACCAGTATAAGAGAGAAATTTATATTGTGAGTAACAATAGTACCCGATTCATTGTACCCCGTGTTATTGTGTTAAGTTGTAATCTCAAGTCATTCGTTAGTTTTGACCCATCGTCTGCCCACACGATTTACGAGCCTAACGGAGTAAATCCTGACATATCCGACATCAGAATTGGGATCAAATCGTGCTAATGAAATCATACGCGGGGTCAGTGACAATAACAATCAGTGACGGTTACTTTTTGAAATTGCCGAGTGCAATTAGACAAAAAAGTACTCAAAAGCCAGTGAATAGCAAGCTAGTGTTGATCACGTGCTCATTTTCCTCCGCGCACGCGCTCGGTTCGGCAGTGATCTATTTCGCTGTTAATTATAATTACGATTATCGTGTTTCGTGATCGATTCTCGGCTCGTGAGTTGTTCCTAGTTGTGTACTATTGTGCTAAGTGCTGGTATTGTAAGTTTTTTTTTGTATTTTTACGTCGGTTTTACTGGTGACAAGTTAATTTCATTAACTACAGCGGCGGTACATCGGTGAGTACATTTACTTTCTTTGGTGTGTGGGTACCTCGAAATAATTTTATCGGAAGTTAATCCTTGTAATTTTTACGTTCTAATTATGTTTCAACACCTTATCGAGTGTTATTATTGCAATATTTTTTATATTAATATTAGTCAATATTTTACTGCCACACAAGGTAATATTTCATAATTTTATTCAGTTATATTGAATAAATAATAAAAAATGTGCCGCCACGGGAGGCCTGGCAGATGTGAAACATCGAAATTATTTTGTGCTAGCTTTGAGGTTGGACTCGCGATTAATAAATTAATAAATTAATTTATTTATTTACGATGAACATGTCGAAGACCAAACTGATGTCAAACATCACCAAATACAAGATCCGAGTGAATGGTGAAGAATTGCAATATGTCCATGAATACATCTACTTGGGCCAGTTAGTCTCTTTCCAGTTCAGACAAGACAAGGAAGTCATTAGACGAACCGAAAATGCCTAGAGGAGATACTGGTCCATGAAAGAGCAAATGAAAGAAAATCTTTCTTTGTCACTCAAGCGAAAAATCATGGACATGTCCAAGCTCAAGGTTTGCCAACGTGCAATGGAGACCGGGACCGGGATCGGAAGGTAACCTAGACGTCAAACTAACCGACCATGTACGCAACACCACACTGCGCTCCAAAACACAAATTGCTGACGTTGCTCAAAAGCCGCTAAGCTAAAGTGGGGCTGAGCTGGCCATGTCTGCCGCATGCCCGACTAGCTGTGGGCCAAAATAACCACGATGTGGAGCCCTGACACAGCCAGAAGGCGACGCGGTAGAACTCGCAGGAGATGGCGGGACGAGCTGGATAAAACTAACGACCAGTGGTCCACATTGGCCCTGGATCGAAGTATTTGGAAGTCATGGAGACAGGCCTTGCGTACCGTAGCGGTGTTTACTATCTTCATAACTACGTAGGTACAGAATCAGATCTTCAATAGTTCAATAATCAAATATCTTAATAAGGAAGATGGAACGGCTCGGAATAAGAGGAATCCAACTCGCACTTTTTGAGGATTATCTGAGTGAGCGCACCCAGAGCGTCAAAGTGGGAGGGAGTGTCAGTGACGAGTGCAGAGTTAGTTACGGTGTGCCACAAGGCAGCGTGCTCGGTCCGACACTCTTTCTCATATATATAAACGAGCTGGGTATGCTCACTCTCCCAAAAGGCAAAGTCATAACTTTCGCCGATGATACAGCCCTCTTGTTCACTGCAGACACCTGGAGTGAGGTCTTTGTGTGCGCCCAATTGGGATTCAATACTGTATCGAAATGGTTGCGCGACAATGTTCTCACCCTTAATGCGGAAGAAACTAATTACGTCACCTTCTCCATTAAACAGCAAACACTGTCTCCATCCATGACGCCGAACACTATCCTAGCCCACACGTGTGCATTTCCTCACTCCACTACATGCACGTGTGTTCAAATTAACAAAGCCGATTGCATTAAATACCTGGGTTTAACTATAGACAGCACACTCAAATTTCAGGAACATATCAACACCTTAAGTAACCGACTGAGAAAACTGATATATGTTTTTAAGACCCTAAGAAATGTGACTGATGATAAAATAAAAAAAATGGTATACTATGCTCTTGCTCAGTCTTTAATAACATACTGCATCACCTCTTGGGGTGGTGCTCCAAAAAGTACCCTACTGGAACTGGAAAGAGCACAGAGAGGCATACTGAAGGTTTCTTTATCCTTACCTTATCGCTACCCTACAGCATTACTATACCAAAAAGCGAAAGTCTTGACGGTGCGTCAACTGTTTGTACAACAAACCATCCTGAAACAACATAGACTACTAAACTACAATCCTTTACTGCCTCGAGCTAAGAGAAGATTTAATCCCGTTGTCAAATGCCATACTTCGCCTACAACATCTTTTTCAAAACGTTTCTTGATTTCTTCTATCACCTCGGTCGGTATCTCTACAATAAAGTAAATAGGATCATACCTATCTATGAACTAAATAAGATAAAGTGCAAAATGAAGCTATACAGTTGGCTCCAAGAACTCAATTACGATGACACTGAAAATTTATTAAAAGTTTTAACATAAACCATTATGCAAATATGCTACGATCAAAAAAAAATACACACACACAACCCCCCTACACACAACCCCCCCCCCCCACACACACAACCACTGAACACACTTCTCTAACTACACATACACGCAGTACACACTCAACCTCACTCATACCCTGATACTAACCATACTAACTAATAATCAACAATCTTTAAAAAAAAAAAAAAAAAATGTTAACATGTTCTAACTGAATACAGTTTGTACGAGTACATAAAATAATTTGTTAAATTTAAATGGAGGAGTCCTGGTGACCTGAAATACAGGCCTCGAGCCTAGTTTAGGCACCAGTCTCCCACAATATAATGCCCGTTCTATATGTCACCGTAGAAATAAAGTAACTAGTAAGATTAATATTGTGGAGAAAATAAACTATTTTATTATTATTATTTATTATTAATAACCGTGTCTACGAAACAATTTCGTATGCAAATATTTTTATTTATTTGTAAACGCGATTGTGCTCCTTATTTGTCTAATTTAGACAAAAACATTTTATTTACTGATGAAGCCACATTTACACGAATGGGGATATTTAATGTGCATAATGAACATTGTTGGAGTAATGAAAATCCCTATGTTACGCGACAGGACTCTTATCAAAACCGGTTCAGTGTAAATGTATGGGCAGGTATTTTAAATAATTGTTTAATAGGCCCGTACTTTATTGATGGAAGACTTGATAGTTTATCATACCTTAACATTTTAAATAGTGTGGTGAATGAAATGTTGGACGATGTGCCTCTTAGTGTTTATCAAAACCTCTTTTACCAACATGACGGAGCGCCCGCGCACTATCAGGTGCGCGTACGTGAGGTGGGCCCGTGCCATGGCCCGCACGCTCTCCAGATCTCACTCCATTAGACTTTTGTTTATGAGGTGAAGTAAAAAGAATTGTGTACGCTAAGGAGTATTCAAACAGGGCAGAGTTAAAGGTAGGTATCACGAACGCTTTTAACAGTGTAAGAAGTGATCCGTTTGTTCTTAACCGCGTAAAGGACAATATGCGAAAGCGTGCTGAACTATGCATAAAACGAGGTGTAATTTTTAAGATTAGTATAAAAATGTGTAAATAGTCAATCAAGTTAATCGTTGTAAATAGGTGAGATTCCATTTTCAAGTTAATCGTTGTAAATAGGTGTGATTCCATTTTCAAGTTAATCGTTGTAAATAGGTGTGATTCCATTTTCAAGTTAATCGTTGTAAATAGGTGTGATTCCATTTTCAAGTTAATCGATGTAAATAGGTGTGATTCCATTTTCAAGTTAATCGTTGTAAATAGGTGTGATTCCATTTTCAAGTTAATCGTTGTAAATAGGTGTGATTCCATTTTCAAGTTAATCGATGTAAATAGGTGTGATTCCATTTTCAAGTTAATCGAAGTAAATAGGTGTGATTCCATTTTCAAGTTAATCGATGTAAATAGGTGTGATTCCATTTTTTAAAACCGCCAAAAATACCTAGTAAGGTGCATAATTGTTAACTGTGTCTCATCATATGTTTGTCTTAAATGATTGTGGATCACCTAGATATTTTTGCCTGTCCTAAGCCAGGTTTAAAGTATGAAGGCAAAATGAATTATACCTAAAAGTCATTGACCCGCGCACATGTTCTGCGATAATATTAAGAGCGCTCTTACATTTCGGCGCTTCGCGAATTTAGGTATTTTACGCACCGAGCGGTCGGTGAGCTACGCGACCGATTATTTCATTTCTGTTCACTCGCTTGGACCATGATATTGTGAGTATGGCGTCTAAACGATCTTGATCCAACGTAACACAAGTTTTCTTAGCATGGGGTTACGGTGGTATTTCGGTGGACGGAAAAACTTTTCATGTGACATTTTAATGTTATTTAATTCGTTTTAAGATTTACTTTAACTCGTTTTATATTTTTCATTATTTAAGAATCTAAAATGTTAAATTAAGTAGATATAAATAAACATTTAAATTTTTACGCAGTACCCGATCGTTGATAACCGACATCCGTAGCATAGTAGTCTGAAAATCGTGCTCCATACTCATAGAAAACAAATAATTGTGGTACTATCGATACTATGAAAGTACTTTTGTGAGATATTTTAAAGGAAAATATTATAGTCCACGCTATTCGTATCATTTAAACGTTTCATTTGCTGTTACATATTTAAATTCGTTCAGGTAATTTCAAAATTTCAAATTTCGCATCAAAATCCGTTGCGTAGTTTTAAATATTTAAGCATACACAGGGAAAGACAGCGGGAAGCGACTTTGTTTTATACTATGTACTGATGTGTACGTAAATAAATAAATAGTACGGTTGCAACATGTTTAAATAAATAAAATACACCAATGTAACTAATAATTATTTTTTATTTTTATTTACAACGATCAAAAACGGCGGCCGTAGCAATCGACGCACACTACGATAGTATCGATAGGACGAAGCGCGCGAAATTATCTGACATAGACCCGTTCTAGTCAAGCGCCCGCGCCGTAGTGAGCGCAGATCGCCGGCGCAGTGAAATATATAGTACTTTTAATTAATTAATTAAAAAATAACAGTAGCTATTTAAAAAATAAAAATAAATAGTATAGTTCAAGCAAATACTGAAGAATATTTTGGTATAAATATTACGTCAAAATGATGCACAACTTCGGAGATATCGCGGCATGTTTCGAAGCCTTTTCGGTCGATAATTGAATTAGGTCCAGTTTTTTTTTCTTTACATATAAGACATATAAGGCATATAACGAAAATGTTTTCTATTAATATTAAAGTATAGGATATATGTGAGATGAGAAAAAAAATGTGATAGTCTATATTCAATAGAATCTACAAATTAGAGCCCAAAAATCAAGTCTCCGTGAGTTTTTGGCTAAACATGCATCGGGAGAATGATGATTACTAAATAAATATAAAAGTTATCTTAAATTCGCTTTATTATAATTGTAGTAGAGATAACGACCTATTTTTAACAAATAATTGTTATTTTAAGCAACTAACGAAAAACATACTATTTCAACGAGGAAACCTCTTGCGATTTCGCATTTTTTTGTAATACGCCTCTTAAATCGCTAGCGCAAGGGTTACACGTTGCGAGACTTTTGCGATATTTTGGTATGGTTCTGTCTGATGTTTATCAGTGTTTTTTTTTTTTGTTCATATTTTTATTAGTATCATATAAGCATACACTATTGTGGGTTTGAATATGTTCCTCGTTTAAACTAACATACTGTATAATTGCATAGCACATGTGTGAGTACTATGTACTGTAAAGCTACCATTTACATTTAGTTATCATTCATTGTTATTATGCCACAAGTTATTATGCCTTGTGTCTGTGACTGTAGCTTCGCCTTCTTTGTTTTTCTGACATTCAAAAGTGCCTGTTATCGTCTAATTGAAATAAATACTTTTGAGTTGAAACTGCGAAATATTTGTCAGCTATTTGCGATTATTCCCGATGTCCACCAGTCTTACCCTTAGCCCTGCTAAAAATCGAATCCGTAAGTATATTAAGCTATCCTTTACCGGTCTCTAGATTAAACAATTTAAATTGATGGCCAGTGGGAATCGGATCAAAAGAGTTGTGCCATTGTCTCCCAACGGCGGCCATAGGGAATGTTAAAAAATCCGTGTCGCTGTCCACCAGTGGTGGCGAATGGAAATAATTTACAAAGTTGTGACGCTGTCCCCCAGTGGTGGACAACGAGAATAATGTTTTAAAGTTGTCTCGCTGTCCCCCAGTGGTGGCCAGACAAGTGGTGGACATCGGGAATAATCGGCTATTTGTGATGTTGCCCATACAAAAAAGACAAGCGTGGTGAATTGGTGATCAATACTCGTGCTTTCTCTGTATGAGATGAGGTCTTTGCCCAGCCGTGGGACAGTGATAGGCTAATATGTATTATATACCTTTTTGATCTCATCCCGGCACAGGCACTGATCCCGCGGTAGCCGGCAGCGCGCGCAAGCCGCACTCGCGCCGTTCACCGGCGCCGGCGTCGTCCCGCGCAGCCGCGCCGCCAGCTTGCGCAGGCACAGGCCGCGCCGCACCGACGACGTCACCACGCGCCGCCCCAGCGCCTCGGCCGCGCGCTGCAGCGGCTCCGTGCCCAGCAGGTCGGCCAGCTCCGCCAGCGCCGACACGTCGTCGCCCGCGCGGAAGAACGGGTACCGCGCCGTCAGCGCGCTCGCCAGCACCACGCCCGCCGCCCACACGTCCACCGCCGTGGTCTGGTGCGGGTACTTCAGCAGCACCTCGGGCGGCCGGAAGCCCTGCGTGCCGGCGCGGGGCGCGCGGGGCGGGGGCCGCGCCGCGCAGGTGCCGCACACGCCGGCCACGCCCGCGCAGGCGCAGCGCGGCCCCAAGGCGGGCGCTGGCGCAGCGGCGGCCACGGGCCCGCCCGTGCTCAGGTCCAGTGCTAACCGCTTCGCAGCAGACGCATCCTCCTGAGAGGTGATCGATACTTTCAATATAAGTATGTTAACTGTTAACCACACTTGTATGCTAACGATTTAAAAATAACAGCGCCTTTAGCGCTTTTAGTCGTGGCAACCGGCCACTCACCCGCAACTACCTGTTTTAATTATTTGCACTTTTAAATGGTGGGAAAAATATTCCCTTTGCCTTATAAAGGGTTAATTTTAAGAAACTGCGCACTGTTGCAATTGCCGCAATTAGCAATTGACCCATTTGTTGTATAAGTTGCTGGTTTCCGTAACCGGCAACCACAATACATACGTAGAGCGGCTTCACCACTTCACTGATCCCGTGTCATTCTTGTTAGCGACTTGTCGTCGATGATTTAAAATAGCGACAACCGTTTACCGAGTCAGTTTTTCCTGCTATTGGCAACCCATGATGCAGACTTTTACAAAAATTGTTAGTTGCTTAAAGTCAGGGTGTGACGTGTGCTGAGCGCCTTAATGTTGAAGTACTTCAAGCGGATTTCGCTTTACTATGTTATAACGAGCTATTTAATACATAATAGCTTTTGCCCGTGGCTTCCCTCGCGTCATATTGGAAATTATCCAATGGAAACGTTTTAGTTACAGCTTATGAAACTAGGGTACAGTAACATTAGTGAAAGAATGTTTGAAATCGGTATAAATTAGTAGTTCCCTATATCCAAACAAGTAAGTAACATTACCCCTACATCCAAACTATACCTCTATCATTTTCATTTTTTTCCCTCCTTTCACTTTTCCGTTATCTAATACAATTGTAGGCCAATCCTTTAAGAAAGAGTTCAGCTCATCTCGCCATCTCGTTCTGGGCCTGAATATTCACTTTTAAACTAACGAAAAAAGAGGAGTGAGGTTGAGGGTCTCAATTCGACATGTATATTTTTATTCATGATGTTAGGGTTCTAAACAGTCTGCTTGCCTTAAGGGTTTGCAGTGGCGTGCCTAGGGACTGTTGGCGCCTAGGCACGCCACTGGTACCAATGTGTAGTACTGATGACACTACAACACGCCTTTGTGGCCTGGATTGAATTGAAGAAAACTGAAAAGCGAAAAATACTGTACGCACTTTGGTTCGTCTAGTACGTATGCTAGCTGGACAAACTCATTATCGAATGGTTATATTAAATTATAATAAAATGAAGCTAGTAGAGCAAACAGTCCGTACTGTTTGCTCTACTATTCTATATTCTGCTATTGTTCTACTATTCGGTATTCTATTCTACTATCTTCAAATCACGAACACAGACCTATACGAACTTTTTAAATTTTAAGTGTGCTACAATATCTCATTGGGTCTAGCTAGCCTGTAAGGCTGTAAGGATATTTGTATGTTTGGAGTAAATAATAAATAAAATTTCGAAAATGGAATGGGCCCCGCCAGCTTCCAACTTTTATTTAATTTAAAATGTGCTTGTTTTATGCTTTTCAGTTTTTTCAGTCGGGTTTTTTAGTTTTTTCAACTACTTTTTTTATTTTCTGCTTTTTAGTTTAGTAACGTGAAAGAATTCGCAGACAAGTTACTTTTTTTAATTTATGGGGCGTCTCACGGCTGTCACACGAAAGGAAAGTACCTAGGAAACTTTAATAAAAATGAAATGTTAAATTTCATGCTCTTCCTTTTATTTTAGAGGATGTTATAATGGAAAAAAATAATCCTTATGATTAAACCCCTTCGACCGCTATCATAAAATATATGTGTTTTTTTCACTTTCAGTTTATCCGTGATCATGGTGCTTGCAACAGCGCCGAAATATCGGGAACTCAAAAGAAACAGTAAACATGGTAAATATCCCGTTTCCAGTCTAAATAATAATGTTAATGACCATGATAGTTTAAAATCTTATATTACAATAATATAACGTTGATGTGACGTGTTTTTTCATAATATTCGGTTTTTTTTTCGTCGGTTAATAAAGACGTCGTGTAATAGTGTTTGTAAAAACCTATTTGCAAAATAAACATCATTTATCATTCGTTTTTTTTCGTGATTACGAGGGTGTTAAGGATGAAAAGGATTTTTTTTACATAGCCTACGTGCACTCCCTCTCCCCCTCAAAATGGGTCCCCTTGCACCTACACGAAATAAGGTAATCATAACAGATAACAAGAAAGCCCCTGGGAAGCAAAGATTGCAAAAAAAATTGTCTTGGAACCACAACCACCACCACCACCATAGTGCGTAGTTTTGTGACTGCCTCGTTGTCTAGTGGTCACAATCGCGACTGCTGAGCATGAGGTCCTGGGTTCGATTCCCGGGTCCGGCAAATTGTTATTGGGTATTTTCATCAGGAATTTCTTAGTAGTTAGCCACGGAGTCTGGATTCGTGCCCGGTTGATGGCAATAGGCTTGCCCACTACTTCATGGGACTTAAACAACTGGTGAAATGTGGGTGTACCATTGTGTACGGTACCCTAGCAGGAAAGTGCCTCCTAGCGTGATATGAGTGGAACATATAATTAGTGTGTTTGCTGTGAATGTGCACCACATAAAAAATTGGTGCGCTTTGTCGTTTTGCAAAAAATCGGGAAAAACGATTCCTGCTAGAGTAACGTTTTTCAAGCACGAACATTCTAAACGAATGATCGGGAGACAAATATTGTGCATGGCCAGAGAGCTTATAATATGTGCAAAAAAGTGCACCGACAATGGAGGTTGTCGTGTTAGTGGAAGTCTAGTAATTTAATTTAATTTTATCTAATTCATATTTTAGTCATTATTCTAAGTGCTATTCCAAGGTATAAGCTACCTTCTTCATTCCAAATTTCATTAAAATACATTACTTAATGCGAAACATTTCAAGCTCAATATTTTCTCTATATATTTCTGACTAAATACACTAGTTTTTGGTTTACACCTACACATCTTGGCTTGAGCCGGTTACTTGTAGTTTGCCGTCAAGGTTATGACTCCGTCTTTTTGACTTTTAGCAATATTAATCAATAACGCATGCATGTACACATTTGAAACTTTTTATGGTTATTATAAGCGCCAAGAAGGTCCGAATACAGCCGGTCCGGTTTTCAGCGAGCTTATACGTTTTCTCATTTAGGCGCTGCGATATTTTTTTGCGTTTTTGGAAAAACCGCGATTACTTGAAAATTATAAATATGTTCTTAAATCTAATTTTGTCACAAATATACACAAATTAGGAGCTACTCGTGTTTGTTTATTCTACAGGCGCACATACAATGGTTTTAGAGGTATACGATTCTGAAAAAAGTTACCCTATCAGGAAATTCAATATCTCGAAAACCTGAAGACGCACAACCTACATTGTCGGTGCACATTTTTACACAAATATAAGCTCTCTGGCCATGCACAATATTTGTCTCCCGATCATTCGTTTAGAATGTTCGTGCTTGAAAAACGTTACCCTAGCAGGAATCGTTTTTTCCGTTGTTTTCCAAAACGACGAAGCGCACCAATTTTTTATGTGGTGCACATTCACAGCAGATTATACACTAATTAGATGTTCCACTCATGTCACTCTAGGAGCCACTTTCCTGCTAGGGTAACGTACACGTACTATTAGGGTACACCTCTGCCTAATCCTTCGGGGATTACAGGCGTGGTTTGGTGATGGTCATGTTGTGTTAAGTCTTTGTTAGATTCGTACCTCCTCACGGGGTCGTTTCCGCAAGCCATTCGAGTGTGCAGGCGGCGGCGCGGGGACGGTCGGCGCTTCCTCGGGCGCCGGACACAGACGCTGCGCCAGCCCGAAGTCGACCAGCAGGTAACTACGAGGCAGAGATAAGAACGAAAATGGTCCTCAGTAAGTTCATCATTACCATCATAAATACATCTTGTATAATACTCTTCCTTCTTCTTTAACTTCAGTTGTAAAGTAAATAAGGTGTTGTCCTACTGCATTGTCCTAATAGAACGCGATTATAATTTAGGACACCTATTCAACACCTGTGCCTTTGATCATGGGATCAAATAAACAAAATTCGCGCTACCTTGAGACTGTCGCAATTACCATGCAGTTACCCATGGTGGCATGGTGTATGTAGGATCTTTGCTCGTGCTTTCATACCGTTTGTTGTCGCGGTCGTAGAGGAAGTTGCTGGGTTTGACGTCGCGGTGGATGACGCCGAAGGAGTGCACGTGGCGCAGCGCGATCATGAGCGCGCGCATGTACTGCCGCAACTCGGCTGCGTCCATCTCGCCCACGTACTCCTGTTCAGTGTTCACAAATAAACAACTAGTTTACACTTACTACGATGCTAGGTAGCATCGATACTAGTATGATATAATAATTTTGGTTTATTTATTTTGCAAAAAGATGAGTATGTATACAGATCTTATATAGGGTGAACTTAATTAATATATAATTATATTTTTTTTAAGTTTGTGGTTATAACCTAGAAATATTAAATAAAAATCATTTAATTTTTTTTGTAACCTGTAATAGCATTTGGCTAAAAGATTTCTTTAAATGGAACCAACAATAGAAGCGCATTCAGTGCATATAATGGGCGCAAGTTTGTAGAGCGCGTAAGCCGAGGAATTGATGATTTTATTCAAACGCTTTGTCTTTCCAACGAAGATATTTATCAATTGTTGCGAGTCTACTTATTTCAAACCGATAATTGATATTGGGATTTGGTGATGCTAAATGTTGACTGAAAAACACAACTTTTGTTTTATTTAAGTTAATTTGTGATGGCATTGTTTATAAACGATGCTGTTGCGACCTTGGCGCGTGAAATAATAATAAAATTATTACTTCCCTATTTGAATCGGATTCTGTTAAACATTTCAAGGATTTTAATTGTTTTGCACGGAACCCTAATTATTTTTCTAGAATAAAAGTAGCCTAAGGAATTCCTTATAACATGAGTTACCTGCCAGTAAAAGTAGCCTAAGGAATTCCTTATAACATGAGTTACCTGCCAGTAAAAGTAGCCTAAGGAATTCCTTATAACATGAGTTACCTGCCAGTAAAAGTAGCCTAAGGAATTCCTTATAACATGAGTTACCTGCCAGTAAAAGTCGGTTCAGTCGCTTCGAAGATTAGCCGAATCAAACAGAAAGACAGACATAATGACAACAATTTAAAAAAATGATTTCTTTGGTATAAAAACCGAAGGTACTTACTTATTTTGAAATTACAAACATTAACTTCGCACATCGAGTATGACATCGCACCGTGCGTTTATGAACGAGTAATAACAAGACAACAAAAACAGATATCTCAGGTTGGCGGAACATTTTCATTAGTATGTAATTTTCAACGTCATCTATTGCAAAGAACTCTAAGCAATATGATTAAAAGATGGCTACTTTTAACAACTTCATAATAAGGGTTTGGATTGAAGTGAAGGGCCTCATTTATCTTTTTTGTTGAAATTTCGTAATTTATGAGTGTAAATAGATAAACCAGAATTAAATAAGGAAGTTTTGATTTTTACTAATTTTACTTCCGCCGAAATGTGCCGTTTGACGCATTTTAGTGATTGTTCATTTCATTATTGTTACCTGCTTTATTATATTCATTATTGTATTCTGCCATCTATGATTATTTTTCAAGACTAATTATAATTTGTTCGAGTTGAGACCCCATGTCGCGACTTAAGACTATATAGGGTGACTGGTAATTAGTGACCTATACTTAAACATGTGACTGTGCTGATGATAACAAACTACTTTCCCAAAGAAACATTTTTTTTAATACTCATTCTCCTTTATAAATAATTAATTCATTTTTGAAGAAGACATGCTGCGCCGACCCCAAATGAATTGGGATAAGGGCAAGAGAATGATGATGATGACTCATTCTCCTTTATCACAATAAAACTTGAGAGCTGCGCGGGTGCTCAACCTACCCACTGTTGTATAGTACGATATTAATGAGACAGAACGATAGGTCAAAGGCGCACACGCAAATTTCATATGGTTGTGTTATTGTGATATAAGTAATTGAGAAAAAAAAATTGGGAAAGTTGTTTGTTATCATGAGTACAATTACGTGTTTAAGTATCGGTCGCTAATTACCAGTCACCCTATTATATGTATGTGTAGAAGAGCCCGACAACAACTGTTGTTATTATAGAAATAATAAGTAAAATGCTACTCACTGAAAATTTCCTATGAGGTATGTAAGGCATGATAAAAACTATGGTATCCAAATTGCGAAGGCACAGCTCCACACCTATCACATGGTGTTTACCTCTGAAACAGAACAGTATCAAGGTAATTGGAGGAGCAAGCAAAAACATAATTGGTATCTTTATAGTACCAGGCATGATATATTCATAACTATGTACATAATTTACAAAGTGCAAATAGATAGATCTAAAATAATTTAAAAAATATCAACATGGTAAAATAACTACAGGGCTTCAATTCATATGCCATGGTTGCCACCCTAATGTTTCAACTCCAAACAGCCTAAACACATGACTACCAATTAAGTAATTGTATTTGTGTCGTTTGAGGTTTCCAGCACCTGCAACAGTCGCCCAGAAGATGGGATGGCGTAAGTTGCATGATGAACCTTAGCTAATTAACTAAGTTGACTGAAGAATGCATCCCATTCTGAAAGTTGGCAATGTTGCAAATACCTTACTCATATTTCGCTGTTTTGAATAATTAATTCATTTTTGTATACAGTTGTTAAAATACAAACCCCATGTCCTGCAAGCAGCGCAGTTCATGTTCTATCCTTGCCGGGTGTGCAGTTGGCACCAGATGTTTGATAGCAAACCATCTTTTCTCGCCGTCGGACAGCGCGGCATGCTGCCTTAGGGAGCCAAGGTACACGGAGCTGAATGTACCTTCTCCGATCTTACGATGAACCTCAAATATTTTGTCCAATCTTGGAAGTTTGTGTAACAATTCCTTTATCTGATATTCTAAAATAATAAAACAGTAGGTAATTCCATATCAATCATGATATTTTAAATCAGTTCGATAAAAAACAATTATCTCATCTCATGATTAAACTAATAACAAAAGTTAACCTAACCCTAAATGTTGTGTAATTGGCCAAAATTTTACAAGTGACACAATTAATTCATGGATATTTGCGATTTATCTAGCAAAAATCAAAATAAATACATACTTTCCACTTCATCTTTCGAATTCGTGGACAGATCCTCGTTTTTACTATTGAGCATTTCGATGAGCCCATATTTGCGGGTTTGTACCACTTCCTTTTGGACTATTCCTCTAATTCTAGACATCACTTGCTAACTTAAATAATAAGTTTTACTACATACTACTACAACATTTCTATTTGTATTTTAGAAACTGAAAAATAATGAAAAGAAAATAAAATTTGAATGAAAATGAAAGACTAAGTCAGAACCACAGACATACACATGTTTTTTTAGATATATATTAGTCCAGAGACCCCAGAATTGCACTGACTGTACATTCCCAACAGATTATAAAGAATCCTCTGTCTATGCATGGAACAATTATTATGATGCACTGTTCGTAAATATAATTGTGCAAAAAAACCTTCAATTGATTCATTGACTTTAATATAAACATTGAAAGGGGTGGGCCCCTTACAATGTTTATTTCCTTTTTGCTATTAGAATAAATTCGACTACAGCCCGGTGTTACTTCATAATTCCATGCAGTGTCACGAATATTTGTGATATCATATGTCAATGTATCAATTATGTCATATCAGCACAGAGCATCAATATAATAATGTCAGTAAAAAAGGGAAAGGGTGCAGTGTTTGTGGTTACCGAGCAAATAATTTAATCGAGTTAATATAAATATATAAAAAAGTGTTAATAACTCATAACAAGAAGGATAGTTAAGATTAACCATGTTTATTAGAAAACCTTTACAATTTTTTGTCACAAACATCCTAAGATCAGTGAGTTTAACATATTTTATACCTTGATGATCACTAAATTTTATCTCCAGAATTCCTTTTACATCCAACTGAGAGATATTTGCGATAATTTAAAATTGAAAATTACAAAAAAACGTTTGAGTCCAAGATGAAATAATTTATCAGAAACGTATTATGTTTCCCCCGATAACAATGTAACCTTAAATTTGATTGACTTTTTTTTTGTTGAATATTTGCAGGCAAACTATTCAACAAAAAGTTCCAAGCCAGAGATCCCCAAGAATTCTTTATCATCAGTGTACTCTGCGACAAATCAAAAGGATAATGGTATTGTGTATGACAAGAAACCCTTTAAGGTGACCCTGGAAGAAGGGAAAACATATCACTGGTGCCTGTGCGGAAGATCCAAGTCACAGCCTCTATGTGATGGTACCCATAAGGACATCTACCTTAAAATAACACAGAGGTACATTATCCTCATAATCTTATCATTGTTATCATATAATAAAACATTTTATTGAACACCAGCTAAATTATAAATGACAAATAAAACAGTTGCTTTACCATGTAGCATAAATAAAAGACAGTTGGGTGAATTTGTGTTGTATATTGATCTGCACCACTGGCTGCAATTATTATTCTTCATCCAAGTGCATATTTTGCCCATGGTTGGCAATCCTTAGCTTGTCCTATGAATTCTGAGGATGATAGTAAGAAAAACTACTGCCTTTCATGGCAGCCCCTTAAGAATTTTCGGAGTAATCAGATCGAATCTGGGTACCTTTTTGGATTTCATTGTAGATAACAATTTAGACAGTTCCCATGGGGATGTTGGTCACAGTGGGGCACAAAGTTGCAAGTCCTGGTTGAGAATGGCATCCATATCTGGAACTGCAGATTCATTGCTTGCTTCAAGATTGATTTGTAAAAGATCCATGTTTATATTAATTCAATGATTGTTTGTTTTTAGGCCTGTTAGATTTACTGTGGACAAGACTAAGGATTACTGGCTGTGCAACTGTAAGCAAACCAAGAACAGACCTTTCTGCGATGGTGCACACAAACAGAAAGATGTCCAAGAGGCCGGCTCTGTCAGACTGTAGACATGATAAACACTCTGAACACTATATTTAGTTAGATTATGTTGTTATTTTAGCTCTATAGTTACTGTTGTAAGTGCCTAAAATAAATCATTGAAGATTTTATTTGTATTAATCCATTTGCAGAAATTTATTTCTAGTCAATTGTTTCATCTATCTTGGCAATAAACGCCACATAATACTAGTTTTCTATATGATTTGTGGTATACAATACATGAGAACTAGTGTTCTCAGTCAGCTTTACGGAGTGTTGTTGGCAATGCGCCAAAACATGTTAAACAGCCATTGTGCTATTTTTATGAGCCATTTTCACAAAACTGCCTTTTTAGGGTTCCGTAGCCAAATGGCTAAATCGGAACCCTAACAGTGTCCATCTGTCTGTCCGTCTGTATGTCACAGCCATGTCCATGTGTACTCTGAGACTGTGGCATAACATAGTTGAAACTTCGAGAGCAAGTGTGTCTTCTATGAATTGCTAGACAAAACTGATATGAAAATACAGAACTGAAGCATACATTCGCCTCTCTTCTGTTATCGATTCCATACTTCTCGACTACCCATCGAAGATGTGCGTCACTGTCCGTTTGACCAATTTTGGCGTTAAAATCTCCCTTTTGGGTATTTCTTGGAGAGATTTTGCCGTAAGAGTTCTCGATATTTAGTCCTCACTCCTCGCTAGATTGGGCGGTAGGCGCATAGACTTGTAAGATGTTCAATTTACAGGGAGTTGTGTTAACTTTAATGGCAATTCGGTCGTTAATCGGCATAAAACCGCTGACATATTTGTCTATGCTAAGTGGTATCACGAAGGCACCATGAGAGCTTTCATTATCGGGTCCTGAAAAGTAGACTTTATTCAACTGGTGAGTTGAAAAGTACCCCGACTTTCTCCAGTGTGTTTCGCTGGCTCCGAGGATATGACTTCCTTCCTTTTCATTTCACTCTATTCTTGAGTTTACCAGGTTGGTTTAGGCCGCCTACATTCCAGGTGCCAAGGCAGTGTGGCTGCCTAACTGATTTTGGTTTATCAGTAATATAGTTTCCATGTGTTCCCTGATCCGACACAATCGCATGGCCGGTAGCACATTTGTTTGGTGCCGCCGGGCGTCAGACGGAACGTTCAACAGATCTAGATCGCTATTTTTTAAATCCATTGTGATTCTCATGGGGAAACTAGTGCAGTGGTTTCCCGTTGTCTTCTGCGCCAGTCATTTTAAGGGTTATTTAGCCCGTAAGGCCGCTGTTGCCTCTTCCAAACCAGTTATCCGGATGGGTGTTTAGTTATCCCGCTACTGCTCTGTCGCCACAGCCTCGTTCGTTATTTAGCAGGGAACACCACGGCTGTCAGATAGCAGCCGCCGCCTTTCAGCGCTTGCGATGTTATGTCCGCTCTCCCGTTGCTCTCCATGTAGGTACCTATACGGTTCATTATGACAAAGAAAATGTTTTTAAAATTTTTGTCTTCCGTTTGTTCCGGTTAATCTCCGAAACGACTGGGGAAGCTGCCTCCGAAAGGATTGGGGTTCCGTGCAAAAAAATCGGACCCTTCAGCGTTCATTTACGGAGAGACAGCGCGTGAAGCGGCCCAGCGCTATCACACGCCCAAAGACAAAATGGTAATGTAGGTACGATGTTTCATGTTGTTTACGAAGAAGCGGGCGTCACGCGGCACGCGGTGCGGTGCGTGAGGAGCAGCGGTGCCCGTCGCGACGCTTGCGGCGGATCTGGTATAGAGATGGGTAGCTATTCCAATAAGTAGCCAAATAGCGGCTATTAACAAAATAGCCACGGCTAAGGTATCCGTCAACAAGATAACTAGCTACTGGCTGGCTAGAATACGGCACAGCGGATAGTCGCCACAGAGTATAATGTAATATTACGTTTTGCAGCCGTCCCGGTATTCGGTAGCCGGTTAGCCGGAGTAGCCGATAGCTGACTAGCTGTGTGCGCGCTCACTGCGCTGAGTAATGAGAGACGCGAGTGCGAACTTCATTTGCATCGCACATCTCTTTCTCACATCATCATCATTCTCTTGCCCTTATCCCAATTCATTTGGGGTCGGCGCGGCGTGTCTTCTTCTTCCATACTTCTCTATTACTCGTCATCTCATCCGACACCTCCTTTCTTGCCATATCATTCTTTATACAGTCCATCCATCGTTTCTTTGGTCTTCCTCTACTCATATACCCATCCACATTCATACTCAAAACTTTCCTCACAACATTTTCCTCATTCCTGCGCATCACATGCCCATACCACGACAACCGATTACCACACAACTTTTCAGTCACCGGCGCCACTTTCAGACTTCCTCTTATATACTCATTTCTTTTTTTTTTTTTACTTTTATGCCTTTCATTCATCCCTTTTGTGGCCCAACATTCTGATCCATACAAGACAGCAAGGGGAAGATTTATAAAACAATGGTTAGACCAACCATTGTTTTATAAATCTTCCCCTTAAGTTTAAGGGGAATGCGGGAGTCGCAGATTGTTCCCGTGACCTGCCGCCATTTCATCCATCCCGTGTTAATTCTGTGCTTTACACTACGATATATTTCGCCATCGCTTTGCACGAGTGAACCGAGATACCGAAAGTCGGAGCAGACAGGAAGAAACGCGCCATCTAGCGCTATGGCTCCAGAACTGGAGAGACCGCCGAAATCGCAGAACATGTATTCTGTTTTAGTTCTGCTGATTTTTAACCCAACATTCTCCAGCTTCTGTTGCCATTTCTCCAATCTGCTCTGGATCTCAGGTCCTTCTTTACCGACAAGAACAATGTCGTCGGCAAACAGCATGCACCAGGGTGCCTCTTCCTGTATGTCCGACGTCAAAGCGTCCATAATCAACATGAAGAGGTAAGGACTTAAAGCCGACCCTTGATGCAAGCCTACAGCCACACTGAACTCATCGGTGTTGCCAGCAGCTGGCGACCGGACGTAGGTACAAGATTGGCTGTACATAGCACGAATTAACTCTACATACTTCCCAGGTATACCTTTCTCTTTCAAGGCCCACCACAACACATCCCGAGGTACCCTATCATACGCTTTCTCCAGATCAATGAACACCATGTGCAAGTTTTTGTGTGCACGCCTGTACTTCTCGCACAATTGGCGGAGTGCAAAAGTGGCGTCCATTATTCCTCGACCTGGCATGAACCCAAACTGGTTTTGGGTGATCTTACTCTCCTCTCTTATTCTTTTCTCTATCACTTTCTCCCATACTTTCATACTATGTGACATGAGCTTTATCCCCCGATAGTTGTTGCAGTCCTGCACATCACCTTTATTTACATCTCTTTCTCACAATAGTCACAAAATAGATTAGAGAAAGAGAGGGCAACTTGTCGGTTAATTTTGTATTTATTTTTCAGTAATTCTAAATAACCAAGCTTAGTATTACTGTCAACTACAGGTCGTTGGAAGTTAATTTTGTTTTTCGGAAGCTTTATTATTTTCCTTCCGAAAATTTCATTTTGTGGACTTTTGAGGAATGAATAAAAAAAAGCGGGTAATTTCGGGGAATTGACAACACTGACTCGATTTTTTTATTGGCAGCACTGATGTCAGATGTCAGCCAACATGTCAAGTCAAGTGTCATTTTGCTGTCAAAGCAAAGGACGGTGAGTGAGGCACTTCCTTTATAAAACGTAAATATTTCGTTTAGCTGCTGTTAAATGATTGTAGTATCTGCGTCGACACGTCGACACTGTGATAATACGGCTTTGTGCTTATCCAGTGTTTAATTGTTTAGTGTGGTGTGTGTGTAGTGGCACGCACTGACGCACGGGAAGCTCACTCGCGGTACTCGGACAGAGAAGTGGTGACGAATACAAAGCACGATGGAGGAGCAGCGCAAGTTGTTCACGCGCGAGGAGTTGAAGTCTCGCTGCACGCGCAATGACGCCGTACTTATCATTCACAACGAGGTGTACGACGTCACCAGCTTCCTCACAGAGGTCAGTTGATTATCTGATTCATGGCACGTATGATTCGTTTGAATTGCCGATATTTTACAAACTATGCTATTTTATATAAGCCGGTATTTTAAACAATTATACCTAATTCCATCTAAATTACTAATTTTTAATTTGAATAATACTTGAATAAATTGGTGATTTATATCCAGACTTAGATAAATATTTGATATCAGATATTTATCTAAGTTTTCCAGCTATTACTGAAAACTTTATAAGGACAATCAAATTACACCAAAAAAGTGTGTGTTCAGTGGTCATCCAAGGACATGTTGTGCTTGATTAATGTTTAATTCTTTTAACAAGGTAAATCTACATTCCAAGACACCACTTCTCTAAATAAACATTTTATTTTAGAGTGAAATGAAAACCTGATTAATTTCAATTTACTGTGAAATTATATTTTATTTGCTTTGAAATCAGTAATTAGTAGAGCCATTGTGTTGGTAAATTAGTGATGTTGGGTTACTATTGCCATACAAATATCTATGGTCCACATTTTGACTCCTCAAAAAAGCAAGTCAATTGATCAGTAGTTCAACTAACTTAAGTATGAAGTCTATTGCTGACATACTTATGTTGCTCATAATGATTAATGTTCATTTTGAACCTAAATATTACATTGATTTGGTTACTGGTTTTTGTGTGAGTCTACTGTGTGGTAACAGACAAAAAAGACAGTTTGTATGGGTATTCAGAAGCCTGAAAGTTTGAGAAGCAGTCTTTCCAGAAGATATTGTGTTAGCCAGTAAGTGGGTTCTTGTGGCCTAAGTTATAGGCAACATTTGGTAACACCAGACAGACTCCGTCATAGTTGGGATAAGGCTAGGCAGATGATGATCATGATATTGAAGGAACAGAATCCTTATAATTTCTGTCTATCTCAGGAAACTGGCATGTCGTAGAACCAAAAATTCGAAGACATGTGACATCTACCAACCCGCACTGGACCCGCGTGGTGGATTATAGCCCATTCCCGCTCATAGAGAGGAGGCCTGTCTCCCAGCAGTGGGAACATTATAGGCTGATTATGCTATGCTGTCTGTCCTTATCACACAGCTATTTTATGGAACACTATTGATAATATGTCAATGAAAGGAAAGGAGCTACTTTGAATTTTAGCAGTTTAACAAATAAAAAATAATGCAGTTTTTTGTGTTCCACTTGCAACTAATTATCGCACTGACAAGGGGGTGCTTTACAGACGCGACACGCGACAGCATATCGGCAGTAGCTTTTACCAATTACAATATCCACTGACATGTTGACATACTTAATGTAATGACTAATTAACTAATGGAACTGTTTTCAATGTTCTATTTTAACTATTGGGCAAGTTTGTATACTAAACGTCAGACGACAATAATGTAACAGTGAGTTGTCCGCCGGAGGGCATAACACGACACCATCGTTTTTTAATGAAGCGAACATTCTCAAAATCTCCACAAGGTCGTCACCGATAATATTACAAAAAAGTGTGCTTGACCTTTGTCTCGGTTATTTCGTCTCGTGTAAAGTCTAACTTCTCATTAAACATCGT
Source organism: Noctua fimbriata (assembly GCA_905163415.1). Lineage (NCBI taxonomy): Eukaryota > Metazoa > Arthropoda > Insecta > Lepidoptera > Noctuidae > Noctua > Noctua fimbriata. The sequence continues at coordinate 531,683 of LR990922.1, forward strand.
ATGATTCGGAATCTAGATAAAGTTATAATCCAAGCTTCAAGTCCGTCACTAACGACAACCAACAGTAAACAAGCAACTTGTTGCTTATTTAATACTATCTGCGGCCCGCGACCTTCGTCCATGTGAAATTATTATAAAGAAATATGACTTGCCTTTTTGAATTGAATGTTGTTACCAATTGTTAAAGGGTTTTTATTTTAATACATGGAGCCCTAATTCTTATTCTAAAATAACTTAGCCTATGTTACACCTTATAACATCAGATATCTGCCAGTAAATGTCCCGTCAAAATCGATTCAGCCGTTTCGGAGATTAGCCGGAACAAACAGACAGACACAAAAACAAAAAAAAAAAATGTTTTTTTATAAGTACATATTTATATTTTTTTTTTATCGTGCAACTGTATACGCAGCGCACGCAACGGAAGCTCTCAAAAAGAATAAATTTTCCCCATTTTTGCAATATTTTTCATTAATGCTCCGCTCTTATTGGTTCAACGCCTTCCTCTATAAATGGGCTATCCAACATTAAAATAAATTTAATTCGAACCAGCAGGTCCTGAGATTATGCGTTCAACCAAATAAACAAACTCTTCAGCTTGTTCGAGGTCGCGTGGTTACTTTCGAACTCGGCCGTTGACGTCGTGATCCCTGGGGTCAGTGCACGCATCGCTCGTGCACCTTTTGAATGCACGTGCAAGTGGTACATACCGTTCACCATACACGCGTAAATATCTAACTCACGAGAATGGCTCAAATAGAAATTAACATAAATACTCATACGAGCTTATACACCTTAGAAAAAACACCAATTGACTCTGTATTGCTTCTGGAAAACAAGGTGTTTGAAGGTTTTTTAAACGAGTCAAACTTTCAAGGCTCATAGCGTGAACTTTTCCAAATCTCCCGGAACACATTTCAGGTAACCTCTTGTTTCGACCAACTTGACTATACTTTATTATTAAATTAAATACATTTTTGTAATTTTCATCACATGAGGAGTCTCAAAATGAGTTTCTTGGCCAAAATGTGTCTTGAAGTAGGTAACTTTCGGCGCTCGTACGCTAAAACTATATATTTTATGAAAAAAAAAGATAAGGTTTAATGTTTTCATCGTAAAATGAGTCTGAAGGGAGATATTGTCAAAAACCAGTTTTAGAAGTCATCTTTCCAATATGGTGGCGGCGCGAGCGGCAAAGCGACGAGGTAGCAAATTTGAAATTCGGAAAGAGCACATCAAAATCTATAAAATTACCCATTTTCAAAACTCCCGGAAAACTTTCCAGGTAAAAGTACTAAATGACCGCCTACTATACAAGTACAAGTCTTACTAATGGGCCACACTGCTCTCCCAAGAGATACCCCAAGTTGCATTTTGTTCTCTTTAATAGTTCACATTTAATTCACCGGTGATCTCTAAGCATTAACATTGGCCACACAAAAAAAAAAAAGGTTCATTGGCTGTATTAAAGTGTACAAATTAACTCATACCTGTTTAAGGCATGTATATATAGAAGAGCAAAATTCGCCTATTAAGTAGTAGTAGTAGTATTGGTGTTATAACAGGATAACATTAATCATCGAGTCTCCTTTCATTTTAAAAGCCGAACCAAAGCAATTTAAGAGGGGATAAATACGGCACGGGCTATTTAAAGGTCCACATGTACGGTGTTATATTGCTGGCATTTTAATACAACAAATGTAAACATAAATTCGGCCAAAATCTGTTATATTTACCTTTTGTGGAGCGTTATTTAGCTTGTAGCTGTAAGCAGGTCTAGTTTGTGATATATTAATCAGCCTTTAAATTATTGTGTACAAGAGCGTTTAATGAGTTCACATGTACGTGTAAAGTATATTATAAGCACCACTATTGATATCTAGTAACACTGACAGCTGTTTATTTGTTCACGAGTAGAACGTTGTTATCCTCTGAGCTGAATAATTATGTGAATGTAAATCTAAAAGAGTATGCACGTGAACTATTGAAGAACTGCATTCCCGCCCAGGGCTGAATATGAGCTTATCGAACATAAATTGTACAGAAATTGACATTAAGATGGTACACAATGTGAACCTTTCTAGAGCTCACGACATTATAATGATACTCATGAGAGACTTTAAATAGGTTACAACTTTAATTTGGAGTTACAACGGTTCACTGTAGCTGGAGACAATGTCCACCATTTTCTCACTCATAACCTATAATATTTCTAAATTAATTACGATTTTATCACATACTACGGAGTTTTTGTGATTAATTTTGTAAAACCATAGACTGATTTTAATGCCATAAAAACACAACTATTAAAAATTGAATTGTTCACCTCTGCTTATTTAGAATTATTTTTTTGATAAAACGGCATTATTCCCGAGGCGCGTGAAAGTTCTTACTCTATAATATACTTTAAAATAAATTTACATTACCCATAATTTTAACACAATAGAATATAATAAACAGAGTAATAAAGTCTCATTAAAAATATGGTTATTTAGACACTCACGAGCGTAATACGTAACAAAATGTAGTACTCGGTAGATAATTTGAAGAATTACCGGCCGCTACTAGATTTTAGGGTACACTTGTGAGCTTAATACGAGATAGAGGCTGTATTATTGTTCACTAATTACTTCTTATAACTCTCTTGTCTGTTTGAAGAACCACATGTGATCAAGGGCAAAATATCTGTATTTTGCCCTTGATCAGCTTTAAGACCACAGGTTCTCGCTTAAACTGCCGTTAAAGGGCTGCTATTCAGCTAAAGCGTACCTAAAATTTGTGCCCAAACCGGCGGTATAAGGTCTGTATAGCGTGCTATACAGCTCTCATACAGCTTACGAAGACAGATTAAAGAATAAATGTGTACCATTAGTCAACCGTTATAGAACCCCCAATGCTACTTGGGACACTTTACAAAAACAAAGTCACGAAGCAAATAACGTTTTGTTTGAAAAGTTATGATTGAGCAAGTATCACTGAAATCATATTATACCTTCAACAGACCCACACATGGCGTGATGAAACCAGGGCGCAATTTGCGATGCAGAAATATGCAATCGTAACCTTGCTTAAGTGTCTATTATTCATTATGTTCCTACTTATATTTGACCTCCAAATAATACCATAATGAATTTAAAAAAAAAATGTGATGAATATTCATTAAGTATAAAAAATGAGAATAATGTAAATAAAATCAATATAAAGAAATGAGAATAAAGGAAATGGTGTATAAGTCGTTGCAGGATAGGTATCATATATTACTGTCAAAGTACATAAAAGGCAATGGAACACAATCTCTAAATGAATGAGAGATATTCTCATATCTAATCGTCACTGCTCAATATTGTCCGTACAACCTCATTCGTAGTCCTTCGGCAGCAAGTCGCGTCGGTAGAACGGAATGCGATCTCTGTCGTGAAGATGCGCTGGAATTTCTCATTTAACGGTTTAAACGGAATGCGGGGATGGGGATTGAGTGTCGGGTGCTCTCTTCAACTGACCTACATAATAGACATTATCTGCTTTGCCGTCTAGAGGTTGCTTTTTATTGATATTACGTGGTATAGAGTCCGTGACGTCATAACTACTGCTAGCCCAATAGAAATGTGCATGAAGTTTACACTAAAGGAAACTGACGGCTTGACAACATCTAGATCCCAGTTGCAAAGCATGTCACTATGGTCAAAGCACTCGACTGTACAGTCAACGCAACATATTGCTGGATTTAGCCTCTCTGAAGTGGACAACACCCAATTCTCCACCGTCTATATAATCTAGCTTGTCCCAGGGCACCTTTTTAAGCTCGTCATTCGGCGGTTCGCCAAGATTAGAAAGCGTTGCTGTATTTTGGTGAGAAGGAAATGGGATGGGTGCCGCCTCCACTGCCAGTTTGAGTCGTAAACTCATGTTTCTTTACCATTGATACGCTTGCTCAACTGGTAACTCGGCTGTCAGCTTGTTTGTGATTTTATAACATAACAAAAACTTGGATCTTCTCTTATTCACCTGTTTCTTGCGCTAGGTCTATTAAATTAAGTTTTTGCATTAGCACAGTTCAAAATTTTTGAAACCCAAATAATTTAGAACTGAGATTTATAGTTTAGATTGTGTTGCAGAACTTGAAGATTTTAAACAGGACCAAAGTATTCCTTGGTGGACAATTGGTTCCATCATTGTGCTGCTCTGTGTTCAAAGGTTGTTGACAGTTTGCGGTCAGGTTCACGATCTGTGAGTGTTATCATTACGCGACAGGTCCAAGATTGCCATCGTCGGTAACATTGCGCTATCCGCTGAGCAGCTACTAATTAATACTATATTATTCTGCTTATCTATAGAGAAGTATATTGAGAAGCATCGCGGGGCTAGGGCGACTTGTATGTTATTTAACACAGAACAAAGAAACTCGGAACAGGGCTTGGGCCGCCTGCTTTAGGTGCTGTGGCGTTAAGCTAGGCAGCCTAAATTGTGTAACACGCCGTCATTTTATTTTGAGTAATTCAACAAAATCCATGTGTTCTTCAAGTTGTCGAGCAGCCGAATTTTTAAACTATTAGGAATTTTCCCCTTCAAAAATATTTAAGAGGATTTTTTGCGATCGAATTTGTATGTACATACACGAGTAGAGACAGTAATTTGGAAACAACGATTATAACATTATCACAAAATGATGTAGGCAGGTATACGTAAAGCTAGCTGTGAATTATGAACATTCATTTGTACAGTGTACTTGTATAGGTATATCTACATATTATTATAGGTAAGAATATCTTATTAGATTAAAATTGTTATCAATCACTGTTATTAATCCACTCTGACAATCGTAGACGCAATCGCGGCGTAGTCACTGGTAATTCTAAGTAACCTACCTATTACATAGTCATTTCTTAATGAAATTGTCATTTGCAACTAATTAAAATGATGCAATTTTTCTTGAATTAGCAAAATACAGCATTATTTTTGGGCAACCAAATGGACCGAGTAGGTTTAAATACAGCTTAGCTTAGCAACTTACTAAATGCTATTTGGCCAAAACAAAGTAATCGCATGCGCGTATCACCGAACGTCAAATGCTGACGAGTGACGACGACAGAGCTATTTAAATATTACAACAAAGAAGTAGGTACCGATTCTCGTTTTAGACCTTTGTACCCTCTTTGTGAGTGATCGCCTCTCACAGTACGTGTACAGATGAAACTTGCTTGGTATTTGCATTTTGTAGTTCTTATCTGCGGAATAATCGCCTCCTCGTTAACATGTGCCCTCGACCTCACATGTACAGTGCATGTTGGTACGATTTATGCAGACAGGTCATGGTCATATTTTTTGCTTAACAAGTTATGCTGATTACAACTACTTTGGTGTTCAATAGAAACACTAGTTAGGGTTTAGAATAAAACCACCAAATTATCAGTAAGTAGATGGGATAAGTGAGGACTGGTCGACACGTAACCTTCATAGTTTCTGAGAACGCCGAATGGAATTTGTGGATGGATGGAATAAGAAATAAGCATACAAGAGGAAGTCAGAAAATGGCACCGGTGACTGAAAGTGGTGTGTGAACTGGTTGCCTTAGTTTGGGCATGTGATCCGTAAAATTGAGGGACATGTCGTGAGGAAAGGACAATGCCACTCTTCCCTAGAAGTTTGGCCCAAATGTTTGAAACATGTTGCCCAAAGTTGAAACCAAAATGGTACTTGATACCTTATCGTCAATAGTAACTTTTACTATGGCATCAAAAAAATCTATAGCGGTATAAAAAGATACGATCATTAGAAGAAAAATAATATTTACTATAAATACCTATACTAATGAATACCTGCTTATTTTTTAAGCGCGGTAGGTTGGCAGAGGCCATTAAAAAAGAAAATAGGAAGGAGGTATTTTTGGTTTAATAAAATAAATAAAAAAGTTTTGTACTGAAAAGTCTTTTCATTTATTTTCATTCATATTTTTACAATTATTATTTAAAGTAACATAAATTACTAATCGCTATCGATAATTTACGCTATCCAGAAAAAGTACACGACGATGAATGACGTGGTGTCTGGCCCATGCAAAGTACCTACCATATGACAGTCATAACATGTTCACAAACACCAATCGTTCTTCTGTCAGTTATACAACTGCAACAGTAATTGTTTGTGTCTATATCCTAATACATAGCTAAATACGACTTTTGATTCGTGCTCTTATTAATAAAACATCGGAATCGGGCAAATCAAACTCATTTAAATCCGTTAGTTCTACTTCACCATACGCTTACGCTTTGTCTATTTAAATTCTTAACCTGCTAATAGTTAACTAAACGGCTACGAATATTAGTGCGGTTCCGTATAATGGTCAAGAATTCCGCGGCATTTTTATTGTCTATTAAAAGGAATATGGAAAGCATTTATAAATGCCGCGCCGCGCCAATCTTAAAATCGTCAAACGTGTGTCATTGATTTTATTAAAATAGCTTTGCCTAAATATTCTGTAATCTCTTTTAAAACGGCCGGCTACTATTTCAAAATGCCAGCGGCAAATTGTGCACAACCTTGATTTATTAGCTTTTTCAGTTGATAGCTGATCCTTTGGCCCTGTGTTTGATATTGGTATTACAGCCTCATATCTATAAGATTATAGCTCGCTCACTACGTCCCTCATGTCAAAAATTAAAGCATCGTCACTATTTAACGACGGCGGCGCACCTCCCACGCTAAGCTACAAATTCAGCGCAAACCCTACAAACAAAATATTCCAACATCTTATCGATAACCAATTAATTATTGCTTTTCGTGACATATTTTTTAAAGAAGATATCACTCGTAGTAACATCATTATTTTAATTTATTTGACACTATTTCGTAATATGATATTAATAAACAGCAGTTACAAAGCTTTCATTCCAATAATGGCTAAAATATTTGAAAGAGTAATAAAAAATAATCTTTTGAATATTTCGAAAAAAAAAAAAAAATAGATAATCATGTTGGGTTCAGAAAAGGAAAATCGGTTAATACAGCAATGAATCAGTTTAAAAAAAATATAACGGAACTAGATAACGAAAATCAGGTAACAGCCTTATACATGGACATGCCAAAGGCTTTTGATTATGTCGACCATGGAGTACTACTACATAAAATAGAAATCTATGGAGTTCGAGGTAAAGTACTAGAAATAATCAAATCCTATCTCCGTAATAGAATACAGTACACTGAAATAACACTATTATGTCCATTCACAAAACGGAAATTAAATATACATCGAGCCTTTCAAAATAACTAAAATAAAAATCTTGAACTAGAAATAAATGACTCCATAACGTAATTAATAGTGACTAACAGTAAAAATCTAAAAATCAATCTTACAAAAACCCATTACATGAATATCAACAGGAAAAACGCAAAATCAATTCCATTAGCTATTGAGTACAATAATGCAACTGTATCTGAAGTACAATATTTCTAGGCATCCATATAGACTCTAAAATTTGATGGAAAACACATGTAAATAGTGTATGTAACAAATTGCATCAATTCTCTTATGCCATCTACATACTCAAAAAAGTATCTAACCAAAACACACTACTTAGTGCTTATCATGCCTATGTGGGATCCACTCTATCTTATACTATACTAGCGACCCGCCCCGGCTTCGCACAGGTGCAATATATACATATAAACCTTCCTCTTGAATCACTCTTATCTATTAAAAAAACCGCATCAAAATCCGTTGCGTAGTTTCAAAGATTTAAGCATACAAAGGGACATAGGGACAGAGAAAGCGACTTTGTTTTATACTATGTAGTGATTGGGGATACTCGACTGATAAAGAAACTGCGTTCAAGGCACAAAAAAAGTGTATTAGATCAATATGTGGGATGCACCAAACAGATTCATGTAAACCAAATATCTAATAGTTAAATCAAATATCAGTAGCTATGACACATTAAAAAGCAGTAGACTTAGAAATACACTACGCATTAAAACATCCCACACTGCAGTACATAGCAATAGTATTTTTTGCATAAAAATATATAATAAGTTACCCATAGACATTAAGAACATTCATTTAATTGGTATTCATTTAAGTGGCGCTCAAAAGGTTAAATAGGTACCACGGTATAACGCTATTCTCTTTGAAGGCTCTCTTAATACAGTTGCGTCATTTTTTGTATCTGAGTAAGGCCCTATAACGGCTACAACATCCACAATGTATCCATCACAAAAGTGACTATCATGAAAGGTTTCAAAAGGTTTAAGTATTTGTGAGGATTGTAATAGTATCTCTGAAACGAAAAGTTCTCACTTTTTAGGGTTAATCAATATTTAATTTTTCACATATGGTCGTATCTCATTATCCCGCGATACTTTTTTTTGGTGCCACAATAAAAGAGTAGAGAACGACCAAAGATACGATGGATGGACAACTAAGACAAAGAAAATATAAATCAGCTAGAGGCGATTCTTTAACTCGTTTACTGTACTAGAGCTTGGAACACAATCCAGTTCGTGGAGCCGATATATTATATTGGTTTGTGTGCTGCTATCTAAACGCAGCCTAATTCGATTACCAGTTAAACCGGACTAGGAATTCTTAATGTAGGTAGGCTACACTATACCTTACTATTCGGCAATTACGTAATTAGTTACCTAGTTCTAAGATTTAGTGTGTGTCCAAACATGAATTGAAATACACAATTTCTTATATTCGTTTATTTAACCTACTTTGTTGTAATTAGGTAAGTCTTTTCAGAGCACAGGCTATGTCGAGTCGGTACACTAGCTACTGACTTATAAAACTATTTACTTGATTAGTTACATGGATAGTGTGAGATAGGCACTGCCTTATTTACAGCCAATAAATTAGATAATGTCATTGCGGTCAACCCAAAATTTCAATAGTCATTAGTTAGGTAGGTATAGCACTTAAAACTGCAAGTCACGCAGTGATAATTAACTTAACTAGTCAGCGTTTATATTATGATACGGGTACGAGTTATTTCGGTCCGATGGTGTAATACATACACACTGACATACTAACTAGATACAATGAACCCGAAAAAACTTGACAAACAAGATATGCTGGAATAGCGATAGACTTTCTGTTTCTAACGTGCATTTTTTTGTTATCACTTTACAATAACACTAAGGATCTTTTACGCAGCTTGCGTAGGGCATGTCCAAAACCATATGTTGAGAAAGGAACATCATAAGAATGGTCGAAGTAAAGATACCAATTACCTCGTGACTACTACTTACGCCATAGGATTGAAAGACACAGAAATCTGCTTCTGAAATATTATTTGTGTATTATTGAAAGCCGTGCTTGTTCCCCAGCACCCCGGCGGTGAAGAGGTGCTGCTAGAGAAGGGCGGGCAGGATGCCACCGAGCCCTTCGAGGACGTCAGCCACAGCTCGGACGCCAGGTAAACACTTTATAATCATCTACCACGTATCTGTAAGAGCCAGCCTCCACTTTAATGTCACTACACGGTCTACAGAATGCCTTCCAAAAGACCATTCAGCGATGCGAGCGATGTCTCACGGGGTGGTTCCTCGTCAGACATCGCTCCCTACATTGCACCCTAGTTACGCGCTGTTTGTTGTTCGCACTTCGCCGTATCTTTGATTCTTTATATATATATTGATGCCTAACGTTTAGTACAGGGTACCTACAGGTTAAAAAAAAATCGTGAATGCTCAGGACAATACGTCGTATTATAGCATAGCTGACATTTTGTAGTACTTAAGTAGGTACAACTAGAATCGGGGTTCATCATCATCATCATCATTTCAGCCGAAAGACGTCCACTGCTGGACATAAGCCTCCCCCAAGAAGGGGGGTTTTGCCATAATCGCCACGCTTGGCAGGCGGGTTGGCGATCGCAGTATGGTTGTTATAAAACACAGAGAACGCTGCTGCCCATTCTCTGGTAAGTCCCTTAGTCGCCTCTTACGACACCCACGGGAAGATATGGGAATCGGGGTTAACAAAGTAAAAAACTAATAATGCATAACCTTGGCAGTTTAAAGGTTATTATTCTGATGACCTTTGTGCTTTGCCACTTATTATTCTACCGCATATTAATAAATATGAATAATGTAATTCACATTTTGTAACACCAATGTAGGTATGCTATGCAGGTGATTCACTTGAAACTGCCTGACGAGTAGCGTGGGCAGAAAACCGGTTGGTCCTCGTATAACCGAGTCGCTGTTGTTTCACAGATCCCTGATGAAGAAGTACAAGATCGGCGAGCTGGTGGAGGAGGACCGCGTGAAGAGCAAGAACACGTTCGCGCCGCAGTGGAGCAACGACCAGCCGCAGGAGCAGGGCAAGTGCGTAGTCGCCTAGTACTCCACTACATACACCAGTCTATCTTCACCACATTCACTCACGACATAAACACGCTATTGCTCAGAAATTAAACAAATTTATTGGTGTATTAATTGCCTGTGAATTACAACATTTATTGCTCTAAGAAGGGCTATTATTATTTTATCTTGTTTACATTCTTTGCAATATCAGTAGATAGAGACATGATACAGGCATAGTTTCATAATGTGCGGTGCTTCTATACATTTACTGATGCATAATAATGAGTGTATAAACAAACACAAACACGTTTAATATGTTCGAAGCCATCGCAAATTGTTGTACGGGTGGTTTCCCGTTCTGACTAACACAAACAGGAATAACTGAAATTAGAATGTTTGTCTCTGTTCACCTGCCATTGTTCAGATGTTACTGTTACCTTTTAAAATAAACATCAATCGTGTAAGTATTGAATAAACAGATCTGATAGGTTTAATTCTTCGAAACAAATAAAGAATGTTACAGGATATGAATTCAGGAGTTGTATTGCTAACATTCAAATGATAGCAATCCAAATAGAGTTTATCAACTCCAAACCTACTGTCTGCAGAGCTAGGCATTGCTGCTATAGTAATCCCTGGCCAACACGCACGCGCTGTTATTAAAACAAACGTTGCCGATGTTGTGTATCCAGTGATTTCATCGACAGAGAACTTAATATTTTTGATAAAAGCAAATTCATTAATTGTCATATCGTGACAAGAGACTAAATATTCTAATTCCAGATTAAAATAGTGTCCCAGTACCAAATATTAGTAGGTCACGTGTATCAACCACTCTGTACTAATCAGTTATCATATCATGGCGCGTCAATGACTCATGAGATCCTATCATCCATTATATTTGATAGCACGCGCACCTGGCTCTGTGTAATGATGGCATCTTCGTTCAGTCGCTCACCCCTAGCCCCTAGTATGTACTTAAACAAGGCACAAATAAACAATTGTGATTATAATGATCTGTAAAAGCTTTTCTATAGGTATTTAGTATGAGTATATTATTGTTATAAATAAGTATCTAAAGATTAAGCATATTTATACATTATTTTATGACATTTTAAATAAACTCGTTATTAGACAGATCTCTAAATAAATTCCATTAGTTGTAGACAACAGCTTGTTGTAGTTTTTGCACAATATTATGTTTTATTTTAGATTTGTTAGATATATATGAAGGTATTTGGCCTCGTCACTAGGTGCTTAATTTTATTATCGCATTATAACTATTGTACTCTGATTATTGACTAATAAAGTGCATAATGTTATATCAGCCTCATTATTTAAACACATCCTTTTAACATCCTGTTTATTTGCTTGTTATGTTACACAGACCCACGTGCTTATGTTATTCCTTTATTCGTACACGATTTATACATAATTTTAGCAAAAGGCTGCCTGATATCATCATCTGCCTGCCTTTTCCCAACTATGTTGGTGTCGGCTTCCAGTCTAACCAGAAGAATCTAAATATCAGTATTTTACGTGGAGCGACTGCCTTTATACAAGGTGTAAACGGACCCTTCACGAAGCCGTCAACCAGTGTCCTTCACCACACAATCCTCACCTTTGAAAACTTCATGAATATCAATTTTGAGCACGCAAAAAAATTGTCAAGAAATAGTCATAAACAGTCACCAAGGGTAAAAAAATAGTCTCATTATGATTCCGAAGTTATAGTTGGTGAGGATTGTGGGGTGAACTTCTCCACACAATCCTCACCTCAGTGCAAGCAAACTGCTAAGAGTATCGATTTGTTTTCAGTTCCAAAAAATTGTCATAAGGCTATAATAAAACTCAAAAATAGTCATTAAATGATTCCAGAGATTTAAAGGTGTCTTGGTGAGGATTACGTGATGACTCCTTCTCGCCACAATCCTCACCTGATTACCGCGGAACGCTTACATTTTTGAATTTGAATTAGGTGTCAAAAATAGTCAATGATAATTTCGACCTGGTTTACTATGTATAGATTTTCGAGTCGAGTACAGTCGAGCACAAAATTATTATGTACGTATTTTTAATGGTCACCTTTTTTTTGGTTGTATTAAAAAGGGTATAATTGTTAGATACGTAGCTATTTTTGATAAGTATTTTTAGTATGTTTTATATTTATAATCTACATATATCATAATCATAACATCCTATGAAACAAAGTATTAAATAAAAAAAACTGTATCAGGCATAGCTCTTCCTTAGCTAGCAGGCACTTCAAAGAGTAACTTATCTTCAAAACTAAGTAATTCCATGAACAATGATTTATCCGAATACCAAATACTCGGCCACGCTCTGAATATTCGGCGGCTGAATGTTCGGCATTTTGACTTTTCATTGACACTGCGGTGCTTGCGACGGTGTCGGGCAGATGGTATAGTATCTTTATCATTTTATATTAAGAATGAATGCTTACAAAAACAGTGTGTCACTTTTGGCGGGGGGATCCAGTAGATACTACAAGAAAACATAAGCTCCTCGCCCGGAAAGAAAGATCCGTACCATTCATTTTTTTTTATCGATATTCATTCGGAATTTTGCTTGAATCCATGAAATAAAACAGCTGATACATAAAATAGTTAAATTTTAGAAGATAATATAACTAGAACTAAATAAAAGTAAATAATTTGTTATAATCTCAATAATAAAATAGGTTAAGTTAAAACAAAAAAACCATTTGAATGGAAATATAAAATTTTAATGAAGTATTTATATTTTTTTTAAACAAAAGAAAATACTAATTCGTTTTAAGAAATTATCGGCATGTCAATTTTAGTTTCAAGCATGACCAACCCTATGGTAGTCTGGCTATCATTTTTACTAAAGGACTTAATCGCATGTTAAGTGCACGTTTTGTTGATTTGACGTTTATTTTCGTAATGCAAAAAAAAAAATTTTGTTCTTTATGAACATAAAAACAGAGGTGTAGTGAGACTCAGTGACGTCATAAAAGCGATGTGAGGATAATACTCGCTTCAAGACATGTTTTATGTTGAATGATGGTTGAATCGAATGAAAAATTAAAATGAGGAATTTAAATGATGAGGTTAGGATTTTGAATTTCAATAAAAACATGAAATATTATTAAAAAAATATATTTAAATATGGAAGGTTATTCAGTTCTGCCAGAACCTCCGGAATGAAATGTCTTTGTCCAGAAGTGAAATAGCAGGAAACATAATAAAAGTAACAACAATATTTTATTACCGTTTTAAATTAAACAATATTAAATATAATAGTTTTGCATGTTTAGTGTTCGCGAATGTACCAAAACATAATGTATGTAGAAGTTTACACGGAAGTTTAACAAACTACTACATAGTAAACAAGTTCGAAATTGTCTTCGTTGAAGACGACTATTTCTTAACTATTTTTGGACACTAAATTCAAATTCAAAAACGTAAGCGTTCCGCAGTAATCAGGTGAGGAATTTGGCGAGAAAGGCTCACCACGTAATCCTAATGTATTTAGAGCATGTGTAAAGTAAAGTAAAGTAAAATGTACTCGATAATGTATAAGCTGTGGTTACCTATAATTGAGTGTACGTTACAAGACCAAGTATTTTGTAAAAGTTTTCATTTTATATAAGAAAATTGTAATGTGACTTGTTGGTAATCCAAAAAATAAATAAATAAATAAATCCTCACCAAGACACCTTTATATCTCTGGAATCCTTTAATGACTATTTTTGAGATTTGGCATAGCCTTACGACTACTTGTTGACTATTTTTTGGAATTGAAACTAAGTCGATACTCCTAGCCGTTTGCTTGCACTGAGGTGAAGATTGTGTGGAGACGTTCACCCCACAATTCTCACCAACATATAGCTTTACCTTGGGAATCATAATACGACTATTTTTTCAACTTTGATGACTATTTATTGTCAATTTTATTGCGTACTTAAATTCATGAAGTTTTCAAAAGTGAGGATTGTGTGGTGAAGGACACATCAACCAAGCATTATATTCATCTAAGTAACTTTACGCAAACATTATTGCTGGGAAACCCATATTTTTTGGAGTGAATAATGTGTGCATCTGGATTGAGGGCCCATTTTTTAAATCCTTGAGAAACGAAAGGAGACTTATAGGGGAATTAGTTAAAAATAGTAAAAACTTAAAGTAAAGGGCCATGAATTTTATAAACGTGAATTAAAACTGTTATGATCAAATAACTTGGGCCCTCAATCCAGACGCGTGCGTAAAGTGGCATAGCCTAAAACGCAAAAAGTACTGAGTTCATCTCTGAGTTGAATCATTTTTATTTAAGAATTTCTTAAACATTTTAAGAAATTCACAAATCTGTAGAATATGACATTACAAATTTATGGCGGTGTATCTAGGGCCCTCAATTCATTAATGGCTGGACTGAGGGATCTGCAAAACATGAATTTATCTGAAGAAATACATAAATACGAATTGAACGCATTTTAGTTAGTTACCTCTGTGAATTAGTTAAAAAGAAATAATGACACAAAAGTTGTTAGAAAGTAAATGAAAGTCTAATTTTACTAAAAACGTCTGAACTGAGAGCCCAATATCTTCGCTTTTATTGACTAGGCTCAGCCTCATTAAACTAAAATGTAACATATCGTCCGTTCCTCTAAATGCCATACTTTACGAGAAAATTTGTTTTTATATTTTTTTAATTAAAAATTGGAACTTTGACCTCTAATATCTCCGTAACTGGACGGTTACCAGGTATGGTCCAGAACCAAAAATGATCGCAATGACGGGGAGAACAAGTGCCTTTCAGCTTCGTTAAGGGTCTTGTCACACCCTTTATACATATAGTACTTCAACCTGGTATATTAACATAAAGTATTTTGGTTGCTTTGTACTTAGGTTTTTTTATTATATTTTAACGACTATCTATCTGTTATTGTGTTACTGAGGCCAGCGTCTAAGTTCTCATCGTTATCCCTGGCCTTGGCATTAAACACGCCAGTTCACGCCACTGTTACAAGTAGAGACGAGACCGATCACAATCATCTATTAACATATATTTTATATACTATTGTATGAACCCATTCCTCATCCATCATAATTGGGAAATTTTTGGAACTTTGTAGAAACTGACATTGCATGTCGAGGTTTACCATCTATTTAACAGTCGTTTGTTTGTACTCCTAAGAGTGCAATATGCGCTCTGTAATCTTTGAACTGTCGTCATACATAATAGACGAGCGAATACGCATAAACACGTAGACACATATAAATGATATTTATAACATAAAGTGACGTCGGCGTGTACTTACTTGTGTATATTATATGGTATTAGCATGTTTTGTTGTGTTCCGCAGCGCGTGGACGTCGTGGCTGACACCGCTGCTGCTGGGCATCGCCGCCACCGTCCTGTACCGGTACCTGTTCACGTAGGCGGTAGGGCGTAGCAACACCGCGCCGCGCGCCGCCACGCACACCACCACGCGCAGATACACACCTACTCCTAACGGCTAACCTAGATCTAAGTAAACAAAGAGTGGAAGTATCGTCTGAAACAACGACTCCAGTTCAATACGCTGGTGACATAATACTGCAGCTAGAGTAATAGTAATGCATTAGATTGAAATGATACAAGTCGTCAGTTATTCGCGACGCGTTTCTAGAGGACGCTCAAAGTACGTTGGGGCAGATTAGTGGACTACTGACGGAATATAGCAATAACCGAGTGCGTGGCCTTTTAGCAGCCTTGCGTGGCGCAGTCGGGGAGTCGATTGTACAGATGTACGTCCGACGCAAGCATACAGACACTTGGAACATTTCCACTTCAACTGCTGCCCTTTAGGTACAATAAAGTATAATAATAAACGCGATGATAATACTGCGTCGTCTCTCCGGTCGGGCTGCGACGTGCGCGAGACTTCGCCCGACTGCTGCACGTTATACGGCTCTAAATCACTCTATTTTACGTAAGAGTGTCAGTAGCTGTAATTCTATGAATAATGCTAATTTCTTACTGCTTATATGAAATATATATTTTGATGCTTTTTTACTGTGAGAAATTATACGTTCTGCAATGAATAAATAGTTTGTATGCATATTAAGCAAAAATAGACCAGTGCGTATTTGTATACAAAAGTATATATTGTCATCATGCAGTGTACAAGATGTGTATCTAAGACTATAGAACCTCATACTGGGAGATATTCATTGATTTGTAAATCATAATAATTAAATAATAAACTAAAGGTGTATGATATATGACACGACGCGCTAGTACGCTAGCAAGTTCGAGCCGCCTGGAGCAGCTGCAGTTATGCTAGTACTCGCTGGTCACTAAAGCTTTTGTAGAAGTTGTTCAGCATTATGGTTGGTGTAGCTTGGCGGAGGCCTGTCTTATTACAATTTGATTGTCACCTTGTGTTTGAACTCAATTAACTCTATGATGCCAGTATGCAATTATTTGTTAAGATTAAATTATATGAATAAGCGAAACTTGTATTTTTACTTTTCGTGTTTGGAAATAGAACAGTTTTGTGCTATTTGATACATTCAGGTATACAACTTGCACTCTCTGGTTGGAGTTTAGTTCAAATAATATAAAAATAGTTATACGGCATTTTAGGCACAGTCCTGTAAGGTATATTAATAAAAAATAATCAGGGATGAAAAGTTATAGTGCTTTTATTGGGTATGTCCCTACATAATTATGTATGTAAGTTCTGTTCTGATGTTGCAATAAAAGGAGCCTGTGTTCAAGTTAAAAGGTTGACAACATGTAAAAATAATAATAATACCATATTTAGGTATGAATGGGGTGGATGAGGGTATATTTAGGTGCTCATTTTATAAATAATCGCCTAGCTTGCGGAATTGTGTGTTAATATTGTCAATTAAATAAATTAATATTGTATTTCACGTCCATTTACATGTAGTGGTTGTGCCGCGATCTATGCACAAAATGTGTATATTGATGGTGATATCTGCAACCATAGTGTTCTCAGAAGACCCATTTTAAGCAAAAAGTTGTTTTTTTATGGTATTATACACATAAACTACATTAGGTATTTAATTTTGTGTTTTATTTTCTTCATACCTATAAAAACTAAGTTACAGCCAGCCTTTTCGAACTTACTTACTAATACATTTCTTTAAATACTTAACAATATCATTTATTCAAATCTGTTCAACTTATGTATGCAGTGTAAACTGTTTAACTATAACAAGACACACATACTTCGGAGCCTTCTTGCCTGAGAACAAATACAAAACAGAATATGAATATAATAGTTTGTTTAGTGGTACCTGTCTTGTAAGAATATGACTTTAGATTCTTCTAGTCAGATTTCTTTTGAATTCATAACAAATAGAAATCAGACAAAATTTAGGAGTACACAAAATGCTTCAGTACCTAGGGAGCACCCCCATCATCTGGTGACACTCTCAAGTATGCAGCTTTATGATTTCTTTGTCATTGAGTTTAGAATTACTTAAATTATATTGTTTATGATTTTAAATTCCCTTTTAAACTACGCTAGTCTATAAGTTAAGTTATCTTCAAAAACCTTACCCAATCATAGTGCAATGTAGGCAGTATGAGCGTTCACAGCGGACACATCGCTGCTGGCAGTCACAGCACAAGTTCACCTCGCAGTAGGCACACTGGGATTCAACACTACTACCACAGGTGCATTGCTTCACTCTTAACTTACAGTCTACCTGCAAAGAAAACAGGATACTGTCCAGTTTACTTGTTTATTCATTTATAAACATACTTAATACATTTTTAAATCATAAATATAAAAATCTCGTGTCACGGTGTTTGTGGTTACACTCCTCCAAAATCAACCGATTTTTATTAATTATTTTATGTATATTTGGTGCACTGCAACATATGCCGGGCACAGCTAGTCTTTCAATAAGTATAAAAAATACCGGTACCAAGCTACCGGTGGTTAGGGCTTCAGAGATAGTAACCACCTCACAATGCGAGCCGCCTCAAGGAGTACTGCATCGACTATCATTATGCGACACGCTGATCAGTCTATCACAACTATGTCAGGCTTATTGGTGAGAATAGTCCTATCTGTTATGTAGACTGAACCCAGTACAATGTGGCAGGGTCTTTCTCGAGCACTGGGTCAGGCACATACTTAGAATAATAACAAAATCTTTATTGACAAGTGATTGTTCAAACAACCTTGTAATACCTTAGTGTTCACAAGATTATATTACAAAGCAAGTTGCTGGAGAATAATCCTGGCCACTTGGTAATGCCTGTGCAAGTTCAACTGTTAGCCAGATGAGAACAACCAGAAATAACATGTCTGATGGACTCACCTGGACGGTGGCATGCCTGACACACGTCAACCATCCCGTCCCTCGTAATATGTTTCGAGTAGTTCTTCGTCAACATAGCAGTTTACTCAATATTATGAAAAAGAATGATATATAAGTCAAATGTTTTGTTTACCATGTTGCCAGAATGCAAGAGTGTTCCGTCTTTACCAATAAACAATTGTTTCATTTTGTCTCGTTTATCTGTGGCACTTAACGCATTATCTTCGGAAGTAAGTAGTTCTTGCATGGGGCATTTTTTGGCGCCTTTAAATAGTAGCAGCAAGGTCTTCTCTGAAAAAGAACACAGACAGTAAATACAATACCCACGGTTATTAATTACTCATTGGCGCTACAAGGAAATGTGATCATTACACAGTTAAAAAGGCAAATGTGTGGCAAAATTTAGAACATTATAATTATTGTAAATAGTAATGCGTTTACCGTAAACCTTTTTCAGTCGGTCCTCATTATTATTGAATTGCTTCATG
Organism: Noctua fimbriata; assembly: GCA_905163415.1. Classification (NCBI taxonomy): domain Eukaryota; kingdom Metazoa; phylum Arthropoda; class Insecta; order Lepidoptera; family Noctuidae; genus Noctua; species Noctua fimbriata. The sequence continues at coordinate 550,803 of LR990922.1, forward strand.
CCTACGTGAACTTTGCTTTGAGGTACAAAGTCTTCGATAAATGGGTTTGTACGTTTTGCCATTTCATGGAAAGAGAGAAACTGCTTTTATTGGTAAATTATTTAATTTGAATGATAGTATTCCGTGATTTGAATTTTGCCTGCAATTTTATTTGGCTATGTAATTGTTTATTTCAACGTGTGTTTGTCAAAATAGACATTTATGACATCAGTTATTCTATTCATCGACATTTTATTCTGTTTTCGGTCGTACCATTGACAATCTAGAAAAGAAATCCTTCATTTTTTCTGTCCGATTCAATAGTTTACTAATACTAATTTCAAAGTAAAGCCGAAATATTAAAGTTTACAATACGATAATTGAGCAAGGTCTGATATTTTTGGGGTTAAAAGTTTCACATTTCCAGTTTCTATAAATTCTGGGCATGTAATAGAAATTAGAATGGCGACACTGCCAACAGGGCACCTTCGATCGATGGGCTGCTGTCAACAAATTCTTTATAAAATATTTATAAAATAAATTCTATATTAGACGCAGTTACTCCTATAACGGCAACCTTATTTCGGCCTATGTACAAGTCGCAATAATATTATAAGTATAGTGTAGTGACAAGATCTGGTGCGATAGTGAAAGTGTTTCTTGTATCGTTTCATTCCATTCCATGATAGTGACGGGGCTGTCGGTCGCAGCCGTAGCATATGTGAGCGGAGCCCTCGCGAATGTTATGTAAGCGGTGGTAGCACGCGGCATGTCTTGGATGAAGCGGCCGCAGGGCGGCTCGGCGCCGCCGCCGGGCACCGAGCACCAGTCCTACGCCGCAGCCCAGGCACAGGTAAGCGAGCAGGTTATAATATCTGCCAGACGTAAACAATGACGTGGACCAACCGCACCGATGTGCACTGCTCGTCATATGATTGGCATAAACATTCACTTTTACATTGCATATTTATTTGATCATTGCTGTGTGTATTTACTTAGTTTACTTACTCAAATTCGAATAAGTAGACAATAGGGTCAGGTAATCAATAATTCTAAATCACTAATTACCATAATTGCCCAATTATGTTTGGGGCAATATCCAATATGAATGTAAACCAATTATGAAATGTAGCATATGGCAAAAAGTAAAGTAACAAGAGTTGTTATGTTAATGAGACTTTCTAAAACATTTTAAAGTTTTATCACACATATTATTTATATCATTGCAGCCATTTGGGAACCAACAGAACATGTACCCAAATTATCAAGGAGGAACAACAGGGAATGTTCAAGGGCAGCAGTACTGGCAGATGCCTCCACAACCGCAGCCACAGTACAACCAGCAGTATGGCCAGGTGTATCAGCAGCAAGACTACCCTGCCAATGCCAACCAGTTCTATCAGCAACCTAATCCAAATCAGTTCAACCAAAACTATACCAGCCAAGGCTTTAATAGTACTCCGCAACAGAGTTACCAACAAAATTATTATCCAAACCAAGCAACACCACAACAGAACTTTCAACAAAATAAGCCCAATGCTGACAGCTGGGAGGACAACTGGGATTGGGGCTGGGAGGAATCTGCAAAACAAGCTCAGAAAGCTTCTCAGAATGCCGTCCAGCAGCCAGCCCCACCTCAGCAACAGGTGTTCAATAATGCTAATGTTATAGAAGAAAGTTTTGCTCCAACTGATAGTTGGAACTGGTCCATGGATGACAAGAAAGAATCTAAACAACCTGCCACTGTGCCTCACAACAATGAAAATAAGGAACCACCCACACCACCTGTCTCAAACCCTGCAGTAGAAAATAGCATAGTGCCTGAACCTCGTGTGCCGGTGAGTGCTAATAGTATGTCTGCACAGCAAGCAGAAGAAGTGCGGACCTTAAACGATAGAGAGGTGGTTAAGGAGCGGCTGCCTAATCTAGCCTTAGGTAAACGCTTCCACTTAGAAAATTTAACACCTCAGTGGTCTATAGAGTCACAAATGTCACAAGAATCAAGTGATGGTCCACATACTCAATCTGAAGGAACTTATAGAAGTGAAAATCAATCTAGGAACTCTAGTAAAAGTAGTCCAGGGTTAAACACAGACAACTCTAACTTTAACTATTCCCAAGCTGGAGTAGATGAAGCCTACCCTCACAATAGCGAATGGTCATCAAGACCCTCTGAAGAACCAACTGTAGCTGACCATGTTCAAAGTGAAAACAGGCGTGAAAGTTATGATGAGCTGTCTAGTTCTTTGCAAGAAATGAATCTGAACAATCACGAGAACCCGTCAACAGAAACACTACATCTGGGTCATGAGGTAGAGCCTATAAAATGTCAGGAACATGCTTCTACAGTGCAACCACCACCTGCTGTGTCTCCAGCTAAATTCCCAGCTCCCGTTCCATCGAATAGTATTCCCCCATCAATGTCTTCTACCATGCCACCTCCTCCACCAGTTTCGTCTGTATCCTTACCTCCTACTTTTTCATCCGCTTTGTTGTCAGCCCCGCCCTCTTCCTCGGCTATGCCACCCCCTACTTTTCCGCCACCTACTTCAAACCTGAATCCTTTCAAAATGAATGCAGGACCATTCTCTCACAAAACTATAGCTAAGGTGACAAGTGCTGCAACTGTACAAACATTCCCCCCTGCAATGTCGAGCACAAATCTAACATCACCAGCAGTGGTCAGCAAGGTGTCTCAGCACAACAGAGTGCCTCTAGGTTTTGAGGCAAACTTAGAAACTACACCAGATAATTCTGAGCGACCCGACCAGCCTCAAGTGTCGGCGTTCAGGCCGATGCCTGTCTCGCAACAAGTACCCGATAATATGGAAGTAGCACCAAGAAATGATAGAAATGAATATCTACAAACGGCGCATTTGTCAAGCAGTGACTATGGTGAAAATACAGATTTCAGCAGAGGCGCACCACCTCCAGGCCTGCGGCGAATGGTAGTTGGTCAACAAGAGTCTGAATATAATCAGAATTTGAACATTTCTGGGGACGAACCTCCACCTGGTTTGGCTAGAATGGTACCAGGACAACAGACCGAAGCTGAGAATGCTTATCAGTCTGGAGAAAATTTTCTGGATCGCCATATCGACGGACAACCTACCGATAATGGCACCCGTCCGTACCGTCAGGCTGACGGGCAACAAACCCCTGACAACTATACACAGCCTGCAGCTAGCCGGGTCACAGAAAGGCGACCGATAGGCCTGGACAGAATGGTGCCAGGTGAACCAAGTAACGACGAGTTCCCTCAGTACCCGGGTTCTAACTACGCTGCGGCTAACGAACACCGCATAGTGACAGGATTGGACCATGACTTCTCTATGCCATCTGACGCTGGTCCACCTGACGTTAGAGAGCAGAACGTAGATGGCTCTGATTATACTGAACAGAGTGCTAGAAATCCGACGAGGAATATAATCGGCGCGCGGGAGTCCAGTAACGACGCCTCACCGGACTTCAGTGCGCCGCCCGATGAACAGCAGAGAGAAGTCACCATGGACGGTGAGAATCTGCAGGACTTGAGCATCATATCGTCAACAGAACTGACTTATTCCCGAGAACAGGTGTTGGATGGTGCCGACATTACTATCACGGACATTGGCACTGACAGAAAGACAGATTTATCGGATTCAATAGATCATCCCACGACAAGTTCGAGACGACAGTCTCTAAATAGAGTAAACACTTCAGGAGAGGAGTCCGAGAGAGATAGAGCATTCAAATCCTCGCCGAGGAGGGACAGAGATAAACACAAATCAACCAGAGACAGAGAACAAAAGCGGGATAGAGACCGTGATAGGGAGCGAGATAGAGAACGCGACAAAGATGGCAGATATTCTCGCGGAGACCGGAAGTACGACCCTGACAGGAGATCTGGGAGGGAAGATCGGCGTGTAGAGAAAGATCGGCGAGAGCGAGACGGCTATACTCGCGACCGGCTTGAGCGTGACGAGAGCCCCGACACGCGGCGGCACCGGCGCAGCAACCGCAGCCACCGTTACGAGACAGAAGACACCGACTACTATAGCGACAGGGAAAGAGATCGAAGGTGAGTTGCGATAACTTTCACTTGAACATTTACTTAATTCATTACTTTTGTCTAATTTAAACCTAAATGTATAGGCGCCACAGAGAAGGATCGTACACATCGTCGAAACCGCCCCGTCCAGAAGACAAGGAGCGGCGATACGGCGAGGAGCGAGATCGCAACAAGCGGTACCACACGATAGAGCGAGACAGACGATACGACGACGACCGCGAGAGGCGCGAGCGGCGGCGCGGCGAGCGCACGCGCGAGCGCGACCGCTACGAGCGCGCTTATCGCGACATAGACCCCACGCGGAAGTACGGCAACCTGCGGCAACAGCGGGACAAGGACGACCCCAGGAGAGGTCAGTCACACACACTCCTACACATTCTTTGAGAGCAAAATGTTTTCATAAAAAGTGGATTAGTTGAGGCAGGTTTTCCCGTCGATAATTTGATTCCTTGTTTATACTGATAAGTGAGAAATAAAATGATCTTCTTCTACTGTACAGTTTTACAGTACTTAACGATGCGTTACATTTGTTTGGCGATCCCTAGAATTGTGAATTCTTTTGCTCTTCGAGTGATAATATCTCAATAGCTTGTATGTTATGAAAACAAAACTTACTCTCCGATTATATCCTATATTATTGTTTATATTTATATAAGTACAGCTTTATCACATTTATTTATCACGTTACTTTATGTTCGACTAACTGACTGACAATATTATATTTATTTTGCAGTTGTGACATTCTCGAGCGATGCAAAATCTAATGATAGTTGTATGAGACAAGGTACAAACAACGCTACTCTCTGTGCCATGCGCTGAATGTCGTAGCACGGCACACCGCGCGCTCGTTCATGTTAAACTGACTTGAACAAGCTTTACTTTAATACACGAAGGGCTCAAAAGACAAGTAAAGTTATTTTAACATGGGCGCGTGTGTAACACGCATGCCACATGTTTGATGTAACTCAATTTTTAACACTTTTTGATCACTTGCATTATGTCATTACTACAATGCCATAGGCACTAAGTTTCGTTTTCTGTTTTGTGTAAATAAATAACGTCTTATTATTATTATTTCCTTTATTTATTAAGGTAACGGTTTACTTGGCTTTAAACTGACAGTTTTGCTAAATCCTAATAAGGACTTGGTTTTTTTCTTCGAATGCTCGAGAAATTCTAAATTCTCGTGATTGATCAGTAATTCATAAAATGTAACAATCATTTTTGCGCTCTTCTTATCGACATGCTATCAATGATTAGTAACTAATTAGCGACACTACATTTTAACACAAAGAGTTCGTAAACGGTTAGACATGGTCATCGCTGCGTTCGTTCATGAATATTAAAACAATAACGATGGCCGCGCTTGGCATTCATATGGTTTGCGAAACTGATACATTTTTACACATATTTAACAGAGTTCATGTGGTATTATTTATTCACTAAAGATTTGTGTTATCTATAACATACTAGATCTGGTTTATCTGTATAACATACTCAGATGGATATATCTGCATCATACATCGATACTGTCTAGTTGTTATCTCTCGTCAATCTCCGCGCTGTGAGGTGAATTTAGTATCGCACCTGTTATTTACACAGTTTTAGATTTGATCTCTGTAGAGTGTACAGGATAAAACGTTAAATAATATGATGTACTACAATCTATGTGTGGTAGGTAGTAGTCCTATGCTATCATTAACACTAGAAACGGATATTTACCATGTTTACTGATTGCTTTGAGTTCCTGATATTTCGGCGCTGTTGCAAGCACCATGAATATCCCGTTTCTAGTGTTAATGATAATATTAGTGACCATGACAGTTTAAAACTTATACTCCTATAATGTTTTCAAAAGATCTTTTCCTGGTTTATACATAAGTAAGATCTTAGTTCACACGAGGCAACATTTAAGTTAAGCAAACACAACTCGTCATAAACTATAGTAGCATAGATGAAGATGTTCTGTAAATTAGTCAAATACTCGTCGTAGATTCAAACTCTCATGATAGTCCCGATGAGCTACAATAATTAAATTGATCGAGATCTAGAGCAGAAACTCAATCAGCAATACCGCAAGTCATCCCAGTGGCTGAGAACTTTCTAAAGCTTGAGTTTCCTAGTAATGGGTGTAAAAGTACCCTTAACGAAAGCCGAAAGGCCATTCTCCCCGCCATTGCGATCAATTTTTTGTTCTAGACCATTCCTGAGAACCTTCTAGTTCCGAAGATATTGGAGGTCAAAGATCCAAGTTTTTCACAAGCTTTAAATACCTCCACGACCCCCATACTATTTAATGCATCCATCAGCAAAATGTTTTGAGTGCGTTACATGGAGTCCTACCGTAAAACGTGATTTTTTACCCAAAAATAAGAAGTCGTTTCCCAGCAATCATTTTTGCGTAGAGTTACATAGTTTGATGTACAGTATGCTTATTTGACGGCTTCGTGAAGGATCCGTGTACATCCTGTACAATCATAGCCACAAAATGACGCCATATACAGGTGTTTCTTTTAAGTCATAAAAGGGGAATTCTGAATCCATAAGAGACCAATTTTTTTTCTTCTTGTACCGCAATGTAAATGAAATGGTCCTTACACGAAACAGATTCGAATGCCATTAAAAAAAAATTGGTCACTTTCACTAATTTTTATGACAACTTGCAAAAAATTTTGTAGAGCCAAAATGGTTTCCATTAACAAAGTGCTAAAGTTTCCTAAGAGTTTCCCGGTATCTTTTATGGTTTTGGATATCCCCTAGTTATCCAAAAATAAAAGAATCACTCTGGCACCGTTATGTTTAAAAACTCAATCTTTACATACATACTGTGAAACAATCATCGCGCTCATAATCCGTGTGTGGTGTTAGCAGGCGAGTTTTCGTCGCCGTCGCGGCCGGATTCGCGCGAGGCCACCGTCACCGACGATGACCTCAACGAGTCGCGGCGCCGCACCGACCCGCACCGCCGCAACCGGCGCACCGCCGAGCCCTTCTACGATGGTAAGTCATCAGCACTGTAATATGGCCGAAGACAGGTCGATATTTATAAGTGCAATGAACAACATGGTTTTCGCAACAAAAAGTCAGTTAACAACAATTAGCTAACATTAGTTGATTTTATTTCTTCTGAAATGGACCGCGGACAGCAAGTGGATGTATTTCAATTCCCGTAAGGCCTTTGATAAAATTAATAACGACATCTTGTTACGCAAGTTAAGTGCCATGGGACTTCCACCCAGTCTTCTTCTTCTGATTTCTGACTATCTCCGGGATCGACGGCAATTTTTTTACCTTGGCTCATACAACTCACATGCATATCATACACAGGCGTGAGTCAGGGTTCCATTTTAGGTCCCTTGTTCTTCTTGATTATGGTAAACGATCTGCCACAAATAATAAAACACACGAAATGTCTACTTTGCGTCGACGACCTGCAAATATATGCAACTGTAAACTCCATATCTGACTGTGTAGCTTGTAGTATAGATCTCCAGCGTGATATCGATGCCTTGAGTGAATGGGCCGCCACAAACAAAATTGAATTTAATACCTCTAAATGCTAAACTATGAGGTTTGACCGCATGCGGAGTCCTATGCAGTAGGACTACAGTGTGAGCTACGAGTCTTTAGTCAGAGTATCGACAGTAAAGACCTTGGTGTACTGTTTGGTAGCAGACTGACCTTTCATACACACATTATAAGCTTGGCTAAAGAATCTTTCAGACGCTTAGGTTTTGTTTTACGTAACTGTCAAGGTTTTAACACCCAGGCAGTTATCAGGCTTTAGTTCGGTGCGAGTTCGGAACGAGCGCTTGTGTATGGGATTCCCTATGCACTCATGCTGAAGTGCCAAAGTGTAAAAGTTTTTCTCAGATACCTGTACAAACATGTGTTTGCACATTATCATATGTATCCTACTAAGTTTATTTTAGGATGTTTAAATGTTAATTTCCTCAAAGTTAGGCGTACTGTTGACCAAATAACAACAGCGTATAAAATTATTCATGGTTATACCGACGCCGGCGCCTTGGATTTACATGCGGAGCTGTGTCAATTCTTTGTTCTAAATAATTCACTGGACAACAGTGATTTTGTTGTTCTTGATATGAGAGTGGTTTTAGGTTGGCCTTATTCCCAGGAATAACGAAAAATTAACAGTTTTTGGAGATCAGCTCTAGTTTTTTTTTAAATTACTGTTTGAAATTTCTATGAAATAGAACAGTATGGAGGAGCAAAATATTATTTTGATATTTTATATGAAAAAATGATGGAAATCGCTTAGAAATATATTCAATCAATTCAATTCAAATCACTGAAAATACTGGTACAAAAATAATAAAGACAAAATTAGTAAAAAACCGCGAATTTATGTTTTACATTCATTGGAAGCATCTAGAAAAGTAAAAAAAAACATCATTATTTCCAATTAATATCTATGTAAAACTTATCTAATTTATTTAGCCTGTGTTATCCCAATACTGGGCAAAAAATTCCTCTGCCTTTGTTTCATATTTACACTCAACTTGTAATACCCGACAAGCACAACTGTACCCTACACACACCCTAATAACTAAGAAACTAGAGCTGATTTGGTACACTAATGACTTTATTCTTAAGTTATAAGTAATAAATAATCAAAATGAGCAAAAATATCGAATGCAACACGAAAAAAATTTTTTTTTGTAAATCTGTGAATCGCTCTAGAAAGCATAAATTGTTTAATGTCCCATTTTGTCGCACTGTAGCTCGATCCACCTCCCCTATACCGCGTATGCTTACGATGCTCAACGCGCTCGTGGAGACCAACTTTGGATTGGTATTTTTTGCTGATGAATGAATGGAAGACGATAATTGTGGTAGTCGATGTCTGTGGTTCTGTGAGAAGACCGAGTAAAAGGATTATTTAATTTAGTGTTAATGGCTTATGCTGTACTAAATGTAATAAATAAATAAACAAATAAATGGCTTCTTCTAGGAGAAGGTCAGGGTCGGTCTCTGCCGAACATCGCCATCGCGGTCATAATCACTGATAGCCTACAAGTTCAATTGGACAACAGGACGTGTCACAATTGATAGCATCACGAATTCCTTAACATTTTGGTCAAGTTAAATCATCAGTATCCGGTATCATCTTGGCTCATTATCTTAAGGTATATCTGCCTCAAAACTAATATAAAACTGATATGAAAGCACTCATGATGCACTCATCTACAGTTAACGAACAGTGATACAAAAACACTTTTATATCACTTTTCGCGCACAGTTCGCACTTAGATTTCAGAATTTCAGAGACTTCTGACTTTTGTTTTTTCTGTGTCAAATTTTAAATCTACAAACACCTAAATTACTCTTAAACATCTACAATCGTTGTTCCGTAGTTGTTTGTTTCCGATCTCAGAAAGCGGGTATCCTATTATACTGATGCGCATGTCCACGAATGTTTCGCCTGTCCATGAGTGTTAGAATGTATTGACATTCTCCATCTGAGAACGGTCGAGAGACAATGGCTTACGACTCATATTGATCATTGCTTTGTTTGACTTTACGATGTAGGTAGATTGACGGACGATTTTACAGTTTCATTGTAGAGCGTTTCTTACTTAGGATACGTGGCAAGTTATTGCCCCGTATAAAGTGAGACAGTCGCATCTAACTTAACGAAGTAAAATTAAAAAGGGTCTTGCAGCAGAATAAGCATAATTATAAACAAGTACGGCAATTTGATGACAATGCGTGTGTGATACGATGCACATACAACTGAACAGCGCTCTTAATGTATGCGGTTTATGAAATACTCAGTAATGATGCAAACCGGGGAGTGCACACTGCACGTGTGTGCATGTGTGCATGTGTGCATGTGACCGGATCCAATCGGATCAGCTCGCGTTCTTTAATAACAGCCCAGTTTGGAAAGACTAGCTAACATGCATTCAATATTATTCTGAAAATTCGATTCACTTGATTTAATTTATCATTAAAGCTGTTAGCTTTGCGTGTCATTATAGTATTGCTTTTCAAGCTTTTTCCCTCACCATGTTTTCAAATGAGGCTGAGACACAGCACCAATATAGCCGTTCTGCTTCAGAAGGCAAGAGCTCGCAGAAAATTGATGCTACGGGAAGGGTTCAATCTTACGTTTCTCTTGTTTTCAGTCGGATACCATTCGCATTTTTAATGAAATAATTGTTTATATTCCAGAGTATGGCAGTGCCGGCGGATACGCAGACCCATACCTGGTGCAGCGTCAGCAGTACCAGTACTACGAGCAACTGCGGCTCACCAACCCGGCCGCCTACATGCAGGTGTACAAGCAGCTCATGGCGGGCCACGCGCCGCCTGTGCCGCTCGACTACCAGCCAGGTCAGTCATACACACACACGATACAATACAGTCACACACGCCACAGGAGCAACGGTCACAAAAAATTTCACATTTTTGTCATTTGGCTCCGTTTACCGCGCCCCACCGTGTTGTGAAGGTGAACGCATAACTCCAAAACAACACAAAACTAATAAGAAATGTTGTTTTCAGATTTCGGCAGTCTGCCATACGAGGGTCGGCGCGAAGAGCGCGGTAGCGTGCACTCGGGCCGCTCCAGCACTACGGGGCTCAAAGGAAATGACACGTAAGTCCTTCACCATAGAGAACACATTGACGCAAGTAGGAGCACACACGACGTTTTACACATTCATGTACCGCGTGTAAGCAGAGACATAGGACCACGGAGAAATGGATGAAGTTAATCAGTTTGATTCAAATCTCGTCACGCCAAGTGATGTCATTAACTCAACAACTATACAGGTCACCATCGTGATGAAGCTTTTAGAAACCAACAGACGTTTAATCTCTGTTTACATGTATGTATTTGGCACAAAGACTTTGTACAGTCAGGAGTTATGAAATCTAAACACTTTGCAAAATTTAAAAGCGATATTCTCCTATTGTACTGTTTTACTTTTACGTTCACACAAATGAACATATTATATAATATTCTGGAAGCCAAACTATTACGAAACAGGTCTTTTCCCAAACTTGTAAGTAGAAACCGCTATTTCGCGTTCTCGTGAAATAACGGTTTCTCGCATTAGAGATTCGCCAAGTGCATTTCAGCATTGTAGCATTTCATTGTTCGTGACTGTGCACGCGACTTGAACTGGACTTACACACCACTCGCGTTTTTGCTTCCGCTGTAAAAAGAAGCTGCGGTAGCACGCGCGGACAGGGACACACGGGGCTTGCTGGGGCTGCCATCAGTAGTAACGCGCAGATCATCACATTATTAATATCGGGTTCTGAACATGCTTCACTGCATTTATGCATCAAGAATTTGTTAAGGAATCCCCGATAACTAAAGTGTTTCATATTTTACATGTTGTTTATAATGCGAAGGAAAATGCAAGCGATATATCAGCGCCCTAATTGGTTATCACACTGTTCTATCACAACTTGAAGGAAATTTGTAATCCATTGCTTCATATGTTTGAAAAATTAATATTGTTGAATTACCTCAGTTGTCATACGTTACGCAATCACCCCGCTGTTCATATCCATCTTACATTATCCTTCTGAAATTAAAACGACCCGCATCGAAATAACATCTCTCACTCCTTACACTAACACCCGCTTTTCGCAAACATGGCGTAATGTACGCGAAACGAATCATATTTTAATTAGTTCTCACCACATTGCGTTTACGACTGCTGATTGAACTGATAAGCATGAGCAGTAGACGGCGCTGTACGGCCTTGTGATCGCTTGACCGTGAATTAGTTTCTTTAGAAAACGATTCGCCCGATCTGTCGTCGGCTCCTCCGCGACAGCGGCTGCTGCTTGTATTGTATTGTATATCGGTCTGGTGTCGGGACTCCACGTCCAAAGCGCGTATCATTCGAGCCACAAGGAAGCCCGGCTCCACACGAAAGGCCGCTTCGTGACGCTTTCGTGCGATTGTTCTTTGCAGCAGTGTTTGCCTGTTTGTAGTAATAGACTAACCCGTTACCAGCGGTTATGTTTAATTAATTGAACTGTAGGAATTAGGAATACCTACTTTCTGAATTGAGCGACAAACTCTGTGAAGATTTGCAATGAGTAGTTCGTAAACGCTCTGCTGAGCTGTGTGGGAGCGGGAAGCGCGCGGGTGTGCGTGTGTCGGGTAGTGTGAGAGATGTTGGGTGTGACGTCACGCTCCCGTCGCGTAGGTACTTCGGGTACCGCGCCGACGCCGCCGCCGGCTCGCTGCGCGACGCGCCCTCGCTGCGCACTGACCTCTCCGACAGGTATACACCATGCTGCTTTGTAGTTCACTTCGCATGCTTCACACTGATAGTTCGCGGCGGCATTCATCGGCACCGCATCTCAGTAAAATCGAATTTAATATGGCCGAGCCGATGCGGTACAGATCACCTTTGCCTTTTGACACAAATCGACTGAAAGCCGAATAATGCAGTAATAGCTTCGAGTCTGCTTTGTGTTTCATAGTATCGAATGTGCCGAGCCGAACAAGTGTGTAACATACCTTACATACTTATCTATTTAAAAGCACTTCTTTTATCTTTCTTTATGGAATATGTTGCTGACATATATTTGGTTCAATTTACAACCTTAATTAGTATAGTATTTTACGTCGTTCATATCAAACGTCAGTAAGTAATTGGGATAAAAAGAGATGCGCCGCGATGTAGACAACCCCATGCGAACAATATAATATTACCTTCAAAATGAATTGACATCAACATTTGATTACCAATAATTGTAGTAGTAAGAGCTACTGCTACTCATTGTTCACATTTAGTATGGCATGCTTCGCATTTGTCGTAGTCGTAAGTAAGTGTTGGCCTCCACAAAAATATAGATAATTCAGTTTCAATGAAACAATAAAATAATGTACATTACGCACAGAGAACTGTCCTAGCTGGCACGGGCCGAGAACATATGCGCCTTCGAGCTATGCACCACATTTATATCATTCAACTAATATTACTATTTTATTCACCATTTGCTCACCATTTTCACATTTCATTGTGCATAAGTTTCAGAAAAGCTTCGCTTATATTCAGTTATTTTTGAAGATAGTTTTGCATTGCACAGGCGTTGCTTCACACATTGGTCTAGTAGAAGTAGAATTACTTTCATTCTATAATACAATACTGACGGGTTTACTCGTAAACCTTGCTTAAAGTGCGTTATCGCATACGTCTGCTTAGCCATACATTTGCTGGCGACAGCGTCCCAGAGCTGGCAGTGTTATTATTCCATAGCCATGACGCAACGCGGTTCAGATGTGCTGATCCGGTTCAGTGTCGTTGAAGAAAGTTGCCCTAAACAACGCGCGTCTGTTTAAGCAATGTTTATGACAAACTCCCTAATACTGGGCTACACTGTCGAGTGCTGGTGAAGCTCGACAGTGCCGCGTGTGACCGTGTGACCGTGTGACCGTGTGACCGTGTGCCTGTGGCAGGGACCTCAACACCGACATGTCGCTCAACCTGCACCTGGAGGAGTCCACCGTGCGCTCCGAGAGGATGACGCCCTTCCGCTACTCCACGGCGCACATCAAGGTATGAACTCTTTACTTCAGAGTTAGACGACATTTTTGTATTAGGATTTCCAATACCAGCTGCGAAAACATGCGGATATAGAGAGGCTAGCTTCGTTTACTCGAACATTTTTGTTCTTTATTTCATAGATGTCTAATACGATTAATAAACGATCCAGATTACGCATGAGCAAGGTGCTTTAAAATAAATAAACGACGCAAAGCATGACTTGTTTTGTGTTTCTGGCTCACCTGCATTATTCTTGTCTTCGAAACGAGCCGTTTGCGGCGGAGACTGAGCGGTGTGGCCGGTGGCCTGTTGCAGGGCAGCGTGGCCGTGCGCGACGTGGTGCTGGTGCGCGCCGCCTACCCGGTGGACGGCGTGCCCGCCACGGTGCACGTGCTGTCGCTGGCCAGCGCGCTGCGCGACCTGCCCTGCGCGCGGGACCTCGCCGCCTACCCCGGCCCGCTCGTCAAAGGTATGTCCGCCACGTAACTACGCCGTGAACTACCAGCAGAACAACTCCAAACTTAATGAATGTATAAAATGCAAACAATTGTAATAAAATAGAAAACTCTTTTTAAGTACTTAAAATAGTATGTACTTTAATTTAACCTATACTTATTTTGGGACAGCCTGTTTGATACCGATGCTGAATCCCATGTTCCACCATGTCATGTCCATGTCAAACAGCTCAGTAATGAACACTACGCATAGTTCGCGCGTTCCCTTGCATTGCAGATTAAGGCTGCCTGTCCATTGCATAAAACCTCCGCTCCGCCCCAGTATGCAATCCCATTGGTTAATATTTCTCAGTTTCTCCGCTCCGGAGCCTGGCCCCGCTTCAATGAACAGGCAGCCTTACGTATACGCTTTTCAAGTTAGTCTCTAAATCAAGGCAAATATGATATAAACGTGTGTATGTTGTGACGTCAGGCGTGACGCACAAGAAGAGCGTGATCGAATACTGCGGCGTGCGCATGCGCCTGGCGGAGCGCGAGGGCGCACGTGACGTCACGGGCTACGTGCTGCTGTGGGAGCTGCTCGCGCTCATGCTGCGCCAGAACGGGGTAACCACTCGCCACTCGCCACTCGCCACTCGCCACTCGCCACTCGCCACTCACTACACGTGCACACGAAACACTCGTTATACAGATACTAGCTTTTGCCCGCGGCTTCGCCCGCGTCGATGTCGACAAATATCCGACGGGGACGTACCAAACAAATATACTTACTTACCTTCATCCCCCTTTTTAACACTTCGAGGGTAGAATGATCAAAAACGCTGAGACACGTATAAATTAATTTTCAATCGTCAGCCTAAACACAAAATTTGAAGATCCTAACTTCAAAACTGACAGACTTTCATATAAACTTCCATCCCCTATTTTACCGCTTTAGGGGTGGAATCCCCAAAAATCTTGTCATAGTGGATACTTACTCTTCACAAAGAACACACTCTCCAAGTTTAATGTCTCTAGGACCAGCAGTTTGGGCTGTGTGTGATATATCAACTAGTCACTCAGTTTACCATTTTATATATTACCACTGTCAGCTACGACCCCAGATCAGGCTATAGAAACGAGAATGAAGGTTCCTTCGATTTTGACAGTGATGCAATACCAGAGGAAAATAATTGTGACATGACTGAATTTGCGATAGAAGTCATCTGCCGCGCACGTAACTAAATACTGAAGGCTCGCTGTACGCCAGCGAGCCTTCAGTATATAGTTTACAATATAACTATCCATGTTAAATTTTGACCATGGTCATTGATGTAGACTCTTGCAGCTTAAAATAAAATGTGGCATGCAGCACTATCATGTTCAGTTCGGCCTGCCGATCAGCGCAGCGATGCGATGATGTGCCGTTTATAGGAGAGCCAAGTCTCATATGTACCCTCTGCGTGTGGCAGGTGGTGGTGGGCTCGGACATCGCGGAGCTGCTGATGAAGAACACGCGCGAGTACGAGTACAAGCTGCCCTCCGCCAAGACGCACAACGGTGAGTCCTTCTCGCGTTCTAAACTAGTTATGGTCGCTATCATAACTAGTTTAAACTTTTTTTTTTAACACATTTTTGCATTAACTAAGGCCCGGTTTCCCGGATATTTGTCAAAGATGGAAGTGCCAAGCGATTGTGAATCTTGCACGGTAGGTATATAAGTGGTTTGTTGTCGCAGCGAGTCGGCGCGGCTCGTCGGGCTCGGGCTCGGCGCGGGAGGGGCGGGAGGGGCGGGAGGAGGAGGCGCGCAGCTCGTCGCCCGACCAGCCCTCGCTCTCCATGTCCGAGAACCTGAGTGAGTATCCGCTGGTCATTACTCTTACCATCTTTAACTATTAGTGCTTGGCACAACACGTCTTCTTCTTCCATACGTCGTTACTTGCCGACATCCTTTGTTTATTTTGGATTCGTCATGCTGCATTTTGACGAATTGAACATACGAATACGAACATACATTATGTGCAGACGCCAGCACACCAAGCTGGGCTGCGGGACTGTTCGAAAGAGATACCGGGGCCCTGGAACACAAGTCTGAAACTCCCTTAAAAAAAAAAAAGCACGTCAAGCTACTACAATCTTTCCAATTTCTTTAATAGATTTTCAATTTTTTCGCTAAAGCTTTAGGTTCAAGGTTGATTGGGAAAATTTGACAGTTTCGGGTAGCTTGATGTGCTGGTGTCTGTACATGAAGTTCACATTAGTATGAACTGCTGGCTTACGTGTAATGTATGAATCTTGGTCTTATTACCATATTCTGCGCATTGTTTAATAATGCTGCACCAATTTACAGCGATAGGAATTTATTGAAGCTTGTTATGTTTGCTGTAGACGTCGAGTCGGCGTCGACCCCGGAGCAGTCGGCGCTGGACGAGCGCGCGGCGCTGGAGCGGCTGCGAGAGCTGCTCATCTACGGCAACAGGCCTGAGGCACTCGGTACGGAGCTGAACACTTATCTCTATACCCGAGCGTAAATTAAATTAATTCGAGAGTGACTAGCGACAATAATAATGACTGTCGGAAAACAATAATTTGGCTTATGCCGCTCGATCTGCTACTGAAGTGAGTAACCTGACTCTCCTCATAGAGAGAAAACTTATACATACGCGCGTCACTAGTAGAGTAGGAGCGAACACAAGCTAAGCAAAGTGTGGTGTGTGACAGAGTGGGCGATGCGCAACCAGCTGTGGGGGCACGCGCTGACGCTGGGCGCGCACGTGGGGCGGCGCGCGCGCGCGGGCGTGGCGGCGCGCTTCGTGGCCGCGCTGCCGCCGCGCGACCCGCTGCACACGCTGTACGCCGCGCTGCAGGCCACGCAGCCGCCCGCCGCCACCGTACGTACCCACCCACCCTTACCTCGCCGCTGACGTACGATGCGAGTAAATACATACATGTGTGCGCGAATCGATCAGTTTCATTTCTTGCGCATTTGACGCGTCGATTCGTTAAATTCCTAAAGAATGTAAAATAAGAAGGGGTCAATTCAATTCAATTCAAATTTATTTATTGGTGTGGATCATGCTTTACATTCATTAATTTTCTCGGGATTCATGCTTCACTTGATTAGAAGTACGTTTTTCTTTCACGGAACGCCTGTTGTTATTATTTCATGACATCTATGTCATTTTGGCTGCGTTTATTTTGTATTTGTATACAGACTGGCGTATCATTAAACTACATAGTGCTAGGTAACCAACACGTATGTCCTGTCGCAGTGCGTGTCGGACGAGCGCTGGGGCGACTGGCGGCCGCACGCGGCCATGCTGCTGTCCAACCCGTCGGCGCGCCCCGACCAGGACCGGCGCACGCTCACGCAGCTCGGTACGTACATTACACGGCAGACCCGAAGGCACCTAACAAGCCGATTCCTGCCGGCTTCCCTACGGGAACAAAACATTCTACGTAGTGTCTAGGTGTCTACTGTACTCAAATAGTATATTACATCCACAACTGTGGCACAGTATTATTTGTTGTTTTAGGTTTCTTGTAGGTTTTCCTGTAATTTATAGGCAAAGAACTATTTTTTGTATTTTTTCAAAATTTTCGACCCTATAGTTTCGGAGTTAGGGGGGGTGAATATTAAATTTTCGCCTATTTTCTTAAATAACTTCAAAACTATTTATAGTGCGGTCCTAATCCAATGTTTCCATCGTTTGTATCTATTTGTTGTCATTGTTGTGTTGTGTTGTGTTGTTTGTGTATTATATTATGAAAAAGACTTGTATGGATAATTAAAATGAAATAAAAAAAAATCAAAAATCATTAATTTATCTGAAATAAATGAATTGAATACAAATGATTGACTTTGAGAAAAAATGGTTTTAGGAACCTCAATGTAACTTTTCAACAGACCTGTATATACGTATTTCACAAGACCTAAGTGTAGACGTGCACGTAAAGGTTTATAGAAAAAAAAAAATAGTTTCTGTTCCATGTATGGGGAGTTTCCCCTTAATCTTTAACTTTTTTTTATTTTTGTATTAAAATTGTAAAGCGGTTCACACAATAAATCTTAACTAACAAGTTTTAACTGTGTAGTCCTAATAGTTTCGGAATAAAGTGGCTGTGACAAACGGACGGACAGTGAGACAAACAGACAGACATGATGAACCTATAACGGTTCCGTTTTTTGCCATTCGGCTACGGAACCCTAAAAGTCTAAGCAACATACAACATACGGTTATGAACTTTTAAACAATTTTTACCATTGTAATATATTTTATAAATAATAACCAAGCATACTAAAGCAACAAAATCCTTCAATCAATTGTTCATTTAATCACAATAATTAACAATATGTGTAGTATAAAATAAAGTTAAAACCAAATTTAACTTTTCATGTTTTACAAAATTAAAAACCCACACATTTTTAAATTATTTGTTAATTCAATACAAAGTGTGACCGCCTCTGTCGTTTACAAGTTGTGGCAACGATTTTTCATTGAATTTATAAGATTTGTTTATCTGATCCTGCGGAATCGCTCCCAATGAAATTTTAACAAGTCTTTCAGTTGTTGGGTTGTCGACACTCCGTCCAGGTTCTCTAGAACAGGTCTCTGGAGCATGCCCCATGCGTGTTCGATGGGATTGAGGTCTGGGGATTGTGCAGGCCACTGCAACACCAGGATGTTTTCCATTGGCAAGTACTCTCTGTTCCTCCGAGCTGTGTGCGATTGTCATGCATCAGCGTGAAATCTGAGCCGAGACTTTGTGCAAATGGGTCCCTTTGTCCAATAAGGTTCGAGGACATCTTCAACGTAACTTTCAGCGTTCATATAGCCTTCTACAAAAATTTGCTCAGTTCGTCTGTTCTTCATAATACCCGCCTATATCGTCACTGTGGAGCCAACGTAAGGCAGGGGCCTACCGGCCATAAAGGCAATAAGGCCTAGCCTACCCTACCAACGACACCAAATGCAATTATTATAACTATTTAATAAAATAATACAAAATATTAAAAAAAAAAAAAGTTAAAACTCCTGTTATATCACTTATAGCAACTTATCGCGCCCGTGTGACGTAACTCACACTGTACTGTAAGTACTATGACGCTCCGGACGCACTATTAGGCAGGAACACTTGCAGCTTACTTCTCATTTACGCACACTGGGGCATATTTTCGTGTGTATGAATGGCACACATGTATAGATTATGGGCGTAACTCCTGCCAGTGGAGCTAGCCACCGCCTGTTGTGATTGGCTAGTTAGATTTAATTAATGAAGAGCAGGGTTTCCAATTTGTGGAGATTTCCCCGAATTGCGGGGAATTCGAGAAACAGACTACACACAGACACGATAGTTTCCTTAATGACTCCTAGAAACAATTAAAACATCAGGAGCTTTCAAAAAAATGATAAGTTGTAAGGAATAGCAAAAGCTCTATAAAATAATGAAATACTACAAAAAAAATATTTTTCACTTAGATTTTTGGGGACTTATGAAAATAAGTATTGAGAACCCTGTGCTGTTACTCAGTATTATCCGGCAAATTTTTGTTAACCGCTCTTATAAAGGATAATGGTATGACAATGATGCAGTTTTATTTGGTAGTGGTGTTTGTCAACAAATTACAAATTAAATTTTTCCTAGTTATGCCATATTGTTTCATGTGACAAGCAATTTATATGCGATCTTGAATCTTATTAAGTTATAACTTTTAAGTGATTCGTTTTGAAACGTACAGTAGTGTAATATTATTTGTTGTGTTTATTATTTGTTTATTTACTTAAAAATGGTGTTCTGTTGCGAAGTTTGCGCTGATAATGTGTGTTTGTTAGAAGTTAAAAGCAGTAAGTTTTCGCAATTATCGTTTTATGACAAGATTCAAGTTGGTAAATGTGTACCCGAATTACAAGAATTCAATTCAATCCAAAAATATCAATTCATTGAAGATGAATAAATACGAGTTGAATTGATAAATCAGATGAATTATCAATTCATCTCGTCCTCGTAATTTCAATCCTCAAAATTATGCAACATTTAGCTGGCTGTGTGGCTGTATACACACAAATAAATTATTTTGTTTTCCGTGCATTTTGTTTAATACTTCCAGTAAGTGGAGTGAGGGATGTACTGATTTGCATAACTATTTGAAAAAAGATAGATTGCGTAGATTTAATTTATAAAAGAGTTTTTTTTTCACTGATTTGAAATCCGTAGTTAATTTATTAAATATAAATATATTTAATAAATTTACATGCGAATCACATGAAATAGGGCCTTTAAAGGCCACATCGGATATCTTGCAAGTGACGTGTTCTGTAACTATCATCCAATTCACCCACCCACTTGGATAAGATATTTGAGGTGGCCGAATCTTTCTTCTGCTTGCATCGTCAGAAAATCGTGATTTGAACCTTGAATAATGTGGTGAGTTCTTGTATTTATAATTCTTGTTATTACAGGCTTATAGAAAAAAAAAAAACATTGTTTTTTTTTTTGAATGATTTATAATGTTTGCATTATAAATATTTTTTTTTTTTTTTTGGTATCAGTATACGTGACCTACCCTCCGTGGAGAACCACTGTACGCCACTGCTGTAAGGTTGTACTTCCTGGACGCATCTCAGCCGTTCAGCATTTCCGGGATGACGATACACTCTTACCCTTCTCGTATCAGGCTTAAATTCAAACCGGGACTCATCGCAAAATAAAAAAATATCCCTTTGCTCCTGGGTTCATGTCAAGTGTTCAACACCATTAGTTTCGACGGGCGCGATTCCCATGGCGTATAGGTGGGCACCTAATGGGCGTCGTGCTCGTAGGCCGTATTCATGCAGCCTATTTTTCACGGTTTGGTGGCTAACAACGACACCGTAATATCCCGTTTCTCGTCTAAATAATAATGTTAGTGACCATGATAGTTTAAAATTTTATAACAACAACACCGCTTGAGAATTTATTTATTTATCGACTTACATCATATTACTTCTCAATTGTAGCTTTAAACCTATACCTTACAACCTTATAACCTAAACCCAGCGGTTAACATCGGCTGACGTGTTGCAGTCAGTTGTATTACTTCCACGTCCTGGGTGCTGCTCAGCAAGATCCCCTGTATTAACGTAACGCTGCCAAAGACGACAAATCACGCTCCTATCGACACCAAAATGCCGATATACCTGGGACTGATTAGTTCCCGCTTGTAGCATTCCTACAGCTCTGCACTCATCAGCAGTCAAATGGCTTCGCTCCATGACATAGACCACTAAATTTTTTCAAAAACTAAAGAAATGAGGTAAATACTATAATTAGCTTTTATTTTAATGAAACAAAACACAATCGAAAAGTTTATATTTAAAAATCAGCCAGTATATGTTTCCGAGAACAAAAATATTGAAAAAGATAAAGTATCAATTAATAAAACATGCAGTTTCTGCAAATGATGCGACTTTTGTGATATGTGTATGTAGGGGAGAACGAGATAGAATAAGTAATCGTCGTTATCTTATTTTTGGTACCAACTAGATTTTTTATTTTGTTGACTTATTTACATAAGATAAAATCACTTTTATTTATTTTCTAGTTCCTCTGCATTATGTTATTTACTTTTTATCGGTTTTTTCGTTATTTTGACATTTTCATGATTTTCGGGGTCGCTGATAAAGAAAATGAGGTTATAATAAAAATTCAAGAGCGGCAACGATTTTTTTTTGTTTTTTCGTTATGGGTATCTCTTTCATGGTTTTCGGGGTCGCTGATAACGACAATGAGTTCAAAACGATAATAGAATACGAGGGTGACGCAAAAAAAAAAATTAGAGGTCTCATGTTTTTCTTCGGTTTCCGCGACACAATTTTGTCCCTTCGCCACTGACACGACCACACCAGACCGGCAGATTTGACAGTTTAGTTGCCCTTAGGCGACAGTCTGTTGGCGCGCGGGCTGCTGTACGCGGCGCAGTTCTGCTACGTGGCGGGCGGCGTGCCGCTGGCGGCGCACCCGCTGGCGCCGCTGGCGGGGCGCGCGCCGAGCGGGCTGGCGCCGCCGCGGCTGGCGCTGCTGCTGGCGGACGCGCGCGCCACGTCGCTGGCGCAGCTGGCGCACAACAAGGCGCTGTTCGCCACCGAGATCTACGAATACGCCTTGTCGCTCAACCAGGACGACTTCGTTATTGCTGAGTTACAGGTTTGTTCTTTTTTTATTTGGTCAACACCAATAAGGTTACACAGAATGACACAACAAATACCAGTTCGGGAGTTTTTTTTTACAATTTATTATTTAAATTGCTATTCCTCTTTATTATCATTACTATTTCTTTTTGTAAGCAAACAAACTCTTAATTATGAGTTCTGTCCACATGAAAAAGTTAGACGCCATCCCTCACAGCGCCATCTATCTATACATATAAAATTCAAAGTCCTGACTGATAAATCAACGCACAGCCCAAACCGCTGGAAATGAAATTTGGAGGGTGTATTCTTTGTGAAGAGTAAGTATTCACTAAGAAAGGGTTTTTCGAATATCCACCCTTAAGAGCTTGAAATGGGGTGTTGAATTTTCTGTGAAACTTAATATTCTCTGGGTCGTTTTATTACACAGAGATAGATTATAGTCTGGTATAGTACATGCATACATTACTTATTATCCCAGAAGTAAGATCCCGTGGGCAGTTCCCGAATTCCACACGGGCGAAGCCGCGCGCATAAGCTATTGCAATACATACATAAGTACATGGTCACTGTTCTTTTATCTGATGATCGCGGCATAATCCCAATTAAAGGAACATAGTATTTTTACACATAATATATGTGTATAAATCTCTTTCTGACTGATTACAGACGATTCTGTGTCAATATGTGTGGTCATCGCGCTCTCCTACATGGTTGTCAAAATAAATCTTAAACGCATCTTGTTTAAGGTGCGTTTTTAGATTTAACATCTAACTAAAATCTTTCAAGAATTCGTTTCTATCTTCCTTACTACACTTACTACAGTGAGTAATACTCGTACTAATATAACCCGTGTGATTTCGCAGCCATACAAGTTCGTGCTGGCGTGCCGCCTGCTGGACGTGGGGCTGTACGAGCGCGCGCTGGCCTACACCGAAGCGTGCGCACGCGCAGTCACGCGCGCGCCCGCAGCTTACACGCCTGCGCTCGTCGCTAGCCTCGCCGAGCTGGCTGACAGGTACCACTCACCGCCATATACTTCACGCACACTATATCCGCGTTACCAGATGTAGTTGAAGCCGCCATCGTGAACTACCACTAGTTCACTCAACTCACGAGATTGTATCTCGAAAATGGCCTCGACATCTCAAGATTGCGTAACTGCCTTAGTCATAACTGCCTTTGAAGATACTATCGACCAGGGGAGGAAATTATAACAATAATTGTATTGATTCCCTCCCTCCCCCCAGGCTGAAGTACCACGACCCGTCGCTACAGGAGGACCCGCCGCTAGTGGACGAGGCGGATAGCGCCGAGCCCTCGCCGCGTCACCACCAGCAGTGGCTGCAGGACGTCAAGCAGGTGGCCCACATGCTCACGGTACGTACTTCCTGCCCTCGCCGCGCCACCACCAGCAGTGGCTGCAGGACGTCAAGCAGGTGGCCCACATGCTCACGGTACGTACTTCCTGCCCTCGCCGCGCCACCACCAGCAGTGGCTGCAGGACGTCAAGCAGGTGGCCCACATGCTCACGGTACGTACTTCCTGCCCTCGCCGCGCCACCACCAGCAGTGGCTGCAGGACGTCAAGCAGGTGGCCCACATGCTCACGGTACGTACTTCCTGCCCTCGCCGCGCCACCACCAGCAGTGGCTGCAGGACGTCAAGCAGGTGGCCCACATGCTCACGGTACGTACTTCCTGCCCTCGCCGCGTCACCACCAGCAGTGGCTGCAGGACGTCAAGCAGGTGGCCCACATGCTCACGGTACGTACTTCCTGCCCTCGCCGCGTCACCACCAGCAGTGGCTGCAGGACGTCAAGCAGGTGGCCCACATGCTCACGGTACGTACTTCCTGCCCTCGCCGCGTCACCACCAGCAGTGGCTGCAGGACGTCAAGCAGGTGGCCCACATGCTCACGGTACGTACTTCCTGCCCTCGCCGCGTCACCACCAGCAGTGGCTGCAGGACGTCAAGCAGGTGGCCCACATGCTCACGGTACGTACTTCCTGCCCTCGCCGCGTCACCACCAGCAGTGGCTGCAGGACGTCAAGCAGGTGGCCCACATGCTCACGGTACGTACTTCCTGCCCTCGCCGCGCCACCACCAGCAGTGGCTGCAGGACGTCAAGCAGGTGGCCCACATGCTCACGGTACGTACTTCCTGCCCTCGCCGCGTCACCACCAGCAGTGGCTGCAGGACGTCAAGCAGGTGGCCCACATGCTCACGGTACGTACTTCCTGCCCTCGCCGCGTCACCACCAGCAGTGGCTGCAGGACGTCAAGCAGGTGGCCCACATGCTCACGGTACGTACTTCCTGCCCTCGCCGCGTCACCACCAGCAGTGGCTGCAGGACGTCAAGCAGGTGGCCCACATGCTCACGGTACGTACTTCCTGCCCTCGCCGCGTCACCACCAGCAGTGGCTGCAGGACGTCAAGCAGGTGGCCCACATGCTCACGGTACGTACTTCCTGCCCTCGCCGCGTCACCACCAGCAGTGGCTGCAGGACGTCAAGCAGGTGGCCCACATGCTCACGGTACGTACTTCCTGCCCTCGCCGCGCCACCACCAGCAGTGGCTGCAGGACGTCAAGCAGGTGGCCCACATGCTCACGGTACGTACTTCCTGCCCTCGCCGCGCCACCACCAGCAGTGGCTGCAGGACGTCAAGCAGGTGGCCCACATGCGAAACTGTTGTATGGTGTGTGACAACTGACATGTAAGGCTCTGGCCAAACTGAAGCAAAACCAGCGCGGGATTAGCTCGCGCTGATTGTACCATCTGACTTTTCTGGAGGTTTTCAGCAACCGACACACGTTGTCGTGTCGAGAATCCCGCGCGGATTCGCCTGAGTATGGCCAAAGCTTAAATAATAAAATCAAGCACATGACGGGACGTTTTTGATCTTCGGTCATATCATGAATGGCTTTTATTTAAACGCATGATTGTCAAACGAGCTTTGTTTTTCCTATGGAGCTGCAGCGGATAGATGAATTAATATCGATATTACGAATGTACTGTAGCTTGGCATTCTACTTTTTTTTTTCTGAAATTTGCATTTTCTGTGTTGAATTTTCACTTACAATATCTCTACTCCTAACTGGATGTCGAGCCGCATGCCAACCATCGTACAATAACTAACAGCCAACTAACGTGTGTGTGTGTGTGCGTGTGCTTGCGCGCAGGCGGAGAGCGCGTCGCAGCAGACGACGCCGCAGCACAACAGCTACGTGCAACCGCAGCAGCAGTACGACTGGACGCAACAACAGGCACTACAGGTACGTTGTTGTTGTGGTCTGACTCTTCATACTTCTACTCTACAACGACAGGAAACTGAAAAAAATATGTGTCTCGGACCTTAGCTCAGTATACCGTCAATGAAAAAGGCCTGTCAAAATCCGTTGTAGATGGCGTAAGCATAGCTAAATCTCAATCTGACCACTGATCACTGATATAATGATTAATATTTCGAAATAGCTGGTTATTTCGAAATATTAAACGAGACCACTGTGTGAATTTTCCAACTGGGCATGGATGGCCAAATCTGAAACTATGAGGAATAGTGAAATATACTCAAAGGAGTCTCGGGACCGATTTAGATGAAAACTAAAATTTTATAATTGGATTTTTGAATATCAATATTCCTAGCCAGGACTCGAACCCGTTGATTTTGGAAAAAAAATGAGCCTAGTGCGAGTCGGACTCGCGCATGAAGGGGCCCGTACCATCGCAGTAGGCTAGCCCCTACGCCTTTGGCCAAGGTAAAAGCCAGCCCTTGGGTCACGGGAAGAGTCAACTAAACGTTTAGAAATGTCCTTGAAAAGGCTGTGAGCACTCGGACCCCACGGACCTAGAGTTTCAACCCAAAACGGCTCGAAAATATAGTTACCAATAAGGTTACTATATTTACGCCGCTTGAGGTTCTCTGCAGCCGCAGCCGCAGCCCCAGCACAGCACGATGAGCTAGGAAGATGGGATGGCGCAAGAGTATCGACACAAGTTACATCCCACACTAAAGGCCTACCCATCTTCCATGGAAACAAAGACATGCCGTCCGGTCTCTTGCCATCGTCGCGTGCCAAGCCAATTGGTTCTAATAAAGCTGGAACGCCGACGGTGACAAGAGCTCGACGGATGATATCATTTAAGTTCGCGTGCCGTGCAAAGCGGCCCGCACTTCGGCTGCATGAAAGGCCGTGGTGTCCAAGGCTGTTGATAGCTTCACCACAGTGACAGCGATGAGGAGAAAAACAAAGGGCGCCTAGGCGTAGAGCAGCAGCAAGGCGGAAAGTAGTGTCGTCGAGCAAAGTGCCTATGCTCGACGACGGTAGTGCGTGAAGCCAAAGACCCGACTCCCACTCACCCACAGCCAGCAGACGCGCACGCTCAGCAGTAGTAGCAGACGTGAGCAGTAAATTGTTCTGAACTACTCTGCAGAGCGGCTCGTCCCAACGTCTCTGGGAAAATGGATGGTCGGGTTCTTCAGAATTCGGGCAAGCGAGTTTCCAGGCATTAATAGCCTCGGAGAAGCACGGCACATCAAAATCAATCAGTGTGGAAGCCAGGATATTCCTGATTAATTTCTCAGTGCCGTGGACCGAAGATATAAACGCCGGTAAACTAATACTAGAAATTTTGCGGACGCCGAGTCCTCCCATACGAATGGGAAGAGTAGCTTGTATCCAAGCACGGTCGTCCAAAGCCACATTTAAAACGGATGATATAGTATTTTTGATAATTTGGTCCATTTTGTCCAAAAGATTAGTGTGCTTCCATAAAGGGGAAGCACGTAGGAAATATGTTAATTTTGGGCCGAAACAACAGTAACGGATTAGGGTGATGGCCGAATGCATATTAATTTGGAGCAACCTTTCCGAAATATCATTGAAATTTTGAATTTTTTCCTCGATAAAATCGGGAAAG
The DNA here is from genome assembly GCA_905163415.1 of Noctua fimbriata. Taxonomy (NCBI): domain Eukaryota; kingdom Metazoa; phylum Arthropoda; class Insecta; order Lepidoptera; family Noctuidae; genus Noctua; species Noctua fimbriata. The sequence goes on from LR990922.1 coordinate 577,900, forward strand.
GAATTCTCGAAGATTGGAGACCCAAGGAGACGAAGAGAACTTTTTTCAATAATTTTGATGTTAGGGGCTATTACGTTCAATTTAGGAATAGTCAGTTGTCTGTTGGTACAGTCCGCTAAATACAGTTCACATTTTGCAAGGTTTAGGTCAAGGCCAATTGAATGAAGTTTATTTTTTAAGAAAATTAAATCATTTAAAACAGTATCTACGTCGCCGCCCAGGGTTCCATCATCAAGATATCAAACGTTAAATTTAGAATTTAGCTGTCGAACAATTGGGTGAATAGCTAAACTGAAAATCACTGGCCCCAGGGGGTCACCTTGTTGACAGCCAACAGCAGATTCCAAAAGGTTGTCGCGATACAGTAATTTAGACGGGTGTCTGTAGCACTGCCAAAGAAAACTATAAGTTTGAGGTATCTCATTTTTAATTTGTGTTAACAAGGTGTCCCTATTAACTGAATTGAAGGCATTCTTTATATCAACCTTCAGGATGACCTCACCTTTGCCAGAATTTAGGTAGGTCGACAAAGCGTGTACGGCAGCCTCACAGCCCCCTTTGGAACCGTAACCTAGCTGCAGGGGCTGAAATTTTTCCGAAAAAACATGGGGGCCATGTTTAAAATTCATTAATTTACGTTAAGTATAAAATCTTTTTTTTTTCATTTAACAATATCGTATGTATGTCACACAGGACCAACAACAGTACCAACAGCCAGTCCAGACGTACCCTGAGCCGCAGCCAGTGGAGGAGACGCCCGTGTACGCGGCGCAGTACGCGCAGTACGCGCAGGCGCAGCCGCAGGCGCAGGCGCCGGAGGACGCGCCGCAGTACTACGAGCAGTGGGCGCGCGCCGACGAGCCCGCGCCCGCCGGGCCCGAGCCCGCCGCCTACTGGCAGCCCGACCCGGGCCTAGAGTACCCAGAGGTGAGTCAACGCCTAACTTCTCTTTGGTCCTAACCTAGCCTAACCAAAGCGATGCGAGCGCGAACACGCCACTTTCACGTTCACTTGGTTCGGCGACCACAAACGCGTAATCATCCCTGCAGAGGACACTTTTCAGTTATCCGAAGAAAAAATGTGATATGAATACGACGATCGTGTATTCGCGCGGCGATCGTTTTGGTTGAGACGCGTGTTAGGCTGAGGCTCTACAACGCTATCGGTGACATCTAACGCCAACGTCATGAACTACTTTTTAGCGCATTCGTATAGCAACTGTAATGTCGTTGCGGTCAGCGTGGTGCCGTATGTGCCCGATCACGTTTCTAGGAGACTCGATCCTTACAAGAACATTGGACACGCTCAGCATATCTCTTGTGACTTCCATCATCACACGACCCACTGTGGTGCTGCATGGTTCTTTTGCCGCGATGATGTCTTTGGAAAATGTATTGAAAACAAGAAATTGTCTTTCGATTTTGTATTGAAAACAAGATGGCTGCGTTAGTTCCGACTGTCTGCGCGCTAGGTGAACCATGCAGCACTAACAGGATTGTTGTCAGCTTGTTCAGTGTCTTTGTAGTATTTGAGGTCGATGGGTGGAGGGCTTCTATTTCATGGTGCAAGGTAAATACGTTATGTAAATATGGCTCTGCTTTGAAATTAAAATTAAAAAAAGCAAATCTAAATAAAGTCTGTTACCATTCAAAAAGAAAGTCTTTGTCTTTTATCGCCAGTTTACTTGAAAAACTTTTGAAATTTTTTATCATTAAGTTTTAAGCCACAGTTTGGAAGATCTAAACTGTGGCTTCTAAGTTTAACTATCGATGAATTATTATCGTAGTTTTAGCAATAAATAGTCGTAGGAGTGTAGGCTATGTTTGCAATTTTGTGGTGGTTTAGAGTTAAATCTCATCGCACACGTATCAATTTATCAATAATATAAGCCGAGTATTGAATCACAAAAGTCGTTCTGAGCCAACCGTGCGCACTCCGCTCGCCCAGAGATCATGCGATAGCGCGGCGTATAGTGTCGCGTAGCCGCAAGTGTCGGCTCGACCCAGCGCGTCGAGCCGCGCACTCGCGAGTGTCCTAACGAGTTGTGTGGCGCGGGTGTGCAGCCAGCCCGCCCGCGCCCGCCGCCCCCGCCGCCCCCGCCGCCCGCCGGGCCCGACGAGCTGCTGCGCGCGCCCGCCCTGCGCCGCCGCCTGCGCGCCCCGCCCGCCGCGCCGCGCCCCGCGCCGCCCGCGCAGCCCGCGCGCGCCCCGCTGTCCGACCTGGACGTGCAGCTGGTGCACGCGCGCCCCGGCGGCCGGCTCATTTCCGCCACGGTGGACACGTGGGCGCGTAGCACGGTGCACGTGCGCGACGGCGCGTTCAAGCCGCTCGTGTTCGGCGGCACGTACCCCATCGACGAGCCCACGTCGCCGCCGCGCCGGCCCGCGCTGGAGGGCGAGGCGCACCGGCGCGAGCTGAGGAAGACCATCGAGCGCAGCCTGGACAAGTTCGAGGCGATACTGGCGCGGCGCGCGGGCCCGCGGCCCCTCACGTTCGACATCGACGAGCCCATGGGCCCGGGCCCGCCGCCGCCAGAGGCCATGCCGCACGACCGGGACGCCAAGTACTACGTGGCGGGGCCCAAGACCTTCAACATAGACGAGCCCGTCACCTACATCTAGCGGCGCGGTAAACTGCGCACCGCGACCGTTTGTTTTATAACGCTTTTATATTGATTCTCTAAAACTACGCTGTGATATTTATTGATCTTATCCTAGAATCGCATTAATTTATTTTATACTTAATGAAGTTACTGGTAAATACCAAATGTAAAATGTGTTACCCGCTAAAATGTATTAATTGATTCGGCACGTTACCATTTTTTAAATTATATTATTATGTATTTTATACACGCTTGAAATGTATCCTTTATATAAACTTAATTGTTTTATTGTTGTAATCTAGAAGGCCATAATAATCAATCGGCGATTTGTAGAAAATTGTTTACCGCATTAAATGTTGAGTGAAAAAGTGTGGTTTTCCTAACACATCCAACAATATTTGGTTACGTGTTCCACGCGTGGCTCCGTGCGGGCGCGTGCGGGCGGGTGCCGGCGCGTGCGGGCGCGTGCGCTCGGCGTACGCATCCCTCGCCGCGCGTGCGTGTTCTGTCGTCGTTTGGTTTATACTTTTAATTAACAATGTTCTGTTTTATAAGTTCGCGGCGGTGTAATAGCTGTTTCTAATCTAACACGAAACTATTAATAGTTTTATTGTAAATTGAACCGCACGTACAATGTAACACAAACAGATTGTAAATTATCAGCAAGTTTACGACAGCGTGACACTGTGCAGTGCTGAAGTAGGATATAGTACATCTATCCTTTGAAAACGAAGGAGTTTTGTGCACCCGTAGTGTTATAAACTAACTAAGTGACTGCAAGGCTGCAGATTGTTGATGTTATCTCGCTTGTAACGTTAACGTGTAGCGGGCGCACTCCCCGTGTGCGGAACATACTCGGCTTATATTATAATGTATAACTAACGTAGCGGTAGTTTATGCAACAAAAAATATTTTTACATTAAACATGTTTGATTTCCCATGTAATGTTGAACCAAATTGAGAACCGGTAAGCAGTCGCCACTTACTAATTCAGCAGGATCGTTACCTCAGTGCTGGAGCTCACCACTATTTTACAAATCAATCAAACTTTTCTATCCAAGCGGAAATGTATGAGCTAGGTCCTAGCTCAGAGCCTGCTTAGTACACGTATCTGTTTAAAGAAGGTGCCGACTGCTTGCCTGACTCTAAACGTAATGACTATGCCTACATGATTGTGCCCGCTGTCCCAACACAATTCCTTTACTTTGGGGTCTGAAAGCTGAGATAATGTTTAGAACAGATAAAAGTACAACATTCTGGATGTCTTAATTATTATAAACATTATTTTCTTTTATGAATAAAGAAAAAGTCGGAGCCCAACATTAAATCCTCTGAGTCCCTTGCTATCAAATTAAATTAGTGTCAGAACATTGTTTTTTTTTACCTCGAGTAAAAAATATTATTGTAAAATGTAGTATGAAGTACGGTAACATTATCTCGGCTCGTTGTTGCGACTGCGCGTACTACCGGTGTGCGGCCTGCAGGGCGCGGGGGACGCGGGCGGCGCGGGGGGCGCGGCCGACGAGGACGCGCCCACCATCACCATGCCGGGCGCCAACAAGCCACGCGCGCCCTACTTCCAGGACTACGACGACCAGCCGCACGGGAATGACGTGAGTACACACCTCATGGCACACACACATTATCGTCAGCACCGGTGACATTTCACTATACTCGTGACACTCTGGACGACATCGCGACACTCGTAACACTTCTAACGACAGTCGAGACAGTCGGACACTCTCAGTGTCACTTGTGACACTGATTTAACAAATAATAAATGTTGTACAGCATCAGAACGAGCGCGACGCCGACTCCCCGAAGACGAGCAACAAGAAGCAAGAGAGCAAGTCCAAGGAGGACGGCGGCAAGGACGCGCGCGGCAAGGGCGGCGGCTGGCTGGGCGGCATCCTCACCAAGCTGTCGCTGCGCCCGCCCAACCAGATGATCCTGCCCGACGACAAGAACCCCACCGTGAGTCACTCTCTGTCCGCGTCCGCACCGCTTAGGCGCAGGCGCAGGCCCACGGACATGCCTACCTTGTTGTAAATGAGTCACCTCTGTCTGCTACCTTATTCTCGTCTCATTAATACAGATGTTTCTGAATCCGGGTAATTACTTACCTAGAATTGCACGAATTATGATGTTTAGACGAGTCTTGGCCGGTGTTACAGAAACCGACTCGATACAACGATTACTATAAACTAGGCTCAATTGAATAATAGTTTTAAGCCCGATTGCAATGCATATTTAAAGCATCGTTCTGTTGATGCAAATTAATTGAAAAACACAGAGCAGTCATCATTTCTCTGCCCTTATTGCAATATATTTGGGGGCCGGCGCGGCAGCGCAGATGAAATTGAAAGAGACCGTAGGATGTTTTATGGACGGTTAGCGTTAAATGTAGGGATTTAGTCATTGGTGATGCAAGCGGCCCATGGTGTTGAGTTAGGTTCTCTTCCTTCGAGTGGGCCACCTACAGACAAATTAAAGTAGTTATCCCCCCCCCTGAAGTTGTACAGTCAACCCCAAAAAGATGTAAACACGGACTAGGAAAGATTTCATTGTCTACAACCATTATTGCGTAATTGTGTCTACAATTTAAAGCTACAAAACATTATATATAGCAGTGAGTACCTTAAGATGTGATCGTTGTGATCACAATTAATAAATTGTCAGTCTGACGCGTAAGAGTAAATAAATAGTTGATGATACCATATTTTCAATTAAATACATATTTCTAACAGCCTTTTAGATTTGTTTACCTCGTTTTGAACGATTGTTGTTTCCATATATGTGAAATTTATGTAGATTACCCTATTATGGACATAGTGTTTATATTATTATGTATCCGGCCTGTGTAGGAGGTTTTGGATTAATTGTTTACTATGTTTTGTAGCTCTACATTGTAGACATAATTATGGAACAATGGTTGTAGACAATGAAATTGTTCCTAGTGCGTGTTTACATCTTTTTGGGGCTGACTGTATGTCTACCACGTCGGATTCTTCACTATTTTGTGTAGTTTCTCTAGTTTGATTGTAATAAATCTTACTGTTATGTGTAAAGGTTAAAACCGAAAGATCGGCAACCCCTATGGTTTGTTTGTAATACTTAGTGTTTTAGTAGAAGTAACAACATCTTATAAAAAAATAACGTGGGAATGAATACGTTTGTTTTACAATGTAATATGTTCTGATAAAAAAAAATCATATTAACATGTTAATTTGTTTTTTATCCGTAGGCATTATATTTATTTATGTTTTGAATACTTTTTTTGTTGGCGACTTCACTTTTATATTTGTGTAGTACCTATATTTTTATTTCGATTATTCTCTTATTATATTAGTATTTTAAACCATTTCGTTTATGTATGAAGCTGCTAGATAGCAATCGATCGACGACAAACATCGTCGATATTTGTCGATAGTGCGCCGCAGTGGAATAGCACCCTAAGCCAAACAATATAGAACACCTTACCATCACCCCATTATATGTTCGTCCAAAGGTGCTCTGATATTATGACTATGAGACGGCCATTGTCCACTCATTTAAATTTATAGAAACAAAAGCATTGTATGCTTCTAGTCTGGTTTATTAGAAAGCAAACTCTATACAACATTTTTTTTAGTATATGCGAAACCTGAATATAGTTTGTTCAGAATAAGTAACTGAATCGATTCCAATAATTTTTAAGCCATGTTATATTTTTTCCCAAAAATATTTTAAAAAGTTACCAAGTTGGACACCGAGCGACATTAAGTACCTATCGCAATAATTTAGGTACCTACTGCCAAATTATTATTATCAATGAGCTCAAGACGACGCAGGAGGCGAGCGCTGTGTGTCGACCAGGTTTTTGTGCGGACAACTAGGTAACAGAACAAGCTTATAAATTGGCTTATAATCTTAAAATTTTGTACATAGATTCTTTACATAAAAATACTAGACACGTGTTTCAGTTTTCGCATATACTAAAACTAATGTTGTGTATCTTATAAATGCTTCTTTATATATTATTATTTATGTATTTATTCAATAAATTTATTTCGCACTCTGAGTTTTTTATTAAACTACTCATTTACAACTGTGCTATATTCTTAACAAGAAAGTCATAACTTAGTTAGGGATCTTGTTCCCTAACCCTCCCCGGGTTAGGGAACAAGTCATAAGTTATGACTTGTTCCCATAAGGTATTACAATTGCTGAGGCATTTACTCTGTTATTATTTATCAAGTAGGCACAAATGAAATAACTTTGGTGACTAAGGTCATGTTGTTAACATAGTTAATACGATGTTCACAACCAGATTTACATTTGTAAGGCGCTGTCTTAGTAAAGTTCCCAAACAAGTGAGCACTAAAATAATTAAGAAAGACATCCTACACACACGTACTATAGTCCGATGCGTCTATTAGGCTGAACAATAGGTGTGTATATCTCGCTATAAGTTCCAATAATAAGAGTCGCTGTGTGTGCCGGTGTGCAGATCGTGTGGGACGCGGAGACGAAGCGCTGGCGCAACCTGGACGGCGACGCGGACGAGTCGCAGCCGCCGCCGCCGCCGCCGCCCATGTCAGTATGCGCTACACGCTACACGCTACACGCTACACGCCACACGCTACACGCTCACTACTCACACTACTCACTACTGTACGCTACTCACAACAGATTCACAAATGTTTATAGCGCGCTCGACCCCTCGTGACAGTGTCAATCGAGTGCCGGAGAACCATGCAGCACTGTACTCTTAGCAGTTATCACTTATGAAGCCACACAGATTTAAGCTCGGTGCGCCTGACAGCTGACTGTTCATGATTATGTTCCATATATTTTTCGAAGCAGATTCTGTCAAACTAAAATTTAGTTTTCTAGAAGATATTCAAACGGTGGACAAATCAACAAGGCTATCAGCCTTTTAGATGTTCTTCCGAACTATGAATGGATATCAACATTAGTTTGTCCCGCAGGAGTACGGCCCCCCCGCTGCCGGGCGCGCCCCCCGCCCCCGGTGCCCCCCCGGCTGCGCCCGTCTCTAACATATTCAAAATGCAGAAAGGAAGACGTGAGTATAACGTTTATATTAATACACATTAGTCAGCAACAATAATAGTAGCGCTCTTTCTGGAGGAGCTCATCCAATGATTTATTTCCACCACCATACTGTTTATTCATCACGTCAAATAGCGTTGTGTTAATTCAAGAACTTTACACATTTCAACTTTGTCGCTGCGGAACATATCTGCGGTGTTTCAAAGACATGGACCACGATCCCATGACCGCCAGACTTACGTCATTTAATAAAAGCTGAAGCTTTTTCTGTGGAAGTACCTTTCTATAGGTAAGAACAGTTGGACATTATGAGAAGTAGGTCGTAGGGGCTCTGGCGGATATCAGGTAACAAAGCCGTGCTAAACAGCTGCCAACTTGACGTCATAGTATTAAGCATGATTTTTTTATACCTATTAAATAATGGCTAGAATGACGATTCACCTCCTCCACTGCCAGTCTGCCAGACACTTTTAAGGTATAATAAATTGATTACAATTCATTCACAAAAAAATATGGATAGATCATTTTCGTGTCCGCTGAAAGTTTCGAAAAAAAGTGACTTAAACTATTACCTAAAACTACATAGTTAATATGAACTAAACACTTGATACAATGATATTATAAATAAAAAGAGGTAGATATCGCACTGGCGCCACAGAATAAATAGTACAAGTACAGATGAGGCTCTTCGCGCAACAATTAATAGAAATAGCTATTCTTGCTACTAAGCAACAAACTGGAATTCAGCTCGCATAAGCGCTCAGTGCCTAACGCGATATTCACCTAAACGTTTCCGCTCTCTTCTAACGCGTAAATCTGTCGCTGTCTGGCGCGGAGTGACGCGCTAGCTGTGGCCCTAAGGTTGTCGGCTTACCTACTCGAACACGTTATCTAACTTATGTGTGATGCGTATGATTACGTGGTCAATTAGATAGATAGACAATGAATATTAAAGTCCGTCATTTGTAATTAATAATAATAATATATACTTTATTGAGACAATTCCTTACAATATGCTTACTATCTAGCTAAATTTCACGATATTTAAAGGCGCACAGAAGTTGAAACCCTGACTCCTAAACTAGGAATACCTGTGACTTAGGAGTCAGTGTTCTACTGCCACTTGGACACTATAAACCCTTATGGTAATTAAGAGCTGGTAAGGTGATATTATACAAAAATAATATATATAATTAAGAAATGAAAACAAACGTTTAGTCTACCAAGATACATCTTTGTTTAACATTCCTCATTAACAAACAATATTTTCACATTTTGCATGAATTAAAAAGTTCGTAGAAAAAACATTAAAATTCTGGTTGTTTACATTTTCACTAAACTAATTCATAATTATCTCCTAAACGCGTGGACCGATTTACATGATTCAAACGGATAAATAAGGTTTTAGACCTAGACCTAGAAGGAGGCCTGCTAGAGCGCGCAAATTGTTGCAGAAAAATTCAAACAATTGTCGTAATTTAAGTATTTCAAGCACAATAGCCATCTCTTTCTGTATCATACGTTCCGTTTTATCTATCGCAGTGGAAACAACGCAACGATATTTGATTGCTGCTCAGTATGAACGTAGCGTGCGTATCTTTATTTATAATATGATTGAATAGATATTATTTTCGTGAATAAAGCCGCCTCGCCATTGTAATGGATAAACCAACTCTAACCTACATTATTGAAGTTTGGTTACAAATACGTGTGAGGGCGTAATGGCAGAATTCTTATGAAGAAGAATGACCAATCTGAACGTATTGTAATCATTTGTCAGGAGGGCTTACAGACTGTCAGTTAATTTAATCTTATTTTCTTGTTTTTCATTATAAGTACTGTGCAAGTTTACGTGTACAATCTGTTCATATTAAAATCGTAGTAATTCTCTGAAGATATACTACCAAAATGTACGAGGTCTAAGAACTAGAACCCACATTTTTTATCATAACATGTCTCTACAAGACTACGAAATTGTTGTGATCTACGACTCGGTTTGACGATAGAAATTTAATCTACAGGCGAGATCGCGTGTCCTGTAGATATAGAGCAAGTAGACTCAGAGGCGGCTTCTTGATAGGTGTAGCTAGGCACCTAAATACATGTCATATGGCAGACTTAGAAAGACTCTCCCGGGAATCAGAAAAATAGGATCTACATTTCTGGCGTCTACTTACCTCCCCTGGTAACACATGAAACCATCCATCATTTCCTAGACTCAGTTCAAAATGCCCTGGACAAAAACGAACGTACTGTTATTATTGGTGATTTTAATCTTAGTACTATAACGTGGGAAACTAATGAGGAAAGTCAGGTGAGTCACACACAACTCCTTGCCCTACCAACAACAACGATGTTACCAAACACTTTCTCAATTATATTTCTATGAATGACTTAAGTCAGTATAATAACATAACAAATCTAGAATACTAGATCCAGCTCTCTGCAACACTGCAGTTATATAACCTGACACGTTGCCACACACATCTGACACAAGCAGATCCTTTACATCCGCCGCTCGAGTTCGCTATATTATAAGCTCGCTATATTATCATAAGCATCTGTTGGTTCAGTAACAAAGGAAAGGGATGAGTCAGACTTCTATGAGTTAATTAACGATTCCTGTGTGAGGTTTAGTTCATGTAATATACGTAAATACAGGTAACCTTCAACTATGCCTGACAGTGGGATGGAACCATCAAAACTGTCTGACCGATTGGGAAACAGCTTCAAATAGTTGCCCAAGTAACATTTATAAAAGTCAGATTTAATAAAATAACGCAAATTCACTCACAGTTTACTGTTAGCCGGTCTCATCTCACTGCTGGGCAATAATTCCGTCACAATTTAACATATTTTAAGGGTGTTTGGCGGTGGTTTTCCAGCACAAAGGGTCTGGCAGTAGAGGAGGTGAATCTATATACTAGCCCTTATGTAACATCAAAAAATCACGCTTTATTGTATGAAGTTACGTAGAAGCTAGTGCGCACACCTTTGTTACCTGATACCTGCCAAAGCCACCGTGACTGACTTTTCATAACAACCAATAATTGTTGTTACTATAGTAAAGCAGTTCTACCGAAAAAGTGTCAGCTTTTACAAAATGACATAGGTCTGGCGGTCACGACATCTCCGTCTAGCAGCTGTGACGGCCCCGACTTACGTGTTAGGTTGTGGGTGCCAACCCAGACAAGTTTTATTTTGTGTAATTTATTTCAAAGCTACTGCTCTCAAAACGATGAAGGAAAGCATCGTAAAGAAACCGGCACGTCCTAGGACCAAACCATATTCGTAGATATGTGACATCCAGCAACCAGCACTGGGCCCGCATGGTGTACCTAGGTACTTACCTTCTATCCCCACTCCCTCGCAGCTAGAAGAGGCCTGTGGCCTGTGTCCCAGCAGTAGGAAAGTAATGGGATGATTATGTTATGCTAAGTCGGCGACTTGTTTGCCGCCAAAAGCAATAGTTTGTGTAATGTGGTAATGTGGTGTGCAGACATAAAGAAGTCGTACGTGGACGTGTTCAACCCGCACGGCACCGCCAGCCGCGCGCTGCCGCCGCCCGCCGAGCTGCTGGCGCCCAGCGCGCCGCTCAGCGCGCCCACCAGCTACTTCGTGCCCGCGCCGCTGCCCATGGTACATCACTCTACATAACTACATATCCACACGCACGCGAGCCCTTTTCCGATGAGCCGCATTACTCATACTATCGTACTCAACAAATTAGTGTGGGCTAGACATAAAAATACATAATTATTACAATATATTTATTATCATAGATTCCTGTAAAAAATACCTGCCCGATCAAAATCAAAGCATTTATTTCAAGTAGGCCAGTTACAAGCACTTTTGAATTCTCGAAACAAAGACAACAATAAAATGAAGCTAAAGTCCCTGTCACAAGTCATAATAACTGTGAAACTGTGAAAGGACTATAGTTGCCCATAAACGTAGATACGATAGAAAAAGTAGATTTCTATGGAGAAGAATGAGCAAGAAACTCCATGGACACTAAATCTGAATATTGTCACAAAACTTTGCTCAAATCATTCATGTTGAGATTGCACATTATGTGAGAACAATATAGCAATGCACGCATGCATGTCCATAGTAACGACAAAAAAGACAATTCAAAAATAAAAATAATTAATTCAAATAAGCCGTGGCAACTAAGAGATGACCAGTCACAACTGACACCGCCCGTTCACGAACATGATGCATGCATTTTTTTGCCTTCCATAAATTATAAAGAACAAACAGGCGATCGAGATTGTTGAGGTGATGATCTGCCCCTCCCCCACCCCGTCCGAGTCCCCCCCCGCGTCCCCCACCCCGGAGCCCTACGAGGTACATGCACAAGATCCGTGTAGCGAGCCAGCAAGAGGTGGCAGACACTTGTCTGTCGCAAAGCTCCATTGACTATGTAGTTGTAGTTACATGTACAATTAGATACATAATATGTTTTTACTGGCACTAAGCAAGCGACACTTCAGTGTAATCGCTACATATGATTACAGTTAGAATTTCAACTGTCGCACTGAGCTGAGCGTTTAAATTCCAAAAGTAAAGAAAAGCGCACGCGGCTTGTTGCGCAACGCGGCTTTCATCGTGGTTTAGCGCTAGGTTAGGTTAGCGTTAGTAAAAGCAGGTATTAGTTTATCTTACCTTTTTATGACAGCCTAATCTAGAACAGTTTCTTAACTAATTTGTTGACCACCATTTTCGCTATCGAAAATCTATCAAAAGTTCGAAATTGATCCGCAGGACTGCGAATCGATTGAGCGTGGTTGCTAGGCACCTATATGTCTAAGTATTTCGAATGTAACTCTTAAAGTATAAAATGTTTAAAAATTGATGAAGCTTTCATAAAACGAAAGATTTCCTTCCTTGTATTGTACTGTAGAAGATGTTAAGTTGTAATGATTGTTAACACAATGTTGTTGTCACACGCGGCTAGGAAGCGGAGACCCTGCCCAATGGACACTAACCGTAAGACATTCATTGATTTTATTTATTGTTGACATTCTGACAATATTTATTGATAAACTTGCTTTGACATTCTTGTTTTTATAATTGTAATACATAATTATATTTGTTGCACGTAATTAATTGAATTTTAAAGTGATGATAATATTTGTACGCCAAATGACAAAACATAGAGCACATATGAAAATGTAACATCCCACACACTTTGTGACTACCTATGTTAACAAACATTCATTTCATTCCTCCGGAGACGTAGACAACTAGTATGCTTTATACAGGGTGAATTTTTCAAGTCGGTGTGCATGGCACTGGATGGCCAAATCCGAAAATCCAACTAAAGGTATTAATTTCAATTACACCATAAAACCGTGAATATAAAAAAAGGTTGAAGCTACAGTCCTAGTCAGAAGGCATACTAACTTGTAAGTACTCTAGTTGGCCATTCCAGAGCGTAGATGTCTTTGGAGAAGAATGGGCAAGAAACTCCATGGACACTCTTTTAAATGAAAATATTTTACAAGATCTTTCATGTTGAGATTATACATTATATGAGAACGATCTAGCTGTATATGCACACTAAGAGCGCCTAGAGTAAAAGATTAAATCAACAGTTCAAAAATAAGGTTATTAAAATAAACTGCGCCCGCTAAGAGATGACCAGTCCCAACTGACAGCGCTCGTTCACGAACATGACGCAGGGATCAACGCCAGTCAGCTCAGCCATTTTGAAGGGAACTAAATGATCCGACACACCCACTAACATCAGCGAGACATATGGGAGAACATGACGTTCTGTCAACCACCCTAGCACGTTCGAGTCAATGATAGTAAATTGAGTCTATACAATGCAAAGATAGTCTTAAAATTTTCTGAAGCATCCACAATCATTTCACATTCTAATCAATTTGTTTGCTCCTATGGTTGTGGAGCAGGATCAGCATTGAGCCAAACATTTTTATCATCAATGTAATCCCCCAACTTATAATATGCTTGCCTGCATAGAGTACGTTCTATACAAGTTTATAATTTCGTCTCATTATTTGTAGAATGGGGGGATTAATTAATAGTACAGTACAGTAGCATGTAAGTTGAGTCTTACTTTAGCTAGCCTGAAACCTAGCTGAACAAATTGGTTCCACAAGTATCTGGTATCAGACACAAGTATAATATCAGATACTTGTGTCTGTCACGTCTTTTACTAAATAGATGCAGTTTTTCTCTGAGTACTGTCATGATGTTAATACCCTTAAATAGTTCCCTTAGAGAATCGCGCCTACGTATATATTATATGGCGCTGATGGCTCTTTTCTGCAGAAGAAATATAGACTCGATGTCTGCAGCCCGTCCCAATAGTAAATTACCGTATGACATAATACTATGAGAAAAACTAAAATAGGTCAGTAAATTTACCGATTTTTCTAACAGCATATGCTGCTAAACTCGCCGTCCTGCAAGAGATGTTAATTGTGGACCCCATTGTAGCCTTGAGTCGAGCGTGATCCCAAGGAAAACAATTTTTTCGACGAATTCGTTTCTCTTGATTCAATAGGTTCGACAAATTTGCCGTATGCTATCAAATGGTGTAAAAATAGATTTTTTTTTTTTTTCAAAATCAATAAATTCGCTTCCTGGCTAGGAATATTGATTTTTCAAAAATCCAGTGATGTAGTTTTAGTTCAAAATCGGGGTACATCAAATATTTTTCGCTATTCCTCATAGTGGCGGATTTGGCCATCCAAGCCCACTTGAATAATTCACCCTGTATAGTGTTAGTTATATAAGTAGGTACCTTTTTTTCTATCAATAAACATGTTATGTCGCAACATCACGTGGACTAGCTCTGTGCACCGCTTTCAACCGGGAAAATGATTATTTCAACTTCTTGGAGACGCTGTAACGCTTTACACGAGATATCGTGATTATTCCTCCAAAGAACACACACACACACACAGAAGTTGCTTTCCAATGGTTATAAGGACATATATAATGAACTACCAACAATCGTATAGGGAACTACTAGGCAATCGTTTTAAAACGGCATTATTCACAGGGCTTATAGACAAATCATTTAATTGTGTGAATTAACTTTAAAGATTCACTTTGACTTTTTCCTATTATAAATTGACAAATCAGAATGAGCGAATAAAAAAATCATTTCAACAGAAACGAAAGTGGGCATTCCATATGTCCCTCACAGCCGAAGAGCTGAGGACAATTTCATCAGTTGTCGTTGTGTTTTCAGACTGGGATATACGACCCGAACAAGTTCGAGGGCGACGCCGAATCATACGAACACAGCGGCATATAGCCGACGCGCGGGCACCTGGCTGTCCACACGCTCACACCACGCATCTCTATACTCGACACATAGCTACTTGACAAATCAACGCGTGTTCTCTTGTTAACCCGTTGCAAGATACGTTCGTTATTGTGCTGATATCGAAGATGGAGCGACAACACTTGTAACTTTCGTTAAAGCCTATGGAAAGCCGTCAAAGTTAGTAACGAAACGTAAAATTTTAGTCCCCATTTGTTATAAGAAAATCGGCTATTTTCTATTATGTATCTGCCGTTCAGTCGATAGGATGGTGCGACGGCAAAAACATCAACTTTCCCAACAGGTGTCTAATACTTACAGCAGCCCTTGGCAATCTCTGTTAGTGATCTCCGAGAAAAGACATTCATTACACAATTTTGGGTTATCGATCAGTCAAGTTGCGTCCAGTAATGGACTCGATCGAGTCGGCCGCCGAAGAGAAAGTAATTTAATGAATTGTAACGCGTTTAAAGCATCATAGTATTGTTCTTAAACATACGATTATGTAAGGATGTATTTAGATGTATATAGTAGAGGATCCGCGCTGCGTGCGAGTGCGCGACGACGCCGACGCCACTGCTCGCTACTACTGCTCAGACACAATATCGATAGTGTACGTTATTGTAAACGCTCGTTCCATTACTATTATCTTTCTTATTTCTCGCTCTTTATACTCAACGTTTTAAGGAAATGGATTTTTACGTTAAATTATATTATAGTTAGGAACCGATGGTATTTTGATTTGATTTATTATTTATGTAATTCAATTTATTACTTTTATTATTTCATGTCTGCTGTCAATTATTTTTTTGTTAGATTTAGATATTTAGTCGTCCATGTAGATTGGGTTTATTTTAGCTCTCGTTGCGGCAGGTTCATTAGAGCCGCTGACTTCAACGACGTCTCGTTTGTTCTCGAAGCCCCTGTACAGTGAGTGGCTGCGTGGTGTACGGGAGCGGACGTCTGAGCCGAGGGCGCTGCGTGCGGATAGGTTGTATAAAATGTTAAATGCCTTAGTAAAGTTGAATCCAAGGATAGGCGTTCATTTGTATAAAAGCATATAGTTTCGGTTTATATGTATATTGGAGTGAAGCCAGGCAGATCGTCTGGTTTGCATTGTATTATATAATGATGATGATTCAACTTATGGAAAATATTTAAATAAAATGTTTATGTTATGCTTATGATGCGTTTCATTAAAAACCAAAGAAGTCGTAAACGGTGACGCTGCTACCGCTTGTGTAGCGGTTCATAAAAGACACCCGCTCTCCAAATTTGAACTGTGTGTGTGCTGTGTGGTGCCAACAGTCTCGGAGTACAATGGCTGTGACATACGAACGGACAGGACGATTCTATAAGGGTTCCGTTTTAGCCATTTGCCTACGGAACGAAACAGTAGCCGAAAAAAAAACTGACTGCCTCGTTGTTCTATTGGTCGCAAGCACAACTGCTGAGCACGAGGTCCTGGGTTCGATTCCCGGGTCGGGCAAAGTGTTATTGGGTTTTACATCAGAAATTTGTCATAAGCAGCCAAGGAGTCTAGACTTGCCCGGTTGATGGCAGTAGTACGGATGGCCGATGAAGCCGAAAAGTTCTGACGTGGCGACCGCGGACCGGAAGACGTTGCGTTGGAAGGCCTCCCACTAGCTGGACCGATGACCTTTTGAAGGTTGCGGGATCCGCTGAATGCGAGAAGCACGGGACCGGTCAATGTGGCGACACTTGGGGGACGCCTATGTCCAACAGTGAACGTCTTTCGGCTGAAATGATGATGATGGCTAATAACAATAATAGTAGGCTCGCCCCCTATTACATGGGCCTGAAACTAACTGGCGAAATATGGGTGTATATTTTTTTACTCATGGGCGCCGGCAGATGTTTTCCAGGGAGGTGTCTCTACAGTTCCATGAAAACAGCCCGAAATTCCTTGCACTCCACTTCGTATTATGTTAGATTCAACATCTATACAGAAAAGCCCATTAATGGAAAAAAAATAGGATTCAAGAGCGAGCGTAGCGAGCTTGTACAGCACCCACCTCTTAATTTGACAGGTTTACTTTTGTTGTTTATTATAGACTAGCTGACCCGCGCAACTTCGTCTGCGCCACATAAGAGAGAGAGAGTCAAGATAATGACGCGGACTTTTTTTAGGTTTTTTCAATAGGAACGATTCCGTCATCATGCTTGTTACGTAACCGTAATGAACCGTTTACGCAGCGCACGCAACGGAAGCTCTCAAAAGGAATACATTTTCCTGTTTTTGCAACATTTTTCATTGATGCTCCGCTCCTCTGCTCGTGGCGTGATGTTTTATAACCTTGCTAGCCTTGCTCGATAAATGGGCTCCACCACTTAAAGACTTTTTCAATTCGAACCAGTATTTCCTGAAATTAGCGCATTCAACCAAACAAACTATTCAGCTTTATAATATTAATACAGATTCAAGCAGGTAACAATTTAATCTGTCGGAAATTTTGCATTAATCGCTAAAGCCATACTCCATCTAGGTCGAAAAATCTCATTAAGGTGCATGAAATGAGCCGAGACACGATAAAGCTGCTGTAAACTGCTGCGAACCTCTTGCAACGGCCTTTCGTCTCCATCGTCAGACCTTCGATGGCAGTCATACTCCAGGCGGTCTAAATTTCTCACCAAGGTGTATGAAATAATCCCAATAACAATATAAATGCTGTAAGCTGTTGAGAAGCTCTTGCAACTGCCTTCCGTTTCCTTCGTTGGACCATCGATGATAATCATACTCCAGCTAGTCTAAAGTTCTCATCAAGGTGCATGAAATGAGCCGAGACACGATATAGCTGCTGTAAACTGTTGCAAACCTCTTGCGACTGCCTTCCGACTGTAAGGTGCGGTGTTGATCGTAAATGAAACGAGTGTATGCTCGAATAATACTGAAATATATTTGATAGGATAGTGCATGTAAAAGGTGTATAAGATGCTTAAATTATAGTGTTACAGATCTTAAAGTAGGTACTTAACTAATACAACCCTTACATCACCGCCCTTATTGAAAAAAAAAAATGTTAACAGTATTTTTTTTTTTTACATATTTGATATTATGATACATAATATGGTTTTGTTCGATTTTTATGAACAATGTCCTTTTTCCCATTTTGATTAACTATTTCTACGTTTGGTGGTATATCTTTTACAACTTTAAATGGTCCTGAATATAAGTTGTCTCATTTCTTACATAACGTATCATTTTTAACTAAAATTAAATCATTCTCTTTATAGTTTATAGGGTTTACATTTTTATCGTATACTATCTTTCTATTCAACTTACTTTTTAATAGGTTATTTCTAGCCTCTTTTTGCGAAAGTTGCAATCGGTATTTTAATTCATGAGGATAGCTGTCAAAGTTATATAATGGTTCTAAATCTGTTGTCAGGTTGCTAGGAAGAGAACATTTCTTACCAAAAACTAACTCGTATGGAGTAAATCCTGTTTCTGTATGTACGCCCGTGTTATATGCAAAACACCAAAAAGGAATCCACTTACTCCACATTTCTGGATGATTCTCTGTTTGAATACGCAAAAACGCATTCGAATGTTTATGAGTGACTTCAGTGCTCCTATGGATTGGTGATGGTACCTATGCTGTAGAATTAAGTTGTTTTATGTTTAATAATTTACATACCTGTTGAAATCTTTCTGAGAGAAACTCCTTTCCTCGGTCTGTCGCTATTACTTTCGGCACACCGTATCTGAGAATGCAGTTGTTGACAAAACACCTCGCCACTTCTTCTGTTTTTTTTTTAAATTAAGGGATAGCCTTCTACATATTTTGTGAGTTCGCATTGTAATGTTAGCACGTATGTAAAATTATCATTGTCTGTTTCTAATGGACCTACCAAATCTAAATATACTTTTTCACGCAGTATTAGCTGTACTAGTAATCACCATGGGTTCTTTCTTAGGTATTGAATACTTTTGCCGCTGACATTTGTCACACCGCTTTACAAATTCCCGAACATCATTATCAATACCGGGCCAATAATAGTATTTCTTTATGTTATTTGACATCCGTCTCATACCAGCATGGCCACTACTTGGTAAGAGATGAAAGTCATTTAAAATCACTTTCTTATCATCCTTGTTCTCTATCCTTTTTACATCACTTAAAATGCATACGCGCGGTCCGGACCTACTTTTATTATTTTTTATTGACGTTATTAACTTTTTTATAAAGTTCTCGTTATCTTTATTTTTTAATATGTATATTTGAGGGCTATGCTCGAAATTTCCTTGGGTGATCAAATCAGAAATGAGGACATCCGCAAGAGAACCAAGGTAACCGACGTAGCCCGAAGAATAGCCAAACTAAATAAGTGGCAGTGGGCAGGGCACATTGCTCGCAGAACGGATGGCCGATGGGGCCGAAAAGTTCTGGAGTGGCGACCGCGAACAGGAAGACGTTGCGTTGGAAGGCTTCCCACTAGGTGGACCGATGACCTGGTGAAGGCTGCAGGGATCCGCTGGATGCGAGTCGCACGGGACCGGTCAATGTGGCGACATTTGGGGGAGGCCTATGTCCAGCAGTGGACGTCTTTCGGCTGAAATGATGATGAATGATGATGATGTATATTTCCTTTAATTTTAATGTTGCAAAATTCATCTAACTCTCTCACAAATGCGTCTCGCGTCATTTGCGATTGGGAACTTAGGAATTTCACGTAGACTGTTGATTTATTTTCTACTTATCAGAATATTTTATTTTCTTTGGAAATAACCCCCATTTTCTTTAAGATTTTTTTATATCAATAAATTTTAATTCGACAGATTCTTTGGGTCTGATATGAGTGCTTACGACTTTTGGTTGATCAGGCCTCAAGTCTGAAACATCCATATCCACCGTTGAGTCTGGTTTATTTAATTTTTTCGCTTGTGCTCTTGTCATGACGTGCATTATACTTTCATGTATTTCCTTCAATGCTTTTATAGTAATTCTAGACAGTGTATCTGCAGCTGCATTGTCAGAACCTTTTATGTATTTTACTTCAAAATTATACTCCTCTAAAGTAATTCTAAATTTCATTAGTCTACTTGATGGGTCTTTCATATTGAACAAGTATACTAATGGTTTATGGTCTGTAAATATTATAAAAGGTCTTCCATACAAATATGGACGAAAATATTTCACAGCCCATACAATTGCCAGAAGTTCTTTTTCTATGACAGGGTAATTCTTTTCGGCTTTGTTTAAAGTTCTGCTAGCGAAAGCTACAGGTCGTCCGTTATTATTTGACAAAATTGCTCCTATAGCATTATTTGATGCATCAGTGTGAACTATAAAACGATTTCCTTCTGAAAAATCAGGATACTGTAACACTGGTGGACGTATTAAACGTTGTTTTAATTTTTCAAATGCTTCTTGACATGTCTCACTCCATTCGAATGGTACGCCTTTTTTTGTTAATGTATTTAAAGGGTAAGCAATTTCAGCAAATTTTGGTATGAATTTTCTGTATTAATTGGTGAAAGCTACGACTCTTTTTACTTCTTCTGTGCTTGCTGGACATGGATAATTTTGAACTGCAGTTATTTTTGCAGGGTCAGGCATTATACCGTCACTTGAAATTACGTGTCCCAAGTACAAAATTTGTTTTCTAAGAAAATCACACTTGGTGGGATTTAACTACAAGTTAACGGTTCGTAATCTTTCAAAAATATTCTAAATTTTTATTATGTTGTTCTGAGTTACGTCCAAATACTATTAAATCATCTAAATATATCAAACATTTTTCATATTTTAGACCGGCCATTGCTATTGTTATCATTCTTGAAAACGAACTAGGACTGGTTTTCAATCCCATAGGCATACGTGTCATCTGAAACTGTCCGGAATGAAATGCTGTGAACTTTCTGCTGTCTCCCTCTAATTTGACGTTATAATAGCCTTGGTGCAAATCAAGATGTGTGAAATAAATGCTACCCGACAATGATTCTAATATTTCTGTAATATCCGGTAATGGGAATTTATCGTCCTCTATGCAATTATTTAGTTTTCGGTAATCAACTACTAGTCTCCATTTATTTTCTCCAGTGGAATTCGATTTCTTCGGTACCAATAATATTGGACTGGACCAGTCACTTTTACTTGGTTCTATAATACCTTCCTCTAGCATTTTATTAATCTGACGTTTTATTTCACTTTTTTGAGAATGTGGCAAACGGTATTGTTTTGAAAATACTGGTGTCGTGTTAGGTTTTACGGTTATAGTATGACTGTATACATTTGTAGTAGTTAATTTGTCTTTGGGGAGGTAAAATATATCCGAATATGTTGCACATATATTTTCTATAGTTTTTTGTTCTTCATTATTTAAATGCTGCAATTTTAATTGAGAAAATAAGTTTTTAACCCTGTCTGCGTCATTGTGCGTTTTTTCATAGAGACAGATGTCAAATTCACTAAGTTTGCTAATTTTAGGTTCTATTTCCTTTAGCGATATATCTTCGTCATTAACGTTTAATATTTTAATAGGTATTAGTCCATGCTTAGGAGTACCTATAGAACTTGCTAAAAACACACCATGTGTTAGTTCTTTTGAAGTTACTACACAATCCTCATTTAAGTTCGTTTTTATGAAGTGTATAGACTCACTTCTAGCAGGAACATCTACAGTTTCGTTATATTTACTCAGTAGTGGCAAAAAAATAGTTGTCCTTTCGGTAGACAAAGTTAAAATATTTTTAACGAAATCTAGCTGAGCCTTATATTTATTTAAAAAGTCACGACCTAAAATTCCACCTCCCTTAATAGGTAAGTTATGAAAAACAAAGAATTTCTGACTAATTATTTCACCATTTTAGTTAAATTGTAAATATATATCCTATTGCTTGAACTCTGCCACCTAAACCGTTTATGGCTACATGCTCGTTATGGATTGTAATGCCGCATTCAAGAGCATGTTTATATGTACATGCTGACACCGATGCTCCAGAATCTACTAGAAAATAATGTTTCTTAATATGACGGTTATGTAATGATGATAATAAAGAAATATAACAATTACTATCACTAGCTAAAATATATTTATTACTGTTAGTCACGAAAAAACTGATTGGATGTTAATCCTGATTCCGTGTTTTGTTCCGAGTTATTAAGAACATTGACGTCACGCTCTTTAGGTATTCCTTGATTTCTTCAATTAGAATAATTAAAGTTACCTCTTTGCCATCTGTGACTGCTGGTTCCTCCTCGAGCCGTCTGCCCCCGAGAGGTAGGGCGGTATCGTTGTTGCTGCCCTCGCGGTTAGCCTCTGTATGCGTAGAAGTTTTTACCTCCACCACGTTGGCCTCTATAATTATTTGAACGGCTTCTGTTACTATAGAAATTATTGTGGGGCCTTTTAAACATACCCATGACTTCTCCATGTGGAGTTGTAATCGAGACCTCCTCGTCTTGTGCTGCTTGGACTGCGTCCTTTAATGAGCTGTAATTTCTTGCAGAAATAATCGTACTTAGTCTTCGATTTCGCAAACCATCGGCAAATTGTTTGATTGCTATCTTTTCGTTAATTGGTTTTAATATACTAAAGTTCTGTTCATTTTCGTTAGCTTGCGTAATCGTCAGATCCACAAATAATTCCGTGATTTATTTCCCGTAATCAGCAACCGACAACTCATTTTGTTTTATTTTCATTAATTTATTTTGTATCGCCGTTGCAGCTTTCTTAGGTAATAACACTTTTTTCATGTCATCAATTAAGTCATTTACAGTGTCATACTTTGCATTTAACTTTATCTTAGCTTCTTGTGAAAGTCTACTTTTCAAGACGAAATTAATTAAATTTTGTTTACAAGCACTATCCTTCAGTAGAGAGTTATAGTATTCGATGTTATCAATTAGCTGTTTTATACTAGTTTCCTCATTTGTCATAATAGGTAAAAGAGTTAAGGCAGTTTTCAAATCAAATGAATTCATTTTTGACGACTTCTCTAATATATCACTTTCACTCAACAATAAAATATCCTCACGTAAATCTATAAATTGACGACAACAATTTTCTATTAATTCAATATCTTGGGCACTATAATATTTTTCCTTAATTTTTTCTTTAAAATCAATCAACCAAGTTTCGTACTGGTCATAAATTACATCAACCTCATTTAATTTATTTTCTAATATTCTTTCTGACCTTCTTTTCGGTCCTAACTTTATTAAGTACACTTATCTTCTTTAAATCATTGTTCAATTTCAAAATAGCATCCATACCTTATTACCATCATTACATAAAAGTAGAAATGATGTGTTTGCAATACATTATTAAACATTAGTATAAGTATTATTGACTAAACACCGCACGCAATTAATTCCAAGGTCCAAAGTTCAATCAGCGCATCGTCCATATTTGGTAATCGATGATCTTGTTGGAATGTTAACACGATTAATATGTGTTTATATTTATGCACTTGATTATTTTATTGGGAACACTTTTAAATCGCACTTTTTTTTAACACTTTTTTAAGCACTTTTTACACTATATCTTCCTCGTAGTTTTTCGAAGATGGCTCCGTGGCCCCCAGCCGCATGCGTCGACGGAAAAGAGATCTCCTCATAGTCGTTCTATTTATCTCATTGGTGATCCATTTTTTATGGCACCTTTTGTACAGCCGATACACGAAGCCCAATACACCGAGTAGTAGTATAAGCAGGATACAGGACAGTATAATGTTGGATGTGGACATATGAAAGCGAAGTTCTTCTGCTGTAGCGTGGTTACTGCCAGCCGCCGCGTTTTGAACGATCAGGGTCTCCTCTTTAGACTGCTGCTTGCCCATTTTTGTGGATGATTAGTACAGTCCCTCTGACGTCCAGTCCGTAGGTCCAAAAAGTCACTACTCGTCCCATTGTCACTATTATTTTTCGTTACTCATCGAATGGTATTCTGTCACGAAGTCACACTTAACGTCTCAAGTTCGCGTAGCGTCCTCTGGCAGGGTCGCCATGTAAGGTGCGGTGTTGATCGTAAATGAAACGAGTCAATGCTCGAATAATACTGAAATATATTTGATATGATAGTGCATATAAAAGCAGAAACAGCACTTTTGAATTGTCGAAACAAAGACAACAATGAAAAAATAGTCCCAGTCACAAGGCATAAAAACTGTGAAAGTACTGTAGTTGCCCATTCCCTAACGTAGATCTCTATGGAGAAGAACGGGCAAGAAACTCCATGGACACTCTTTTAAATCAGAATACTTTTACAATAACTTGGTTACATCATTTATGTTGAGATGGTACATTGTGTGAGAACGATGTAGCAAGATGTGTACTTTAAAAGTGTCCATAGTAAAAATAAAATAATGAATTCAAATAAACTGTGGCAACCAAGAGATGACCAGTCACAACTGACAGCGCCCGTCCACGAACATGACGCATGGATCGGCACCATTCAACTCAACCATTTTGAAGGGAACACCATGATCCGACACACCCGCCACCATCAGCGAGACATTTGATGAGATTGTGATTTTGTCCGTAAGTTTATATTGTGGGTGTAGTGTTTTTGGTTATACGAGTTGTGATTGTGATGCTTTGGCTGTGTGTGTGTAGTGCATGTGTGTGTGTTATACTTCTCTGTAACTGTTTAAGATTTTTTCCGTATCGTCATAAGTAAGTGTTAGGAGCCATTTTGAGACCTTACGCCTGCATTCAATTTTCGTTAGTGGATAAATTTTAAGGAGCTTATTTGCTATATTATACAGACGTGGTCCTTGGAAAAAGAAGAAATATCGGCTGAAACTTGTCCTAGCCGGCCCAGCTTGGCAGACTTGATGAAAACGCCTTCTTTTTAGTACTGGATTATAACTACTGTAGTTCAGGGAGGCATGTTGCCTAAGTATAGTAGCGAGGACGTATAATTGTCTAACCGTTAAAACTTCAGCTTGTTGATACAGGTCTGTCGTAGGAAATAGGCGCGGTTTGAAAAGGCTGATTTTTAGGATGAGTCTTTGAGCTCTTTCTAGTTCAAGGAGGTGTGTTTTGGCTGCTCCGCCCCATGAAGAGATGCAGTAGGTGAGGACAGAATGACATAGCGCCAGGTAGACAGTTCGCATGACTTTGGAGTCCGCTACGTGTCGAAGATTTTTAAAGACATAAGTAAGCTTACGGATTCTCTTGGAGACATTACTAATATGTTCGTTGAAGTTTAAGTTGTCATCTATTATTACACCCAGGTATTTAACGGATTTAGGTTTATTAATATGTGGACAGTTACAATTTAAGGCTATTTGTTGAGGACAAGAATGTGCGATTATTCTGTGTGATGGGATTGGAGTGTTCCGTAATGAAAAAGTTAGATAAAAGGTTTTAGTGGTATTTAGAGTTAGAAGGTTTGAGGCAAGCCAGTGGCAGACCGTGTTGAAGCCTTCCTGGGCATATTTAAAGACTTCGTCCCAGGTGTCTCCATAGAAGGTAAGAGTTGTGTCATCAGCGTATGAGGTAATTTTGCAGTTTTGGAGATTAAGATTGCAGAGGTTATTTATATAGCATAGGAAAAGCAAAGGTCCCAATATACTGCCTTGGGGGACTCCGAAGATCACCGAGCTCTCCCCGCTTACAGTATCGTCTATCCTTACCCTTTGCGTGCGATTTTTAAGGTAGTCATTAAAAAGGAGCAGTTCTGATCCTCTTATACCCATGTTTTCTAGCTTTGCCAAAAGTTTATCAAAAGAAACTGTGTCAAAGGCCTTTGCAAGGTCTAGGAAAATTGTCAGGCATTTCTTTTTCTCATCCAATTTCGTTGCGATGAATTCGGTAAAGTTGTGTACCGCATCGTCTGTCGATTTTCCCGGTCTAAAGCCATACTGGGCATCCGCAAGTAACTTTTTATTTTCCAAAAAAATTATGAGCCTTCTATTAATAATCTTTTCCAAGATTTTAGACAGCGATGGTAGGAGTGAAATTGGACGATAATTATTGACACAGTCTCTTCTACCACTCTTGTGTATGGGAATAACTATAGATTGCTTGAGAGCATCGGGAAACACACCCTGCCTAAAACAGTTATTAAAAAGCTCCGTGAGTGGGGGCGCTATGTATTGCTTAATTAGTTTCAGAACTCTATTCGAAATGCCATCCCAGCCTGTGCTGCAGTCCGATTTCAGGTTCTCAATTATACAGGCAACCTCCTCACAGTCAGTGTCTAAGAGAACAAAGGTCGAACAATGAGCACTGTGAGAATTAGTGTCGGAAAACGGTTGAGCCGTCGGTATGGTATTCGCTAACTGGGCGCCTATATTTGCGAAGAAGCTATTTATTGCGTTACTAGATTGGATAGGCGTTTGTTCTAGCGTAAGTAGTTCATATTATATTTGTTTTGTTTTGTTTATGTTTGTTATTTTTTTAATACTACTCCAGAGCTTCTTGCTATTATTTCTGGCCAGCTCAAGTTCATGTTTTTCATATTGTCTTCTACACTGCTTTATTATCCGATTGCAAAAATTTCTGTACCTCTTATAAGTAGTTGCAAGTACTTGATTATTAGGTTCTTTTTTTAATTTAAAATGCATCCTATCACGGTTTCTGATACATCTGAGTAAACCTACTGTGATCCATGGCTTTAATGTTACTTTGTTACGAGGAATTTTGATTTTGATTGAATTTGTAAGTATTAACTGTTGAATTTGTTGTATGAATAAAGTAAAAGAGATGTTTGGATCTTGATCTTTCAGTATTTGGCTAAAATCGATATTTTTACATTCCGCAATGATATTATTGTAATTTACCTTTTCGAAGTATTTTTTGTTCGATAAGCTGTTGTTATTTTTAGTTTCCAGACAGAAAAGTACTGCTTCGTGGTCGGTTATGGCCGAGTTAAGTATAAGCGATAATGAGGGTAACTTTGTTTTAATAATGACGTGATCAATACAGCTTTTAGATCTAGTTGGAATGTCATATGCAGGGATTAAACCGTGAAATGTCAATAATTCGATATAGCGGGACACGTTTTGATTTGAGTTAAGTATATTTATGTTTATGTCGCCAATGATAAGGATATTTTTAAAGGATGATAACTCAGATATTAGTTTGTCCAATGAATTTAGGAAATTCTCAATATTTTTGAAACAGTGCGGTCTGTATAATGCAATTATAGCAGTGTCATTAAGGCCTTTTTTAATTACTAAACAATTCGCATCGCTGAACGTGGGTTCATCTACCTGAAATTTCAGATTTTTACTAGTATAGATAACTAGTCTGTCATTTTGGTTGTAGTGTTTAGTGGTACTAAAAGAATCGTAGTCATCTATAGAAGGCAAGCTGTGCGCACAGGACAACCAACATTCTGATAGAATGAGAATATCACAGTTTACCTTTATTCGTTTTAGTAGGATACATAAGTTATCATAATTTTTGTTGATACTGCGAATGTTTTGGTGGAGAATTTTAGTGTATAATTTAGGGTTTTTAATTATGTTTTCACTTTGTTCAGGCTGACAAATAACTGGTTCGCTTATATTGAAGTTATCTAAATTGTTGATTATGTTGTTTACGTCCGAGAATTTTAAAAGAGGAAAATATAAGAATCAGTTGTGATGTGGGTATTTTACTATAAGATGTATGATTGCCTGGGGCAGCAAAGCCGAGTTGCGTGCAATATATTGGTTTTGTGAACATTATTTTACCATTGGCGTTATCGTAAAACATATTTAGTTTAGTACATAGGTTAGACATAGAAGTATTATGTTGTGCTAGTGTAAATGTGTAGTATGCGGGAAGTTGTAGGTGTGAGTTTGTGTAAAAGTTCTTATAAATTAGTGACACGCAGAGATTTTTTACATTTAGACAAGTTTTAACATACATATCTGAGCCATAATATGAAAAATAGTTCAGAAATTGGACCAATCGGAATCTAGTTATAAAAATTAGTCATTTAATGTTTTGTTTACGTAAATTAGTGAGATCTTGTTCGTTCTTTAGTCTAATAGATTGTTCGCCTTCTTTCTTCCGTAAGTATATAGTACCAGGGGACGTCCAACAATACTTGAACCCGTTTGCTGATGCAAAGTCTCTTGCGAGGAAGTGCAGTTTTTTCATTTTAGGGGTTAGGTAGTCCGATAAATATATATTTGCTGATGGGCCGGCGAACTTGATGTGAGTAGTGTTCAATTTATTATTTGTATTGTCTTTATTATATGCTTTGTATGATGCAATTACTTTGTTTTTAAGCGAAACAGATCCAAAATCCACTATGATTGGTTTATTTTCGGTTTTAGAATAGCCTCTGTAAATATTCCTGATATCCTTGGCCTGAATAGAAACATCCAGTGCTTCGCTTAAGCCCAAAGCTGTGGAATATAAATCTTCCAGGTTTTCATTTTTTGAATAGGGAATATTTCTTATTTCCACGCATGCAATCCTATTATTTCTCTCCAACAACTCGAGCTTTTGTTCAAGTGACTGGATATACGACAAGTCTGACTTTTTATCCTGCTCTAATTGGTCTATTTTCGACTTGATCTCGTCGTATTGTTTCGAAATAGTATCCATGCTATGCTTCATTTCCTCATTTTGGGCTCTGATGGCCTCAAAGGAATCTAGAAGTTTTTGGTATTTGGAGTCCTGGTTATCGGCCCAGGTTTTAAACATGGATTCCATCTTTTTCATGAAAAATTCCAGATCGTCACCCTGTCTTCTTTTTTGGGGTCTCTGAGTTAGAGTGCTAGGAGGGACTTTATTTTCGGTCATTAAAATTGAATTATTACTTGAGCTTGCTATCGGGGTTGTTGGTGGAGATTTGGTTAGGGAATGTTGTAGCGGCATTATTGGTGGCTGGAGATAATTATTATCGCAGTGTAGGTAGTTTACTCACTGTTTGTTTTGAGAACCTTGTACGAGGCGCGGGGTCGTCAGGCGCACTCCAGGGTCAGACTCCCGAGCGAGCAGGAAAATACGGCTTGGTTAACGGGATAGCGATAATGGCAAGTTTGCGCTAAGCCAAATCGTCTCTCGAAGAGGCGATGGATCGTCCGCCGTAGTGACTTCTTCGTCGCGCCTGTAGTCCTGGTACTCACTACTGCTTAAGTGTACTTTATTTATTGAATTTGTTATACTTTTTGGTTAAAATAAAAAATTGCAGATTAGCTAGTAAAAACACGTCCGCACTGGGTGCGATCCGAGAGAGGAAGGATATTTATAGAGGAAGGATATTATTATACTATGAAAGTAACTAAAATATCTACATCAGTATATTGACAAATTTTTCTAACAGCATATGCTGCTGAACTTAGCCGCCCCGCTAATCTGCCATATTTGGTTTCTAATATTTTTTTTTATCAATCGTTTGTATAACCAAAATAAAATCATTTCGTTACGGGAAAACAACCATTAAAATTTCACCATGTATACAATAGAAAACCAATATAAAAACCAAATAAACCAAATCACTAAGTGTTCGCATTCAGCTTGGCTATGTTCAGGTGTTAAGAGATATGCGCTGTGTTCAGAAATTAGGAAACATCTTGCCGATGCTGCAAAGATTTACAGTTCACCAAAATCATGGAAAGAAACTAAATTGAAAGATAAAAATTTATTGTGCATCGTTTTGCTGTCTAACTGGATATCAACCACTTCTCGCCGTGATTAAACGCCTGTCTGTTGTTCTCTCCTTCACTGTAATAAAAGGGATCGCTAAGACGCTCGGTCTTACGGGTGGCATCGTTAGGTCGCCAGGCTCGAGTGTGGTGGTCGTACTCGCGTCAGGCTTCCATGTGTCTGCGAACTCGTCCGATGCAGATTTGTCGGCTTTATCGGAAATTATTGGTGTTTCTAATTCATCTACGAGGACTGCATCGTTTAATTTGGGTTGTGAAGCAGCTATTATTTTTAAGACCGCGGCGGTAAGGGCAGATACCACGTACAACGCCATCAGCAAGGAGAAGACTAACACTCCCACGTGGGAAACCACTATAGACACGAACTCGATCCGTTTGTGTAGAATATGTTGTGAACACACAACATCGCCGTAAGGAT
This sequence comes from Noctua fimbriata, assembly GCA_905163415.1. NCBI lineage: Eukaryota > Metazoa > Arthropoda > Insecta > Lepidoptera > Noctuidae > Noctua > Noctua fimbriata. The sequence continues at coordinate 607,859 of LR990922.1, forward strand.
TTGCTGAACGGACACAACACCACGGCCACCTGTCATTATGACATTCTAGTCATTTTATAGACTGGGTTTTGCTTTCAGCAAAGACAAGTTAAAAAACTCGAAATCTATAAATACCACCTTTTTTGTAATTTTATGGCTGAAATGCATTTCTCACAAACAAAAATCAAAGTTGATTATTGTTTTAATACACGCGTACTAAGAGTACCCGCAGACTAGGCTTTCTATCGGTCGCAAGCCTGCTAGCGTCCACTTGGATGTCCTTCGCCCTGGGGGGGGGGGGGGGGAAGGGTCAGTCACACTCTAACTGACTAAAAACCAGCTTGGTGTTACCACACTTGCACCGGATATCATGGGATCTTGTGCGCCTTCCACGATCGCCGGCTAGACTAGTGCCCACACTAGGTCAACTAAATGGTCGGGTTAGTGACGACTGCGCAAATCAGACCAACATTCGGTCTTCGCGCTTGAACAATTTGCTAGTTGGTAGGTGACTTTTAAAGAGAGCGCTCGCGGATTCGTCCGATTAAATAATCAGCAAGTGTACGCTCGAAATAAGAGCGCCATATTAATCTAGCAGTTAGTTTCACCTGTCCCGTTGTCTGTTCAGATTTCCGATTGAGTTGAAATTTCGCACACTCTTGTTTCTAACTTGACAATACATTTTATGACAACTCGAACAGAACTGATCCTGCAGCCAGGATTGTCCTTACTAGAGAATCAACGGTTAATAGCAAATACTTACACACGGTGGCACATGAAGCTGTACATTTCCAGTATAATATACAACAGATTAAGCGCAATACCTCAGACACCCCAATTAGAATATTAAATTATAAGTCTAAAACAACATCCGTAATTAAATAAATTTAAACCAAACCTACTCTTTTTTTTATAAAATAGTTATCCTTACTGTCTGTCTTTTTTTTATAAAATAGTTATCCGCAAAATGTATGTGCAACAACATTCCTGCACACACACTCATGCAATGTTAGCGGCCGACGCGACACGCACATCGAGCGCCCGCCTACCATAGATGTGCGTTAGTTCAATGAACGAATTTTATTTGGGGAATTATAAAACGAACGAATAAAAAAAAACTTAGGGACTGATGATGAGATACTGTTTTAATAACTTGAGCGACTAAATTACTAAGTGAGCGGCTAGAAATACAGAAACGGCAATTTCAATATTAAGACAGAGACGATGTTTTTAGGTTAGGTTAGGTTAGGTTAGGTTGTCGGAACCGACCTGTCGCTGCCGGCCGTCGCTCGTTCGATGGTCGGGAGCGCGGAGTCGTGGGATGCGGTGATCTCCTTCTGTGAAACCGTCATCTCACAGAAGGAGGCTGCGGAAAGGATGAGGGAGGCCGAGACCACTCTTCCGACCCGCAGCAGACGTACCGGGCGTCGGCGGAGGGCGGACAATGCCCTCTTCCAGCCCCCCTAAACGGGTGCAGAGGGACGGCGGACTTGGGGACGATCGCCGTCTCTTCATATAACTGGACCCGAGGCGGTGGCGCGTAGTGTTCCACGCGCGCCCCTATTGGAAGTCGCGGGGGGTGTACACCTCACTCCCCCCGCGGAACTGAGGAGGCCCGCAGAAGCGGGCCGGCACTAGCCGGGGATCGTGGAAGGCGCACTAGTTCCCATGATCCCCGGTGCAAGTGTGCGAGGGAACACCGGTGTGGTTTTAGTCAGTACGAGTCTGACAGACCCCTCCGCTCTCCCCAGGGCGGAGGACATCCATAGAGGATTTCCACATCGAGAAAAAAAAAAAAAAAAAGGTTAGGTTAGGTTAAGCTTCTCATTTTGTATTTTAAGTAACTCAAGTTAATGTTACAAACATTAACAGTTTCTGTTCTGTTGATTTCTCGTCACTCAGTCAGTCGCACACTTAGTAATACTATAATGTAAATTAATTATTTTTGTCACTTAAAACTTTAATTTACAGTCACTCGTTTAAATACTACCCATTTTATTTTACGTACCTAAAATGTCATAGACTGATATTGTGAATAACTTTTGATACTTCATTGAGTTTACCGTGTAATGATTGATAATTTTCTAGTAAGTGAAATTATCAACACGAATCTAAGACTTTAGGTTTAGTAACGGGGATGCATTTAAAACAGCGATATTCAAAGACGGCGTATTTAAAAGATTTGAATCATAATATTTACAGTGATAAGAATACAATCGTATTGATAGGAAGAAGTAGTTACTTACAGAACTGGACTATTTACACTTTACACTTAGGTTATTAATTTTCACTATTTCTGCGAGCCACTTTCATTAAAGTTTCAAAATGACCACCGCCCTGTTCTATGCACTTATTTGCACGCTTTCTTAAATTGTATTTCAATTTTGTAGGCACTTCCGTCTACGTCTACGTCTACGTCTACACTAGATCAGTACTGGCGGATGACTAGCTTTTGTTCCTTTGATGTTAGGTACTCATATTATTCGGCGGTAGCGGCGGCGTCAGTGTCGGCATTTCGCATAAACGTCAAAGAGGTTGCGACAAATGCTTTATCTCTTTGCAATAAGTTCTAAATTTCTTCAAATTAAATAATTTTATTTTGTAAAAATGCCTAAAAATTGTTTGTTAGTGTGTGCTACGCTGATGACCAACTAAGTTTGGTCGTGCATTCAAATAAGCCTTACTCATTGGAGATAAAGTTGGAATTCCTTTAAATTACCTATTTATTTGACGCACACTGCTTTTAATGTAAAATGCATTGATATTATGTACGTGTGTGTATTACGAGCTATGAGCGAACTACAAATAATGTCGTGCATTTTAGTAGCCTATATTGCTCTGAGTTAAGGTTTCAATTTCCTTGAATTAAGGATTGTATTAATTTATCATGATACTGTGTTTCTGATTTAAGTTATTTAAAAGATTTTTCCGTCAAAATTTAACACCTATTTTTTATGACGGAAATCGATTCAGAAGGCGATTCTGAACCAACTGCTTTCAGGAATTGCGTTTATTCTGTTACACGTTGTATAAAAAAAATCTTTATTTCGGACAACATAAGATGCACTGTGTTAGTGAATTTCTCGTAATTAATGTTCATCATCATCATCATCATCTACAGCCCGAACTCACCCACTGCTGGGTATAGGCATATATATATATATATATTCGTGTACCCTACACGGGTAAAGATAAAAAAAATAAACCCCTTGTAGGGTAGACTACGTATACGCACACAATAATAATGAGCGGCTGTATGAAGATTACCGGCTCGTACAATGACAGTTACCGCTGTGTGCGATGTAAACTATTTAGCTTGGCTTGCTGTACATAGGTAGAATCTGCGCAACAACATAATATGCTCTCTGGCCACCAGTGCCCTGCGCTCCCTCTCTACGTCCACATCCACATTGTCTTTAAGCTCGTCAGTAAGTATGTGCCCCAGGTACTTAAAATTATTTTCAAGCCATTCAGAGTTAAACTTGGTAATTTTTTTTTGCGGCAACACTGGTTGAGTGACTTATCAAAATTTTGTTCCGTATTTTAAAATTAGTTTTAATTAATTTTTAAGTGTAAAAAACTTGTATTAATGTTTTCATGCAAAAATACACTGTAAAACATAGTGTTTGGTTGCCTACCACTACCGGTAACCTATCACAAACAGCTGATGTTCTTGCGGATCATCTGGGGGAGTATAATTGTTTCCTTTTAATGTTTAAGTAGCGCACATTAGTCAATTAAAGCTCTCACGGAGCACTAAGTTCATTGTTCTGATTAATCTGGCACTCTTTTGTGGTTTGAAGTTAGGTTGTGTCAGGTGTCAATTTTATTGTTGAACTAGCTGTACCCGCGGCTTCGCTCACGTGAGTGCACAATTTTTTTTGTCATTCTCAAAGTTTATGAACGTAAGCAAAATATAGATGCAACTCATGATCTATCCTAGGCTCCAACGGTTAATATCCTTAACAATTTAAAAAATAATCTTTCTGCTCTGAGAGCTCAATCAACCGATGGAAAAAATGTGATGGACACATACGATGAAAACAAAATTGAGAATTTGCAAAAACCATGCAATTGAAAAATACTGCAAACGCTTGAATTTAATGTATTTAGCAATAGAACCAGAAAGACTATGCGCTTCGAGAATCTTCATGTTTCCGAATTAACACAAACATCGCTATAAAGCTTCTAAGTTTGGTTTTTTAAGGCATTGTAGTGCATTCATTCCGCACTTTTAGGATTTTAGTCGTATAATTGTAATATTTTATTTATATTGGGACCACCCATAAATTACGTCATACGAATTTTATGATTTTTTCACCGGAGGGATCAAAAAATCCGTCCTTATCAGAAGGTCAATTTTTGTGAGACTCCCGCCTCCCAAGTGTGACGTCACATATTTTGCAATATTTCATGCTGCCCGCCGATAGAGTTGGAAATATTTCTTTAATAATTTTTTCGTTAATAGTTCAAATTTCGTGTTTTAAAACTCAGCAATATTAGTTTTTTAAATGTGACGTCACCAAATTTAGGACCCCTTCCACCCCTTGTCACACAATGTCACACTTTGTTGTCACCCCCCACCTCTTTAACGTATGACGTAATTAAATTACGTCATAAATTTTATGACTGGCCCCTAATAGACACGTACTTCCATGGTAGCAGCAGCTAACTGTGACTTCCTGGAGTATCTAAAGTGTCCCTACACCTGCAATTTAGAGGACTTACTGTCAAAATCTCTACTGAAACCGCGATTAACGTAGCCACCTGGGTGCTAATAATGTGATAAATCATCGATACAAAAGAAGAAGAAGAACATGGGAATTATATTAGATCTCATATTTCCGAAGATAGACCATGATTGCCGAAGCGGATACTTTTCCAAGGACTCTGATGAACGGGCGAAAAAAAAAGTTGAAGCGTAGACGCAAGTATTACGCAGATCGATGAAACAAATAGTGTTTAAAGCAAGCTATTTGACTATTCACTAAATTTATGTTGCTACTGACTATTATTAATATTTTGCTCCGAAGTTCAAATGCAAGTGAAATCATGGGCATTTAAACGTTAAAGATATGCCGCGAGTGAAACAATTGCTCTTACGGATATAACTCCCGTTCACTCTGGTAGGTACCATTATAAATAAGCCTGTTTATACAAAAAAAAATCCTATGTTTCCTGAGTCAAAAATATGTTTAATATACATGAAAAAAAGCATAACAAATGGGTTGCCTGGTATCATTAAGCTAAGACTATTTAAAATTGCGACAACCGTGGGGCTTGACCGATTTTACTTAGACAACCGAACGTTATGCCATCGTGTTTTCTTTTAATACATATTTTAATAAGAAAATAGATGAGTGGACATATAGTATCAATTTATCTATTTATACCTTACAACTCTGTAGTAGGAACAAAAAGATGACAACCTAACAGATTCTTGGCTTGATTACTTTGTAGATATTTACTTTAATTCCATTTTGATTTCGTTTGGTTTGAAAAAAAGATTAGTTCCGTTAGTTTTAATAAAGGGTAGCCTTGACTTAACTTTATCAGGCAACCCATTCGCAATGTTAGTTTGTTCATAAAAGTATTTTACTCCGTTAACGTAAGTTTTAAATAGCCGCTCTGAGGCTCGTCACTGCCGCCTTTAGCCTTTTCCCACTCGCACAATGTGGACATGATCATTAATCTACTAAATTATTAGTATTCGAAGTCATTTCGGTAGGCACATATAAAAATACGAAATCCTGAAAGTCCTGTTTTAATATTCAAACGAAAGTATTTTATTTAGTTTGTGTGCGGGCAACATTGGAAAAAGGTGGTCTGGTTGAATTTGACAACGTCATTGTCTTATTTTGGTATTGTCCCCATAAAGTTTTTATTTTGTGGGATATTGTTTATCTACCTATTATCTAAGAACTAATCTTATTTAATACATCATTTCACTGGTCACCATTAAATATAGTAAAATCCAAATAATAGTAATTTTATTATTTAAATAAACTTCAGGTTGAGTTGCTGTAAATTGCTGCAAATAAAATGATATATCTAAGCCGGAGAGGTGATCTGTACCTCAGGACCTTCCTACTTTAGACACCTTTCTCTATTTAAGATTGTGCATATACCAGTGCCTGTTACTTCTGATGTAGAATTAAATAAAGATTTATGATTATGATTATTTTTTTAATACCTATCTACCAACGCCTAATATATAATAATAGCTTTCTCGTATTACTATTTTTTTATTATTTAATTGCCACGGAAACGAAAATTGAATTTAATTTAATAATGTTATATTCTCAGCCTTTCCATCATGTCCTACTTTTTACATAAAATGATTGGTCACCTTATTAGAAAGAGACTAAATTAGCGTTAACCTCTCTTTTGGTGGCAATTTTTTAATGCAAGCAAGAATTGCAGTTGTACACACGGCGGCACATGAAGCTGTAAAATTCCAGTATAAATTGACCTCGCTTTGTATAGATTTCCTATACAATGAGAGATCCGCATAAACTGGTTTTGTAAAGCTTGACTGGCCGTCGCGTGCGTACGTAGTACTTATTACTTCCGTGCAAAGAGTTAAGACAAAAGGAAAAATAAAACAAAATTAGTTTTCAGCCATTCCGAGTGACTACACTACGACTAAAACCTATTTACGTAAATTATTTTTATCATAGAAATCGCGTATGAGGTTACTAACAAAATTTTAAAAGTTAATATCTTTTCCGTCTGTTGGTCGATTTTGATGAAATAAACGCTAAATAATACCCACAACAATGCTTCTTATTTTGTAATATTTAGATTTTGAATACAATGAGGAGTTTTTACGTGATGCGCGCACAAACGAACAGACAAACCGACAAACCGACAAACCGACAAACCGACAAACAGACAAAAATTTAAAAAAAGATATTTTTACTTTCTATTACTTATTTCTCACACTTTCCAGTGACTTTTTTGCAAAAATCTGTAATGTACAGACACGGAAAGTCTACGATTTTATTATATGTATATAGATAAGTAATTGTGTAGTTTGTAATTAATAACTAACTATTTATCTATTTATTTATTAATCAACTAAATACACAACAATAAAGAACGTTGGTTATTATTTATTAATTTTGGCATTTTTAATCAGTTAAATCTAATCATTTTAAGCCAATTGTCCTACAAACTTAGAAAAAAAAAAATGTGTAAGTCAAGGAATTAATGTAAAATACTTAATTTATTCATCTTTCCGAAGTATTTTGTGTAAGACTCTTAAGCCTACCTCAGTTACCTGTTTATTAATCACATATTGACGCCTATTCACATTTTCTCCTTTCATTTCTAGCTTTCCTAATTTTGTCCATCCAATTTTCGTAATGCAGCCAGGACTGGATATATTGTGATGAATACAATCATAACTCGCCTAACAGGAAATCATCTTTCTTTATTCCGGACGAGGAAGACGAAGAAGAAGAAGAAAAAATCTTAAAGAAAGAATAACAACCAATCGAAGTATCAGTAAGTCTCTGCAGCAAAAAAGTAGACGAACTTACGAAAACTGTGCAAACCCAAAATAATCACATACAGGAGTTGGAGAAGAAGTACACCCACTTTAGCAACGAAAAAACTCATCTTGAACTAGAAATCAGCTCACTAAAAAAATATGTGCGTAATGTAGAACAACAGCGCCTAAATAACGTGCTAGAAGTGATAGGAATACCTAAAGCTCAAAACGAAGACCATGACTCGATATCTGTCAAGCTGGCTGATAAATCACACCAATGAATCACTCCTTAATACACTGTGAAGGTATTATTGGTCAAATTACTACACCTCGCAACTATCACGCATATATATGTGCAATGTATAGACCACCAAGCGAAAGTAAACATCTATTTGTAAAAGAAATAAGCAGTTTCTTATCCAGTTCTACTATAAAATCAAATCAGACGACACTTATTTGCTAGGAGACGTAAACATAGACCTAAAGAGATACGACAACATTCGAGAATACTACGTAAATAGCATGTCCGAGTGTGGCCTAACGAGCGCGATATCTGACTACACGAGAATTGAAACACGCGGAAATAACACTACACGTAGCAGAGGAAATAAGAACAGAGTTGCGATTCAAAATATGTTTTAATGAATTTAGGGCTTTTACACCTTTGGTTATGATTAGTTCAGTGTTCTTATTCCAATTGAGTGTCTTGTGTAATATAATACCTAAATATTTAACCGAAGCACGCCATGTAATCTGAAAGTCGTCAATTTTTACAAGCCTGGTGGGAAGTGCACGTTTCCTGGTAAACAGAATGCCTTCAGTTTTCGTTGAGTTTACTTTAAGTTTCCAGGTTTTAAAATATTTACTGAGTAGTTCCAGTGAGTATTGTAGTCTTCCAGTTACTACATCAACGACTTTGTGTGTCGCAAATGTTGCTGAATCGTCAGCGTAGATGGCGAGTTGTGTGTGAGCCTGTTTGGGGATGTCATTCAGGTACGGTATGAAGACGTAAGGCCTACGAGCGAGCCTTGAGGCACACCGGCTGGGATGGTCCTAGGATCAGAATGGTCTTTGCCTATATAAACGGAGAACAATCGATCTCGAAAGTAGTTCTGGATGAGTTTGTTGTGTGGTTGAGTGAGAGCTTCGAAATCCAAACTGTACGGGGTTCAAATTATGTGCAGTTATTTTAGTGAGGCGGGATAGAATAATGGCTTCTAGGAGTTTCCCAATATTTGGCAATAAACTAATTGGTCGGTAACTTTTAACCCAGGTTTTTTAATAGCTATGAGATTTTAGCGTGTTTTAATGTACTCAGGAATTGTGCAATGCGTAAACAACCATTAAACACTTTGGTCAAATAGACAATAGCTTTTTGAGGGAGGTTCTTCAATAACCCATTTCCCAGGCCATCAAAACCAGGCGCTTTGTTTTTGTTTTAGTTTACCTAGTAGTTTGAGGATTTCATTCGGCCTGACAAGTGATGGGTAGACAGTCACTCGTCTGGTAACAGTCGAGCAGCCTGATCGATTCTTTGACTGCCTCTTCAATACTAGGATCACTGACCCAATGTTTGGTTAGGTTCATGTTCTTAAGGAAGTTATTAGCTAGTGTCTCACATCGTTCAAGTACAGAGGAGGTTGTGGTGTTATTTGACAATTTTAGAGGGGGAATTGAGATAGGTTGATGGTTCAACTTTACAACTCTCCATAAATCCGTAGTGGGATTGGTAACTTTCGCTAATTTGTTATTCCAGGCATGGTCATTTAGGGTTTGGATCTTATACTTAATACATTTCTGTATGATGTTCACTTGGGAGAATAGCTGACGTCGTTTATGTGGATTGTACTCATCTAAGGCCAGTTTTCGAAGACGATTTAGTTTTGATTTGTGACCTGATCCGACGAAGGAGTTTATAACCACCATCACTGGGTAATTTAGGAACAGCTTTCTCTCTTGCGTTTATGACAGAGGTGGTTAAGTGTTCAATAGCAAGGTCAATTTCCGAAGGTGTGTTAAAAGTGGTTTGGTTCAAAGTTATAGACTCATTCAAGTGAGATCTTTAACCTCTCCAGTCCGCTTTTGTATAATTAAATATGATGCGCCATTGTCTGTTGACTTTACCAGTTGCAGTGAAGCAAACAGGTAGGTGGTTTGACGAAAGGCGAGTGATTACCTGAGGCTCTGAAAGGTGATAGACAGAGTTAGGATAATGTTGGGTGTATATGGTGTGTGCGTACTATGGTAGTGGACTAGAGTAAGTCAAGAAGAAGCAAGGATATCATATTCGTTTCTTATCATGTGATCGAAAAGTACCTCGCCATGGATGTTTGAGCGAGAGCAATGCCAGTAAGGGTGTTTGGTGTTTAAATCACCCATATAAGGGTTTTTGAATGAACGTGTATCATTTTGTCTAGGTCTGTAGCCCTACTACGGGCTAGGTTAGGCGATTGATAAGCTGAGATGAAAGAAATTGTCCGATGCGATACAGCAACCTGTACCTGAACCTGCCCCGGCGCTAAGTTGCAATTGGTGGAAGAGTGGCCGAATATTTGGCACCTGTAACACTGAGTTCCATAGCGATTGTTGCTTCGGTATTTTCGAATTTGGACTACTCCAACTTTTTCATAAGATTTTATTTTATAGGGAACACCAAGGGCTAAGTGACCTTGAGTGACGCACGCACACATTAAAACGTGAATGCCATCTAATGACGACGCCCTAAACCATTAACTCTCAAGACTAATCTCTAGTGATTACGCCCGAGTATTCAATAGATGGCGCGAAAGTAAGAACAGACAAATAAAAATGAATATTAATAATTAATTGCAATTAAAACACTGCATTTGGGGTGGTAACCGTTATAAGTGTAAAACGCCTCATTTGGAAAGTATCCAAATACTTTTTTTACATCTAAAACTAAATATTCGGTGTTACGATATTAATTATTGCATTTCATAATCAATACTTTAGTTCACTAGTTAGACATATTTCTTATTTCCATACAGTAATATTGTCAAATTAATCAAAATAACGAAGTATTTGACCGCTATTTGCGACGTTGCCCACTTTCTATACAAGTGCTCTTAAGGATGTCACCCACATCCTTAAGTTACTACTTACTTTTGAAATAAAACTGATTCAATGAAACTTAAAACATTTCCATTTAAGGCAGGTAGTAGTTAGGTAGATAATAGATAGGTGGGTAGGTAGTAGGTGGGCACACCCACCTACCTATTACATGTAAGTATACGAACCGATTTTTACCGGGAAAACCCAGTTTTTAACTTTTTAAAAAGCCGGTCCTGTCGAATCAAACCGGGTTTTTCGGATTTTCGGTTATTTTGTTTCTTTTCTAAATTATCATTGATCTGTGAATTTCGCAGATCAGACACACAACCCGTCATTTAAAATGTAGAAACATAAGTCAATTTATTGTATTATTGCCTCCCACGACTTATTCATCTGAAGTTTATTCTCAACAATACGTTACAGGGTTTGTTGGGTTGTGGAATTTGTACAATTCTCATTCGAAAGTACTTATTGTATATTTTTTGTGTGTACAGGGTGTAACGTACAGCCCTCCACAAATTGATGGGCTGAATTCAGTATATCATACTAAGATGACCGTTACATGAAATTATTTCAGGAATATTATGGGTATCCAATAAATTTGATTTGTTGTATTTTCTCATACGCAATGTATCGTTACCATGGCAAAACGCACGTAGCGAACCGCAAGCGCGACGACGAGTTCGATGAACTCTGTAGTTAGGCAGGAAGTGAACAGCTGATTTCACCCTTTATATTCTTCGGAGATATAATTTTAAACTTTTAAATATTTTAAAATACAAAAGCGTAAAAAAGGCCATTAGCCGGTAGCTTACATTCATAATTAATAATTGTAATGACAAAAAATTAATTCGCTATGGTTTCCTAGAACATTTTTATGCCTATTTATCTGTGAAAATATATCAGCTTTTCAATTCGGTATTTTAGAAATATATTGAAGTAAATTGAAGAAAACGATGACTTCTAAATACAAAAATATAATAATTGCATTTCTCCGAAAAAATTAAAAAATAGAGAGTGCAAATTAGGTGTTAAATAGCTGCACACGGCTCACACTAATAAGCCACAACCACAACTTAAATTTGTCCAAATACGAGTTATTCAGACACCAAAATAAATCAGAACGTAGGCTGGATAAACTCCAAGCATAGCCCGCTCCATAGCTCGCTGAGCGACCTTGAATTTATGGACCAACCGTACCGTCAGTGTCCACGTTTCGGCCACGTAAGTCATAACATAACAGGCAGGACGCACTGATTGAAGACCTTAGTCTTTAGGCTCTGTCAAATACGTGACGAAAAGGCCCGACGAAGCTTCCCAAATGCTCACCAGCACAGCTGGATTCTTCTGTTAGCCTCCCTCTCAAAGTTGTTCTTACCAAACTGCAGAGTTTGCCTTTTTGTTTGAAAAATTACATCCTCTTGCCTCACTCCCCGACGCAATGGGATATGCTCCGTTTGCTGGTTCTAAGTTTGGACGATCATTGTGGCGTTTTCATAAAGACTTTTCAGCACTTGGATGTATCGCCAGTCTTCTTAGCATTGCTGCAGAGACTCCAGAACTGACCAGATCTTGATAGAGTCAAAAGCCTCCTCATAGTCCACAAATGCAAGACACAGAGGCCGATTATACTCGTCGGACTTACAGTGTGTTTCCTCTTCGAAACCCGGCTTGCTCCGGTGGCTGGAAGTTGTCGAGTCTTCGCGCTAGACGATTCGTGATGACTCTTTGCAAACAGCTTAAACACGTGGCTAGGGAGCGAAATGGGTCTGATATTATTTTTTCTTTGTTTCTCTTTTTAAAGAAAAGAACGAGCACGTCCCTTCTCCACGCTTCTAGAATTCTCTCAGAGCGCAGGACCGAGTTAAAAAGAAGTTCTCCTAATAGAGGACATCCTTCCGCTTTCAGAAGCTCAGTCGTTATACCATCCTAATCAGGGGCTGTTTCAGTCTTGAGAACCGCCTCGATTTCACCTTGACTGACTTCTGGCAGGTCTTCTGTGAAATGGCGGGTTAAGGTGGGTCTGGAATCTGCATTTTCGGGATCAGGTCAAGATGCATGCGATGTGCACAACTGGCCGTAGAAGTTTTCGACTTCTGAAAGCATCTACAGCTTCGAAACGACAATAACGCCATCAGGTTTAGTCAACTTCGTCAGTTGGCTCCTCCCAAGCGAGGGAGGACAAACACTTTCGACCCCCGGTTTTGCTCAATCGCTTTTTCTATTGAGCGTGTGCTGTAGCATCGAAGGTGGCGTCGTACCAATTTTAAAATTGTTTTGTTGAGTGCCTGCAGTTCTGCCGAAGTGATTTCCACGTCGTTCCGTCATAAGCTCCAGTCTCCTCCAAAAGTTTAGACTTCCTGCCCTTATGCCGCATTTTACAAAAACGGATTCCCACCATTTGGTCGAGCGCCTGGCCAATATAATAATCTTTGTAATTGTTAATTAATAAATAGAGCTCAAACATATTGTAAATTAATAAAAAATAAGGAAATACCCGGGTACCCGGTTTTACATAAAACCCGAAACCAATAGAAACCGGTTCCAAAAAATGGCTTTTTTGGTGCCCTAGTATGTAGTAGGTAGTTAGGCGGTAGGTAGATAATAGGTAGGAAAAAGTGAATTGCAACGCATGAATTCCAACGGTAGGTATGTTACAATATTATTTTCAGTAATTTTTTACTTTAAAATCTATGTAATGTGTAGTGGTTGACATTTGTTGTGAATAAATATCCTCATACGTGTTTCTTTGTTGTTATTTTCATCTTTGCTTTCGCTGATGTTATGAATATAATACCTGTGTGTGTGTGTATGTGTGTGTGTGTGGCTTCTTCTAGTACATGATTAGATGAATAAGTACTTTTATCAATAACTTCACAATCGTGATCGTCGTTATAGATTGGAAACAGTGGTACCAACCACTGTTTTCAATCTACAATATGTCCGGGTTTGGACTGTACAAACTTTAGGGGGTTATAGTTTGCTCTATTTTATCACTAAAATTATTCTACATGTGGGGCCTAAACCCAACCCCTCTGAATGGCAGCCATTTTTGTATTTCGGTTGACTTTTTCGTAGCGTCCATACTAAAAGTTATGTAACTTTGGAATTTAATGCCCGATTATCGTAAAAAAAAAACTTTCCATAATGGAAAAGTATTAACAATCAGTTAAATAACTCAAATAATTTTAATAAATGCTGTATCATATTGAAATAAATGCTAAAAGATCAACTTTACGTCAAAATTAACTTTGTTTTTTAGTTTTTCAAGGTTATCACAAAATACACCCCCGAGAACTACCTCTTTTTATGTACGTGTCGCACAGATGGTAAGTTTACCTAAATAATTATACCAAAAACTCGATTCTATGACAATTGGTTTAAGGGATATTGTTGCTTGAACGCAGCCCTTCCGTGCGTAAAATATGAATAAGCGCCGCATTCCATGGGGAAGCAGGTAGAAAAATGGTCTATTGCGTATTATTGAAGTGAATTTTATATGAATATACTACGTAGTATTTTAGATCAAAAAGAAAACACAACATCACTTTCCTGGAATCGAACCCGGATATTCTGTATTGCAAATCCATACCTCGACCAAATACACTGCTGTAACAGTTACACTACTGATCGAAATAACTGACTGTATGCGAACTGACATCCATCCGTCAAACGTCCAGAAATACGTTTCCAAAATTCATAGTTTTATATCGTTATAAAAATTAATATTTAGTAATACTAAAATGTTCTTACGTTTTAATATCGTTCATATGTTGGGCGTTTGATTTATATGAACGTTTTTTAGTTCTCGTAATGGGTTTCACTTTATTTCCCATACTTACAAATGACCAGAAGTACCTTATTTATTACGCTATTTTAACTTAAAATATTTTATATTTACACGAAACAAAAATATTTACGGAATAAAGACTTTATGAATAAAATTATACAAAACAGTAAACAACTTTGGCGTAATAATGCAGAGATAAGAATATGTGATTTGCAAAAAATCTATTGATTGGATTAAAAAACTAAAACAGTATCACGTTACTTTGTTGCGTGAAGACTAATTTGACAAAAAATCAGAATGATTGCATGTATATTAGTATGGTTTTTACTCGTAAACAGAAATGTTTAGAGGCATCTTTGCGATTTTTTCTATCGTATCAAATTTGTAGTATTATGTTTTCAACACAGTATCGAACTAGCATATATGTATACTGAAGAATATCATATATTTTTCTGTGTTTTTTCTGCCTTAACTGCAGTGGATCATACAGATCCACTGCAGTTAAGGCATAGTAAAACATGCTTTTAGCTCTTGAAGTCGCCTTAAATGTAAGAACTTTACTTTAAACACCTCCACGACCCCCAACTATTCAATCCATCTCTGATTCAATCCATTTCTGACTGTCTGATTTGTGCAAAACTAAACGCGTCTGCAAGATCACAACAAATGGGAGACTTACCTCGAGTTCGAGTTACCCCTGCTAAACCTTTCTTGAATAGCGGCATTGACTTCGCAGGTCCGTATCAGATTTTAATGTCTAGAGGCAGGGGAGCAAAGACGAATAAGGCATACATCGCTCTTTTTGTCTGTATGTCGACAAAGGCGATTCACCTAGAACTTGTAGGAGACCTCACGGCAGATGCCTTCATCGGAGCTTTCCGAAGGTTTGTAGCTAGACGCGGAAGATGCGCTCAGTTATGGAGCGACCAAGGACGGAACTTCGTTGGGGCAAATAAGATACTTGCCGCAGATTGGGCTGAGGCTAAGTTACAATTCGAAGGTCCAATCGCGGAGAAGTTAGCTATAGATGGAACTAAGTGGCACTTCATCCCGGCCTATAGCCCACACATGGGCGGATTATGGGAGGCGGGGGTAAAGTCTATGAAACACCACTTAAAACGAATTATAACCAATCATGTGACCTACGAAGAGATGAACACCTTGCTATGTCAAGTTGAGGCTTGCCTCAACTCTAGGCCTCTAAGCATAATAGACGACACGGACAACGACAACCTTCAACCACTAACCCCCGGTCATTTTCTTATCGGTGAAACCCCTATCACTGTTCCGACACCAGACCTCCAAGATATCCCAATGAGTCATTTGTCAAGATGGCAACATCAGCAAAGGTTATTGACTGACTTCTGGCACCGATGGCAGCACGAATACCTGTCTAGAATGCAACAACGTTCGAAATGGCACAACAAAGTAAAGGAGTTTGATAAAGGACATATTGTGCTAATAAAATCTGATAACTTCCCTCCGGGTAAATGGATGATGGGACGTATAGTGGCCAAACATCCTGGTACGGACGGTGTGACGCGTGTGTACAGTGTAAAGAGTGGTGATAGTATTGTGCAAAGACCATTTAATAAGTTGTGTTATTTACCAATAGACATTGAATCATAATTTTTTTGATCGTGTTGATTAATTATGTAAACTTGCTTGATAATCGAATATGTAAGTCACTGCCCTGTTAGTTATGTTTAAGATACTTATTTGTTAAAGGGCAAATAAGCCCTTTGGTGGGCGGTATGTTGAGTTAGAATCATTGTGTGTGTGTAAAGTAGTTTAGCAAGTACGTATGCATGTGTGTGTGCCATCGTATTAAATTAGAAGTATCGTCCTTTAAAACAGTCGCAAATAAATCAGCATAGTGCAAACACGTATTTCTATTACCCAAAACTCCTACAAGCAAAAGTAAACCTTATTCCTACAAAATTTTGGTCCTTCGAGCCGGATCTGTGATCATCGCCTTCGGCCTGCTGTAGTGGATTTCTCCTTCTCTCAACCACTCTGGACCCTTCCACCATAATTCATCATCTTTCAGGTTTAACAAGGACTGTCCTCGCGACGCAGTGTCCGCAGGATTTTCAGGAGACTTGACGTGATACCAATTATGATGGTAAGTTGGCGGTGAGTCGCGTAGACATGATGTACGTTTTGCAAGAAAAATCATGCGCAAGCGGTGCACATCCCTGGTTCGAAGGGTGCGGGCCAGCCGCAACAGTATTCTGAAAGCTTTTGCTGAACGATTCGACTGTCAGTACGTGAACCACTGCTGCAAGGTTCACGTGCTTACTAATTTTAAGATATGTTCTTAATTTAATTTGGATTTTGTTTTTACTTTTATTTTGATTACATTTTTAATTTTAATTTGGATTATGTTTTTAATTTTAATTTGGATTTTATTTTTAATTTTATTTTGATTATGTTTTAATTTTAATTATGTTTTTAATTTTAATTTGGATTGTGTTTTTAATTTTATTTTGATCATGTTTTTAATGTAATTTCTTTGTACCTATGATCCAAAGGTGATTGAAATAAAGATATATATACATATATATATATATATATATATATAAAAAAATACTAGACACGTGTTTCGGGTTTCGCATATACTAAAACTATGGACCTTACAAATGCTTTTTACTACGTAGATTATAAAATACTATTAAATAAATTAGAGAAATATGGTATAAGAGGCAACATTTTGAATATTATTGAATCTTACTTACACAGCAGAAAGCAGATTTTAGAAATAACACGTATATGCCCACGCACTGGTTACGAAAGTAGGTACAGATCTAAAAGTAGTATTATTAAATACGGAGTCCCACAAAGTAGTCTGTTAGGGCCTCCACTATTCTTAACTTATATAAATGATCTGCCTAGAGAAATAAAGCATCCGATGGTATTATTTGCTAACGACAGCACGGTAGTAGTAAAATGTGACGATCCTACATACGAAGCAGAGATAAATTTGACATGGAATAAAATAATTACTTGGCTAAATAATAATAATCTTGTCATAAATCTAGAAAAAACTAAAATAATGCACTTTTATCAAAGGATTCCTAATATAAACCTTGACATTAACTACTTGGGCACTATAATAGAGTCGGTAACTATGACTAGATTTCTTGGTGTTGTTATAGATAATAACTTGACCTGGAAACCTCAAACGAAAGATATTTGTAAAAAGTCAATAGATTTGCATATGCCCTCTATAAACTGGCTAAAATTGTTACCATGGCTATGTTGCATCCACACTAAGATTTGGCATAATATATTGGGGCAATTCAGTAAATAAGTACTATGTCTTCAGAGTTATGTGTGGTTTAAAAATTACCGACAGCTGCCTACCTCTATTTAAAAGTCAAAAAATCTTAACCTTGCCTTCTCTGTAAATTTATGAGGTAAATATATTTGTTAAAACAAACATGCACCTATATGAAATACCTTTTAAAAGTTAATATAGCAAACTACAAGACAGAAATAAGTTAGAGCTTAAAGTACCAAATGCAGGCACGGCTTTAATGAGGAAAAGCTTTTTTTGTATGGCCCAAAGAATATTTAATACCTTGCTCAATAAAAAATCTAAATATAGTAAATTTTAAGCGTAAATTATGTACTACTTTAATACAGAAATGTTACTACTCTCTCAGCGACTACTTTGATGACATCTCATTGACATAAAATATTTGTATGCTCGTTACATGACTATAAAAGCATGACGACTATCACAGTTCTGTGGACAATATCAATTTTAGACATTTTTCTTAGCAGTAACTTGTTGACATCATAACCATTTATTTTTGACATTATCGTATTTCATTAAAAATTGACATTACCTAATGCATTTTATTAAAATTGATATTGATAGTACGAATTAAATTTTTACCTCTTTATAATACTAGTAATACCTATAGATTAATTTACCTAATTGACAAAAGCCTCCTTTAAATGTATATTTGTACGCCAAATGGCAAAACATAGAGAAACTATATTATGTATAACAATTATTGTAACATCTTGCACACTGTTGTAACCTATGTTTACAAATAAAGACCATTAATTGATTAATTCATGCAGACCATACTTCACAAGCTTAAAAATAATAACTCTCCCTTGTGTATACATATATGAAACTGTATTGTTCATAAATTCAAATCCAAACCTATTTGAATTTTGCACTAGGGCCAGACACAAAGACAAGCTGCGCACCGTAGCCAGTAAAACAAAGCTTTTGCACCAAAGCATCTCTTGTATGGGCTCACGTATCTTTAATAATCTTCTACCTTTTCTCGGAAATATGAGCGATATAAATACCTTAAAAAAAAACTGCACGAATTATTGATAAGCACTCACTCACACACACTCACAAACACACACACACACACACACACACACACACACACACACACACACTCACACACTCACACTCTCACTCTCTCTCTTTACTCTTTATGAGAATTTCTAGATGACAATACATTGAAGCTAATCCATTGAATGAATATTATTATTAAATTTGTAACTGGACATAAATATTTTACTAATTTAATCATAACATATTACATGACAATTGGATGTATTGTATATTAAGTTTGTAACTACACATTGACTGTTACTTGTGACATGAATTTTGTATGCCTCAATGGCGGGACATAGTAGACTTACCTGTATTTAACGCAACATCTTATGAACCTATGATCCACAACAAATTATTTGAATTTGATGTGCTGGCGTCTGTACATAATGCTTGGTTGGCGGCTTCGTGAAGGGTCGTTTTACACCGTGTATGTATAATGAGGGATTCTCTGAGCCGCGCCTCACTAGATGTGCGCTGACTTTTGGAAATAAAAACCATAGTTAAGTAGTAAACAATAGAAAAAAGTTATTTATTCGATAACGGAGTCTATCCAGTCGCGCAGCGTGGCAACGTTGACGTAGAGCTGCGGCTCGCAGGCTACGCCGCACGCGCTGTTGTCGCTCATCACGCCGAACAGCGTGTCGTCGCGCAGCAGCGGCGCGCCGGCACAGTAGTTGCAGGGCGCGGCGCGCGACCACAGCGCGCCCGCGCACAGCGCCGCCGCGCCGCACGAGCCGTGCCGCGCGCCCGCGCCGGGCAGCAGGTGGCGCGGCGCCCACAGCTCGGCGCGCGAGCTCGTCCCGCACGCCGCCTGCCCCACCACGAACACCGACACCTGCCGCAGCCGCCGCGACTCGAAGCTCTTGTCCACTGATCTGTAAATAAGTCGGAAGAATTTTTTCATGGAGTCAAGAAGCGGCTGCGATGACAGCGCGTCCGTCCAGGCGGGCTTTGTCCGCAGTCGGCTCCTCGATGTTTCGGCCCATATCACATGATGTCGGTGGGGCCATGGGAGGTGGTGGGTACTGTACAAATGTGTATCAGTTTATAAATTACCTACTAATAAAACACGAAGACACGTCCTTGCCATTGCTGTCACCACTTATACGCGCTGAAAACTCGGACAGATTTTCCAAAAGTATGAAGAGATCTGCAGTGCTATCTCAGAAACTTGGCCTGCATATCACCTAAGAACCGTAATTTGCTGGAGCGAGAAACGGAGTTCGGTTATTATTCCATAGGAACGCACAGCCGAGATAAAATTCTCCTATGTGTAAATCCAGGTTATAAACTGTGTAACAAAGGACATTGGGACCTCAAGTATGGAAAATATACCTACGGCGAACATTAACGAATTATACTTATTTTAAAGCCTGAGATTTTTTTTTTTAAACTTTGTCTCACACTAGGAATATCTCCTGTATCGTGGGTGCATTGACAAACATTTAAACTCACATACACATACAGCGAGACCCGGAACAACTACCTGTAGGCCCTACAAATATTTGTTCCGTGCGGGAATCGACCCCGCGACACGCAGCGCAGCAGTCAATCGCTCAGCCACTGCGCCAACCGTGCCGTCAAAGAGATAAAGGGTGTAAAATATATATATGACGGAGGTTCGTTATCAGTGGGTCGCGACATCGGAAATAAAACTCACAAAACCTTCGTTTACACTTTTAATTACTTGCTAACACGCACTCAATACAAAATAATCAAGGATGCCTCAGATATGGCTCGATTAAGAATTTAGGAACGCGGGAAGTTTAGCGCGGAGTAACGAACGTCTACCCAGACTGCCGGACCGATTCAAAGTGCCCTCTCTCAACTGTCACCGCACACGTGTACTACCCCCGTTACAGGTTAGCCAACCTACCTGTCAACGTCAGTACCTGTCAGTGTCGAATACCTGATTACACTTCCGGATCGACATTTGACTCGATTATTCGCTCAGTGTCGCCATTACTCCACGCTAACCATCCCCAAGTTATTACTTGACGTTCCCAAACATTAGTTGTCAAATCAGCTACTTAGTTCCTCCAGTGAGAGATAGATGGCGCTGATCCAGACCGACTGATATGCGTCGACGCTTCGACATATATATATATATATATAACTTGTTCTCCCCGTCTTTGCGATCATTTTTTTGTTCTAGACCATACCTGGGAACCTTCTAGTTACGGAGATATTGGGGGTCAAAGTTCCAACTTTTTCACAAGTTGTTTTAAATATATGTTTTTAATGTATGATTTTTACTTTAAACACTATTCAATCCATCCATCAGCACAATGCTTTGAGTGCTTTCCACCGAGTCCTACCGTAAAACGTGATTTCTCACCCCAAAAAAAAACTCGATTCCCAGCAATAATTTTTGCGTAAAGTTACTTAGTTAGTTTGATGTACAGAATGCTTGGTTGAAGAATGTGAAGGGTCTGTTTACACCTCACGCTATAGTATAGATATAACAGCGTGAAGCGCATTATTGTGAGTAATGGGAATATTGAGATATCCAGGAAAATATTTTATATCACAAAATATATTTTTTAAGTTTTAGGATGTTAATAATTATGTTTATTGCTTATAGTTTTTATTACTGTTATTATATTATAAATTGCAAACTATTTATTGTTTGAGCGATGCTCATTTCTTAACATTCCCATTAGATTTAAAAAAAAAACAATACATTTAGGATGTACGTAATAATATCTAAAAACTACCACTTACCACATTCGACTAGCGAGTCAGAAAGGTCCCAATGTCCTTTTTTCAAAACCCGTTCAGTAGTTTTACGTGAAAGAGTACAACCATCCTTACAAACTTCGGCATTCATAATAGGTGATAAGATAATGGTAGTATTACCTGTATCCTCCATAGCCGAGGATGTGGAATCTCTCTCCGAGTGCGACGAGAAAGTAGTCGAGCAGGCGCGGCAGGCGCAGCGGAGGCGCGCGGACCCGTAGCGCGCGGTCAGCCCGCAGCGCCGCCAGGTCGTGCGCGCGCGCGAACCCCTGGTACAGCGGGTGCAGGCGCACGTCGGCCACGGTACGCGGCCGCGACACGCGTGCCTCGCCGAACTCCTCCATTATGACGAACGAGTCCAAAGAGTCTACCTCCTCGATAGACGCGATACAGCTGGCAGCCGTCAATGTCCAGAATTTTGTGATCTTAGTCAAAATGCAGCCGAACGTCACGTCTCCCGGAGGTTTCAGTTTGACTAGGGCCGCGACCTGACTATTGTACCTATCCTCGGCGAGTTCACCGTCCGAGTTTTCTAAGATTTCGAGGTCATCATACTCGTGGGACGGTTCCGTCTCCCCGAATACCTCCAAAGACTCTGTCGTGGTGGACAGAGCATCGCTTCTGGTAGTAGTGGAACTGGTGGTGGTGGAACCGGTTTTCCCGGGCGTGCTACGTCTGTCACTCAGGAAGTAACGCGTCCCCGCAGTAGTCGGTCGAGAAGGCTCCCATGTACACTCGACTTCTGGCCCCAAAGTACTATGCTGAGTGGTGCCAGAAGTAAAGCCTGTTGAAAAACCCGTAGTAAAAGGTAATGGCTCATCAGGACCCTTATGAGTGGTAGGGGTAGTTTCGGGACGAGGGCGACAAGCCACAAAGTGAAGTATCAAAAACACTAAAAAACTAATAAGAACCACAAGGAGAATAGCCTCTACGATGGAGAGGATTCCCTCAGTCCGCGTGAATGACTTGCACCAACCCTTCAGCTCCTTGCAGCACACATAACACATTATTTGCCGCGAATGCTCATGGTGTTGGCTTGTGATTGATGCCTGACACACATGACCAATTAGATCACAAGCGTTTTTTTTTTTATTTGGTAACTTTACTTTCCAGTTTTCATTTTATTTTAATGTCTAGTTCATGGGTTCCGTAGATAAATGTAAAAAATTACCACCTTCTAAGTAAGTCGGGTTTAATACATCGATGCCGTCTTTAACCTCATTATCTCTTGCCCTGCTCGTCATCCCTTCTTTGTCCCACTATAATTGGCTTTCTGAATGGTCTGTCCTGACAGCCGAACCTGAGCTGTCCGGACTCCTTGCGGCCGCCGAAGCCCCCACCGAGCCGGCGCGGTCGCCAGCCCGACAGTCGGCGCTCCGCCTCGCGCTCCACGATCATCTCTGCGCCGTCTATGTACTCCCTCTGCATCTCCTTAAGAGCTCGGTCCACGCTACCCAAGTTTTCAAATTCTATGAACGCATACTGCTTGGATTTTCCTGTAACTATGTCTTTGACTATGCGACAGTTAAGTATTCGGCCAAATTTTCCAAATTCAGCTTTGAGCGTTTCCTGAAATGATAATCGACTATTTATTCAAAAATATTACGAAGAGTCAACGGCACATCAGTACCTGATCACAATTGATGAGTGATTTCCCAGTACAAGTATTACTACTGATGTGTGGTCATCTGTAGTGTTAGGTCATTGCAACCCTTATTTTGAAAAGTAATTAACACCAACATAGGCCGTAGGCGCCGGGGGCCGAATCACAAAGAGAAACCAACCCAGCCGAGGCAAACGCAAAAAAATAATCTAAAATCAATCATTTATTTGTATGAAAGAACAAAGAGGTACTAAAACTTTGGGGTGGTTGGGATCTACCTCCTAGCGGTCCACCCCGGGCAACGGCACCACGCGTTTTCACGAACTGTGGTGACGTGACGTCTGAAGACCCCTTACAGCGGTGGTAGGCTTCGGCCGCCTGGCGCGCGACCTCCCTCCTGCTGGAGTCTGGTGCCAAACAGCTTGTCAGTGTTCCGTCGGTGTGCGAGAGTGCCAGTGCCATTGGGGGATGGAAATGGTCATTTGCGCGGTTTCGGACCAGACCATTAGTTGTAAAAGTACCTATATTATACAGGATGAATTTCACAAGTGAGTGTGGATGGCCAAAACGGAAACTTTACCAAATAGCGAAAAATACTCAAAGAAGTCTTATGTCATTACTTCCCAGAATTTGATCCCTATTAGCGACACTATCGATTGGTGTAATAATAGTGTACTTTTTTTTTCGAAATCAACAGCTCAGATTCCTAGCTAGGAATATTGATGTTCCAAACATCTAATGATGCCGTTTTAGTTTTCATCAAATTCGGGCTCAAGACTCCTATTACTATTTTTTATTCCCCATATGTACAGATTTGGCCATCCACACCGACTTAAAAAAATCACCCTGTATATCTTCTATTGTGGTAGAAATGGTCTAAAGTAAATCGAATTAGCTTCACTTGCACTAAAAACAATTTTATTTTTATTCCTTAGGTTTTTTTAATAAATTGACACAATTACTGTATTTCTAATTTCATAGGCAAAAGACAACCTAAGAAGTTTGAGGTGGAAACTAATATTTTCGAGCACATTATGCTCCATCTTGAATCCAAAATTTTCTCAATTCATAAGCTCATAGTTTTTAGACTTCACTAATATTGCTATGAAAGCAACATACTCGGGTCAATTTGTGCCTCAACTGTCAATATTGTAGTGTAAATTATTTATGATCATACCACTTTTGCGTAATTTATTTTGATTTGATTGTTACTTCCTTGGGTGTTTTAGATTCCAAGCTATCTAATTACAGTAATTTCTGTAGAAGTCTTAGTTAAGATCCCAGACTATACTCACTTCAGTAGTTCTGGGGTTCAGCCTTCCAACAAAAAGTGTATTGACAGCATTTCCCCTCACCAGCCGGTTGGGGGTGTAGTGCGAGCGCAGCGCGCGCAGGACGGCGCGGTCGTGCGGCTCCGTATCCGTGCCTGCTCAGAATCAGAATTTTATTTGCTCTGACAGTAGGTACAGGTTAGGTGTTGCACATAAATTAATAAGATCGGCTACAGTCTACCTTACGGCGTGCAAATTATTACATAAGTTAAAATATTAATACAAGCAAAATAATGTCAACAAAACAAAAGAGAAATTAAAGTGAAGTCAATTAATAACATTATAGTCTAATATACAAACAAAATAATGTCAACAAAACAAAATAGAAATTAAAGTGAAGTCAATTAATAATATTATAGTCAGGTACATAAGTCTTACATGGTCTTTGCAGTTAAGGATAACAATCATAATCTGGATAAATTCACTGTGCTTCTAAGGTTTGACATAGATCTAATACAGTTTCTGGGCCTTAAAAATTTCCTCCCTCTCACTACAGTTACCCCAAAATATGATTCCAAATCTTAACACTGACCCAACCAACCCATGATAAGCTAGTAGAAGTGTATCATTGCTAACTTTGTGTGATAACTTAAACAGTACGTAGGCTGATTTATTTAACTTCTTACATACGTCATCGGCATGCGGTTTCCAAGTCAAATTGTTGTCAATCAGGATGCCTAGAAATTGCAATCACTCACAGCTCACAGCCAATATGTTACTTCAGACTACTGAGAGCTACAGACTACGCGATAGGCTGGCCATAGGGCAGTGCCACTCATCGGGCACAATCCCAAGTCTATAATTTTATTATTATCAAAACCAAATTTCGCTATAAAGCAAACCATACCTACCATCAATAGATCCTACTTTTATGGGATCATATTCAGTTGCATATTTCTTAAAATCATCTTCTCGCGACATTTTTATATCCAAAAAATTTTAAGTAGCTAAATAATTTTGTTAGTTTCCTGGCACACGAAGTGTTTAAAATAAACTAATTTCATTCAGAACTCAAAAAGTCAAAGACAAGGGCGCGAATGAAAGTCGAAAAACTGACACTCTTACACATTTTGACAGTGGCACTGTGACAAACAACCTCCACAGAGTATATAATCCTCGCTAGAGTATTAATGTTCTGTGATATAATCATGGACTTAATATACAAACAGGACTGAGATCTGCGAAATTTGTAACACACAAAAATGAACCTTAACTGTCACTCCGTAGGTTTAATTTTGTTAAGCAATCATAACCGAGGCGAGAGAGATAGCAAAAAGGGGGCTTCCTTATTGCTATCTCCGTCCTCGTCCTTTGTCCCTTTCACTCAATTGCCAACAGATAAAAATGTTAAAGATGGTAGAAAATATTAAACCGGCAGTCACCTCACACTACAAGTAAAATAAATTACGTGCATATGTTTTTAGCTTTAAGATAAATTTTAATTATTTTCTTTTATAGGTTTACAGTCTGTACATAATACTAATTTATTTATTTTAAGTCAAATTAAATATTAGTATGATTGTTTGGAAGCTATTATATATTTATTATGCTAACACTGAAATCTGTCATCAATGGTGTTAATTTGACGTCCTAAGTTGTTTTGAGAAAATTATAAGATTTATCTACGGTTCTTTCTTATTTTAAATGTGAAAATGGTTAAAAGTATTGTATCACGTCATGTAAAAGTGAATCATATGGTGGTTGTGGCATATCTTTTCACAGGTAAGGAATATTATAGATTTTGTTTACTAACAATGATTAGTGTGACCATTCCTTAGACGTTTTGCGTACGAAAGACTTATGCTTTCGTGTATTTTTCATTAAAACTGTTAATATTATGCGCATGATAATCGCGTTATTGAAATAGAATTATTTTTGTTTGTTACAGCTTTCCATTGAAAGAGGAAACTAGGCAACAATGTCGATTCCCGAATTTCAAACCAAAACCAAAAGTTCTGTTGTGTGCTTCATTTTAAGCCAGAGTATTTTCATACTACAAAATCATGACGAGCATTAAATGCTTATGCAGTACCATCATTTTTTCCAGTGGTAAGGATATTGGTTTTAACATCAGTACAACTGATGAACGCGGAAAGAAGGCAGGTTGAGTGTGCTTAATAGATGTTCTCCTGCGCGAAGCTCTTTTCAGTCGGCACTGGCGGGCGCCTTGCAACTACAGGTTCCGGCCGCTCCTGGTATCTTGCAAAGAACGACGTGACGGAAGAGGGCTTCGTTTCACAGAGATAACAACGCCGAAGTTAACTCTTCATAAGGTTTCAGGAAGTAAATCTTCAGGACGGTGTTGAACAATATTTCCATTTAAAAGTTCCGGATTGATAACTACGATTTGTTCAAATTATGTGCGCACTTACGTACCTACTTCAGAGGTTTGCCGTATCGAGAATATTTTTCAAAAGTCTGATGCGATTAAAACAAATATTTTATACAAGACTCAATCATCTAATTAGTCTACCACATTCTATCCGATGCATAACGGATGAAGAACCACACGAATTACAACTAGTTAAAGCATTGGCTAATTCGTTAATTAATTATATTATATATTTAATTTATCATAAGCTAAAAACATATACACGTAATTTATTTTACATGTAGTGTGAGGTGACTGCCGGTTTAATATATTCTACCATCTTTAACATTTTTATTTGTTGGCAATTGAGTGAAAGGGACAAAGGGCTCCCTTATTGCTATCTTTCTCGCCTTGATTATGATAGCTTAACAAAAGTAAACCTACAGCGTGACAGTTAAGGTTCATTTTTGTGTGTTATGAATTTCGCAGAACTCACGTCGTTTGTATACTAAGTCCATGGATATAATAATTACGTTCTAGAACGTGGACAGGAGAGGCTAGATTAGTAAGCCCAGAACCAAAGTCAGTTTGTGCGGCTTGTTGGTATCTAGTTAGACCTTGAAAACAAAAGTCCATTTTATTTGGCTTACTAAAATTTTGAATTCGCGCAGTCGATTCACTGTGAAAACCACCACACGACAACATGCAATCCCCGAAGATTTAGGCAGAGGTGTACCTAATAGTACACCTAGTGGCAGTACTTTCATACAAGCCTAAGAGTTTGGCTTGCCCTCATAACCTACTACTCTTCATAATTTTAGGGTTTCTGAACAGTGTGCTAGCCGTATTTTTGGCCACTAGGCACGCCACAGTACAAGCGTACACCAACATTTTATCAGATATGTTTAAGTCCCATGCAATAGGAGGGTTAGGGGGCGAGCCTATTGCTATCGACCGGGCAAAAATCACACATCGAGGCTGCTAGTAAGAAATTCCTGATGGAAAAACCCAATAACACTGTCCAACCTAGGAATCAAAACCAGCACATCATGCTTAGCAGTTGCGAGTCACATAAAACCAAATAATGAAAAATATTTTTTCATATTTTTTTTATAATCACAAGAAACTCTTGTGTTGATATTTTAACAGCTAGTATTCTTGTAACTACACTTTGCATACATCTCAGTCATGTCGACTGGCCAGCTTTGACGATTCTAAACGTGCAAACCTCTTGTGGCAGATAGACCAATAACAAGAGAGCTGAAGTTCAGACCCTCATTCACCCGAAAGGAAACTTTTTTTTTTATAAAATTGCTTGCCTCAGCTCGAAAACAGATCAATAAGAATGCATATCATGGTATTATCTGACTGGGTTAATGATGAGGATCAAACAATACGTTTACTGGGCGACTAGTTTAGCGCGCCATGTGTGGTAACCTACATAGCCAATAAATGCTGTAAAACTTTGTGACTAAACCAGTGAAATATTCTGTTGCACTAGTAGGGTATAATAATATAATATAATTACGTGTTTTAGATGCTCAATATATCTTGTATTGTGCAATTTTTTCTTGAGCCAGACTCACATTATAGTCAAACAAAATAAAACCAACATATTGTAATTAAAAAAGCATGTTACACTATTTAGGACTAACTGAAAATATTTTCAATATACTCTTCAAGCGACACTAATGTGTACAGCTATTTTACATTAATCTGACCAAATACAATTATAATCACTACCTAAGAAATAAGACTATCCAAAGATGGCTGTTTTGTGTTTAGAAGCAGGCGGCGCAGGTTAGAAGAAACAAGAAGAGTGTTCTAAAAGACAGCCCCCGGGAAGTAGCAACACAGAAATTCGTTAAACAAATGACTCTTTATAATTTGTGTCAATGTATTTTACTTACAAAACAAGTCTTGGTTAATGTTTAAGTCAAAAAGATATACAAAATGTTTGTAATTACGTTAATAATCCCAAAACGTTGATGGGCAACTTCCTCGAAGAGTCCCATGTAACGTCATTACTTAATAGCCCCTATTAGTTGGCCACATTAATAAGTTATATGACAGCCAACACAATTTGGGTTTGCTTCCATACTTAGTACTTATCAAAGAAGTAAATAGGTATGTACAGCACAGAGTTGTAATGCAACATGCCTAAGACACATGTTAACATGTTAGCAACATGTCCAGTAACAATTACACAAAATACTTAACTATCCATAAAAGGATGGCAAACACAATGTTAAAGGCATTTTTAAGTTGTTACATAAAATAACATTACTATTCCTTACAGTATTGTCATGATGATTATTAGAAAACCGTGATTTACAGAATGAAGATTGGCAAACAAGTTTACAAGTCTTATTAGATTTCCATAATGTACATAAAAACAGTGGCAGCTTTAGGAGAATAGACATGGAGATGTCAATCCCCATGACCATGACCAGTAGCATTCCTGTTCTGATGGCTGGTGTTGGTTTCAAGGCTGTATCTACCACTGCATCTGCACAAAAAGTTTGTCCAAGGATATAAAAACAACAAGACAACTTTAGATACAAAGGTTGGTACAAAACTCTGTACAATACTATACTTTTTATCAATATTAGACAAGTGCAACATAGTGCTCCTGGTAGTCGCGTGGCGTGTGGCCTGTGCAAGTATTGCAGCAGCTGAAGTGCATTATGAGACTTACTTAGCCACTAGTTAGTTGGCATCACTCACCACCGCACCGCATGTGGGTAATTAGATCATGACCTAGACCAAATTTCGTCACAGCTAATCTTAATACGAAAATAGATTTGTATTTCAGTACCCAGTCCAAAATTACAACCAAATTTTATCAACACAAAAATAGAGCACTGTAAAATTATATTTTACATTTTATATTATTTATTACTCTTGCATAAAGCTTATTGCTTAATTTATCAGATCACTCATTTACACAGGTAGCTTGGAGCTATTCTCACAACATTGTACTGATTATTACTAAGTCTCGTCTTATGGAGAGCATAGTACACAGTGTGCTGACTTGCTGGAGGCTCAGTGCCCATGTCCTGCCTAGGGGACGCCAAATTTATGCAAAATAGCTGCCTTTACCAGTGCGAGGATCATCCATGCGGAGCCTCGACGCAATCCATCCAATACAATTTTTTATACATAAGTTAATACAATAAAGTAATGGAATTTTTCAGCAACATTATTTAAACATATCTAAAGGTACTTTCGACGTATTCCTCACTGTGTCACAGTATGAGTTCAGAGCAAGGGGTCATCGGAAGGGAGCAGCCTGTGCTAGTTGAGCGACGGCGACTGACCGTCATCCCACATCACATCAATGCTGGGCCACTTGGTCTGCAGACACGTGAGCATGGCGTCCGTGCTGGCCGCACGCATGTTGCACTCTAGCAGCGCGGCACGCCCCGTGCGATATATAACGCGCGTGCCAGGATTGCTCCGCAATAGTCCATTGTAGTGATGCAAAGTAAAAGTATCAGGTGCACCACGTTCACATCCCGGAAAGAACTCATCCATAAACGCACTCAATAGTATAATGCCCAAATTCTCGGAATCCAACTTTCGTCTCATTAATTCCACATATTCAGGTTCACTGACCAAATCAGCAGCACATAGTACATCTTGCAGAGCAGCTGAAGGAATAAAGTTGTTGCCCTCTGGATCAAATGAACGGAAAATCCGCTCAGCTGACTCACCAACCGTCTCAGGTGCTGCCAGTCGTCGCTCAAGAGAGAACAATACTGTAAGATGTGTATCCGATGCTAACACCCACACAGGGTGTTTTGGATTTTTGTAGAAAGATCCAACTGTGCAGTATTGCATGTGTTCCATTATTGTAAGGAATCCAATGTCATTTTGTCTTTCAATGCCCTGCAGTCGCAGTCCTCCCACAACTTGGTCATGGTCCCATACATGTGCAACCGCTCTTCCTGTTAGCATTAAGTTAATAAGTCCCTGTGAGCCATAGCCATATGTTGAATGTATCAGTGGGTCTGACAGTTCTGCAAGCTCTGCCTCCATAGTGGCAACCCCCTTGCTGAGAATTACACTATACAACAAAAGTAGAACACCATACTTGTCCTTCAATATTCGAATGTTCCTTGTGTAGAAAGCTTCCACTTCAGATAAAGTCTGAAATGGATGTACCTCGATCCTTCGATGGAACTGGTCTAAAGTATCATACACCGAACTGGATTGTCCATCCACATTATGGTCATTGCCACTGCTAGTCTCAGCGTCAGGTTCATTCTTCCGGTGCACCGCTACAATGTACTTAGGAGCTACACACTGGCTTAATATTGTACACACAGCCCTAACAAGTAGAGAATTGCACTTCTCTGATGTCAAGTCTTGAAAACTGTGTCCCGGTGTCTCCGATAAAAGTATTTTAAGCAGAAAGCCTTGAACAGGCGCAATAGCTGCGCACGGACCACCTTCCAGCTGGACGAGGGCGCTGGGCTCGTCTGGACTGAACTGAAACCCTTGCGCCCATCGCCGGAACACATCCTCCTTCACATGCTCGCCCCACAGCAGGCGCCGCGTGCTCGCCAGTTCGCTATCCAACGACACACTTCCGGCGCTCATGATATTATAATCTTTATTGAATGTTGTCACAGTAGAACTATTCGTATCGTTCGATCCGTTCAACATTTGCATATGTAGCTCGATGTTTACGCCACCTAAAATAATAACAATATACAGAAAACACAAAGGTAGACAGATGTTCGTTAAGGTTTATAATAACGAGTAACGATCACGGAATATAATATACATATACGTAAATTAAGTCAAGCAGATCTAACACTACAAAAGAATCATAACCACGTAGTACTTACAGCCAATATGAAGTACATGACTAACAACATTTACAACTAAATAATTGCCTCAGAAAACCGATTGACCATCTGGATCGCTTCAAATAGCATTATAAATCTTCCATAAATTGATAATAAAAACTTTTCGTTGTAGAAAAGAAAAGAAAAGCTTACGACATGAAGGCTGCCATTTTTTATGAAAAATAGCAACATTTATTCTGTAATGTCACTTTGTGTCAAGTTACAAATATAGTTAGTTTTATTATAATAAAGGCTTTAATTTTTTTATTTATTCGTTTCATAATATGAAAATAAAGCATTAGTTTGAAACTGAAATAAAAGAAATAAAAACTTAACTGCCTTTATGCGTTAAAATCATTACTCTAATAAAAAAAAATAGCACAAAAAGTAATAATAAAAGAGAATAAAGGAAAATGATTTTATTATTTTCAGTTTCCTATAAGTATGTTTACCATATTTGACTATACCAAATCATAACAGGTTTCAAGTGTTTCAACGCAGGATAGAACCATTTATTATAATAAATAATGGTTTTTGGACGAAATTAGTTTTGTTATCGGATTACCTGGCAACACTTATTAAGCGAAAGAGCCGGGGTAGCCCGCCATATTCAAATTTTCTTGAGTTTTTTCAACGTGCAACGTGCGTTTATATCAAGTGAAAATTGATTAATTGCACTGTAAGCATAATAATTATGTAATAATAAGTATATTTACATAATTATAATAGTTACAATTATTAACACAATTTTCTATGCTATTTTCGAAAGTTCCTAGGCATTCTGCAATAGTTACTTAAGCTGCTGAAATGCTGACGGCTATTCACAAGAGTAAATTATTATATGTAGTGTATAAGTAATCATTCTATTAGAACATTGCCTGTAGTCCACCGTAACTCGTGTTTGTTTACACTGACTTGCAGGTTCTTTCACCTTGTTCGCCCCGCCACCCCAAGACCCCCTCCCCCTCACCTCTGTCTGTCAGTGGTGAGTGAGCCAGCTCGGCCAGTCAGTCAGTCAGTGAGTTAAGTTTTGTGATGTTTGTTTTTATGTTTGTATTTCCGTGACATCAAAAGCTTTATGTTTTATTCTACGATTTTGTGTAATTTAATTAACTTTATGTTGTTTTAAGAAAGTGCAATATGAATTAGTTGATTTTAAAGTTATTAATTTAATGTAGGTGAATAGTTTTGTGTTTTGTTATTTCAACATGAAGGTGGACGTTGTTTGGAGCCAACGCGGAGCTGCACAACTAGCAGGTTGGTGTGAACGACTTTACGTTAATTGTGTTACAAACCAAATAGAATTGACAATTTTAATTATTTAGTACTTAGTGAAATAACATAATGAAGGTACATCTTGTTACAACTTCTTCTTCCGTCCGTGAGAGGTCGAAGGCTGGCTCTGTAATGTATTATACATAATCATTTTAAATTGATAGGTTGGTCTCGGTCAAAGATTAATATGCTCTTGCAAATATGTGAGTGTTCCTGCAGTCACATTCACAACAATTGTATTGGTCAATTTGGCCATGTTTGAACTTTTTCTTTGATCTAATGACCACACTGTTATAGTTACCACAGGTTAATTGATTCCTGCCTCCTTTTTCTACAATGTTTCAGTTAGTATGAATCTAAAGTTAAAAATATTGATTAAAAGCATTAAATTGTCAATAAAACAAGGAGTTTTAGCCAGGACAATCACATAAAATTGAGTGTTGCTGAGTTGTCAACTAGAGAAATTCAACAGATTCAACCTTCAAGATACTGACTACTGAATTGACTTTCAAATCCATCTTAGGGGTATACTTGATTTGTATACATTTCTTCTAGTTACTTACATACACAACATCACCCCTAGCCTAGGCTAGGCAGTGGTGTACCTGTAGCATAGCCACATTTCAGTTCAGTTTCATCCCTACATTATTGAGCACTGAAGCCACACCAATAATTGCAAGCTTGATATTGTTATTATTTTTAAATGTGCCTTTTG
The DNA here is from genome assembly GCA_905163415.1 of Noctua fimbriata. Classification (NCBI taxonomy): domain Eukaryota; kingdom Metazoa; phylum Arthropoda; class Insecta; order Lepidoptera; family Noctuidae; genus Noctua; species Noctua fimbriata. The sequence goes on from LR990922.1 coordinate 641,397, forward strand.
TATCTACTATGTGAGGCAGGGGGATCTGATATGTGATATTTTGGCAAATTATGCAACTTTACTGAATCTTACAACTAATTTATTGACAAAAATCAATTATCTAAATAATGTGTTCTGGGTGAACCACTGAACACAGAGCACAGACAAAAATACCTTTAATCATTGTTTACTTTAAAAAGTTTCTACTTGTTAGTCTGTTATCTAAAACATTTGCAAAAATTCTTCATGTATTGTTTCTGTCAATGAATGGAAACTCTATCCTTATCTGTGACCAGGTCATACCTGCCAGGAATTTGAATACAAACTAACAGCCTTGACTGTAAAATAAAATAATTGCATATTTAATACAAAAACACTGCTTGTCATGAAACTGTAGTGATTTCATTGTGATTGTAGAGCAAGTGCAAAATAATATAATTGTGTAATTATTAATAGGCTACATTGGACTTTCCAAATTTTGGTGTAATACCAGGTACATCCTCTGCCTAACCCTTCGGGGATTACAGGTGTAATGTTTTATGATATTGAAAATCTGCTTCTCTAAAATTTTGAGAACAGACCAAAGATGGCTCATTTTAGAAATAAACTAAAATTAGAACTTTTCCAACAAACTCACATGTTTAAAACCTAAATATACAATTTAGGTTAAACACCTGATTTAGTTAGAAATCAGAACCATTCTTTGTTCCATAATAGTTTGTCATCGCTCTTGCTAGTGGCAACTCAATGCCTCACCTGTATATGTCGTAGCTGCCTATCTATGCATAAAATACTTTGATTGTCCCGACAAAAACAGTTTAAATCATAGTCCATACTATTAGACTATTTAATTCTTATTAAATAATGTGTAAAACAGTTAACTTATTAAGTTTGTCCCTCAGTAACGTTTTTATTAATTGAGTACTCGTTAATAAGTAATGTGTAATGTTAACTAGCAGCACAATAGCTATTGTTTCGATTTGGTAACATTTACCACTTTCAATGTGTTATGCAAAGAGCTAATAAAATGTTGTGTGTTTCACAAAGCTTAATAAATTTCCTGAAGAGCATTTCGAAATTATCAAAATTATTATACAGTCATATAACCTATACAAATATAATGGGGAAGCCAAGCTTAAGGATAACACTCATTGTAACATAATTATGAAAAATCTTATAATTATATCACCCTAGGGAAGTTTAGGAAAAGCTCCACAGATTAGGTGCTTTTCGATTTTTATGTATTTTAACGGTTACCAGGGCACAAGAAACTGAACGAACCTCATGAACAATCGTGCCGAGCCACACCGTACGTCGCGCAGGATTTAGGACAAATACTAAAACATATCATAATTTATTTCCAACGAACTTCCTCGTAATCTTAATTAATGGCTTCAACTTCTAGAAGGAAAACGGTGTTATCTCGAAGGTGCATCTACCACGTACCAGTATTTAACATATTTTTTTATGTCGAAAAAAGTCATGAGTCATGTAGTAATAATACAAAGTAAAACAGTAATACAGTTAACTTAAGAGAAACGCGCGAGTGTTGGTGCCCCTCAGGCTCTCACTCTATGAAAGCAGCTCACACGGGCATTGTTCGTGTCGTGTGCCGTATGCCGTATGCCGCGCGCCGGTGCAATGTGCTGGTGTTACACTCGCCAGTGGAAAGTGCGCACACAACACTTTCGCAGTGTTTCCGACATGTTGACACCGAGATTTTAGTGAAATGAGGTGAAGGTTGCTCGCTAAACGCACAGCTCGCAGGCTTGTGTCGTACTCCCTCACGCGCTTGATTAAAGTGCGAATGCGTAATCTATCTGCCATCGTGCATAGGGATGCTGAAATGTATGCCAAAGAAAGAACGACCTTCTAACCGAAGCTTCTGTAACCAATCTGCTAACCTCGTATACTGGCAGCTATCGCAGCGTGAAGTACCTAATGCATTCTTGTACAAATCTATTTCTCCATGATAATTTATACTAAAACTAGCACTGTGCCCCGCGACCTTCGTCCGCGTGAAATTAGCGCTGTGAAATATACTTTACGACCTATTCTCATAGCTACCAAATAAACATAAAAAAAATCATAAAAATCGGTCGACCCGTTTCGGAGGAGTGCGACCACAAACGCAGTCAGCCAGTGACACGAGATTTTTATATATACATATATATAACGTTTTCAACAATCTCTTAAAACAAAATGTAAATGGGGGATACCAAATATTCATAACACTAATAAAAAGACAAGTGTTGGCCAGAATCCGTCGATTGCGAAGCGCTTTTCAGCTGACTGGCTGCCAAAGCGTTGCAAATATGCTGGCAGTACGGCAGAAGCGAACGGTCCTGTTAGTAAAGGAAGGCGAGCAGTGCGATACTGCCGTGAGAGTACATAACGGGTACCCTGAGGCTAGCCCCTATGTTATTGTGTTTACGAACCCGGCTTTCGTCAGGATCATATCCGGTTATTGTCCTGCAGCTGTGATTTATGTGAAAAGAATGAAGACACAAACAATGAGTCTTTAATAATGGAACTGGTAGGCGTAATTAGCGTAATCACAGTTACACATAATAATTACATAAGTTCCTTAAAAGGATCGATGCGAGGACATTGTCTCCTTTGCCAGTTTCACAAGGTTAGAATAACATTTTGTGGGAGCAGCAATAATGCAAAGTGTAGCAGTCAGTCATGTCCTCAGTGTAGACTTCCTGGTCCATCATCGTGTTTACGAAGTTTGCATTGTTTAACCACCTTAATTACTATTATGTGTTCACTCGTAATAATCGCTACGCCATCTATATCATACTACGTGGTTTAGACTAAACGCAGTCAACCTGTCTTATTAAAATTGGACAGTGTTAAATATTAAATGATACTAAGAACTTATTACCATGATGCTTCTACTGTCTCCATTGAAAATGTAATCCACTCTGTTAAATGCGTACAGTTTCCGTCATAATTGCAAGTAGCAGTCTGTCTTATTATAAAGTGCGAGTGTATAAACTATTATAAACAGCGTAGTTAATCGTGTTACGAACTAGTTTGTAAAGTGGATATTATAGCTCATTAGTAGGTCACACTCGTGTAGTGTGCCGATCATCGGAACGCACCAGGTGGCTACTTAACTCTATCGATCTGTGTGGGGCAGGGACCGAATTACCGTTCATAACGTTACCAATTACTGTTATGCTAACGATAAAAAAGTAACGATATTTATAACGATAACGTTATCTAATAACTAATATTAGTATCGGTAAAAGTAACAATACGTATACCGGTAATTTATTCGCCTATCTCTTTCTAATGCTGTCGGTGGGGAGTCTAGCATCTTAAGATGTCAGTACAACTAGCTTCGTCGTGTAATAGGTATTGTTTCTGCGCTGCATCTGCGACGTTTACTTGAACACACTTTTATGTACCGGGGGTGCGGGCGCAGGCGACGCATCGTCTTAACTATCACTCGCAGCAACTTCTGCACGTCCATAAAGTTTGAACAATCTCTATACCTATTTAAAGACGCTATGGGAGTTTTATGGTCGACAGAAATATTGTAACGAAAGAATAATATTGTTACCCACTTAGTAGCCAGCAATTTAGCCACTTCAACCTACGAGGTTTGTGGGGGGGGGGGGGGGGGGGCCAATGGGGACGGGACGTCGCGACGGACCTCGACGGTGAGATCGAAATGATGCCGGTTTGTGTTTGCGTAAATTACTGGTTTTCCTACTGCTTTCCTAAAGGAGGGTGATAGGGTCGTCGGGGGTGATTAGAGTATACCGTGGTCGGCGAGTCTTACTGATACGTGATTATGTCACTAGAAAATTTCATAAAATTCAAAAAAAAAAATTAGGGTTGTCATCGTCATCATCGTTTCAACCAAAAGAGTCTACTACTTAACTTGACATATGCCTCCCCCAAGGATCTTAATTTCCACAGGTAGTATATATATATTTAAAAACAATTTCTAGCAGAATAGTAAATAAAACACTTAATCAAAGTCAAAATAATCAATATTTATTGTTAAAAATAATAATCACTGAATAATCAGCGCTGGTTTGGCTTTTGAAGGGCGCCCCCTTTTTCTTTTCTGGCGGCGTATGATCGTACATAGTTACCTACGACCCATCGTTGAGGGCGGAAAGCGCGCCAATTTGTCTCCGCCTCTTTGTACATATTTTCTTTAAAATCATAAATTGATGTATTAAATTGGTAACGAATACTATTATTTTAATAACTGAACGAAATAAAATGTACCTACTTTATTGGCCACAAAACAACAAATAAAAAGGAGTCGCAGTCAGGGATCGATAATCGATTTATTTGGTGACAGATCTACCATTCTGAGCACAAAGCTATTATTTAAGTAATAAAACTATTATTATAAGAACGAAGTTTATATTCATCTAATGCACTACAATGTTATTGGTAATCCATCTCTTATTTTGCACATATATTAACATTAATTTGATAATTCATACCTGGGAACACTTTTTGTTTATCTGAGAACAAAAATATTTCGTGGCGATAGATCTATTTATTAGGTGATACAACTTGATGACAAAAAAATGTGAAAATATAGTCCCCTAATTTTTTAAAATTTAAATGTAGGTAGGTACACGTATGTGGACTTTTATACGAGAAAAACCACATGTATTACTAAGTATATGTTGTGAATTTTGTGTGTACATATTATGTAACAGTCTATAAAAAAAATTTTTTTTAGCGTGTACTTTAAGACATTTTGAAATAAGCGGCCCTGAAAAAGGCATTTGGCCTTTATCTACTCGCTGTTTGCCTCTTCATCGGCTGAGTGCATCCTTTCAGGCGCTTCAGGAGCTTTTAATAATAGTAAAACTTCTGACGCCTAAGTACCCGATTTTCTCTTATGCAATAGTCGGACTCTGGATATTAATGCATCGGAGGAGATGAGCAGAACATGTAGCTGGGTCTTCAATAGTCTAATCCGGAGAATGGCCCGCCACCAACATCTTCGTCCGCTTTTTCTTTGCTGATGTACTTAAACCAATAAAATCCATCCTTTGAGCTACAGCAGATCGAGCAGGTGGGCAGGTGTTCTGTATGGTGTCCGGACGTAAAGAATAGCACCATCCCATATCTTCCCGTGGGTGTCGTAAGAGGCGACTAAGGGACTTACCAGAGAATGGGCAGCAGCGTTCTCTGATTCTACAACAACCATACTGCGATCGCCAACCCGCCTGCCAAGCGTGGCGATTATGGCAAAACCCCCCTTCTTGTCCAGCAGTGGACTTTTCGGCTGAAATGATGATGATGATGAGATCGAGCAGGTGTACATTCAGGTTGTCCGGTCTCTTGATTTAGTACTGACCAAAGCTCTTTTTGCAGTCAGTCGTTTCATTTTAAATCAAACTACTCTTTGTTCCTGATAGCACTCCATTTCTTGGTTAGCACAGCAGAAAACACCTTAATTTTATTTTTAATAACTTCTACTGGAAGTACTGGAACCTCTGAAGATACATAGTCCACCATCCGACCAATAGAAGATCCCTTATTAGCTTGATTGACCAGTTTATGACGACATAAAAGGTCGAAAAGGTGAAGGTGTGTTATTCCTCGGGTAACACCTGGTGAACGAAAAAATTACATCAGTCAAAAGTCGAGGCGAGTCGAGTATTGAGACTAGATTCATTCGAAAGCTAGATAAATACTCGATTTTCACAAAAAAACAAGGACGGCTGGAATTGGCTGGGAAATAGTTGGAGTCTATTAAACGTTTAAACTTTTTGCAAATTTGATTATTTTTTTCAATTCATATTTTATTTATTTTCTCATATTACGAATTTATATATGATTAAAAAATTGGTGTATATCTTACCTGTGGATGTGAAACCCATGATGAACCAAAATTCTTGTAAAAAAACTCAAAAAAAGTTGCTATGGTTAATTGTAGAAAGATACGATGTTTAGCACTTTAATTGGTTGGCATAAGGTGCAACAAATCGCATTGACTACATTTTATCACTTACGGCTGCATTTACGAATAAAGTACATAATAATATCTACCTACACTTGACTATTACGACAATCAAAAGCCTGCAAGTGTGATGGAAAATATTATTACCTGTTAATTACAATACAATCGCCGTACGGTTAGATACCTACTGCAAAATTATTATCAATGAGTGCAAGTCGACGCTGGAGGCGCGGGCGGCGAAGGCGCCCGCCATGCGGTGACCGTGTTTTAGTATTGACAACTATGTAACAGAACAAGCTTATAACTTTATTTTTTTTTGTATGGATAATAAAATTTGAATTTTTCTTAATTAATCATTACCTACATGTTGAGAATTACGCGGCAGCGGTTTTTAAGGGAGTCAAAGTTTTCATTATTTTTGCGATAGGACACACCGTTTAGAGATATAAGCAAATTTAGAAGAAAAAGGAAATACTGTTTTTGCACTCGGAAGTCAAGGGGTTGGTAGTCTCAAGGCACTGGAATTTCAAAGACACTCCCAAGGTCACTTGACCATGATCTCGAAGGTCACTCGACCTTGAACTTAAAGGTTGCAAGGCCTCTGGGATCACTTGACCTTGACCTCATCAAAGTCATGTGACCTTAGGGTCAAGGACAAGTGTGTCCTTGACCCTAAGGTCACATGACTTTGACCTCAAGGTCCATGAATGTCAATGACCTGTTACTGTTCCTGAGAACCGCGGGTTTTGACTTTCGGAATTTCGACCTTGACCTCAATGTCAATGCCCTTGAGTTGTCACATGGTGTTCCCCCACCCAACTACTCCCACACCGGATCCCGAAACGTTGATGGATTAGGGTGAAATTTTTATGTCTTTTTTTCGTAGTGCCCCGTTTCGTATGATCCACTACCATGGGTTAAGTAGGAAGATAAGTAGATTTATTTTTCTTTAAACATTTTGAAATACTGATATAGAGTATATCAGTTTCACTTCTTTCGGCCCATAATTATTTTTTACACAAAAAACTAATAATTAGAACAACAAAACAAATGGATGTATGGGCGTACGCCGTGTTTGTGTGACGTCTGGTCCTATAAAATGAAAAACGAGCGAGTCGTCGCGTTTTCGTAGGTATCTGATCTGTCCGATCGTCGTAAAATGCTAGCTTTTGCCTTTCCGATTAGAAGAGCCGAACGAAAGGACTCGCGGCGCGCGTTCGGTTTGGCAACGTCGCATCACATATTGTTAGTTTTTAGCGAAATAACTTTATTGGTGACGCTATTTAAATACCGATAAATCCTATGATTTAACGATATTTTTAACGTTAATAGTTAACGTAGCATAACGTTAAGGTTTTCGTAATTTTACCGATACTTTTGTGGTAACGGTAACCGTCCCTGGTGTGGGGCCAGGTTTGATAGAGTAACAACCTACGAGTCTACATACAATTTGAATTGTGCAGGGGAGACTTGTGGGTTATATTTGTGTAAGTGTGTGTGTCTCTAAAATGTTAAGGATAAATAAGTCCGAAATTCACTTCCTCGTTAAACAAATTAACGATCGGTACTTTAGCATATTCAGAAGAACTTCCCTTCTGCTACTACACTGGACGAGCACTTTCGGCCTGCCTCGCCTGACACAACCGGGCCGCGGTAAATACACTCGGAACTAAGGTTAACTGCCAAATCCAGAACAATGGACGAAGCGGACCTCAAGTGGAACAAAAACATATCCGATGGACGTTTTCGTTTAGTCGTGACAGTTCTAATGAATAGAGCGCATAAGAGAAGGCACGGTTCAGCAGGTTTACTCCGTAGAATTAATAATGTCCATCCTGTCCGCGATCACCGAGACTCAGACTGGACTGATGAGTGATGCACATGGAATCCCAAGAATTATCTACGTTAAAAGCAAGATCAAGGAAGTCAATACTGACTTTCCTCCTCAAAAGGGTCGATAAAGGTTCTTGTGTCTTAGCACGTGAGAAAAACCAATTATCATATCACAAGGAAAAGTAAAACACATGTAATTCTTTTTCGGTAACAAACCAATCATAATAATAAATGAAAGTTAGGAGCCCTGACCGCCGGGTAGCTTGGACCCTGTTCCCGATACCGGTGGGCTACAATTTTTTATATTTTTAAATGTATTTTGTTTTTTTTTAAGGAATATTTAAAAATGTAAAATAATTTGTAAACATTTAAATAAAGGAAATAATGAAAGTTATGTAGGTACCAAATTAATCTGAGAACGAAATGTTTTTGAACGTTAAAGATTACAACCACCTTCAAGACACCCTTCGCCATATATGCATGCGAAGAAGAAGGAAGCAGAATACCCGGAATATGTCCCAGGACTTCTGTGCCGAATTATGTGGGTACCTATAGTGTTGCGAGAATGGCGCGGCACTGCCGCAGGTGCCTGGTCGCCAGTGCGTGACGCCCCGACCTGCGGCCCGACCCGCCACTGCCGACAGCTGCCGCCTCTCATACAAGTAGTAATCAATCGAACTATGCGGCAAACATAAGCCGAAGGATGCGTTTGGAATGGCAGCTGTTACTTCCCACGATAGCTGCTGTCTAGAAAATGTACTGTTTACTTACGTTCAATATTGCAACCATGTTTAACATTCTTGCATTCTGTATTGTTTTACAGATTGTTGATGTGTGGTAACACTTTACTACGTTTTGTTTTTCTTTTATAATTTATAGTATTTACAAATATCACACACACCAAGAACACACAACACACATCAATGAATCTGCCATTGAAATTTATTCGCTTCTAATGTAGAATAACTATAAAATCAATGTTTAGGAAGCGCCTTCAAATACTATGTTATGGCATTGTTTCTGGTTATTAAGGTAGCTGCGTAAACAATTTCATAAATGATTACGTATGCGTTACGCGAACCTGGCATATACCGAGGTCCTGTTATAATTGAACCCGATACGGCGTCTCCGTCGATCGTTGAACCCGCCCTGTCACAACCCCGCATATTCACTATTTTATTCTAACACGGTCTAGCTGCACGTAAATCGAAACAGACCTCACTACAACGATTCCATCGCTAATGACATTTGTGTAAAAAAAATGACTTAAAAAAAAACACTAAAAAAGTCTAAAATAACTACCGCCTTTTACTGACTTTTTTGTCATCGACTTTCGAATGTAAAGTTATTTCAGACTTTTTTAGTGTTTTTTGGAAATAGGTTTTTTTTTTGCAAAATTGTTTTTATTTTATCCATTTTAGTTGTAGTAGGAAGACCACACAAATTCATGTCATAAATCAATTTTACATTGTAATCAGAAATTATCAAGAAACCATCAATGACCATCATGTCGTCAACATAGGCCAAGAAGAAAAAATACTCATTAAAGGAGCTAACTCCAGTCATAAACTACTCAATATTTAATTTTTATATGGTACCACCGCGCGGACTTCCTCTACCAAATGAAAACAAATTGTAAATCGGCCCAGTACTCACAGAGTGATCGGTGTACATAAATGAAAAAAAGATGCCGGTGGAATACATAACCTCCTGCTTTTTTAGAAGTTGGTTAAAAAAGAAAAGTGTTGACGCTCCAAGAAGCCGGCGCATTTACAAGATCCGTCGTGCAGACTACAGGACCACCGGTTCATGGCGGATAGAAAGGTCACAGGTTATATTTTATCCTGAGAAGCACAATTCTTCGTGTACCTGTAAAATATTTTTCATAATGGTTCGGGTCCGAAATAAACAAGACTGCGGGCGATGTTTAAGCATTTCTCTCGCTGCTTGACTGCAACAGTGCCGAGCACTTGTGTCAGTAACGATCGCTATCATCTAGCTAGGTAATCCATTTCAGTCGGCTTTTACAACTTGGGATCTTTAGAACCCCTCCTACCTGATGCACTAGTTTGAGTTTCCATTGTTTGAAATGTGTTTGCTCATTCGGAGACAATATTAAACAATAATTAAAAAATGTTATGGAACACAATGTCAATTTGTAACAGAACGAGCTGCTTCCAAAGTGTAAAATTTGTTAAAAATCTCGTTAAGGTCATAGCGTTGCTGAATACGCGACATTTATAGATTCCACTCCATATATGTAGCAAACACGTCGTAAATTAACCTGTTGCTTGCATTATCTTTGAAAGAATTACGCCGGGTCACACCTCTAGCGAGGAGCGCTAGCAGCCTCGAGTCGGGAACGTCGAGTCGGGTCTCGGGTCGAGGAGCTTCGCCATACATTCAATACGCCGCTAACGACAAACACTTCGTATGCTCAAAGTACACATGCTTGTCATTGAAAGAAAGCCAACTTTGCAGTTGCATTTACCCATTGAATTTAAAGTGATTAAGTCGATAATATTGCATCATGCTTTTGCAAAATCAAATTATCAGCTACAGTGGTTCAGCTGAAAATCAATTACCGGGTAGATTCATGTCCACGTCATTAAGGGAATTCAACTAGCGGTAGCTTACTGATCCAATGAAAGAGTAGAGTACTACTCACTATCAGTAGAGTATTGAATTGGAACCTCATCCATCACAATGCGATAAATGACGGATCTGAATGTGAATTGTAAACACTCTGACTGACGATATTTCGGTACATTTGATTGTTATCGTAATTAATGAATGTGCCGTAACTTGTAACCAACTAAGATGTCACTATGGTATTTTGCGAACCTCCTGCTTGTCTATAACCTCAATAATATAAATATATATATATACAATGTTAACTTCCGCACGCGGCATCGCCTTTGTCTTATTTTTCACAATGTCTGTAGTATGTAGTAATATTTTGTACGTGCTTAACAATATTGCACAATTACAATTATTCTAATTTAATATCTTCCTGTTCCAGTAAATTAAGTAGGTAATTAATATTATAACAATTAATATTTCATTTCGGATAATATGAGCTCAGCTGATTAGCACCTATGCTTAGTGTTTTCATGTTGAATTTCATTACTAAGTAAGTATGCACTGTAATTAATTAATTACTTCCAACATGAGACATTTTCCTGATGTCGATAATTAATAACTATAAATATGATTAGTAAAAAATAATAATATATATCGAAGGAAAATCTATGGTTTTCCTCCTTCGGCAATGTTCCATGACGGTCTTCGAGAATCTGGACAGGAAAACAATCAAATAAACGATAAATCGATATAATTGAAAAATGTAAAAACCCACCGCAGACCAAATTTACCGAAATATTGTTTGGCAAGACAAACTGTTACAGTGCAAAAGCACTTCTGATGACGACTATGAAGTTGTAGAAGCATTCCACAGTAACTACATTTTATACATTTGCTTTTTTAACTATGAATTCTGCACCACTGGGCTATTTTCGGGCTGAACATCGGGCGCTTAGATTTTAGGTGCACACAAGCGTTTAGGCTTCGCCTAAATGTGAAAACGTACATAAATAGTATCCCAACGAATAATGAAGAAATACGAAAATCTTAATATCATTCCTCACACAATCCATCCATCGTTTCTTTGGTCTTCCTCTCCCTCTTCATTCATCAAGTCTGTATAGCATCCTGTACAGACATGAAGCCAAGTCCATGGTAGCGGGCTTGCAAGACTGTCCACGGTGTTTCAACTCATGCGATAACTTTTGAAGCTATGATCGAGTGGCGCCCAAGCAATGGATACAGAGTAGGTCGTCCGGCAGCGACATAGGCAGACGATATTGTTGCCATCGCGGGTAATACTTGGATGATGGCACAGAAGCGTGGTGGCACAAAGAGAGGCTGTACCCAGCAGCGAGTGAAGTCACGCTGTGCACAACGAAGATGATGATAATCTCTCAGCTAATAATGGCTAGATTCCACCCTTGTTTTGAACCGACTTCTAAAAAAGGAAGAGTATACGATACAATGCTAGCGAAACAATCTGCATAAACAATTGTTGAAGTTTGTCTAGCTCTTGTCTATTGTTTTACCATATTTTAGTTTATTTTAACCGTTCCGCACTTCGAACAAAGTGTTCCAGTTTAATGATACTTTCTTAACTGTATTATTTCTTTATAGCTGTTTGGATACTAAACAGTGATAATATTATTCTAAAAAGTCACTGAAGGACGAAATAAACTGAGATACTTTGATATTTAACCTTTGTTCGATGATGTTAATACCATACGTTGTGTAACTTCCACCAAGAAAGACCTTATTTTCGTTCGCAATATTAAAAAAGTGTTTTTACTTAGAATATGTTACTGCTTTTGTAATTAATCCGGATCTTCGGCGAAACAAATTCTATACGTCCGAACGCTTTGTTTCTCAAAAAATTTTATGCGCCATTTAATTAACAATGTCTTATGTAACTTTGACGTTCAAAAAGTGCTGATTTTCAGCCTAGTTTGAATAAATGACTTTTGATTTTGATTTTGAATGTAGCGTCGCATTTTTCTCAAAGTTTTTTCTTCTAACAAAGCTTGTTTGATGTCAGGTCTCTCTGAAGTGGCGCGACTTGCGACCCGAGTCGAGGGCCATGATCCTAACGCCATGGCTATGCTGCGAGCTCGTTCACGTGTGTCACACGATAGTGCACGGAAAAAACTGTTCCCACACTGTAGAAAAGTATTTTTTGTGAATTCGAGATGATACCGTACAAGTGCTGTTAAATCCTCGAACACTTGATAGCTTATCCAGTTGGTTTCGAGTACCCGAGGCTGGTCTAGTTTAATGTTTAAAAATCAGTTACTTACATAATTATTTGAAATATCAGCATAGTTAAGTAGTCTCTCAAGTGGTACACGTCTTTGTAGTTACTAGTCTCTAGTGAACAAAGACTTGAGAGATCCGCTGATGACTAGGTAGTGGATGGATAAAAACTCAGCGTCACGACATTTGCGATTAATAAGACTTCTGTTTTCGGTGCGGGACCCTAAATCACAGTCAAATTATTACAAACTTAATACTTTAAAAAAAACTGATCCGACTTGCCGTACTCGCAATTGTATTGGCCATTACTACCAAAATAAATCGCATTCCTGTAAGTGAACTATACATTTTTAAATAAAAACCTGTACAGTCGCACGCGCATGATCTAAATGTATTAATAATTAATCATTTAATCTGACCATTAAACGCCTATAAGTAATGTTTCTGTTAACGCCGCATTAACCATTGTTATGTTTCAGCAAAGTGAGCGTTCGTGCTATTAGTAATATTAATGACTAAACTAGTATAATACTTTACTTAATAGAGTATCGTGCTCCGAATTAGTTAGATTAATGCTTTTATTACAAAGAGCGATTACCACAAGTCTTAAATTACAGTACAACATACAAATATGCATGGACAGTCCTTCCTTATGTCGGATATAATCATACATACCACTGAAAACGATTCCATGATGTGATTCAGACTGATAGAAGTGACCCTGACTGAGAACTGTGACACATTCTAATTTATGTAAAACATTAGCGATATGGTTTTTAATATCTGACTCTGACTAAAACGCCACAATAGTGTTATGAAGTGTTGTTCATAACACTATCGTGGCGTTTTAGTGAATGACGTAATTATGACTTACTATGTATTATGTTTTTAAAATTAGAAATTAAATCTGATAGCTTCTCTAATTAAGCAGCAGTTTTGCAATAAATAGAAACAATATCTGTGCAATACTTAATACGACTTGCCACCTGTGAAAAGAGTCGGTCGGGGCACCACAATCACAGTTTGCTGAATGTCTTACAAGATAGTATACTGCGTTCCAAGCAGAGCATTTGAGATAACCAGGGTCTTTGGCTACAAGCATTACTAATGTTTTAACATTTCCCTTGCTATTTTGATGTGAATCAGAGTTCGTCGCCTCGTGTCACAGCAACCTGTTACTTATGGCGTGTCGTCACGCGACGCACTCTCTTCAACGAGTGCGTGCGCAAACGCATCAAATAAAGATATCTATCTCCTGCGCACTGGGTTAATTGCGATGCTACATCACTAGCTGATTCTCATGCCACACCATAAACTATGCCGATAACGTGCTCATGAAAGTATAGACCACGGTTGGATCAGTATGTTGCTCGTTTTGTTTTCACTTAATAATTATTCATTTATTATTAATCGACTAAAACATCTTACTCTTAGCAATTTCGCCTAAAAACAAGACGTTGGACCAGAAATGACAATGTACGTGAATTCAATCCCAGCATCACGGTGTAACAGTTGGGCGGCAGCGTGTGACGCGCTGTCTGCGCCGGCGCCACACCACCGTTATCTGAGCATACTGCGTACGGTTTGCGGGAGATTTCAGTAATCTCATATTACTAAAATCTCCCCAATAATGTGGGCCGTGACCATTTACTAACCTATTTTATATCTGTTGAAATAGTAAACATAAATACTTATTAGTAAAGAAATTAAACAAAAAAATTAAAATTATTATTTTTTCTAAAAATTATATTAAAGATGAGCTTAAAAAACAATTTAAAATAAAGGATCTAGGTGATATAAAATATTGTATTGGTATACATGTGGAAAGAGACAGGAAGAAAAGATCGATATAAGTATTTAGATCAGAAAAAATACATATTTATATTATAATGATGAACCTGAAATATCACATTGGATAGCATTAAAAAAAGTCATGCGCTATTTGAAAGGCTCTGAAGAATATAGACTGAGCTATAAACAAAATCTGGAGGAAAATATGACTCATGGTTTTTGTGACGCAGACTGGGCAAGCTCAGAAATTGACCGACGTTCCTGCACTGGTTACACATTCTTTTTTCAGGGAGTAGCAATCAGCTGGAACTCTAAACGCCAGCCTACTGTTGCTCTTTCGACAACCGAAGCAGAGTATATGTCTTTGTCATCTTGTGTACAAGAGGCTATGTGGCTGAAGCAACTTCAAGAAGCATTTTGGCCTCTACTGTAAAAAGAGGCAATGATTATATACAGCGATAATCAAAGCTCTATCAAACTTTCAGGTTCCGATGGCTATCATTCTAGGACTAAACATATACACGTGAGGCACCATTTTGTGCGTGACAAAATTGTTCAAGGGACCATTGATGTTCAGTATATACAGACGGATGTGATGGTAGGTGATGCCCTTACCAAAGCAACACCATATTCAAAACTGACTTATTGTTCTACCAAGATGAGGTTGATTTCTGTTTAAGGGAGGATGTTGAAATAGTAAACATAAATACTTATTAGTAAAGATCTATTTAGTATCTATTGTTATAGTGTGTCTTTTCTTTTTGATTCTGTATAGTGCATTGTCATTGTAATACTTTACCATTAAATGAACGTTGTTAAGTTATTAATTTCTACAATATCCTACAACATTCAATTTGCTTTTTGTAGCAGCACGGCTGTATCACTTTCATCTGCCACTTATACCAATCATTTACGTTTTATTTCTCCACAGTTATGATACTTCCATAAAACTAGAGAGTACGTTTTTATTGTTGTATCTCCGCCATTATCAGACTTTCCAACACCAATCGTTCGTTGTAATTAGTCACAGTATGTCAGATATCATCTGACTGCGCGATTCGCCGCCATTTTGGTTCGGCGCTGAAGGCCGTTATGTCAATTGCTTACTGTAATTCGTTAAGAAAACCGATGGATAACGCGCAAACGTAGCATGTCCAGTAGAAAGTTCTTTGTTTGGTATCTGGTGCACAATGTCTGTGAAACTGTTTCGAATGTATAATGCTTTGCCACTTTTGTCACGTGCATGTTCATGAATTTTCGAGGATATGCGTGGTCTAAACAAATAACACTGTGAAAACAGTTTAGATTCCTTCCTCTGCCAATTTCTGCCAAAAAGAGAGAGAAGTATTAAAAGGGGAAAAGTTACTACTGTCATTTTTTTGTTCAATAAATCAACCTTGTTCGAACGAAAATTGACAGGCTTTTGAATACGGTTCTGCAAAAAAACTTTACGAGATACCTAGTCATTTGTATTGAATGAAAGCACTTTTACACGTTTTGAGTCATCTGGTCCTTTGGTCCGCCGCTTCCGCCAACTTTGTTTCCTGGAAAGCAAAGGACTATGACTCGTGAGTCATAGATCGTTACCTGACGGCCGGTGACGTCACTGCACCGCTATGCGCACGCGCATTGATCTACCGAACACACCAGTGCGGTGCGGTGCCCGTGCCTACATTGTTTATGGCGTGTTATGAATTTCTGATCAAACTCAGCTGTATTAGCCGCAAAGTGGCAAGAATTTAGCTTTGTTCTGTAGTGGCTGCAGTGCTAACTACCGTTCTGGGGTCCGAGGTGTATAGGCCTGACTCATAAAGTTATAACTTATCTTTGTTCTAGTAACGTTATCTTAATGTAAATTGTTCTATGACAACTTTCTCTCGTCCACGTAAAGTTTCAGATTATTCTGCTCAAAGCGTCATCCTTTTCCTTGCGCTGATATTGATTTAGAAGCTTAAACTTCCTGAACCTTGCTTGCCACAACCACAAATATGAATTTATATCTCGTATCATTTAAAATGCAAAGTAAATATGGTTTGCAATTACGGATGGCCGTTGAAATCACACGTGTAACGGCCTATTGTTTCCTCTGCTTCTTGAATTTGCACTCTGATGCATCGTGACAGATTCCACATTTGTGTGGTGGATGCGATGAGAATCTCAGGCAGTGGGATAGTGGCGCAAGATTAACCTCGACGCGCACGTATTGTCTGTGCCGCAGTTACGTGGTTTTGTATAATATTAACATTTTGTACCGGTGTTACTCCGACTAGAACACGGAGATTCACAACAGAGATGAGAATAGACCTCTTACTTCAAGTGTATTCTATTGTATCCTGTCATCGCTGGCATTATTATTTTCTTCAAATCTATTGCTTCCATCTTCTGTTTATTCATCCAAGTTCAACGTTTCTTCTTCTTCTACTTCGTGCCATTATTTGTTAAGCTTCATATTGCTACAGTAAGCTCAGCTTGTTATCTGGGACAATTTCCAAACCTTAATCTACAACAATCTTAAGTGACTTAAGTTCAGTGACACTTGATAGTTTAGACGTAAAGCGAGTCATTACGTCACGGTCCTCGGTACCTATTGTACTTGGACCAACTATGCCCTACAAAACATGGAATAGTCAGCTTAGCGGTGCTAATTATGGAGATTATGAAGAACCCACCGTCGCAGGTTCCAGGTAAAAGTTGTTGGAGATAATGTTACTTAAGCACCATTTGAGTAGGTCGTGTGCGCCAGTGCGGGATGCAAAACCTTGAAGCATTTGACTGTAGACATGACTCTTTATTTACAGAAATGTACAGTAAATAAAGAGTCATGAAGAGTCATGTGTCTTCTAATAAATGCAAATATGAGCAGTTAACGTTGCAACTAGCCAACATCCAGTCAATTAAATGTTAAATGACCATAAACTATTTTCTGATTAAATAAGTAAATTGGATTGCCAAAACTTTTGAAAAATAATTTTCCAAATTAGTGTTAATATAGAAAATACTAGTACAAGGCTGTGCCAATTTCCGAATTTTACGTTGGTTACGATAGCGCCCGCGCCGGCAGACGTGCATATCCGTTGCGTGTGCGCTGCGATCGCGCGCGTTGTGTAATGTGCATTACTGGATCAATTGCGTATCTTGACTCTTCGAAGCACTTTCCATGCGTTAGCGCAGCGCGTGATTATCTATCGCGTGCTCATCATGATAGGTGAAAATTGCATTTACTATTAGCATTGTATAATAGCGCCTTAAGTCTCTTTCTATTATGATCAAAATTATTTATTTTTATCTCAAAACATTGTGTCATACATAAACTGAGGCAGCCCCAGTAAGTTACAATAGTACTTGTGTCGGGGCTGTCTCACTCGTCCCTTAGGTGGTATCGTTGCAATGATATTATAGTAATTATGATGAAACTACTGAACAGGATAAAATACAAACAAAAATTTAAATTAAAAATAGCAGTTCGAAAGATGTGATTTTAAACCAGTGTTTATTTCCAAACTTATTGTAAGGATTTGTGAATTCTCTCTTTATTATTGTTCTCTAACTCACTAATGAGAATCCCCATCTATAACGAGCAACGGGGAATCGCCGGTTTGTCGGATCTCTATTCCAATCTTTGCGGTCACCATAAAACATTTCTGGTTATTAGTACCTCCGCGTTAAATTACTTTTGCGTTTTGTCGTAGTCAAGAATTGACTGACCAGAATGAGAATTGATTGACTAGAATGTCTTCGTAGGTTCAGTTTCAGCTTCGGGTCAGTGTTCCCATGATCTACTTAAATGTACAATCTCAATCCAAGTGCAGGCTGAACACCAACACTTGGACAAACCTGTCTGAAGTGAATGCTGGTAACATTGTTTTCTTGTTGTTTTTATGTAAGTGAACGGAGTTCAATGATTTCACGGAATAATCGATAGTCACGTTTACGACATCGATAGAGATTCTAGGTAGTTCGGCAAATACCGACGTTTAATGTGGAGAGATTTTGGATTCGCAGGATGTCGTAATTGCGAACTATCAACCACGGGTAATTTCGGCACATTTTCCTCATCTACTCCAAAATATTTCCAAGGGAAATGAACACGAATTGTAATAATACGATTTGAGATCAAGACCCAAAACCAGTACAAAATGTGGTTGCAAATGATATCAGTAAATACTTAAAGTAACTCGTACAATTAAACCGAGACGATAAGAAGTCGATTGCCTCCGTCTATGCAGATTCGCTGTGCGTGGCTGTTATTTGAGTAGGTAAATCGTCTTCAATTTTGTAAATAGCCACAACGGTTTGACGACATGGTAAATGACCACAGTGATTTGCGCGTCTCTCAAGGTGAAGGTCTTATTTTGACACAAATGACTGTTTCCGGGATTAGGCGAACACATTACTAAACCCACTTGCTCGACTGAGATGACGTGCAAAAACATTTCAAGTGTGAGAAAACCTCTGCTCTCAGTTCTACTTTCAAGCGAATGTGCGGCTGTGCACAGTTAGTTTCCCATAAAGTGTTGTTGGCTCGGTTGTGGTTAATAAAACCGCCATGATGGCAGGCCGTGCGGCGAACGGCTACTCGATCTCGTGACGAATCGATTCTAACTCGATTATGTGGAGAGCGCGTGCTCTGCCAGCGCCTGTGCCACTAATTGGATTGATGTATTCATGACAATAATCTATAACAACGGTCAAAGAACTCGGTCTGCACTGACATTGGACTATCTACAACTTTTACTCCACTATTCATAAGGTTTCTCTCATGTTGCCTT
The DNA here is from genome assembly GCA_905163415.1 of Noctua fimbriata. Lineage (NCBI taxonomy): Eukaryota > Metazoa > Arthropoda > Insecta > Lepidoptera > Noctuidae > Noctua > Noctua fimbriata. The sequence continues at coordinate 660,558 of LR990922.1, forward strand.
TGTGCTATCTCTATGGGAATGATACAGACTTACAATTGATATCTGTGCTGTCTGCAAAGAGATTTTCAATAAGAGAACCAGTTTTTGATTTTAGTTGCTAATATTTTCTTTTACACACCTATTGTTACCATAATCGAGAAATGCAAACAATCCATAACGTAACTGTGTCATCTATGTATCATGTATGTGCAACTATTGGGAAGAGTAACCGAACTACGTATCGATCGACGCAGACGCCAAAGTAGATGACTGCATCAATATTTAAAAGTTATAAAAGTATCCATATTCGTAAGGCAAAAATAAAACCTCAGAAAATGCAAACTGATAAGCATCAATACGTGTGTTATTTGGAACGTTGCACTAAATTCTTGTGTATTGGGGCCAATGCAATCGCGGAATACTGCGGCGCTCGTTCAGTCGTGGTCGGGGTTGCAGTGCGCATGCGGTAACAGTCAATATGTTTAGGAGCGGTCGAGGTACGTACGGCGACAGGTAATATAGGTAACATCGCAGCCGCGGCCAGCGGTCTGTCGGAGCCCTGGGAGAATGTCGGGCGCTCTCACTCGCGGTGCAAGCCACTAGCGATTATAGATAGAAACAAACAACAATAGTTACTGAGATAGAAACTTCATTGATAAAGGTAAAACTACATTACATGAACAGTATAACGTATTTAAGCAATAGAAACATTCCTAAACTATAGTATCGAGAGTGATGGCTTGTGGTCTACTACCGCATGTGGTAAAAAGAGTTTCACAAAAAAGGAAAGGTGCCACTACCACTCAACGATAAGACTGCAAAAATGCCACCACTTGCTGTATCTTAATGAGTTCCAAATGCGACGACAGATGCTACAGATAAGTTAGAAGTGTTTGGATTTACAAAAAACGCAGTCTTTCTGTTGTGTTGCATCGGCAGATCAGCACTATTCAAATCGCTAAGCGTTAACGACGTGGTGCTGGTGGGTCGGAGATCTCGACTGCGGATACATAGTGAAAGGTCTGTAGGCCAGACACAAACTTCTTCACAGCAATACATTCAATGGATTCTGACTACATGCGTAATCACAGCAGATGATACAGATGTACACTGTTTGTTGGTGTTTGCATTATTTACCGCAGAATATTATGGTTGCCGATTTGTTTCGGTGAGGCCAGGTTTCATGTCGAGACTTCAGAACATATTTTGCAAACATTGTCTAGTTATTAATTTCCGAAAGTAAGCTTTGTTGTAATCGCTGTCTCGCGAGTCTTGTTCCACCTGCAGTGACCCGGTTTCGTCGAGGCACCACCTATGCGCGTGTATGCAATATAGCGTTTATTCCCTCGTATCGAACCGTTTGCACAACGCACCGAATTGCCTGCCGGCCAGCACACTAATAAGTATCGTGCAATTGACGTCAGTGGCACTGTATGTGCTTTGTGATTGATTCGCAGTTCCACGATGCTCCCGCCGGTACCTAGTGTAGTGTCGGGAGTGGATATTGTGTGCATTGTCAAGAGGTCGTGAGGATATCTAGTATAGCAGGTAGTAGGTTTATGTGTAGAATTCTTGCTAGATAAAGTCTTAATAAAAAAGAGTTTAACCAGCCATCAAAAAAATCTTTGAAAGAGCCCTGAACTCTGTGCCTGAACTAAACAAAGCAGCAGGCATACTCGCTTACCTGACTGACGCAAACGACTGTAAACATCTTTTAAATTTAACATATATGTGTTCTTTGTTGCAGCCTGCTGGGTGGTGCTAGCGGCGTGCGCGGCAGCATCACCGGGCGCCCAGGCCGCCGGCCCGCTCGGCCCCTCCGACCGGCCTGAGGCCTACTTCAACGGCAGCTCCTTCATCCGGCTGTCCAGGCCCGTATCACTCAAGCAACTCGTTGGACTCAGTTTCCGGACATGCGTTGGTGAGTCAGCTCCTCGGCGGTACTCCATATACCTACTCTTCTAACAACTACTACAAACTTGATGGTTCGTTTTGCAACGCTCAATCAGCTCTGCTAAACTTCTGACGATGATTAGTAGATATTAAGATACCAGTGAAGACGAAATTACATTTACCTAATTGAGCCGGCATTTAAATTGTTTGCCCCAATCATAAAATCAAGGTTTTTGTCATCAAAAAGCGCATTGATCGTTGGTTACGGAAGGCAATGCTCCAAAGATCCAGTAATCCTAAGGACAAAAAGCTTCGTCGCCGGCCGCCTCGCGATTAGTCCCGATGCCGAAGGCACGTGCATCAATCAAGACGCTCCCGAGCCGAGCGTCATTAAATCGCCGTGTTTTTGCTGATTATTACGTGGAGTGCACGCGTTATTGCATTGCAGAACACGCTTCGTGATTCTCAGAATCGCAGATTGGTGACGTTGACAGATGCTGTTGATTTGACGACTATTTAAAAATCAGATTTATTCCGTCATTTTATGAGCAGAGTTATAGACTCTTCGTCTAGCATCCACCTAATTTCAAGTTAGGCACCTTTAATTCGACATTATGATCTATCTGTGAATCAGTTTCCTCATATTAACTTCATGCTTATTTATAATAAGCAAACCATTTGACGCATCTGCGTATCTACGAATTCCAAGGCCGCATCGGTAATTGGGTGCCACCGTGCCATTCAATGAACAAATTATCAATTGAATCATCATCGGCGCGTACGCAAGCCATGCGTACAAAACGTATGATTATAATATTGTACAAATGGGCATGCCGTGTTTGTTGAGAGTGTAGCGATCTAGTGATCGACGTTCGTCAGTGATCGTGCGGCCATTACCGCGACAATTACGTTACGTCACAGCATCACACACGCGCCGGTCGCCGCCGGACCACGGTGAACCGGTCGCGATTCACGGCGTTGTTATAATCATGATTTGTTGAGAGAAAGGTGGTTCAATTAGCCACTCGATAGTTGATACACACACACTGCACGACTCGTGTGCACAATGATTAGATTAAGTTGAATCTTGGCCTTTAAAGGAACATAGCCTGTCCGGCTAATGCTTTTCATATTGGTAAAAAATAAGGCTTTACTGGTAGTAACCTTGTATTTATTCCTTTTTATTGCATAAACGAACCATCTGTTTTACTTTTAAGTATCAATTGTCTGTCAATATCTATTGATAAATCTAGTACCTAACTTCACACCCAGCGTTTTTGCATAAATTACTCATCGCTTGGCAAATTGCGAAAGGAACAATTCTCAGCTATCAAACAATGTTTAGTTATGTGACTATACTCGGATCTTGCAATGTGTGCCTTTGCGTAGAAGAGCAACATGATGCAAATGATGACATCGCAGAAACACAAATGACGAATATACGATGAATGTGAAATATACAAGCTTATAGAAATACCCCAACGGAGTTTGATCAGTAGAGCATATGGATCATAACAGCAGTGTTTGTGTAGTTGTAGTTATCATTACCAGGTTCTTGTTGTACAACACGCGATTTGCTCCATCAGTAACTAACGCCCCGCAATCAATGTACCCCTACACCCCTACCCCTACACTCCGTAATCTATGTTTTCATTTTCACACAATGTTTTGTTTAATTCATTCGGCAGACTCATGGAATGCGTCGTGTTCCACATTAGGTATTTGATCATTACATCATTGATAGATAGTAGTCGCTAGAGCCAGAACATGTAGTTTGGTTTTGTAGTTTCAAGACAGATGTGTTAGGGGACACGTACTCGTTACCAGGCTTGAAGCTGGGTCTTCAAAACGGTTTAAGTAAAAGTGTTTAACTAATAAATTCAATGAGAAACATATCTTGTCCGTAGAACATCTGCCCCGCACCTGCCTCCGTAGTCTCACCATTGTCTGAATGTACTACAAACTAGCCACTATACGTAATAACTCTGTATACTTATATAAACATTCCCATCCATTCCATTCCCCGTTCGTCGGTTAGTCTCATTGCCCATTGACCAAATGTCATCATGAGAATTTCCTGAGCGCAGCCTTTGAACCGTTATGTGCGGTGGGCTTGACATGAAAGGTTACCGCGCACCACGAACTGTACGGGACATTACCTTTCTTTGTTCCTTACTCTTCTTGTATCTCGGAGAATATTTCTTTCGAAGACTTGTTCCGATGTTCTCATACTGATAGCTAGTTTCTAGTGACGCTTGGTTACGTATTTGTTTAGAATATTTCTTCCGAAGACTTGTTCCGAGTTCTCATACTGACAGCTAGTATTCTAGTGACGCTTGGTTATTTATTCACGTTTTTGAAATGCTTTTGAAGGAGATTTTTATTGTAAATCAAATCAGCTAGACTTTTTCTTACACTGCTGATGACACTCTGTCTGCTATACACATCTGCTGCAGTCAAGACTTTAAAACCATTGTAAACAAAGATGTCGCATTGCAGGTGGCGAGCTATTCTCGCAGCGGTTCGAGAGGTACACGCTGTACGTGACGGCGCTCTTCGAGCAGGTGGTGGTCTCCTGGGCGCGGCCCTCGCAGCCGCACCGCGAGGTGGGCCTGGCCAAGGAGACGCTCGACAACCGCTGGCACTGGGTCGGCCTGCGCTACAACTCCGACCCCCCGTCATTGCTGCTCGAAGTCGATAAGGATACACAGGTATATGCTCAGCTGACATCTTGGTGCCCACTTACCCCAATAAACAGATAGGTCAAAAAAAAATTTAACACGCCTGTATTTCCACTAGGTTTGAGTAGAGGTAAACCTTTATGCCTTATTTTTTAACCCCCGACGCAAAAAGAGGGGTGTTATAAGTTTGACCGCAGTGTGTGTGTGTGTGTTTGTCTCTGGCACCGTAGCTCTTAAACGAGTGAACCGATTTGGATGCAGTTTTTTTTATTTGAAATTTAGTTTCTTGGCGTTGGTTCTTAGATACGTTTTATCAAAATCGGTACAGCCATTTACTAGTTATGTGGGTTGAAAGTGGGTATGAAAAATCGAATATTTTCAAATATACTCAAGTGCAAGATGTGTATATAACAAATAGACATGCTTTATCAAAATCGGTGAAGCCATTTACTAGATTTGGGGGATGAAAAATCGAATATTTTCATATATACCCAAGTGGGGTATCAAATGAAAGCGAATGATGTGTATATTACAATTAGACTTGTATTATCAAAATCAGTTCAGCCATTTTAGACATGGGGGTGAAAGTGGTGATGACTGATGAATAATCGAATATTTTCAAATATACCCAAGTGGGTTTGATACCCCACTTGGGTATATTTGAAAATATATCATTTGATAATGAAAGGGCATGATGTCTATATTACAATTAGACATGTTTTATCAAAACCGGATCAGCCATTTTATTGACTTTTCAAATGTTTGTTCGCTTTTCTTCGTTACGATGGGGGTTTTTTAAATTTTAAATTTAATTTAAAGTCCCTTGTGTGCCTATTCACTAGCAGCTGAACGAGGTCGCATTAAAGCCTTTTTAACCGACTTTCTTCAAAAAGAAGGAGGTTCTCTATTCAGTTGTATTTTTTTTGTTTGGTACTTCATAACTCCGTCATTTCTAAACCGATTTGTAAAATTCTTATAAGTGAAGGATATACTTCCCGATTGGTCCCACAGAAATTTCATCGAAATCGGTTCAGTCATTTAGTTTTTTCCTCACGTAACTGTCACATCACGCGACGCCTCGTGATGGTGCCTTACAATTATGTACGAGCCATAAAATAGCGGCCGCAGCGTATTGGGTTCTGGTATTTGTTTAGGCCACTAGGGAAGACATTCAAAGATTTTTATTTTTTATTTTGGCCATCTTAAGTTCAGCATTTTGGCAATGAACGTGTTAATACGTATTTTTCTTCTTGAGCTATGTTGATGAAATGATCTCTTAATAACTTCTGTAAAAATTTATTCATGACAAGAGTTGTGTGCTATACGACAACTAAAAAGGGTAAAATATCGTAGGGTAAAAGGGTAAAAGTCGGGCAAAAAAGTCAATGAAACAAACAAATTTGCCGACTTCTGTAAGTAACGTTATTTTAGACATTTTTAGTGTTTTTTCGTTAGTCGTTTTTTTTCGCAGAAGTTTTTTATACATGCAAGATTTTGGAAGTTAGTCGGCTGACATGGTAACACAAACATGGTGTACATTATTATTTTGGATTGTCGACACGTATCTGTCATCGTTTTCACTTCCATGACCTGTGCGCGGCCGCGGTGCAGTTGTATAAACGAATCTTTTCACACTAGTTATATTTATACAGATGAATTGATCGTAATAACAAGACAAATAAAAACGGTGGCCGTCAACAAAATTATGAGTTACAACACCGTTATGATTGTTAAAGACCCGTCTTGGGACTGGATAGAAAGCCTCCAATAATTACAAATAAAACTTTTATCAAAATCAAAAGTCAAGACAGTCCCCTAAAACGCCCGCCCTTTGCATGATGCATGGTTTATTATCATATTGTGTAAACAAATTCATCACCGAAACAGACATTTATTCTATACTAGCGACCCGCCCCGGCTTCGCACGGGTGCAATATATACATATAAACCTTCCTCTTGAATCACTCTATCTATTAAAAAAAACCGCATCAAAATCCGTTGCGTAGTTTCAAAGATTTAAGCATACGAAGGGACATAGGGACAGAGAAAGCGACTTTGTTTTATACTATGTAGTGACTTACAAAGTATTTCAAAGACGCATGTCCTAGAACGTTATAGTCACAAGAATGTCTCACTACAGGGAGTTGTGCGGAACTGTTGTTGCTATATGTATAACCGAGCGAGCCGCCATCGCCAGAGCCTGTGCGGATCAAACAGTCTTGGGTTTCCAGGAACGCTCTAACAAAACAGTGCAGTATCAACTCGTTCACGCCCACTTTAACTATTGTCTTCCCATTTATGGTTTACTTTCGGTGGGTTGGACGATAATGTGCAATTTTCTTGTTTAGGTATCAAAACCTATCACATCTGTCGTTTTGCATTCCAAAAAAAAGTTCCCAGCAATAATTTTAGTGCAATTACGAAGTTTGATGTGCAAAATGCTTTGTTGACGGCATCGTGAAGGGTCCGTTAACACCTTGGTACATAAACAATGCTTCAATCAAACTGACGGTTACATTGTACCTTCCATACTAATTCTTCAGTAATATATCTCTAATACCCGATACCGTACTATTACCACAATAGATCGTTATTGTTCTGACAATAGCAGTCTGTAAACATAATTGACGTTAATAAAAAACTCCTGAAGTCATTATCCTGAGATGTAGAATTGTAGACTGAACCAGCTAGTGTTGCTTTAAGTCCTTAGTCCTCGAGTATCATAGGGTAATTTTAGTCCTTAGTCCTCAAGTATCAAAGGTTAATTTTAGTCCTTAGTCCTCATGTATCAAAGGGTAATTTTAGTCCTTAGTCCTCGAGTATCGAAGGGTAATTCTAGTCCTTAGTCCTCGAGTATCGAAGGGTAATTCTAGTCCTTAGCCCTCGAGTATCGAAGGGTAATTCTAGTCCTTAGCCCTCGAGTATCAAAGGGTAATTTTAGTCCTTAGTCCTCGAGTATCAAAGGGTAATTTTTTGTGCTTTATTTGGAGAACACTGTTAAAGTCATAAAACTTAAAAAATACCATTAGTGAAGGTCGCAGGAATGGACTGGATGCGAGAGGCCAGGACCTGTCGATGCGACGATGCGGCGTTGCTTGTGGGAGAGGTCCATGTCCAGGAGTGGAGCTCTTTCGACTTTGATTTTGTTTGAGTTGTGTATATATATTATTTATATTATTCGTGTAGATAATATCGAACGTGACATGGAACCCAGAGCTGCTTTCGCCGGGCGCGCTGGAGGCGGGCGGCGCCGTGCCGCTGGTGGGCAACTTGTTCAGCGGCTGCATCCTTGAGGGCCCGCAGCTCGAGTTCCACGCCGCCAACGCGCAGATACGCAACGTCGTGTTCGGCCACTGCCCGCTCACTACTGACGACTGTGAGTATCACCCTTAGCATACTTACTCGCCAATTCGCCATGACTTGAAGAAAAAACTAACAACTAAAAGATCATTCGGTCATTCTGATAGTTAGACAGTTCATGCCAAGACACAATATTACTATACTATAGTGTAGTACAAGGATCTTTAGGTGCTCGTATGACGTTGAAAGACAAGCGTAGTTGGTAAACATTTAAGTGAAATGGTTTTATAAAATGTATTGAAAAAACAAGCTATCGGCGCTAGTTCCGACTGTGGCCACGTGCAAAAGTGATCCTTGTACAGTTAGAATTTTTAAACTTACTTTCATTTTTAACGATGTAACTTGTGTAGTCAACGGAATGTTTATAATAATATGATTGATCTGCTATGAAACAGGAAAATCAGATATTTATAATACGCGCATAAATTAATAAGTAATTAATTTAAACGTAATCTTTTCACTCCAAAAGTTGCGATTACAGACCGTCATATTGCTAAATGTTTTCCTTTCCGAACAAATAACAATGGAACTTGAAACAGGAAGACAGTTGTAAATTATATTTTTATAAAGTACTAGCGACCCGACCTTGCTTCGCGCGGGCCCACCTATCGGGTCCAAAACTATAGCCTATATATTTTAAGTTAAGCATCTAGCAGTAGAGCGGTGAAAACTGCGCTCAAATCCATGCAGTAGTTTTTGCGTGTTGAGCGTACAAACATACAGATAGAAAGACAGACAGACAGACGAACAGACAAAAATTCTAAAAACTGTTTTTTGGCTTCTGTTGCTCTAAGAAAGCCTATTTTTTTTTTCAATATCTTCAATGTACAGACATCGGCCTGTTACAATTTTATTATATGTATAGATGAATAAATCTTTTTTCTACGTCGTAAAATCACTGTAATAAATTAGACTTTCTTAACTTTCGATGAGGCAGACGCCGGTATAATCGCGCTGGCGAAACATTCGCATAAAACAGATGTTGAAATTTATGTAAATATATATATATTTTTTTCTCTCTTCTCTTAGTAGAAATCTTTTATTTTTTTAGGGTAATTTGATGTTGTGTTACTTCTCAGGTATTGACAAGAAGGATGTGCTGCGCATCCAGCCCAAGGACCACTGCTACAACGAGCCCTGCATGCGACACGGCACCTGCATATCACGACATGACAGGTATGCTGCAGATCTAGTATCCCTAGCGAAATAAATCCGAACTGTACTAACTGTTGTAAATAGACCCCTGCTAATCAGCAGCAAACTTCGCCTGTTATACATATACCTCATTACTAAGTGCAGTCTGGGTATGGTGTATAGTTATCTAAAGTCAGCATATTATAATCAACTTATAAGGATCCCAGTGGCGCAGACTGTTCGGTGAGAGGGAGCGGGCTATAATCCATCGCACGGGCCCAATGTGGGCTACTTGGTGACACTAACCCAATAGTGTAAGATAAGTTCATTTTAGAATGACTAGTACTATTAGAAAAGTCATAAAAATGTTTAAAGTGGTAGCGTGTAACTATGTCGTTTTTCCAAACACCCACACATTTGTTTACAAGTTTCGAAACTAAATCGCGAGTACAGGTGTTGTCAGAGCCTTCATTTTTTATGTTAGCCTATTAGTTGAAGTATTTTTATAGCGGTAAAGAGTTCGCTTGCCCCTGACTAGCGCAAATGCAGCTTAGCATAGCGTAGTTTACATATTTACGAGTATTATGAGTCACAGTAAAGCCAACCTTATGGTTGTGTTAGCGAGTTCAATGTTTCATTCATTGTTTTCGTGGCGCGTTCGACTTTGACAACCGTTGCTTATGGTTCACGTGTTTTTTTTATGATCATGCCGTCAGAGTATGTGTTAATAAACATGATTTGTTACAGTATGCACTATTAAAACAAATGGTTGTTATATTTTGGAGAGGCGAACTTTAATACGAATAAAGTAATAACAAAAGCAATACTTTGTGATTGTGCGTTGTCAAATAGATAGCGAAACTCATGATTATCTTAGTGTATCGTGATTACCAATCAGTCCGCCATTGTTCAACATCGAGACAAACACGCCGCGGGGTAAAGGGCATAGTGTACAATAATGTAATCGAAGACATCGACCAACCCGCACTAGGTCAGCGTGACAGGCCGCTCCCTCTGTGAGCGTCAATATGACAGGATCAAGTCCCCAATTTAAAATGTATCATATTAAAGTGTTAGTACTACATAAGTACTATTTGTACCCTAAACAAGACATTTGTACCTTCAAAGGTAAAGGAAGTATGTCAAGACCTCCCTGGTATTATGTAGCCATGAGCTCCTCTCATCAAAATCACCTAACCATAATAAATAAATGAAATTATTAAGAAAGATTTTTGAAACAAAAAAGTCGCGTATTTAGCTATTGGTTCTGTGCGTGCGTACAGTTGAAAAGTTTCTAAAAGAAATCAATAAGTTTTTAAAACATAGATAATCATCAAAATTTAACTTAGAAGCAAGATGTTTTTTTTTTTTGAGATTGTAGATTTCTGTATTTCTTATCATTTATAAATCTCCTCTTGAAGTCAACCAAAAGCATCGAATAATTACTAAATGAAATTATTAAAAATGATTAATTCCAATATTAAATTATTAAAAATGATTAATTCCAAAATTAAATTATTAAAAATGATAATTCCAAAATTAAATTATTAAAAATGATTAATTCCAAAATTAAACAATTATTTGAAATTATACCAAGGAGTTTTTAATCCGCCTCAACTCTTTCTTGATTGAACTTGATTTTAAATTACACACGTTCATAGGCCTACAGTTATTATTGGAGTTGGATCAATTACTTATCTAAACCATTTTGGGTTGTTTCATTTCTGCATTGATCAGATGAATCCATTTCAAAGATAACGATGAATGATAGATAACTTTTGATGTACTTAGGTTATGAATATGAAAATTACACTTGTTCATGTACTTAGGACGAGGACGTACAAACTTTCCACATTTGATTTTGCACGAGCTCTAACGATTTTCATATGAATTCAGCGATAACATGAATCATCAAATTGGCTGGACCAGTGTTAATCACGTAACGTTAATTTGGCACTTACAATTGTATTGAAAATTGAGTATATACCTGTACATATGTAGCACTAAGTCTTCGGGTGTGAGTTACCTGCCTCTGAGCACAGCTTCCAGAAGCTCGCACCACTTTGACGTCAATGTGCGAAGACGAGGGTCCAGACCAGGGACCTTTACCTTTAGCGGTACAAATAGTACATATGTAGTACAAACACTTTAATATGATACATTTTAAATTGGGGACTTGATCCTGTCATATTGACGCTCACCTCCGTCTCATAGAGAGAAGGGCTGCGAGCCAGCAGCGGGAAGCTTATAGTCCTTATGCTACGAAGTACCAACCTTGATGAATTTGCCTGTATGTGTGTAGATATGAGTGCCACTGCACGGCGCGCTACACCGGCAACAACTGCGAGGTGGACGCTGGGGACCCTTGCACGTCGGACCCCTGCCAGAACGGGGCCCGCTGCGTCGAGGACACGCGGGGAGACTACACCTGCGACTGCCCGCCTAACTACCATGGTACGTCTACATACACCATAAACACTAAGAAAACTGATCACAATGACCGCAAAGCGTTGCCTGCATCCAGGGAATTCTTGCGACTTCGCAGCAGGATGCTGTCGGTCCTCCAGAACTTGTCAGATCTGGGTCTAGTTGGCACAGCCGTGACAAAATGAGGGACAAATTTCGTTGTTTTTATTCTTTTTTTTTTGTGAAGGCTTATATCTTGTGTGTATCTTGCAGAGACAAGAGCTTTTGTTTTGTTTTTGTGTCTTAGTTTGTGCTAAATAAATATATATTTTCTTTGTTTCTTAAAGAATGAGTGTTGTGTTACAGGCATGTACTGCGAGCTGGAAGTGTCGCTGGACCCGCAGTGCGTGGCGGGCCCGTGCCGCAACAACGGCAGCTGCAGCGTACCGCAGGGCGCCGACTCCTACGTCTGCGCCTGCCGGCCTGGTACACACACCGCTTATTTATTAGTGTTTCAAGCCGATAGATCGCTACTGAAAACAGTCATAAAGCTAAATTTGCAAGGAATGTTGTATGCAACTTCAAAATTTGAGTTATCGTGATAAAAACTACGCTTTACTTGCCTACCTATCCACTTAGCCAGTATTCTATTTTTAATGCTTATAATATGACTTTTAATTTGCAAGTTTATTTGAAGCTTCGTTCTCAATAATAAATCTAGCGAAACTCCATAGACGCGCCGGTTATCTACCAGTGGCCATTCCCCTGTAAACATTGTTTTGTTGTGTATATTGATACCTGGAACATCTCCGGAGTTTCACTAGTTAATTAAATTTGACTTAGTACAATAAGCTAAGCATAACCTACGTAATTTTTCACCTTAAATCGTATGCGTAGTTTAAATATTGTAACGTATGTCCGCTATGCTAGGCTACTCGGGGCGCAACTGCGAGCTGGATATCGATGAGTGCGCGGCGGCGCCGACACGCTGCCTTAACGGCGGCCGCTGCCAGGACGCCGTCAACAACTTCACCTGCGACTGCGCAGGCACCGGTGAGTGATCCACACAGATAAACAAGACAAGGCTCTGGAAGTGAGATGAGGACCGGACTTGTTCTTTGGTTCAGATTGGTCTCGCCATCTCGTGACGCTGTCTCACGAAAAACACTTGGCCGATGTGGACACGCCTATGCTACGCCGCGTGGCGCGCGTGTCACTCCCACATACTACGCGTCTGAGCGTTTGCCTTGTGAGGTGGCTCGACCGATCCGGAGCCCGCTTAGAGGTTTAGTGGTTCTGTTCTACAATGTTTGACGTGAACATTATGTTCTCAGGCTACACTGGGGCACGGTGTGAACTGAACGTGAATGAGTGCGAGGAGGACCGCAACATCTGCGGTCACGGCGTGTGCTACGACACCTACGGTAGCTACGTGTGCGCCTGCCAGCTGGGTTACAAGGGCGAACGCTGCAACAACGTGAGTGTTCTGGACCCGTACCTACCATCATCAACTGCCTATTCTTTCCCGAATTATGTTGGATCGGCTTCCAGTCTAAGTGGATGCAGCTGAACCCCTCATTTTTCATGGAGCGATTAGCAATTTCAATTTCCAGTCAGCTCCACAATCCATTTGCTTTGTAACATAGTACCTCTAGTAAGACTGGTTGTCAGACTTTCGGGCCACTTACTTGATTTTTGTTATTTCAAACACAATGTAAATTGTTTGTGAATAAAATTGAATTGAATTGAATTAACGACTGTTATCCGAGACTCGGGAGAATTCGGTACGTAATGGATGGACACACACCGAATTTTGTGTTATTAGGAATAACTTTGTATGCCAAGCTTCAGTGGGGCCCCCATATAGACCAATTGTCAAAAAAACTTAGCTCTGCAGCATACGCCCTTAGTAAAATTCGTGATTTAACTGATTTAGAGACAACCCGTTTAGTTTAGTTTACTTTAGTTATTTCCACAGTGTGATGTCGTACGGTATTCTCTTGTGGGGCAATGCCGCCGATATTCAGACAATATTTGTTTTGCAAAAAAGGGCAATTCGTTCAATTTATAAATTAAGTCACAGATACTCCCTCAGTCTCAATTTAAAGAGATTAATTTACTTACTTTGCCCTCTCAGTTTATTTATGAAAACCTAAAAGCATATTTTTTTTAAATACTGTAATATTCACAAAATAAATGTGGGTATTTTTTTTTTGTTTTTTTTCCTTTGGTTTTAACGATGATCTGGCAATGATGTTGATGACGTTTCTTTGGTATTGTTCGTCGTGTCGTTGAGCTCCTTGAGTTACAAGTCGAGCTACACGATAACTGACAAATGCTTGCACTGACTGGACAGGTCCACTCAAATCTGTGTGATTCTTTATTCAAAAGACCATCTCAGACACTAATCTGCATAGTCCCCATGTGAGTTTACCAAGATTGTCTGGAGTTTAAACGAGACTATGACCTCTGAGTTTGTTTCGGCTGTTTCTTCTCAGGGTAGTCGGGTACGAAACACAGCCCCATCTAGTTTAAAAAAAATTACGTATAAAAGTGTTGCAAACCTATTTGCATACTACACATCATTTATCGATACCAATCCGCGGACCGACCCCGGCAGGTGTTTCTAAACCTTGAAGATCGACCCGTGCGACTGTTTGTAGTGAGTACGGATCGGATATTTGGATGCACATTTACCTAAAGTACGGCATAGGGCAGAAAAGTAGTCCACCCAGTCAACCCAAAGGTTGACTGGTAGAGAATGCCTTGTGGCATAAGTCCGCCTATGTACCACTCTTGTACATGAAGTTTAAATAAATAAAAGTATGAAAGCGGCTTCTTAAAATGCCAATTGGTCTCGGGATCGCGGTATTTCATAATCATAATCATTTATTTGCAATAAGTATTGGTACATTTTGGTCATTTTATAAATAATACTGTGTATCAAATGTAGTGAACCACGAGCTTCTTGACACTTCAGTTACTTTAAATATACAGGGTGGAATTTATCAATTTTTTAATTAGGTCCTAACATAAGTAATCGGATGGACCTTTGAGTAAAAGCGTTTTATCTTAACCACCCATTGAATTTATAAATTAAGATTTCATGGTTTTCCTATCATTTAATTTATCATGTTTGTTAGAGAGATTTAAACCTTATGATTGACCCTATCGATTAATGCGATTAAAGTACAGGCTGTTATTTTTTTGGAATTTAGCCGGTTCGATTCCCGAGTGTGGCAAGCGAATTTTTGAAAATCTTTGAATGCAGGTTTATTTCTTTTTAAAAATAAAGGAATGTTTCCGTTGAGTAAAATTTTCCATCTCCAGTATTTAGAGTACATTCCCTCCAGATGGTGTTGAAAAATTCCACCCTGTATATCTCGTTTGTGTAACCCGGCATATAATGAGATGTGCGCCGGCGCAGGTGTCGGCGTGCGCATCGGGCCCGTGCGGCGCGGGCGGCGCCTGCGTGGAGGAGGCGGGCGGCGCCGGCTTCCGCTGCGTGTGCGCGCGCGGCTTCGCGCCGCCCTACTGCGCGCCTGCGCAGCACCCCGCCTCCTGCCAGGACATCGTGTGCCCGCCCAAGAGCCACTGTGAGTACATACGTGCGTGGAGGGGCCGGGTTCCGCTGTTAAAAAAGTTGGTACTCTGACCTCCAATATATGTATATACAGGAATATTTTTAAGCAATGCGCAAAAAAATTGGTGTTTCAGTATCAGTAATAGAACACATTTCCATTATTTGTTCAAAACTTTTTTTATATTAATTTTATCCGACTTTAAATCAGCAAAATATGGATACTATCTATTCGTAATAATATCAATGGTGCGGCGGCGGTGCAGCGCTCCCGGGTAGGCGGGCGGCCCACAGTCTGCTGGTGACGTCGCGTGCAGTCGCGCAGCAGGCCCCGCGTCACCCGTGTGTCGTACTTACGATGTCGGACTTTAGTAACCGCGAGCGTGGTTAAAGCTTACGAGCAGCTCGCAAGATGTATGCAACGGAGAGCATACCTCGAATGCGAGCCCATGGTATCCTTAATCCCGCGGTCCCTAATGAAAGGACCATTTTAGCAGCCACTCAAAGGCTGCTTGATCACGGTCAGAATGCTTTCTTTTCTGCATTTTGATGGTCCTAAGCCCATGAAAGTATGAAGGAAAAATTGGAATTACTCTTAAAATAACTTCCGATCACGGGCCTAATCTTAAAAAAGTCTAGTTCGAACCTGATAAAATCAGCGATTAGTACATTGGAACCCACGTAAATACCTACCTACGCCTGTGCATGCAAACGAGCGCTTCGCCACGCCACGCGGCGGCGAGTTGCCATAAAATCAAAGTAGACGTCTTTCGTTAACGATAACTTTATTTTAATTATACTAAGACATCAAAATAAAAGATAGATGTTTAATAAAATTCATTTAAATTTATTTTGTCAAAGTTTGCGCATTGAATAAAAAAATATCCCCGTATATATGTATATGTAGCCTCCCAGGTATGATCCAGAACAAAAAAATGATTGCAATGACGGAGGGAACAGGTGCTTTACGGTATTGATAAGGGTATTTTTACACACATTATTTCATAAGATCCCTTATTTTTTTATTTGCCTTTTATATTAAGAAATCTAATCGACCTGTGTTTAATCTCTTTTTTACCAATACCTTTCGTGAATCGTTTGCATAACAATCAATCAATCTTTACATGAGAGATCACTCTCATTCATCATAAAATACTTGTGTTGCAGGTATACCAAACATGATGATAGCGGGTGTGATCGCTAAGCAAGTCATGTGCGTCTGTGACATCGGATACTACGGTGAGTTAATAATAGCTTGCATCTGCTGAAGTGCACCGAATATCACACAAATATAATGTTACTTCGTGATGAATAAACTTAACTTACTTTACTTACCGACGATAATATTATGTTTGATGATGTCTATAAGCCGCCATTACCCCCCCCCCCCCCCACAGGCGCGCCGGGCGTGGCGCCCAACTGCTCGGCGCTGGAGGCGGCGTGCGACGCGGGCGTGTGCCTCAACGGCGCCACGTGCGCGCTGGCCAGCGACCACTTCAACTGCACCTGCGCGCCCGGGTACAAAGGTACGGCACTGCGCCAAGGGACCCTACCCTACACGACATTTTGCGATGACTTTGTGAAACCTTACAGATATGAATGGAATAGCAATAAAAACAAAAAATAAGACTCATCATTCAAGGGACTTCTTGACAGGCAATTACCCCGCCCTATCCTCAATGTTTCGCCGATGGTGACGCGTGTGTCGGATCATTTAGTTCTTGGTTGAGCTGACTGGTGCTAATCTATGTGCCATGTTCGTGAACGGGCGCCGTCTGCGGGGACTGGTCGTCTCTTAGCTGCCACGGTTTATTTTAATTACTTATTTTTGAACTGTTGATGTTATCTCTTTTCTCTGGACGCTCTTAATGTGCAAGTCTCTCTACATTATTCTCACATAATGTATAATCTCAACATGAATGATGAAACCAAGATCCTATAACAATACTTTGATTTAAAAGAGTGTCTAAGGAGTTTCTTGCTCATTCTTCTCCATAGAGATGGGCAACTACAGTATTTTCATAAGTTATTATGCCTTGTGTCTGGGACTGTAGCTTCATCCTTCCCGTTGTTGACATTCAAAAGTGCCTGTAGTGATCTAATGGAAATAATTGCTTTGAGTCCATGTCACAAAAAGTGACAGTTCGTTTTTTTTAAATTGTTTGCTGTTGATATACCAATACCTATCACATCTGTGTAGTTCCATCAATAACTCGTAAAGCCGCTAGTTCTCCTGTGGTGGCATCACTGAGCTGGGTTTAAACTGGTTTAGCGTTGCTGTCATGAGAATATTGAAGTGCAATTGCCTACGTAATCCTAGAACATGTGTGGTTCGGAGTGTCGGAAGCGCTGTCCTGACAACGCTTAACTTGTCGTATGACAATCAGTTATTGTGTCTGCCTGTCTAGATATTTTATGAATAGATTGCTGACTGATCTCTTGCATTTAACGTCCCCTGACCTTGATTAGCTTTCCTTGTTTGTGTAAACTCCTAAATCATGCGATCGCTTTAGCATTAATAAAGTCATCAGTATTGTTTTATCATTTTGTTGATGTTTGCATGATTTTTAATATTTCCAAGAGCCCAGCGGCTAAGTGTCTTCTTATACTTATCAACGTGGAATCTGTTTTATCTAGTAAACAACAACGCTCGCACAATAAGAGTGTAAATAACGTTGTGACGTCGCGACGCAACAATTCGAGACAAAGAGAACGAAATCGTTTGTACCCGAAGACATATAGCTTACCGGCTCGAACTGATTCCGCGTCAATTAGTATGAGAGCTAACGACGACGCACGGCGCCTTAAACATCTGTTGGGCCGCCAGAAGAGTCGCCATGCGGTGTATGTTAGTGGTCGTGTCGTGTGTGTGGCGTCGCTTACGTGTGTGCATGTGCTAGGCGCGTACTGCGAGCAGGCGGCCGGCAAGGCGCTGTCGGACCTGAAGGCGGCCGAGCGCTGCGCCAGCGGGCCCTGTCTGCACGCCAAGAGCTGCCAGGAGCTCGTGAGTATACCCACTACCGCCCCCAGGCTTTACTTGTTGCATGTTTGTAACGCTTTTATTCGTAGCTTTTGAGTAACTAGACTAAGCTAGACTTAACAAAATAACGCTTTACACTTCACAGGATTTCACATGCTATTCACATGGAAATAATATTTAAATGGTATTTTGAGGATTTTATTGCTATTTTTGATAATGATTACTTGAAAAGTACTTATAATTACTTGTACTTAAATTAGTTTCAATTCACATTGGAAACACGAAAAGTAGAAAAAGCTATCGGTTCACGGTTATATGGACTCACAGTTATTGTAGCTAAACTCACTGCAGCGCACTCGTTACCAAGCGAGTAAGCTATGTAGTACTGAGTGATCGTTGGTGCACAGCCTGGCGGCTTCCGCTGCGAGTGTGAGGCGGGCTGGTCGGGCCCGCGCTGCGACGTGGCGGGCGCGGGCGCCGCCGACGGCTGCGGCACGCGCGGCTGCGCCAACGGCGGCGCGTGCCGCGAGTCCGGCGCCTGCGAGTGCCGCGCGGGCTGGGCCGGCGCGGCCTGCGAGCTGCCGGCCGACTGCCGGGCCGCGCCCTGCGCGCCGGGGCAGGAGTGCGTGGAGGCGGCGCCGAACTGGCGCTGCGCCCCGGCGCCCAAGGACTCGCCCTGCGCCTCCTCGCCCTGCGTCAACGGCACCTGCAACGCGCTCGAGAACGGCTTGTTCCACTGCAAGTGCAAGCCCGGCTATATCGGTGAGTGTCATACGTCGTACTCTGAGCAATGTTAAGAAACCCTGTTCATACCTACTTCACTATGAACTCGACACATGTGATTGGCCAATAATGCTGTTCACAGACCAAATGACTAGCAAACATCTTACTCCAGGATGACGCAGAAATTAAAAACATATTGTTGTGAATCTTATTATTTAATATTTAGTGTTTTTATAGTTAAAAAATACATAGTGTACAACAACAATTAGATCTATAGCTCGTCAGAGAAAACCTTTCCTACTATATAAGCTGGCGTATCCCGCAGCCTTTTGCCTTTCAAGTTGATAGAGAATGGCAGAACTGAGGGATGCCGTCTGTAGATTCCCCTGCCTTCAGGTGTCCACGCGCGCACCTTGCACACCGTGCCCTCCTTAGCCGTCACTCCGACCCAGGCGACTGAGGACAGCACAATATCCCCACAGACTGTTTTAGGTCCTGCCCCAGGGTACTCTAATAACTCGCCTCCTTGCTGCAACCCTGGCCAGTTCTTCAGTCTCTCCGCACCTCCGCTCGGCACAGCGAACAACTCCGTGCCCACAAACTTGTCATAAAGCTCGTCTGCGTCCTCAGTGTTCGCGACAGTGATCGGCAAACTGTCCGAACAGAATATGGTAAAGCGACAAGGTTCCGCACAATCCATGAGGTCGATGCGAGCTAACCCACCGATGAATATCGTGGAGCCCTGGTACATGAAGTATGTCTGTGGTCTGATCAGCTGTTTTGGAATGGTCATAAGTAGTTCTTCAGTACTCAGCAAGGATAGCACTTGATCAGGGTGGATGACGCCAGGAGTGTCGTACAACCACTTGCTGTTAGCAAACAGTTTGTGTTTTTCATTCAAAACCATCATCTTCTGTTTGTCGGAGTCGCGGTTGTCGATGTCGTAATGCTCAGTAAACGAGCGTCCAATGTGTCCCATCAAGGCCGGCGCTTCGGTCGGCGTCTTGCCTTGCAATTGAGCGTTTCTGATTTGTTTCTCAACCCTGTAGAGTTTGGCTTCTGATTGTAATCTTCGTGTTCGTTGGTATATTTTCCATCCTGAAGGTCTATTTATAGGGAATTTGAGAAGGTTGAGTGTAGTTCCTGGCCAGCGGCTCACTGTGGCGCGTTTGATGATGTCTACGGCGTGTACTTTGCAGTAGTCTGACTGCAGGAGAGCATTGAACAGGGAGCTCTTGCCGACGTTAGTGCAGCCGACGAGGAACACGTCGCCCTTGTACAGCCACAACTTGAACATTGCGGAGATCAGGTCCTCCACTCCAAAGCCTGTTTTAGCTGATATCAGAGCAATATACTTGATGTTTGCTTCACCTAATTTGGACTTGTTGATTTCTGTCATTAAGGATTTCTTTATACGTTTCAAGTATCCAAAACTGTCGCCAGGTAAAAGGTCCACCTACAAAAAGAATCATTTCTATGTTTCATTTTGTGCAAATATTTGCCACCAACTCAGTACTACTACAAAGGCACTCCCTCATGCCTCCATGATTCTGTTGTCATTGTCTCGGGATGACATGAAAAGAGGCATTTAATATCAAAAACATGGTGTTGTATGTCAGTTAGCACTGACAAAATTCTGAACATTAAATATTGTTGGCAAACCTGCAAATATTAAGTTAGTGTTACCTTATTGCCAACAACTATGATGGGTCTGCCTGTGCCTATGATGTCCACAATGCCGGGCCAAATGGAGCAGGGGAAGTCCAACAGGTCCACCACCAATAGTACCAGGGATTTCACATTCCTAAAAATAATATAAATAAGAAGATATAAATAAAATTAAAAATAAACATACACTAGAATACTTTTTTATCTCACAAAGCTTTGTTCTGAAATTGGGCACAAATAATTACAGCTTTTAATATAATTTCTCAGGCTGCTTGACTTTGATCTCAAGTTATTTGTAGGTAACTAAGATATTACTACAATTTAAGGTTTGCCTAACAAATAATAAACATGGTAAATATCCTGTTTTAGGTGTAAAATGTTGCTAGGTAAAAACCTGATGGACTGCAGTAGCTTCTCATACTCTTCCGGCTCTACGCACACATCCAGTGCAATGTTGTACTCCTTGAGGAAGTGACACCTCTGGCACTCCATAGTCTTCAGTTCCTCCACCTTCCTGTGCTTGAAGATCTCGCTAGGCAGGTACCCTGGTATGGCAGGGTCACTGCAGTGCAGGAGGGCACCACAGCCACCACAAGGCACTCTACTCACAGCTACTGTAGGGTCCGGAGTACCATACTGGTTTAACCATTCATTTTCAGTTTCTGCTCCATCTTCCAACTCCTCAGAAGCAATTTTAGTGTCATCAAAATACTCATAGTTTGTCATCCATTGGTTAATGTTTGAGCGATCAAATTCTTGCTCTGAGTTTACGTCAGTATTGGTAGCATGTTTAGATGAAACTAGTTTACTATCGTCATACTCGATTTTCGAAGAGGAACCAAAAGGCAGTTGGAATTCCTTGTCTGGTTCTATAGTAGCGACAACTTCTTTGTCTTGCAGCAATCGATCCTTGTCGACGTAATACTGTAAGGATACCGGAAGGGGCGGTAAACTCTTCTCCTTTAACTCTTTTCCTAATGTCGCTTTCGCTTCTTTCACAGTTTTCTTGTGATACCTATAGTAACCTAATTTCAACTTGTCGTTTTCCAAGTAAGAATTGAATGTGATTTTATGCTTATATTTCTGCAGTAACTCTGAAAAATCTTTACTATTGTCATGTTTCTTTACTTTTTCGTTAGTTTTAGTGCCAGTTATTGCCCGCACTTGGGTAAAACGTTTGTTTTGTAAAAACTTTTGTGTCCGACATAACCTCAAAACATTGCGCATTGAATAAAGCATGACGATGATTCGTATTCTTTACACTTGTATTAGAAAACGTTTAAATATGTCTTTTAAACAATATAGTCGTCTTTTTACCAGTAAATTACAAGTTTTCATTATAAATAAACACGCAGCAGATCACAACATCAACAATAGGTAGCTCAATAATTTGACAGAACTTTGTCGTCAGTTGTCAATGTCAGTGTTGCGCACTTTATTGAAAACCGGTTATAACCGTAATAAAGTTTTCGTTACCGGTTTCTGACTAAATAACTTTCATTAACGACAATTCTATACAATTTAGTATAATAAAAACAATATTTGTTAGAAAAAAAAATGGTAACGTTTTAATTTGTAAACTGAAGTAGTGCTCATAAATTTTCTGTCGTGAAACTGTTCAGTTTTCAGTATCATTGTTGCTGTTGGTCAATACACCTGTATTCTGAGTTAAAATGAATACTAATTCCAATTAATTTATTTATTTTCATTTCTTGATATGTTTTGATTATGTTAATTCAAATTTTATTTTTGTTTTCATTTATTGAAGGTGAGATTAGAACGAGTGGCCGTATTATAATTAAAATATTTACAAATCCCCATTTTTATTTTTAGGTCGTTTTTGCGAAATGGACAATGATGAATGTGCACTTATGCCGAAAATATGCAACCACGGAGTATGCGTAAACGTTCCTGGATCCTACGAGTGCTACTGCAAGCCCGGTATGTGTCGCTTAACGTCTCTGATATTTGCAGTTGCCCTCATTAGCTATCAATAATTATGTAAATAACTTGTTTTGTTATGTAGGCTATACGGGTGACAGCTGCGAGCAGGACATCGACGAATGCCTGTCGTCGCCGTGCAAGAACGGCGGCACCTGCCAGAACCTGGAGAACAACTACGAGTGCACCTGCATGGAGGGCTTCGAAGGTCGCCAGATAACTATGATAATGTTATTCGTTCATTGTTTCATCTATCCCCTATGTTATGGTAAATGTGGTGTTTGCAGGCAAGGATTGCTCGATAAACATAAACGAGTGCGAGTCGAACCCGTGCGCGTCGGGCTCGACGTGCGTGGACGGCATCGCGAGCTACTCGTGCATGTGCCAGGACGGGCTCACCGGACCCAACTGCGAGATAGACATTGACGACTGTGAGGTAATCGATCGGTCAAGGCCAAGATTGTATTGTTAGCTGGCGGGATCATTAGTTGACTTGTAATGCAGCAATATTTGTGTTAATTATTCATGTTGTTAAAACGAGACGTCTGGTTACGTGAGATTTACATTTATTTGCATTTTCACGCAATTTTTTCGCCATGACACAATTATCTTCATTAGTTTGTTTGTGTGTGGTGAAGTCAGCGCCATGCCAGCACGGCGGCCGCTGCGTGGACGGGCTGAACAGCTACGGCTGCGAGTGCGGCGGCACGGGCTACTCGGGCGAGGACTGCGCGCTCAACATCGACGAGTGCGCGTCGCAGCCCTGCCGCCACGGCGGCACCTGCGTCGACGAAGTCAACGACTACCACTGCAACTGCCACGCGGCCTACTCCGGTCAGTGCAGCAACAGTAGGGTGCAACGTGACAGCCGTCGAGCGACAACATTCTCACAATACAAGCTCTAATTAAATTAGTTAGCGAAACTTAACAAACACGATGAAAAACAAAAAGTTTTTTTTGGGGCCAACATAAGATCCTGTTTAGTTACCTACTGACAGTAAGAACCCGTTATTTAAACTAATGTTTCTACATGCAATCGTTGAGCTCAACAAAGTTCATATTTTTTCATGTTTTAACTTTCATATCGATACCATCATGACTGTAAAGTTTCACTAGCTAATTAAATTTTACTTTGAATATTTGGAGACGACTGTCGCCGATCGACCGTGGTCTGGCTGTACTTGTGCGGAAATTCCTTTTTTTTAATATATTTTTTTTTGTGCTGCATCTATGTATGGCAGTATTTATACACGAATATACCTCTGATATCTCCGTAACGTAAGCCCGTAGTTCCCAGGTATGGTCCAGAACAAAAAACAAATTCGCACTTGTGGGGAGAACCTTTCGACTTCGTTAGAGGTCTTTTTTCACCCATCATATAGATTATTTAAACGAAGTATTTATTTAGTAGTTTCATTAAAGTTGTAAGTTTTTCCCTCGTGTCAGGCAAGAACTGCGAGTTGGATATAAACGAGTGCGAGAGCGAGCCGTGCAAGTTCGGCGGCGTGTGCCTGGAGCGCTCCAACGCGTCGCTGTACGTGGGCCCCGCCGCCGGCCGCCTGCAGGTGGGCCCGCAGCCGCACATGCTGCTGCCCAGCGCCTTCTACCAGCCCTTCGAGCTCGACACCGCCAGCGGGTGAGCGCTCGCCACACGACTCTGTTTATTCCGAACACCCTGCTAGTCTTCCAATGATTATTTTGTAAATATCGTCTTTTGAATTTATTTTCTCTAAATATTCAGTTTCGAGTGCGTGTGCGTGCTGGGCACGACGGGGTCGCGCTGCGAGGTAAACATCGACGAGTGCGCATCGTCGCCCTGCGGGTACGGCAAGTGCATCGACGGGATCGGCGGCTACACCTGCGACTGCCTCGCGGGCTACGAAGGCGAACATTGCGAGACAGAGATCAACGAGTGTTTGAGGTGATTTATTATATTATCTGGACTTCCAAATGACTGCTCAACCGTGCTATTGACATTAATACCTTGACCGTCTAGGAATAGCCACCGGATTGAATAATTTGCTGTAATTTGGCATAAACAATTTGACCATTGTATCATTTGTATAGCGGCAGTCATCAGACTTTCTTGAATTTTGTTGTTGACCCCATTTTTTTATAAGCGACCCTGACAACCATTAAAATGATAGCCATGAAGGGAAAACCGGCGCCATCTTGAATTTTAATTTGGACGACTTTCGTCGTTTTTAGTGACAGTAAAAATTAGACACGTGACAAAAAAACAGTGCGTTTTTGGAGTTAGTACTGGATGCTGACACACGAACGGCGGCTTATTTGGCGCTGTCTGTAGTTATCGAAATTCCTTTTAGATATTATTCTCATCGCCTGTATTGTGATGTGATGACTACACTATTTTGCTATATTTTCTTGTTCTGCTTCAAAGTTTGGTCACCCAACGCTGAGTGTAGATCTCTTCCAAATCTCTCCACTTTTGGCGGTTTTGTATAATGGCTATCCAGTTTCTTCCCGCCACTTTAATAAGATCATAGTATAGTAACACATAACTACGTAGAGCTGTTGTTCCGCAGACAAGCCGGCAAGGTCGGATTGTTAGGTTCGTTCGGGCCTGCTAGATATAATGTTCAAAACATATTTGCACCTCTCCCCAGGTACTCGCCCTGCGCGCACGGCAAGTGCAACGACTTGCGCGCGTCGTACCAGTGCGTGTGCGCGGCGGGCTGGGGCGGCCAGAACTGCTCCGTGGTGCTGCAGGGCTGCCGCGACGCGCCCTGCCGCAACAACGGCACCTGCCACCCCTGGCTGCACCACGAGACCGAGCACCGGTTCAACTGCTCCTGCACGCCGGGGCACTACGGCACCACGTGCGAGAAGGTACACAATCTTAACGCCTCTTGTACATTCATATACACGGCCAAAGTTCAATTACACTAGTTAAAGATATGGTTGGAATATAAAGTATACTACTCCACGACAGTTATACGCTTGTCTCACAAAACTCCAGACTCACTGAATGGTATTCTTTCGCAGTTTGCGTAATGTAAATAATATGATCAAGTGTAGCTTTGCGCACTTTTCTAGTATTGTACCAATCCTGTTTTTATGTGTTCGCCTATTGTAAACTACTATTTTCTTTTAACTGTATTGATTTGCGGCTGTATCTTTCAAAGATGTGATGTCTCGATGTATGTTAGGGTTGGGCTCAGTAACGTAGGTCCGTCCTCCCGCAGATAACCACGATGTCGCTGGAGAAGAGCAGCTACGCGGAGGTGAACACGAGCCGCGAGGAGGGCTACGACATCTCGTTCCGCTTCAAGACCACGCTGGGCAACGGGCTGCTGGCCATGGGCCGCGGCCTCACCTACTTCTTCCTGGAGCTGTCCAACGGCCGCCTCAACCTGCACTCCAGTCTGCTCAACAAGTGGGAGGGAGTTTTCATCGGTTCCAACTTGAATGACAGCAAGTGGCAGAAGGTAATATTTTCTTTTAATATTTATTCTAGTATAAACTTACACCGGCACTTACGGGTTGTCTTTTGTGATTATCAATAATTCTGAGGTCCCGAGACTGCGGCGCTGGCCCTGTGGCAAGCGGCGTGGTCGCAGGATGACAAAACTAAATCAATCATTGAAAATTACGGAAGGTATCCCGTAAGTGATAGTGTAAGTTTAGTTATAAACCGTGAAAGTTTAAAACAGTGTTTGTTGCAGAATTATTATATATTATTTACCACTGTTAGGGATTAGACTAAAAATTTACTACGCGATTCAAAGTGATAAATTCATTATTCTTGATATTTTTTACAGAATATTCACTCACTTTCACTTTCTCCTTCGATGTAATGAGTATCGGTGTCTCGCAGGTGTTCGTGACGATCAACTCGTCGCACCTGGTGCTGGCTGCCAACGAGGAGCAGACCATCTACCCCATCAGCCAGAACGAGGCGTACAACTCCAGCGTGACGTCGTTCCCGTCCACGCGCCTCGGCACCTACGGCTCGTCCTACGCCACGCTCACGCACGGACCCAACTTCTTCGTGGGCTGCTTCCAGGACGTCGTCGTCAACGGGCAGTGGGTGAGTACTAGTACCAGTACATCTGTGGAGAGCTCCCGGTGCCTCCACCGGTGATACCCCGGTCCCGGCCGCTCGAGGCGGTTCTACAAATAACGGCTTCTGTGTTTCACTTTTTGAAGTTTATAAATCTATAACATTTATATAAATAAGTTGTAATGAGTGTTTCTGCACTGACTACCTGAAAAAATTTACGAATTTAAAATTTTGGGGTATGAGGAACAAAAATCAGCATGTTTTATTTCACATAGGCCTACATGGGCCTTTCTTTATCGTCAAAATATTCGGGTTGGTCGTTTCCTATAGAGAAATTGTCCTTGATTCTCCGATGCAGGATTTTTAGTTTTCATCTTGTGACAGATGTAGAGTAGAGATGTAGAGAGTAGCTGCTGATATTTTTTCGTGATTTTGGCTATGTTGTAACCCTATTAATAAGGTTGCAATCATTGCCAAAATGTTGTGTTACTCATTTTTATTGACGTCCGTGCCTCAGTTGACACTTGTCTAATTAGTGTCGCGCTGTATTGCAGGTGTTACCGGAGGACTCGAACGCGAGCTTGTCGGAGAGCACGACGGAGCAGCCGTTGGGCGCGAGCAGCGACGAGTGGTGGGGCGGCGCGCGCGCGCAGCTGCACGGCGTGCTGGCGCAGTGCGCGCGCACGCCGCAGTGCCAGCCCAACCCCTGCCGCTCGGGCGGCGCCTGCGACGACGCCTGGACCAGCTTCGTGTGCACGTGCCCGCGCCCGCACCTGGGCGACACGTGCCAGTACAGTGAGTGCTCGCTGCGCTTCGACACCTCGTCGTTTATAGTCGACTGCTATTAGACAATAAGGTGGAATGAACTTTATCGTGGTCGGACGTTCATGGGAATTTTTTTATTGAGTTCCTAGAAGAATGGAGAAAAAATTTAAAAATATATTTCACCCCTCTTGACTCGTTGTTTCAAATTCTTTTGGAATGTTTTTTTTTTCGTTTATGAATAATCAGTATGTGGCGTCCCCCGCAGACTACACGGCGGCCACGTTCGGCGCGGAGGCGGCGCCGGCGCGCTCCGTGGTGCGCGTGCAGGTGTCGGACGCGGCGCGGCGCGGCGTGCGCGCGGCGCTCGACATCTCCATGTTCATCCGCACGCGCAAGCCCAGCGGGGAGATCTTCTACCTTGGCTCCATCGCCAGGTACGCTTTGAGGACTTGCACGTTTACGATCGTCTCTAATCGGCTATTTGAACTCGATATTATTACAGCTTCCCAAAAAATTGCAACAATACTAAATCCTTTTTAATATCGCGGACAGTGAACACGTAACCTCCACTGCCATCATGAGACTTAAGAAACAACACACATTTATAAACATTGCACGAAATTAGAAATTGGATTTGTTTTGTGTGAATGCATAGCGATGCCGTTGCGCTGCTCGACTGCAATTACGCGTTACAGTCGTAGTTATCAGCACCGTCACAGCATCAAAGCAAGCAAGTGATTTCGAGTCCGTACAGAGCTTACAAACGTATCAAGCTCATAACAATACAGTACAATGTACAATACGCCTATCTCCTCGGAGCATAGACGTTGAGTTATTACAAGTGTACGTGTGTAGGTTCGGGCAGACAGACGAGACGCAGGTGGGCGCGTCGCTGGAGGGCGGCGAGCTGCTGGTGCACCTGCGCTTCAACCAGACGCCCGAGAACTACACGGTGGGCGGGACGCGCCTGGACAACGGCTACCTGCACCTCATAGAGGTACTGTATGCACTGGACACTCACCCTCGGCTTCTGGCACACGCTGATAAAGCGACTTTTCTAAAAAGTTATGTTTTGTCGTCATTCAACCATCCATATTGTTCATTACTTTACAAAATGAAAAGTAATCCGAAATATTGAAGTATACAAGTAATGTGTAGTAGTAGCAAAGTATAGAAGAAGAAATGCTGCGCCGACCCTGAACACAGTATGAGCGCAGGACGATGTTGACGATCATTAAAAGTCATCTAACAGTTCTCTCTTGCACTGAATATTTTTATTATTAAAGTAATGTCTGCCCTGCAGTAGCATTGTTGTGTGTAAGTGTTACGTCGGTGGTACGTATTACAGTTAGTTTGGTTTGATTTCTCAGATGACAACGTACTTGCGTTGCTATTAGTATTGCATAGCATCGAGTGGCTGAGACTACTCCCCATCCTGTACACTATATATTTGCTATTCGGAAATCATAAAAAGTACAAGTGCCAGTTTGGTTCAGAACCCGGGGGTGATTGTGTGCGCCATGCTAGCTGCATGTGTGACTTGTGGGGATATAGTTCCACTTCGTCGTGCAGGTGGTGCGCAACTCCACGCTGGTGCAGGTGAAGCTCAACGGCACGGAGTACTTCCGCAAGTCTATCTCCGCAGCCAAGACCATCGACGCTCAGGTAAGCCAGCACTTTGTTTGAATGGTTATAATAACAGACATTTGAGGAGTTTGACGAAGCGGTTATTCTTTGATTGTTTTCTTGTTCCCAGATCTAACGTTGAGGTTAGATTGGTCGTCGTTTGGGATCACGTTTATTTTTGGTTCAATTTGATTCGATATATGTAATTGCTTTAATGCTAATGTGTTAGTTTTATGTCGACTGTCAGTCGCAAGTCATAAAACAATAAGTTCTATTCTTTTATGTAACAGTTAGATAGTTACTGCGCATTGTTGTAAACGGTCGACCACTTGTCACCCGTATTCCCTAAATAATAAGGTTGAAAAGTGCTCGTCCGCCAGCGAGCGCGGAGTACACAGTACCGTACACTTGTGTGACTGTGTCGCAGTCGCAGACGTGGTGTCATGCTGTAGTGACACGTCATA
This sequence comes from Noctua fimbriata, assembly GCA_905163415.1. Lineage (NCBI taxonomy): Eukaryota > Metazoa > Arthropoda > Insecta > Lepidoptera > Noctuidae > Noctua > Noctua fimbriata. The sequence goes on from LR990922.1 coordinate 689,782, forward strand.
TTTTATATTGCATTGCGGCCGTTCGCAGTTTACAGACGTGCTCGTTGGCAGTATTTATTTGACGCAATAACTACACACTTAGCTAAACACTTAAGCTCACTAAGCTTAAGTATTTAGCTAAGTGTGTAGTTTATGAAATAATCGATATATAGAAATAGTGTACTGGTAGAAAAATGGATAACGGCCCCGGTAATTCAAGTTGTTGAACACAACCCAATACCTTATAGAAGTTGCATCCACTCCCGAAGTTTCGACATCCAAAAAAGGATGTCATCCATTGAGCAGAAGTTAAATGAGGTTTGCTCTATTGCCACGGATGGTATACTCAACTCGGACAGACGTTGACAATTACCAAGCTATGCCGTAAAGTAGGACCTGACACCTCTCAAAGGGCAGTTCTGTATCAAGCTCTCAACATAATCGATGCCCTGAAAGAGAAGCAACCTCACGGAACAAATTTCGGAGCTCAAACAGAACTGTGGCGCTGTGGGAAACGCTTCGTTAGTTATTTAAGTTCCGTAGCAGTTTATCCCAACGATAAATTGAAGTCGAGTGACGAGGCAAAAAACCTCGTGGAGAACATCATTCGCCCTGATTAAATGAATCTTCATACTTAAGTGGTGTGCGGAAAACAAAAAATGGAGTTGTTATTATCAGCACCGAGACCAAGCAGGATGCTGATGAAACTCAAGCACGCAGTCCAAATGTCTACATCGGGACTCGCCGCCGACGAGCCCAACGAGCTCAAACCACGGATCACGGTTGTAGGAGTGCCGACTTCTTTGGCTGATGCTGACGTCTTCAGGTTCATGTACGAACAGATCATCGCCGATAAGTTTAGCGACATCATTGGAATCCTTTTTGGCCGAAATTAAAGTCAGCCACAAATCCGGGGAAAAGATGCATCGACCTGTCACTTTATTATCGAAGTTCCAGCCACGATACGTAGAGCCTAAATATCTCAGGCAAGGCTTTTTATAAATAAGACTTCCTGCCCTGTTAGGGATTTCACCTTGGTTACCAGATGCCACAAATGCCAACAATTTAGTCGTGTAGCACAACCATGCAGAGAGCTAAAGTCTACGTGTGGTCACTGCGGAGAAGGAGGACACTCGATGTCTGAGTGCGCGAGGAAGGCGGACACAGCTAAATGTGCAACGTGCTCGCGCCTTTAAAAGCCCAACAACCATAAAACGGGAGATATTGGGTGACCCGCTAGGAAATTAGCAGAAAGTATGTAGATACATCAACTCCATCGACTACGAGGGCGCGTGGAGCGTCATCCTCTAGGTTAGACTTCCGCGTTGAACGCATGTTGCTGACACAACAATAACAGACCACTCCGCTGACATACTTACCGTCGTTATTGTCTATGCACGTTAAATAGTCGCTAGGTGCAAATCTTGATATAAACAAGAGCGCCTCGAATATTTTGTTTTGCAACCTACAGATGTGATATTTACAAATAAACGTAGCAAACAGCTCGACGGTTACGTCGTAAGGCAGTCCTGAACTAGCCCTTCTTCCCTTCGAGTTGCACACTACTTACTGTTCATCGAGTGGTTTTAATGTAAACCCCAAAAGTATAACAGGTGATTCTAGTGAACACCACTTTGTAGGTTATTCTTCTGCTGAGGCAAATACTTTCCTAAAATAATTGTGTGCAGTTCTAAAGTGTGTCATTATGTAATATTATACAGCATACTGAGAGCTGCTGAAGCTTTGTGGTACACGATTAATGTAGTACAGGCATCTAACATTATTATACCTACATTGTTAATTTATTTATATTTTACCTATTGTGATTCTGAATAAAGATTTATATTATATTATGAGTAGTATTTAAAAATGTAAAGGTGTCCAAAAATAAGTATTAAGTATTGTGTAAGTACAAGTATTCTTTTTCCATTGTATTTGTATTCCTTTTTCTCGGGAAAACATGTTTGTATTTTTATTCACGTCATTTTAATTATGTTTTTAACGTACATCCCAAATGACCTTATTTTTATTAATTTTTAACTTAGTTTTATTTAATTTTTAATTTTGATTGTGGACATTTTATTTGACATGAAACATTATTGTGTTAATTAAATTTTCATATATTTGGCTGGTCAATTTAGATATAATAGTAGTGTGTGGAGTGTATCTAATAAGTGTACCTACTAACAAAATTATGGATCATTCATTGGGTCTGAAATAAATGAATTGTTTTGAATTGAAAAATACTGAATATGGGCTAGCAAGTGGGTGAACATAAATATTTTAAACGGCGTCATCAAAATACAAAGAGTTACTAGTTGTTCAATACGATCAGTGTGATAATTAAAGGACTCAGAAAAAAAACTAAAATAGCTTATTAGATTGTAGATATGGCGTAGTCGACGTAGCCCGTAGGGCTCCTATTTCTGTTTGCAAAGTTTAAAGTAACCTAACACGAAAGGATGCCGGGGTCTTAGACCGTTAGATAGTTACTTACTTGCTATAATAGTCGCCCATTCAGTATATTAGTCGCCAATTAAATTTTTACTCGTCCCATTAATAATTTCCCTTATAGATGTTTTAAAAGCAAATATAAAGTGTTACGTTCGTGCAGGTGCTGTACCTGGGCGGGCCGCCGCCGCCGCAGCCGGCCAGCAGCCCGCCGCCCCCGCCGCCCGCGCCGTCCGCGCCGCCCCCGCCGCCCGCCAGCAGCCCGGCGCCGCCCGCGCCGCCCGCCGCGCCCGAACCGGACGATAGCGCATACTTCAAGGGCGTCATACAGGACGTACAGGTGCGGAACGATCTATTTTTCTTAAAAAATTCCGAGTCTTCTATTACCTAACTCAATAGTATAGTTTATGCTACTCGCAATTTAGACCTTGAGACATAATAACAAAATTACACAGTAAATGAATAATTTTCATTGATGAATAATGGTTTAAAGTAACCTAACACGATGGGGGTGCCAGGATCTTAGTTCGCTCACTAGAACCCGCCATCCCCGTCGAACCAAACCTGTCCGAGTTGGATTACCACAAGTCCCGAGCTCTTATTTCCTATGTTCTCCTTGCCGCAATGATCGGACAAATAGTTACTTATCTATACTAATATTATAAAGCTGAAGAGTTTGTTTGTTTGGTTGAACGTGCTAATCTCAGGAACTACTGGTTCGATTAGAAAAAATATTTTAGTGTTGGATAGCCCATTTATTGAGGAAGGCTTTAAAATTTCACGCGGACGAAGGTCGCGGGGACAGCTAGTTTGGTATAACAATCGCCCATTCAGTATTATTCGCCCGATTGGAAATTATTTCCCATTTAAATATATGGTAAAATATAGGAAATCAACAGATATTTTACAGCCGAATATTTCGGGCGACGCCGACGTCTTGGCTCCAAGTTATCCGACTTCATGCCCCTCTATATGGTGGGCGCAGATCGTTGCATCTGACAAAGCCCTATCACAGCCACACCGATGACAACGCCTGTCACGATATTATTCTACCCAGTTACCCACAGAATAAAATAAGTCAAACCGTACTGTTCCTCAGATCTCGAACGGTGTGAACGTGACGATCGTGGAGTTCTTCCCGCTGCAAGTTCCGGGGCTGCAGCTGCCGCCGCCCTTCGGCGAGGTGTGGCTGGACCCGGCCGGCGTGCTGCGCGGCGTGGTGTCCGACGACCTGTGCGCCGAGCGCCCGTGCCAGCACAACGCCACCTGCACCAACACCTGGAACGACTACACGTGAGCGCACCACTACTCGCTCAGTTTATTGTTCATTGTTTGTTCATTCAGCACACTTATCGACGCCGAATAGGCTTGAGCCGGTTAAGAAGAGCTTTATTATAATAAGTAAAAACAATAACCGACCCGAAACAAGGTGAGTGACGTCATTTAAGCGTGGTCAGGCCCACAAACAAACACAAATAGCTCACGTCAACTAATCATGAAGAAGCAAACACCCTCACCTACTGGCACCAATCGTCAACTTGATTTATCGTAATCACTGAGGTGAATACAGCGTTTACCAGAAAGGTGCGGTTATGTTTAAGGCTGTCATATAGACTATCAAACCGAACAACTTTCTTTTCAACATTAAAAGCTGTCCCATACATTCATTATGAATAACAAAATTTGGTCGAGTAGGTATTGAAGTCCTACACGGGACAGCTGATTATTTTTTCGCGATTACAATGTTGGTCCCATGTAGAAAGTTGCTCAGTTTGATGCTCACTTCCACACCCTTGAATATGACCACACCTTTCCGGTACACGCTGTGTAGGCACAGACCAGGTCTCCCAAAATGCACCCCACAGGTCTTCGGCATCCAGTCTATCCTCCGCCTCCGGTTGATGAAATTTGCCACACATGACCATGCCCCGTGTTAGGACTTAGGATAGTTTTTATCCTGCTGGTACGTGGGCTAATTCCCGACCTTCCTGCTGGTAAAAGCCATTTATTCCATAAAACTGTTTCTCATGAGTACACCGTTGGTACATTTGTCCAGATGTCAGTGTCCGCGAGGCTACAAGGGCAAGACGTGCGCGGAGGTAGAGTTCTGTCAGCTGCAGGGCTGTCCGCTCAACTCGCACTGCCGCAACCTGGACGCAGGGTGAGTATACCTCCATACAGTACTTATGTTGACACTGGTTCCACTTGAGGACTCATATAAAGTCGAATAAATTATCATTATTTCTGTAAAACAACAACGTTCCTTGTTTAAATGCAATTGAAGAGCGGCTTTGTAGGGATTTTCTGAAATGTAATGTTTAGAGTTTAGCTGCATTCGACGGCACCCTTGGCTTTTACTATTTTACACTTTTTGAAAATGAGTTTTTAATTGTGTCAGGTACGAGTGCGTGTCGAACGCGACGTTCGACGGCGTGAACACGACGCTGACGTACAAGCTGCGCGTGCCGCGGGCCGTCAGCATCGCCACCGATGAAGACCTGGATCTGCCCGAAACGCTCACCATCACATACAGGTAATTAATGATACATGGCGACACCTGACGATCGACATTTTTTCCAGATGAATTATTCTTAGGCATGAGCTAGACCCACCGAGCCGCTTTTCGGGAAATCACTCGGTGTGAACAAGCCTCGCACGACGGCGCGCATCCGGGCGCGTGTCGCGCAGTGCCAGCCGGTCGTGTTAGCTAGCCTGTTTGTAAGTTAATCCATTATTTAATGGTACGCAGGAGCAAGACGGGCGGCACACTATTCCACGCGGAGGGCGTGGACGGCGGCGGCGCGGGCGGGGCGTGGTTCACGGTGGGCGTGTTCAAGGAGCAGGTGGCGGTGCAGTGGCGCCTGGGCGCGGCCGCGCTGCCCGCGCTGCGCCGCATGCGCGCGCACTCGCACCTGCACTGGACCACGCTGCGCTTCACCTTCACCAACAACCAGCTGCGCGGTCAGTACATCACGACACTCACTCTCATTTCGCTACAAGGAAGCCCCGACTCATAGACTAAGCCACGGGCGTACGAGCACTCAAAGCTCGTACGAAATCCACGTTAAATCGAGCCGGATGGTACCATCCTATTTCGTGGGAAAATATCTGGGCTGGCTTTAATAATGCGTGTGTATTGCAGGCGCCTTCATCGAGCCCAACGGACACGAGGAGGTGGGTCTGACGGGCAGCGTGGACACGCGCGCCTGGCAGACGCTGGTGCTGGAGGGCCACATCCACCTGGGCGGCATCGGCCACGCCACTCCGCCCACCACCACGCCCGCCATGCTCACCACTATGGTCAGTATACTATATGTATATTCAATTTCAATTTGGTTGTGTCCTTAGAAATTATCGAAGCCCATCCTGCCAAAATAACTGCACTATTGATTTCCAACACATTGTGTGACTTTTACAGCTTCAACATCACAAAAGGAGATTGTTCAGTAAACTGTCGTTATTCGTTTGTGTAGAGTGAGAGCTCGACGGACTCCAACGTGTGGGAGTACTCGGAAGGCGAGGAGGTCACCGGCGACAATCTGGCCGGGGAGTATTTCAAGGTAAACTTGATTATTAGTTTTAATTAATGCAGTTTCTCTAATAAGTGTAGGTTTAACGAAATTAATTCGTGGGTCACTTCCACACACAGAAATACAAATTTATACTTACAAACAGTTCTTTGGCCGTGTTCGTCGGTCATTGCATGAATTTAATTTTATTATTTTCACTCGCTTTTTTTTTTGTAATATTAAGTGCCTACTCTTGACTTCAATCTAGTCCTGAGGACAGAGATGAGGTCGAAGATAAAACCAGCTAAGCCAAAAGGAGCCTATTAACTCGCGACTTAAATAGATTGGGGTCATATGAATTTGGGAACACCGACACAGGCAGGGAATTCCACTCTTTGGCTGTGCGTATGATAAACGATGTACGTACGATCTCGTTCGATCGTCTGCATCTGTCAGCTGGTAGCGGGCGGTGGTTCCACCGCTGGGACGCAGGTGTACTGGCACTGCCTGTGAGCGAGAGTGAGCTGTAGGCGTGTGTGGATGTCGAAATGTGTTCGAATGGTTGATGATAGGACACGCCGAGTTGAGTGTGGTATTGTCTGCATTGTGCTATGACTGCAGGGCTGCATGGGCGCGGTGCACGTGGGCGGGCTGCTGCTGCCATTCTTCACGGAGGAGCAGCTGTTTGTGGGCGCCACGGCCGCGCTGCTGGCTGCGCAGCCGCACTACGCGCTGCTGTGAGTAACACTAACAACTAATGCTAAGGAATGTCACGGCCATTATTTGGAATCCCGAACGTAACGACGGATCCTAGGGCTCCCGAGTGCAGCGACAAAGCTTTAGTTCGTTCAGATTTTTGCCATGCACCATAAGATCGTTGTACACGTATGGTTATTGTGCGCAGGTCGGGGCGCGCGTGGGGCTCGCAGGAGGAGGTGGGCTGCATGCTGTGCCTGGACCGGGACTGTGCCGCCGGCCACTGCGCCGACGTGCGCTCGTCCTACGCCTGCGCCTGCCCGCCCGGGTACGCCGGCGACTACTGCCAGGTAAGTCCCACCATCCCACCACTGCTGGACATGAGCCGCTCCACTTGGAGGCCATTCATCTCGATTCCTCGGCGACTCTAATCCAGCTGCTACCGGCCACCCTGCGTAGAACGTCGCACAGTCCTTCTCTCACATGTTACTGCAAGAACCAATGAATTTGATACTGAATTCTTGATAACATCTTTGCGCGTCAGTATCCATTACGCCTTATATTTTGATCGCCTTTAACTTGGTTGTGTTGTCGTAGATTGACGTGGACGAGTGCGCGACGCACAAGTGCGAGAATGGCGCCACCTGCAAGGACGGCATCGCCGACTACACGTGCATCTGTCCCGTAGGCTTCGACGGAAAATAGTAAGTTTTTACTATTTCAATCACTATAGAAAGAGTTGGCAACGATCAGAATAAGCGAACAGTGTATTATAAAGTGAACATGTTTAACTGCAGTGAATCGTCGGTCACAATGTGACGATCGCCTATCGATTGCGCTTATATATCCTACCAATAAAGAATGAATGGAATGCTTTTCGTAGCTGTAGTATTAGCACGAAAGTACAGGTTGAGTGCTCTTTAAGCAATGCAAAGTCATTTCAGGTAGAAGTATTTTTTTATGAAAATAGTATTAAATCTATATAATATATAATCTATATTTTTTATTATTGCGGTTTTTGGTATAACTTTTTTGTCCATTGTTGCCCATACTTTACCAACGTTGCTCCTCAAAAAGTAAGCATGGTGCGGATGCACAGTAACGATTATTTACGAAAGTGGTATTCCTGCAGCTGCGAGCGCGACATCGACGAGTGCGCGTCGCAGCCGTGCGCGCACGGCGGCACGTGCGCCGACAGCGCGGGCGGCTTCACGTGCGCCTGCGCGCCCGCCTGGCGCGGGCCCACGTGCGCCGCGCCGCGCGACCGCGCCTGCGCACAGCGGCCCTGCGCGCCCGCCGCACGGGGCTGCGAGGACGTGGAGCCTGGTGAGCTGACGCGTATTTTGTTAATAGGGTGCTTTGTAAACTCATTTAAAAGAAAGCACATGTCGATTTTGGGTCAGCCCAACAAAAATCTAACCTACGACTACATACGCTAGGTTTTTGTTATAAATAGCAAAAAATTAGAGGAACGACATGTCAAGCAACGAAAAATGTTCAAAATTATAAAAATCATTTAATCACTTTTAAAATGTGACACCTTTTCGTAAAAAGGCCATTGTATTAAATTGAAAGAACAAACTACATATCTTTTTATCGCTTCTATTCTAAAAGAGCTAGTTTATTCTTTGTAAACAGGGAGTAAACTACTAATAACTCTTTAATCCCTAGGAACTAAAAATGATTTGAATTTGGAATGTGGATATTATTAGTAAAAGTTCCAATCACCAAAGAAATAAAAATATCCCTCACAAACATTGTATTCTGAACAAGTAACAAGCGGTATGATAAAGTAAATCGCGCCCGCGCCATATAAAAAAAAATAATCGGGTGTGGGTGTGCCTCAGAAAATCGCTAGTAATCAAAAGTTACCTGATTGTACGTCCACCCTTAACAAACGAAAGCCAGGCCGAGTGCTGAGTCAATGTCCAAAGGTAACATTGAACACTGATGTCAAGCTGTTTACATGCCACTGTTTCCGAAAACCGTCTGCCACTCTCTTAGCAGAGACATGGATGGAAATCACCTGCGGTAGGTGATGGATTTATAAAAGAAGCTATTGAAAACAAAGCCAAAATTTGCCACTAAATTGTCGAAAATATCAATTTAAAGGAGCCATATCCGCGCCCATCTACGTCTAAAGAACATCGTGTCGCATGCCAGGAAATAATAATGTTTCTCAAAAAACTATATCCTGAGATACCGTTTTCTGAGACTATTTCTAATTCCCAAGCTGTAAATGTAACGAATCAATCAATCAATCAACTTTATTTTCTCACCGCAATATACATAAATTATTTTACATCGGTCAGATTCGACAATGATACACAATTTAGGTAAGTATATATTGTGGGAGACTGGTGCCTAAGCCAGGCTCGTGGCATGTGTTTCAGGACACCAGGATCCCACCCCTTTACATTTTCATTTTATAAATTATGTACTAGGCGCGCTGACAGATTGTAATAAGAAATCATACATTTTATAGTTTTATTTATTATTATTAAAATCTAGGTTAAGTATGCGAGACGAATGTTAGTAGATGTGTAGTACGGGTGATGCTAGTAATAAAATTATTACGGTGCATTTCCATAATCGTTCAAATATAAACTAATGTTTGAGATTGAAGTTGCTTTTCAACTACTTTTTTTCATTTCTAGCATTAGAGTTTAGTAACTTGAAAGAATTCGCAGACGATTTAACTTTTTTATTATACGATTTGTCACTTTGAATTACTTTTGAATTTAAAGTTGGATTTATTTTTGTAGTCTCCCTTCAAAACCCTTTATTTTGATACCCCACTCGATGAAACAAACCTTCACAAATAAACTGATTGATTGATTGAAAACAATATTTGTGAAGAGGAGTTTTAGTCATTGGGGTGATTTTGACGTTTAGCCATGTCTCACACGTCAGGTTTTGTTTGTCAGTAATGTATTTGAGATATGAGAAACAGTACACGGGTTATTGGATATTACTAGATCAAGAATTTTACCTTTGTCTTTGTATATTGTTAAATTGAGAAGCACCCAAATGGGAAATCAAGATCTGTAAATTTGCACAGGCCGAAGGTCCTCCAGAATATGGTGTTCGATACATCTGTTGCAGAGGATATTAGCCAATTAGCTTCAGGGAGATTATAGTCTCCTATAACAAAGAAATTAGCAACACTAGAGTGGCCTAACACTTCTTACAGCAATTGAAAGTGCTTGTCTTGTCATACACTAAAGTAGAAGTCTTAGGTGGTATGTAGGCAGCACTCACAATAATGTCTTTTATTGTTGACAGAGCTACTCAATTATGATGTGTTCAATGTGAGTGTGTGAGAGATCACTATACTCTGTGAATGAAATACCTTATTCAGAAGGTTATGGCTTATTGTTCCTAATTGTATGTAAATAAATAAACATACTATTTTTAATAATTAGTTGCACTTACTTATTTTCTCATAGCGGGTGACAAAAAGTAGAGTGTCCACCTGGAGAGCAACACTATTTTAAGCTCGAGTGACGTACATTGTAACTCAGGATTCTACACTAGAATCCTACGCTCCGCTGTCGATTGAAAAAATTGTTGTTTTCTCCTTGGGCAAACAATCGACTGTCTTTAGCACTTTCTTCGACCTATCTTTCTACTATCATTTTAGCATTGACTACAGATAATTGAGCCAACTGTAACCCTGCCAATGACATGTACGGTTCATCCCCACCAGATCCCCCGACGGGCAACAACTTCACGTGCGTGTGCAACGACGGCTTCGAGGGCGTGTACTGCGAGTACGCCTTCTGCGAAGTGAAGCCCTGCGTGCACGGCAAGTGCGTCAACGACTCCCAGGTACGACGCGTATCCAATGTGCTTGAGCTCTGAGTGTGCGAGCTTTGGGTAAGTGGGGAGTGTATTCCGCCACTTGCTTTTCCCAACTAGAACAGCAGAAAGTGATGAAAGGCGACCGTTTTAGGACACTGTGCTGATTTTCAGCCTTTTTTGATGAATTAGTTTTTATACTGTGCTTCCTTTGATGTTTAGTTGTTGTAACATTAGAGCAGAGTGTATGTCATCTCGTGTCTCGTACAGACGGCGATGTGCGTGTGCTCGGTCGGGTTCAGCGGGCGCTACTGCGAGACGGAGCGCGACGAGTGCGCGGAGGCCGGGGGCTCCGCCGCCTGCCTGCACGGCGGCCGCTGCCAGGGCGCCGCCGGCGTCATCCTGTGCGACTGTGCCGGCACCGGTATGTATCCGTACCTGCGAGTAGCTCTGCATTCACATATACTTACGGTGTTTGAGCAAAAGAGTAAAACTCAATAATGTTCCAAGCAACAGTTTTGCAGTAAACAAAAATTACTCGGTAGAAACCAGAAAGTAAAATAAAACTAATATTTGTGTGTTAACTTGTGTTCAGTTGGTACAACAAGGATACCCCCGACAAATACACACACGTAAATACTCAATAGGTACACAGTTCCTATAAGGCGTTGCGTACGCGCCGGTCCTCCGGGTGCGTGGGTATGAGTCAGTCGTCGTCGTAGCGATGACGTCACGCTCGATGCTCCACTCCGACTACTTTACATACGCGCGACACTTATTAATTAGCAGCTTGTAACCGTTCCTACCGCCCGCGCCCCTTGTGAAAGAAAATACATTAAACGTATCTTTATGGTCAATGTGTATTTTAAATAAGTTCTAGAATTATCAAAAAGTGAAAGTATTTTTGGTAGGGAGTGTTTGTTATTGAATGTAGGACATGGTCCAAATATTGGTGTCGGTGATGTTCTACTGTCACAGTTCCCAGTATGGTCTCACACATGCACGCACGTGTACGTGTGTGTGTGGTCACCTCCACCTGACTCGTGTATCTTATCGTCCGCGCGCGATCGCCGACGATGGCGACAATCCACCGCGCCGATAAGCGCTGATACTGATAACACGGACCGCGATTCGCAAACTTTTCTATTAATAACAAACAACCGCTACTCAAATATTAACAGTTTTATGCACACGCCCAGCTATAGTACAAAGTTGTACTGTATGACATCGTCATGATTCACAGATGTCCTTGTTAAAGCGGCAAACTAGCTATAAAACTTGTAATTTATTTCCTTTGTGCTTACCTGCAATATTACTGTTATAATTATAATGTCCTAAATCTAAAGAACACTTTACATTTGGAACAATCATATTGACATTAAGATAAGGACTATGATCTTGTTCTGGGAAGTAAATAAAATATCCAAAAGATTGCACACAAGTATGCGTAAGACAAGCTAATAGAAGCAGCATACATTTGACTACATGTATATTATTCACTGCGCACACAGTTTCGTGTCCGTCACGACAGTCTGAAGGTTCCGTAGGCGGGAGCGAGTCGCGCTCGCTAATTAATAGAATTACAATAGATCGTCCTCACAATATTAATTGGTCGGTATCGGCTGATGCAGGAAAACCGCGCGCGTCACACTTTGTGAACCAGTGTCCTCTGCGAGCGCGAGGCGGCATCGCCAGTGCCGACATGCCGCTAGTGACGACTCTTAGCTAATTAATATGTCTAGTGTTACATCTCGCCAAGTGATGAGTTACGTGATAAATGAGTGACAGTGTTGTGATGATGATGATAACGTTCACGAGATGATGATCAGACTGCTAGTTATTGTCTTGCTAGGTATTGTATAACTCTTATATTTGATGTTACGTTATAAATCTAACTGCAACAGGTGATAACTGTGTTTACTATACACTCGAAATAGAGAAAATTGTTTATAAATATTTGATTGCTCAATAAGTTATTGTGCCCGTCAGCTTCTTGATGACAACACGTCTGATATCATCGCATTGTTTCTTGTCCGCGATAGTGGCCCTAGAAAAGATAAACAAGTGTGTCATCAACTTTCCGCGCGGTACAAAAGAGCCGGCAGTGAATAGAATATCCAAAGTAGCGGGAATCACCTGCATGAGGGACGCAAGGAACCGGGAGGTGAGCCAGAGGAGAGCCTTGTACCCAACGGCGTGTGATGTCGGGCTATTTATAGCTGGGATTTTATATAGATAACATGAAAAGGAATCGGAACCGCAGTAAAAAGTAAATCATTCCAAAATGTACATATTGGTTTCAATGTCAATAACAAAACGGGTACTTTACGCTGACGTTTCTTGATATTGAACGTAACGCATTATTATTTCGTCCCGCGTCACGCGAACCTGTTTACATACGTTAGAACATTACAAGGAAGAACAACAACCTTTTATTCATAAAAACAATGAGTACAACTTGTAGTATGTATTCATACGCACGTCATGTAGGTACTGGATTTAATCCAGAGATAAACGAATTATGTCAAATGCAACCCAAAATAATTGAATGCAGGTAAAAGAAATAGTTCAGAATACTGTTGGACAGTAGTTGATGTAACGGGCTCAGTGTGTTTATGAGCTTATTAATGTAAATAGATAAAATACAATTTTAATACTAAAACTGCAGACCAACAGCGGCACGTTGATGTTAATGCATAACAAGTGACCCTGCGGATAGTTTCCTGATCTCATTGTCACTATTTGTTGTAAGTTTCTTCTGGTAAACGAAAAAATATAGTAATCTTTCCGCATCACTGCACAAGTCGCAGTAAGCGCTCTTCCGAGGTGCACAGGTTTGTTTCTTCTATATTAAATACATATTTTATTTAGCTCCACGTCGGGGAAATATATAGAAATAGTATTTCCTTGCCGTCAAACGTATTTTATAGAAAGTCCGGCTTTGCTTGTAAAACTAATGTGGTTCTACATTTTCCTGTTCAGCCAATCATACAAAAGGGACTGTAACCACAGCGTGGCGCCGTGACCTCACTCCTTACTTTACTGTTACACGGATTTGTGTAAAAACCGTTTTAACTCGTGAAACCCACGTCATATCATTATAACAGTACCGTCCAAGGATATCGGTTTGGTTGAGCGAGAGTACCTTAACATTGTTAACTGATAACGTTATCACTGCGATACAATTAGAACTCATGATAACAATAACTGAACTATGTAAGAATACTTTATATAGAACCTTCATACGCTGAGTTGAGGTCAACAGACGTTTACAAAGATTTAGTATTACGGTTAAGAATTCACCAAAGCACTGATATTGTCTGGAACTATAAAAACCCAGCTACTGAGTGTGCTGACACATTTTGATATATATATCTATTCAATGCTAGTGCATTGAGGTCATAGCATTACTAATACTCACAGGACTCATTTTCTAAGAAAACTACTTTTTTGTATACAGAAACAAACAATATAAAGAAATATGATTTCTAACAAAATTACGTTACTGAAATTATTTACATTGTGATACCACTTTCGACACGATTTTTTTGCAGGTGACGCGTTAAATGATCCCACAAAGCCGCTTACTTTTACCGTCAATTTGTTCAGCCATGTTTTAGCGTGTAGCCCTAAAAGAGCCAAGATCACTAGTTTCAAGCCTAGCGTGTAACATGTGTACATTGTGCAATAAATAAATATATAGAGTATGTGACGTGTGGTCCCTCAGGCTGGACGGGCGCGCGCTGCGAAGAGGACGTGGACGAGTGCGACAGCGGGCTCGTCAGCTGCGGGCCCGGCGTGTGCAAGAACCTGAATGGATCCTACACGTAAGTGCACACTGCTACCTTGCGCATCATAATGATCTTGATCTTTTTATCTTCTTGGATTAAAATAACTACCATGTGGTGTCCTCACACAGCCAGGTCTCATGGCCGACATAGACGATGGTGGGACGTGCTTGATGAAACCAAAAATTAAAAAATATTCTTTGGATCACAATAACTGGAAGTGATCGGTGACCTCATCCTGAAGTTGGACGCTGGCTGATAGTTACCATTCTTAATTTTCTAAGTTTTATTTAACTTAAACTTTAGATTAAACATAACTGGCGAAATGTGGGCGTTCTCTAGGTACACTATTGCCTTACCTTTCTGAGATTACATGTGTGATGTTATGTTATTCCAGATGCCTGTGCGCGGCCGGGTTCTGCGGCAACGAGTGCTCCATGCAGGACCCGTGCTTCCTGCCGGGCGCGGGCAACAGCACGGGCCCGTGCCTGCACGGCGGCGCGTGCGAGCAGCGCTGTGCAGCGCGCACGGACTACGCCTGCAGCTGCCCGCCCGGCTGGGCCGGCCGCAACTGTGAGCAGCAGGTGGGCCCGCGTGCGACTGCTGCACCACTTCACACTTATTTTGTCTCTGACAGCAGCTATACAACAAAACTTTACTGTTGCAAGAAATTACTTTAATCTCGACAGACTTGTTATTTGTGGCAACCGAAGGATAACCTCAGTCCTACAGAAATAAATATCGCTATAATTTAGATAATGATGCAAAATTAGAGGCAAAACTAAGTGTGAAAGGGCTGTAGTCACATAGTTGTAGTGTTATAGTTACGTCACTAGTGTTGGGCCGTATGCAATCCAGATCAGACTGTGAGGACCGACATGTGGCAATGTGTATCTTGTTGACTATATTTGGCCACAAACTAAAAATATTTCATGGGGACGCATGGAGTTGCTATTGCGGTCGACACATTTGGCTACCGACTGAATTAAAAACAACAAACTGGTTGCGCCTTAGGCGGTGGCGGCGGGCTCGGAGAGCCTGGGCGACACCGGCTCCACCGTGCTCATCGCCGTGGGCGCGGCGCTGGTGGCGCTGGCGCTGGCGGGCGCGGCGCTGGGCGCGCTGGGCGCGCAGGCGCGGCGCAAGCGGGCCACGCGTGGGACGTACTCGCCCAGCGGCCAGGAGTACTGCAACCCTCGCGCCGAGATGATGCAGCACGCGCTCAAGCCGCCGCCGGAGGAGCGCCTCATATAGCGGAGCGATCGCTTGATAGGTACGTATCCAACGATTTTTACGATCATATCGAAAGTTAAATCCCGATTATAAAAATAATGAGTGTAAAGAGGCCGAAACCGAAAGGCGCTCGTTCACCTCGTCATTGTGATATTGTTTGTTCTGGTCCACACCCGAGAGAACCTTCGAGGTACGGAGATATTGTAGTTCAAACTTCCAACTATATCACAAGTTTTAAATGTTTTAGGTTTATTATAGATACCTCCGTAACCCCTGTTGTACTTACTGCATCCATCAGCACAATGTCTTCAGTACGTAACATTGAATATAAAAAAACACCGTGGCTTTTCACCACAAAAAACAAGTTATTTCCCAGCAATGGCTTTTGCGTACAGTAACTTAGTTTGATGTACAGATTGCTTGGTTGTCGGCTTCGTAAAGGGGCTGTTTACTCCTTGTATACATAAAATCATTCCTTTTCCCCATATATAGACGCAGAAACTTCAGTCTACCACCTGCTACCATCCTTATATACTCGTTTTGCTTCATCCACGTCCATACAACTGAGCATAAACATCCGCCGGCACAAATGTATCATCATAATCATTAAATTATTTTCTTTCTTTCAGATCCGTAATAGAAAATTGAAATCGAACAAAATAAAGAAGATAGAAAGAAAATGAACACGAAGCTCGTCGCATATCAACCAAATGATAACTGTGTGTATGTGTGTCTGTGATGATGTATGTGTGTGTGTCACGAGTGTTCTAGTTGTACCTGTACGTTTTATACATTTGACCGTGAGTGTGTGCGTAACTAACTTAATACTAGCTTTAAGATGTGCGGAGATACCTCCCGTGAAATG
This sequence comes from Noctua fimbriata, assembly GCA_905163415.1. Lineage (NCBI taxonomy): Eukaryota > Metazoa > Arthropoda > Insecta > Lepidoptera > Noctuidae > Noctua > Noctua fimbriata. Next base: position 706,104 of record LR990922.1, read on the forward strand.
TACTTAACTTTACCACACCATACGAATTATATTAGTCTTTATGAATGAGGACGAGTCGCGAGCACACCGCCGTCGCTGGAGCGATATTTGTGCTGTTGTTCGACGTTGGCTCCAGTTTGTACGGGTTTTATATATGATAGTGTTTTGATATAGATATTATATTACACAGTGCAGTTATTGATCTCCAACGACGGTGGCGCCGTCGCGGTAGATTTACTCCTCGTTCGGCGGGTGTACATTTTTTATAAAAATGACAAATTTATAAATAAATACAGACTTAAATAATATAATAATGTAGAATAAAAGCTCGATAATTTTGATATGAAGTTATTTAATGCAATGTCGACTCTGTTTAGGAGCGGCGTATAATGATATATATGTATAGAGAATCTTGTAATCTACTGATATACAGTGCCTGTCTTGAAGGAATTTCGAGTTTTTATCATAAGTATTTGATGAATTTGGTAACTATTGTGTTTCTATAATAATGCAATAAATAGTTGGATAAGAAAAAAAGAGGAGGAAATATTAGATGACTCGTGTACTGTAATCACATGATGTAGATAAGGAATATTTATTAGTAGGCGAGGGCGAGCCGTGCGGCCGCCACACTGCCTCGCGTGTACCTTGTAAGAGAACACTTCGCTGCTGAGGCCCTCGTTGTTACCTCGAACATTCCAAACATTACATTCCAAATGCACTTGAATTAGAGCGACCCTCGATTGGATATTGCAATAATCGGACTGCACCACTGAGAAGTGGGTACTTAGAACAGGGTCCAGGAACTTAATTATATTTACGATTACGTATCAACCATTCGGTATCAAAATCTGATCGAAGGATCGCAAAATTGAACGTGCATTATGCTTTATATATCGATAGAATAACGAATGCTTCAACAGCGTGATATTACTGTCTAGTTTGGTGAACAGAGCGGTGTGTGCAAACACAGAATTTGTAACAGACATTACGCTGCGATATCTACGTACAGTTTAATGAATTAATAACTGAATGGTTACCACCAGGACGTGGGGAATATTCCCCATTGGAGTTATATATAACGTCAATGTATCTGTGAGTCACGAATGACGCCACCTGTACTGGCTGTCCTGCCCAGTGCTGCACAAATCGCTCGGTTTACCATCGTTCTGTATTGTATTAGAATTAAGCGTAAATTAAGTGGTATTGAAAGCGTGCAACATTCTAAATTACAATATAGTGAAGACGCCACTCGTCCGCCACACAAGCCCCGCACTCGGACGCGCCACTGCCCGCGTGTCGCCACGCCAGCGTACCTCGCCACGCCAGCGTACATCGCCACTGTCCCCGTGTCGCCACGCCAGCGTATAGCGCCACAGTCCGCGTGTCGCCACGCCAGCGTATAGCGCCACAGTCCGCGTGTCGCCACGCCAGCGTATAGCGCCACAGTCCGCGTGTCGCCACGCCAGCGTATAGCGCCACAGTCCGCGTGTCGCCACGCCAGCGTATAGCGCCACAGACACACTCGTAGCATCCACACTTTACTTTTTACTTATCATTGGAGCAACACGTTGAGTAAGGCAGCTCTTTCGTTGCACAGTAGTATCACAAGCATCCTAGGGTTAACGTATTCCAGTATAATGTGTAGCAGCAGCAGTAGCAGCAGTAGCAGCAGTGCGCACGGGCCGAGTGCGGCCGGGCTGCGGCGAGCCGTCCGTGCCTTACAACAGAAGTCTGTATATTTATGAATTCTATACACTACTGTAACGACGGTATTAAATGATAAACAAAACATATTCATATACTTCTAGACGATAAGTACATGTAATGTAGGTGTATCATATAGTTAGTTCCGCGTCTGATGAGCTGGCGGTCCGCGCGGACCGCTGCGCTCGTGTACGTAGGTATACCGTGCTCAACTCGCTGCCGACAGCGATCATCTTTATATTTTGATTTAATTGCGTTGTTTTTAAATATTTAGCAAATTATTGTTTATGTGACTTAAATATTCCATTTTGTGATAACTTTTGTTTTTAATGTTTCTTCGGTATATGTTCTTATGTTGGCGTATGTTTGTTCGTAAATATAGAGAAGTGTTCCAAATCAGTATTTATAGATTTCGGCCGTCCGTTAAGTGTATTCAATTCTATTGTATAGCATAGTGTTCTACCCTTTTATCGAACTATTGTACATTTTGTATTATTCAAAGTACACTCACGAGTTGCTCTAATAGTGACTGCAGAGTGAATATGCATTAAACTTAACAAATAGTAAAATAAGTTCAAGTAGGATCTTTAAATCAATGTATTTTCCCTTATTAAACAGTTAAACGAAAATGTCGAATCAGTAATGAAGCCTAGTCTGTAGTTGAAGATTGTATTCACTCTGTTGTAATAACGATGTGTTCCCTCACTGCGCCGTCCACTGCTCCAGGCGCACTCTAGTGTACAGCACCGAGCCTTTTGGCCTTACTCAATTAACGAATATACTATATGAAACTGTTGTTTTCTTTTTTGTTAGACGAGAACTGAGCCCCCTATATAAACTCTAGCAAACACTACTCTTCGTCGATTATATATATGAAGACCAGCTAATCATGGGGAGATGAATATAAAAAAGAATCGAGTTGACGAAAAGATTATACTGAATAATACCTACCTATAATTGGTAAATATATAATTATAATATATTTACAAACGAACTTTAATGAACCTATAATAGTATTTAGTAGAGACGGATGACTTGGCATAATCATTTGAACGCCACTGTCACATAAATGTACGTGTCAAGCAAGATTTTTGAGAGAAAAAAAAAAAAAAGCTCTTGCCCCGTTCGCCAAACCACACAAACATGTAACGAAAAGGTAGGTGAAATGCTGTTTCCGGCGGCCCCGTCAACTTTTGTGGTCTTGCACGGCCTCTGATTTTTCGGATTCATGTGCGTATTGTATAATTATCACTAGTGTCGGTGAAGGAAAACAGTGAGGAAACCAAACATGACGTCTCGACGGCAGTTACAGCCAAGCCAGAGGCCCAGGAGCGGAAGAAAAATCGGCCCCAGTTCTTCTCGAGAGGCGCCCACTCGGTCCTGTGTCTGTTCTAGTGACCTATTTCCCCAATCCGTGTCACCCGCAGGCCACACCCTATGGCAGCCGGAGATTGTTGTCAGTCGCCCGGCGCCCGCTGCGGATAGGGAGAGAGGTTGTATCCTCCCGTTTCTTTTCCACCTCCCACTCCTTTGTAACCGCTTCCTCAAAAAGATCTCGCTTTCCCGAAAAGGAGGCGACGGTGTCCCACATGCTGTTGCTCCCGTCAATGGACTGAACCACTGCGAAAGTGAGAAACTGTCTGCGACAAGATCATAGCGCTGTCTTACCCAGACTGGGCAATCCGCCAGAATGTGCTGTCGTCGGGGCAGTCACCGCAGTGGTGACAACCGGGTGTCGGCTCCTAACCTATGCGGCACAGGCATTTTCTGAAACACCCATGCCCGGAGAGTGCCTGTGTCAGTCGGCAAAGTGAGCGCGCCATGCCCTCTCTCCAGCCACTCCTTCATCACGAGTCTTGAACGTCGCAATAGCGTTCTGTGCAGTGCTGAGAGTCATTGCTCCTATTCCACTACTAGGAGCTAGCGGAGCTCCGCCCTGGCCACCTAGACATGACGAGGCATCGGGTGCTCGCCCGCTGCAGTGCATCCCGGCGCCACAACCAGGTTCAGTGGCGCAAGGAGCGACAAGGTCCCCAGGGCGATGATCCGGCCAAAAGGCTGGCCGCATCGCTCTCAGCAGTATAGCAAGCAGTCAGGTTGTCCTCCCACACTGTAGCGCCACAGACGAGTCCCGCATGGAGCCTGCTGCGTGAGGTATTGGGAAGCGGTGCCCCTATCAACTGGGGTACCAACTGCTGGAAGGGCGGCCTAAGGCCCACCGGCTTTCGAGTCGATGTTGGATCCAGTAGGTGGCGCTTTCCCAGGCCCATGGAAACAGTGGGCCTGAGATTTGTGCAATGCCACCTGGAGTTCCAACCGCCGGATCCTACCTAGACCATGGAGAAGCGCACCGCAAAGCACAGTCATACCCCGTAATATTTTTTAGAACGAAGTCAATCTTTTAATTTATTATTAACAGTTCATTTAATTTTTTTAACACTAAAAGCATCTCGGTGGCGTAGACGGCCGCGTGCTACGACACAGACTCACCCGATTTTAGTATGTCTTAACTGTCCTCCTCTCCCCTCTCGCCGATTTATATTAGTCCTTTCATAGTTATTTTACCTCTGACTTTGCGACGATGTTTAGTGTCTTTATTATAAGGTTGCTTTTGGGTTGTAGCTATCAGAGGTAACCTTATGTTAAAGGAGATTGTTGTTTCAATGCTGTACGGAGACGGGAAGTTAGATCATCGATATTATAAATGATTTTAGTTTACTTTTAGTTTTCGATGATAACATAACAGTAAAGTTTTTGGTAGCAAAGGAAAAAAAACAACAACCGTTCTAGACACGTCCTTTAATCAAATACTGTACAGGCTTTATAGAATATGATACAATAACAACGCGTGCCTTCTGTTGCGCGAACGCACTCGCGCGATCGGTAATGTTATCATGCAACAGTCGCCAGCCGCTCCCGCACGGCAGAGCCACCGGCGACTAGGTCGCGCACACAATGGCGCCACCCGCAACCAGTTCGCGCTCACAATGGCGCCACTCGCGACCAGTTCGCGCTCACAATGGCGCCACCCGCGACCAGTTCGCGCTCACAATGGCGCCACCCGCGACCAGTTCGCGCTCACAATGGCGCCACCCGCGACCAGTTCGCGCTCACAATGGCGCCACCCGCGACCAGTTCGCGCTCACAATGGCGCCACCCGCGACCAGTTCGCGCTCACAATGGCGCCACCCGCGACCAGTTCGCGCTCACAATGGCGCCACCCGCGACCAGTTCGCGCTCACAAAGGCGCCAGCCGCGACCAGGTCGCGCTCACAATGGCGCCACCCGCGACCAGGCCGCGCTCACAATGGCACCGCCGAGCTTTTATAAATGACACTCGACGGAAAAAAAAGTATTGTCATGATATAATCAGGCTAAATGTACAATCGCGGCATCCTCAACGCGAAATTATTTAATAATTAGTTGAGGCGCCGGCGGCGCGCGGCCCGCAGTGAGCGCGACCTCTGATCTATGCTCGCCGACAAGCCACGCGCTCAAGCAAGCAAAGGAATGACTTAGATTTACCTCCTCGCACTATCGAATCATCTGTTAGGTCTTAGGTCCCCCACTAGAGCGGGCGCAGCTTTGTTTGGCACCACACTAAACTATTTATACAAAATTTACAATGAAAATATATAATGGAGGGATTTGGAAGTACTGTTTCGATTACATGGTTCAGTTAATGGGTGACAATTTTTTAATCAATAATAATAATAATTACATCAGTATATCAATAATAAAAGTTCGCGCGTTTCGCAGTCTCGTGCGTCAACACGCGCGCTGACGTAGCACCACTTGTGAGCACTCGAGTGTCACGCTAACATCGCCACAGGCGCGCCGCACGTGCGACACGCGCCACACGCGCCACGTGTCGGCACGTGACACTGACCGGGAAGGCAAGACTACTTGGAAGTTCGCACTATGAGGTAATGTCTGCTCGCGCGAGGTTCGCACTCACAGAGCAACAGAGAGTGGAGGAAGCACAGACGCTACGCAAAATATAGGAACAATCAGTCGTCGAGTAGGTCGTCATTAAATTGAAAAGATTCCTACTTACATTAAAAAGAAATAAAAATTATGTAAATCATACAAAACTTGTCGGATTGCACGAACACAACCATTCTCTGTAGAACTGCTACCGAATAATAATAATTAACATTAAATTACGAGTCGTAAAACAATTATGGCATAATTTATATTACATAAAAACAATAAATATATGTATATGCATTGCTCGTGGTCCCCGCGGGACTTATATAAAAGCTAATACACAGTTAGAGCAGGTCGGTGTGAATCTCTTGTAATACTGTCCACAACAACATCACAGGCGCGCGTCACGACACGACACGACACGGCACGGCACGGCACGGCACGTACGGAACTACACGCAGGGACCGGTACGGCACGCACGGATCGGCACGGCACGACACGCACGGGCCGGCACGGCACGACACGCACGGGCCGGCACGGCACGACACGCACGGGCCGGCACGGCACGACACGCACGGGCCGGCACGGCACGACACGCACGGGCCGGCACGGCACGACACGCACGGGCCGGCACGGCAATACACGCACGGGCCGGCACGACGCGTGCTCAGGTATCCTCCGGCCGCGCGGCGTTGCTCTCTCACGCCGTTGGCTACCTGTGCGCATGAGAATAGCAGTTAACTGGCTGTGTTCATACGACTTGCAAGCCCTGGACGAGCTCAATGCTCTGCGACAACGTGGCCACACTGCTCAACCAGTTATGCTGATAAAGATACATAGAGTATTCAGTATTGCACACCACAAATTTGCTAACAATATATTTAGACTATGGGTAATTACTACAATGGGAGTCTCGGACGTAAGGAGTTCTTTGGCCTTTGTATTCGTACAGGTCCTTTTATATGTCGCGAGTCCCTATGTACAGTTAGAGTCGCAATGCATGTATGACCTATTGTCGTGCGGATGCAGCACCACCCGCTGGTAGTCGCGCCGCGCCAGCTGCTGGCGCTGCCGCGTGCCCAGCTCGGCCGTGCCGTCGCGCGTGATGAACAGCTGCAGGCCTGACGCTGGAATATGAACGACAAGCACATTATTAATAACATATTTTACACAGTCTCACTTATTTCCTTTGCGTGAGTATCGTCGCATCGCGGGTACATGTGGCATCGCGGGTACATGAGGTATGCTTTAAGAGTTAGACCATGCCCCGAGTGCAGAGAAAACGAATGAAAGAAATAGTCCGCACTCGCTGTCACAAGGCGTGCCTCCCTCGAGCGTGGAGCTCGTGCACTATCTCGCGCACGTCACCAGACAACTATAAACTGGTGAATGACAAATTTGTCTAACCTACTAGCGTGATAGTAAGGCCCTGAACTACACTTGATAGACACTCAGTGTTATTAAAAAGTGACGATATTCGGAAGTGGGCCTTCCTTCATGACTGAAAGTGAGAGAGGGAGAGGTGGGGAGAGCGTGAGAGCGTGTGTGATGAAGTTACTCACTCTCGGCGGAGTCTTCGACGGCCTGCTTGAGGTCGGTGGCAGCCAGCAGCTCGTCGATGAGCGAGTCGGGGTTCACGCGCGTGTTCTCCACGCGGCCTGACGCCACGTGCTGCAACCGTTACATTATAGCATGGTCATCATGTTACATTATGAGCAGCTAACGTGATGTATGTTATGTATGTCTTGCCTTACATAATCACATCTCAAACTAATCAGATACATGACAGCTGTGAAATAATAGTAATAATAATCATATAACATAGCAGATGAAATGTGGCTGCTCTGCAGGTCATCTGTCTTACTTTTTGGCGATACACAGGCGATATTCTGTTTTAAATTCATATTATGATAAACGCAAAAGCCACTCTGCCTATCACCATTTCACGTTTTAATGGCTGAACGAAGATTAGCACACAGGTAGACCATGGCCTGGAATAGGACATATGAGGAGACTTTTTATCCCGACCCGTTTCCGAGGCATAATTTCCGACGATTGCGAGTGTGAAGCCGCGGGCACTGCGCCTATACTAGTAGTGCTAGGCTGGTGTAGTGGTGTAGTGGTGTAGTGGTGCAGTGCGACAGTAGACAGACCTGCGCGTCGTCGTTGTCCTGCTGCGTGAGCGCGGCGCGCTTGCGTCGCTCGAGCGCTGCACGCGCGCGCTCCAGCGAGCCGCCCTCCGACGCCGACGCCGTCAGCGAGCCGGACGACGGGTTCCTGCGACACACGACACACGACACACTTAGCAACGTCGCACACACACCACACTAATATCATACTTATTTGGATTATTTATATTTGTTAACCAACGTTTCTACAAATTTATTATTCCTTTTTCTATGAATCGCTGAATCAAGAGGATGCAAAGAGGGCGGTCTCAAATTCGTAATCCACTTTTGATTATTGTAGCACCGACAATCGGTTATACGCAATTTATACAAAATCCTCGGTGTGTGGAGCCTTATTGAAATATTAAATTCCAAAACTGTAACACTATTCAGGCGATTTACTATTAGGTATATCCCTACTACAATATCAATAATAAAAAATATTTTACAAACTAATTTTAATTAAAAATAAGGGATTACCTTATTTATTGCCTGATAATGTTTGTATGCATTTTATATGAAGCGAATTATAGATATAATATGCAATGCAAACCCATGCATCAATCAATGTTATTGGCACCCTCAGCATGCATATACAGCATTAAGTTTACATAAAGCATAATATAATATACAGTAAGTATGTACAGACAGTAAAATAGACTGAAAATAGTCATGCACCGCGCAAATATATAATATCTGCATTTAAATACAACTATGGACCTTATTGTATGGTCCTATATTTAACACAAAGTAAAAAGAATGCCTCAATTATATCAAAATAATCTATGTTCTAATAAAGCTAGAATGAAATATGCTCAATAATACCAAATAATATTTTATTAAGAAATTGCCAAAATCTTAATATCTAACAACTTTACAACATCACAAATAAGCTTGGATACATAGATACGTAAGTATAACCACAACGAACGGGACAACATCTAAGGGTACGTAGATCCGCGCGTCTCCCGCACGCCGCCCTCATGCAGGTACGACAAGCTGAGGTCGCGGGCGTGCGGCGACGCGCGGATCGTCCGCTTTGTGTACGTGTGCAGGTGCTGCAGCACTAACAGCGCGGAGCTGGGGCGGCGCGGCAGCGAGCCCGCCCCGCCGGCCCCGCCCCCCGAGCAGGCCCCGCCCCCCGCGTCCCGCAGCGCGCCGCACGCGCCGCACTCCGCGCCGGCCCGTCTGCACACCACGCACTACGTCAGCCGTCGCTTACATACACATGGTACCGACATTAGCCCGATACTGACAGAAGGTTTCTTATCGACTAAATACTTATAACAGAGGAAGACCGCGGCACACGGAAGAACATTCACAGTTAGAAGACAGAACAGAGGAGAAAAACTAAAACAGACCAAAGAACCCGCCGAAACCACCCGCAACCGTTAGTACGCGGCGGACATTACCGGAGGACAGGACGGGACGGGACGGGACGGGACGGGACGGGACGGGACGGGACGGGGCGGGACGGGGCGGGACGCAAGCGGGCGCGGGCGGCACTCACCTCACGTGCTCGGTGTAGCTGTGGCGCAGCGTGGGCACCAGCTTGGCGAGCGGCTCGGCGTCGCCCTTGGGCGTGGACGTCAGCGCCGGGCCCTCGTTGAGCGCCCGGTTGGACAGGCTCCTGAACCGGTGCCGGATGTCGATGCAGTCCGACGAGCCCAGGTCCACCTCGGGGTCGGACGGCACGCAGTAGAACTCGTCCTCTATGCAGCCGGACAGTCTGTTCGCGTTGGACACGAGCGAGTTCTTGCGGTGCGCCAGCGGCGTCAGGAACGGGAAGTTGTTGAACAATTCCTCGTTTTTCTTGTTCTTCTCGAGCAGCGCAGGGATGGTGTTGAGCGACTTCTGCTTGAAGATCTGGAAGTTGGTGAGCGGCTCGACGGCGGCGCTGATGATGGTGGCGGCCACTTTCTTCTTCTTGTCGAAGTACGTGGGCATGGCGAAGGAATTGTCGTGTCCGTTGACGAGCGTGGCATCGGGCGTGCAGTACTCGTCGCTAGCGGGCGAGTACGCGGCCAGCGCGTGGCGCGGGATGACGTCGGGCGGGCCCGTCAGCGTACTGTTGGGCGTGAGGTACAGCTCCGAGCTCTCGCTCACGCTCGTGCGCTCCAGGAGCAGCTTGGCCAGCGTGCGGCCGGCGTGCTTGCAGGACGGGGAGGGGACCGACAGGGTGCATGTGCTGCTGCGCTCGGTGCGCTCAGTGCGCTCAGTGCGCTCAGTGCGGACGCTGCGGGGGCGGCGGGGAGGGGACGAACGAAAACATAAAAAATTAAATTAATACAAGCTAATAAATAAAAGTGGCGAACCGAAATAAATAAAATTAGTTACCGTGCGTAACACAATGTTAATAATAAATGAACATAAAGCGTAAACAATGGACACTGTACAGTTTTCGCACGAGGTGACGGCGCACGCGCGTGCCATGCAGCCGGGGGGCGGTGATGACGTCACAAACGAACACACTTGCCGTTCACATGGTAGTAGCCGATCATCATCATACCTCGACGTCTCCGACTATCACTATTTAGTTCCCGCACCACAAATTTCACAAACACAATGGTAATAATAAACACCTTATGCTAGTGACAAGCGCTAAGGCTCGGGTACCGTCACCGGTGCAGTTAGCCTAGCCACAGCGGACGGCACATAGGGCAGTTCACCTGTTGTGATGCGGCCGGCCCGAGTCGCCGGCCGAGTCGCCCTCCGAGCTCTGCCGCGAGTGCGCGGACGCAGCCGACGAGCTGCCGTAGCCGGACGCCTGCAACACAACGTTACACATTATATGGTGATGGTCAGAGACCTAAAACCCGCTAAATAAACAAATTTTATTCACGGTCAGTCCAAAACAATATTTTTTGATTAATTGATCTATTGCATGAATAATTGTAATTACTAATTTGTATATTTAATTGCGATAATGATAATCTATTAATTGATCTGAGTTTTGATATGTAACTAAATGTTTCATAAATAAAGTAAATGTTTACATAAGCATTTATGCCGAATGGTAAAATATGGCTGAGCTTTAATGTAAAATATATCATAACAATTATTGTGTTTTACCAATATTTGGAAAATATCACACATTGTGAACTAGTGATATATTTTAGGTGTTACAGTGAGTTGACATAATATTTAGAGGAGACGGTCGACAACGATCAACTGCAGTCCGGTAGCACTCTATACATATAGTGCCCGATACATTTAAGATTTCTTGACTTAACACTGTACATCTATAATGATGAGTAAAGCCAGCCATGTAGTGGTCCATACCTTGCTGCTCATGTCGCCGGAGGTGTTGGAGGAGTTCCTGGAGTGCGTGTGCTGCTGCTGCTGCAGGCAGGCCGCGCACGAGCCCGCCGCGCCGCCGCCCACCGCCGCCAGCATTGTTAGACCTGCGAGGAGGAGAGGCCAAGTCAAAACCTTATACATATTTCCTGACTGAAAAAAAAATATGTTACGTTTTTGACAGTAGCAGCTAAGTAGGCACTGGGGGGGGGGGGGGGGGGGCAAAAATATAAAAGTGGAGTGAAGCAGGAGTAACAACTCGGGAGTCTGGATTTGTGCCTTGTTTATGGAGAAAAGCCACCAATAGTATGAACACTTAACTGGCGTGATGGCGTGTTCAACTGTCAAACATTTGCTTTATTTTCAGACAATTTTGCCATGATGATATGGTATTTTTATTTCATGCTTCACCAAATTTTCCTAACTCATACTTTGATGGCTATTTCAGTCATTGTCTGGGGGATGACCAGGCACTTACCGGGGTGGTCGGGCGCGGAGGTACCGAGCGGCGAGTCCTCGCCGTCAGGAGTGGGCAGCTCCGACGAGGGCATCAGCGACAGGGGCTGCGAGACGCTACCCTCTGGGAACACATACATGTAGCTGTCAGTACAGAATAGAAGCACACAAATATTATATCGGTTGAATAAAGTAACACAAGCCTAAAGAGACGACACTGCTGTGAAATTTTCTCCTGTTCTCTCTGTTCTGATTCTGTCTAAATAGTTAGTACTGTTCTCGTCGGTTGGGTTCTGTTCAGTTATATTTATGACAGCCCCAATGAAACTCACCGTGTCTCAACTGAGGCATTATGCGGTATTTGTTCGTTAAACAAGCGCTTTGACTTTATGTATTGTATATTCAGAGTATCTCCATGGGCGAACGTACCGTAGTTCTTCTTCTTGGTGAGCGAGCCGAAGCCCGAGGAGGCGGTGGAGGAGGCGCAGTCGTCGTCGGGCTGCGTGCCGCCCGCCACGCTCTCGGAGCCGCTGTCGCCGCCCGCCAGCCCGTCCGCCGCCTCCTGCTTGCGCTCCGGCCTAGAAGCATACGCTACATGTTATAGAGAAGCAAGCACGATACGGCGCACATACATCAACATAGGCACTTTATATAGCACAACAGCCCGTACGTCCTGAAGGGTCAGGTTAGGTTAGGTTAGCCGCCAGTACACCCACAGTTGGCTATTTATAACGAAGTCCCATGGAACAGAGAGTGAGCCTATTGCCGTCAACCTGGCACAAATCCAAACTCCGGGCTTCTATTGAGAAACTCCTAATGGAAAAACTCATAACACTCTATCACTCAAACTTGGGAATCGAACCCAAAACCTCTTGCTTAGCAGTAGCGCTTGCGTTTACCATTAGACCACTGAGGCACTTAATATTTATGTTCAGCATAAAGGACATGTCTCTCGTGTGCAACGTACACTTTGAAGAGAGGATCGCCGGAGATCATGTTCATCTTGATGCGCACGCGCAGCACGGAGTTGTCTTGCCGCCGACGAGGGTCGTAGCCCTCCAGCAGGCAGCGCCGCGTGGTCTCGCCCGCGCCCGCCAGCTCCGCCAGGTTCACGTCGCAGAAGCCCAGCTTCTGGTATGACCTACCGCCTGGAATACAACGTTCTTACTATGTTATTGGATGGCAAACAAGCAGTAGGCCCGCCTGATGATGAATGGTCACCACCACCCGTAGACATTTGCAATAACAACAACAACAACACTCATTTATTTCCAGGCGACTTTAGCCCATAGATATAATCCTTACAGACTAACAAACAAATAATAAAACACAAAAGCGAAAATACGATAGCATAAGATAGGCAAGTTGTCGGTGCTTCTGATGCATCGGAGACACGTATTTAAGTATTACCAATGAGATACAAAAAAATGATAAACCATGGTTTTAATTAAATTAACTCGGCACTTAGCATAAGCCTCTCTTATTTTTACAGACTGCAAAAGAACAAGTTTGCAAGTAATAAACGATTAATTCAAAATACAGTTTAAGCCGCACAAAAAATGCATAAACGTAGCAATAATACAGAATAAAACATAAAATTGTGTAAAGTTATTTATGAAAGAAATGCGAAACTGTAAGGAGTGTCCCAACGGATAACAACGTGGAACATTCATGATTTATCTAAGTTAAAAGTCGGTCCGCTGCGACTGCATAAACTTGCACCACTCGGATTCATCGAATAATTTGCGAATTTTCTTACAAAGCGTACGAGTTTGAATCCGCGGCCGGGCGCTACTTCCAGCGCTTCGTCCGACTTGCAAATATATGAACGTTACTGAATCGCACTAGCTTTCAATGTTCTATATTCCAACGTTAAAGTTTACACGAAAACATTTAAACGGGTCAAAGGGAGCTGAAAGTCGTTGGAATGATTCACGCAAATGTTTGCTCATACTTTTGTCAGCGTTCCTGGGTGACGTGGGCGGTGGGCGGAGGTTGTGTATTATTAATTCGGGGCTGCGAGCTCAGATAGCTACTCATTAAAATTAACAAAGGTTCGCTTTGTTCAATGGGCGCGCTCATTAATATAATTGAAAGCAGAGCGGTCAATGTGTGGTAAGCTGAAATTCGGATTGTCCAGATTTTTTGGGATTACTACACGCCTTAACGGCTCAACGGATTTCGATGAAATGACCTAGGTTACTTTTCATCCCGGCAGTACATTCACGTGGGATAATTTGCGACCTCAACGCGGACACACACAGGCAGAAGTTCTTCAAGTAGGGAATCTCCTGATGTGATCGGGTCTGATGTGGGGGTCGTCTTACCTTTGCACTCCTTGCGCACGGACACCCTCATGAGCGCCGGCTCCAGCACGCCGGTGCTCGCGTTGGCGCACATCTTGCAGACGAACGAGAACTGCGCGTTCCACCGCACCGCGTGGTTCCGTACTTCCTCTCTGTGGACAACGCAACAAATGACAGTTAATAATCGGACTCAAGCGAAGTCAGAAAATGAGGTGATCAAGTAGTACTAGTAGTCTTCAGTACGGTATGGCATAAAAGGAAAGTAAATCAGGCAGAGAATCAGTTACTTAGTGAACGTTATGATTTCATGACAGTCGCCTAAAACGCCCGCCTTTTACCAATTCTTAGGGCGCTTGTACACGCTAAGAAATTGCACCGTGTCTGCTGCAGATAGGACCATTTCATAATGTACACGACAAGAATTTTGTCGGATCTAGGCACGAAAACTTATCTTCCTTAATATTACTTCGCGCGTCGGGTTTAGCGCAGACAAGATTTTTTTTTTGGTCCGCGCCGATGCAGTGTACACAGTCCGTGTGTAGAAACGACACGAAATTCTTGCATAGGCCCGGCGACTCTTCTTAGCGTGTGATTTCTTTCGTTATATGTCCACAGATCGTTCAACATTTTCCGAGGCGCCGTTTCACTAAAATGTATTTCGATCCCGAATTCACGACACCGTCACCTAATTTCCAGCTCGTATTTCCTATATTGCCCCACACTCGCACAGTCCTGGCGGCATCAACTCGACGCGGAAGTCACGGCTGCGCGGTGCGCGTGTGCCATTCAGTTGCACTTCGTTATAACTACTACAGGTGAGCGGTGTGGTACACATACGCTGATAATATGACCTACTATAATATGGCGAAGTGAACAACTTGCCCCTATTCGATGTCACAACTGTCAAAAGTTCGAATATTATTTTGTCTAACTACAGGCTCTCACAAACCGTGGCGCGGTTTTGCGAAAACTTACTGCATTCTTTTGCAGCTTTGGTAATTGACTGCGAAATTGGCGTTTGAGTATAATAGCCTTTCGGTATATTTACAGCTGAAAAACTGTCAGGAGTTCCAAGCCCATTGATGCTTGCATAAGGCATGTATAATGGATGTCTGCAGCATTGATAACACCAGCTACCATAAACACCCCTTTAACAACTTGTTAACTTTTACTATAACGATGATTTACGAGATACCGTCGCACGCGCCGCGTTCACCACGGTTGAGCAACTACAGCATCTCCGATTATGAAATCTTCTGATGTTACTGACGCATAATGCAATGCGCATGAAGGAGATATAAAACTGGAAATATCAAGAAAGTAGTTCTTATAATCCTTCTTCGTGATAGATTAACACAAAGTTAACGACCGACTCGCAGCTTATCTCACGACAAACAGTTGTCAAATTGAGGAAGCGAAATTATCTTGAGCTTAAGCGGTGGACAGACTAATAACAGTACGGAACTTCCATCATTTAGATATTTGATCTAGGGGTCCAAGTTTGCTAATAAAACAAAATAAAACCTCAGTAATGTTAGTAAGTGGGAGGATTAGGATAATGGATAAAGTAAACCTCTTAACGCAATGTATCAAATCGTTATAGTAGTTGCGACCAGTTTGTGTGTCTGACCGTTTGAACAGCCGCACTGCCACAGTCGGAGCCAGCCGGCGAGCATTAGCGCAGACGACTGAGTGTATGCACTTACAGCTAACAGCTCGGTGTGAAGCTAACGGCCTCCATCGTGGCCTGCTGTTAATGTCGACTGCGACACTTGGAACATCGCATGTGGAAAAAACTATTAAGGCTAATTGAATTGGCTTAAATGGTACTTATAAAAAATAAGTTGTTGTTTACTTGCCGGTTGCTGTTAACATCATGTATTAGCCATACGTTAGTTATTAGAGTCCATAATTGTGTGTATAATAACCTCGGTCACGCACGCTTCTGAAGTTTAGCCTAAATAAATATCGATCTAATGGCCATACAGTGTAATGTAACAAACACGTTGGTCTGGGAACGAATTGTGACAGTAAGTGGGTCGTTCTGTCGTATGAACGAAGCTTGTACAATTTATTGTACACATGTCTCGGCATAAGTAGCAGACCGCGCGATAAACCTACGAGCCGCACAGTCTGCGCTCTACGAAAAATGCGGCACTGTGACGTGGCGCGAATGAGGAACAAACGGTCTGTTAGCATAATCGAATACAGTGGACCCTTGGGATTGCTGGAACCGGTTCGTCTAAACTTAATTTATCTGTGCAACAACGTTGTAAAATTAATGAAAACGGTTTTGCTACAGCAATCAAATATAATAGCCTTAAAAGACCGAACCAAAATAAAATCGCCATATCTAAGTGACAAATTTGAAAACCAGTCGATTCTCAAGTACACACAGCCAACATCTAACGGTTTGTATTCCAAATATTGAACTACACTATCATAAATACAAAGTTTGAGTGACCTGACCTACGTATGGTGGCGTTGTCCCACATAGCGGTGGAGGCGTCCCAATTCCGGCGGTCACCGATGTACCTAAATGGTAATGAGAATGTTCGCGTGCCGGACGGGGCCACTTCCGCCCGCTAATGGCCCTTGTGATAATACAGCCCGTACTTAAGATAATGGGAGTTTTATTTCGTTCACTTTTCGGAAGCTTTGCCCTTCAGGTGCAGAGACAGTTTATCGCGCTAAGACAAAGTGGTGTTGTGAAGGGTCGTCCGCGGCACGCGCTTACGTCTACAAAACATTTCCAGTTTAGGATAACAATTCTTATTACCTCTGAATGCATATTTAAGGATCGACTTATCGTTCATTTTGACATCAGGATGTTTTATCTAAAGAGAGACCGCCATGTTTCCACCGTTCTTTATGAATTTCCATGGCAGGCAACACAACGGCGGCCTCACCTAAACAACGCTGCGGCTAGTTAGCTCATGTTTACGAGGCAGTTCTCCGACCGACGGCGACGCCCGCATCACGGGCGCTCCTTCCACTCTTATCGAGATTAATACCGTTTCTGCTAAGTGGAAAACGAACGTCAGTCTCGATCGACACGATGCGAGGAAGAACACCAACGTTACTAACCGAAAGTAATTAATGTTACACCAGTTTGTTTTTACTTAGATTCATTAACGTTCTCGAAACTTGTCTCAAGGTTGAGGATTTTTGAGGAAGCACGTTAACCATTCCGGTGATCTAAGTATAGAAACATACCGTGGCCTGTTGAACAATCATTGTGTTTACATTTGGTGCTAGAGGACCAGAGGCCCACTTGAAGATAGAAAGTAAACATGTGCAGGAAACGTGAGTTAACTGAGTATGTTCCGTACTGGGGGTCATGGCTACCTCACGTGGCCCTTCAAGTTATCCATTTATAATCAAGTTATCCATATAAGAATACCACGGCCTCTTCGTCGCATGACCTTTGCGAGGTCAATATTAACGCTGTTGACGCGGCCGAATTCTGGTTGTAGCTTATAGTAATTGAAATAGAATCATCGACACGACGAAATAACACAAAAATTAAATTTAAAATTTAAAAAACCTCCATCGCAACAAAGAAAAGCAAACAAACATTTGAAAAGCCAATAAAATGGCTGAGCCGGTTTTGATAAAACATGTCTAATTGTATTGTATTGTTGTTGTGTTGTTGCATGTCTGTTGTTTGTACATCATTCGCTTTCATTTGATACCCCACTTGAGTATATTTGAAAATATTCGATTTTTCATCCCCCAAATCTAGTAAATGGCTACACCGATTTTGATACAACATGTTTAATTGTAATATACACATCATGCACTTTCATTTGATACCCCACTTGGGTATATTTGAAAATATTCGATTTTTTTATACCCACTTTCATCCCCCATATCTAGTAAATGGCTGCATCGATTTTGATAAAATGTATCTAAGAAACATCGCCAATGAAACAAGCTTTCAAATAAAAAACCTAATACGAAACTGCATCCAAATCGGTTCACTCGTTTAAGAGCTACGATGCCAGAGACACACACACACATTGCGGTCTTATAACTTATAACACACCTCTTTTTGCGTCGGGGGTTAAAAAACTAGCAAGTTCATGGAAAAATTTAAAAAGTAATCGTTCCCCTCGCGTGTTTTGTTTTTCAAGTTTGAAGGCTTGGTAGTTGAGTTTTTTGACCGTGTTATAATGATCTTGGTGCAAGGCCCGATACGTATCTCTACGGTCAGCCGCGCTGGCCCTAGCGAAGTTATACGTATGCCAGGCGTCACGGACACCGCACCTGACCGCTAGTTAATCATTGGCAATTATAAGCTTCTTTTAGTTAGCCACTAGCCACGCGCCGATTAATGCGTTTTATATGTTGTTAGATACAATATACGAGGAGGCTAAGTTCATCGGGCCCTTGGGAGGAGCAATGACCTCCTTTGAAACGTGAGCCTGAGTAATCGCTCTATGAAAATTGTATTTACATGGCCTTAACGTTTCCTTTAGGTAAAATATTACGTAGATAAATAAAGTGAGTCGGATATTAAAGAATTATGCAATAAAAACCTAATCAGATAATGTATTATTTTTATCAAGGCTTCGATAAATAAAATCATAAATGATTGAACAATCAAACATTTCTATAATTGGCTTGCCTATAGTGGTTAATGGTATAAGTGGTTTTTTATATCTACATATTTATTATAAGAGTAGTCGTGGTGAAAAATACCTAAGAAATTGTGTGATGTATCGCGAAACACCTCGATTGCTATGCATGAAAGTATAACGGATTACGAGAACAGCACTTTCGATTAACTTAACTGTTAGAACAAGGTTGAGATTAGCTCATATTCACTATCAATGATGATGACTATCATAAGTCGAGATGCTAATGCATGTCCAACGTTTGTCCAGTGCTTGCGTCAATTCCGCGTGGTTAAGAAATGATGTGGCAATTAACTTACAGTTTCACAAGTAAATAAATGAATAGTAAATAATGCGATTATTATGCGTTTCGTAAGAGTAACCGCTTGCTTGGTGTTTATTGTGATATGCGTATTATTATAAGTGTCTAGTCGAGCATGTCGATGCCACATTTCACCGCCAGATGTTTGAATGCACTCGGATGAACCATAATGTAAAAAAGTAGTCATGATTACAACTTTAACGATGACAGACTTGTATTCATAAAATCTCGGGTTAGCTCGTATTAAACATAGCAGCACAGTAGCACTTTAAAGTAGGGTTTCATATCCAAGCTAAACACGACTCTGTAACCAGAATCTGTGGTCTATTAAGGGCATTACATTGCTCGATGACCTTGATGATTTGATCCCTGTACTGGTTTTTGTTGACTTGCCCCGCACATTTCGCAAAATTTCGGGATATTTATTATTTAAAAATATTAAAAGAAATAACAGAAAAAAAACAATACAGATTGTTAAGTATATCATTACATATTTGTTGTTACAAAATTCATGCCGATCTATTCAGCCGTTACAGAGATAATTTACAATTAAGGTTGAAAAAGGACCTATTTTCTACGATTAACCAAAAAAAATTGAGAAGGTTTATTAAAATTTTAAACAATACAATTTCTTTGTGATGAATTTAACTATAACATACTTTTTTTACACGGAAAACGCACGAAGGGATTCATCAACAAATTTCTTTGAACATACGCTGTTTTTGGGATTTGAGCCATAATGCCCTTAACTAACGAATTGCCGTTCAACACAACATTATAAAAGCAATAAGGAATGAATCATTTTGCGAAACATAATAACACCGAGCACTGTACGAGTATTTACACAATGTTAATTAGTGAAACTTCACGCTCTAGGACCTAATGTCGGCGAAAACTGCATTAGTGGTAATATACATCATACAAATTGTTTATAATAATTCCATTAGGCAGGTATTATGTGGCGTCGCACGCGCATTACTGCAAATAAAACAGACAGTAAAGACCGCAGGGACACTGTAATGGCGTCATGCGTGAGAGTATATGCGAATGCTGCGTGATAGACGATATGCGCTCAACTTGACTGTGCATATATTAATACTTTACCGTGTTAATGGTCTGTATTGACTATTGAGTGGTTTCAGGAAGGAATGTTACGCATTAAGTTACTGCGCCATTTTAAACGGTTTAAGTGGAAGATTGTCCAAAATAGAAGTGGCTGTGCGAATTCCCCGCTAGAAAACAGTGTGGGTTTGTTCTGGTGCAGTCCGGTTTAGAGCATAGCTCCAAACTTATTTGAATGAAAATATAGGAGAACCAGTAAATACAACAGTAACACGCTCGATGTTGCTTCTGATGTTGTCTTGAATCACTTACCATAATGGAACTTAGAACATTTTGAGAATGCACACATTACACATATCCATCAATGGAGACTAACGTACTACTGATGGTGAAACTTACTGAACAGGATTAAAAATAATCTTGAAAGAAATACCGGTATTCCGAAATAACAAGCATAATGGCCAAGGCACACAAAGCCCAGCGTATTGAAGATGTACACGTTGCAACAGCCGGCCCCATTCCTTCAGTTTACGAGGCGCGCCGCACTGCGCGAGCGCAGCCGTGCTTTATGAGGTGATGCGAGACGAAGATTTAAAGCTATCATAAACTAGACAGGAATTCTTGAAAGAAACAAGCGTGTGGGAATGGACATAAATTGTTTTGCAACAGGATTGCATTTCGTCTTCCGTATCCTAGGTGCCAGTGCCACCCACCCTCCTGGCCTGACTATACTCTTCCTAAAGAGCATGCTCTCTAATCATAAAGCTCTACGGTGTTTTTCTTCATCAGCCTTTAGACTTTTGACCAATCCACCATTCCAACCGATAGCTTCGTAAATTCTCAATTAAACACAAATGCATTCTCTTCTACCTAAATACTGCCAGCCAATGACCCAATATGTAGCACGTACGATTCGCGTGTATTGTGCAGTCGCAGATCAAAGGCACGGCGTGTGTACTGTGCAACGAGAGCAAGGTCGGCAGATGTCGCGGTGTCGGGTCATCGGGTGTCCGGTGTCGGGCAGATGGCTGGCCGCACCGCGACACTCGACACTGCTTGCAACCAGACAGGCTTGGCAATTATACTAGTACACGTTAGGTAAACTTGTTTTGGGAGTGTATGAACATTTTGTCGAAGTAATTTTAAAGCTAAAAGATTCAAATACCTCTCGCAATATGTGAAGAAAAGTGCTTACGGAGAGTGTACGCTATCTAAGTTGCGCACGAGGTTACTGGAACTGCGAACGGTACAGCACGTAAGCGTTACTTCAGGTGAAACCATTATGGTCATGGAACTGTAGACATCCATTCAATGTTTGCAACTTGTGAGAGGTAAACAACTGTTATCATCACCACTTTGCTTTCTTTTGCTGAAAGATTTGCTATGGAAACGAAGCAACATAAAATACGTAGGTAAAGATGATCCGTAATGAATGTAATAAACTAATAACTAACAAAACAAATGCATGAGGCTCTAATGGGGTCTTGGTTTGCGGTTTGTTTGTCGTTAAGTAAGCAGAAGTACTGAGTAATAAGTAAGAAATTTGTGGCATTAGGTCGTCGTTCTTGCATGACTTAAGTTACTAAATAGTGTTTATACTTTTATGTAGTCCTTAGTGCAAAAAGATTACAGAAAGGGAAATCCCTTATGGTGCAATAGGAGTAGAGAGTTCTAATCCAAATGATATCCATATGACGTGTTTATGGCTCATAAAATAGTTAACAACAGATTTATCCTTCTCTTCTCCGTTACAGCAGTGTCCTAACAAAACAGCTTGATGGATTCATTACGCATTATGATGATTAACTTATGTTTAAGCCCTTGTAACGTTCGTGACGTCAGCCGGGGTGGCAGTTAAAAGGATCATCGTAATCCTTCGCTGATGCTCGGTGAAGGACGAGGGTCGACCACAACTAATTCCTGGTTATTCGGGTTGAAGGTCACATTTAAATTCCATTTTGACGCTAATTAATGAAATTCTAACTGTTAATGTGAATAGTGGAAGTTAAAGCTACAAAATGTCTGGTAAACTAACAAAAGTACAGGATAAAACTGTATTTTTAGGTCTTCCTAGTATCAGCAGCATTCAACCTGGTCGCGGTCTACGTTTCGTAAGACCGTTTAGATAAAAGGTTCAGCAAAAGGTGTAAAATAAAAGGTTCGTGCGACTCAGTCTTGCGGAACGAGTAATATACGACAGCTGAAATTGCTCTGCCGCTGCTATCCTCCTTTACGAGCATAGCACGGTGTACCGGCGAGCTATGAATGTAGTCCGTATAGCAGAAACATAGACATCACGACCCATAGACTATAGAGCTAATAATAGTCAAGCCAAAACTGGCATGTCTAATAAATACCTAATCCCAATTAAGGAAGTAGACACCCCAAAAACAGAATTGGAAATGAGTGAGGGACCTCATAGCTAGTTGAGCTTTATTCAGTCCCTGAATAAATAATGAATAGGGTCGAACAACCGAAACGAATACAGGGCAAGATTTTCTTGAATGTAGGCACTATAAATGTGCGTGACTCAGACACATTAAAGAGGAGGGCGTAAACCATTGATAATTGTAATATTTGTTATAATTACAATAGAACAGATGCAAATCATAATAGTGATCCAATCAAGTCCCAGATTCCAGACATTGTTCTACAAACACGTAACTATAGTATTATATCAATACACAATTACATATTTCTGAGCCAATTTATCTGTTTCTAAGCAATCCTTATGATTTACGAAGTACCCCTAAGCCCCTCCGCTTGATACAGCTTAGTCGAATGATTTATTAAAATAACAGTATTATACCTTTTCCCACATTTATGGCAACAGAAAAACAAAGTGTTATTGTAAAAGTATTTGCTGTTTCATCTGCGGTTCGTAAACTATATATTTGTTTACAAGCTTGGCTACACGACTCTTCTTCTCTTGGGTTTTGTTACCAACTAATATAATTCTGAATTGTTCTTCCACGTAAATTGAGTAGAACGTGTCGTATTTCTGCGAAATGTAGAGCCAAAAACTCATTAGCAACTTTGATTTCGCTAGGAGTAAAATCCGTTTTAATTTTTTTTCATGTCATGTTTTATGTAAGCCTTCGACGCAGCCTCATGAGTCAGCCGCGTCCGATACGCACCATGCGGTATTTCCACTTGGCTAGCTTCTATGACGTAGTCGCAGCGCTACAGTCCAGCATTGTCATCATTACGGCATACTTGCATTAAGACACGCTTCTCAGAGCATTCGAGTATTGAGACCGAGAGCAATATCCGCAGATCGTATAATATTATACTGTTACTTTAATATTAATAGATGCGCCAATTTCAAACTCTATATGCAGATGCTACATGGAGTGTGTGGGACAATACAAATCAGGATATTAGCTGAATAGTTTTATAAATGACTAGGTCTATGTTATACAGTGGAAGAGCGGTAGATTGGATGCAAAATGGATTGCTTCTAGGCAATAAGTCATTACTGTATGTATTTCGGTTTCGGTTTCCCTCGTCATGAGCATCACATCCAGAAACATCGCGCGTTCGCATCATGTTCACGCCTACGCGGGCTGCTTAATTGAATGTCAATCAATGCGGAGAATGTTTGACACTCGATGCGACGCGGACGAGCTCTGCGCTCTGCGGTACATGTTACGAGACGCAAGCGGGAGAGAACTATTCAATCATTAGTTCGTCAGCTAGTATTTACGTTACACCCAGACGAGTTTAGAATACTATTTTAAATATTTTCTGATTGTGTTGTTTTCAACCATTCGAATTTCAGAAACCACACGTACCCACTGAAAACAAAAAGCAATTCTAAAACGAAGCAAATTATACTCAAATCAATCCACACCCGTTGCCGTCCAGAATCAGTAATAACAATTAACGATGTAGTATCAACAAACAAGCAAGTACGCAACCACAAGGATTGCTTGCAGTAAACCGACGATCAGCAAACAGTAGGTAGCCTCTGTAGCGTTCGTTAGGAATAGGTCGAAGCCCCGCAAGCTGCGAGGAAGCGTTGCGCAGGCACAGGATGCGCTGTGTTGCTTTATTAGCCACTGGATGATGTGCACATATGCGGATACGCACTGTGAACCGGCAAAAATATACAGCAGCTCTATTGGCCTACTGAAACATACTGAATAGAGCATACGACACTGTACGAGTCCGTTCAAACCTAATGCCACGCTTCGATTTACATTTGGAAAGGATTGCATTTCTCTAAATCTCTACTTTAAAACCGCAGTTAATCAAGAACGGTCGGTACTTCTGGCGCCAACTTGTCTCAAACTTTCAATACCGCTGAATCGTCTCGGGCCTCGGGGCATCCATAATGCTGTTCTGAGAACTTCATTGCCGGATATTCTATATAAAGATTGCAGAGGCGGATCAAAAGGCAACGATATTTTTTCGACTAAATAATTTAGTTCAACTTGGCGTCTTGTTTAAAGTCTGATGCAACGGAGCCTGGTTTTCCTTATTGCCGCTCCAAATTATATTGTATTCTGTGCTAGAGTAATGGTCAAGTAAATCATGATTTACTGCCGGTTCGGCTCGGTTTATGGCTCAGGCAATACTTTCCAGACGAGCTCGTTGCAGGTTAATCTTACCAGGCATTCCTCTCGCTCCGTTTAAAATATATGTTTTGCTTCGTAAAGTGACAAATTGTGGGAAAATGATTTAGAACCGCTGGACATATCTTACAACCAAATGATGCGTTTCATATTTATATTATCAAGAAATAGTTTGTGTTAACTAACGAAATGGCTAGTGTTACAGACTGACAATTGTACTCGATACAATAATATTTGATCTGCAGTTTAAAAGCAACAGAAGACGAGTAATTGTCATCGTGTCAAAAACTATAACAAAGCTAACGTTCACGAGTTGGTGTAACACGATTTGCGTTCGCGGGTCGTTGTCGTGACAGGGTGGCAATTACATTGTTCGAGCATTAAACAGCTTGTTTGACATGCACCGTCGCAGAGCGAGCCGGGAAACGCGTGCCGAGTTGTGCAGTGATGTCAGTGTCAGCGAGGACGTGGCGCCGAGCTAACACTCCGTGCTTCCGATCACGTGTAGCCACGCCATGTCAATGAAAACTGAAATGACAATAGGTCATCCCAGTTCTATATACATTTTGGACTTAAAATAGCTGAATAGCTGAGCGAATAATGATTCACTAGGTAACCTGAACCAACAATTTAGTGCTAATAAGGAGTCAGGATTAAAAACAATTACATAGTTCAAAACAGATGTAAAATAAAACAATGACATAAGCAGCTAACGTCGCTCGTAACTAAGGAATTAAATTAGTAGCAGTCAGTAGCAATGCAGATCTACATATATAGCAAGCTGTGCGTACAAACGTTTGCATTTCTGTAATCTAGGAATACAACTGTCTCCTAACAGAAACTTTACAAATCAAATCGAAATAATGAATCTTTCATTTCAGTTGATAGAACGTCTATTTACCTACTCCAATATACAGCTTTCAATGCGCATGTTTATGCAAGTACGAACGGCATTTACGAAATGAAACTAATCAACTTAACACTACCTAACACAATTGTATTCTTAATCCGTTCAAACAATTACGGTTTATTAGCAGCAGTTATACACGATGACGCCGTCCAGGTAAACAGATGACTGTGCTCTGATATCACCATCTCCTCTACCCGTGTGTTTCGGTCCGCCAACGCAGCAAAACGAGGAGATTTGCCAAATGATCACATCATTGAGGTGATTCCCACATTTCCCTCATCATGTATTGTTTTAACACATCTTTGTCCGATGAGTGAACACTTGATGGTAGGCGATTGCTAACTCTAGTGAATTATAATATTTCTTTAGTAAGTAAAAATAAGTAGCTACTACAAAAGTTTAAAATTTGAACACATTGTTATCAATTAATTATTACTTAGACTCTGCTAGCGCTAAATTAATCAACGATTAGTTAGATAACTCGTTAACGAGCCCCGTGAGGCTGTGATAGCCACCCAATGAGATTAACGCCTTGCATCCACTAAGCTAAATTAACTAGTCACATAAATTCCCGATAGTTTATCTTCGCATGAATGTCTCTAGTATTACATTAAGTAATTATCGTAAACAAACGCCCCAATAGAATTCACGATAGTATAATAATTATACTATAATGATCTACGATTATTTACAGCTGTGTTTACAAATTTCTGCAGTCATCTTTGAACCCGAAGCACTCTCGAACCAAACTGATTAAAACGTACACTACTTATTTAGTCTTGTCACGAAAACCGAAGAGCAAATCGATTTAGCCAGCTGTTCGTTAAAGTCGTAATTGTGACGTCTTACTTAAAACAAATAGAGCAGGTTACGTAAAAAATATATCTAACAGACAACCGATCACAGAAGTAGCCATTAATCTGTTCTGCTTGGAGGTGAAATGAGATAATAGAACAAAAGAGATGTTGTTACAATATTTGCGAACGTAACCGCAAAATAACGAATTCGTGGAAAGAGCACTTCGCGTGTGGCTCCTTTCACCTGCGGTTGGCGAGGAGCGGCGTGCGCGCCGACGGCCTTGCTTGACCTTGCGCCGCTGGCGGATCAGGTGATGCGGCACACTGCATCGGATGCACTTTGGCTGCACAGCCACTTTTCGAAATGTCTTTAGGATTTTTTTGTTTTCGTCATCATTTTGAGTTAGGGAAGACAGAACAGTACATCCTTTCTGTACCTTTTGTTAGAATTGAGCAAACATATGTTCATAATGAAGTCATAAATCGAAGAAATGCAATGTTATGAACTAATTAATAGCTTGTAATAGAACAAGACTTTGGTTGGATGCAGCACAAATGATAAACATTTATAAATGAATCAGAGGATCCCACGCTTGGCTAAAATATCTGTTGGCGCTGAGTTTGTCATGGTCTATTTATAGTAAGTTGGGACGGGCAGGGTTCCCACCTGTCACTTTCATTTCACATATCTTACGATGCTGTTTCCTACAGGAAGATGTCATAAAATGAGTCAAAATATGTGTAAATTGATTTGGATTATTTCCTTCAGGAAAATGCTACTGCTAAAAATAGGAGTTGTTTTTTCGTGGTTTTTATTATTAGTGATTTTGTGACTTTATGTGCTTGATTCACGAGGTTTTGTTTGGCATGGCGATAGCCATTAGTGCGGTATGCTCTGACTATTAAAATACTTATTTTCCGTATGGATAAGGAAGGAATAGATGATGTGTTATTTGCAAGGGTATTTCTAAACTCCCTTTATCAGTTAAATAAATGATGACAATTTATGCCAACTGTATGGTAGCTGTATCGAAGCTATATTAAAAGTGGCATTAGGATAAAAACAAAACATTTACCAATAATTTTATTATTATTTTAATTTTAGTTAGGTACCTACATTTTTTATTTTGGAAAAGGATTCCGTACTTAATTAAATATCAACAAGCTGTGGCCCATTCTCGCGAAATAAACCCACGGGCACCTGTTTTCGACACTCACGTGATTAGAAGAGGTGAACTCTAAGCCGATGACAACACTGTACATAACGTCACTACTTATATAAATAAGTATTACATACAAGGTATTATGGTTATTCCACACGCAGAGAAGCCTTAAAGAATCGTGCAAATATTTCGCAAGAACGCGACAAGACCCTACGCACACAAAAGATTCGTCCTTCGCTCATCCAATTCATCAGAGGAGCCGTGTATTAATTATCCCGACGTACCCACGTGCTGCCTACTGCCGCGCCAACACCAGAACAACACATATTGCAACTGAACAGTAGCGCAAACATACAGTGTTAGCTTTAAACTTTGTCATGTTTCGGGGTCATCTTGTAAGGTCTTCCTACTATCTACACGTAGCTACGTTGCAATTGCATTCAAAACGAGACTTTGTAGGCTTACCTTGATTAGTGCTAGGTATATGACTGCCAGCACTAGCGTAGTCCTCACGTGTCCATCGACCAGGAGACCAGTTTCGTTTAGTTGAGCAACGCTTATTGGAACGTACCGACCAGCACCAATGTCAGGCCCTTAAATTCAATTATATACTTCCGCCTTAAAATATAATGCGTAGTCTCCTGTGTCTGTAATATTATGTTTATTATTGTCCAAGGCTACTAATTTAATAATATCTTATATAAGGTTATTTGATATGATAAATTCAATCAAATTCATGTTTCCGTCGAAACTAGTTTTATTTCCATCGAGGAAAAAGCGTTCGATGACTAGGTCTTTGAATAAAATACAAACATGATTATGTTCTCGTCAAAGAAATATTGAGCCTTTTTATGAAAAAATCAAATCTAATATGATTTGCAAAGCAATTTAGGAGTCAAACAACGTTGTTTATAAATTTGGCTGCGAGTGCCGGAAATGAGGACGTTGGAACATCAAAGGCGTGTGGAGTCGTGGTGGTGGTGGGCGGCTCCACGGTGTCATTGTCCAACCGCGCGCAAGGTCACCGCCTGCTGACCCAGCGGTCGTTGACAACAACACTAATGATACCAATAACTCACAAATTCTACGTTATTATACATAGTATACAGTCCATAGTTACTGATTTCCCACCATTGGATGTGTTGAGTAATGCGTTATTGAGAAGTAAAATCAATATGTGGTTTATAATACGTACATATATCTTAAGGAAGCGTTTACATCGTAATCGCGTATAGTAAGGTACTGCAATAAAGATTTTCCTAGAACTAAACATCGAACAGGAAAATCCGCAAGCTTTTTCTGCAAGTTCGACAAGATGACATGTTCTGCTAAACGCAATGTATTGAGAAAAATGTACAGCGATTCTGCGAACCCATTCGAGTAAACAGCGTCGGCGAAGCGTAAACCTACGTAATCCGCTTTTGACATTAACGATTGGCATTTGTTTTCAACTTGCACTTCCACATAGAATATCAACACATTTTGTTTATTTGCGTTAGTTATATACAAATTGATATCATGATTACCGAAAATATGTTTATCTTCATTTTCCAGATACATTTTCAAAATAGCATGAATCTGGAAAATTAGAATATCGAATAGCGAAACCGCATAAGTATCGATGAGCAGCGAAGAGCTATCCTTCTTCGCCAAATATTTAGATTAGCTCCCAGACAATAACATAGGTAAACTAAATCGGGGATTTTTCCTAGAGAAAGTTTACTGAACCCCGACAACATCTAGATTCTAACACAAACAATGAGTTTACTTCTAAGGAAATTGGGAATAGAATAACATTATTTGTAATATGTCCATCAACGGCAAGCTGAGCTCAAATGGAAATGTCGGGATATTGCACGGAATTGTTATCGTTCCAAGGACCATTTCGTTAAATGAGGACATCGGTTCGTTAAAAACTAATAACAATTTATCACCATTCCAAACTGATTCTCTCTAAACACATTAACATAATTACGAATAGTAAAGTGTTGATTTACAAGCAGTTCGCGACAAATATTGCTGCAACCGTGAACAGATGGTTGTAGATGTGTGTGTTTATCTGCAAATACAAGACGTGCTGATAGAAACAAACGAGTACTGCTGTACACAGCAATAACAGTTCGCTCGGGGGTCCAGGATAACGTAAACACAATTAGTATCGAGCAAACAGAAATGGCGCTTGCTCTAGACGTTTTTACGCGCTGCTGCCGCTGCGGATTGCGTCGTGAGATTGAACCAGAGATACTCAACCTACGACGTTTTCTTTTCAAAGATACACAATACTTGCTACATTAATTTTTTCATCCCATTACTCCGTCTTGTGATCTCATCTGAAAAACTTATTACGTTTCTAGTTTCATAGAAAAGATCACTGCGTTGCTCAGAAAAGCCTCGCTTCAGCTCCACTGATTACTTTCTCGCAGTTAAGCCTAGGGATAAAGATCCCCAGGGAATTGTACAACAAGGAGTTCCATTGCTTGTACGCAAACTTTATGATCTCTATTATGTCGGTGTAATTACAGCTTACAAGATGAACAACGTTAATTAAAAGGTTCTTGTTACTTGTCTGCCTTTATGATTTATTCTTTGTTTTTTTCGTTCTTCTGACTATCGTGGCCTTTACTTTATTCTGTCAGCTATCAAGTTCTGTCGCAGGCGTTAAGTTTTGTTTTGGCCAGCAGTTTTTAAACTGTGGTGTCATACTGAAATATACAACAGGATATATGCTGCGGTTACAAATCTATTTCCTGTTATGATGACGAATGTTGTTGCTTTTCTATACATTCGCACTAATATTACTTCCATATTCATTCGATTTTATGTCTGACAGTTTATAACGCACTGATCTCACTCACAAGAGCCTATAGTTTAATTTTATGAATGGCATTATTATGAATATTGTTCATTGAATATAGTGGATGTTTTATTAATATAAAGCGGACATTACTGCTTATTATGAGGGCTGCGTCGCCCATTGATCGTCGCCGTTCGGTTCAATGAGTTACGGTGGAAACCGGGGAAGGAGCACCAATTAGGTGCAAGGTGACTCGGAACTCGCACCACAAACGATTTGAAATTCGTGTTGTGGCGCGACTCGCAACTTCTCAACCCTCAAGGTCTAGCTGGTTTTCGCTCGGACGAAGTTGAGGAGATCGTGGAGTATACGATCTCCTCAACTTTCGTGGTGTGATGTGGCCGAGGCACATAAAGCTGCGTCGTTGGTATTGCCGGACGCAGCACATTGGGTCCTGACAGCGCGGTCCCGCACTGGATCTGGTATAATGACCGTAAGCTCATTGACAGCAATGCGCACCGACCAAGAGAAGCAGTCGATACTTGATTTGCTTAGGTTCTGATACAAGGAGTCGCAAAGGCCTTTTATTATTTTAGAAATCTAAAAATACACAGGACTTAGTAATAAGACTACTACAAAAACGTAGTACACATTTGCCAGAAATGGCAAGAAAACGAACAAGCCAGTATTTACTACTGAGCCTATAAATATTATAACTTTATGGAGCGCACTTTTATTGTCCATCCAAAATTTATTAGGCTACAATTTATGAGAGCCGTCTAGAATTGTGATGTCATAAACGACAGACTTGTTTGCGTCTCTGGCTTGGATTGAATCAAGCCCCCTATAACAAGTTCTTTATATGGACTATAACAACGTACGTCGAGAAAATAGTTAAAAAAAGAACATGAAAAAGTGTGTGATGATGAGTCGATCAACGATTATTGCAAACATGGTGAGATTTCCCACGGGGATGAGCCACAGCCGCCACAGGCGATTAGGTACTTGTGAAGACTACAATACTTGTTAGAGTCAGTTCAGTAGTACTTATGGGTATCCTTTGTTTAAACTTGACCAAGACATACAGATTTGACCAGAAGATAGTGTTCTGTTAGCTGTAGGTCGCATGGAAGCCAGACGCGGGTGAATGGCCGGAGGTCGGCGTCTATAATGCAATCAACCTACCCCAGCCGCCGGCCATAGCGGCGCTTCTCTCCGAACTGATCATTAAGTCCATGTTCACGCAAAATATTTACAAACCCGACGCGGTACGAACGATTCATTTCAATTATTTAAGCCATCAGCTAACAACCGCACTGGCGGTTTGAGCGCGTGTTTTCATTTTATCATTTCACGCGGAAAATTGCTGAGCGAAAATGACGTGAATAAAATACAATTCTGTGATGTTCTTGTATGAAAGAATATCAGACACAAAGGAGGAGACATTAATTAATATTTCATTGTCAATAGAAACCAGCTGGGTGTACACAATGGTCAATTTCCATTGGTCTATGATCTCAAGGCTGCGCAGTAAGTAAGGAGCGCGCGAGATCACGCGACTAGCCATTAATTGAGGGAACGAGCAGAATCTACAATTGATTGCTTTATAGCGCCGATACTATCAACGAGATAGATGTACCAGTACTTTCTCGAACTCGCAAGACCAGCAAACCCTTTTATTTGTCGATGCTTTTTGGTAATTAAATTCTACCAACGAACATCTGTTTCTTTGGAAACAAACTCTAATGGAGAAATTAATTTTGAAGAAGTAATTAGTAAAGCAATCAAAGTGGAACAGCCCTGTTTTGGTTTCAACTTCATTTTCATCTATTTTCCAAACAAGACATGTTGTGCAGACAGATGAGGGCCTCGTCTCAAGTTCAACAGTCAGACGGAGGCAGGCGGCGCGAGTAGCAGGCTGGTCGTTCACTCGCGGTCTGTACGAATCTGACGCGAGCGTCGACCCCGCAACGCATTCAAATTGGGCTTATCAGCTCCCGCGGCCAGCCTTGCCTTTGTCTCAAAACTACAGCAGGAAGTTATAAATCTCAATTTGCACGGATTCTTGTTTCTTTCTACTACAACCGTTGTTTGGAACGAATTAGGGTTAATTGGTGCAATCAAACGTTGATCAAAGTTGTTTGTTCTGCGGGTAAGCTAAACAATCTGTGTTGTGAGAACAAGAAAAGCGATTAGGCTTGAAAAACATTGTACCTATTGACGTGTTTGTGTAACTGTGTTGGCGCCCGCGGCGGTGATGGCGCCAATGCGTGCGGAAAGCCATTATAATAAATGGGACACATAAACAGACGTGTCATGTCGAACTCTTCTAACTACACAAGTAAAAATATCACGAAAATATTTGGTTCAACAGCAAAACATAAAGAACCGACATCATCAACCTACGCGACCTCTACACATGTAACATCGTATTTGAAACTCCGAACAGTTTACAAATTCTGTGGAATGTTTACAAACAATAGTTCTGAACTGAAACCCTCGACTCGTACTATTAATTTCGCGAAAAGCGCGCGCCGAGAGCTGCGCGCCGTTTAATTTTCACATAATTTGGGTTTGTGGGCGTCGCACCTGTCTCGGCGTCCGTCCTATTTCCGCGGAGCATTCAAACGTGAGGTTCAGGCGCCGCCAGACTCGCTTCCTTCCGGGCATAACATCCAAGATACCTATCTCGATATGATTTGGACCGAATTTCAAGAGTGAAAATGAACGCAATCAGCAGATTTAAACTGACACTGTCATTGCTTAGGAATATTGACATTGAACGCAGTTTCCATGTGCTGATCCCGTTCACTTTCATTGGTAAACTTTGGTCTTAATATGAGACTGATACTGAATCAGCAGCGAGCCAGCCCACATATAGCCATAATTATGTTGAATACCAATTTACCTTGTATAGCGACTTGACGTAAGCATTCACGCGGGTGACAGTATGACACACATGTGATAACGTCTTTGTTTGACTTGAGTATCAAAATAATGAAAGACTATGTTATGTAAAACATCCGATTCATGTAAATCAGCCTTTTATTGACGATTTAAAAATCAAGTCCGTTTATTAAATTCCGATTGGTACTCAATTACTGATTACTCAGTACTGTACTTGTTTCATATCAATGTTAAGTATGGTATGATACAACCATCGAGTTATAAAAGCTCATACATATCGCTAATCTACTTTATTAGACACACCGGTGTCCATTCATCATAACTAGGCGACATTACTATCATGCGTTATGCGCGTACGCATACAGTACGGCCGAGTTGCGCTTACAACGCGCCACGTAACACACACGTGTACCGTCTCAAGGGCCTAATGTCTATTATATTATCTACGGGTGTTCTAAGAAACTGATTGCATACATTAATTCGCTATCGGTCGGCATTTACTTTTATTTTAATAAATCGATCATGCCGTGTCCGTTACATATCGAGTTATCAGTTTATTATGTCGCCGATAACAACATCCGTCAAGTTCAACTTTTATAATTATCCACAACAGAATGATGCCATCGAAAATCAACTTTTAGATGCAAATATGTTTTCCTTGTTTATTATTTCACATTTTTGGTTTTTCAAAGCAGGAAACATCATTAACAAAATAACAGTGATCCAATAAAAATGTGTACTATATAAGTGGGCGTATGTTAAAACACGTTATAAATATCGGTAACAAATAGCTCTCATTTAATATGTGACACATCCGGCTTGCGACAGATTTATCTCTCTATCATGGATTCATAGCCGTGTGTTGAACAACGTCGTAGGTGCATATGCAGCGGTGAGCGGATGCTGTCCGAAATAGCCGGATAACGAATGCGGACCGGTGGACGAGTTGAAGACTCCTTTGATCTCCTTAACTTCTTGTACCTTGGATTGATAGCCAACAACCCGCCTATTAACGTATTAAAAGTTGTTTTATAATTTCTGAGAATTAAAAACAAACAATTTTTTTTTGTTTTTCTTTCATCTTTTAATTATGAAATCAGCTTTCTGTTAGAAGTAAGCTCTCTTTTTTTGTTACGATTAGGTTTTTTTTGTATTTTATTATGCACTTTGGCATGCGCCAAATAAACATATTTTCGTCCATTCCTTTCTTTTCATCCAAACGCTCGACTTATTTATGCATATAATAGCAAAATGTAGTATCAATTGTTCAAGTATTCGGGGAAACATAAATATCTAATACACTTATCATAAGTATATGATCAGCAATAAAAGTCGATAACAATGATGAATCATCAATATCAGCAATTAAAACGTATCCACTTGAACAAACGTAAACACTTAAGCACCTCCTATTCAATTTGGCTAAACGATTAATTTTCTATTCACAACTCCGTCCAAGTTTCCTAAGTCCGTCCTTTGTTATAAACTTCTAGGCAGAGCAGACTCCTTCCATTGCATTGCGTTGAGACAGTTGAGCAGTACTGAGGAATTAGGAGTCAATGGAGCGTCTATAAACGCAACTCGCTGAGTCGTGTCTTGCAGTCGTCAGCAAGTACCGTTCGTACGTGTTCGAATGGTCGCAGCTCTTGGAGTCGACGACCTTTATGTTTCCTGTTTGTCTTGTTTATTTAGTTGTGCTATTAGGTAATACGTGCTCATAGGAAAACTAGTTCTCTGAAGTTACTTTTATTATGAGGTCAACTGGATTACAAAAGTTTGTTAACTAGTATGGCCTTATAGTCACGATATGTGCGCGTGCGAATTTATCCTAGTTGCTTCGTAAAATTGAATTCTTGATATTAAATAGACGAATGCAGGCTGGTCTTGGTAAAGAAAGATCTCCTAATATGTAGTACTTTTCACCATCTTACTGCTCGAGCTGTGTTCGGCGAAACACGTACTTAGTTTTTCTGTTCGTTTGCAGCCGTCGCTCCATCATTCGTTCACACAATTTATCCATCTTTACTTTGGTCTTTCTCTCTCTTTACTACGATAAAAAACCCAACAACCAATAAACCTAAAATCAATGTAAATCAGTGATCCTTTGATGAACACAATGGATATCACTTCAATATTCAAATCGCAGCATTCAAAACCCAATTAAGGGTTAACTGCCGGCTGATCATGACAGCCTCCACCACGGCACGGCGCGCGGCGTGGTGACAGCTCGTAATGGATGACGTCACGTGTTCATTATCCGCGGCTTATCGTCGCCATATGTGTTTGGCTCGCGGCTTATCCGCGTTATACTGTTGTCTCTACGTTCGTGCGAGGTGTTGTGGTGATCTTTCGCTTGTTTAGTGAACAGGTTTGTATCGATCGGGTTGATTCAATTCTGTTACCCGTCTAAACATGACCAACATTCGAACGTTCAACGTTTTTTCACCAAAATTATACTTCCTCTTCCTTCAGGTCGTGAATATGCAAGCAGTGCATAATAAGTGACTTTTCATTCGGTTTACAACATTGAATGGCACCGCCCGCCGATGACTGTTCAATATTCATAGTAAAAGCTGTGCAGCGGAAACATAAAGCTATAGACGTGAAACAGCCCGTTAAGTTAGTTTTCACATTCAACCAGTCACAAAGAGCCTGTCACTTGGAAATTGTGCGGTAACTATAAATTAATAGTAAACTACATGAAATTCTAAAAGCACACTAACGAATATCAAATTACAAGCTTGTCTGGAAGCAGACTCACAGACTTGGGAACGGCAACTATATCCATATGCAGTAGGTCTGGTTTTACCGTCTGATCTCTGCGACCAGACTCCGCATAAATACGTAATATCGACACAGCTCCATAATGTAAAGCTGGCGCCGTGTTCGGGCGAAAAAGAAAGAAAACAACGAAAAGGTCTGGCCGGTCTGACCGGTGGGGTTCGGCAATCGCTGGCTACGCGCCGCCCGCCACGCATCCACGATGACATCTGTAGATGTAACTATGTAATAGGCTCACTCGATCGAGCAGCAAAGAGTATGGTTGAAAATCTCATCCTGTTTGAACCCTCAAAAGCCCACCCACCGACGGACATTTTTCACCTGCCTTACTGGCCAGTTTGACGAAGCGAACGTAATTCTGTTATCGTGTGATCGCATCGGACGATATATTTTTTCGTATTCTGTAACAGCTTTGTAAGATCGTTTGCGGAGTTATTGCCAATAACTCGTCGGCGTGGTAACTCTCGCATTCAAACTTTTTTGCCAACAGACATATATCTCGTTTTTTGATCACATGCAAAGATTTACTAACCAAGCAAAGCGGTACATTATCAAAGTAATCTATTGTTTGAAGTTACTTAATTTTTGATCAAAGACAAGAAACCAGGATGAGTTAAGAGACATGATCAATTTCCTGTCCTTTGAGTCTAATAAAATTTGGCCCAGTTTCGACGAAGACAAATCAAAAACATCTCTTTATTTAACCTTGCGTAATATTAAAAATAAACGAAGTAAATATTAATATCAAAGAGATGAGAGGACCTAAAGTAAACAGTAAACGGGAAGTTATTGTATGCGAGTGTGTCAGGGAGAATGTGTTGCCGACGGTTGGGCAACTGTGGCAATGATGGAGTTGCCAAACGATGGCATCAGTTGCGACACGAGAATTGGTGCACGATGCCAGTGCGACTGGCAATCACGTTGCAAAGAACAGCATTCATCAGACTAATGCAACTGTAATCGTATGCTAGGATATCATAGCTTGGTTAGTAAAGTTAACTTATGTTAATGGAATTCAGAAGAGGACTTACCTGAACAGAGAATAAACATAATTCTTAATAGAAATATTTCAATACCAATAATTAAGGCGCAGCTATGAACTTGATCATTAAGTTCATCTTAAGAGATGAGACTTACATTGTCAGGATTTAAATCTCAACAATGGAAAAAAAACAAGGAGCCGTGATGTGTCAGAATTTTCGATATTCTATCGAAAATGCATATCACTTTTTGGTGTATTATAACTGAAAGTTTTTTTATACACTTAAATCCATCCCACTGTTAAAACTATTCTTTTGTGTAAACATCACATCGAGCGCGATGCGCCTTTGTGCTTTTTGCAAAGTTCAAAGCGCAGTGTTGACGGGCGATGTGCAGGCGCAGTGCGCGAGATCCTTCACGGTTTAGTAAACGACTGTTTACCAAATACACGGATAGACGAAACCTGCTTATTATTCATAGATCTGAAGAAAAAATAGATGATATACAGACGTTTTTTTAAGCAACAAAGTATACCAGTTTTAATTTGAGCTAATCCCAATTCTACAGCCATTGCAGTCTACCTCACCGCAGTGTTCCTTCTGCATGTAATTATTCTGTGCTAAGTCTATTTTGATAAGGTCAGCGGGTTACCCAGTAATCATGTTAAAGTAACTAGATAGTTGATAAGGCCGCGTCTGCCCGGAATTGAGTTAATTTAGTTTACAAGTAGTTATCTAGACTACTTGACGCTGCCGTAGGTCAGTGCTCTTAATTTGTTTATTAAGATTTTGGCAGTGGCATTGTAAAATGTCTTGAATTCAATTATATTTGTTCTAGAACGTTTTAAAAGCGTATTACGTGAGCAAAGTATGTAAACAAATCCATCATTATGATGTAGAAACAGACGTGGATATTTAGGGCGTGCGTGGATATGTTCACGCATGGTCGACAATGGGCGGGCACGGAATGCCGTCGGACCGGGCGCCCATCAGCCGCGAATATACTGCTCACGCTGATTTACACGCGTCTTTAGCGATACCAGATACGGGCTCGGTCGAGTAACATGATACGCCTAATGTACGGGCTATGGCCGCAATGTTATTAGTTGTGAATGTTGCAGGCACTCAAGATAAGTGCACCCTACATCATGCAATTAAAGTGTGTTGAGAAAAACATCAATTAAAATACAGGTTCTTCAAACAGCTTTAGCTTGTATGCAGTAAACTAGTGAACGCGTGATGAATGGCCTAATACGACAACCGAGCGAACTGCTTGGTACTACAGTACATGGAGTGCCAGTCACTGTCACGGCACCCACGGAACCTTTTACACAGTTGGCAACAAAACTACGGCTTTGTTTATCACTGCACTCAATAAAATCTCTAAAGCAGATATTCTATTTGCGGCTCTGCCGAGTACATGAATTTTCTTTAGTGAACTTAAACCCTTCACGTCAGAGCTTTTTGCGATCCGCTCGAAAATATCAGTGTACTGCTTGTTTGTCTTGTTTACAGTCGCTGTGCCGGGGATGTCGTCGAGCACATACTGTTAACGTTTCCACATCATATTGTTTATCGTACGAGTCATATTTGGCCTCTCGTGACGTAAGCAGCTTACCTTGTTGGTTTAGGTTTGTGTGTAGTCGTCAATGTTTCACTTTTATACCGCTATATTTAATGTTTAAGCAAGAAATCTGTATTGTGTAATAATTTAATTACTTTAATGAGCGTAGGATTAGTGAGGATTGTAAAGTAAATATAAAGTTGAGATAAAAACTCGTGTCAATGCACGTGCAATCTGACACTGTCTGCTAAAAATAGATGAGAGGCTCAGCGATATTTCCTCAAAGACGTGTTTATCTTTGAGCGACTGTCTGTAGAAAACATGCGATTTATGTCCGATTTCTTATAGGTCTGATAGTGAAAACTGCCGGCTATCTGGTGAGATTGTATCGAATCGCTTAGCTCAACAGAACATTGGCGGGCGGCATGCGGAACGTGCGAGCTTTTTACTGGGAACCCGCCAGCAGGCGCACTGCAGCAGTGAGAGCGAAGCTAATCCGACGCCGAGACATACGGACGACAACAGCACACTTGCTATGAACGCAGCTTGTCAATTCAGCCACAGGGAAAAATATGGAGTTCATACCAACTAAAACAAACATTGTTGCTAATCAAATAATCAAGTTTACGTTGCAATAAATATATATAATTCCGCAACATTCGTTACGCCTCGATTCCAAATAAATGAACAGGAAAAAACTTCAGTTATCAATTTTTAGTACTGAATTATTCTTCCGTGTTGTTCAATCGAATTCACATTATAATTAATGTTTTTTTTTAACTAATTAAGTAATTCATGCGAACCAATATAACAAGCATACTTACTTAACTGGATGCTCAATTTATTAATGATGTTTGGATTAATCAATTAACACCTTAAAGCTGTTGATTTGGCACGCGAGTCTGTACGTCAGTGTGTATCGTGTTTGATCTGGTAGCACGGAAGTGGGAAGTGTCGATCCAGTCGTGGTGATCGATTAGCTATACTTCTACCTACCACACGTACATAAGCATTAACTTTGTGTAAAGTCAGTTCATTTAATGTAGAATTACTGGAAATTGCTTCAACAGCAAATTGAGAGCTTTCTATCTAAGATTAATGGCACAAGGAAGCACTTAAGTTGATATTTGATTAAAACCTTATATCTTACAACAGCAAAAGATTACAAATAGTGAGCTTTGACTAAACCACAAAGTACTTGTCTGTACCTTAGCATGAAGTAGGTAGTTGCTTGTTTCCCCAACTTAAATTAATTAATGGTTCTCTTTGGCGTATAGCAATGAACTAGCAAATTATCTTCACGCTCTATTACTACCAACTAGTTTGTTAGATTAACATCGTACTTTGTAGGTACTGAAAAACGTACCTTCCGCACCACGAATGAACATTACATAGTAACTAAAGGAAAAGTATATGCAGAAGATCTACAAAATATAGCGCACATTCACCCGCGGTTGAGTTTTATAGGAGCACTTAAGAAATTTCTATCAAGCTAATCTACAGAAACCTTGATGGTATATCAGAACTCACGGACTGAAACATGAATCCTACCACAAACCACGATACCGATGAACTCACGTAAAACGCGGTAACGAAGGCTCCGGACGGTACCGGGAGAGGGGACGGAGAGAAAAATTTCACTTTTCACGAGAGCGGCGAGCGGTCGCCGGTTACTTAACCACGCTAATGATTAATTAATAAGCACTAATGAGCGCGAGCGCACGCCGCTTCTACGTACACACGTGACGACAATTAATGGTTCTAGTAGTCAATGTTTGTGCATGCTTGATAGATTTATAATCATAATCATTTATCTTAGGAGCATTATTCAGTCTGTTGGTGAAAAAGCAAAATGAGTAAATATAACCGAGTCTTCTATATCCCTGTTAGTTCATACAATTTATATTGTCAGTCATTTTTGAATCGGCAAACTTTTAGCAGCACATGCTATGAGCCAATGAACGCAAACGTACATATGTACGAACTTATCAGTATTCTATGGCAGTAAATGTATTTCCGTAGAGAATAAAATCAATAATCCCATGTATTTCTTTATTCCGCCCGCATATTCTGAAGCCGAACAAAATGCGTAAAACATTTATTTTACAGGACACGCATAATATATGCCAATCTACTTGTACCGGTATAATACAAGCGAGACGTTCGATATACCGGCGCACAGCAATTCTGAAGATTTCTCATCGGCGTTGGAGAGTAAAGTGGTAAAGGCAGGTGCACTGTTATACTCCCACGGTTGATAAATTAAAAGCTCAAATCAGGCACGAACTAAGCCTACAAGGTATATTCTTTAAAACGTTAACTGCGGTATGCCCCAAGGCATTTTACCGGAACCATATCTGTACAGCGCCCGTCTAGAGAACCAATCTCTCGTGTAGGAGGACGCTCCGCCAATTCTGTATAAATTGATTCTCATGATCATGTTACCTAGGCGAGGAGAAATTCTGACAATTTAATGGTAAGTTCTAGTTTTATTGGATCACGTCTTCCCTGAGGACACAGATCTTTTCTAACTAAGAATCCTATTTTTGGAACACTAAATCACATCGCCAAATACGAATGTCAGCGTTAGACTAAATCTACTCCTGTGTGGTGGACGTTGTATATTTTCTTACATTTTTGACCTAATGGTTGAGAACTAGTACAGGTTTACAACACTGCACATGTATTCATTTCCTACGCACGTTCGATCGAATGTGGTCCAACAGTTACGGCAATTACCTTCACTTGCGACTACAACTCGCAAAGTGTTACTAACGTTATTACTCTGATTGGAGTTATCAACGTGTCGTTAAAATATATCCACCGCACATGAAATAACAAGCAACGACTTACAATATTTACCTTATGTTACTTGACTTGAGTGTTCCTAGTAGTCGAGATTCTTGAAACCACTCAAGCACTCATATGCTATGCACCTATCTAAATATTTTATCGTAATCTATTAATCTATTTATCTTGAATATCAATGAAGCAGGTTATGATATTGCATGATCTGCTGAAATATTTACATAGTCTATTAACTTGCTTGACACCAACTACTTTAAATCTTATAAAATACACGAAATAACCCGGGAAGCGTATTGAACTGGTGCGATTGAAATTGTAGCGAAATATAAGAAACCAGACACCGATGGTTAAATAAATTACATAACATCATACAGAATTAACAATAATTTTGCAATAATATGAAGGCCGAAGATATACTTTCGTTTTATTGCAAAATAACTATGACTGAACACCCAAAGATATAGCTTTAGCTCTACTAAGCATACAATAAAATCTTATATGGTCGGCTTTATGTAACAACTTACCTACATACAGCAAAGAGATCTTTAAACTTGAACAGTTCTGTTTCCCCAAAACTATTTTTGTGTACTATTGCCAACAGTACCGAAAACAGTTTCAGAAATTAGTTCGCGTACGTGAAAAACTGTTTAAGCAAGCAAACATTATTTTCATACGCATTCCTACGCAACTATTCTTCGAACGGGGTCTAAACCTGGTTTGTTTAACTCTAGAATTTTAAACAAGGTGTAAAAACATACATTGAATTGGTTCGTTAAAATAAAATATCGTTTAAAAAGAGGCTTGTAATTAGCGCGAGCACGAACCTACGAAGGCTCCACGAGAAACAGCGACTTTCATGCGCTGACGGGGAAAAGCACTTAAATAATTACATTAGTAGCTCCAACACCGCTTAATGGATATTTTCACGAACATAGTAAATGTCACGTGGAGTAATGACGCTTAATAGAAAACCAGTAAGTCGGACATTTCTTTTTAATGAAAATTCTCCACCACGGTGAGTAGCAGGGCGCGCCGCTTGAATGCGGTAATTGGAGACAGTCCGATCTGTGGAAGTAATCCGTTCAGACATTGAGCACTGGATTTTCAAATAACAAACGAACAGCCGAAGCCGACAAAGCATTCATTAGAGCTTGACCGATTTTTAAATAATTTTCCGAGATTCACTGAGAACTGCTTAGCAATGAAAAACCTGGACATATTGATTTATGGGAACTTTTGGAAAAAGTAGTCAATTGGGGCCGATTTGTGAGAAGCCGCAGTTGAGCCTATTGACGTCATCATTTGCAAAAACATTGTAAAAAATACAAAAAATCAATTGAAGGTATTATGCTCCAACTACTAAAAATAATATTGTAGCAATGTACCTAACAACACAAAGCTGTTGAAGATGACAAATTGCAAGGAGTGCAAAGGTCATAGATAAATTCACAGAGGAAAGCCCAGATGTTACATAGGAGTGCGCAACGCCAGATAACTTTAACTTATTCGGCTAGAAGATCATTTAGCTAGATTGTGTGAGAATAACGTGCTCTTGAGCTATTAAGCACGTTAAAAATGTATAGTTTGCTCTTCTGGCGGAGAATGGAGGCTCAATTGCGAGCAAAGATACAAGCACCGCCTTTTTACAATTATTTTCTGTGGTTGTAACCAGTGCGGAGGTAAGAGAGATAAATAAATATAGTCTTACCTGACTGTACAAACCAAATGCACGTAGTAAATGCACAAAAGTTTTTTAAAACCTTCCTTTAAAAACCTTTGTGTATTTACCTAGAACAAGAAGATTCATGGTTCCAGATTCGACGTCGTTCGACTCTCATTTCTCTCG
The DNA here is from genome assembly GCA_905163415.1 of Noctua fimbriata. Taxonomy (NCBI): domain Eukaryota; kingdom Metazoa; phylum Arthropoda; class Insecta; order Lepidoptera; family Noctuidae; genus Noctua; species Noctua fimbriata. Next base: position 749,077 of record LR990922.1, read on the forward strand.
ACAACGTTTCCAAGCAGTTGCACAATTCTGCATCTGACATCGACACATCTCAGATAATGAGCCGCTTCCATTCACTCCAACAAAGGCCCGCGTGGCTCCAACCGCAAATTATATTTATTTTTATCGCAGCCACTATACTCTAATTATCTGTTAGTGTTTACACGCTCGCGTGACTACTTACTCATTTTAATTGTGATTTTATCGACACGGTCTTTGACGACAATCTTTTACACGTTTATTAATATGGGACTATCTCTATTGTTGTTTCTAATTTCGATGGGTGTATCTGTATAGCGCGGCGAGGTTCGTGTATCGGTAAGATCTAAGTGTTGTCATGGTGGTTGGCGCTTGTCCACGGTGCACGATGGTGTCCTTGCTCCCTGGTGCAATGCGGGCGCCATTACCTTGGCCAAGTTGGATGATATCTTTAATTACACCACAGCCACGGTGGGTGGATAAATCGCGACTCTATTTATAGGCGGCACGCAAGAATCGCGTACGAAAATAAAATCTATTGGACAAAGATTGATTGATCTGTTCACAATGTACTATTGGAAAGTTCCAAAATCTGAACTGCACATAAATTCCCGAAGGAACTAGGCCGCGAGATATTAAAATGGTTTCTAGAACAGTCTATAAATAATCATATTCCATTGTAATTTAATAACTCAAGGCAAACAGTATTAAAGTCGATCGTTTCCATGTGTTTTATTGAGATCAAAGTTTTTTATGAAGAAAAACAATGATTATTTATTACATAACTACCAGTACATTCACAGCATTTTAATATCCAGATCTATTACGAGTACTATTAAACGACAATAATAATGGTAAGGAAACCAGACATAATGACGTGAGATTACTTAGCAACACACAAGTGATAAACAAACACATGGACTCCATGTCACACAGAGCGTTTATTCAATCTCAGTGTTTCGCAGTTTTCTATATAATTGCTATAATCTACCAAGAGCTTATGACACAGCTACACCGGCGTGAAGCTGGTCTGTCTGCCCACAGTGCGCAGTGCCCACGGCCAGACAGTTGTTTGTTTTTTGTAGAAAGTGGTTCACTTGTCGCTCAGAGCAAACTCTTAATACTAGCTTACACATCTCAGACAACTGGGGCAAATTCTTTTTTTGTAAAACGACTTAGGACCAGACATGGTAAGACTTCAGTAGTACCAGTTTGGACAATTGTTTTTAGAATAAACTGGACAAAAAGATTGAGATTTTCATCATAACTCTTTGGTTGGAACAGGTGATTGGAGTTGCAACAAAATGCTGAATGGTAGCTATTTTTAGGGTTCCATAAACAAATAAATTATCTTTATCTTTATCATACCCGAAGAGTAACTAACGGGACCCTATTACTAAGCTTATGATCCGTAATAGGTAGACAGCCGAAATTTTTACAATGTGTATTTCTGTTGCCGCTATAATAAAAAAAAAAAAATAATAAAAGGGGCTCCCCCACTACGATGGTACGGAACCCTTCATGCGTGAGTCCGACTCGCGCTTGGCAGGTTTTTTTCTACCACCACCTTTTTTATCTACAAACGCTTAAGTGTTTCCAGCAGCTGCTCAAGATTACGGCAAGTGACAAAAATAAGCAAATAAGCCGCATTATAAAACAGAAAGAATAACAAACGATTAATTTGCGTTAAGAACAAAAGATAGTTGATGAAAACAAAATGTCAGCCGTGACGTGGTATCGTAAACAATGAAGCGAGCCAGTTTATAAATATACCAGCTCTATTATTAGATGGAGTTGTAGATGATGGTTAGATGCGATTTGCGAGAGCTACTTACATTGTAAGCGGTGCACTAAGTACATCAGACGTTGATCAACTTTCATCAGTGGATTTAGAACAATGACTAGCTAATTAAACATTACAATCAAGGGTAATCGGTATCTTTTTGTTTCAAACCGACAATTTCAATTAGCAATTAATAAGTAACTTGACGGTCGAGCTACGGTCAATATTTCCGTTTCGAGTTCCACTCCGTTAAGACTGGCGACTCACTTAATGTTAGGCGTATAATCGTATAAAGTTTATCTAAGATAATCTCTTAATCGGCTCAAAGGACCAGCATTCAAAGCATTACTTCAGTAAATCTATTTGTTTCCAAACAATTCGTCAATATTGAGCTGTAAGCTTTAATACATGTTGAATGTTAGCACCGGTTGGGCGGTTGTGAAAACAGAAAGTCATTCAACCCGTGTCAGTCAGGTGGCGGTTCTTATCTGGGTGAGGAATTCCACACCCGCGTGCTAACCGCCACGTCGCGACTTTATTAACTATTTACAATCTATAATTAGCACGGTTTGTATTTAAAATAGTTGTGTAGAGAAAAGACGTAGTACATTCAAACGAACTATTAAAAATCTTGCGTCTGTGTTCTCTGACGTATTGTCGTAATCAGCAGTTCTTTGTCATTGCGAAATGCAATAAATAATTTCAGAATTAAGTTTTTTAATAAGCTAAATGTCAAAGTCAACGTTATCGCTGTATGACGCAAGCTTTTGGCCCAAAATAACAGTGTTTTAGAGTCCATTCCATTTCCTAATAAAAAAAATTGATTGCGGTTCGTAGTTCAATCATAGTTGCATTGGTTTGCACCGGGACCGCGGGAGTGATTGGCTGGTAGCGCGCAGTCAATTGTTAGGCGAGAGGACGGGAGCTCCGCGCCTGCTCGCCGGACGCCTCCGCATTCCACCTCTCCCCTACTCCCGGTAACTGCTCACTTCCCACCCAGGGCTGCCGGCATGCAGCTAGAACTATCTAGATTAGATAAAACCAAAACTCACAAAATCCCCAATATTAACGTAGTAACATGACTGTTCTTATGATCTTGCTAATTTATAAAAATTGTCGTAATATCGTGATTACTCCTGTACCTGTCAGCCCTGCTGTGACTGGTGAGTGTTCAGTTCCAGTCTGATTGTGACCCACATACGTACCTTCGTAATTACGTGCTTAGCTATGATTGGGGACGGCAGGCATTATAATTGGCTCTGATAGATTCGAGAGCATTTCCCGATTAGGAGCAGTAACTGTACTTACATTACAGTTCGTAGTGAATCGGAGTGAGTTGACAACATTGTTATCAGTAATCGGAGGCTGGTGAGATGACGATACGATACTATAATTATGGAGTAGTTCAGTGGAATGTATCAATTCATTCTAAAATTACATTAATAAGGAATTCAGTAAAGTTGGCATCATACATAAATAAAAATCATGTGTGTAATTTTTTTTACTGCCAAATACTGCAACATTTTATTGAATTCAATAATAGTAGTAATTATAGCTTAGATTTCTTTCAACAACTGCCCGAGATACACAAAATTACCACATAAATGCTATGCTGATATTCTAATATTAATTTTAGCTAGACGAAGTGGAACAGGAACGGGTTGCAGCAGCTCACTCGCTGTTATCGATACCAGCACTAACTCGTATCGGAAGCGCACAGGGCTACACTTATCTGTGGCGACTCAGAAACACATTGATACCGCTAACACATACTACACAAGGAAGTCTCGTCTACTATACTTGTTCTAATCTCGAGACCTACAAACCGGTTTTGATAGATTACCAGAAATATATAGCATTGAGTTTCAGTGTAATTGTACGGCCTTCGATTGATTCAAGCTGCGGTGTTTTTTATTATTACGTGCAGTGCTAAGCATCGCGAAATTCGACACATCGAAAATTCGAGATAAACAAGAGCATCCGTTCACGGTCATCTCCGGAGACAAAGACCAGAACTTGGCAAGTAGGATATGCCAATCGGAGTGCAAGCAGCAAGTGGTGACCGATGGGTTACGTGCTCGATGGGAGCGGTGCTAAATATGATGCCTGTCCTGCGCTGGCAGCGAGTGGATAACGAGCGTCCGGTCGCCTCACGGTCATGACAAGACCACCCGACTTGTTTGGGCATGCCGTTGAAGCTCACAGATTACAACAGACCGAAAAGGCCAGTGTACAGCACAATGATTTGCGTGCTTCCAAATACTAGCGCAATAACTGCCGAATTGGTGTTAATGGTAATATAAATGACTTTACAACTTTTTCTCACTGTCATCAATTTCAATTTGGTGGAACACCACATAATTATCGCAACTATGTACACCCGAGCGTATGCCTAGACAATTTGCCACGCGTGGGTGGATTATATCATCACGACACAGCAACTTGGGCAAGGCAGACCTCGCGGAAAGTGGGTGTTGCACGGACAATAAGATTGATGATCGCGATGACGAGACGCCTTGCATAATACCGTCTCCTCCTTCAAAAATCATAGCTGCGAGAGACGTACACTTTTATTTAATTAATAACTTCGGAGGAATTCGACTTGCTCGAGAAGAGGGCCAAACTTTTGACAGTTATGTAATTTGGAAGTAAATAGAATTTTCGAATTCCAAAAGTTTCCAGCGCAAGTTTCAGTCCCTTGTACTTAAAAGTTAGTAACGCAGCAAAACATGGCCAAATAGCTCAAACTTCCTGTACATTTTTAAAGAGAGACTTCCAAGGAAATAATTAAACACGAAGCAAATAAAAGACCTACAAAATAAAAATGTCGGACCATAACCGTGAGATATCGTTATGGTCCTTTACAAGATAATTAATTCTATCACAAAAGGCAAACAGAGCAGTTTATGGTCAACACAATACCTTTGAACTTGACTTCTATTAAGAAGGTCGATGTGATATCAAGTTATTCTAGTTTATAGACCTCAAGATGCTTTGGAACATGCTACCAGATTCCAGGAAGTTTTCCAGATTGAAAAAATAATTGCACAAGACTTAAAAAGGAGGGAGGAATAACGAATTGATAGTGTTGTTGTTTTTAGTTTCCAGCTTAATAATATAACAGAGAAGCGTAGAGCAGTGCTCTGCGGTAACGTTGTTTGGTGCCCGCAGACAATTTAAATGTGACGTATCTAGAAAAGTGTTGCGAGCTAAATAGCTTCCGGGGTTGGCATGTCCAAGAGCGTTAGGGCAGTTCAAATGAGAATGTTTACTGGTAACATTTGGTAACGAATGCTTTATCCTGAAAACTGATGAATCATCGACATATGTTACGTAACGACTATGTGTATAACCACCTAAATAGCGTTTTTCAGTCAAAAACTGCAAATACGGAAATCGACGACTGACTGTATAAGGAAGAATAGCGTTGTGCAAGCTAGTGAGGCGTGGTCCAGTGCGCTGAATGCGAAACTGTCGGACTGGATTAATCAAACTTGATTTATGAGCTTGAGCTCCTGTCTCCTTGCGACAGAGTTTGGAGCAAAACGAATAAACGCAAAGACCACCATTACTGCACAGTGTACAGCATTTTGTAATATATCGCAATTATGAAGTAAGAACGACCGTCAAAGCGTTACTTAATCAAGCACGAGAAACAAAACCCGAAGATTTAATCAGGCGAGTAATTGGACTTGTTGTACGAAAGGAAAACGACTTTAAATTCCAAGAACGAGGTGTTGACATTAAAGAAAATTTAGAATTAATAGCTAGTTCACACGGCGGCACATCAAGCTATACATTTCCAGTATTTGGCCTCGCTTTATATATGGTTTTCCGTACAATGAGAGATCCGCATAAACTGGTTTTGTATATTTGATTGGCCGTCGTGCGTACACGAAAGTAAAGTAGGACACATTCATTTTGTTTAAATAGTAACATTTTGTATACTTGACAGTTGAAACCACTTAAAGCTTTATTGTAAGGATTCAAGATAATGTGCATTTTTCAACGTTAAACAAATCGCTCCTAGACAGGAGTCGCAAGCTTAGCCAATACCAGATAAAAGGCAACATACGCAAAGTTGACTGGCATCTATATGAATTCGACAACGAAATTGCTTGTCACATAAAACATATTCAGAAGGTCACAGTTTATCTGCACTTTGGAGCTAATGCATGCTTTTTATCTAACGTCAGGGAGACAGACGGAAGAAATTATTCATATCTTCGGGTGACGAGAGGTCTACATTTCTGACAAGATTATTTTTTATCGATACTTTCATAGAATGTGAAGAGTTTGATAACACCTAACGAGGTGTAATTTATCGTACGTACGTACCAGATGATAATGTGTCACAAAAATACGAACTTAATGGCTATGTAACGATGTCTTACTGACCTGCTAGAATGTTCTTGGAAGTTTCCGCCGTCCAGCAGGCGGACCTTGGCGAACAGCACCGCAGACACGAAAGGCACCTCAGTGAGCTCCTCCAGACAGCACTGCACCCCAAACTTGTACCGCTTCTTCTTCGTCATGAAGGCCATGACGCCGCCAACATCGGGCCCTGCGCAACCGGCCCGGACTAACGCACCGGACTAGACCGGACGCGCACCACTTATAACCAGATACAGCCGGATCACACCAGCTGGGTCACAACACTAGCACTTGCACTTCACTTCACATGTGTGTTAACATCAACGCACGTGTAAATGAGTCTACGATCAAAATGTAAGTTGTAAAACATTAAAAACGCCTATCTAAGTTGAGAGGTATAGCGGACTGATTATTTTGGCATCAGAGTGGCGTCCTCCGCGGTTCGATAGCGTGCGGCGGCCGACGATCAGGCGCATAGCTGCCGAGGTCATTAGTCTGGAATAGAGAATTAATGGGTGAGCATATTAAGATAACGCAAAGAAGGCAGGGGCAGTAGGACCTACTTTCTTTGATATGAATTTTTTTTTTCTGTGTCACGCAATTAAATAACTGTTTATTTATACCAAATTCAGAGGCATTAAATAGGGAGAATTGGGCTTCATTTGCCGAGCTTAAAATTCATCGCCACGTTAAGATTGTTTTAGTTAGTAGTAGAAGAACTCGTAATTTTGGTTCAATATCAAACGAGCTTCTAGAAAAAAAAAGCGAGCAGTTAATTTGAAACACCTGTTTCAATAGTGCAGTCCATTCGCACATATATCAGACGATTACATCAATATTCAGTGTTTGGAATACATTAATATTGGGCCATCTGTTGTCTTTATGACTTATGATCTGTGGCTGGTATTTACTAGCTGCAATATTGTAACGTTAACGATGCTCCAGCAACTATGTGAGGAAAGACCAACTAAACTAATTTGTTGCGAAAGTTTTATATTATTCATACGGAGATGATTTGGGTAATTAACATTATTCGAAGGTTAGGAATTGATGAATGCGAGAGTAGAAAATGTCAGGGATTTAATATCTCATTATAAACTCTAAGTTTTACAATACTGTGAACCAATTTTTCCTTGTCGTATCGTGATTTAAAAGCTAGTTATTTTGAGCCATTTACGTCACATTATAATTGGACATGGAATATTTTTTTAAAACATACACTGGCTTTACTTTAAATAAGCACCTGTTATTATTTCTACTGAATTTATTCACATTTACAAGACATGACGAAACAGCAGACAGCCCGACGGATAATCACATGTTCTGGCAAAGAAAAAACATTTTATGTCATTCTTATTTGTGCATCATCACATGCGCTACCGCTCGAGGCACAACAACTTGTTTGTTTACAAGTTAAAGTTTTATTGAAACCATAAAACTCACGTATGATCGTCGTGAGCAGCAGGATTAGTGCGCTATAAGAAACCCGACAAGTGCACTCAATTCGTTAACCATACTCGTGTTTATCAAACAAAAGCCAATATAAAAACATTAAAAAACACTTTAAAATACATACTGCATGTGCTGATGCTTCAGAGGTCTAACAAAAAAACGTTGTAATGAGTCAACAGTTGCTTCACATTACGTGTAGAACTGTTCAAGCTGTGCACATTTACGATCTTTAATTTAAATTACACGAGCGCGATGCACGTCCGCACTGGACCGCAGTTCTCGCGTGACTGCCGAAGGGTGCCAAGTGGCAAGGACGCCCAACATTGTAAATTCATACAATTTCGACTTCGCGCACTCTATTAAAACGCTAATTATAATCTAAGCTAGATGTCTGGGTGTCCTTGCGCAGATAATTTGGATTACCTGTCTAAATACGAGTGATAAGCGTATTATTTGGACGAGAACATTCAGTGACGTGACGTTATCAATGATAATGTTTTGATTGTGACGTAACAGCTGTTATTAAACAAACAGACAAACCTGACAGGTAAGTGCGCAGCTACTTAGGATAATAGGCAAGGCTAAAGATACCTGCGCCACATCGGTATAAATGAAAGGGCAACTCACATGGCCGTCTAAGGCTGGGAACTCGGCAGGGTGAAACATCGCAAGTTCCGAAGAGCCACGCTACTGTGGCCACACCACTCTTACCATTGGCTGGAACAAACATACGCTACCATTATCTCAATGAAACGTATTTCTTTATCTCTGTAATTTTGGTGATGTAATAATTAAGATACGGTTTACTCATGATAAGTAAAATATTGCGTTCTTGGTAAAAAGTCACCTGAATTTGAGTCAGAGGATGTCGACTCGTGTTGTAAAAGAATAAAAACTTTGCAAAAGAGGGTTATTTTTTTAAATTCTTTTTTTATCCTTTTTATCTTTTATGGTATCTCACACAAATCCTTGTCAAGTATCAATTTCACATTGTTAATAGCACATCATCCACATAGACAAAGAAGGTAACATCCATATTACAGAGGATAACTCATAAAGTACCGAAACACCTAAATACAATTTATATGGGACCACAGCGCGAGCTTCCTTCAACAAATGAAAAAAAAACACAAACCGGACCAGTAATCACAGAGAAATAGGTGAACATACAGAAAAAAAACAAAAGACGAAGCTGGTGGAATACATAACCACCTTCTTTTTAGAAGTCGGTTAAAAAAACATTTCATGTTGGATTAACAGAATTTTGATGAAAAGCATTCCAGAGAAAGGTCAAAATTAATATAAAGTTTGGTCAATCAGAACGGAATCCAAGTGCCAGAATGTTTATAAGATTCCAACGCCCAAAGTGAGTTATTTAGAGTAATCGCTCTCCTTGAATCAGGTATGCAAGACCTCTCAATTTCAATCTGTTCAAATAACTGGTTCAATCAAAACTGACGGCCGCTGGTATATGGCTTCCGTCGAGCCTTTCAGAAATCCTCCGCGAGGATGTGGCTAATAATCTCAATGCGTGTTCTGAGTGCAGACGAAAATCTCATATAATTGCAAAAATTGATCGATCAGATTGATTGATCAGGCGATCGAGGCGATCGCGAGGCGAGGGGGCAGGGGCGGGGGTGCGTGTGCGCAATTGACCCGGGGCCACAGGTTGGAGGTGCTCCATCAGATTCGCACCCACACAGCCAACAATCAAAGAAGTCTCGTCACCTATTATATCAGTACTATTTTTAGTCTTCACTCAATTAATTCAATCAAATCTCCATTCTCAGAAGTACATTTCGCAGTTGGCAATTGCTCCAAATGTATTTTTCCTGTTTTTAAGTAGAATTAATTAAGCACAGACAAAGCGCTTACCATGGGCACGGGCGTTATGGACATTAATGATGTGCTATTATTTGAAATGCGATACCTACTGCTAAATTTCCAGTTACACCCGTGTATGTTATATATATGCCTCTGCCTGACATATGGTGGCTATAAAACATAAATATACTCGCCCGAAATATTTGTCTACTATCTAAAAACTGTTTACGCATACCGAACTAAAGGTAAGGGCATAATAAAACTGTATGGAGTAAGATTGGACATAAAACAGCGAGCATGTTATAGGCACGTCGTTAGTTCCACGGGTTGGCGTGGCGCCAACGCGGGCCTGTGATGTCACCTTGACGTCCCTGCAGCGCCCCTAGGGCCTCACCTCACGCCCTGTAAACATACCGGAATAGACGACATGATCGGCCATATGCCACTACAACTCCAACACTTGCTTATGCTATGATTTATTAGTACGTTTACCTAAATATGGCACCCAGTTAACAGTTTATGAAGGTAATCCAAAACATTTTCGGTAAAGAAGCTGGAAGTTAACAAGCTATGTATTCACAAAAGGATACTAAGTCTAAAATGGTATGAAAGGCGTTTATCGACTCGTCATTTGGTGTCCATGTTAATTTGCGCTCGTATGTGGGGTATGCGTAGCGTTGCTATCTGGTGGCAGCGGCGGCGCCAGCGGCGGCAGATAACATGCAAATGTCAGCCGGCGCCAAATTACCGGCTAATGACTACACCCGTCACGCCTAACTCGACACACACCACTACAAGCAGATATAAGGATCCTCTCCACGCCGATTCACGAGAGCTAAGCGATGCTAACCTCGGGAAGCGTTTAAATGCAAATCTTGCTACTCGGCAGCTTCCTAAGTTTCGTTTTCCCATTACAATCCGGATTTCCCATTATTAAGTCAGAATTTAATTATACACTTAAACACGTTATGATGAACAAATTATTAGGAACGAAAAAACACATGTAGTTTATCAGTGCCCCAAATAAGTTTCCGCCATTGGATGGTGTTATTTTCAGCAGCTTTACTTAATTAAAATAATAATTAAATTATTAACAAAGAGAAGAGGCTTTTGCTTTGCAGTTGGACAGTAGGTAATGGGCTGGTATTATTTATTAATAATAATCAATCAGCATAACTTACTTCAAAACAGTACTGATTGGTACTGCTACTGAGCACTCGGTCACGCTCGACTGCACCAGTTTTGGGGTGAACGATCAATCAGTCAGACTTGCTTAGATTCTGCACGGAATTACGAACGCTTTAGTAATTGCCACGTAAACGCCGTGTCTCGTCGCTTTTTCTCGATCACTGGCTTCTAGACAGCTTTCGATAGTCAAGTTTTAACAAGAATAAAAACTTTTTGATCTAGACCCAACCTAGACTCAGGTGACATTTGCGTGGAAGGACAACCTTGACATCTGGTTGGTACTGTCTTACGGCACGCGAAATTGCCAATAAATCTCAATGCAACGTCATCGCGCCGTCTTCCTCGCTTTGACGAGCGATCTTCAATGAAGGATGGCAAAAACAAAGCAATAAACATGGGCAACGTGCTCTTTATCAGCGTCTGCCAGCGTCCACCTGACAGCATCACGAGGTGACGCAATAGTCGGCGGAGCGTGCAGCACCGAGGCCAATCGATCAACCACGCCGTGCTGTACTCAGATCAAGCAAAAACTACAGCTAAAGACTTCGTTTCATGGATGAGACACTTACATCATTTCGGCTCCATTCAAAACGAGGAAATGTAAATGTACACATGTCTGTGTGGTCTGAGTGACAGAGCCGTGACAACTTCGAAGTAACGGTCGCTATCTAAACAACTTTGTGTATAATGGCAATATTGACATTTGTTGTCTATATTGTTAATTCCCATTGAGGGGCAGTCGATTGGTTTTTTGGGACAACTGTGAGTCACGTTATAGCCACACTATTGTTTGTCTTTATCTTGTTATGGTTTTTGTACCGTGACTTCATGCACAGCCGCCAATTAGATTGTACAAGTTACGTTAAAAGCACGACCAAATCTCCTTTGGTCGTGCTTTTTACGTAATTATTACAACGAATACAGCAAAAGTCACATATCGAAGCATTTTTTAATCCGTTTCCATCAATCACCAAGGAACGGCAACTATTAGAAACCCGATCACAATCGATACTAATTTGCATCCCCGTTGTACCTGTATATCAGGTTGCGTGTGGCGTGCGTGTGTGTATCTGTCTGTATGTACTTGATTACATGCGTTGCCATATGCTAGGGCGAGGGGCGACGGATGGGGTGACTACCCTACGCGCAATATTACATAAGGCACGGATGACTGGACAAAGGCAAGCAGTCTCTGGCACCAGCGGTCGCGATATCCCCTTATTACTAAGCGTTTTTAGTGACACATGCATGACATTACAAATTGAAGGGACGAAAAGTATCCAAGCGTGGATAATAACATGATACACCTGGAGCAGTGGAGCTCCAGTGTTTGGTAAACACGTTGGTTTTAAGTCGCAGTTGCTACATCACGACATCACCGCTGTGGCCGATATTGCGCCACACGTTACAACCGGTTCTTCGGAACGAAATTCTACTTTGTTTTTACTTAGTATAGGTTTGTTTGAGTTCAACTAGTCTCGAATAGTGGTGAACTGGTGAGCATATTATTGTCTAATATGAAGCACATTTTTCTTTAAGATCTTACTTTTTGGCCCCTTTGGGTCTGCGCTCTCGTCTCTCGGGTAATTTGACGACATTTAAAAAAAAATAGCGCATTTGACCAAAATTCGTCGTAGCAGTTACGGCCCCCATCCTAACAGGGAACGACGTCATCGCCAAAAACGTAAAACTATTTCATAGTCATCATCGAAAAATAAGACAAAAAAACGCTGCGTTGGCAACCATTGCCGCGAACACGCAAACCGCCGGTGTCTCGAATTGGTTTCATTGCCTGGCAAAAAATTACATCAATCTTGAAAGCAGTCGAGCGTACGTGTTTTTGTGAAAATGACTGACTGATGGCAAATTTTCCACGTGGAGGTGGAACGGACAATTAACGCCAAATAGCTTATTAGGTAGTATGTGATCCGTAGCGGAAACTGGCAACAACGTTTTGCAATCGCCAAAAAGGCGGAAAAAGTTCTTTATTACTACGATACAGTCCGTCAGTCAGTCAGTATAAGACATTAATAACAGTAATCTGACGGGCAGCTCTACAGCTGCAGGCAATCCGGCCGGCAATGGGTACTTGTGTAAAAGGTTTAAATCCAGGAACAAAATCTCGCTGTTCACGGTTCAACCACTATTCAAAGTAAAACCTCACGGAGCCGGCATCGGCAGGGTGGAATAGACAGGGGGATAATTAAGTGAGACGCCGAGTTTTCTTCTACGTGAGTCAAAGGGGCTCTATTAAGTTTCCTGGCGGATTCCATTCCGAGAAGTTATTTTCTCTCCAACGCTGTCTTCTGATCGACTTTCCTTAAAATAGGATTCCATATGAGAGACTTGGGACAAGTATTTATACTTTCGTTTACATTCAATATTATTTGTGCAATGTATCTAAAAATATTCCTTAAATCTGTTTATAATATCGTTGACCAGCATTTGAAAAGTAACATGTCTGCAATGACTTTGTAGCCATTGCGAAAGGTCAAAAGAAGGCACTGCTGGTTTTAGGTCCTTAGTGGATTGAACACTCGATTTACTCATAAGCTTTGTTTCACTAAGAACACGCATATTGTCAAAAAGTATGCAGTAAAGCCTTAGTTAGGTTTCAGAGCTTGTTAACTCGGCCTTTAACCAATAAGACCATCGTAAAAGGAAATGCGTCTAATAGCGTCAAATATTCTTTTTATGGACTCCCCGTCCCCCGATATATTTAATAACAATGTGGAAAACGCCGCTTGAAACTGTATCACGGCTTGCGGGAAAGTTATTATTCGAATAACGTCCATATCAATAAAATATTATATATAGCTGCTCCATATTGAATTCAGTTTGACGCTGCACTTGACTCTTGATAACAGATTATTAAATACTGCATGTCAAATGGAAACGATTCCCGATAAAAATAACATGAAGAGATAGCATACTGCTATATTTGCAACAACAATATACCCATTCGCAAAAATTGATCTCAAATCGCGGAGGACGCAACATCAGGACCGACAGCTTTGAACTGCACCAGAGCATTCACTTACGGATTAAATGAATCCATTTCTAACGTAATATCAGATATCCAATGCTTACAAATTACAAGATTAGCAATTGGTTAAGGAAACAATAATGTAATATACGCGTTAGGAGCAATTGCGAAGCGCCGCAGAGTGGGGAAGTTTGGCGAGTGCCCACGCAAAGCATTGCTTTGTGATGATTGCACCGAGTACCGCCGGTGCAGTTTCCACATCAAAATCAGCTGCTAAGATGGATTGTGTAACTTCGACAATGGGTGACTGACAGAACTCAATCTGTTATGCAAAATTTACTTAATGATAGTTATGAAGCATTTATATAGCACTAAGAATCTAGTCTGTTGTTATTAGTGTGAAACTTTTGAGATGTAACATGGCGATCGTTAGGTGATAGCGAGTGGTCAGTGTGGTCGGGAGAAAGTAGCGGGGTAATGATCTGTGACCGACGCTGGCGCACGGCGGAGGACTTTCATGTAGGAAGCGATAGGATGACCGCACTGACAGACGCTGCATCGTAAGTGCATTCAATATTATCGTATAGGACATTATGCAAAGTATTTCGCTCGCTACAAAAGGAACAATGGGCGAGGACATAAAATAAACCACGTATTACGTAAAACTAAAGCCGTTTCATCGAACATTAAACAAGATATTATTATAGCGGGCTGCAATTATACAACACAAAAATCAGAGGCTGGTACTCAAGTAATGTATTCATGACATTACCCGGCAAGGCAACGGTGAACAATTACCAAACTAACAATTAGCAGCAACTGTACGGTAACGTTACCAACGAGAACGGAACTTCACGCATTTTCGATTAAAAAACTGGCTGAACATCCTCACACGCTTCCTTAGCCATGAATGAACCAACGTTTGACGCAAGGATGTGAGCGCCACGAAAATGTTTCGGTTTCAACCGTTAACGAAACCAATTAAAATGTTACCTGCGTAGATGTAATGAACGGACGCTGCTATGAGAAAAGGTTTTTAGATACGGTTTCTTCTTTTTCCTTTCCTCAGCAAAATATTAGATTCAGGAGTATAAATAATTATAATTAATGTTGGTCCAGGTAACGAGTAGTTTAAAATTAAAGTTTGCGAGTACATTCGGAAAAAGCTGGCAGTATCGTCACAACGTTAATGTTCCCCATTGTTTGACTTTTTATTTTACTTTATCCGTGTTTTTTATGTGAGTATTTTATATCCTTGTAATATATCGTAGTATTCATTAAAATTATTTTCAGATGTACACCTATCACTGTTTATCGCTGCATCACCCAAAGGTTGACTGGTAGAAAATGACATTAAATCCGCCTCTGTACTTTGTGCTTGAAAGGTTAAATAAATAAATATTATGCAAGTAGCTTTTGCCAATCTCCCCTTTTGGGATCTGCAATATGTGCTGATCTGCATTTTGAAAATACGCTGTTACTAATAGTCATCCAAAAGCCGCGAGCATTACTCTGAGATCATTATTCGGAGCCACAATAGTCACACACCATGTAGCGTAGGAGTAAGCACCACCTATGCCTACATTATCAGACGACACGTCGCGATGACGTCAGCGGACACTTCATTATGAATAGCACGAGCGCCGAGTATACACACACTCTTATGTATTATATTATAACAATGGAGCGCTGTCGATATTGAGAAGATAGTGGTAATAAGGCCTATAATACGTTAGTATGATTCAGGCATAATTTCAGACAATGGCAAATGATGCGGTTAATGAGAACAGATTTAATATGTACTGAGACATCTAGTATGTACTCCAAAGCGTTGAGTGGAAAAGAAAAATTAAAAGTTTTCTTAATTATATGGAAAATGAAAGTTCGAGTACAACAAAACTATTCGGTCACTATTTGTCATCACTAGTTTTCTGTCCATAACTGTAGCAATTTCGAAGTGAAAAGCAGAGCGCTTGGCAGACTGCCATGCAGACTACACACTGGTATAGATGTTTATGCCATGTTGAAGCAAAGGCATCTATTAATATCCCAAAAAATATAAATTAAAAAGAAGTTATATCTGTTGTGAAAAATAGAAGTTGCTAAGGATACCATTATTTCACGGTTTCATTCATAAAGAAATAGGTCAGCTGATAGAACTTTCAAGTGCATTTGATATAGTAGATTATATGTTTTAATGGATAAAATACGAATCTTTTTTGCTACTATTTTAAACAGCTATAGTTCTGTTTACTTGAAATATCACAAACTGTAGCCATGCGCTGGTTGATTAAGAATAGTGAAACATAAGAAAATCATGGAGCAACGTTAGGCATACCGCAAGGGTCGAATCTGGGTCTTGTATGAATACATCATAATGTGTAGTGCAGATTGCCTTAAGCGTAGGACAGACATACCAAAACAAAGTTGCAGTCATAAAAACAGTTAAAGTCCTAATTAGATCAAGAATTTAGAAGATTCTTTCACTACCAAACGTGTTACAGTTACAGCGGTATCTGGCGTTTTTACGCAAACTGCATTGTGAGCGTGACCGAGTAAACTTAATGCAATAAAACAAAGTATTTTAAGAAAATTCACTTGAATTATGAGCATCAAGATATGTTAGTAGGTACTAATTATAAAATAATAATGATAAGGTGACACTCACCGATAATTGAAAAAAACCTGAGTCTAGGTGATTGTAGGAATGAAATAATAGGCATTTTATTGTTTTTTTATCCTCTATTGTCCCACTTCTGGGCAAAGGCCTCTCCCATAGCCTTCCACTCTTCTCTACGTGCGGTTTTCTCTGGCCAACCTCTCATAAACGCCTGACGTGACGACCTAGAGGCGTTTATGAGAGGTTTCTCATAAACGCCTCTAGGTCGTCACGTCAGCGTTTCCTAGGCCTCCCTCGTCTTAGGACTCGGGGCCATCCGTCCTGATACGTTCTGTAGACATGGCCCGCCCAATTCCACTTCAACCCAGCAGTCTGTATCATCAGTGGTGTTTGGTTTTGTGGTTTTAGTTAAATAAGGTTTTTTTTTTATATGTATTAGTTTATTATTTTATAAGATTATTTTGTGTATTTTTATCTTTGGGCCTCAGTTGCCTGATAATAAAATGATTGATTGATTGATTGATTGATTGCAAATTCTGTCGCTGAGCTTAATTCCAGCGTAGAGTATTAACTCTACGCTCCATCGCCCTTTGGCAAACCTTGAGTTCGGACTATTGCGATTCGGTCAGGGACCCAGTTTGAGCACCGTAGGTTAGGATGGGCAGAATGCAAATATCGATGAGTTTGCGCTTCAGGGATAAAGGCATAGTATTTAAATAATGAGTTAGGGACACGTGTAACTGATATCTGAATCCAGGTAAGTCAATTCAAAAAATGCCTTGCAAGTTTAACGTGGTCAGAGGTACATCTCGAAACTGATTTAAATAATGCATTAAATAAACACGAGTTTTTATGTTTACTGTATAATTTATGCTTCCCAAAGATTAAGATTAAAATAAACAAATCTAATGCAAATAAACAAAAATGGATAAGCAAGGGTCTCAGAAATAGTTGCAAAACTAAACGATATTTACGGTATCTCTATTATAAAAATAAAACCCTAACGTACAAACTTAGAAATAAAATACATTCATCAATACTGAAAAAATGTTATTTTAAATACAAAATAAATTCAAACATTAATTACATAAATAACAGTCAAAATAAATGCAGAGCAACGTGGTCAGTCATTACCCTGAAATTGAAAATACAAAATGTGACAATAATATTTCTGAACTAGATAAGAGAATACTGACTATGTTAATTTTGTGTTACAACGTCATGCGAAGAGGTGCCGAAATCCTGCTGACCTATCACACAGGAGGGATGAAGCATCAAAACAATGTAGTGTCACTTCGAAGAGGATTTTAATTCACCGAAACAATCTCAAAATAGCCCATTACGATAACTATTTAAATAGCAAATTATGCGTACAGGTAAATAACCAGTTGCGAAGCAGGATTACAATATGGATAACAATTAAAATTATCAGCAAATATCAACATACAAACCATTGTCGAATAGTGTGTACAATAGTTATTGAAGTATAACTATGTAGATAGCCAACTCAATTCTTCAACAAGTGATTTTATAGAAATACCCAACGGCTTAAAAATTGATTGAATAACAACGGATGGAGGAGGATCAACTGAGCCAACTTGAATTGTTACGGCTGAGTTTCCTATGTTTCTACCAGGAGTTTAGTTAATCGACGAGCAACTGAGGTAGAGATCTATTTTAATTTATTACACAGCTAGAGCTCGTCTAGAAAAACATAGATAGGCACTGACGTTGATTGATATTAGGAATGTAAATAATGTCCGAGCTCGCTCGAACGAAACTAATCGTACGAAAATACATGTAGAACTGCCTAGTTCAGGTACCGGTAGGTAAAATATACAAATGGACGTGCACGAATCTATTCAATGGAATAAAACGTTCTCAAGCTTTGAACTAAACTGTTCCCAATGTATTTTGGACTATTTAAATTCTAAAATGATTGGAAACTGCTAGATAAAAATCACAAATAAAATTCGAAAAACGCAGCTGCAAATTAGCATGCTGCAGGTTTTATTTCATGTATTCAATTACATTTGCTAAGGTAATTTGTTAGAATTATTTTGCTTAAGTCGTTTACTTGCAAATTGGCATACGTCGTTGCAAAAACTACCTTTGCTTTCAAGCAATAAGATGCTAATTTCAACCAAGCTAATGACTGAGAAATTATCATTTGAGTTTGCAAAAAAATCAAAAACAGTGAAGACACCTAGTCTAGACCAGAGCGTGTGTTACACAGGCGTTGTGCCAGAGTGCCAAGTTCATTGACTCTGCACACGCCATTTGACTGCAAACAAGGACGGCGGAGTGGCCGGTCTCAGTCAGCGTGCACCACGCAGTCGTGATCACTCCGATCATAACCCTCGGCAGCTTTTGAACAATGACATCATCTAACAACTATTCTCCGACACAAAAAGAACCGAAAACAAAATATTCGTCGAGTACAATTATGTAAACTACTGAATCTTTTGTAACTAGACTCGTTTTCGTAACAGTCTAATTTTACGTAGTCAGTATTCATTATTGAAATTAGGGTGATTTGTGTAATTTTAAAATAAATCAGCTGCGAGTGACACAGAAGATTTTAGATCTGACGCAGTTGTTGTGATAAATGATACGTTCAATAGGATAAGTTTCATTGTATTAGCCATGCCAAGAGTGTTGTCACATTTCCTTATTCAGACGGAACGGAAGTAGTATCTGAACGCATTCTTAACTCATCATCATGCATTCCGCAAGCCCCTCAACAATAGCTCATTTCCATTTACATACGTAAGGTCAACCTGTCTCAAACGGGACAAGGTCGCCGATGCTCAGGGAAACTCCATATAGCGGTCACTAAGCTGTCGCCAAATCGCCGGTCAACACGTCTGGCTTGGAAAGTTTCCTGTTCCAAGAACTAAAGGAACGGCGCGCTTGCGGGGCCTGCCAACGACGTAAATCATCGTCGATTGTATCTATGATATAGTAGAATAGTTGAAGCATAATATGTGATATGATCTAGCCGTAGTATCGAGGTCGAGTGCTGTGGGTCAGCCGAACAGCGGCGCCAGCGTGCGTCGGCGGCAGCGCTGGCCGGCGGGCGGCGCGGCGGCAGCGTCGGCGCCTTGGATAACGGATCATGTGCATGCCGCGCACAGATTTGCAATCCGTGAAATTACATTGGAATCTGCCCGTGACCAAACCACGACATGATGAAAGTTTCTTATCGGAATTAATCAAGCTCTTGACTTTCGATAGCATGTTTGCAGCTGTTCTGTGTCTAATCTGACTATATTCAACGATCGATCAAAGAAATCAGGTGTCATTATTTAATTATAAGCGAGTACTTTAATTTGCGATCATTTCTCCGTTAGCGAGAATACTGACACATTATTAATTACCGCGCCGCAAGCAAAAGCTGTTAAAACCATATTTGTAAAACGATGGCTAACTGGAATGTAAACTTTGGGGATCGATTTCCGCTTGTAGCATAAAGTGAGCTGAAAAACATGATTGATAGCAAATACCTCAAGCATACAGAAATGAACTATATGCACTGCGATAGGTGGACATGATGATAAGGGGAAAATATGAGGAAAAGTTCGTAATACGAGTACAGTGAGCGCTATTGTGGTCGTTGATCGTGACGGACAGACGGAGGAATCCGTGTCACGTCACGAGGCTCAAGGGCAACGGACGGAGCCGCGGCGCTGCAGAGTCAAGAGCAATAAATAGCTCAGTGGACTGATTGAACCGTTCGGTATCCAATCACTGCAGACATACACTGTGCGAACCGAGATTAAGAGTCGTTACGGCAAAAGAAAATAAGGATTAGGAATAAGTAGCTTTTAAACTAGAACAGCAAAACTTGAAGATGTGTCAGGGAATCTCAAGTCCTGTGTAGTACTTCAGTGTTGGCTTTGATCATGTTCTAGATATTTGATGAGTGTTAAAAAAAAGTAAATGAATTAAAAATCATTACCTATCCATTTAAAAGAAGAGAATGTGAGAGAAATGTAGACTGTTTAGAGAGTGAATTTTATAATAACATGACGGCTGAAAGGGGAGAGTGAGAGAGAAAAACACTAGAGTCAACCCTAAGTAACATGGGCAAGGGCAGGCAGACGGCAATTACCACTCCAATTTCTGACAAACAATCGTCACAAGAGTTTCGTTTATGAATAATTATTGTGAAGAAAAACCAGTGCATGTAATAACCCCACGACGTCATAAATGAGCTCATCCGAGGAGCCGGCGGCAAGGTGCACAAGACTGTGAATGGTAATTTATTTATAAGGATAATCTTGGAACTAATTATTGCGATTCCACCGACCCTGAACTACCTATCATGATTATTCTCATCCGATACACAATCGTGTTCGCTTCCACTTGTAAGTATTTGTTTGTTTATTTTCAATTTTTTCTTCTTTTTAGTTTTTAATATTTTCAATCAATCAATCTTTATTTGTGAACACAGGTATAGCTACACAACATCGAATCTCATGTTCAATCAAGTCTTGTCGTTTAATTGATTGAAAGATTTTGTCACAGTTTCACTTTTTATTTTTTACCTCTCAAAAATTCAATCACCAAAGCTATGACAATTATGTAACTTCGCCAAAGGTTACCTTACGGAGTTTTTTTTTTCGACTATGGATTTGACAGTTCCCAAGAACAGAGTCAAAATAATTCTCGAAAGACAAGTCAAATTAACCAGTGTTGACGCAGTAATTGAACATAATATTATTGACGTGTGTACGTTCTATGTTCATAGTCACGGTGTATTATGTACAGTATGCACGCAGAGTTGGCAGTGACTTTGACCGGGCAGCGCGGGCGCGACGCTGCGTCTGCCCGCCACACAATGGCAAGGCCATGCTAATTTGTTTTACACGCTTCCCCTGCCTTTTTATTATAATTTCCGCGTTTTTTTCTCTATTACCACGGTTTTCGTTAAGCGAACAATGGCTGTGCTTTTGGCAGAATTTTAAGAAGTTTTGTTGACGTGTACCGGACTACCGGTAAGTTAGATTACTTGCGTGCAAAAACGACGTCAGGCAGCAGTCGAGCGTCAGCATTTCGAAGAAACGTTCTTTTGATGCTACACTTGCTACAAAATCAGAATCAGAATTACCACATGTAAGGAAAGGGATTAGAAAGCAAGCACTACCTTTGTGAGTACAGGCCAGATATTAGACTTTGATTGGCATAAGTTGTCATTTGGTAGACATGTGCCGTTAATTAACTGACAATTGACACTTTTACTTCGTGTGATTCGAGCAAGACAATTATTCAAACATCATGTGATGAGTGAATTCCGGTACTGGCTGACATATGCAAATAAACGTTGATTACATAGCTTAAAAACATGACTTGCATCAAAACGAAAATGCTAACATCACTCCAAAAAGCACCACAGATACCCCTATCTACCACTGATTTGTATTTTTTCAGGGCATTAGAGTGTAGCTTGCGAAGCAAAACGTGGCAATAAGGAAACGCTCGGCGACAGTAATTGAATCGCAGCGTCGACTCGTGACGAAACCACTAAGACACCTACAAATGGGACGAATGTCTTCAGTAATGGCCGTATTATGTTTGAATTAATGCTATGCAAGACCGTGTTTGGACGTTTCTCTCCTTATAAAACTTTTCCACTTTGCGTACGATGTAATATAAAAAAAACAGGTCTAACTCTCGTAAGAATTGAGTCAGGGTCAATGAGTTCATAGGTAATCGTATTACCCTAGAATTCTATTATACCCAATACGTCAATAGTACTTACGCAAAGTGACAAATAAGTTCAAAGTTCACACCGGGAAGGTGTCTGGATATTGAAAAAACTAGCGCTGAACTCTGCGCCGACTGCGAAAGGCAAGCGAACACCGCTGGCTCGTTTTAAATTGTATTTCGAAGACTTCGCTTACCACGGATAGCTCAAATAGCAGTCACAATTTAAATAACTATTGTTATTTAATTTGTGACTGCTATTTGAGCTATCCGTGGCATACTGCTACTATTGTTTTACTTTCTTTGTTTCACTGCATGAAGGCACACAATAAAACCGCGTGTTTTCATTACAACGCGTCTCATGTGAAATAGCAAGTTTCGTATAACATTCACAGTTGAATGGATGCAAACGCGCAACTCGAACAATTGTTGTCGAAAACGTCGTCGGCCAGACAACAACCGTCATTGGACGTATTCGATCGGCTCTTGTTACCGCACGCACAATGGAGTGTTTTGCACACAGTTTGCACAAGTGCCGGTGGACAATCGCGCCGTGTACCGCGGCCGTGCGACCACAGCTCAGTGTTATACGATAACACAGTTATGTGCTTCGACCGGGCTGGCACTGCTGGCAGCATCTGCGCCCTCCCAGCTCGATTCATTCGTATTCGTACTGCATTGTTGGCGGAGCCAGCTCCAGATAATAGCGTGTCAATCAAACCTGCTCCAGACGATAAATTCGAATGATTACATTATAAATATGTAGTTACATCGATGCTATCACAGATGCCACCATTGTATTGTAATTACTAGATACGAGGCCGTATCAGCATTCAGTATACAACGTAGTTTTAGAACAGTAATAGCTAGAAATAGATTAACAATTTATTTACTTATATTTCAACTTACACGTATCTAAATGACACTGAGAGCTGTAATTTGTGGTCAGCCATGAACTCATCGTGATAGCCGAATTTGATGACAATGGTGATGATCATTTAAAACGTAATTGTTTCCTGACGTTCAGTAGGTACAACCAACATATTTTGTGGTAGTTTACAAAGAACGACGTCAACGACACTCCAATAACAAAGATAAGATTGCAACGGAAATGAGTTTCATTTGGGTTAGGGAAACCAATAAAGGTAACGATTTTAATTTATATTGGATTGTTCTGGGTAATAAACTTATTTTTGTCCACATACAACATTATTTTACCGAGAACACAAGTATTTTCAGGCGAATCTGTCTCAGAGCATGATGATATCAAGCAGACAACAATACCTATCATCGCTTCAGTGCATAAGATACCATACAACACAACCGTTGTGAAGGCACCTCAACTATACAACTGTGCGTCTAAGACACATCGGACGACTGATATGAAAAGAATTGCATCCATCGCTGCACTTGTCAGCATCAAATCTTTCCAAGTGTTTTATAAAAGAGCAATGGAAAAGGAATCGGTACGGTGTAAAAGAGACATAAAAAGGTGCGTAAAAGACATTATAGTACATGCCGACGTTAACGTTTTGATGGCAAGTATTGTTTCGTCGAGTGGTGATAAGGTGCAAGGTTGCGCGACCCTGTCCCCCTTGACTGCTACTAATTGCAGAGAAAATATTGCCCAACGGTTTGAAAAACTTGTTTCAAAATGGAACGTTCGTTGGGTGAATTACTGACTTGTCAGTATTGTTCTTTATTGTGAATTTTCTCAACAAGATGACCTGTCATATTGTCTTGTCTGCTCAATTTAATTGTACAGTCTGATTTAAATTTACTTACCTTTTCTTTGATAGCAAATACTACAAATTATTGATCAGAATAAACAACAATGTCATATGCATTGTTGCACACAGCAACGTACGTTCTGATGTAGACTTTAATGTTTATTACTCATTGTGTTATTTCATAAATTGCTAGAAAAAGATGTTCCAATCGATTAGCTACGGATCTCGCACTACCGTGGTGCGAAGCATGAGGTCAGCGCCAAGTCACGAGCGGGGTGCGCGTGCATATGCAAGTGCGGGTCGCTGTGTGACCTCACACGCTGCGCAGGCGTCGTGACGCGCCAGACAGTCGGTAAATGCCAACTGGAGGTAAAGCATTGTTTACCTTTGTTCGTCACAGCTCAGATGTTGTGTGGCTTCATTAGAATCTCCAGTTTCGTTGGAGTTCAGACAATTTTGTGTGACGTGACCAAATTGACTTATTCCGTCATGGGCATGAATAAGTGTCCGACCGAAGGTCGATTTCTGGACGAAGTCGAAGGAACCCTCAGAAATTCATTTGAAGATGTATTGTATTATTGTAGAAAAGTTTATATTGACTGTGCTCGTGGTTAAATAACATCAGCTCCACGGGCCGATCTTCAACGTTAAGCACCACTTGCTAAGGTCGGTTTGTGGATGGCTGACCATCCATTACACACCGAGCTTGCTCTGTGCCTCGGATAGAACGTTAAGCCTTGTGTCAGTCATTACTGGTAGTCAGAGGCCCGAACGTCTGACTAGCAGTCTTATAAAGGGGTATTGTATTACCCAGGTCAGATAGGTAGCCGCTCCATGTTAAATAGCCGACCCCAACATAGGGAAAGGGCTAGGCAGACAACGATGATGTTAATTGTATAACGGGTAAGTCGTTTGCCATCAATCATTTTTGCACGCCCAGTGTTACTCAGTTTAATGTACGCCCGACGACCAAGCAAGATATGCATAACCAAATTAAACTGATCTCTCATTGTACGGGAAGCTCATACAAAGCGATGACAGCTTATACTGGATACGTATAGTCTGATGTGCCGCCGCCGTGTGTCCCTACAGAATGTTTAGTTGACGACTTGGTGAAGGGTCCTTTTTACAACCGGTATAAAACATATTAACGATGTTCAAAATTAACTTGTAACTTGTCAACATTGATATTATTTACTCTACGAAAAGTGTGACCCCCACCCCCGCGAGTTGCCTCTTCCACCGCGCTCTTGTGCATTCGTAATATTTCGTTCAATTTCGGCACTTGTTACAAACCTTCGGCTTCGTCCAAAAATTCGGCCCATTTTGGCCGAAGCTGAAGCTTTGATCGGACGCTACTTATAACAAAATGTTCTTTATTACAACCATATGTTGAGTAGTTGTTTTTATTGTTGGCTTTATGTCCGTAGTTCAGCTGCTCATACAGTACAGCGTCGAATCGTCACTGTGTCGCTCCCAGCAGCCGAGCATTCGAGCAGTTATACAAAAAGTCGTTATACACAACGTGACCGACGCGAAACTAAGTAATAGCATCGTTACTGTGGGTATTGTTTGCGCAACCGTCGCAGACGCCACCCGGCTGAGAACGTTTCAAATAAAAAATACAGCAGTTACAAAAGAGCTGCTTTAATTAAAGAAACTCTGTATTGGCTGCAAATCTTGTAGATTTCTCTTCTTTAGACATTTGAACGAAGGGTTCGTACACACGCCTCTTTCAAACAATGATAATGTTTTAATGCTCTAGAAAAGATTTGGACTGATTAGTTTATTAATCATCCGGCTGTAAACAACAGGTTTCATTAAAACGACTGGCGAAATTCCCAAAATCCCAAAACATCAACATAGGTCCTTGCTTCTAGTTGATAGACGCCGTGGCATCATGGGGGTACGTCTCTTTTACGGGTGATAATCATCACGATCCCGAGAACGTGGCTTGGAGCCACGTGCCTTCCTTCCACTGGCCTGAGAACATAAACTCAAACTTTATAGCACACGACATCACGGCAAATACATTAAATAAAAATGACTCTTTTGGACACGACTGTCTTACAAAAAAGCGATATTCAAGGTCGATTTATTCAATGATTGAGAAAATTGCTGTCAAGTAAAACGTTTAAAGTCTATAATAGGCTATAAGTAGCTATACATCACGCGCCGAGGCGACGCTCAACCATTCAGGAAGAAATGCTCAATTTATTGAGCGGCCACACGACTCACCGGCAAGTGACAGAGTTTGATGAGCTCCAATAAACAGACAATCGCGGCTCGTTAACGTTATATTGGAGATGGAGAAGCAATCAAAATGGCACTGGACACAGACACCTATATGTCCTACATATATCATACTTGTTATACAATGGTGTGATACAAAAACTCCACGAACACGCGCCGTGCCCATGCTGAATATTCCGCAAGGCATCCATACAAATTACGACTCACAAGGAAGTATTAATGAGTCTCAATCTCAACGCAATGAATGAGGTATTTTATCAGTGTCTCCTTTGTTTTATGCCTTCGATTTATGAAGGTCATCTACAGACAAGGATAATAATCTTATTTTTTTAAAGAAAAGGACGTTTCAATAGCATTCGAAATGGCCATAATTGAATCTGACTTATGTAAGGCAAGGTTGCAAAATGAGCAATTACAGAATCGAATCACAACCATTCGATCGATTTGCACGACAGGTAGGCAGGGCTGACGGTCCATCAGTAGCCTTGAGTGATGAAACATCTCGACCTTGGCGCGTTTTCCCCGTACGTTAGCGACCTTCGAGATGACCGTTGAATTGAGAGCGCTTTTAGTCATTCAATTCAAACATCACGTGTTGTTACGAATTGCGAATGAAGCCGCCGCGCCGTGTCCAGCGGTGCGTAACAGACAGCCAGAAACTCGGGAGGACAGCATCCGAGTTCGACTTGTTTTAAAGCTCTTTTAAGTGCTATTACTAGTCGAGGAGCGAAAAGGACTTGTAGGGCTACGGACTCCTTACGAGGTAGGAATGCGTTTAAACCGATTTATTAATTATTTTTATTATGAGGACTTTGAAACTTGGAAATTGCTAAATTCTTATTTGTTAATGCCAGTTTAAAACATCAGCCGTAATTTTTTGAGAAGTTTACATCAAAGCTAACAATCTGCTCCGTAAGCCCATCACATCAGGTGATTACCATAAATTACATGCATTATTATTTTTTTGACATTGCTTCGACTGAATAGGTTTCCAAGCATTACAAAAAGCGTTTTTTCCCTGCCACCGACTGCGATGTGGGTCTCACTCACCTTAGAAAACACACTGCGGTAGCTTGATTTCTTCGAGAGCGGTTCAAGGTGCGATAAGTATTGTGTCGTGCGCTTTCAACAGATACGAGGAAAACACACGGAAATATAGCAATGGCGTTTTGTAAAGGATATTTTCACTGTAACAAATGCGAGTCGGGTGATGCACATCGCCAAGTGCGAGGTCGGACAGCCTCCAAGATAAATGTTTCTGTATCGAGCGCATTACAGCTTTGAAAAATATGCAGATTTAAGGAAAGTACCCGCTGGAAAAGTTTAGATAAACATTTTCAGACACGTAGCGTATGAGCCTCTTTAACGTTCCACATACGATATCTGGATGGAATGTGGAATATTTTATGCATGAAGCTTGTTACAAATGGATAATAAATTCGCGTCGGATAGCCGTGCTCGAGCGTCGGCGTTACAGCGTCAACATAAACCGGTTATTAGAAAATACTTCACAAAATGAAGAGCGCTCTAAACCTCGAACCGCGCTCTAGCATTAAGAGCCTATCGAAGTCCCCTACTTAACTCCACGAGGAGGATAGCTTGCTTCTTCAAATTAATAATGATACGGCAAAATTGTGTGTCATCATTTTGATACTTAAAATTGGTTATCGACTTACAGCATGATGTTCCCAAAACTTATAATATGGTAAGCCTAAAATAACGATTGTCAGTATTTTTGGAGGAACTGGTTTAGGAATCGAGGGGCTAAGAAGCGATGAATAGGTACCTGAATACATATACAATACAGCTAGGTAGAGACAACATAAATATAACGAGTGCACGCTTCACGAAACCAACGTAGATCTAAATATGAAGCGCCAAATCTTTCGAGGGACTCTTTCTGTAGATTTTTCTTTATTATACCTTCACAAAGATAAGCAATATCTGCTTCGGGAAAATTTAATTTAATCTTGAGCAAATAGATAACAGACTTAATTACAGGTAATGTGTTGTAAAACTAAGCGAATCGAGAGTGTGGCGACGAGACAAGAGAACCAATTTAAACAGCGGATTAACCTTGTACGATGTTTTTACATACCGATGCTTAACGCGCACAATTGAGCGGCTCGAGAATTTTAAGCAGTAATCGAATTGCTTGATTAGAGCGTATTGCGTGCTAAAGAGATCTATCTGATGGAATTATGTAGTTAGCATAAAGTGCGGATACTGCTCATTATTCACCAACTTATTAAACTGATAATCTGTGGAGAGACCTCCTACCTTGTGTTTACTAAAGCCGATTTTCCAGATATTTCGTGTCTCTTAGCTCTTTACAGCGGCACTTTGACAGCTCTCAGTATCTAAAGCTTGCTTACGTCATAATAAATTCCACGAATTTGGCAAGTATATATATTTGGCAAAATTTCGGTTCCATACAAGAAATATGTATTATGATCTTAATATATATGGTAGGGATCATTTAAAGGCTCACGTTTAATATTAACGTATATTGCCTAGTTGTTATGTATACCTACCTAATATTTTAGTTACAATGAAATTTTGTACTGTTGCTGGGTTCAGTTTCCACATGAATTTACAATGTAACAATAAA
The DNA here is from genome assembly GCA_905163415.1 of Noctua fimbriata. Classification (NCBI taxonomy): domain Eukaryota; kingdom Metazoa; phylum Arthropoda; class Insecta; order Lepidoptera; family Noctuidae; genus Noctua; species Noctua fimbriata. The sequence goes on from LR990922.1 coordinate 777,583, forward strand.
ATTGTTTCATTTCTTATTACATTTTCAGGTATGTATTATACATATAGGTATACATTTTTAATGCGTTTTATGCAATATAAAGCGACATACGACATAAGACTGTTTAAATAAATCAGATTATATAATAAATTATTGTTATCGTTTTATTTCGCCAAGTAACGTGTACGACGATAAGAGGCGGGTTCGTCGCGTGACGTCACGGCTGGCGGGCGGCGCGGCGCAGGCGCACGCGTCTCGCAAGGTGAACACTTCACATATCAGCTGAGCCTTATGTTGTAAGTGTGAGGCCTCAACATACCACATGATAACATACTAAACTTATTAAAATATGGAACAAAAAAGTTGTTGAGCAAGTATTTATTTATTTATAACTCATCATCACTATCATTACAGGCATTTCCTAATTCAATAGTGTGGCCATAATTACAGTTTTATTATTTATGATAACATATTCCGTACATCGTGATTTTTGTGAACTCACTCAGAGAACAAGTAAAAAGATCTATGCTGTCTGCTATGTCATTAAGTACACGCAAGGTACGCGTTATAGGGGCTTTACTCAGTAGATTGGACCTACTACTGGGCACCGCCGATGGACGTGGCCGTCTCCTTCGCAATACATAATTGTCGGGCACACACAGGTTTATTTTATTTTACATTTATTTACAAGCAAGAGAAGTAAATAAGGGTTCAGGCAGGTGGTGTTCTGTAGTATTTGCCCACCCTTCATGAGAAAAAGGCGAGACTTTATGTATGGATTTATATTAGATTCAAATTCCTACTCTGACTCCCAGGCATAAGACATGAGTTATTCTACATTACTGGCTCAAAAACCAACTTGGGTAATTATGCCACTGTGCCAAGACTTTGTAGGCAATATAACACAATAGCTAAGACCACCAATTTTGACATCTTTGACTCTCTCGCAAATTATAAAAAATGCCTCAAAGAATTGTCTATTTGTTAATTACTATTTTAATTTAATTTTTCCAATTTTATTTCCAATTGTGTTTTGATTTTTTTAATTGCTATGACTTTGTTATTTTTAATTTAATTTTTCCAATTTAATTTTATTTCCTTATAAGTTTTTATTTTAATTTTTATAAGCTAATATATCTTTGTTAGCTTAGTTATACATTTTATTAATGATGCTGTGGTCTCCTGTAAGTGAAGGAGTACACCTATGTGATACTTTAGACATTGATTATTTATTTTGTGTTTGGGTGCATCCTTTGTTGGAGATCCTTAACAAATAAATATATATGGGTGCAATACTCCCTGGCTTGAGCTTAGGTTTTATTTCTAATAGGATTTTAGACTTCTACTTTTGTTTATTGGTGATTCAGACAACCAGAAAGAAGCTTCATACATACATTACTGTATGAAGTAAGGTTGTGAGCCATTAAAGATGATCTAATTTTTTAAAATATTTTAATTGTTTTCCTAACAATTCTGCTTGACAATACTTGTTACAGGAATATAGCATTCTAACATTACATCATAAGTCAACAGAAATCAAATACAATAGCAATAGTTATTCAAGGATTTTAGTGCTATTATAATTAATTAATTTATCTTACAAGCACTTTGCAGCTTCCTTATTGGAGAAATAATATCTCAGTAACACATAAAACCTGATCAGATTTTATATTTTATGATGGTTTGAAATGTATTGTGCATGCGCTGAGTTAGGAAGAAAACATTTAAAAGAACTTATTCTCAACATTCCCTTGGCTCTGGTCCAGGGAGTCTGTTCTAAAATAAAGCCTTTATAATTTTGGCCACCATTGTGCTTTCCTTATGTTAAAATATGCCTGTAGTAAGGCCAATAAACTTCAGACACTTTAAAGATAAATGATGGCTGGGTAATGGATGTCCGGAAAAGTTAGAATTCTATGAAAATTTTTAGTAACCACTTGTCTTTTTGATGTGTGTACTTTTGAATATTGTTCCAATTAAAAAAAGGTGTCTAACATGTTGATTTCATGAAAGAGCTTAATGACAAATGGGCAGAGAACAGAGAGTTCATTTGTTACTTTGTTACTCACTTGAGGCCTACTATACCTAATTTGGGATCTATAGTATATCACAGAATTCAGCACTACTTATTATTGTTTAAGATACATTAAAAAAACATGCTAACTAATAGTTAATTAACTTATCCATATCCTATTTAGCCCTGAAAGATACAGCTGAACTGCAGCACAAACAAATACTTATGTAGTTTAGGTTGAATTTAACTCAAGGTATCAGTTGCAATACTTGCTATTCAAAATAAAGTTCCATCTCACAACTTTCAGATGAATGATACGAAAAGTCAATTTTTTATCAACTGAGCAGTGTTCCTGATGTGTAAGCACCACTTTCCAACGCGGCGCTTAGTAAACAGAAAGCTCTAATGAATTAGGAAGTAAACAGTAACGACACACGCAATAAATTGGCACAATGCTAGTACATTCCCATGCACGGCCGACAGCCTGGCAGTGCCACGGCACGCTCGTATTACACGACAAACGGCCCCGTCGCAGCCGCAATGAGCGCCGCGCGGCAATATTGAGATAAATCGAACAGTTACAGGTCGGAAATACTTACCAACAACAAGTTTCACACGAAATAACACCGACAGAGTTTGATGGTATGCGAACACCTACACAAAAGTTCTATTCCACTGTCCAGAAGCTTTAAGAATATAACACAAAACTTACACTATAGTTTATTATTATTTACGGAAGATAATTTATTGGAAGAAACACAACCAAACCGAGTAAAGACGCAGGCTTTCGCGATTAACCAACTAAATGTTCTCCATCAATCGGCCATTGCACGACACCACACCACAGACTAACAAGTCTGTCGTCATCATGTCTTTCCCTTAAATATTGCTAGGGTCAGTTTTACAAATTCTACTAAAACTACTGTAAGTTGAAATGAATTAATAGAAACAAAATTGATCGATATTATTTTTAGAAGCCAAATGATAGCTAACAGACCACTTTACCTGGCCTTTGTGGATTATGCTAAGGCATTCGACAGTATACACCATCACTATGTCATAAATGCCTCAGAGTCCCAAAACATTCCACACACGTATATTACTATTATTATACCTTATTGACAACATCTATAAAAGTAGTTCTGCGGACATTAAGTTGCATATTTCCGGACTAAATTTCAACATAAAAAAGGTGTAAAACAGGGCGATCCATTCTCACCTAAGCTGTTCAGAAGCGCACTGCAATAGACTTTTTAGAAGCTGCCTGATTCGTGGCAGTCACGGAGCATAAATGTTAGAGGGCACCAACTAACAAACTTCAGCTTTGCTGATGAAATTTGGATTTTCTCCACATCATCTTCAGAACTTGAAGAAATGCTCCAAGATCTGAGCACAGCAAGTCTTGAGGTTGGACTGTCAATGAATAGATTCAAGACCCAGATCATAACCAACAGCACAAAGCGTAGGGTCGCGGTAGACGGGCATGTGTTACAATATGTCGATGAGTACACATACTTGGGCTAGATAGTGTGTTTCAAAAACAGACAAGACAAGGAAGTTGAAAGACGAGTCCAAAAGAAGAAGAAGACCTTCTGGTCCCTAAAAGAGCACATGAAGGGAAGTCTTCCAATAGAATTAAAAATAAAACTCATCGACATGTGCATCCTGTCCTAACCTACAGTGCGGAAAGTTGGTCACTTACTGAACAACAAAACTCCAAGCTAAAGCTTTGCCAGCGAGCGATGGAGCGCAGCATAATAGGTACCAAGCGATCAGATCGCGCACTCTGCGTTCCAGAACTCAAGTAGCTGACGTTGGAGTTAAAACAGCCAAGCTAAAGTGGGAGCGGGCTGGCCAGGTCACACGGATGCACCCATAGAGGTTGGCAAAGATCGTCACTCACTGGACGCCTAAGGGGCATCGCCGACGAAGACAACCGCGGCGAAGGTGGTGTGACGATCCGATCATGATCGAGGGGCAAACGTGGCCAGAAATTGCACAGAACAGAGAGGATTGAAGGGAGAAAGGAGAGGCCTTTGCCTAGCAGTGGGACACAATGTAGACTATCTAAAAAAAAAAAAAATGATAGCCAACCTTTGCACAGGCCTAGTGAATTGTAGAATTCTACAGACGCCAGCATACAACTTTTTCGCTAAAGCATTAGGTTCAAGGTTGATTGGGAAAATTTGACGGTTTCGGGTAGCTTGATGTGCTGGCGTCTTTACGCTTCACGAAACGCTTCTCATTAGGAAGAATTTGAAGGAATGTCAAAGTCTCAAACAAAACAACACAAACAACAAAAACAATCTCTTTCGGTTTCTAATTCATTTAATATCATTCAAGATGAAAATGTCGGGCAGAATCATTCTTAAAACAGTTTATGAAGCCATGGATTTTGTCGCACAATCAACTATCCACCGATAGTTTGCCAGAACTCTATTACCTAGGACTCCTAGATCGTTAACGCCCCCTACTCCTGCCCCTCTGCTAGATTTATTTGGAGATTCCCAAGTGCATCTGCAATTTGTTTTTTTTTTTGCGATGAAATGACCAAAATTTTGGTGATAAATTCCAGCTTGGTATCTAATAGCTTGTGTTCTATTATCGACTTATCGGTAGAACCTACTACCTACTTTGAAGGGTCGTTGTAACTATGAATCATGAAAGTTTAATTTTCTTCTAGTTCAAATACTAACTCATTAGGAGGATTTGGAAAAACTGGTAACATGATAAATTTAAATGTCCCTACTTGTTTGAAAAAAAATCAAAAAATAGTTTGAACGAGCCAACAAATTCCTAATGATAAGAATATCTGATAGATTTTAATAAAACTCGTGAAAGTGATAACTATTTTCGAAATAAAATGATTTTTAATTGCAACAACAAACACATAGCTTTATTCGTAAACGTTTGTTTTTATGGCTTTGACAATGACAGTATAGGCATTTTGACGTTGACAATCGACTTAATTTTTAGTTGTACATTGTGCTTGTTTGTTTACAATAAAATTAAATTCACAATGGTTAAGTTCAAAGATGCAGTATCGGCCTACAGAACCCTGAATGGACTCATATGTGTTTACAAGCCAGCATGTGTGCCAGTGAAACAAGTCACACATATGGTGAAAACCAATCTTTGTAGAGGTTAGAATTTATTTTTTCAAACCTTGTCACAAGGATGAAAGAACAGGAATTGGTCCATCTCGGCAATACACAGAGATATAGTTTCTACTTAATTCGTAATGTTTTCACAGATCTAAACGCCTTACCCACAAGACCAATAGAGAAGAGAGTAGAAATATTAGGATCAACAAATGAGCCCATGATGGTGAAAGTGGTGCCCAACTACGCGGATGATCCTCTGGTGTGTGGCCCGAGGTATATCAATGACGACTTTAGGTGCAGCTATACCACACACCTAGGCTTATTTAGCAGTGGAGTACTATGTAAGTTTATATTATGTACATAGATTATTAGTTAAGAACTGATTCACATAGATTTGAATCTTCATTCTCCTGCCATAAGTGGACTTGAAATAAAATAAAGTTAATACATATTATTCCAGTCTAATAAATTTTGTAATATTGTAGTACTTGGTCTCAATGAAGGCACAAGCCTCGCCTACAAAATACACAAAGGAAGGCCAACAAGAGCCTTCAAGGTGCACGGCCAACTTGGCAAGGCTACAGACACTTACTTCTGGAACGGCAGGACGATGGAGAGGACCACCTTCCACCACATCACCAGGGAGAAGATGGACAAGGTGGTGGCACACATGCAGGCTGCACATCAGAAGACCATGTTTGAGTATGTACTTTTTAATTACTTGCAATTGTGTTGTCATGGAATTATATTGGCTGACTATGATTATGGCATTCATAGTTTGTATTTATTGGATGACACCTGTTATAAAGTAATTATTTAAAATTGAGTATTTGGATGTCTGCCAACCCAATAAAAATGTAACATTCACTGTTTTAAGTAAATATTCAGAAAGTAATAAAAATAGTATAATTATGTATACTATAAAGGGTATAAATAGGGTCTATTTAACGAAGCAGAAAGGCACTGGTTCTCCACGTCATTGCAATATTTTTGTTCTAGACCATACTTGGGAACCTTCTAGTTACGGAGATAGTAGTATAAGTTTTTAAAAAAATACTAGTTTTAAGTTTATAAGTTTAATTTAAATACATCCATGACCTGTTTACTATACAATGCATCCATCAACACAATATTTTGAGTGTATTACATTGAGTTTTACTGTAAAACGTAATTTTTCACCCCAAAAAAAAAAGTAGTTTTCCAGCAATTATTTTTGCGTAGGGCTACTTAGTTTGATGTACTAGTGCGGACACTCGCGCCTGATCACCACTAAGCTCATTTTTACTTGCACTCAAAACATTGAAGCACTCTCTAACCCCACCCCGTTGACTTTGATTAAAAAAAATGAATGAAAGACAATACCGACCGAGCGCACCGATGGCGCGCGCCGAACGAGATTTATTGTTATTTTGAAACTGCTACTATTAGAAAAAAAAAACCTTACTTGAAATTGGCTTATGTTACGAATGAGTGATGTGTGTGCAAAGATTTCTGTAATTAATTTTTAATTTATTGTATATCTTATAAAATTCAATACTATTAACAGGCAATAGGTATCTGTAATCGCGTTGTCTAAATTGGCTTTAACAATTAAAAAAATATGAAATAAAAAATTTATTATTTATTTCAAATTTTATCGAAAATTTGAAATAAATATTAATAATAATTTTGCTTTAGGGGGTGAAAAATAGATTTCGCTAGATCGCATCTCTGGGAAAATTCGTCGTCAGTTAATATTTGTCCTGAGCGAAGTGCAGATTGCATCTAATTGCGTAAACGCATCCCTAATGAGTCTAATCTTTAAGGGGGCGTGGTTTGGCGCCTCCGCAAATTTTAACTTCTAAATTCTTGGTTGACGGCTTCATGAACGGTCCGATTACACCCTGTATATCATAACAGTTTCCACAGTTCTCCTGAATAATCTCTGAATCTGAATGTTTACAGGCAGTCAGGCCTCCCCATGGAGTCACAGATCACATATGAGTTGGCCTCTAAGGGCCTCATCAGACCAGCTGACAATAAGCTGCCAGTTATCTACGGCATGAAGTGTGTCTACTTTAATCCTCCTAACTTTACATTAGGTAAGTGTAGATTAATAAAACAAAAACACAAGTATATAATAAGTTAAGTTAATAGATTGAATTTGTTAAACTATTACTGAAAAGATTATTATAACTAGTATAAGTAATCAACTATTTAATTTACAATCCAAGTCTCAATAATCTTAAGCTTCTTGAATAGTTTACTAACATGACATAAGTATACAATAAGTAAATATATTGAATTTGTTAACCTATTACTGAAACGATTATTATAAGTAATCCACTATTTCATTTATAATTCAAATTACAATCTAAGTCTCAATAACCTTATACTTCTTGAATATTTTACCAGCATGAAACATAACAGATACACATAACGTCACACCTGTTATCTTCGAAGAGATAGGCAGAGCTGTACCTAATAGTAGACTCACATTTCACCGATTATGTTTTTAAATCAATAGGGGGCGAGCCTACTGCCATCAACTGGGCACAAATCCAGACTCTGTGGCTGTTACTGAGAAATTCCTTATGGACAAACCCCACAGTGTTATTAACTTTGCCTGACCTTGAAATTGAAGCCAGGACCTCATGCTCAGCAGTCGTACTGGCAACCACTAGACTAATGAGGCAGAGTTTAATAATTACTTAGACTTACATGAAATACAGGACTATATTGAAAAGCTATCTTACCAGCTACCCATTGCTACCTTTCACGCATCCACGGGTTACTCATATGTATTATTGGGCAGTATACTACTGCGAATGTGTGAGTTGTCAAACTTATTCTAAAATAGCAATTCATTCATTCATGCTCTTTTTTTTTCAGAAATCCAATCTGTGAATGAATATGACAAGTACCTGTGGACACTCATCCATGACCTAGGAGTGCAACTAAAGTCCACAGCATACTGCACAGCAGTCCAGTGCATAAGGGAAGGGAAGTTTGATGTAGATCTGGCGCTACTGCGGAAGCATTGGACACTTGAGCATGTTGCAGACAATATGAACATGTGCCAGGACATACTGGATGAAAATGAGAGACTTCTTAAACCAGAGTCTGCTTTATTGTCAGCTTAGATGTTTTATAGACTTGTTAATTGTAAATATAAATAAGGTTTTATGAATTAAACTGTATACTGTTATACTGTATTGATTAACGGTTTTCTTTAGTCATCCATAGACTAAAATTGCTTAATTAAATTACAAAAAAAAGTGTATACAATTTTTTTACTTTAGATCCTTCTAGAGAGATACAGGAATATGAATACTGCAAGCCAAAGAAACATGAGAAATAAAAGAAACAAGATATAGATGCTGGCCATTAGTATGAAGAACATTGTTTCATCAAACTGGTGTGGCTAGTAGTCCATATCTATCCATTCCAAGAGCACTCCCAAGAATGTGCCACCGCTGCGCTTACAGCTTCCCAAGATTGTTGTTGATGTTCATTCATGTTATTTTAACATTGATGGAAGTATGGTATGGACTAACCTATCTAACCACAACTTATTTCTTACCAATATAACAAGTCACTTGAGTTATTTAATGTCTTCACGTCGCGTAATATCGCTTGCTCCCACACGGTCACGCCACACACCAATTTAGTCACTAGTGTCACTATTATCCTCCAATCAGCTGCCACTAGAAGATGGTGTTGATGGCGAAGTGTTTGCTTGTTTCTCCATCTGCTCTATCCTCTTGTGCCTTATCATGTTAGAGAGGATACCATCAAAAGACGTCGTCTTCTTCTTCGCCGACCCCCTCAGAGTGTCCTCTCCTTTACTACGAACTCGTAATCGTAACGAGCTGACTTCATCCATAAAATCGAAGTCTGATTTCTCTTCTCTTACCGGCGATGCTGGAATTTCCGGCTGGTTCTCTTTACTCACAGGCACAGGTGAAGTAGGCCTTCTCCCAGGACATTTCCACTCAAGTTGTACAGTCCCAGTTTTATCGAGAGCCTTGTAAAGTTCCTCTAGTTCGGCAGGCTCTGGCATCCAGCTTTTACCAATGAATACACCAGCCTTGGATAGCTCGTCATCTGAACAAGGGAGATCCCAGTCATCGCCTTGTAGTTCAGGGGTGCTCATTACTGGTTTTATATAAATATTCAGTTTTACTTTTCACCACTGCGTTTACTTTGAGGGCCATTATGTTGGTTTTGACGGTTTACATTCTATAGTTTATGCTCAGAGGACAGATAATAAAATTTGGCGTGTTCAGTTTATTGATGGTGTTTTAAGCGGTATCGTATTACCCAGTACTAACTGGGTTGTGGAGGTCAGATAGGCAGTCCCTTCATGTAAAATACTGGTATTCAGCTGCATCCGGTTAGACTGGAAGCCGAGCCTAATGTAGTTGGGAAAAGGCTAGGCAGATGATGGTGATGAGTTTATTGATGGTTTTGTAAAATTAGCCAATTAAATCTTTAATGCAACTTAGCGGGTATCGCCGAAAAGCCGATAACACTAGACTTTTAAAATTAGCCAATCAAATCTTTAATGCATCTTACCGGGTATTGTCAAATTCATAGATATAAGAAAAATATGACAAATCAAGCTTGTTTTGAAAACTGTCACTTCAGTCTTCACTCCACGTGAATGAAGTTGACACTGACAGTTTTCAAAACAAGTTTGTTTGTGTTTTACGAAGGTGTTAGAGTAATGAAAGAGTATTATAGAAAATAAATAATAATGTCTTCATCATCAGATAGTGACTATGATTGTGAAAACGACGTAAATAGGTAAGTAAATAAACGAGTAATCTGGTCACCTTTTGGGTACTTACAACAACTCATTCTAACCTATTTCACAGACTTGGTGATTGCGAAGTGTGTGCGAAAAACAAGGCTAAATACACGTGCCCAAAGTGTGAAGTGAAGACATGCTGCCTAGACTGTGTGAGAATACACAAGAAAGAGCTTAAGTGCGATGGCATCAGGGACCGCACCAAGTTCATCCGGATCAAAGACTTCACTGACAGAGACCTACTGAGCGACTACCGACTACTGGAGGAGTGCGCGCGGTTCGTGTACGGTGTTAAAGTAGACGAGAAGAAGAAATTTACGAGGATTGATAAGGATTTGCCCATTGTAAGTATATGCACAAGTTTCGTTTACAACAAGTTACATAGTCATAGTTTGATCTACAGAAAATTGAGGTGTTTGATTATTTGTTATTAAGGTGTAGATAACCTCAAAGTATCAAGAGGAGCTCTTGGCTAAATAAGAACAGCCACCTGGATCAATCTCCAGGTTAAACTGAGCTTTCCTAGGTTGGTCTATGGATGGGTGACTACCCATTATATACTGTGTTTCCTCTGTGCCTCAGAAGGCACATTAAGCAGTTGGCTATGGCTGTCTTTTGTCATTTGACAGTTGTTACAGGCAGTCAGTGGCCCGGAAGTCTGACAAGGGGTATCCTATTATCCAGTACTAACTGGGTTGTTGAGGTCACATGGGCAGTGGCTCCTTGCAAAGTACTGGTATTCGGCTGCATCCAGTTAGCCTGGAAGCCGACTCCACCATAGTTGGGAAAAGGTTAGGCAGATGATACCTCATATCAAAGTTTGCAGGCACCTGTTATTCAACCATCAGGCAGAAATTAATAATTAAATACATTTTATTCCACAGTATCTTTACAAACTCAAGATGGCAGCAAGGCAGAGGGGCACAGCCCTACAATTCTTGTCACACAACTTTTCCAGGCACAAAGCCAACACCACAAGATACAACAACAAGATGAACATAATAAACTGGCGAGTTGAATGGCTGTTCCCTAATGTAGAACTCGAGCCACTGAAGTTTGTAGATGAAAGGTGTGCAGAACAGAAGAGGCTGTCAGAGCTCCTGGACAAGTATCTCAATCCTGATTCTTTGCCCTTTGAAGGATCAAAAGCTTTAACTTTTTATAAGGCTGCTGGATTCAGGGGAGTCAAGATTTTACTGAGAGGTAAATCTTAATCCTATCTTTTCAAATAATAGCAACTCCATCCAACTTGTTACAATTAGATTCATATTTAAATAACAAGATTTAATAACAAAGTGTTTCTGTATTATAGCTGAGAAAGTGAAGGGCTCTGCAAGAAAGTTCTTTGAGTTGGATCCAACGGAATCTTTAGCTGAAAATCTGTCTGGGAAGTGCATTGTGGAGTTCCCTATTATATTTGTTGTACTCAAGGACCATGCTTACAACTTTGAAATTATAACACCAGGTAATTAGAATTTAGACATAACTTTAATAAGCCCAACACTGTTATGCTGGCTTGTTTTAGCAGCCAGTGTTGACCATCCTATTTGAAGGGTTCTGATGATTCTTGATATAAATTCAATCTGTTCCAGAAGATGAAATAGAAGAAGAACCACCTGTTCCATCACAAGACAAAGCAAGTAGCACTACTAAAGAGAAGACCATTTTAAATGGTCATACTGCTACTGGTAATAGTGACACAACTAACGGATACCCAGAGCATTCTAGAAAGAGACCTAGACAGCTGTTGACAGAGAAGGTAGCTCAAGAGAAAAAGATGGAAATTGAGAAGGAAATTAAAGCAGCAAGGAAGAAAAAGCCTAAGAATCTTCTGTTCACCACTGGGTACTCATCAGAAGAAAGTATAGATGCTGAAAGTGATGATGAGGAGAAAACCTAGCAATGAGTGGTAAGCGTTGGAATTAAAAATTGGCTAGAACAAGGAATTACTCGGCTGCAAATAAATAAGTGTAAAATACAAAATATAACAACCATAATTGAATAACCTTGTTTTAAAATAGCTCTCTTTTATTGTCAACATAACAAGTAGATTACTTGATTGCCAATTGTATGCTATTGACCTTCTGTAATTCTTTGTATTTGTCTCTATAGACATGTTTGTTAAACATATTTGATAAAATATCTTAAGTACCACAATAATCTAAGACTTTGTATATATGTACAAAAAATAAAGTGTATCTTTTACAATTTGTTTTTATTGTATTTGTATGGCTACTAAATGTGTTTCTGTTAAGATAAACAAGTATTCATTAGTAGCATTGATCCCTAACACTTCTCCAAATTTGTCAATGTTGAACACATGCTGTTGGCCTATCTTTATGTTCCTCATGGCACCGCCGGTTCTCTTTCTAAGCTGGCAGTCCTGGTTACTGTTGCTCTGGTAAATGAAGATGTGTCTGGTAGCTTCACAGACCACACTGTATGAGAAGTTAGGAGGACATGTCACAAACTTCCGATTTTGTTTGGATGACTGGACATAACCAAATGCACTGAGAGCTCCTTGATGCTTGACGGGCCAAGTGTTGGAGTTTATCAGCTGTGCATAAGGCTGCCAGATGCAGGCGTCCACGTCATGTCGCAGTGCCAGGGTTGGTGCCTCTTGTGTTTCCATTTTGATACTGAACAAGAATTGGTGGACACTGAGTGGAACCCTGTGTGTCACATTGTGAGTTGTGGCATCTAACCTCACTGAAATGATAGAATTAGACTATATTTAAATTAAATATCAAAGTTATACTTCAAGGTTTCATCGGATCATTAAAAATAAAGAATATAAACATTTACAGCAACTATACTTATACTAGCCTGAAAAATCTATATCAGTTAACTGAAGTCATACCTAAGACAGTATCTTCTTCTGAAGCAGCATCACATTCCTCAAGCTCCTGTGTAGACAGTCCTGGTGCGGGTGGATCAGCTGTCACCACAGTTTCAGCACACAGATGAGCCAAGCGTCTGTGAGCTTCCTCCACTAGGCTAGCATCCAGGATTCTCTCTCCATTGGGGTCCCCACCTTCTACTAACTCCTCCCACAGCATACTGTCAGATTTAGTCAGTAAGATATCCACCTGGCCACTTTCTTGAACATTCCATGTTGTCAACTCACTATCTACTTTCTGCTTCAACTTTCCATCAACAAAAGTTTTGCCAGCATAACTGACTTTTATGCTCAATGGAGTCACATTTACAATTAGAAGCTGTCTGTTGAAGTTTTCTTCAAGCTTCAAAGTTATTGTAATATCTTCTGTTGTCTGCAGCCATGTGTAAATGCATGTCCGTGGCTCCTCTTTGGATGGTTTAGTTATTTCCCTTTCAGAATCTGACATGAACTTAAACATATTGTCAGAAGCAATATACAGTGCTGCACAACTTGTTTCAATAGCAGCATAGTGCACAATACCTTTGCCTTGCACTTGTCTATAGCTCATTTGCTTCCACCCTTGGCCATCATTGTCAAAGGAGACCCAGGTGAGTACTGAATTGAAATGTGATTCATTCTGTTCAACTGACTGAAGGAGACAGTGCAACCTCTCAATATTGTCCTTCTCCTGTATTCTTGAATCCACTATAATAAAATACTTCCCTTCACCAAGAATGAGACTTGACTGGAGTGTCTGCCACAGTTGGTTCCTTCCTGAGGGTCTGCTTCTTGCGCCAGTATCAACAATGTGCAAGTATCCTGTCCCGTCACTGACTAAAGCCAAACTGTTAGATGGAAAGGATAAACAGAGGTTGAAGTGGCCAGACTTCCGCTCCACATGTGCGGGGACGTCGTACACCACGTCATTGTGGAATGTCCGATTGGTACTTTCGAAAGAAACATGACGTACCTTCTGCTGGTTGTCTATATAATAGTAATTGAGTGTGTAGTCCCAATAGTCGAGAACCAAGTGATTATGAAGCGCGAAGAGCTTAGCGTGCACAAAGGAGTACTGCACCTCGTCTGGATACACTCGGTCCACCGGGGCTAGTAGTTCATGCGTGAAATGTGGTAGGGCTTGCAAGTTCAGTTTATAACCTTCGAAATCGTGGTCCAAGAGTCGCCGGTTCGGACGTAATTCAACAAGAGCAGACATCGTATTTAATATTGCAAATAAGAGGTGTTTCTACTGAAATTATTCCGGTATTATGACAAAACCACGAAAAATTTAATTTATTTGTCAACACTGACATGTCAAAACTTGAAGTTGTCATTTGTCAACGAGATTTTCAAAAACATTATTTTCGTTCGATGATCGGCTTTGAATATTGGTCGATTGAGTTAATTCAGATTCACACTTATACGAACTTATGAGGATCAATCTTTTACTTCAGCACAAAACGAACTACACAATAATATTCACAATTATAAAAAAGACATAAATAGGGGATCAATTTTTATTAAATAAACCAATATGGTTAATTATTTCAATGTAACTTTAAATCTATAATATTATTATGATATCCACACCCACGACTATAGAGTTGAGAATGATGTTAACAAATTCAGAAGCTAAACAAACTTATGGTTAAAAAGGCGTACTATTCCATTGGTGAATTCTTAAGAGACAATTTAAATAAATAATAATTAGCATGCATTTAAGGCGGCGACAAACTAATCTGATTTAGGGTTTTAAAAATAATTAAAATGGGTAGCAAAAATATTAGGTTGGCAGCTACAGTGAAATTCAATCAGTTCAATACGATTAGTGTGATAATTCAAGGACTCTGAAAAAACATAAAACAGGTTATAAATCAATAGATTGTAGATAAGGCGTAGTCGACGTAGCCCTGCTGCGCGGGGCTCCTATTTCTTTTGCAGGGTTTAAAGTAACACGAAGAGGATTCCGGGGTTAGTTAGTTCGCTCACTTTCCTCGCTCACTAGCCACGGGCCATCCCCTTCGAACCTAACCTGCCCGATTCGGGTTGCCACAAGTCTCTCTCAGCCTTCGCTCGCTCTTCCTTCCTATATTCTCCTTGACGCAATGACCCGATAAATAGCTACTTACTTGGTACAATAGTCGCTCATTCAGTATATTGGTCGCCAATTAAATTTTTATTCGCCCGATTAATAATTTCCCATAATTAGGTATGTCGTTGTGTGAGTCAAATGTCCGATTTATTTAAGCTAAATTGTATCTACGGGTGATTAAATAATTTAATTTGAATTTTTAATAGTATTTAATTTAATTTGAATGATTTATGGTATTTAATTTAATTTGAATAATAATTAGAATTAATTTTTTTTTACATTAATTTATAAGTATTCGAAATTTGTATGCCTAAGTTAAACATAGCGATCCTGACATTCGAATTAGATCTTATTATATTATATTATTGAATTTGAATCTTTCCAAATCCAGTAATGTCTATGCTTCATTATTTTTGATTTTGTTTTGACGGTGATATGACAGAAATAAAAGCGGGAATTTAATTCCTATTTCCTAACCTTTTATTTTTCGTTTTCGTTGATTATTATTGTCAGAAAATAGAAACCTAAAACTTTACCGAATGGCTTATGTAAAAAATAATTCCTATTGCGACATTCCATTTTGTGTAGATACACCTCATGTAAGTCACTGATTTATCAAATACATAAGTTTTCTAATAATATATATAGTTTACTCTTCCCGTGACCCAAGGGCTGGCTTTTACCTTGGCCAAAGGCTTAGCGTTGCCATACAACGTGGCAACGCCGCCAGTCTTTTGAGTACATTACCAGTTGACTACGTTGAGGAGGAGTTTTTTGACGCCATTTTTTAAGTTTATTTTTAAGTTAGTTAGTTATTATAGGTTATTTTAATTTATTAATGTATATAATAATATATATATATACTTCTTTAATAATATGATAAAGAGGTAAAGTTTGTTTGTATGTAGTAATGTAGGGGGTACCTAATGTCCGGAACGAATGATCCAATTCTAAAATTCTTTCACTCGCAGAAAGCTACATTATTCGTGAGTGCTATAAATTATATTTATATCATGCATATTAGTTATCATGCCTAGTTAACACAATTTAGGCGGAAGAAGTCGCGCGTGAAATGCTAGTGGTTTTATGAATTCAAGGTCTTTTCTTCCAGCTTGACTTTTATACATACTCCGATTTGAAAGAAATTGCTGAAAAATGCAACATCCTTGGCGACGAAATTATAAAGTGCAGGACTGTTGGAATTCTACAAAGTTTAAATGGTCGATTCTTTTTGTCAGATGTAAGTTGCCCTTGATTATTTCAACTTGAATATTGCAGAAATAAGTTTCCTACATACTTAATTATTTTAATCTTTTGTTTTCAGCTAAACAACACTGGGGAGCACTCTGAGCCACTAGTACAAGTATCAGTAGTCTACTTAAAGTCACCACCACATTCGACGATTATCCCATACCCAGTTCAAGTGTTTGGAACTCTGCAGTGGAAGAACAGGCCCGTTATATTTGCTAAAATATTACAGGTAATCTACATATAAACTTGACTGCAATAGATCGTGCCATTAAATTTCTACACATCATTTGAAAATATTCTCAGTAAACAATCCTAACATGTGTACTTTCCGTTTTGCTAGGTGATGACTGTGTCGACTGCCATTAGAATCAAAAATGCTCTGAGTGGAATCACTAGCTTACATTTGGCCAGAAATGTTCCAGAACATGAACTTGAAGAAGATCCAACATGAAGTATGGATCTTTGAAAGTAATTGTTATTTTCTTCTTTCTTTCTTTATCTTGTGGTTAGTGCTTAACCTGGTGTCTGGAGTTTTTATGCCGCCCATGGGCCTCTGACTTGGCTTTACATGCCATCAAGAAATATCTCAGGCATGCTGGTTTCCTCACAATGTTTTCCTTCACCGAAGCATGTGATAATTAGTAAGAGTTAGTTAGTATTTGTGGTAATGAGTTTGTTATTTTGAATGTGTAAGATGTGAATTTCTTATGCAAACCTTTAACATGCCAGAGTTCTGAATGTATAAATTCAGAACACTGACATTTCATAATAGAAATAAAAACACATTTTTAAAAGAATGCATATTTTATTAATTCTTAAATAAATACATTAATTAACAATATGTGATAAAATTTACAACATTCCATCACCAAGCACTCACTGCGCTTTTTTCATAAAATTAATGATGGGCATAGATAACATTGTTTCTGAAATACATAGGCTTTCAAACTGATTATTAGTTTTTTTTAGACCAAACACATCACTAAACACTATGAACCGGTTATATATTCAAAATATTATATTTTTGGTACATTTTATTGCAAAATATACATTACTTGGAATGCTTTTTTCGTGTTTAATTTGTAACTTGCAAATATCATAATTATGTTGAGCATATTATGTCTTGGGATTTATAAATCAATATATTATTTGAAGAATAATATAAGAAAACTTTTAAGAATGGTTAATTGAAAAACATGGGAGAATTCAGATAAAGTATTATTGCAGCATGAATAAACCCTAATTTTGAGTAAATCAGCTAATAGCTCTTATTTCTATCATTTCATTGCTATGTCTAGTTACAAAACTGTCCAGAGTAATCACATAGAAAATATTAAATCTTACTAAGACAATTTATTTATTGAATATTCCGAATGTGTACTATTATAGTTTCAGAAGGCAATTTAACTATAGCAGCATAGCTGTCACATTGCTGGGGAAGTTTGCTGCAACTCTGAAATATCACAGGAGGCTCTCAGATTGAAAATGTTATTGCTTTAATGCTTGGCAATGTCATTAAAAATAAACAAAAATGCCAGTGACTTTTTAGCTAAAAGTTACATAAAATTGGCTATTTTTAGTCTTGGGCAGTGTTGGCTCAGGATTATAAGAAATAAACATTTACCTACGACTAGCCAATCTCCAGTAAACAAGACATTCAGAACTCAGCATCCAATGATATTGCAGCGTCCAGTGACATGATACTACGGTACCGCAGTCATGGAATGGGGGAGGAACTAAAGCACCCAGAAGTACAACACAACCACGAGAAGTATGACAGCTCCTGCCGTCACCTTGACAAGCATGGACTTGGTGTTCAGGTAGGTGGCGTCTTTCTTGTACTTCGAAGACATCATCGAAAGGTTCTGGGTTTTTGTGTCCAGCTCTGAAACAATATACATGTACTGAGAGGTATTGCTGGATGTTTTATTGTCGCAATATAAATATTTAAGATAGGTAACAGATTGTTGTCTAATCATGATTTGCAAATTACATGACATTTCGTTTTTTCGTAATGACGTGTGTTGACGTGATGTGATGACTCCTACTAACCTACCCTTGCCTCGTATTACTATTAAGCACATGCAGCAGGAAGCTTTGCAATATCTGCTAAGGGCTTATTATACCAAGTTATACATCAGTGGATTTAAGATGGTAAAGACATCACAGGATTGTAGTTTATAAGTCGGGATGAGTCTATGTACTTATAGACCCTTCTCATTTGATAGTTTTCTTCAATTTGTTTCTACGCTGTCGCAACACGCATATCTTTTGAGCTATTGGTAAAGCGGTAAGGAAGCTTGCAAGGCACTCCACAATTCTTATATCCGAAATGTTAAACAAGTTTAGTGCAGTCTCACCAGAGAGTATAGCTCCTCGCTGCAGCACGTCGTCGATGTTTTGCATCATGATGCGCTGCACGTCGCCCAGTTGACCGCCAAGCTGCGCGGCGGCGCCGGCGCGTCTTGCGCGTGCGCCGCCCTCCGCATACTGTCGCCGCGCGCGCTGCATCCACGTGTCGAACTCGATAAATGTGTATGGCCGGGTGACTGTATTCACCTGTAATATTATTGGTTATAATCTAGTGAATGATCGGTAACAAGTGATCTCAGATAATTGAGGTCTTGAACTTCTTGATGCTTCAAGCAATAATCCAGACAGTAGCAGCTTTGAATAATTTTGAAGAAATGTATTGTCATCATACCCTTTTTTCCAACAAAATTAGGATTGGCTTCTAACCATTTGCAGTTGAATTCTAGTATTTTACATGGTGCAACTGCCTAACTGACACACATTCCTAGTTACTGGATAACACAGTAACCCTTGGTAAATCTCTCTAAGCTCATAGATATCCATGATTATTCTGTTGATTAACAACATGAAGTTCAGACAGGAGTAGCTCTTTGAATCATTTTGTAGATATGATTTGTGATGCCAGGAACAGAAATTAGTCAAAGGCACAAAATATTTAATATGAAGGTAGGAGGGTAACTTCAGAATGGCATGTCTAACAGAATTTGAATTACAGAAACAGATTTACAGTTATAGTAATTACACAGCACTCCAATACGGTTGACTGCTGATATTTTTACACAATGTTATCAGAGCATGTCCACAGTTTGGTGCGCAACCTATAATGGTTGAGGAATTTAAACTTTTTCTTCACTTCCTTAAACAAGTATTGTTTTTGCATCCTGTGACAAATAACTTGTTCTATGCAAAATGTAAAGTATTATGTATAATACACACCCGCTTTCCGTATTGCTGGTAGAACTCCTGTGCTATCTCTTCTAGATAGCTGAAGGCGAGTCTCTTGCTGTAGTTTCGCTCGCACAACACTAAGTAGCAGATCTCGTGTTCAATTAAATAACTGAAAAGTAATTAATTATTTTTTTTACATTTATTTAACTGTAGTAAATTGGGTATATTTGGGCAAACAACATATAATGTTGTTTGCCGTTTAATGCTGGCAATGATTACACAAGAAAATCCTAAAACAAATATTTTATTAACATTATAACAATTATTATGCACAAAGCCAAACAATAAAATAAAATTGCATAAAGGAAATAATATATTGCATCAGTATGACAATAAAAAATTGATGAAAACAAAAAGCGGTAAAATTAAGGACCAACAGAAAAATAAGAAGCGGTAGGACTCACTGGAAGAGATAGGGCCCAGTTTCGATGGAGCAACGGGTCGGTGACTGCGGGCCTAGTTTTCTAAACAGCATTTTAGCCTGATTTTGGTACTCCAGAACATTGCAGCCGCTCTGCGAACCACCACAGCAAATTAAATTATAAAATAAAAATAATAAAGAGGACAAATAAAATAAAATTATGTCGTATAACTCGATGGAACGTGAAAACATACGTCAACATAAAAAACATGGCATTACATGAACCAATCAAACTGATACATAAATATAAAGGTGTGTTACTTGTTACACGTGGAAAGTAATAAGTTCTATTAGTAATATATACAGTGAAAACTAGTTACCTGCTCATCTTCTTGCATGGTAGCGGCCAGAGGCAGACCGTCTACGACCCTCGCGATCATAGTCATAAGAACCATTTTGATATAATATAATTGTCTCTCACGTTAACATATAAACAAATGTATGTTTTGGTAAGATTTTCACAAAACACTAATTACTTTTTCCTTCTCATTATCGAGAAATTGGAAAACAAAATCTGAGGTGACAACTGTGCATACACGTCAAAGCAACTGACATGACAACAACACGTCAGACGGTCAGACAACAGATTATTTATGGTTTTGGTGTTACCAAAAAAAAAAAAAAATTCAACAACAAATGTCATTATTAAACTACCATAAATCTGAAGATTGATTGAAAGAGAACTTAGGCCGGATACTCGAACTTAATCTGATCCAATCATTAAAATGAAGTTTATTACTTTCTAGCATAATAGGTGGGTTCCTTTTGAAATTGAATCCAATCGTTTTACTTTACATCGGCCATTAAATATGATCACTATCAACCATACCCTGGACCACTATCAACCCTGATCCGCAAATGAACTTGAAACTCCAATTGGTCTCTGTTCATTTTAGGTGGTGAACAATTTAAACACCCGTTTCTGTATCCGTTCGTTTTTAGGGTTCGGTTGCCAAAGGGTAAAAACGAAACCCTTATAGAGTCGTCCTGTCTGTTTGTCTGTCTGTCCGTCCGTATGTCACAGCTATTTTACTCCGAGACTGTTGGCATTATACAGTTGAAATTTGGACCGCAATATAAGTGATGTGAAATTACGAATTTAAAAAAGTAGGGGTGGCCCTCCATATGGGTATACTGAAGGTTGAAAAAAAAATCTACGTATATAACTTTGTGGGAAGTCTATCGAAAGCTCTTAAAAACTGATGATGATGAGGTTCCTGAAATACTTTTTTGTTGAAGTCAATGAGTAATGAGATATTCGCTTCTAAAGCTGTAAAAATTGTGTCGCCCTCCCCCTCTAATTACTAAAGAGGAACAAAAATCTGAAAACATGTAGGTTTATGGAACGTAAAAAAAACTTGCAACGAGAATTGGTTTGAATATGATTTGATATTTAGCTTTTTGAGGTGAGACTTTTTCGTGAAACTGCAGCAGTAACTTTGTTTTTCATAACTCGATTTTCGGCTTCTCTCATCTAATGGTCCATCTTCCATCTTGCGCTGCATGCCCTAACACCTGCGCACTTGACGATCTTATGACTACTACAGCGAGCGGAGTTCGCATGCCTGAATTTTGGGCCTTTGAAAGATATTTAATTAAAAATTTGCCATCGACACGCTAAGAAGATGATCTGTTTTGACAATTTCAACTAAAACAAATTTTTGTAGGTAACTAAGGTTGGTAGGTAATAATTTTCTCATTAATAAAATCAATATCAAGTGGCTGACTATTTTCTTTAAGTTTATTAGTTGTAGGTGAGTAATTTTAGATTCTTTGCTGTTCGTTTACCATAGTTTTTTGTTGTTTATTGGTACTTGCACCTCTTATGTTGTCTGTATCACTGTATAATGTACTCTGTAATATTATGGAGTACCTAGGTACTGATGAAGCCTGAAAACTTTAGCGGCGGGATCTACTCCTACTGAGGATATAATAACAAACAAGTTTGGATTTTATTGTGGATATTTTATTAACATTATCATCATGCATCAAATTTATGTGCTAATTCATTTACACTTATAACTAACTATACATAGAAAAATAACTTAACTAGGGGGCAGAAAATACAGTATTTTGTAAAATTAAACAACTAAAATTACAATTAAAATATCGGACTTTAACTGCATACAACTAAAAGCAAGTATAACGCAGAATCACTGTATCGCACGCAACTCTCAGAATAATGACGAAATTTTGTTAAAATTTGATCAAAGCGAAAAGACAGCGCCATCTATGAGCGAGTAGCTGAAATTAAAGTTCACATTCACCTAACGAACTCGTTGTCGACACAAACGTAACACACCACTCTCATCCGGAATGAATTACGTATTCGAATATTGGACATTAATTTACCGACGAACAGGAATACGTACATTGAAATAGTAATTAACGATAAAACATGAATGCTGTCTGCCGCAGACGAGCGAGCGCAGCGCCCTCTCCCTCTATCACCGAATTCACTAACCTTCTCATTGCTTCCTAGCAAAATATTCTCATATTTCACCTATCTAGCGACGCCAATAACTATTCGTTCATGGGTCGTGAGGGTGTGCGTTTGGATTATTTATTATATACTTGTATTTACAATAATTTTGACGTGCAAAACATTTGCGGCCACGATAAGTGGACCACTATACGACGACGCCTCGTGCCAATCTGGCGTTCGTTATTATAATTTAAATCAAATTATGATACTAAAGACTAGGCTCAATTTAAAATAATTTCATTAATAATAATTTTTTTTCGAAGTGCCTTTAAAATTTACATTGAAAATTTAAGTACATTATTAATTAGAAACTTTGATTTTTTATTCAACAACATCAATTCGACTAAAATTATTTAAACTCTCCGAGCATTTTTTTAAATGCTTGCTCAAACATTTTGCCTACTAACCGGTAACTAGTATCTCACATTGTCGATTAGGACACACACTAGCCGAATTATAAATTCTGAGAGCGTTCACCTTCCATCCCATGGTCCATTCATTACCTACTAATTTATTAATAAAGATATTTTTACAATAAAATTTGTAACCTACAGAACGAAATTCCCTAGAAAGGAAAAGAATTGAATGCCTCCGTCGACGCTCACCAGAGGGCGTCGCCC
Source organism: Noctua fimbriata (assembly GCA_905163415.1). NCBI lineage: Eukaryota > Metazoa > Arthropoda > Insecta > Lepidoptera > Noctuidae > Noctua > Noctua fimbriata. Next base: position 800,483 of record LR990922.1, read on the forward strand.
GCGTGACAGACAAAAATAAATTAATTAAAGTTACTATAGTTATATTTACAAAAGCATAAGAAGTAGTGCCGAACAGAAAATTACTGAGAATTCCATCTAGCTATATAAAAATACGATTAAAATTCCACAATTTTGTTTTTAAAATATATTAATTTTAATCACATGAAACGGCCACTGGTTTTGTTCGAAGAAGTTTGGATACTGAGATCTTTCACCTATATAAAAGTCACTTATCGCACTGGTTTATTAATATTTAGTTTAACACCTGTATATCGGTTGGACTGGTCTAATATATTATTGTATTGTGTGCGAGTGTAACCCGAGCGTGCTGCCGCCTACCGGTCCCTCATCATAGCACCCATTGTGCGGTCTGACCCGCCACGCGATACTCCTACTCCTAAGGCTCTCTGACCCTTACCGTTCACGACCACACGCGCCCTCCGTGACATGTTACACGACAACACGACTACATCTACCATGAGACACTTACTCGCTAACATCTAATCTGATATAGTTCATTTCGAATACAAACATATTGAAAACAAAAGCAAAGTGTGGTGTTGGCCGGAGCGCACGTGTGGTCAACAATTATTATATTTGACACGACGCCAACTAACAATTCCTCCCCTTACGTACGTTACTATTTATTAACAAACTTTATTGTATACATAGAAGGATCATTTTGTCTTTGCATTGAATGAAATATCAATTATATCTGTCTATATGTCGAAGTGAACTAGGCTACACTTAATCGATCTTTCTTTTACAACTATCTAGTTAAAAGTATTATGATTCATTAACATTGGACCACAAATCGTAATTAATTATTAATAATATTTATTCAGGTAACAAAAAGTGGAGGTCGCACGCTGTTCAACTAAAGAAATTATATACAAGCGGCCTGATATGCTGAGAAAACAGGATGTATATGTCATACACAGTAAATAATTGTCTCTTTCTGATATGTAGTTCTAGTTGGGATCAGATGCGCGCAACCTCCTTGCAACATGCTTCATTTAATTTTAAATAAACGAAATAAACTAGGACATGTCCACTTAAACAGCTCACTTATAGTAAACATAATTATATTTATAATTAACACAATTAACGCACTAAAATCATCCCTTAACTATTCATTATGTCAGTTTTCTATCAGAAAGTTGGCAGTAGGTATATCAGTACATGCGTATTGCGTAGTAGTATTACGTCAAAACATTTTATTTAAACGAATGATTGCAATTTAATATCATTTCCAAATTCGGTTTCGAAATGTAAAACAATTGAGATAGACTATGCGACGACGAGAGCGCGTTCCGAGCGCGGCCGCGTGACGGCGCGCACTCTCTGGTCCCGCGCCGGCCGCCGGCCGCTCTCGGGACACGCTCTCCAGAAACAGATTACAGCTAGATAATAGACAATTACTAAATGTTCATATAATATACATAGTTATACATAAATCAACAGCTGTGAGGTTGCTCTGTTTGTAACAAGGTGTAAATATGAGATGGCGATAAAAAGCACCAAGAAGTGAATATATTTCATCTGAGGATATTACTATAAGATATTTTTGTTATATAAACATTTTACGTAAATATTTCTTTTTAATAAAACTCTTATTTAGACTATATATATTCTTATTGCGTATTGTAAACTGTATCGAACAATGTAAATTGTATATTCATATGAATCATTTGTTACTCTTGCGTAGTTCTGAGGTAGGAAGTTCTGATTTCGTACAGTCGACCGAGGAAATGTATAATCGACGTTAAACATGCAATATATAGAAATTTCATTTACAAACATTTAAAAATTCGTTCAACATTATACAAAAATCACTCCATCCCCATATAACATCTAGCAAATTTAGTGTTCCTCTTCTGAAATACCCCTAAAAATAGGTACCTATATAAACATTTGAGCAATCAATTTCGTCTCTCCTATTTTTGTATAAATATTAAATTCAATGATAAGTTAATATTAGTTCGATTTGAGAGTAATATTTATATTAATAACATTATATAGAAGCGATCTGAAAAACGTAATGCATGATGATTTGAAAAATAGACGAATTGTAACTATTAGTGAAAAAACTAGTAATGTAAGAGCGAAATGAAAACGCGTCCTCTACACCGTGTTACGTATGAGAGATAGTGTCCGTCCGGCACTGCGTCCTCGTCGCGTCACCTCGTCACTCGTCACCTCGTCATCACCACGTCACCACGTCATCACCACGTCACCACGTCACTCGTCACGCGTGCTTCAATCGAGATTCGTGCGCTTACGCCAGCGAGCAGTCGATCTCGACGATGTCCTTGGGCACATCCACGAATTGGTACACGAGGCGCTGGCCGTCCACCTTGGCGAGGATGCCGCGTTGGTAGTAGTAGCGCAGCGCGCGCCCCATTGTTTCGTAGTTCATGTCGGGCTTGTTCTTGTGCAGCCCCCACAGCCGCGACACCGCCTTGGAGTCTACCAGCTTGAACACGCCCTTCTCACGGTTGGTCCACTTGATGAAGCGCGGGCAGTACTCGCGGTCCTGCAGTAGCTTGAGCAGGAACTCCCACAGGTAGGTGGTGGAGCCCTCGCGGCTCTTGCGCTTCACGCCGGGCGTGGGCGGCGCGTCATTGCGTGGCCTCTTCTTGGGCTTGAGCTTGTTGTGGTGGTGATGCCGCTGGTAGTCGCCGAAGTCGAACACGGAGTAGGGCAGCTCGTCGTGCGGGAGCGGCGGCGGCGCGGGCGCGGCGAAGTGGTGCGCGCCGCCGCCGCCGCCGCCGTACCCGTAGCCGTACGCGTCGCGCTCGTTCACGCCGCCCACTGCAAGCAACAGAAACAGATGGTCAGACAACAAGTTCACAAGTCCTAACAATACCTAACTAAATCTGTGGGATATATAAAAGACAACTTATTAAGACAGCAGGTACCTCGAAAGCTTCCTAATTACATAAACACGTTAGTGATTGGAGAAGTGGAACATCTGTTCTCAATCTTCAACAAATATCGCCTAAATGATCTACTTGTACTAGATGAGTTCAATGTTTAGGGAACATTTTGTTACAACTGATGGCTAAACAATAGTGAGACTAGAAGGAGGCTCCACTCTCATGTGATTGGGACACTCTGTTGTCTAAACTAACTCTAGTATTTTGATAACAATATTTTATATTTTTTTAATTTCATAGACTGGCTTGTTATCTATAAGGAACGTCCTGTTTTTTTAGCCTAACAAAGGCCACGTACCAACAAACAAACGGTGGTCGTAAATCAAGGAATAATTGAGCACAGTTTCATCAGGTATTACGAAACTCTGATCGATTTATCGAATAATGTATATTTTATTTTATTAATGGTCTCATATTGCAGTAATAAAATAATAAATTTCCTATGAGCAATGAAATCGAATAGTTACAATGGCGATACGGTATCGATAGGGGTGTAGCAACAGTTGATAACAATAAAATGGTCGGATCGAAAGGATGCGGATGATATTTATTGTTATCAAATTCAATTATTTTTACACATTACGATGATTGATAGACTTGTTGTGGTCCACGTTTTATAATGTAAGACACTGTATAATTAAAATGGTGTTTATGAGCGGAGTAAAAATCATATAAAGTTGTTTGGCGATTGGTACCCACGACAAACGAGATGGGATAACGTCTTCAGATATTCTTGTAACAGAACTACAGAAATTCTCCAAAACCTGTTGTTTTCTACGTCTGCACAGCTGGTGTCGCGTCAGACAATGTGAACGCGTTAGTTGACGATAGCACGACTGATAGTGCCGCGGTTGCGTCAAGCGGACCCGGCGCCTTGACCCGAATGCCTGCGGCCGCCCGACCGGCCCACTCGCCTCTACGTTTTCCTCCTCGGAAAAACAAGCTTTTGCTTAATGTTCTAGAGTTAGAAGAAACGATCACTAGCATTTGTGCTCGTAGAACAGTTACGTAGCTACAACTTACTTGTAGAGCAGAACTTGACGTCTATGCTACAAAATTGCGCAAGTTGAAGGCTCTACTGTTAAACTTAACCGAACTTTCAATGGTTGAAAGCCAATGAAGTGCTGTAGCAATGCGACTAGTAAACAGTTCGCTCGCTTTCCTAGACACTGACACAACATCAAAGTCAATGATTCTTGGGAAACAAAATAAAGATATTTTCCTCACCGCTCGACCGCGTGAGTTCGATCTAAAAACTTCAAACCGTGGGCCATAAATTTCATCTGGCCGGCTCAATAAAACAGTTGTTTGGTTGCGATTAGCCCCATTCGCGGGAAATGAAAAGCATTGCTGTCTGTTTGTACGTCTCGGTAATAGTTTTATTCTGATAGCTATGGTTATCTTTGTTTAATACATAGTAGTGTTTCGTAACGTATGTACACATTGTTATGGCGGCGCCGCGCTGCTATGATGGCCTACGCGTTCCTACTCACGAACTCATTCTTGGCCATAGATGAGGTACGACAATTGTAAATCTATAATTCTTTTTTTTCTACGTTTTAAAAATTCTGAAGTTTATAAATACCTCGGAACGTCGGGTTTTTAGCTAGTCTCGTAGGTAAGGAAGTGAAGAGCAAACACCTAGTTTTTCGCGAATTTTATCGACGTAGTTGTTGTGTGGAAGGCACATTTTGGTGTTCGCATAATAAGGTTGCGTAAATTATGTCGGATTATGTGTTCCAGAAGTTTTTACGAAACCGCGTTAACTGCAGTTCTCTTTCTGTGGTTTTTCACGTCATCCTATGAGTGTGTTTTCTTTAGCAAGACACGCTCTAACTAAGTATGTCTAGATATTATTGGAATGTATTTCTTATGAGTTGAAACTCGAACTTGAACTGACGTAGCATAGCTGGCTACCGAGATAAAACGTGTTACATTTACGTATATATATATTATAGTCGTCGTGTGTTGTGCGTTGGCGCGATTCTCCATTTTCTAATATTATCTAACTGGTATGTATTTTCGCGCGGCTTATCTCGCGGTCGTTGACCCTGCGCACCAACACGTGTGGTAGACACATACCTATTCTTTTTTTTTCTCGAGAAATATTAAGTAACACATTTATTTCAGGCTGCACATTCATTGAGTGTGCTTGTTTTAATGCATGTAAATGTCTTTGGACTTATTATAGATAGTGCCTTTGTTCACTATACAATATTATTGGCTTGTGAAGTAGTATCTACATCAGGTGCGCGTGCGACCATCTAAGGTTGGTTAACGCCCGCGCATTGTTGTAATCGTAATGGACAATACCAAATTACAAGTTTAATAGTCTAACTCATATAATTGTAGATATCTAGTTATGTAATTGTTAAACAAAGGACATTTAGTAAAGTAATTCATAAATGGAATTATTTAACCACAATTTTCGCTCATCGGAAAATTTCATTCAAAATTCTAAATTTTTTGAGGGAAAACAATGTTAAAAGGATATACAGTGACCACATTACCAAATTGGAAATATTACGGAAGTATAATTACAGAATTTCAGCTCGCTGATAATTGCACATAATGTATATCAGCATATTGAGTGATAAGCAGACCAAATGTCGTTGCACTAAATAGTCCTTTGTTGAGCAGTGTTGGTCGGTCACTTTAGTTTGATAATCATTCTGTTTATTTAATCTATGAATGTAGAATCAATGAATTAAGATAAGGTGCCAAATCGTATCAGATGCGAACAGATCAAAATAATCTTGTTGATCATCCGAAATGAAGAGTATAGAATTAGAGCCGCAAGTAGAGCGAACGTTTCCAACGGTAAAAATAACGCGGGGAGGTAACATAGTTAGTATCGCTACCTGTTATTTATAATTCAACGTTCCTCGAACACGTATCTCATAAAATCCCTCGCGAGCATGGGAAGCTAACAAGACGCCGCGTAAAAAACCCGCATTTTATGCGCGGCGACTCTATTTATAGCGCATGCGCTGGACGCGCACCGTGGACGCATCCTACTGGTTGCGCTGCAAGATCAAGGTTACGTCGGTTCTACAGTCTGTTGCAGTCTTAGAATGTCATCTTCACTTTGCTAGTTAGCAGTCCTTCGGAGCGAAAAGAAAATTTATCGAGAGAGCACCCGTTCTAAAGTGCACCTTACACTCTCTGAGAATTGGGTGCTATTTGCTATAAGTGGCTGACGAAGACGGATTGTTTTGCTCCCGGATGCGAGTATGCGAACGTTTAGGTTGATGTAGGGTGTGGTGGGAGAGGGGGAGAGGGAGGAGGGAACCGGTTGCGCCCGCGCATCCCGCGGTCGCGATAAATGGGTTACCCCACAAACCTCTTGCGATACAAACACGCAACGCGTCGCGCCCGACCTGCGCCTGCGCTGCTCTCACTTATTATTATGATTTTCAGAGTTTTTGTTCAACATTAGAGCGAGGGGAAGTGGAAAACGATAGTTATGTTTAATTAGTGCGCAATTTGTGGCAAAAAGCTTGAACTGACGCAAATGTGCGCCGGAGCTGGAGATAGATGCAAAGTGGCTGTTTTCTTTGTGGTTGGAGTGGCTATAAAATGACTTGCCATGAATCCAGCTCAGCTATAATTTAAACTCGTAATTATAACATTCCTGCTACGAATAGATTTATTGTTGCAAATGAACTTGTTTATAGAATTGTGCTCTTTTTCTAATGTTTAGGAAGCGACAAAGCTTTCAGTAGTGGAGTTACATTCCGCTGACGTCAATCCGCTTAACGCTGATATACAAACACCTATGACGATTTATCAGTTTGCAAATTTGCTATTTTTGCTCGCGATAAAAAGAATTAGAAAGATTAGATAGCTAGCTGCTGAGAACATTTCCTCAAAGCAACTGTTCTGTAAACGTGGCCGCAAATGATGAAAAACAATATTTTTATCGCTTTGTTTTTCAGGCGGAAGTGATAAGGTAATCAGTCGTGTGATGGGACTGCAGCGGCGGCTGTAGCGTGCAATGGCGTGTTAGTTTCAGACTCATATCCTCCCATAGTGTGTCTGACAATGCATTAGTTTTCCTGTGCGACCGGAAAGCGTGCGTGTGCCTAAGATTGCGCGGCGCGGTGCAGCGGTGCGCGGGCTGCGCGGGCGCCGCCTTGCGTCGGATGCGGCGGCGGCAGCAGGCAATGACCAGGAAATGACGCCGCCGGCTGACCTTCACACACACGCACACACGCGCGCCCTGCGCCTGCGCATCCCCCGCCTCCCGCGATGTTGTCCCTGTCCGTCTACTACGGGATTTTGCGTTGACGCGCTATGTGTGCGCATCTGTACTGTACATAGAGCGCGCAGTTCTTGTAACAACAAAGCTGGATCACTTTCATCCCGGTCGATAAATTTCACGTGTATATTATCAGTTGTTGTACGCGCAGCCTTGTGATTGGTCGCTGCCGTCGTGTTTCGATTGATGAGGGCAAAGTGGAGAGGTGGTTCAACGATAACTGAGTTTTTGTGCATTTATTATCAAGGTGACATTCCGTTGTACTGCGCATCATCCGAATGTTGATAGTGCGCCGGTTATGTAATTTATTTACGAACAACAAAATTAAGTGATCGATAGTATCGTAGGTCCAGCACAGAATGATGCAGATCTATGCGCTCACTTTGGTCAATAAAACCTGCAGTGGTCTTGAAACTCGTGCATGACTAAAATGCTATTCTGGAGCTTCGCGCTTGTTATATTTAAAGCGCAAATTCAAAGATGGCGCGTTCTATTTTCCTGCGCGCGCATGTGGTGAACTAGCGCTGCGTTAAGTAAGGTCAGCGCTGCGCTGCGTCTGCGCCGCTCGGCAACACTGCACCTTACGTAACGGCGCGATAGCACGCGGCTAGAGGGCGGCACTTGTATCGAGGTCACGTGGACCGGCCGCGGACTTCAGGGGAGGAGGCCCGAACTGTGTTTACTACAGATACAGACAACAAGCTACATAACTGTTATTATCATGTCACCTAATCATTGTATTCAAGGTGTTGTGCGAACTTCCATTTCACAAGGATCACTAGTACAATGCACAGATGAAACTTGCCGAGTTCCGTAGAAAGTAGAGCACGGCTATATTTTAGATTTATGTCTGAAACTTTAGTGGCTGGCTCTGAAGGATAGTATTTATGGAGATGAGCAATTTTACGATGTTACAAAATTTCTCATTCCGAGTTCCAGATCCTGCGCATGTAATCGAAACACGCTAACAGGCATGACGTTCGAGATATGCCCGGGAAAGCCGCGGAAACAGTGAGATGACTGTTTAAGCATTTTTCATTTTCAAGTGTTCAGTCACGAGCACCAATATGTATACACCTTTCTTAATTTAAAAGCAATTTTCGCGTGAAATAACGAATGTAACTTAGAGATAGGATCTTTTTCATAAAAAAATGAGTTCCAGAATACAATGTTCGTAACAGCATGATATTTTAATCAGAACAGTAGGAGAAAAACACTTTAAAAAGTTGTTAAGTGTTTACATATTAGTGGTCGTGACTGTACCTAACCTACTTCAGTACAGCGACCGCGTCCCCAATATCCTCCTCGGGTGCACTTCAAGGAGATTTACGTTATCGTCGAAATACAATAAACACTCAATTTTCCGGCAGATATCGTAACATACCGTGGAATTCATGATTTGCATTCTGATGTCGTTCACACCGAGCGCGGACGGTCGTCGTGTCATTTGTTTGTACATTTTATTTTAGCTCACACCGACCGGTTTGCTGTAGACCACTTTCCTTGCATAACCAATGTAATTGTCGCAATCTGTGATATCACCCACCATCGATTATGCAGATGACAACTCTTTAAAAGCTAACCTCTTTTAATTACAACCTTATATTCCAGTACCAGTTTCATCTCTGGAACTACCAGAGACGATGGTTTTTTTTTAATAAGCCTTGAAACTGCTGGCAACTTCTTTTTGTATTTTGTGCAAATAACATCAATTAAATTAATTTAATTGCACTTGTTCATTAAAAAGCACATCGCCATCTCTATTTCATCTTGCTTAATGAAGCAGTTGTTGGGATTCTTTATAACTAAATCTTGCAGTTTTATTTTTATTGGTTTTATTACTTGGTGTTGTGAATAAGAAATTATTAAGGATTGTATAAAATTATTTGATATGGATGTTATACTTATAAACGAATGAAACTTAATAACATTGCGTTTTAAAAAGTTATAAGAATCGAGTTTATAAAGAGGCTGTATTTGAAAAAGGCGGATGATTTATTTGTTTGTTTTGTTTTAGCATCTTGTAAATCATCTTATTTTCTTACGCAAAATGTCTTTAATATAAATAGAAAAGCATAAGGAACACTGATGTGGAGTCGGCCCATTATCAGTGGTATTTGGCTATGTGTGGTTGTGAAACAGCCTTCGTGTGCGCCTGCGCCGTGCAAATAGCGCGCCTGTTTAACCAACTGTACTGGAATGACGACATTACATACTCTTTAATATTTATGCTTATTTATTCACACTTATTCGTGTATCGAATAGGTTATTATTAGGTTCAAAGTCACAAGCTTTTCATGAAAATAATAGTCTAGAAAATACTTGATGTACTGTAAAAGAATCGTAATCCTAAGACATTATAGTATGTGTATTCATCGTTAGATTGACGTCGTAGGTAGCATTGAACCAAACTCCTGTATGTACAAAAATATAACAGATTATAAAAGCACCAAAAGGCGGAAGACAGAACATTTAAAAGTGTAAAGTAAACACGGAACATACGCACTTGAATTTTCGCGAATTCATTACGAAATAACATCTGTGCAAATTAATGGCGGCCATATATTACGACATACAGTTTCTGTAACATGTATAGAGTCTGATTCATTCGGAATCCTTTTGCGGGAGGACACCAGACCTAAACAAATTGTCTTTATTTATGTCACATTGACAAATCATATTCTCTGTCACCAGACGAAGTTAAAAGTGTAGTATGAATCTGTTTTTATTTTATTTAGGTTTCTAATATGTTTTTATCATTCAATTTTATTGTTTATTGGCACGTGTAACAGTTCAATTGAATAATGCCTAATATAATAAGATGATAATTAATTAATTAATTAATGGACACTTCGCGTGATTAGAGGGCTGGCTCTTTCTTTGGCCAAAGAATTAGCATTGCTATTCAGCGTGGCAATACTGCCAGTCTTCTGGGCACGTTTCCAGATGACAGCGATGCGGAGGAGTACTTTGACGCCTAAGGGTCCTACTGTCGTCGTTGTTTAGATGTTTATATTTGCTTACGTTTAGTTTTATTTTATCACTACTTTAGCTCTATTTGTAGTCTGTATATAATGTAAATACATTACTTAATTAAAATTGTGGTACTATCAAGTTTGGTCCGGAAAAAAAAATGATAATAATTATCATAACGACGATAACCTAGGATTACTAAGTATATTTTTAGTGAAATTGAAATGCTAAATGCGTTTAGTACTACTTCTAAAACAAACTAAATACCTAATAACAGATGTTCACATGGTTTCCTCATCTGCTACGCGGAAATTGTAGACGTTTTAATAAACTATGCTTAAACTTTGAATATCTTACAAATTGTTAAATCCAGGTTGAAGATTTGCCAATATTTACATTTTTTCTATACCAACGCCATTTTTATTAATTTATTTCCTAACTACATTTTCGATTTAATCATTTAAAAAATCGTTAGTATTCCGTGTTACACAGTATTTGGGCAGATCATTACGTTAGCGTTTGTTCACGCCAGTTGTTGTTCATTATCTAAATGGGAAGTTCCTACTTATCTAAGTGACATTTTTGTCTCCTACGCGCGGCGGGACTACGCTACATTTTTATGCATTTGAGACCTAGAATATTATTGAAAAAATGAAAGGCTAGAACTATGTAAATTCTTGATGTAAACATTTCTAGATGTTTCAAATGGCTGCAATAAATATTCCCTGGTCTATTTGTGGAATCGCGGATAAAAATCAGTTATCTATTTAATTATAAAATTCGGTAGAGCAGGTTGAGAGATAACATCTTTAGATAAACCTGTATCATTCACTTGCTCCGATAGCTATTTGGCACTATTACATAATAAGCTATAATCAAAACTTTATCAGTGTGTAAACGCGGAACGTGAGCGGTGACATTATTGTTCTCAGCAGTGACATTATTTTACTAGGAATACATAACTATACTAGGTGTAATAAAACCGTAAGTTGAGAGGTGATAGCGTTATCATGTTTAAGTTTATTTTTTGTGCGGTGGTCGGGCGGATGCCGTTATCAGTGCACAATGCGACGGTTCAACTATCTGTTTATTTAGGCCGTTAATACGAATGCACTCGATATTGTGTAAGGTCAGTTGAGACGTGTTGACACTTACAGCTGTCAAAATTGACGCGTAGTACCTACTGCGATATTTGAATCCATATTTGTCATGTTTTCTTAACCTTTCTGAGGGTATTTTCCGAACTGAAGTTTGACGATTTCCATATGAAGGCTGAACATTTCTTTTAAGAAACTGAAATCTTCCTTTAATTGCTGAAAGAGCGGAGAATGCTAATTAGTGGTTAAATTATGTCTGTCGCTACTATAACTAATTTGTCCCCGTGAGATCCCTCCGCCACTCACAATGACATTCAACAAGTGTTGCAGGTACAACAATAGAAACGATTTGACAACGTACTTTTGACTTTTATCGACTTTCCCGCGCAAGTTGTCGAGTAGTGCAGTCATGTATTGTGGAAGTGAAGCCACCACATAGCGCAAGGAGTCTTCGTTCATCTTGTTTGTCAATGCTATCGATGACTATTATTGCCGATACGACCTCAACCTATAGTTTGGGACACGGCGAAGGTGATCTGGCGTGGAGTTCGTGCACCCCGCTTACGTAAACACATGCAACTGTGAAAACATTTTTATTTTAATATTGATATAATGTAAGGGCGCGTTCCGGCTCATGTGTCTACTGCTGACGCGTTCAATGATCATTGTTTCTGAGAGATGGAATGCAGCCAAACGATGTTTTAAGTCGACACTTCTAAATCTCGGCAGGATTTTGGGATTTTCTGTAAAATTTATACTGTATATTTATATTTTGTATGTAAGCGAACACAATTCAACTTTTTTTGAAATAAAATATTAGTAACATTAAAAAGTCATGTTATAATTTAAGAGAATGATTGTTCTAAATTGACTTCAAATGAGTTTTTCCTGAACACATTTAACAATTATGTGGTGTGCAATGAAATATGTACGTCTGTAGCAAATGCAATCATTTGTAGTAGACATTGTATCAGTTAATGAATTGTGAAAGCTTAATTATAAGATAAGCTTACTATCGTTTTAGTCACAGTCGCTTTTTAGGATTTTTGTATCTACACATGCTTACATAATTCTTACAAGTTTTCAAATTAGAAAATTATAGTGATCTTAAATTGGATCCTTCTTTTGTGTGAGATTGTCCTTCCTTTGTTGTTTTTTGTAATGTTTTTTCTCGATCAAACCTTTTGCGTACAATGACGTCGGTTAAAAATAAAAACTGTTCACTGAATTTTTCTGTTCCTCATTTAAAAAATATATTCAAGTTCTAAATGCAAACGAATGAATATCGTAAAACCGGCAAAAGTTTGCTGTGCACGCTTACTGAGGAGCGGGTGGGGGAGAGGGTGTGAGGAGGGGGCGATAGACGTGGCCAGGGAGGGGGGAGGGTACAGGGAGCGGCGAGGGGGGAGGCGCGCGGGGGGGCGCGTAGCTGCAACTGTTTGCGCGCGGCGCAGCGTGGTCAATGACACGGCGACATTGCATCAACGCGCGAAGGTCACCCCTCCGCGCACCGCGCGCTCACTCCCGCGCCCCCCCGCGCCCTCTAACGCGTCTTGCAAATTCCTGCACTTCCTTGCAACAGGACGCCATATTGGATCAATCATTCTAGTTGCAAGTCCTGCAACTCTTTGTGATTTGTGTTTGTTGTGTTGCGATAGAGTACCTATGATCTGTGTGGAAATTATATTATCCACCGGAAAAGAGTTATTAACTGATAAAACTATAAGTTCTATGCTTTACACGGAAACGAGTACTTACCAACCTATTAATTGCTAAAATATGTTTTTAGTAGAAGGATAATAATACAAATAATTGTTGCTTTGATGTTTTCCAATAGCCTAAACGCCATATTCATGTTGCCACCAGATTTTCTCTATTAGACACGTTGGTAGGTAAATAAAAAATCTGTGTGTAAAGTATATATATTTACATAGGTAGGTATTATTCATAATTGTGCCTGTTTCCTTCCCGGGCCTGAGTCATGTACATGATGTTATGTATAACTATATGAAGTAGGTAAATATTATGTAAATGTGTGCACACACCTACACGGCGGTACAAAGACACTCGCACATACGTTTATTTACTACAATACATAATGTAAAGTGCAGGTCAGCGTTGTGAGGATAATAAACGTGATCCGAAACTTTATTGTTTACATTAAAACTTTATCTTGGGCTCTGTAATCTATGGATATGCTCAGCACAGACAATAGTCTTGTCACGTGGCTTTTTTTGCTAAAGCATTTTCCTTATGTCCTCTATAAGTCACAACGCGATCCGGACTAATCGGGACTTTTTTTAGTTTCCTTATTACTACTTTCGTAATATGTTATTTGGTCTGATAATTTACTATCATTAATTATGATGACTGGTTTAGTTTCCTTGTAGGCAAATTAAAACCCCAAATTCACAGTTTTTTTAAACTACTATAGCAATTTTTTAAAATATTATCTTACTGCTTATGTCTTAATTTGATTATGATTTAACCGAATTTTGACCCAAAAGGTGCCACTGATGACCTTTACAAGTTACTTTACGTTCAAGAATTTGAGGGACCAAAAAAGATGTTGCCTATAAAGTTAAGTTACCACCGTGTGACATTGTGGTTTTTGACCCTGGTCGCGTCTGTTTGACTTAAATGACGAAAAAGTCATGCGGTTGAAGTTACGAGCTGATGGTAAATTGGTATAAAAAAGAACTTATTAGAAAAGTATCAAGACTTGGCGGTCTTCAAAGGACGAGTGTCGTAAATTAAAACTAAAATTATACGATAATCTCGAACTGATGGTGGGGTTTTAAACCTGCTACATTATTAAATAAAAGGAAGGAAAAATACTGTATCAGTAAATAGGATGGACGCACATATATAAATAGCGATTAAAATCTATTATTTACAACTATACCTTTATCGGTCGAGTTATTAATTAGTCCAGGCTGCTATTAATTTATTACCTGTAAACAGAACTAGTTGCGCCTGCGTCGGTTGCGTGACGCGCGCGAATTTTCGCCTTCCGCTCATCTCTAATATCGATTTCCGGTTATGAGGTATATCCGGCAGCAGTTATGGCCTGAATGCATATTGAAATGTACTTGTATTGTTCCTGTGGGTCATACAGTACGGTAGCGTGACGATACTACTCTTAATAGAAGAACTTATTACTGTATACTAATAAGCGTTATTTATTATTGAGGCTTCCAATTATAGCGAATCATCTTAGAATTTGATTTATATTGTTTTATTTTGGTACAGTTTCAGGGGCTACGCTGTAGTTACTTACTGATGAATTAACTAACACCATGAAGCCCTTGGCTTCCTGAATCTTCAAACGCTCGAAAGCTCCACGCCAAACCACGAGGCGTGAACCGTGAACAGAATCTGACAAGAAACTTGTCAACCAATGACGTTTCCCATTGACATAACAAACTGTTTGTTATGAAATTGGTATAATTATGTGCTATAAACATTTTGTCGTCAAGACGATGGCCATAAAAAGCGGGTTGAGGGGCGTACGCCGCGGTCAAGGCCCCGCTGATTTCCATCAAACGTGTTGCCCAACGCGACCCTGACTCGGGACCAATCAGGCCGGAACGACTTTTTTCACTTAATTTATCGATTTGTATTGTCGTCCAAGTCCGACACGATTGTTACATGTAATTGATCGGCATTCGGCAGGGACGTCCACTGACGTTAACCTATGTCCAGCTCAGGGCATCGCGACTTGAGAGTCTTGAGTCCCACCCGAGTGCGCGAGAGCAGTAATTAAGGTGAACGTTATGTCACCCTGTTGTCACTGTTTCACGTGGCTAATATTTTAGTCTCGCTTTAGATAAAACTGTGATTGTTCTGTCGCAGGTTATCGATCAGGAAGTCCATTATGTAACCGAGTAACGCCGACGTGGAAACCTGATGGCGTCTGATAACGAAATAGACACACGTAAGCTTATATTACGAAGCAAAGAGTTTCGAAAAGAGTCCGTCGACTAATTTTAACCGTCCCATATTCCCACGGTGGCGGCGGCGTCCAGCATTGACGCCGACGCCGACGTTATAATATGAAAACCACGATTTTGCAACGCTACTATTCCGTGGAATCCGTCGGTTTGGCACGGGGCATGTGGGGCGCGCGTAAACACATTGCGAAATGCTCGATATCGGCCAGTCGGAGGAGCGCGCTCGCTGCAACGGGGAGCGACGCATCTATTTATGCAGCGCTATGCGACCTAACACTGACCCGGTTAGGCTCGCGACGCATCAACACAAGGAGAGCGAGTGCGGCCGCGAGCCCACGGCGGCGGCAGACCCACCCGCCGCGCAATAATCGACCCGGTTATGGAGTTATGCTATTTAGAGTGGCGGCCTGTCGGGGGCGGCCGTGGTCCGTGAAGGGCGAGCCTTTTGCCGCTCCGCCGGGGACGAGCGGATAATTTTAAACAGCCAGGAAACCATCGGAGCGAGTATGTAGGCCGCCTGGACACGGCGCCCCTTCTGTTTTTATACCTATCGTAAAAGAAGCGTGCGAGGTTTCCGGACAAGTGGAGCGCTGAGATTCCATCGCGCAGAATTAGGTCGCGACTGATTTTCCGAGTTCACGATTCGACGTGTGGCCGCTATTCCGCGTACCGAGTATTTCGGAAACGGGAAGATGGCGGCGGTTGCGCCACTCGGCTCGAGATGCGTTGCGAAACGCGCGCAGGAAGCCGCGTGTGAAACGGAACGCGCGAAGGTGACGCACGGCCGCACCACCACCGCCGCTTGCAAGTGATTCACTGCTTCCCTAGCTCCTGATAACTTGTGGTTACACTGAGAACTCATAGCGGGCTACAGGTCGCCTGTCACGTACGCACCATGAGCTAACGGGGGTTTTGTTATGGTAAATTCCGGGATGGTAAGTGGCTCCTTTCGCTTTCGGCGGCGCGTGCGGCGTGCGCTGCGCAACACTCAAGGTCGCGGGCCGTTCAACTCGGATGCGACCGCGCGGTTGCGACACCGAAATATGTAATTGTAGAGGAGTCGAGGCGCGTTTGGCAGCGGCCGCGGCGCAAGTGGGTCGCCGACGGTTGCGCAACCGTTTTTCGTACGACAGATGGCGTGCGTCGCGTCTTCCTTATACGGCTACGGTACACGGCGCGATTAAAAACAAAGAAACTTCTTTTTAGAACTAACATGTTTTGTTCTGGATTTAGAATAAGTTCAAACCGCAATCGCGTTGTAGGTAATTGTAGCCGTGATCGCATAACCGAGTTATTTGGTCCCGTCGCTCACTGCTCAGGATTTATTTGATGACGTCAGAACTGCTTCAAGAACGAACACTGACAGAATGGAGACTAATTGGAATCCAGTTGGGGAAAGGATAATACCAATTAAAGACGTGCTTCTTCAACAAAACAGTCCATCAACTAGGTTATGAAATCTTAGAGATTATCAAATGCATTAATAGGATCACTCGGTGTGCAGTTGTGCACCGATTAAATAAAATAAACGCAATTCTTATCTGAATAAGGTAAACAGTTCTTATCAGGTTCGAGAATCGTGAGTGAATCGGAAAGAAAGATCGATTGGCCATGCCATCACCATCCACCGAGCGCACACAGCACAACTCTACGCTATACGGTGGCGAAATATATTTCATGCTTTGAATCAACAACGATATTTCAGTTAACTATTGACCTATTTTACTAAACAACGTTACAAGAGTAACGAAAGAATTTAAAATATGAAGCTGAATACTGAAGAAAAATACTAGAATTGCAATAGGCAGATAAGTGTAGTTAGAACCGCGGCGCGGACGCTTCTCTCGTGTGTCACCGCGTATCGCGTGATGTAAGGTAGTAAATCCATTTTGGAAGTTCGCGAATGTCAATAATAACGTTCCGGTCCCCCCAGCGGTCGGCGAGTCGAAAATAGTCGCCAACTATTAATACGAGGCGAGCGCTAGCGCTGCACTGCCCTTGAATCGGGACGATCACCTCGCGCACACTCCGGCGCAGGCACACACCGGCGCGCGCCGACGTTAGACACACACGCACACTCACGCGCGCCCGCGCTTATCGCGATGCAGCTCGCTGCACAATACACACCGCCATCATTTTAATTTCCATTTCGTTTGCAAATGTCACATTGACATCTCTATGTTTACTCCGCGTACTGAATGCTTGAGGAGGTCCAACTGCAGCTCTATTAAGAATCGAGTCCGATTTAATGGTGTCCCTGCGGGCTACGAGAGATAAGTGCATCGCTGAAAACCATGTACGAAGTAATTCACTAACTGACTGAACGTATGCAGAGAGATCGTAAACTGTTGATTAAACTGGGTTTTTATTATTTGTATTAAGTAGCTATTTACATATTATATATTATCATATCCTGTCCATAGATCGTGATCTCGCAACCAGTAAACGGATACGTGTATAGATAGCGAGCACGACGCGTCCTAGATTTAAGTTATTTAACTTTGATTGAATGGTCTAGATCGATGGTTAGAGCTGAATTTGGTGTTGCGGTTTAGGTGAGAGACCTCCAAAACACAAGACTTGCTCAAACTCATATAACACATTCCGCTGATCGCGCAAGGATACTGCCACGAGCTTGGAGTGGTGGAGTACAGGCGCGTATGCTACGCCGCCCGCATAATGTGACGCAACTCGCGCAACCAAATCGCATTCAAAAATCAACTCTCGATATTCGCACGCATACGAAAATCGCGTTTCGTGCTACCTACATCAGCACAATTTGGCAATTGGCAACATCCATTCAAGGTTTCTTTTGTTTTAATTAAGTTACCTGTATCAGAGTTTCAGTTAGATCTGAATCTTTCGGATTCTTGGATGGTTTGTTCAATTATGTCTCTGAAGATCAGGAAAGATGGGAAATTATGAAATGCTATGATGAATCTGACTGATCTATATCACTCTACAGCTGGTTAGAACCACCACAGCATTCAAGTCTTAATGATAGGGCTCATGGGAGTCATTGGCATTATTCTTAGTGAGATTTGCAATTCCAATAAGATTTTATATGTTGTGTACACGAAAAGAACTATGATCAGGAATATTCCAATAAGGTTCTAATTTGAGTGAGTGATTATTTGTAGAAACTGGTTGATTGAATTCGAACGCGGCCACATACTCACACAATCAGGTTTGGACTGCCCAATCCGAGTAGGAAGGTCGCGTTCGTTTCGCCAGAGGCTGACAATGGCGCCGGCACCGCCGCTCTTGCCCAATATTCGCGTTTGCAACACCGAAATTTCGTGTGTGCCGCATTACAGCAATGGCCGATTTACGGCTCACACCTACCTCTGGCATGACACCACATACTACTACCGCAATAGCATATCCTTATCCTTTCAGCCGTACGAGTAGGTTCAATTATATATGCACAATTATTTTCAGGATGAGTTCTCGGTAAATGAATCAGAACACATTGCATAAGGTAATATTAGACGCATTGGGCTAGAGACTTCATTCATGGCCTGTTATCGCGACTTATTGTAACAACAAATTAGTCAATGTTAGGTACGCGAATAAGGATTTTCTTATGCGGTTTTGTCGGATGTTTTTCATAATATTTTTCCTTATTAACAGTTTGCAGCGACACAACAATAAATACGTAAATAAACAGCTTGTGACGCTATTCTAAATAATAGTTAAACTTAGTTTTCCTCTATGCTTAGGATTTAGCTAGTATACTTAATCAAACTAAACTCTATAATGTTTTCCTGGGTCGAATACAATCGTACTAAACGTACTAGATCACGTGTGTGTATGTATTTAAAGTAAAATATTTAAATGAATATTTTTGCTGTTAATTAGAATTCCGTTTAAAGTGGCACGGTCGCTACGAGAACGTGATAATGAAAAGTGTTTATTGCTCATTTCCCTGTCCATCGTTATTTCGACTTATCGCTCACATAACGCTAGCGACGGTTAACTGTGTCATTCCAAAGCTCATTATAATATTCCTAGCTATGTTTCGGTACATCCGTTTTCAAGACAAAGGATCCTAGTCGGGGAATTCGTTGTATCTACCTACAAGGCATTTTTAAAATGCGACACAATCGAAAGTGGTCGCTTCGCATGCACCGGCAATCGTCGCGGACGACGCGTCTCGCATACTGTTTGGCGGTAGTATAGTTTTTTGCATCTTTATATTAGGAGCACTGACCTTGCGCAATGTCAAATAGCTGAGGACGGCCGTGGAGCGCCAACTCGCGATAAGTGCCCGATGCAACGCCATGCGCCATGCCAACTGGTTCCGTCCGTCCGTCCGGCCGTCACTCGCTTCTTTCGTTTTTGTGTCATGGAAACCGGCATCTCTACACATCTATCGATTATAAACATTCGTAGTCGTACTTCTCGGAACGGACACGCAGGTATTGCAGGAGGAAGTTACTTTTCGAAGGCATATTTGCCTTATGTTGCCTTCGATAACCTAATGCAATGCATCACAACATTATCCGCGAAAACAAAATAGCGATGACTAAACGTACTTCCCGTGTTTGTGTTCGTGATTTAATACTGTTTCGTCCAGGAGCAGTTTATGTGTTTTAAAATATATATTTGTGTAGTTAAAGCTAAGGGATCAGATGTAGACATTTTGCATCGGACGAGGCGGGGGGGGGGGGGGGGAGGCAGTGCAATTGGAGGGAGTGCAATTAATCGCTTTGTTTTTTCAAGCTGAGAACGAGCTTGCACAAAGTATTCCCTGTGTTTTTCTTGAGAATTGAAACAATTGCGAGAGTGAATTACTGGCGCACATTAAAATAATCTGTGCATTTAACGATACACTTCAAAGTTAGTAAAGAAGGCCAGTTGGCCGCCGGCCAGGGTGCAGTTAACACGCCCCCGGAAGTGGCGAGATAAAGCTGTGCACTGCATACATTTAGATAACGTCCGGGCGCTCGTTTGTCACCGAGACATTGCAGAACTACACAAGACTGGAGGAGCTCAGTGATAACGACTCAGATAAAATGACAGTTGCTCATATTCTCGCTC
This sequence comes from Noctua fimbriata, assembly GCA_905163415.1. Classification (NCBI taxonomy): domain Eukaryota; kingdom Metazoa; phylum Arthropoda; class Insecta; order Lepidoptera; family Noctuidae; genus Noctua; species Noctua fimbriata. The sequence goes on from LR990922.1 coordinate 820,749, forward strand.
TTCGTTGCAATTGTTTTTGCTCGCATAAAGTAATTATCTCGACATGTTGTCTGCGCACTAAGTCAAGGCATGCGTTCGTCATCGTCACCCGTCGAATGAATTAGTATTTATTACTATCAATTAGGTATTGTCGAGAAAATTTCCAATAAAATAGCTGAAACAGGAACGAGTTACGCTTTGATACGTGTAACCACGACACTATCACTGACAGGGCTCATTAATTGGTAAACAAGAGTGTCGTACCTAAACAAACATAGTCAACAAACTTGTGGTAATGTTATTCAATGAATTTCCTCCAGTACGACATAATTCCGAGAAGCTCATAGTTGCTGGTTTATTTGTATGCTCGGGCTAAATATAATACTAGTGTTCTAGTGAAAAGATAACACTTGTTGTTTTCTTCTGACTTCATTACAAGAAGCCACCTACTGGTTGTTTACGTGAAAACTGCATTTTCCCCGTCACAATTAAAATGTTTATGACTCAACAGAAATAGTAAAACGTTTTTTATATGGATACAAAAAGGAGAGTCACAACAGTATTTAATTCGTAAAGTATTTGAAAGTATGTTTTTGCGAATATTTTACCAAGTGTCAAAACGACTAGGTCGCGGTTCCCCCGAATTCCCAGCGCATACGCAGCTCGTAAGGTGACCTTCCGGGAGGGGCGTTCACCGCGCGGTCACCTACAACGTTACATCGCTCGCAACTCCAACAATACTACACTATTCTCTATTTTTAATAACAAGTGCTTCTTTAGATTTTTCTCAAGTGGCAAGTGTCATTGAGGATAACAATTATGACTGCCTACAATTTTATAAGTAGTTTTTCTTGAAGACCAGAATATTTAATATTGATTTGAAAGTATATACATATATAAGTATATACAGTATATTGGACAAAAGTGTCCAAATTTATATTCACGAGGAACACACAAGTCTTTTTAAAAATAGCTGCACTACACATAATCGAAGTATAAGAGGTACCGCTGCATGTCGAGTGAACATTCCATCTGTTAGAACGAAGCCACACTGCTCCGTTGCGCTGCGTTTGCGTCGTCGTAGACTTGACGCTGCGTTGAACACGCAGTGCGCTGCGTCGACGCAACGCACACAAGACTGACTGCAGCCCCCGAGACGAAGCGGGAGGGCTGTACTCATTGCGACGCCGCGGCGCCGGAGCGACAACGCTCAGTTGCGTCGAAGCAACGCTGCGATGACGCAGCGCCTGTGTGGCCGGTAATGCGTCAAACGTTGCGACGACGCAACGCAACGCAACGCGCCGTGTGGACTGGCGCTAAGGCGGCGGACATACCTGGTGGTCGGGGATGTGCGGTGGCGTGATGCTGCAGCGTGTTGGCGATCTGGTGGTGCTGGTAGAAGGGCAGGAAGGGCGCGTGAAAGGGCGCGGGAGGCGGGGGCTGCAGGCGAGCCTTCAGCTCCTCGGCAGACCCGGCGCCGGACGAGGAGGACTCCACGTCAGACACGCCGCTGTCCGCCGGCGAGGGGGGCAGAGAACCTGCGGACGAACACACACATCAGTCAAGTTGTTAATACAGACCTACTTGGTAACAGGAAGAGGACAGCTTATCTTTTGTTACGAGGAAAGTGCGCGGTTTCCTTAAATTTAAATGAAGGAAAATCGATTTAGGTAGATGGTACTTCTTGTTTCTAATAGCCCCCTGTCTCATGAGGTAACTATCACATAAACATGCAAGATCGTATGCAAACTCCCAATCAACCCTCTCTGCAGGTTGCATAATCTAATAACGTATAATGAATCTCCTGAGATGCATAACCGTTATTAAATTACGTTCCTAAAGGACCATCATCCTATTATACTAACGGTCACCTGACGTGCATATATTTGCATCTTGCAACCCTGCAAATGCAATTAATTCCACGGGGTCTTGGAGGCCCAACGGTCACTTTATGAGATTAACCGTTAGAGAGGCGAATTTCTCAGATGCATTTGCGTCCACCTGTGGGAATGGTCAGCAGTGGGATCGTCGCGAACCCGCCGTGTTTAGATAACTCACAATTATGCAGATTTTTACTATTTAAAGGGCACAATAGGTGAAGGGTCGTATTTTTTTGCATTTCTAATGCGAAGTTGTTTTGCTTTACAATAGGGTAATTTATGGCGATGCAGTTTGCTCCTCTGGGATGTTTTCTTGTAATTATTATCTTTGAATAAAATTTAGTTAATTTCATTATTCTTTAGTTGAACAAGAGCTGGTCAGTTTGACCGTTACTCGAGTTGCATCTCAGATTAATCATGTTTTGTGAATATTTTAACTTTGCAATTCGAGTCGTGCAATAGTAAACAGAGTATCCTTTCTTGAATGCAAGAGATTATAAGAATCCTTTCTTGTAAAGTAGCATTCTCCTATTATAGAAAAAGTTGATAAAAAACTTAATCTGTGCATCGAGCCGAACTAGCGAAGGGACAAACTTTCTCATGTCCGGGTCCCTAAAGTTTGACGCATAACGGTTGTCCGGTATTTAAATAATATAATCAACGAACAAGTAATAGTAGAAAGCTGTTTATTCATATTTCCTCGTCCATTGAAACTATGACTGGTATAAAGTGACCATTTGACCGGTGTTCGGCGGCCGCTGTCCACACCCCTTTGTCGCATTGTTAACCCTTCAATGGTACAATGCATGGGAATCGGGAAGCGGCGCTCGCGACGGTACCAGCCGGTCACTACGACCATTTAAATCGAGAATAGCTTGAAATAGGATGAAACAATTATAACTAGTTTTTGTGAACGAGATTTTAATGTTTGTAAAAAATATTTTACGGAAAGAACGCGAATTTGTGGTTAGGTGGCGTAGGTACGTGTAATGTCTATGTATGTATGTGGGTTACCATGCAATCGATATTTTTGTAATCTAATTTTAAACATAAAGGTAAAGGGAAAATGGGACAGACTCGTTTGATTACCTATATCCTACTCAATATTTATTTAATTAAATACCTTATCTATTTTGATCCTCGAAAACAGGTAAAATGTTTTTCCTATTTTATCCGGTATCCATATTTACTGTAATAGGTAACGTCCAATATTAGTTTTAATAAAGTCTGTCGCCTGCACGTTCGCACCTCCGGCATGGTGGAAGTTCCCAAGCTTAAACAAAAAACATTTGGCACCCCATTCCGGTTGACACGTCTCTCGGACACACGAGTGACCAACGGCCATATATGGAACACGGAATACGAGTCCATTGTGGCAACCCTTTCATCTCTCGTATCAAAATAATAATAAATTAACTATAAATAATGACCACGGTCTTATAGTCCGGGGGTCGCGATTGTCCGGGATCTGGTCTACCGGTCGGCGAGGAATGTGGTCCCATTAGTAAAATATCACAATGTGCCCCCTTCCTTAATCGGGCCATCTTTATGGAGTGACCGCTCTTCATGCTCCTTTGTGTGATCTGGCGTTAGACCATAATCCGTGGAGTCCAGTCTTAGACATCGCCATTTTTTTGCATATGAATAATATTGTGTGGTAAGTATATATGTTATGTAACGACTCTTCGCTAACGACTGAATAGCTAGTTTAGTTACACGTGTGAGAGAGGTGACTTCCCTATCGCTGATATTTTTAGTGAATTATTGACGTTGACTATAAATAACTAGAAATACAATGGTTACATCATGTTCCAATCTGCATTGTTCTGAATAATTAATTAGTTTGCTCATGATCTTCGATGCTTCTCGTAATGACAAAGCAAAGTCCTATAAAGTCTTATGTTTATTGAATTTATATTTTAATTTGATTAAATTGGAAATATGACAAAAGTTCAACATCTAAAGTGGACTTTCCAGTTGACGTCCAACTAAATTAATCAAACGCGTCCCCTAACTTATTATTAAGAATCTTTTCTTCTTAAAAGCTAGCGATCCTACAGAGTATCTCTTAGTGGCCCTTTGTGCGCGCCCGTTGTCGCACGACTCCTTTAACATGGTAATTCAGCTTAGAATAACATCACAATGACGTTATATCGTTTAGACCAGTTCCCCGCGACGACACATACGCTTAGGTACATAGGTACGCCTGTACCCAAGGAGCAGCCACAAGTACTGGTCGGAAATGATACTGTATCTCATTGGTCATTCGAAATTCACAGTATCAGATACTGTTATCTAAATTCAGGAAAAGAGTGATTATTTTATTATTTATACACTCTCCTTATCAGTTATATTACGTAAAATCAAGAACTAAGACTGATGGCTTAATATGTTGATAAACAAAGAAAATCATAAAATGTTCCAAATAGCAAGGTGCCATGAACCCAGCGCGAATAAGCAGATGACGACAATAGGCGCACATCCTTTGTCGCATGCGAGCCATTATAATTAACCCTTACAATATTCGCCGATTGCAAATCGAGTCCACACACAATACTAATACCGACAATGGGTTGCGTTCGCGCACCCACGCGTGACATTCTAATTTCAAAGTGTCAATAGCTCCGGAAAGCCGCTGCGGGGCAAATTGAAAAGATGAAAGGGATACAACTATACGCGAAAATGAGACAGCATTCGAGATTAGCGCCTATTGTGATGGATGACGCGTCGATTTCGCAGTGCAAGGTGCAACGTAACCCATTTTTGCGTAAAAACTCGGTATTTTGGAAATGTGGAGAGTGAGTGGCGCAACGTGTGCAACCATCTGCGAGTTCAATTGTTTGGTTAGGATGTTGCATGTTTGGGTAGACGGGTCTCGGTGACCCACCGCGCACCGGCCGTATTGTAAGGGTTGTGCTTTCAAAGGTGCCGAACGATTTTAGGATTTCGCGATTTTTTGTTTACTATTCCAAAAGTATTATTATGTCAGTTTGATATTCAGTTCGTGAGCATGTGCCAATGTGCACAGCAGATTGCATATCACTTACGTCCGAATAAATTCTGAGCACATAATAAAACGATTATTCATATCTCCCCAAATCGTTGGAGTAGCAGGCAGCATACAAAATTGCGTTTGTGCCCAAAAGCAAACATTGTGCAACAGAAAGTGACTGAATCATGACATAATCCATCAAATACATTGCACGTTGCGTAATTATAGTCCTTTGAGTAACCCTTTCAATAAATATTATTTATTGTTCGCGGCACAATCCGCCCGCACGCGTTGGGGGGTTAAGTGCACATTTTGGGTCAAATGTGCCCATGAGAGTTGGACATCTGCGCTAAATGACGCAAAAAGGGGTGGACAGAGAGCGAAAGTTGTTTATACAAAAGGTAGTAACAGTGTGGACGATATATAAACATCATGAATATACGATACAATATGGTATAATATTACAGATTATTGTGTAGAGCCGTCAAGATTTAGTCGTAAACGATTTCAAAAAGGTTTCGGTACGAACGGCAAGAACCTATAAAAACTTTGTTAGTTTTCTAATTGGGTCAGACATTTTTTGACCCAGACTGAAGCAATCAGACGTTAATTAAAAAACTTATTGGACAAACGTCAACATTGGTAAATATCAAACAGTAGCTGTACAAAATTCGGGGAACTTTTTTATTAAAAACTTGCTCTCAGAATTTTGACGAGAAAATTTCTAACAAAGCGTCTGTGCCTTGAGCTACTTGACGATTAAAGGGTTCACAATAACGAAGTAATAAAAAGTTTGCCTGGACGTAACGATTTAGACTATAATTCGCGTTTAGTCACGCAAACTAGACTGTTTAATGCTTTAAAAATTAGCACGTACTCGATTAAATGGCTACAATCATCCAAATTGTTAGGAGTCCCTAGCGAGTGTCACGTCGTCTGGTTCCGCGTGACGCGTCGGGTCTCGGTGCGTCTCCGGGGCGCGTCGGGTGCGTCGGGGCGCGTCGGGCGGAGCGGCCGCGTCTGGCAGTCGCGAGTGTGCGTGCGGGCGCGTGTGTGCGCAGGGCGGGCGTCTCGCCGCCGGCTCGGTCGTGACATTGGGCGGGCGGATCAGCTGACGCGTCTATCGATTGCCGGGCCGCCACTTCCTCTTTGTTCTTTATGAATTTTTCATGGAGCAGCCTGACTGTCGGCGCTCGTAAGTTTTGTTATGACGCCTCTCTTGACACTATTTCATACTTATATTTTACTTTTGTTTGGAAACTTTTGCTATTTGCATACTTATTTGTTTTCTTAGGGTCTGTTTCAGTGTCCGCGTAGGCGCTTTCTTCGAAAAGAATAAAAAGAAACAGAGTTTGTATCAAATTACGTCCCAGATAAGTTAAACGAAACTTTCTGTCTGTTGCTACTGTCATGTTCAGTTGGAGCTAGTCCCGGAGCTACTGAAAAGGGACGTAAAATGTCCTTTGTGTGTTTGACTTTAATTTAATCACATCCCATACATTAGGTATACAAGCTATTTCTAACATTATAAATAAGAGCATTAAGTTAGTTCAGTAAATAAGCTGTGGTCGCTTCGCTGAAGTCAGGTGGAGCGTGCATTAGGGAGGCCTAACATACCTAGGTTTTATATACTCCTAGTACATACGGCGGCTGTCGGCTTAACACAGACTCAGCTTTCAACAGACTGCCTAACTCGTCCTAAACAGAATACTTGAGCAGGCTACATAAGTGATGTTAAGCAAATAATTGAAATGTATTTTGCGAGGTTTCTATCAAGTCTTTAGATATTTACATGCTCTGATATATTATTATAGAAACTTAAGTTTATGTCAAATATGGTTAAAAAGAAAATGGCTGACTGACAACACCTTTAATGATGATTTCTTTATTTAGAGTAGCTGACCCCCAGACGTTCTGTCATATAAATTTTCTGGATAGGGACACCCTAATCACCTAGCGGTGTTAAATATACTTTACTTCCTATTCTCATACCTACAAAAAATACATACAAAATTTCATAAAAATCGGTCCAGCCGTTTCGGAGGAGTGCGACCACAAACACTGTGATACGAGATTTTTATATATAAGATGTTCGAAATTCAAAAAATGTAATATTTCTTAGATGTAGTTGGATGAACTTTTGAAAAAGGAAATTGTCTTTTCATTTTTGATACGAAAAAGGAAACGGAATATTTATCATTTTCCACCTTATGTTTAGTTGAGAAGTGCCATAGTGATTATTATCAATTTAAAATGTATATCATCAAATAGTTATATTTGCAATGAATTCCCATGTGGTCACCCAACATAACATAAAACATTCAATAAATTATTGTTAATTCTATTTATAAGACTGCGCTGTACGATAAAGACCCGTTTTGGATTTTGTAATGACATTTTCCCTGTCAACAGGAAATAACAATTGTAGGTATTTCCTGTATTTCTGAACAACTGAAAATACTAGTTTTAGGTTTTCTGAATTGTACGTAAACGCTAATTGGTAATATAATGGCATCATCGTCACTGCATAAATAATAAAACAACTGTTTATATCGAAATCCTTCGAGCAGTTTTCGAAATTTATGGACACATAAAATAGGTATAATTTGAGAATAGCGGAAGGTTAAGTATACGTCACCGGAGGATTACAAGTGTAGCGATTAGATAAGCCTGTTAGACCAGTCGCATCATCCGATACGTTACTGATAACAGATACACTAAGTGCAAGGAGCCATGTTTTTGAATGTGACATAAAGTATACGTAGTTATTAGTTCCATGCATAATATCTATAAACAATCGCCTAATAGGCGGGGAAATCTATGGTTTGATCCTTAATTCGTTTGTCTAAAATCAGGTTGCGTTCAAGTCCATAGCCCCTTCTAAGATATATCGATAAAATAAGCTAGTAATTTAATTACACGTGGCAAGGGAAGTTGAAATTAATTTCATATGACATAGTACCCGCAGATAGGGCGCTGGTCCGCTCCGGAAATTACCTCCCGACTCGACAGTATTGTCCCTTAGATATCTACGCAAGTGAACACGACATAATATCCAACTTACGTAACTTGCTACAAAATCGGCGAAAATCGACATTATTTTTGGTATATAAAGTAAAATTAATTGATTATTCTTTGTTGAATTGAATGTAGATAAAACTATGCATGAATGTAAAATACGAAAGTCATGACTGATAGAGGATTTTGAATTCGGATTAAAGATTACTTTCAACAAACAGACCTTTGTAAATAATAGACCTGTTCTTATCTATATTATCTGTCAATCATTTAAGAAGGACGGCTTATAATATGCAAAAAAATTTGTCGCTAACCAAAAACTCTCCAGCATATTATAAGTCATGTAACTTCGTTCGCGTTCCGACCTTTGGGCTCAAATACTCATGTTTAATATCTAATGTAGCAGTCTGTAATTTCCGTTGTGAGCCAATATAAGATGTACGCGGTAGGAAATGGCGAAATATGTAAGTAACAGTCCAAATGTTGGTAATTACCGCGTAACCTACGACTTGCAAGCTTTTTGTTTTGCGAAGCATTTTCACGGAAAACTGTAGCTTTTAGAATGTGTTTCACAAGTCAGGTGTTTCATTAGATTTATTTATAGACTAAGATGTAACGAATGAATGATGGAATACTTTTTCCAGGTGAATATAACGTTGTGTTATTTGCAGTAGTTACGAAATATTATTCCAAAAATAGTTATCTACTCAGGATTTATAACTTTGCTTTTAGTGATAAGATTCATTATTCTTTTCCTGCCTTATGACGTAAACCACCTTTTACGCACTCCCTATTTCTCACTAAAAGGCAATTAACAAGTTATTAATCGTGTTTACTGCACGTAACTTAGAATTTGCATTATATTATATTCAAAGGTAGTCTGTGATATTTTCCTCCACCTTCACGTCTTTAAACGTTACGTTAGTTACACTCCAGTGAAAAGCCATATTATCCTTCCTGCACTATCTCTTATTGTATAGTAGCCTAGGCTACGATACTCGGACAGGGATGGAGCAGAGATGGTGCCTGGCGGTGGGCCCTTCGACCACCTATTACAACCTAGTCTATACAGTCATGTTACTTGTGCTAGGTGCGGTAGATGTAGAGACCTAGCGGAATAGGTCCTTCCACAACTTGTATATATATCTAACTAGTCTGTTAGCTTGTTACCTGTGTTAGGTGCTGTATAGAGATGATGCCTGGCGGTTGGCCCCGGAGCCAGCAGCAGCAGCGCCCGGCTGAGTGAGCTGCGCGCGCTGAGCGGCAGACCGGCCGGTTCACCGTCCACTGCAACAAGAGGACACATATTAAACTAAGGTTAAACTAACAAATGATGGTGGTAACGAAATTTTTGGAAACAAAAAATATTTTAGGCAGCACTCAAGTCGATCAACAAAAGGTAAAACTGGCAAAAATACTTTTTGGTTCTAAGCGTGTGGAAGAAATTGGAATAGTCTTAATAAAAAAGCGGAAGGTTAATTCCCCGGTGTATTGTGAGTCACTCGTATGGGCTTCGTATTGATCAACCGATCGCTTATTACAAGTTACAACAATCAGTGGAACGTTCCCGGCTCTCATTACTGCGAACCTCTCATTCACACAAAATACAGACAGGCAACCCTTAACTTTAAATGCTAACGCAAAAGTAACAAATTTTTAACTGAAAAGGGCGGAGGGTACGCTTTATAAATGTAGACAGGTCTGACGCTAAAGGGTTTAGTATTTAACGTCTAGAAAAGACAACTTGGAAGCTCGTTTATCAAAATTTCTTCAGGTAAAACTTGTGGACGCTACCCTGGGGAGGTCGCGGGCATTACGGAGAACATTCTAGAGGTACTTAGGTACGTAGGTACAGACTGTGTCTAACCCTTTGTTACAAGCCTGTTCATCACTTATGTATATGGAATAATGTTGAGCGTGTGGAGGCCTACTTGCTCTCTGAGAAACGATTCTCAGACGAGATTTGTTGAAATAACGTTCGGATCTTTTGCGTAAAGTGTGTTGGTTTAATATTTTAATGCCGTGGCACAATTTAGCTTATGTCAGTGCTAACCTACTGTAGTATGTACAGTGGAAACGGAAAAACGAATAATTTATCGATTGATTAATGCAATTAAACACTGTTTAGGTGAAGATCGTTGATTAGATACCGCAGTTGAATCTCAGTATTAATTAAATTAGTTAAACTTTATGTGTTGTGGTGTGAATGTGGCTTTAAATGTCGGACCACGATTTGTGACTCACATAACACATAAAACTAGCCGTGTCACCTATAGTTACTTTAATTTAACGAGTGTGATGGTCTGATATGTACGTTTAGCTAGTTCATTTGTTTTACAATCTACAATGAGTTTGAACATTGAGTGTGTGTATACTAACGATTGTCGCGGGAGTCACTTTTTAACAATATCGGTGAAACTTAGAGATCAGAGAGTTAAGAAGTTAGACGACCCAGTTCTTCTGAACTTAAGAATAATTTAATATCGAGTTACATCCCAAGTTTAGATCATTAAAGAGTACTCGAGAACTTGTCGGAGGTCGCATGTTCCAGGGAAATTACCGCAAAATCGATATAACATTGTGTATAATCTGGCTACATCCGAGCCAGACGCTTCCGTGCGCCGACCTTGGGCCCCCGCAACCCCCTTCAATTATTCACGGACCCACCTGTTGTCTCGTTCTACCCCTGAGCGAACACTGCGCATGTTTGACGCAGAGAGCGGGACGGCTGGAAGCTTTCCCTTTCGTTTTTCAGGTCGAAGTGTCTAGACGGAATTTGAACTCTTTACAGCCCGGCCACATGTGAGCCGGTGTGTGATAGCAGCTATCAGGAGAATGCAAATGGTTCCAGTTCGGTAGTCACGCGACGCGCCGCATGCAACTACGATTTATGACAAGCATGCAGCCGCTATGGCGCAGCCATTCACGAAACTTCAGCACTCGGCGGTTTTACAGCTTATGGTTTTAAGTATTCGAGGATTTAGCATGAGTAGCTGAATGTCGGAGCATGATGTAACTAGTATACAATCTTAATAAAGGAATGATGCAACGTGTCGCAGTTCTACTTGTTTCAATTTAAACCAGTCTGCTTAGTAATGCAAAAGTTCTTGTATATGACACCTTAGGTATGTTACCTACTACAAAATTGGTACTGAATAAAAACGTTGCTTTCATTGCATATATTCACAGTGCGCACGCGAGTCCGGTCTGTTGTCTCACGAAACAGATTGATCAAATCGCTAGTGAAATTCAAAACAGATGCATTGGAAATAGTTTCAAATGAGGTGGAGTCCACAGCGGAATGGGGACAAAGTTCTGAGTACACTGAGTGGATTAGACGCCGGCGCGCCCTTGTGGGGTAACATCTCGCGGTATTAGCCGAGCGAGTTCTGAATACATACCGGATTTACACATTGCAAATACATACAGTACATGGAAGGTTCCTGAACACACAATGTCGGGAGAGAGAGAGACACATACAAACAGAATACGTATCAGCCGCTTATCGAACGAGATAACAATAAAAACATTATTCGAAAACAGCGCCGCATTGATAGCAGAACATAAACAACATGTAAAATATAATACATTGACAGTTTCAGTGAGGATTCAATTAATTCCGAAGAGTAGCGAACTAGCGAGTGCAGAGGGATGGGAGCTGTGTAGTCGAGATAGAGGCGGACGCCCGGACGCCCGGACGTGACGACGCCAAGCTGCATTATTCAGCACCTAGGAAGGCGATGCATACTCCAGCCATTCAATCTTCAGGTTCAATGAACTCGCTACATGTTTTAAGAACAAAACAGAAATTCACTTATTTTAATCAGAACTGTTGCGACTGATATAGGGCTAAGTGAAGCCATAGTGTAACGTACCTTGGCATTCGTGGACTCAGATGAATACGTGGGGTACCTAGAATTTCTTATTATTAACTAAAAAGTTGATCGAAGGCCTCTTGTTTCAGTTCGCCCCTTTTCCCCTAACAGCATCAGAAGAGTTTCACTTGAACGTGACTAGCTATAATATCCAATTTTAAGTGAAGCTGCCATCAAAGGAATTTATTTATTTATTTTGTAGGATTTTTTTTTGGTAAAAATGACGCTTTTGTGTCAGAAGAGGCAGATTTTATAGATAAAATGTCGCTAATTTACCGTCTTTCGTACTCACAAAAGCTCCACTTCCTCCAATTTCCCACAGTAATTTCCGAAATTGAATAGCACATATTTGTTCAGCCAATATTGAATACATAAATAAATAATTAATATTTAATCATCGGCAGATGTTATTGAATTTTCAGGTACATACATAGCAATCAATATCTGTATAATTTGTCCGGTACAGAGTTCGTCCACACAGACGGACGATCTGTCAATAAATAACAGTTTGGGTCACGCTTGTGATCTAGGACGCCTAACACTTGCCTAGAATAGGAAATACCCTAGGATAAAACCTAGGTTCTGCAGCCTCATATATTGTGAACATTAGTATACCAATGCTGAGTGTTGCGTTAAGCATTACATTATTGGTTTCTATTTCTAGATATTACCTAGATGCTAATTTTAAACGAGTATTGATGGATACTGAGAAATACTCATTACGTTTTTATGACTTCCTAAGTTTTAAGACATAGGACAGCTGACGTTGTAAAACGAAGGACAACTAGAATTTCGTGAGAATCTCGCTAGAAATCAAACTTATTATAACATGCAGAGATGTCTTCATTACGTTTAGAACGAAGTCTGAACATAAGACCAAAGAATTCACAGTAAAGCTCCTACGCTGTCTGCTGCAAACCTTCCTTTGTACTTTTAATCATAAAATGTTAATACAAAATATTATACATGTAGCGAGAGTCGGGTCAAAAACACGAGCTTCCTACAAAAAGACGGAGCTAAAGGGAACGTTGCACCGGAGCAAAACATACCGAGCATAGTTCGCGTGTAGCTCGGAATAATAGAGGTGCAGGGAGGACCGCCCCGTGCATTCACCTGCAGGGAGGCAGCGAGGGTGGCAGCGGGCAGACCAGGGGAGGCAGAAGCACGCTGCATAACTTATGCAAGTTTGTTAATATTTCAGTGCAGCAGGAAAGTAAAAGTTGTGCTCAGTTGGATTAAACTGAACTTGTGTGTTGTCTCTTTATGAATAGGGGAACGTCCGCTGTGGTTCCACTAATTAGACGAACTAATTTGTTGGAATTACTTCAGTTTTCAGCTAGAAACGTGATTATTTAGGTTTGGCCATGATGGAAGAAGTTTTTCCAGGTATATTTCATGGAATTATTCCTAATTGGTTTTCCCCACAGTAAAGCGGAACGATTGGCGGTTGATACGACACGATTTTCTTTTCAAATGATTTCCCCTGCCGTTTGTGGCGAGTACCTACATCTCGGGTACATAATTAAGACGTCCGAAATACAAAAACCCGTTTTAAGCATTCTTTAATCATTTTAATATTAGACAGACGTATAAAATAATTTGCGCCTCTCGTAAAATGTGTCCCCGCGCGCACAAGTTCAAAGCGCATATTTCTTAAATGAACGTAAATCGTCGGTTTTAATTATTTCCTGTCGCTTTTATAAAAAATATATGAAACTTCACCCGGTGTTTGTGCGAGTGGCATTTCTTTGTGTTTCGATTTAAAAATAAAATTGCTAAAATTATAATTGTTGTATGCAGATGTTGGGAGCCAAGTGACGTGACGTGGTGGAGCGCTGGTGTCGGACTGCGGGCACGCGAGTCCGCCGTGTCCGGGACACTCGCAGATATCAACCAAAATATTTGACACGGGCGTACCTCGCTAAGGGACGAGCTGCTGCCACTCACTAACCGAACATCATAAAGACGTAAACAAAATTCTTGAATGAAGTAACCGTCATATATTTGGAACAATGCGATGTTTTGAATGTTAAAAGTTCGATTATTGTATTCCTAAAAGGCTAGATTGCATTTTTAGATGGCTAACGTGCATGCTCTTGGTAAGTCAGTCCGGATTTCCCGTGGCTTGTTCCATCCGCGGCGCGGCCCGAACGAGCGGAGTCATGGCGGGCTGCCAGTTGCCGGCTAGCTTAAGGCTTACTGCTGTTCTGACTTTGCACTTCATTGAAACATACTGGCTATCGACTGTCCGTAATCCTGCGGTGCTTTTACTTTTCCTTATTTCTTAGATATAGTAGAGTCACACTCTCAACTGTACTATATTGGAACAATATAACAATGGAACAACTTTTATCGCGAAAGAAAGAAATAATTTATTAAATAAAATTTTGCTCAGCAGTTTCCGAGATGAGCTGATACACTTGTAAACTGTTGTCGTCATATAGTTTATGATCCTATTATGGTTACCGGCAGGGAAGTGGCCGATAGCACAATAAAATTAAATACACGTGGTTTGGATGACGTCAACCAGAATGAATTCCATGAGACTCAACACAGGAGAGATGAGCGATGAAACAAAATAGTGGGTTATAATCATGGTGGGATTATGCAGTTACATATTATGATAATGTGATGATGTTGGTATGAAGATTAGACAAAGTTTTTCAATATTTGAAGGATTTAAAAAGATAATCTTTCCCAATTGTTGATGTTTACTTTTGGTGATAAGAATCAGGATTACACACTTTTTGGAGCTTAAAATACGACATAGTGTTATTTTATATGTTAAAAATTGTGGTTTATTTAAGAGAAACGACATTTCTTTAGGCATATTGTGTTCCCGTGTCAATATTATAGGTTTATTTTCAAGAAGTTGTGCCCAAAGCTTATGACTTGTGCCATACTGATACAGCTGTAGTCGAAGAGGAAAATACCTCAATTATTACGAATGCACATCAGTTCCTCTGATTTGATCAAGTCATTTTGGACAGCGACTCCCAAATTATTATACCCTTACCTCGTATTCATGATAATCAGAATTTTAGTATATTTTGATGGTCAATGGATGTCGTTAAACCCTTTGTCTTTTCATTTTCAACAACGAATCCTATGAAAGATTAACCCAACCTAATTGATCTCTTTCGTAAACGGCTTTATTCAATATTTCAAGTTATTTAGCAATAAAATGTACACTAGCAACATTTGCAATGCAAAGCAAATGAAACTCTGTGTGCCTTTGAATAAGGGTACTTTGTCATTGACAATTGGTTTCGACAAATCTCTAGCGAGATGCCTGACGTCAGAGTAACATCCGGGAAGCTATGCTATTTCCAACGCGACGGTGTCCAGTGTTGTGACCCCTGGGGGCTATTAAAGGCTTTAGTTAACGGAGCTCAAGTTATACTGGATAATGTGAGTCCATGTAATGAATGTTACTCCATTTGCTGTGTAGTAGTCTGTGCCGCCTGTACGAGTGTGTGTGAATAATGAGTTTTTTTAATGACTCACTGGTGTTCAATATTCATCAATCTGATTTGGAAAGCAAATAAAATTGAAAATATTAAACTGCTAATATCAACAACCCTGTTTTTTCTTAAGGAATGCGTGTTCCCACACATTCTTTAGAAATAAATCTATCGTATTTTTTTAAACCCGGAAAACAGTGAGCTAGACTTAAAACTATTACAAAAATAAGATAAATGGTCTATTTTCCGGCAGTTAGCTTTTCTTTTCATTAGTTCTTGTCAAGTGGCGACAGATGTCACTAGCGTTAAGTTTCCGCATTACAGACGCTGAATTATTTACGTATTTAAAGTATTTTAATTTATTTGCTACTTTGTAACCTGAGTGTATAAAATTGGTCTAGGCATATTTTAAAAACGTTATTGTTCCATCTTTACCAAATGCTTTACAAATAGCCGTTCACAACAACATAAGTGCGTTGTTGAGCTACTTATTTTGATGTTCCTCTTGTTTATGAAACGAGAGATGCAAACGACTAGATTCATTGCACAAATCATTTTCGAAAGGTGAATAACAAACGAATAATAAAATTCTAGGTAGAGCTCGTTTTCTTTTGTTTCTACATTTTTCATAACCAGTGCGTAACATTATACTAATACGAACATAGCGAAACATGATTAGAACTATGTATGTCGAATTAGAATCGATTGTTTTACCATAAAATCGATTTCGGTAACGTCGTCTGTGCTATAGATCCTAGATCGACGCGTTAAATTTCTGATCACGACTGCGTCTGCGCACGGACGCGAGACCACTCGTAATTGATAGATCTTTCAGTAGACATAGGTGTGTATGGATTTGTTTTGTCAAATTAACTTGTCATATGATTTTTTATTTTGATTTTATATGTTAATGCTTGTCATTTGTTTTAACAAATTGAATGTCTATAAATAGCATCTTTATGTCAATACCTAATTTTAATTAACAGAAACAAAATAAAAAATAATCGTAAAAACTACTTGATAGATCATAAAGCTCATTTTATGGCGATAGTTGGCGCGTCAAGTTGCGTGGAAGGGAGTGTGGTTTCAAAGATGGCGTCGGAAAAGCGCGGGCACTTTCCCCGCGCGCGGGAAACGTAAGAAAGTGGCGGTCGCGCGCCGCGAAATGGAAACTGTCGCGATTAATGCTGATAACATGTTTATCTGCCGACTTTAATAACCAACTGCTACCGTTGGACACATATTTATACCGATGCAACTTGGAATCTATCGAAGAAAAAAGGCGATTTTAGTCAAGAAAAGTTTATGTTTTTACGAATCTCGGATTTTGGGGAGAGAAGCTAGAAAATTTACAGCGTTACGAAAAAATTAACAGACTAATATTTTTTTGTTGGGGCTATGTTTTTTTTTTTTAGGCTTAGTCTTTTTGACTTACAATGAATTTTCAGGTGCAATGACTAGTCGACTGCATCAGGACTTGTTTTTGTGACCTGTGTTTAAATTCGGCCAGTGTATCATCATTTTACTCGTCTGCTGTGCCAACTATAATAATAATGCTTTCTTTTTGAACGATGATTCAACCTCTATTCAGTCAGTAAAAGCGATACATCTCAATTTTGGTATAGAACTAGTAAACAATAGATATTGTCCTCTCGTTAGAAACATATTACATGAAATTGAATGCGACATGCGTGTGGTTACGCAACCAAGTCGTGACTCACGGAGTCAGCAGTGATCGCGGGACGAGCTGGTTGCCCAAATGTGACACACGACAGATTCGAATCGGTCATTTTCGATAGACATATTTAGTCACAGAATCAATTCAGATTTTAGAGAGAGAGTACGTAGTTCGGGGATATTAGAAATCATTGATGCTGTAATGAGTAGAGACGGCTAAGGCTATAAGCGGTATTTATATTGTCACTTAATTTAAATGAACTGAATTTGTATGCAATCATATTTAATTCGGCCCTTCTTTGAGTTTAGTATTAGCAAGTAAGTACCTTAACTTCAAAGAGTGTCATCTGTAGTATAAAAGCAAGCCCTTATCGTCGATAAGACGGTCGCGTACGCACGCTGAGATACGATCACAACAGTTTATTAGTGCGGCCGCTAAGTGGGTCAGACGCGAAGGGCGAGATGCGCCCGCGCCGCGCTTCCTACGCCCCAAGCCCGCCGCCGTGCAGGCGTGCGCGCCGCTCTCTGAGCCGCTCACTAGTGCTGGGACACTACCTGCTCCTGGCTCCGAGACTACGTATTCTATTGATATGATAAATGAAAATGACAAGATTTGTACCACTTCCTTTATTTCGCACCTTAGATGCTGAGTTGTTTTGTTGTTGTCTGCCTAAAAATATAGAAAAGCTCAGAAATTGGTAAATTGATAAAATTACGAACTTCTAAAATTGCCACTGAAAGAACTCTCGCAAAAATATTTTTCGTTCTGCGGGCGAAACTTTTCAATCAAGATTTAACGGTTCACAAGGTAATTTTAGCTCAACTTCAGTAGACCTATTTACATCAATCGACAGCTGATACAATACAGATAATACAGGCGATTCCGTTTCGCAAGCCATTGTCCATTAGTCATGTCCTAAAAGTTTGTAGGAACGTTGCGATAGATTTTTTTTTGGGCCAACCTTGTCTGAGGAAACAACAGGTCGGAGTACGTGCAGCCTCGGACGGACGTTAATTTGATTCACGGTCGCGGTTAGATGTAAACATACCTTTATAATTTGTTTGTTTTATGTCTACGATCACACGAATATTGGCTGATTGCGTCGCTACTGTTTCTTAATTGAACATTTCACGCGTCGTTAGAGTTACGGAGTTACGGTTCTAGCTCGCTTCATGCAAATCGACCACTATGAAAGTGGGAAAGGAAATGCGTAGAAACTGTAGCACTTAACGCTTGATCTTGATTACCTACTTTGTAAAGGATCTAGTATCAGATTTGCATGCATTCTCCACAACTAAGTTTCTTTATTTACCATATCCATTCGTAATGTTCCAACATTCCAGGTTAAACATTATATCCTAGATTACGACGCGCCCTTTATCAAAACGATGTCAAATTAAAAACAAATAATAGAATCTGTAATTTATCATATCCGACGGTGTATTGCATTATAGTAGTGCGCTGATAAGATAAACTTACTATCTCGATTACGCGCGATACTCGACGTAGGAAATAAGAAATAGGGACAAGGATATTGGGTCGCTATAGATATAACTTTGTTTGTTTCGTCAATTACAACACACGTGTAAACCGTTACACCACACTTCAGTGGCCTGATTAAGTAGCCGGAACGGGTGGAAAACAAAACGGAAAACCGTAAAATGTGTCATCGAGAACGAAACCGCGCGTCACTACGTCCGCCATGTTTAGTGGTGCAGCGCGCGAAAGTGAGATTTAACGCGAACGGTGCATCGGAGCTCCCTTGACCCGGTTGCGCCGCTCCCCCCCCCCCCGCGTGCCCCGCACTACGATAGTAAACCGAACACATAGATACTTCGTCTAGGCGAGCAGCGAGAACTGCACAGTAACGACACGCGCCGCCGCCGTGTGCGTGCGCGCCACAAGTGTGCGTATTAATAGAACGTTCTGTTGCCAATGGAAATGTTTTTCAGGGATGCGATTAGCTTCATTATCAACATTGTAAGATTACGACACTTATTTGTTTTTTCGGGGAAAATATTGGGTCACGACATGTTTTAACTTTTGAGGTTAGGAAATCTAGTTAAGTAGTGGAGTAATCACCGGTTCGTGATAAGATAGAGGAAATGATTTCGAACCGGATCTATTCGTGGGGTACGTAGCAGGTAGCAGCGTGTGGGTGTGTTGTAGTTAACAATATCGCCTTGCAGCTTTTGTTCTAAATGTTCTAATGACATAACGCCTATAATATTTAGTTGATCACCGTTCGGTTGTAACTGCTACATTTTTGCCGTTCATTCATAAACCACATATGATCTCAGCTTGTTACCAATAAACCCTTTTTTCCTGTACCTAAAACAGATTTAATATTTACGAGAAAACCGGGACACCACTATTAGCTACATGAAAATTCATCAGAATTAGTGCCCAAATAAATAACACCTATGTAATCATCGAAAAATGTCTAAGCACCTAAAAATGCGGCAGAACATTGTGCTACTTAAAAAACTGTGTTAAACAATTCAAAGATTAAGTACACATAAAAAGACTACCGTGAGGCTTAGCTTGTTCTGTAAAGACGCGATGACATAATTAGCGGCACAAAAACCGTCGCAAGAAAACCGGTAAAGAGTTATACCGGAAACATTTGCCAATCTCTACAGGTGGGCGCCGGGCGGTCGGATACAACTGGACGAGATACGAAATAGTTGCCACACTAATACGTCACCATAGCCAATCAGTGATCTGTCGAAACTTTTTTTCGTAGATTAAAGTTCAAAAATAGACCGTTTTATCGTCAAATGCAGTGCAGTGTTATCGTACCTGATAGTGATAGAGAGGTTATTTTGAGCTGCAGTGACCTTTGTGAGATCATGGCATTGCAGGATGCGAGGCGGGTGAAAACTCGCTTCTATTTTCAATTTCGCTTGTGAGCATACACGGTGGGTGGCAAACTTTATCCTTTGCTGTAAGTTAGTGTTTTAATTTTAGCTCAAACTCTCTCTTGTTTGCTGCAAAGGTTCCATGATATTGTACGTGACGAGATAATTTAAACTTTTCCTAAATATGAGGTTCTCGGAGCTCGTAAACTGAACGGTGAATGGTCCTCCCTGTGTTGGGATTGTCTTGTTTGTCAATCTTAAAATAAAGTTAATATGTTCCGGCTTAAAATTCAATGTTGCTTGTTTTTGTTGGGATGTTTACAAGTAAGTTTAGAGAATTATTGGATCAAAAATATCCCTAAGTTATTTTTAGTACATTTTCGGTGATGCTAATAACTGTATAGATTAATTAAAAATTATAAGTGTCGGCCTCAGTTTTTCGGCGGTCGTTTTCCTGTTTACTTGCGCCCACGCAGCCGAGTTGTAGGTCGCGCGAGTTGCGCAATCACAGCCATATTCTTCTTGTTTCGGTGTTACGATACTGGGGTCTGTGTAACAGGTTTTTGGCAACTGTTGAAAATTCGACATATTATAGTTCTGTACCTGCCACTTTGAAGTTAAATATTGGCATACAGTGAGCTGTGTGCGGTTCTCCGGAAACCGTAAAATACCGGCATTGCGCGCGCGCCGCGGACAAACAAACAAACAGCAGATACTGCAAACATCCACGCGAGCACATTGTTGTCGCGGGCCGCGCGGATGCTTCCTTTGCCTGTTTTGATACAATAAACTCGTACGCACAGTACGCGCAGTACGCATGCGCACGGCACACCGTACGAGTTGTTGTTTTGGTGTGAACGAGAACACAAGTCACCTTGAAACGCTTTATCTGACTTAAGTAAATGGCTTTTCTAGAACTTCCTCCGGTTAAGGACAGCGACCAGCGACCTATTGAGAACTTAATGCTGTATTTTTTTGGTCAATAGATTAGTTTTGGTCATTAGTTCTGAAATGTGTTAATTTTGTTTGTTTGAGTTTCCTATTTGTTTTTTTTTTAAGAAAAATATTTTAAAAGAACCTCATGAAATGGTAATCATGAAGTATATATATATGTATATATGTACTGAATGAACTTAAGATTATTCTCAACCGTTGTTATCGCCAAGTTGCCGGCTGGCTAGGAAGCAGCGCGGCGCGGCGGTGGCTGCGCGCGCGCCGCGGGAACCCGCGCGACATTGACACACTTGTCGGTGTCGTAACCGCGATGTTTGCGGTGATTGTCTACTGGCTTTTTTATTTCGTGGAAATATACGGTTTTCGGCTCGCCACGGATTTATATAAATGTGGAATAGTTGAGTCAGACATGTTGTTTTTCGAGTAAAGTATAGGAAATGTAGAATTCATAAACTATGCGTTGTTTAACTATATCAATGTTTAGGCAACTCTTTCTAGGCTCGGCGATGACTTAGCACTGCAATGACCTATGCAAAGTGTGCGGTAACAAACTCACGAACGAAGAATGTACGAACATTTCTGTTGCAATCATTTATTTTCAATGAAACATGACAGTTTGGTCAAAGCACTGAATTGTTCAGTAATGTCGTGTTTTGTTTTGATGGTAATCGTCTTTCATAGTGGCTAAGTCCTTGAGGAGGTGGAGATCAAGCCGGTCATGTCTGGCGGTCGCGTGAATCACTCCTAGTTATAATATGTCGACTGTTAGAGGAAATACGGTTAATTTTTAAAAACAAAAATATGTGAAGGAACTTCCTGTTTCCTTGTTTTATACTATACTTACATTAACTTTCAGGTATCGATGACTCTTTATACAGTTAATGAGTCTATTTTGTCCTCATTTACTGCTCAATATTAATTTCGATTTTATGCCTACAAATGTGATTCTATTTCAAATTTTTCACATGAACCGTGAACCGCAAAGCTGCGCAAGAGTTGCGTTGGATGATCTTAAGAAACAAACATAAGATTTTATGATCAGTAGCTCACAGTTCGTGAGTGTAATGTAATCGCGAGTTAAGTCGAGTGCGGAACAACAGTCGAGAGGTTCTTATAAAAAATATTTTGAAACGGCGATGTTGTGGGCGTCAAGGTGTAGTGGTGTACAGTTAGTATCGTGCGCGTGCGTCGGTTGCGTCACTGGCACGTTGTGCAATGTGTGTTGTAAAAACGCCAGCGGCCGCGCGAAATGCCCTGCTCTGTGAACCCCTATGTGTCATTAAGGCCTATTTTTGAGTGTGTAAAATAAGATTTTGACCGTGTTTGGGTAATTACTTATCATTGAGCTTTGAGTTTTGTTGTTACATTAATTAAACTTTTGTACTCTATTATTATGAGAATGAACAGACACAAAGTATTTTTTTAACTGTACAGAATATTGAGAAACAGTTCACACCCCAAGTAATCTCGCAATGTATCTTTGTAGCATGAAAAGGCTTGCTTCAAATTCGTGTTGCACATGTAAAAACATCAATATAATTAACATTTTAAAAGCCAAAACACTCGATTTCCTGTACAATAAAATGTCAGTTACGTGTCGTAACATCCGCCGACGGATACGAATAAAAACGGACAGGACTATTTGGTATCTACAGATATTTATCGTTTACCGCCAAATTAAGTTTAAAACTATATCTGCACATTATAGTCTGTTGAAATTCATACCTACACATATCCAAAATTGAAGTAGGTTAATGACCTTATATTTCCGTAATTGAACAAGAATTGTATCTCGCTTACAAAACACAAATTAAGGGATATTGCAAAAGAACATAATCATTATGAATTTAATAAGTTTCATACTTTGGCAGGGTGTGACATTCTCGTCGTACCTTTTTTTCTGACTATGTTAAGTGAGTCGACCTCACTCAGTTTCAGTGTAACCAGACGCGACTGAGTATCAGTATTCTGACAGAGCGATCGCTGTCTGATAAGCAATCACGGGGGAATACCGATATCTTGCCTGGCTCGCTGTACTCGCTATGTAGATATTGGGCTTCTTGACGTCTTTGTTATCCATAAATTCGGATTCTTTGTAAGTAAAGCATGGGCCAAGCGGTTTAAAATTACAAAAAGTTGACTGTCTCTATATTATAGCATATAGGCCTGTTATCATATGTATTGTGTTATGTAGAGCCTAAATAATTTTCCTTACCTTGCAAAAATAGGAAACTTTCCGCATTAAATCCCAATTTCACGCGTAAATCAACGTGATGTTAGTATACGAAAATAAATCGGATCGATAACTTATTATTTATAGATTGTGCGTTATTTTATCGTGGGTTTAATATGTAAACAATAGTTGCGACTAATTGGAGCTAAGGACGGCTCGTTAACATTATTTTAAGTATGAAGGCTTCGGCCTAAGTGCTCTCGTTTTGTTAAGAATGTCATAATTGTAGAACTTTCTTTTAGTAATTACGAAATATGTGAACCTTTACGAGTGAAATATGGCAAGCCGTAAATTAGGCCATATGTGACTTTAATACCTGTGACTTAAAGTTTGAATGTTTGAGGCCATAGCCATTACAAAGCGCCTAGCTCTAAATCGACGTAGCCCACCCATAATGACGTCAAAATGATAATCTTTCTAGAACACGTATCAGTGGCGGTTATTGAAAACGAACCGAACCCAAACAAAGATATTATCTGGGTCAAACCCCACCTAGAACTGTGAACTATCCACGTTAATTAATATGAAAAGTTTCAATTGAAATTAATTGTAAATCAAACACGAGTCTAGACGGTAAACAAACAATGTATGTTAATGAGTTGTTCCCTTACCCCATGTTCAGACTTATCTACTGTTTTCTCTTCCAACACGCCAATTTTCATCATACCGTGAAGGTAGCGCACCACTCAAGCGATACGATAAACAAACTATTACAGGCTACGTTAAAGGGACGTTGGACACAACTAATATGAAAAACCTCAAATGAATAAGACAAGTTGCAGTGTGTTGAAAATAAAAGCGAAAAAATGTGTATTGGAAGGTTGCCAGCATTGGAGAAGTGACCGTTGTCCGGTCTTACTGCTGTTGTATGTACTGATATTAGCCGAGAAAGCTTTTTTGAACACTTGACAACAAAACAAAGATCTACATCTTTGTTTACATTCATGCATATACAACTCCTGCGTCGGTTTGTGTTAGTAAATACCGCAAAACTTTGTATTTTTTTAAAGTTTGATAGTGTGCTTTTTCAATTGGTTAAATTCTGTGATTAGCAAACGCGTCGCTTACGGTAAAGCACAGACAGAAGGCTCTAGTCCTAAACATTATTCTGTTCGTCTAGTTTCCATTATTATATTAGTCTGTCTGTCCCGCTCCCGATCCCTGGGGCCCTGGGCTCCTGGTCCACCCACTCGGGGACGAGCAAAAAGTCTGGCTGCCTAAAAAAGCAGGTCCCTTAGGTTACATGTTTTACCGACAACTATCTAGGCTAGACATGTACTTAATTGGTATTAACTCATCTGTAACTTGTTCGAGTTTACAATTAATAAGTATATAGTAAATGATTGACACACAGAGATATTTTAAGAGTGAAGAAAAGTGAAAACAACAGAATATCTTTTTAAAGCTTTTTTATTCAAATCCATTTTTAACCTTGCTTTTATCCAAGGTCAAACCTCATAGTTCCCGGAATGTGCAGGTGTCAAGGTAGGTACTATCGAACTAAAAGGTTCTATTTCTGCAACGATTCGCAGAATAGCCGGCGGCGGCGGGTCGATAGGAAATCTACTCATAACACTGCAAGGGAAGTACGAGAGCTTTTCCAACGCTTACATTATTGTAGTATTGCTAGATATATTCCTTTTAAATTCTACCTTTAATCTCCAAGAATCATCTCTAGACATGTGTCTAGTTTTTTGTCGACAGTAAAATTAAGAATTCATACGATTACGTGAACAGAAGATAGCGTCTACATGTGATACTGATAATAATTTTGGCATTCACTGACTACTTCCTTGTATGACGCAGACGTAGTTTGAACACAGATGTTACCGAATATTGCAAGTTAAGCTGAGCTATAAGTAACATGGGCTTAAAGGCTTAGCAAATTATAGTCGGAATAAGGTGTAATGAAAGTGTTTGTGTTGTATGTCGAGACAGGGTGTCGATGGCTAATTGTCGGCACGTGCGCGGGCGCACTGTGTGTCTGGCTGCGTGGGCGCACCGCGCACCGCGCAGGCCGGAAGCCACGCGGTGACATCACAGATACGGCTCAGTCTGACTGCTGTTGTGCTGACCCGAATGAGACCGAGGTGGAATGTTTGATCCATCGACTGTATTGCACGTAGCGACCGAATTATGGTCGGGGAAATATAAACTAGGTACATTGACAGTGTTGATTCCTATCTAGCTGTGATTCTGGTTAGACTATAGGCTGTGTTTGTCTATGCAAAAACATGGTAACATTGACCGTATTACAATATTGAATACAAAAAAGCCGTCGGGTTTCCCGCATGTTACCGTGCTCACCTTCACTATGTATTGTAATCTATGTATATTGTATAGGTCACGTCATACTCTCGCGGGCGTTGCGAGGCGCCATCTGAAATATATCCACTGAATCTACCTAAAATATTCATTGCATTGTTACACAAGATAAGCGTGGTTGAGCACGTGTAACCGCACTTGTGCGCAAACGTGCTGCTTCTAAGCTTCCCAGCATGTGTTGTGACAGAAGACGGTGATCCTTCAACTTGTGCGACTGATAACAACTGATAATAGCTATATTTTACCAACTACAACTTTTTGGCAGTTTTTTTTCAGTGCGGAAATGTGAATGTTTTTTAACCTGACCCTGAGCTATCGCTATTTCGTATGTTAATGATGAAATTTCATAAAATATCGTATCTCGTGTGCTTTCAGATTACCCATTAGGCGTATTAGATGCTGCGGGCATAACAAGCGGTGTTTATAGACGGATCAAATAACCAGGATATTATTGTATTTTTTTTTCTCCGCCGCGCCTTTAGTGCTTCGTTGTGCTTTGAGTTTAAACATTAGTTTTCCATTTATTAAAATTATGATATCATGCTATGTATATTTTAATATTGTTTTGTTTAAATGAGCGTTGATCTCTGTTTTTCAGGTCTTCCCCGCTTCAGCAAATAGTTATTTTTAATAATATCATTGTTGCGTTTATCTAATTATGTGTCATAATTATTTACAAAAATCTCTCAAAAGGCCACAAATTGCATAATTAGTACCTATCCACTTAGTTTTTTCAGTGCCAGCACTAAAACACTAAATATTTTTAAATAATTTGCTACGGATGATATCGCAGGAAATATCTAATGGGGACAGGAAACAGTCATGATAAGATTTTATTTATAAAAACAAAGTGTTTATCTCTCAAATCTTGAGTTTCAGTCCCGAACGACTCGACAATCATCAACAAAAAGCTGTTTTTTCGACGGAGACATTACTGCCGACTTTTGGCAATGCTTGTGAAATCGACAACAATTTGTTTGTAAAAATACAGGGTTAAGATGTTTTTAAACAGAGGAGAAAGACAAACAAAGGTTACTAAAACGTTTTTGAGGAAGTCGAAACTCGAAAGCCATTATTTGCTATGAAAAAACATCTGCAATGCAATAATAGACAAAAGAGCGCAGCGGTACCGTTGCAAAAACTGAACGCAGCCGTAAATTTGCCAATAAAAAACATTTTTTACCCGTGGAATGCAAAAAACCGCGAAAAAGTACCACTTCATTATACGAATGCGAGCCTTTAAAGGTTTACAGTTAAGATGTTTTTTTTTTTATTAGGGGGGTGTACACCCGCTACCGGCAGGTACGTGGTTTTTTTAATGTATTTAAAAAATTGGGTTAACTTTTTTATGTGACAGATGAAGCGAACAAGGTAAGCGGTGTACTGTTACGGAAACCACAGCTTTTTTACTGTACCTACTACCCTATTAACTTAGTTTTTATCTCCGCCCGTAATCGGTTCACATTTTTTAGCGCACATGTAAATGTCTAAAAATAAATTTATGCGCATTGGGCCCATAAACACGTAATGATTGGTTGGAAATATCAGCGCGCGGGGATAGTAAGGGGCCCCAAAGTAACAGTGGTCTCGCAGGTCGCCAGTCTGTTTGTCCGTATGTGTTGTGAAACCTAATAGCCTTGCGGCGCGGTTGAAGGCCGGCCAAAAACTGCGCGCGCGGCCCCACGCCCAGATGTGCCCGATTTAAAGAGCGTTGCACGCATAAATACATAACAGATAAGATTAAATGTTCGATAAAAAATATCGATACAGACGGCAGGACGCTCCCGTTAATTTATTGCACTAATTTGCCGACGACACGCACCCATTCAGCCTGTGAAGGGACGGCCGTTGATATATAAGTGCTAATACGTTCACGTAAAAAAAACTAACATCTTTGTTTAGTTAGGAAGTTATAAAACAGTTTATTTTATCAATAGCGGCTGGTTTGGTACGTTTATTTATTTTTGAAATTCTAAAAACGGATGCGTTCACGTCATTTGAATACTAAAAGTGCATTTTTTAAATCCAGTCGCGAGCCGAAATCAGTTTCGTAGTCGTCGTCTCATTCTAACTTCATTATTGGCTATAGTGTGAATGAGATGCACAGTTTGCAGGAAGCTATTCAAAAAAAGAACAACCCTTCCTTACCCTTTCGGGACATTCTATTGTTTACATTAAAACGGAACGTCATAGGTTGTTTTTGCGGTCTTTAATATTGAACGCAAGCTCTTTAATTTTAAAGTTTATTTTGTGTTGCCAGTGAACTTTACTTTGCATAAATTGGATTCGTGAAGGAATTAATATAATTCAAAATTGTTCTTTTTTTCTTTGAAACGAAACTTCTCGGAACAGGTAGCTGGCCAGTGATTTGATTGGACATTATAATGATGATAATCTTTAGGTATTTGGACAAGACGATATGTTTGTCTATGCCAATAATTATTATGTTTCTTTTGGGTGTAATTCATGCAAATATTTGTAAGAACAACGACCTTTGTGATCTCCGGGTGTCGTCTACCAGTAACACAGGTTCTAACTTAGCAATGATCTCGGTGGAAAAATATTAATAATTGAGAAAGATGAATCTTACGTCAGAGATTCGCAAATTAGATCAATTTGTTTTACTTGTGTAGGTTCTGTTGTTAGATGGTTAATATTTTTTTGCGTCACAGTCCTCTATAACCAATACATGTGACATTAAAAATGCTGAATATGTATAAAAACGGCAATAGCTTCCAACCCGATCACGTTTGCGTATTGTTTACTGGTGGATGCGCGGGCGCATCCGGCGTCGCCGATCGCTTATAAATAAGATTTTTTACGCACCTTTCACTTCCGACCTGCGCCTGCCCCTGTGCAGGTATCACACATTTCACCCATAAGGGCCTGATAACCAACATTATTTGGCAGCTGTTTAATAAAATTGTACACAGATTACGTTTCCTGGTGCATCCTTTCTTTTTGAATATTCATGGGAAAGTTGCTCCCACACAGGGTCATCTTTTTTTTCTTGTAGATCGTAATTTTTGTAAAGAATTGCTCATTGAGTTTGCTCACAGTGATTTCGAGTTTGTCGTACAATGGAAGCTGTGTCATGTTTTGAGGAGTAATTGATCAGTAAAATGGATGAGTCATTGCCTCATTGGCAAGTCGTTGCCTTTAGATATTCACGATTCCACGAGTGCTCGAGTCCTCACTAACAGATCTGTATCTGTTCGACGCGTGACGCGTGTAGTCAAGTCGGCATTCGGCCTATTTCCTTATTACATTTGCGACGATTTCTTCAAATTCTGGGATGAAAAATATGAAATCTAGTTATAAACGTCAAATAATTTAGGTCGCGACCGTATTCCGATATGAATCTTGGAAAATACAAAATGGCGGACGTTGAAGATATGTAGTGTGACAGTCATTAATTGATTGTTTTGTACCGACGATAAATTCACTATTTGATACGATTATTTTTCTAAGTTGATAGGAGAGTATTTTCTTGTACCAGACTAGACAGAAGTAATTAATCATTTGACAGTGCTCGCTTAAAAAAGTAAATGAAAGTAGTTCGATGTCAAAAGGCAGTCATAGAGTTCCGATTTTACGATATCATTTGTTTTTTTTTAAGCAGATTTCTTGCGCTAATGCATCCATATTGTCCTGTACCTACGATGAGCACATAATATATTTATATGCATTGTTATAATTTAACGCGTGTAATAAGAGTCAGGTAACGCGACGCAGCTCCATAGTCGGAAGCCCGGGCATCGAACCCGCACTACGGCGAACCGGAGTGATGAGCGAGCGATTCGTGTGTTTTGATGACAATAAGTGTAATGTAATGCAATGTTATGTTGTTATAATATCACGGCGGTTACCATAAAAGGGTTAGCAGAGAGATTAACCTTTTTGTCTACCTGTTACGTTTAAAGATGCATCTAAGAATATATTATCAGTGTGCCTATCCTCAGCGTCCTTTTACAGTTTCAGGAACATTCTGTATCAGTAGCTTAAGGAAATAATGCCTGAAATCAAATTGTGTAATATGTTACAGTTCCCGTTGGGTGCAGTAACAATTTGATTAATTGATTAATTTGTACAATCAACTGATAATTATCTAATTTTCCGGAAACCGAATATGTTTTTGAATGGCGATATTATTTCACTAATTTACCATGAGGATATCACATATATGTTTGGACCATGCTTAATCGGGTAATCATTCAATACCGATGAATTGTATTCCTCTTTAATTACTTTATTCATAACTAAAGCCATTTGGTATAAGCGGTAAAAGGGGGCAACTCTAATTTTAGCGCAGCGCATAATTGAATGTGCTTTATTATAAAACAGCAGTAGGTATATGCATGTACAATTATGCACATATGTGTTTTCCGTGATGTGTCAATGACCCTTATTCATGTTAGTGCAGTGTGCACGAGTACGTGTTATTGTCAAGACCATTTTAGCTGATGCCTGATCATTTGATCAACTATACTACCTACTTTGTTATGAAAAATCTTGCTTACACAGACACACTCGGTTCACCAATGAATTATGTCATTCCCATTTCAAATCTACTTTTTTTGAATGAAGTGATTGAATGACATTTTCTTACAAGTTTCAGAGGAATATTTAATAGAATTTGGTTGAAAACATCGCGGAGTAAGCGATAGTAAACACTGCGGTACAATAAGCTATTGTTTAGAAGAATGCTGCTGGATTCATGTGTGTGGATTCTATGTATGTATTTAATCTCACGACACTTGCTAGAGTGGGTTGGGTAGAGTTACATGTCTAGGAGGTAATTGTCTAATGTCCTAAATCAGAAGAACTTCAGATATGGTGGCTGAAGGTAAAAAGAAATACGGTACCCTCAAAAACAAGTCGGTAACCCAGGTCATTTAAATATATTTTTTAGTTAGCTGCTGCTATAACACCCCAATTACAATTAAAAGTCGTTTTTAGAACAAGTATTTTAGAGATTATTCTCAGAAATCAACTTTGTTTCAACAAACTTTGCATGAAATTAAATGTTGTAAGGCTGCCCCTTAGTAGGAAACAAATACCCTAAAGGTTAGTTAGAGGTTGAGTAACATGCAAGAAACAAAACCTCATTCTTAATGATGAATCAAATTAATTTCAAAATCGTTATTCATAAAAGCTTTCAAGTCATAGGCCTAAACGACCGATATGATGATAGGTCATGAGGAATTTAAACACAAAGAATCCCGACTGTAACTCTCGAAAGCTTAAGCAACCATAGTACACCGATATTGTTAAGTCCTACGAAGCTGCCGCCTGCTACTGAGAAATAACAAACGCAAAATCCTTGCTCGACCTGGGAATCGCACCCAGGAGCACGTACTCTGCCGTAGCATTAGCGAAAACTAGACCAACGCGGCTGAATCAATTACAAATAGGCCTAAACTAATAATGACTCATAAGGAATTGAAGTACAAATAGGTGTTAATAACAACAAAATACGTAGAGAGAGGAAGGAACAGCAGTCTAGCCGTAATGAGCGATAGTTCCTTCGAGCAAGCGGATCCGAGGAGGAAGGGAAACTGTACGGCAGAGAGATGATTCATATAATCATGGACGGTTGCTATAAGTGCTAGTTGTTATGTCCGGTTTGGGGGAAATGCTAAAAAAGTTGTTTACAAAATAACCTCCAAAAGCGTTGCCTAATTAGGACAGTTCTGCTTATGATATTTAATATATAGAACTTTGGCGTTTTCCGTAGTCATTTGAAAACGAATTATAGGCGACTCTTAGTAGCCTACAAATCTGTTAAATATTATAACAAGGGATCTCAGTGAATAAGTTTTATACCGTTGATAGTGTACCCAGTACCAACCTAAATCTAAGGTACAATTACAATTTAGTTACAAAGCTACGGCAGACATTTTGTTATATAACACATAAAACACCAACAAAAACATATCTGGCGAAATTCTTAGCCGTGAATAAAACGTGGCTGGGAGGTCACAAATGAGACCTAGACCGGCGGATGAGACCCGTCTGGAAGTAATGATCTTAGATCTAGAAATGATAAACGTGTTATCGGTGAATTTTTGCCATTGTGTGATAATTTGCATTTTCAAAATGTGTGTTATAATGTTTTTTGTTTTGGATGAGTTTTTAGATGTTGAGCTACCACTAGATCTGAAATATCATCCCTTATTTTAAGGCGCAATAGAGCCTTTAATAATCATGTAATAACAAAGACATTAAATAAACAGGTGGTTTAAGGATAATGCGCAACTTAATAAGATACCTAAGTATTCATTTATCCTGGCAAATGGTAAATTATCGGAACCATGTATGGTATACTAACTCTATTGTTACAGAGGTAAACGGAAATCCCAAAATCGAATAAATCTAAATGTTAACAACGTATCCTTATTTATTTTATGATAGGATAAGACGAATGTCCCAAAGCTCAGGTTTGTCCTAAAGCCTGGAATCGATGAAGAAGTACTTTTATACCAATTTTTGACAAACGAAACACTTCAATTGTAAATGCTTTATAGATACCATATGGCTATTGACTTATGTGTAAACATAGAACTAGTAACATATTATTTCTATTGCATTCGTGGAAACTAAGAAAGTAAAGAACAATAAATAATGAGTATTGTAGTAATGCAAATAGATGCGACGCAAATGTTTAATTGCGCCGCCCCACCCCCGCCCTACGCGCTGCATGTTGCGCTAGGTCAGGGCGGCGCAATTAAACATTTGCGTCGCATCTATTTGCATTACTACAATACATATACCACTATTTACTCTATGCCTATCATTTCAATATAACGTCAATAAATTGAATGCAAAATGGAGTCGTAGCAAGGGCCGCGTAGCAAACCGTAGCCGCCGCTACGCTCGTAGCTCGTAGCACTTTCTTTCATGTGTGACGTAGCGGGTTGCGGAAAATCTTTTTTGTAGACATTTATTTCTCGCTTTTAGGTAAATGTACGTTATGTCATTTAAATATAACAATAACAACTGGTGAAGTAAAAATATATACTTGTTTAATTTATTCTGATGTCTTTAATTAAATATATATTTGATTTGTGATTGTAAAGCTATTTCTATCATTTCTTTTTGTTGCCTGTTATAGTTTTATTTTATGAAACCGGCTCGAGGAATCTTGTGCTTTTCCATAAATTATATGTGTGTTCACAAAGAATAACAAATATATTTTCGAAGTAGTATCAGTGAGGAATGGTGAACACTTACTGTATCTCTTCATGAGTGACTTCTTGTAAGCCTTGCCTGAGATGGCGTCGTCGCCGGGGCTGAGCCGGCCGGCGGAGTCGTCGGACTCGGTGCCGGAATCCCGGCCGGATGCCAGGTAGTCCTGCGACTGCCTCAAGATCATCTGAGTCCTCACGTAATCTGACGGATCCGCAAACGAATGACGCGCGAACTCGCATACAGAAATCTCTTTGCGTACGGTCAAGTCTAATGGGGCATCGTCTTCCTCTTGTTCTGGTTTCGGAGAAGCTGGTTCCTCAGGATAAGCCTTCCTAGCAGCCAAGGTGCGAGGCTCGCTCTCTGCGCTGAGCGCCCTGCGGTCGGCGGCCGGCGACCGGCGTGTCTCCGGGCCGGCACTCGCCGGACGAACTTCCACAGCCATCATATTTAATTATTAACACCAAACACCATAATCACAAGTCCACAGTTTGCAGTTATGTCATAGAGCGTAATGTGTTGTGTTGCAACCGCGCGCCGCGTCCGCCGGCGTTCGCGTCGTATTACGGACTGATGTCCCAGTTTCGACGATGAGTTCCACTGACTTCGTGAGCTCGCTTCGGCTGAGCTCGGCGGCGCTCGGACACTTTCGTTTTCGTACTGGCGGCGGGCGTGTGTGCGTGCGGCACACAGACGCGGCCGCGGTGTACTGGTGTGGCGGCGTGTGGCTGTGTGCGCCGCGCGCCGGTGCCTGTGTATTCGCAAAGCTTTTTCCACTTTCGTCGCGGAGCTTTCCTTCATTTCCCGAGTTACCCAACAGGTTTTCACTGTTTAGCCGACTTGATTAATTAGCGTCGCTGGTTCGACGCCGGTCTCGTTTGCGAGTGATTGTGTTCAGGTAATGAATTTACGAGGAAAATTATATTACTAATTAATTTTTGTTTGACCCAATACAGGTTCTGATTTTTTTGTCGAGTTCTTAATTACTTATTATCGTTCAAGAAGTTGTTCTTATCTTTTAATTAAAAACGGAACGGTGTGTGCGGATCAAATTAATGAAAATCAAAGTAGAGTCAACACTAAAATAGTATTATTTCACAGATCATGAGTTAAATAACAATTTATAATATTTATCGCGAACCGGAACGCTTGGACAATCAGCAATGTTTTGCGTAACACACCGCGTAAACAAATTGTGTGTTTTTTTATCTAACGCTCGGGGCATTGACCGACTTTACAAATAAAGTTGCGCGCGCGGCGACCACGTGACACACTGACATCGCCAGCGTATCTTGAGCCGCCGCACCGTGCGCCTGCGATCACAGCTAAAGCCACAGCGGGGGCTGTGAGTAGTTACGAGGTGTCAAGATACACTCGTGGTTAATAGATAGGGTAGTGCCTACTATGAATTTAGAACCAATGTCACACGTTCGTCCTAAACAGATAATGTTGGCTATTACCGACGTGGAAGTGTGACGCATTATTTTGGCATAATTACAGAGGTGCGCCTGAGTGACAATGTTGTTGGGAACGTTGGTATTTTGGTTAATGTTACGTTGTATTTAGTGCTTACGTTTAAAATATACTGGAACAATGATGTCGAGATATTATAAATATCGAACACATCAGAGGACGGAAAATGAAAATTTTCGAGTGCCGAGTGACATTTACCACTTTTCAGCATTTTCAGATATGTTTATCAAGCTAACCAAACGTTATTACGTGTGATTTCAGCAATGCTTCCCCCGAGGCGTCCTCATAACTAAGTTACTCGGCACACGACACGATACGCTTCCGCATAACGACATTACGGACCGAAATAGCTTTGAAAATATCGTTGTGATAAATACAGGTACACGATTATAAGGTACACCTTATAATCGCTAATCATTGTGTATTTTTATATCTTACGAAGGCTATATATATTCAATATTATGTACATTGCTGAAAAATAATGCTCCAGTTAAACTTTTCATTATCTGTTGGTTCTCCTGTTTGTAAATAAATAACACACAAATTCATGTCGTTTTCATTTGAAAGTAGGCAGAAACGATTGAACACCATCTGCTATGAATACATATACATATAAGTTCATTAAAACATATTAACAGTTTAGAATTATTAGACATTAAAATGAGTAATCATCATTACATGGATTTAATGCGGTTTACCTAAGGAAAAGTTTTAACATTTAGATATAATATAAAAAACTCGTTGTCAATTTGTCAGAAAAGATATAAGACATAATTACAATTACATCAACAATACATTTTATCAGTTCTGAAAATACACATGTAGGTACTTAATGCGTATTTAAATAACAAAAAATGTAATAGTGATAAACAGTAGTATTATTATTACTTAAACGACATCATCCGTCGAGCTCTTTGTCACCGTCGGCGTTCCAGCTGTATTAGAACCCAATGGCTTGGCACACGACGATGGCAAAAGACCGGTCGGCATGTCGTCTATGTTTCCATGGAAGATGGATAGGCCTTTAGTGTGGGACGCAACATGAGTCGATACTCTTGCGCCATCCCATCTTCCTATGCTGTGTTGGGGCCGCCGCTGCGGCTGCGGAGAACCTCAAGCGGCGTAAACCTTATTGGTAACTATATTTTCGAGCAGTTTGTGGTTGAAACTCTAGGACCGTGTGGTTCGAGTGCTCACAGCCTTTTCAAGGACATTTCAAAACGCTTAGTTGACACTTCCCGTGACCCAAGGACTGGTTTTTAAGCAACACTTTTAAGCAAGCCAAGCTTTTGGCCAAGGACAAAGGCTTAGCGTTGCCATGCAACGTGGCAACGCCGCCAGTCTCTTGGGGACATTACCAGTTGACAGCATTGAGGAGGAGTTTTTTAACACCATTTTTTAAGTTTGTTGTTAAGTTAGTTACTTTAGGTTATTTTAATTTATAAATGAATATAATATTTGGCTAGTATATATTTCCTTAATAATTATTTAGTTCGGCTAGTTACAAAAAAAAAGTTATCAAAAATACGCGAAACTAGCTAAATCATATATTATTGCTTTAGACGATATAGAATTCGCAGCTACTGATAAGGATATTATAAACAAAGATTTCAAGCCCCTTCGAACAAGACGCTAAACATTGTGATAACGTGGGCAAAACGTGACTTAGTTTAGAGAAAACAAGAATTTCTTTATGGTACTGACATTTCCTTATGTACGCCAGGTTGGACAGGTGGACTGTTGTCTAATCATTGAGAATTATGTACTTATAATACTTTTATGGCCGAGATTTTTTTAGATAAAATGGAACTCGTTATTATATTGAATCATAACAAAACTAAGAAATGTACAACATTTAATACAAATTGATTTATCGATTTGACATTCGGAGAAATTGCCAAATTCTTTCTGAAATAACATGTTACATGCACTTATTGCATGGTTGATGCCCCAACTACATAGTTCTAGGTTCTACTTCCGAAACCCTGAATTATAAGAGGATGTTTAGCTCCAAACTATTTGGCAGAGTTCCAACACTTGGCCTTATGTGTGTGCGAATAAAAGTCCGGACCATTTCCAAACAGGAATGGTACAAGAGCCATCATCATAGTGCATGTCCCGGATACTTGCGAGTACTAGAGGACAGGGGGCCCACTGTTCAGCCACCAGCCACCTAGCCGCAGCAGTCAGCTCACAAGTACACAAAGTGACGCGAGCGCGACCTACTTACTGCCAGTATATATTGATAACGTAAGAAAACATTGAATGAGATTTGAATACGTTGAACAATGCCTGAAGACCTCATTTTAAAACGTGTGACGAAGAATAGGAATTTTCGTTATTCTTCTTTTGTCTGAGGAATCACTTTTATACAGCTATTCTTGTATATTTCTAATTTTAAACTTCTTAAAATAAACATGGCTTTTTATTACACGTTGTGTTCCCAATGGGATTTTCCAAATTGTCATCCTCAATTTATTCCATAAGAGATGATGTTTTAAGATCTGTCCGTAGTGCTGACCTAGGAGATGTATTAAGAATGATTGTACAATATTTCGTGTGCCGCTACACTAGACTCAACAGTTTAGTTTGTGCTTTATCTATGAGTGAATTTTGGATTTTTTTATATTAAATTAATACAAATACTGTAACCTTATTGGTAACTACAGTTTTGAGCCGTTTGGGGTCGAAACATTCGGGTCATGGCTCGAGTGCGCGTCTCCTTTTTAAGGAAATCTCTCGCCGATTGGTCGACACTTCGCGTGACCAGATTGCTGGCTCTTTCTTTGGCCAAAGAATTAACATTGCCATTCAGCGTGGCAATGCTGCCAGTCTTCTGGGCACGTTTCCAGATGACAGCGATGCGGAGGAGTACTTTGACGCCTAAGTGTCCTATTGTCGTC
The DNA here is from genome assembly GCA_905163415.1 of Noctua fimbriata. Classification (NCBI taxonomy): domain Eukaryota; kingdom Metazoa; phylum Arthropoda; class Insecta; order Lepidoptera; family Noctuidae; genus Noctua; species Noctua fimbriata. The sequence continues at coordinate 857,572 of LR990922.1, forward strand.
GTTGTTTATATTTTCTTTCTTTTAGTCTTATTTTTATCATAACTTTAGTTCTATATGTAGTCTGTATATAATGTACATAATATAGTTTTATTTTTTTAAATAAGTGGTTCAGAACAAATTAATAAATTATTTCTAATTGATACAAATAAAAACATGTCTGAATCAATATTGCGTTTTCGATGGTAATACTATATTAATTCTGCAATACATATGGAACTATACAATAATATACCTTTCAATATACCCTTTCATCTTCCGTTAAAAGCTCGTACTACTGAAACTGCCAAGGCTTTAGCGAATGAGTACCTCCTAGCAACTGCGACTTGAACTAACAACGATTTCAAAGGATTGTTATCTGAAAGCTCCAAACATGATGATTGACATAACTGTAGACAAGAATTGTGAGGTTTTTATCACAAAGCCTTAAACTGGAACATGTTTTTTTGTTGGAAATATTGCTACAATAGTTTATAATATCGTTCATAGGCACAACCTTATCAGTTATTAAAATAAGAGGCATGAAATATTTTGTTTTTGCAGAGATTTTCTTTTTAAGTTTTCAATAAACGTGATATTTAGGAAAACTTTAAGTCTAGTACAGTAGGTATTATATCATAGAACCGTTTTATAGCCATAGCCTGTTATGGAAAAAAAAATCTGTCAAAAATAATCATATTTTATTGATAATGGGCTCCTCCGAATCTTGCAATAAAATAACTTATATGTGTGGTACTTGTGAGTTGAATCTAAGATGGCGGTGTGTTATCAGAGGCAGGTCGGGGGTCTCACTATCAGATCGCAGATGCCGGCCATCGACCCGGCTTATGTAACTACTCATCATCATTTGTTTTCGTCATTTGATAACACGTAGGCTCTTTCCTATTATTAAAATAAATTTAAAAAATAAATTAAAAATTAAAATTAATATTATTATTGTTTCGTCCGTGAATAGGAAAACCATGTGTTAAAAATAACTAGGATAAGGAAATATATTACCTTGTTTATTAAAACTATGTCCTGTACCTGCATGTTTTATAATCTAATTGATAGCAAAATTGAAATAACAAATGTGGATTTATCCTAATGTGACCGCGGTAATCGATACACGTGCCAGGAAAATACGAAATATATCAAAGTAGATCCTGTCTGGAGGCACTAAACATTTATATGATATCACATTTTAGGGATGTGCTATTTTATTTATAACCGCGGTCATGCTGAAATACTAGAATAAGGCTTAAGTTACACACAGTGCGATTACTAAGCTGATTGCGGAACTTTCATGTATGAAATGTTATTTTCTGTCTGACTTCCGAAAAATGTTTTAGAAACTTTGGTTTTATCATGGAGATTCACGCTTGACCAAACACAAATGCTGACACATGTATAGTGCCTTCTGATCTACGAAGAAAGTTTTCTTGTAGTTCTTTTTCTTTACGATTTCTCTTTACTAACATTCAAATAAAACAGACTATATTTTCTTTCTAAGAATGGTCTACAAAGTAATATCAATCTATGAGGATGTGTGTGAGCCTACAATCCGTCACGGACACAGATGATAACGCTAAAAGATTGGCTCCACTCCATCGGCACCGTTTGAGCCTGGTCCAAATGTCGCGACCCTTTGGATATGTCGCTAATATTTCATCTATGTACTTGGTTAGGCAGGGAAAGTTATTTACTTAGAGGCGAACACGTTATAATAGGTTTAAAGGGGTTTCTATTTGTGGCAGAAACAAAATTCGATAACAGTCTGTATATGAAAAGGGAGTACCTTCAATGATATAAGAATATATGTATTCGAAAATAATATATATATATATATATAAAATAGGAAGAATCCGCTTCACGTGTAGCAATCCCTCCGACAAGGTAAGGAACGACGTCCTAACCCGACCCAAGACAACTGAGTCCTCTCCTTTCTACGACACATGTTCATGTACCTTTGGAACTAGGTCATCTGTAGGGCGCTGAAACAGACACACTGTACGTGAGGAACATCTACAATTGTCTGCCTGTCCGTAACACCGACCTCTAAATTCCAGAGGTCAGACGAACCCGTTAGCGAGGCGTAATGTCTGCGCAGTGACAAAAGGTAAATTGGGATGATATTAGTAATAAGGGGTAGTGAGACTAGCCGAGTGCCAGCTAACAACTACCCGGCTACCCGGCTACCTACCCGGGTGCGACCTTCGGGCCTAGACGGGTATTTATACATTTTTGATGCTTAATAGTTGTTGTTTTGGGAACAAACTAGAGCCTAGATTTTGGTTGATAGTTTTGAAGGTACTATTACGAAACTTGAATTCTCTAAGGCATTTATGTTCGCTCGTGGTTAATGTTTGCAGGACGTAGGTAAAGAGTTTAACTTTTCAAAAAACAAAAAAGATTCTAACTAGAGAATTCCCTGAGAAAGACTTGCTAATACATTAAAGAAAGTGCGAGATAAAATCGACTCTAGCCGCAATAAGAATGAAGAATCTAACAGGAACACTTCAAGAAAAACCTCTTTAAAACAAAAGAGTTTCATAACACATAATTCATAAAACTACCTCATTAACACACTTAATTTTACGATATTGACTCATGTTACATCACTATTATCTATTATAAGCTTGTTATATTAGGCTCATACTCTGGTAGCGCCACCTATTGGCGTAACATTCCTCGTTCATCCCGCCTGGCCTATAAACCCGACCATTCGAGTCACGGCCATTAAAATAACCAACGGAACTTGCAATAACGAGAAAATAATAAAAAACGACGATCGATCCAACGCTTAGATCATCAATCTCTCTGCGCTTCCTGCGGCGCCAATTATGTGCGCGTGCGACAGTGACAGCAGCATAGGGGAGGAGTTCAGGAGGGAACGAGAAGAAGAGATCAAGGAACGAGATGCCTGGACAGGGGACGGAGGTGTTGCAGATCTTGGTTCGTTCCGAAACGTTCTAGATGCTAATACCTATTTCTTGAAGATATTTTTCTAGGGAAGTTTTCAAATACTTGCACGAACAAAAAAAAGGATCTTTTCTGATCGTACTCGATTCCAATAGAAATAGGAATCTGCTGTCTTAACAGATTCTAAAACCCGAACCCGTAAAATTAATCCTACTTATTAGAAAATAACATTATGTTGAAATGGTGTCAGGCAGTTAAATAGGTAAATATTACTACATACATAGTGAATAGATAGTGTAGAGGTTACATAGTATAATGATTCCATTGCGCTTAGTTATCAGAAGGAATTTTACCTACAAGTAACTTTAATGATACAAAAATATTATTGTTACAAAATAACATACTGATAAAGTGATAAAAATGATTATTTCACTTCTTTTTCCATTACGAAAATTATGTAAACACGCTTATTTATACATGAATTAAACGGCATGTAGGCACTATGACCAAATATAATAAACGACTGAGTAATTTCGCAAACCGCCAAGAAAAAAAAAAGTGCAAAAAAAAATTGTCAATTAAAAATATATCACAATAATACATTTCCGAACGGTTATCGTTGTACAAGTGCAGTCGTTGTACGGATTCAAGGCTACGCGCCGAGTGCGCCCGCGCACCGAACACCAGTACACCCGCACGCGCGCACATTCGCACGCTATGCACCACGTACACACACACACGCACCACTGGCGCGTCATGGATGCGCTGCTAACGGCAGCACAATCAAGGGTTATGAATAGTAAAGTAGCCCCCACCTTGTCTGTTATCAGCACTTATCCGTAAGAGTAAACGAGATAGCATCACCTCCCTCCGTTCCGCAAACTATTCCTTTTTGCATCCAGATATTTGTACATTAGTTGCCTAGGGTAGCTACTTGGAAAGTGTTATTCGGGATAAACAGATAATTTTTGCTTGTTTTTGGATAAACATAAAGTATGAAATATATTTTTTTTAATGTTTATGGTAGCAATCTAAATCGCTGAAAAGATGATACTCAAAACATTGAGGGTTAACAACTTAGATCTAATTAATAGCAGTAACTAATTGCTGTGTTTAGGTATGCCTTGTAAAATGTAATTGAAATAATTAGTACGATATAAATTGATGGTTGTAATATCTAGCTAATGATCAGTCTTCGACGTGGTATTTACACAAGTCGAATATTCGGGACTTGACAACAACAATGTAAAGGAAAAAGAAGGTCTGCAATTTTTCCTTTTTTCTATAGATATTTAAATCTTACAGTTACAGGTGTTGCTTAGAAACGACTCCGTCAAAAAAGGCACTGTCAAAAACGGCATTGTCAAAAACGACACTGTCAAAAACGGCACTGTCACCAAATAGATATGACGCTGTAATTGTGCCGAACTTTCCTGTTTCGGTGATACTCAGCTGAGCCAGAAAAGTTCTGAAATCTATATTTATAGACTATGAAGTATGAACTAATTTCCGATAATTCACTACACATAGGTATACAGATATCTCGTATCAGTCATTTCTATAATTTCCAACATTTCCTTAAATGTAATGATGTATATAATTATAATTAATATCAATTATGCAAATATTAATTATAAGCATTTAGGACGAACCCAGGATAGATGGAGGAGATGGCGACCATACTTATAATTGGCATCGATTAGCACAGGAAGACTGGTCTATGGTAGGCTTTTTATTTTTTCCTACGCAAGTATTTTTAGCCTGTGTCCGGCTAACCGCGGGAGTGTTGTCCTAGGCTGTACCTGCGTTTGTATTCAAATACACATGAGTGTAGATGACCAGATATCTAGCTATTAAATGTGCAACAAGGAAACATGTACCTTATGGTGGATCAATACGATATTTTATAATTAAAAAAGATACGACCTAGATAAAAAAATAGATGTAGTAAAACCAACAGAATTTATCGGAGCTTATAAAAAAAAATGATGACGCGGGTTTGTGTCAAAAAATCCCCTGTTACATATACCCTATGACAAAACAGGTACAACGGTACCTGTTTTGTCATAGCTAAATGAGGCAGGAAAAAAAAATGGGAGGTAAGTTTTTGGTCTACATATTTTATTTATTATGTAAAAACTGTACTACTACGTAACAGGGGATTTTTTGACACAAACCCGCGTCATCATTTTTTTCTAAGCTCCGATAAATCCTGTTTGTTTTTACTACATCTATTTTTTTTAATGTAGGTCGTATCATTTTTATTTTACCATTTTATTTTAATGATGATATCATTAGTCGTTGTTTCATTATTGCGTGTGTCAAAACGTAATTGCCGTAATGACTTAATAACACTGCTATCCTATAGTATCCTAGTAGCTACCTAATCACCCTATCCTACAGTGATCGTGGACAGACAACGATATAATCTAACAAATAACTACGAAATGTTGTCCAAGCACTTGTGGTGTTTGTGTCTGTTCGCCTTGACGGCAAACACTCGTCGCAATCAGTCGATAGCTGTACCCTTGTGCTGCTCAGCCAAGATACGAAGACAATGCACTTAGATCCCAGTGGAGCTGATAAGAGTTGCAGGGAGAAATGGAAAAGTTTTACAAGGAAAATTGACGAGAGGTACTAGGAAAGCATAGTACAACATGAGGTCTAATCATCAGTGAGATCACCAAAGGCGTTTAGGATTTATACTATCTACATTAAACTTGGGCCGCAGATCAAACAGGAAGCAAAATATCTTATCATCCAGGAAAATAACCAAAACGAACAATACATATAGATTCAGAGCACTGAAGTAGGACATACACGAGTACAATATTAATACGGCCATTATTTCCGCGAAATAGTGCTGAGTCTGCCGCCATTCGCGATACACTTATGATATTGTACCTACCATGAGAGCCTCGATTGTACCTGTTCCTAAATGATGACTATCGAAAAATATCGTGTCATTTTCGACACAAATTGCTCGGAGTAAAGCGTCCGCGTTGTGTACAGTATGAGTGATGTCCCAAGATTTGTGTAAGTAATATCTCGTACAAGGTTACATCGGAGATCTAAGAGTATAGATATTGTTTATTTTTGTTGCTTAACACTATCTCAACATGACAAACAAAGATTTTGTTTAAATGTTTTCAACAACTTCGAGACATCACGGAATTAAGCACATTTACAATTTATCATTATTTATCTTCATGAGGTATTCGGATCCAAACATCCTACATTGTAAGGAAACGTGGTTTGCCGTAATTAGGCCTTGTTTATCACAAAATAATCCACTTAACCCGAAAATAAGGGGCCAATAACCTTGAAATGGGCTGTAAAACCGAATTGTGGTCAATTATTTCGTGTTACCTTTATGAGAAGTTCTAGGTGAGCAGTTCTACGAGCATCTAAACTACGTTCAGTTTCATGAGTGAAATCCGCCAAATGTGTATGCAGGCAGCACAGTTCCAAGTACCAATAATAGGGATTACTGAAGAATAAGAAAGAGGCTTCTCGCAAACGCCCACTCCATATTTTCCTTTGGAAGGTATGAAGCGGAAAAATCCAGGAAAAAGTGGTATTTATAGAAAATGTTTCTGTTACAGCTCTGTGGAACGGCGTAGGTCTCATACATGATGTAGGGCTTGTGGAAACGTTCCAGTTGACTGGAGAAAGTGGGATGATTGCTGTAATATTTGGTTTCTGACCAAGTTTCCTAGGAATGGCGCCAAAAATATTCAATAAACTACCTAAGTCAATAAAAGCATCAAGAGATTCCAATATGTTCAAAAAAACACTCCATAACTTCTTAATTCACAAAGCATATTATTCTATAAATGAATACCTTGAAGAAAAATGACTGTTTTTTTATATTTTATATTTTTAGTACTTTTATTAGCTTTAGTTCATAAGATTATTATTATTACAACTCAATAATTTAGTTGTTTACTCACTTTGTATTGTTTATTTGTTTTTGTTTAACGTATATTTTATTAAAGATTTAATATTAGGTAATTAGCTGTAATAACAGTACCTAGTTTTAGTTTTTATTTAAGTTTCAGTTTTTATACATACCTATAAAAACTACCTGCACGACTAAACGTGTAGACATTATTTGTACGCCTTTGCAAGGCAGCACATAGTGAGACATAACTTTTCTTTTATAACACCGTGTACTGCTTACCGTCGTTTTCGTTTTACCTATGTGTCACAAATAAACATATTTGAATTTGAATTTGAAGAGTAGTGATTTTTTTTGGTTTCATACTTAATTATGCCTTTTAAGATGAAAACTATTTTGCTCAAATATGCCTCTATACTCTCATGCATCACTGCATAAGCTGTTGAAATATTTTCAAATCTACAGAAAAGCTACTCAAACTAGGTTTAGTATTGTAAATCTATCGTATTTACAATACTAAACCTAGTTTAATTAATTTCACTACATCTAACCAAATACATGGAAATTCACCAAGAAATCGTGTAGCTAATAAAAACTGATCACGATCTACTAATCTCATTACGTGAAGAGTAAAAAAGATTCGCACGCGCTGCGCCCGCGCAGCCGCCGCGCCGCTGCCGGAGGAATTTTCACTTGCGAGAAAAATATAGAGAGTGAAAACGGTAAACAAACGTGATACCGTACGGTACGGTGAGAGGAAACGTTGGCGAAGTTTTGTAGCGTTTGTTTATTTTAATGCTTGTATTTAGGGTTTGTAAGGCAACGTTTAGAATTTATTTGGATGAGGCGGTTTAATTGTTTTAATTCTTCTCATTATCAACATTGTTAAACTACTTTCTTTTGCTCTCTGTAGGTAAAAGAAAGAAAGAAAAAAAAAATTGTCGCAGGGACATGACGTGCACACAAAAAGACAAAAAAATAAATAAACATACAATCATAACAAATATTTGTAAATACAACAGGACGGAACAAAAACAAAAAAAGGTTAGGTAAGTATTGTCTGGTGGCGTATGTCTACATTTTTGATATATTTGAAGCGAAGTTTCAGGCAAGTGGAACTTTAAAAAGTCTTATAAATAAATTATTTGATTTAATAGCGAATAGTTAGTAAGTTCTCATAAAAAAAAAACATAATACATAGTCGTTCTTTGATAACTGAATTAGTTTTATGCTAGCCCATCCAGTCTATCACCGCATCTAACTTTCAAACTTATTTGCCGCTCCTCCACTAGTGTACCAACCAATAAATCTCTCATAATATGTCACCAGTACAGTTTGTCGTGTAACATTGGCGCAGTTTTTGCGCCTGCGCATCGGATCAGCGTCCATCAATGAAAACGAAAGTGGAAACTGAGTGACGACATTGTTCTGCGGTGAAAAACGCGAGCGTGCGAAAAACTAGGGAAAAGCGGACCGAGCCGCGGCAATTAGTATAGCTTGGTAGTCACGATACCGTCGATACGGGTATTGTGGGGTGGGTGAGCACAAGCTGTCGGTAGTCGGCACTTTGTAGTACAATATAAGTTGAAATTATTGGCAATGATTTTCTTTTGAATATTTTCTTAATGGTTCCCGGTAATTATGCCCCACTTTTGAGCTGAGCTCACAATTATTGCCTCCAAACTTCTGTTGCTAGCCATTTCTCTCTGATAAGAAATAAATATTCTATAAAAAAGCACTTACACCTACTTAAAGGTACGGCTTTTCTATTGTAGAAATGTTTCGATGTCAAAATGATATTCCTATTTTTATTTTTTCGCAGAACTCATTACTAGGACGTAGGATGTTTTGCAAAAAACGTATCCTACCTATTTAAAATTCGCTAATGAGCCAGCCACATTTATCGTCGATAAACAAATGGAGTAGGTGTTAACATAAGGATAACGAGGGCCACCCGTTTCTAAATTAGCTCAGGTGGTCCTACGGGCTATTGTAAACATGAGCGTTATAAAACGATCTTCTTAAGTCATGGGCGCCCAGTACTTTAAAAGAAAATGTCGTTCAAAAGGATGTCTTTGGGAGCAGGGGGATATATTATTAACATAATACCTATTTATTAAAATCATAATGTCTCATTGTTACTATTATCGTATCCACAACATGGCAAATTATGACTATGTAACAAAGATTGTCTATTTACATTCTAATGTATGCCTAGTTAAACTCCAGGCTGACGATAATTCGGGTGCCTTTTGTTCCTTAAAGCGTGCAGATATAATTTTACAACCAATATCCTCTGGCACGTATACACGTAGATACGGCTTCTGTCCCTACTCAACCCTAAAGAGGAAGAAGCAAGTAATACTAGAGAAACTCATGTTGGGCTGGAGAATATAACTGTAAAGGGTCAGAGCATTACTGCTGGGATCACAAGTACTGAGTTTTGTGTTTAAAATGAATTTTTGCTGCCGCTCACACTGCACGACTGTCATACAAATGTAGCTGTACAAGGATCTTTCGGCGCGTGGCCAAAATTGGAACTAACGGCGCCATCTTGTTTTTTGAATATATTTCACAGAATAATTTCACAAATGTTTAAAATAAATTAAAGAGCGCTTGCCTGTCAACGTTATTCTAGTCTCAAAAGCTCCTTGTAGGACTAGTTTTTTTTATACTTTTTTGGTTGTGAAGACCTTGATTTATTTTTCCGAACTAAGTGACGAGGTAAGTTAACAGGATAAAAATGTTTTTCCCACAAAATAATTTTGTATCCAAGTTTTACTCGTGGAGTGGCGGACGAATATTTAATTTATAGAAGGAAGCCATCGCAGAAGTAATTTCACAACCTAAATTGGCACCAATGTTATTACAGAACCTCATTTGAAAGCCTATGTACTGAATGATGAATAATGTACTGTAGGTACACTAAAGAGTTTTCTTTATTCAAGGATTTTAAGGGAAGTGGACTTTCATTTGTAATGCCTGATTCATAACGCGTATTGATTGTTATGGCCTGTTTTAGCAGATAATATGATGAATAAAAAAATACTTGGGAATTTTTTTTTTTTATTATTATTTTTTGTTTTTTTATTTTTTTGAAATCTTATTGTCTTACGACCTAATTTGTACCCCAGCCATGGTCAAAAATGTTGAGCCAAAGAGTACCTTGTAACACCTATAATAAGTATCATACCATGTATATTATCTACACATGTTTTTGCAAATAATTGAATTGAATTGAATTGAATTGAATTAGTTTCATACTTCACTCTGCAGCATGTTTCCATGGTAGTTAGGTAGTGCTCTCCCGATAATTGTGAGAAAAGGCCTAACAATATTCATATTAAGTGCTAGATTAAAAAATCGCACATCAGTCGTGTCGTAGTCGTCACGTGTAAGTTCTCTCCGACAGTTTTGCGGTATTTTTAGGAACTAAGAAGTGATAGAGCGACGACACACGAGCGGTGTGCCTAGTTGAAGGCTTAGTGTTATGCATCATCGTAACATATAATTTTATGAACAGGGCTTTCTCTTATAACATAAAGGAGTATCTGTGTTGATAAACATTTTTGTGGTAATATTTCGCTACGTCGTATGGTCTAGACCAGATTTCAAAGTGGTTGGTAATATCAGGTTGTAAAGTATGGCACTACGAGGCAGCACATCGTCTAAAATAAAGCTATATCCTTAATAATACTGTGTGTGTATTTGTGCTGACGACAAATATATTAAATATATATATCACGTGGCGTTTTTAATACAAAATACACAAAAGTTCGAAGTAGGCGGGGGCCCGCTTCCAACTTTTGGTGAAGTTTCGAACGCTACGATATGGCACCCGAAATCAACCATTTTTCATTGTTTTTCATTACAATGTACAAATGTAACCAGTGACACTCGCGCCACCAAGAAAAATCTAACAACGTATAATTTATCAAAATCCGTTCATCCGCTTATCCGTTACGAGGGAACATAGAGACAGACATACATACATACATATATACAGGTCAAACACATAACCCTCCTTTTGGGCTTCGCCACAGTCGGAGAATAAGGCTATTACTAGCTAACTTCCCAGTGTCAAAGCAACGCCCACTCGACACAAGGCAGACCTAAAGTTTATTTTATATTAGAAATAATATCTCCAGAATTGTGCCATGTTCCCAGACGTAGCTTCAAGGTCTCTTGTCAAGGTCTCGGCGTCTAGACTTCTAACAGCAGACCTAGGTCTATTAGACACCTAATTACTGTTAAGACCTGAGACCCTTTGTGGAGCCTCCGACTTGTTAGTAACCTAGGGCTTTGTGATCGAAACAAGAAGTATAATTGAGGTTCGGAGGCCCTTGTACGAAAGCGCGACGAAAGGTTTCACATCCAAAATACAAATATCCTATGCCTTTTAAATGTTTTTTGTTTTTGCAACACACACACTATATGAATAAGGTCTTCAAACTAAGTAAATATTATTTTGAATTTTTAAATCGTTTAGTTTTACGCTACGTATCAGAAAGAGCTTCAAGTTCATGCAATAAAAGCGAATATTCGAACCGAAACGAAGCGAATGACTGAGATAAATGTTTTTTTCGCGCACCGACTGTTCGTCCTAGGCCCAATGTTTCCTAGAATGGATTCTCGGGTCTCTATCCCAAGTTGGATTGAACAGAAATGTTTGACAAGCATTCCCTTATGATTTCAAAGTCTAATACGTCTGGCAAGTTGTAATGAATGTAGAAACAGAAGTCAATGTATACAAATGAGGCAGTAAATAGATACTCATTAAAGTGTTGACAGTCAATTGTTATGTGAACCTTAGATTGGAACCTAATCTGACTAATTGAATCAATGATTGATTTAAACAAAAGGCCAAAGGTATCAAAGAAGCCAAAGGTATATAAAAGATGTAGATTCGTCGCAGGCGGGGTACTCTGTAAATAATTTTGCCTTAAATTGCCTAATAAGAAAATAAAACACGCGGTTATGCTCTGATTATCTCCGATTTTTGAACTTAAATAAATCATTAAATCAAACGAAGTCAACAAAACGCTGACCCAATCAATCGAGCAATAACCAGAGAATGATAGCGTACACGCAAGCACAAGTACAAGTAGACAGTCCCCTCGGACGCAAACGCAATACGAAAGGGAAACGTAATAACAGGCTGGAACTGTTTCAAGTTTAGTAGTGCAAGTGCAGCGGCGCAGGCGCAGGCGGTGGGCGAGCGGGGCGCAGCGCACGAGTGATAGCGCGCCGCGACCGGTGCCGAGATAACTTGTGCTAGGTTGCTGTTGTAGCTGTTTGTTGTGTAAATAAAGCTTTATGTTGGCTGTTTTATTGTATTATATTTGGAGGAATTATATTTGTTCTTTTTTTGCATTTTCAGCTTTTGATTATATTGGGTCGACTTTATGAAATAAATACGAAAAAAAGGTGCAAAATACTATTTATAAACAAACTAACTACAAAGTTATCCTGAACCATAAAATCTCACCAGATGAAAAGGACATTCACCTAAAAATAGCTTGGCATAATATCTCATGATAGACACTATCTAATTCACAGCAGTGTGTAGCGAGTGCTATAATGTCAAGTTTCCCTCGACTAGCCGTCCGTGCAACCAGAATGCACTTTCTTCCTACACACACACACAGCCGGCACAGCACACACAGGCATCTCGCTGTTGCACATTGTGCAAGTGTGCTCTGTGCAGTTTGCATTTGCACACAAACACAAGATTAACGCACGTCTGTGTTGGTGAGGTGTGGTAAACGAAAGTTTGAATGGGAGTCATACTATATGTTTTATTACTGTCTCTATACTTTGCTAAAATATTTATCGTTCGGACTGAAGCGGGGAAATTGCTAGGAAAAGTGTAGAAACTTGGTGGATTTAAAAGTGTGCATGTTTTCGTTGTGTTGTCTTGTCTCTATCTGTGGGACGTGGGTTCTTGTATACGTGTTGTAGGATGCAGTAGGACTGTGTGGAGGCAGATGACGAGCTACTCCGCAATGCGGACTGTCTGACTTCTGGTGAGGGTCGCAGGTTTGATTCAGCGTGGAGTAATGAAAAAGCTATGATCTGAATTTCGGAAGTAGCAAATCTAGAGAAGATATGACTCTTTATTGAACTGTTTCGCTTTTTTGTAAATTTTAATAGGGGAGTTCAGACAGAGTCATAAGGATGACTCGATTTTACTGCCTGCCTCTCAATTACTCGCATGTCGTAAGTACTCAAACTCCCTAGTTAGTTGTTTTCGGTTTCACACGTCATGACTTCGAGTCAAGTTTTTCCTTACAATAAGTTAGTCTGCCCGTGACCAGGTGGCCCAGGTGCCTCCGTTTCAATGATTGCAGGCGTAAATGTCAGAAATAATTAATTTTCCCATTGGTGCGGCGAACACGGCAATTATGTTCGAATAAAAACTACCTTTATGTATGAAGTTATAACGGGATCGTCCGTAGATTGAAGGGTTCTGATAAATGAGAAACGGCTATTTGAGCACGAGTAGCCATATTGAATATTAGAACTTTAATTTGGACACGAGTACCTAGGTATACAAATCTAATGTCAGGTGTCGTTACCGCAATAGCGTTACACACATACAAACAAACATACTTTTATTAAGTTTAACAAAAGTATGTAGTACTACCTAAGTAAGGAAAGCTAGGTAAATATTAAATACATCACATTAAAAGTTGTTACGCTTTACCAACGCTTTCCCCGAAGGACACACACAACATGCGGAAATTAAAAGTTTCATTAGAGTGATTGCGTATAAGTTTCGACGAGTAGGTACAATACAATATGTCAATTTTATATTGTTACGTCGTTACTATAGGTTATTCAACAAGTCTAGGTACCAAACCTTTTTCATAGGTTTCACTAAGTAATAGGACATTTATCTTCGTAATAAAGATAAGTGAAGAAAAGTTGCGTAACTATCCAAAATATATACTAAGATAGTAAATATAGTCTCCTATGAATAGTTGCGTAGATAAATAACATAGAAACATGTAGTGATGGTCGTTATACATACGGATACATTTGAAAGTGTCCGCTCGTTCTATTTAGCCAGTGCATCGCGTCCTTGCGACTGCATTCCCACGCTTCGCCGACGTTCTATTACGCGCGCTTGTATTCTCGACACCCTACTCACATCGTTATTATAGTTTTCATTTTTATTTGTTTTGAATTTAGTTTATTGGTTCAGTCATGGTCCATTTGTTGTTGATTACTAGGCTAGAATTTCTAATTACTCAAATTAGAAATGTATTTACGAATTTTACACTTAATTATTTGAGAAAAGTAATATTAAGATAATTTTTCTATAAGTACTAAAGTCCGAGAAATCTTTGAAAGTAACTTTTTATCAATGATTTGACGTGAAAGTTGCTAATTTTACATTTTGCAATAAAACGTTAGTCAATGTTAATAGCAGCAAATATTTACAACTATTTACTTTGCTGTAATTTTGGTAGGCTACATAAACGAAGGAAAATGTGTTTTTTTTCTTATTATATTTATAATAAGAAAAAAAACATATTTTATAATTAGGCCTTTTAAGTCAAAACTGCTACTAAAGATTTAAATGACTATAATTCAGCTTTGAATCTTGTTAGTCCTTACCTGTTCTACTTTCAAATAATTTTCATATTTTAAATTATTTTTCTTTAACTGAGGTAACGAGAATGTCTGCCTGCTCGAATATCGTGTCTATTTTAAGCCACAAATAGTGTGCAATCCTTGTTTATTAGAGGTGACGATGATTTCACGTCCAGCGCGCATGCTAGCCACTGGAACTTACCTAGAAAGAGAGAAAGACACATATTATTATATAGAATATTGAGGATAAAAGCGGAAAAATGTCGGAAAATTCAGAACGTCGATAATATTGGGCGTGCCGTGTTTTAAGAAACTGTTAGTTTTCAGAAATCATAGATATTTATTGGGTTACACAAACAATCTGTTTTTTACTGACATTCGGGTGCCGAATATCCTGTATAATACCTACACGTGCCGTATTTTTGGTAAAATCTAGGTTTCTACACCTATTTTCCTTCCTAGCTTATAAGCTCTGTTAAAAATACATACTCTTCATATCCTCAAGTTTTTTCTTATCCCTATGATTGAAGTTTGTGGGAAAAAGGTCTTATTTGTGAAAGGTTGCGGATTGGGAACGAGTGCCGAGTCTTAGAGTAATACCTGCCTAGCAACGAGCGACTACCACTCATGCCATAGGCACTCAAGTTAATATTTAGATTACCTTACTTATTAATAACTCCATGAGTACTCCAGTTACATAATATGTAGATTGAAAATAAAAAATCGACTCCTAACCTGTGGTGTTTAGCTGTTGTAGGTAATTTTTAATCACCAGTGACAATGTTGCTATCAACTGAACCAACCAGTTATAACTTCACGCTCATATCATACTTTTCCCCATACAGACTAACTAGCTCGTTATTTGGCCACCAATTAATAAAGTCACGCCAGCCGAGTGCCTAACGGTACCTCCCGGGAAAAAACCCCCTCGTACCATGTACTTGTACGGGCAGTCGGGCACAGCTAAAAAATCCCTCACGTTTCCTAAGAACAACCAATTTATAGGAGCAGTATCGCGTGACCGATAGTGAAAACTGCATTTCTTCGGAGAAAGAGACGACAGTATTCATTACCGTCACGCAGAAAAGAGACACGAGATATGCACGCCAGCGCAATTTACTATCTAAAAGCGAATGTTTTTCTCAGTGTAAACAATACAAGCGAGATCTACCCAGTCTACGTTGACCTAAAAAAGGGGAGGGTGGGGAGAAATGGCGGACCAATTTAGGATGGACAGGAAACGCAGAATTTAATTAATACGTTACCGTTGCAAGCTATTTAGTTCTAATTGATTTAATCGTTTTTGAACTTGATTGTATTGGTATCAATTAATATATCAGTTGGAATTTTTTTAATCAAAGTTTTTACATTTAGTGCTTTTATAATCCAGATTGATTACTTTATTAAAACTCAAACTGAATTGGAAACTATTCTTCAATCCAAGCGCAATATGAAGATGAGTTTGTGGAAAATATCAATATTCATTAAATACCGCGCTCTCAATCCTTTCCGTATCAAATATTGAAATGCTTTCAAGAAAACTTACAAACGATCACGAGTTTCGAGGAATAACGGTATCAAAAGTAAAACCAGAAACCGGAAATCGTTTCTTAGAATCAATGACATCGATGAAAAGATAATTCATACGAGGAAAGCGTAGGTCTTTGATACCTCCGCCAAACAATATTGTTTAGGTTTCTGCGGACAAATATATCCTTTGTTTGTAAAATAAAGGCCCGGAAAGATAAATTATAAAACTAAATCACTTCCTGATTTCTTTAATCTTCCACCCTAATTTAAGATCATGTGCTGCGCACACGCTGACAGGTTTGACAGCTGTCAAACTGTGTTACGTCAACGGCTAACGTTTGACAGCTTGGTGACAAGCCCATTGGGATGCTGTCGATGCCGTCAAGTCTTCGACAAGCGAAAGCGGATACACGCTGTCGTCGAAATATTTTAAAACGTTGAGATTACATTTTAACGTTAAAGTATTTGCATCTCTTTTGATTTCAGATAAAAAGTAATAAGATTTTTTATAAAATGTTGTTGAGGATTACTTTGAGGCGTGTAAACTTGAAATATAATGGGTGTAACTATACCCTTAACGAAGCTGACAGGCACTTGTTTTCCCCCTCATTGTCACCATTTTTTTTGTTCTAGACCATACCTGGGAGTGGGTCCCTTCTAGTTACGTACATATTGGGGGTCAAAGTTCCAACTTTTTCACAGGTTTTTTTTTAAATACAAGTTTTTAATGTTATTACTTTACTTTAAATACCATCACGAACCCAGTACTATTTAATGCATGCATTATCACAATGTTTTGAGTGCGTTACATTGAGTCTTACCGTAAAACATAATTTTGACACCAAAAAAAAAGTCGTTTCCCAGCAAATTTTTTTGCGTAAGTACAGCTTTGGACTTAGTTTGATGTAATGATGTAAAGTGATGGTAGAATGCTTGGTTGACGGCTTCGTGAAGGTACCGTTTACACATTGAATATTCGATATTCAAGTGTTAACGTGATTTTAAATGAAACGTATCATTTCTAAATTCATATAATTATAGTCTCCTTTCTAGTAATCAAATACCAGGTGAACAAACAGGGGTTCCTTCCCATCCGCTAGTTACAATAAATCCTAACATTTAACTAAAAAAGACTTCAACAAGGCTGTATAAATATTTGCTCGTTTCCATCCTTAAAGTTCTCGTTAGACCGGAAACAGATCAGGTATTGTTTGCGCATTCCCCGCCAGGCGGCGCTAGCAGTTAATTAAATTCCCTTATTACATTAAGTGTGTACATAGAAACAAACTGTTGTCCGGTGTACGAAGTTATGGAGAACTTTCTTGTTTTAACAGTTTTTACTTTGAAAGCCTCCGCAGATTATCAAGTCATAAAGTAAGAACATTAGGTACTTGGTTTTGAAAGCGGCACATAGGAGTGAAGGAACAAGCACGGCCATGTAAAGTATCGTCTTTGTCCCTCATTCCTGCGTGACTGTCTGTTTCCAAAGCTAAAGCTGTCAATTTTACGTCGACTGATGATAAATCTGTTCCATATCATGTGTTCTAATTGGTCGCACTCACTCATTGCTGTTATTAGTCGTAATTATCATTGGACAATCTTTACGCTATTCTCGGAGCGGGGAAAGTGGATCGGTGGAATTTTCTTTTAAACTTGCATACATATTTATTTCCATGTTCCAGTGTTTTTCTTTTCTTTACCAAGGTTTTTTATAACGAAGTTTTTGACATATATACATAACCTCACGCCTGTTCCTCATAAGGGACCTACCCTTATGAGGAACACTCAGAAAGTACCGAAAGCTGTCTGTCCTAGCTCTAAAACATTTCAAAGGTTTGTTTATTTTCGATCTAACATTTCGTCTCAGTAGTTTTCCTCTAGCCAGACTCAATCTTCAAATTAATTATATAAATTTTAATAAATAAACTACAAGATTTAACATTTTACCCATCGTAATTATTAATTAAGACATCACTAAGACACGTCACTCCGGCGGAGCTAGTAATTAACATCGAATAATTTTCGTCTAGACTAGTCCTTATTATTTAAGTCCTGGTTTCAGGGCGTATCGTGTGAGCTGTGAGCCTTGTTCACTAAAACATTCATTACATTTTCATACAATACCTAAAACACTGGTGTACAGTGAACAGTTTCTAGGGCGTAAGGGTGGCGGTTCTTTTGCGCGTTTTGTTGTGACTAAGAATAGATGAAGCGTAGTGGTAATAGAAAAAAAACCCGCCAAGTGCAAGTCAAGGGTTCCGTACCATTTAGTAGGAGAGCCCCCTTTCATTTTTAATTTATTTTTATTGTTTGTTGTTATAGCGGCAACAGAAATACACATTCTGTGAAAATTTCAACTGTCTACCTATTACGGATCATTAGATACAGCCCGCTGAGGCGCTGACAGACAGACGGACAGCGGAGGCTTAGTTGTGAGTTACTTATATTATGTTTCTGCAAAAAAACTTTTTTCAGAAGGACGAAATATACAAGCAATTGAAATGAAACAATAAATCGTTTTATTTTCTGAAATTAATTTTCAAAACTTATACCTAAACACAAAATTATGGATTTAACACCAATATTGACCGATACCCATGACATCATCACCAGAATTCTCATCATTTTCCTCATTCTGCAACCGCTTGCGTAACAGAATGCTCGCGTAGAACAATTTCGGTTTTACGTCACTATTTAAGCTTTTTTATCGCACTGGTGTCCCTCAGGGGTGCTACCATTGTTTATGCATTACGACCTTGATTGTAAGTGGTTACTGTCCTTCATGACAACCCTACGGTTCCTAGGAATAGTCGGTACGTTCTAGACTTTAGTTGGGAAACAGTTGTTTGGTGTGTTTTATTGTTACTGATAAAAGAAGGTTGGTTATATATAATGGAACCAAGCGGTTGCCCCCGGCTTCGCTTGCGTGGAGGCCGGATATTATCCCACGGGAACGTATTGCCAGGGTAAATAGTATCCTAAGTCCTAACTCAGGTCATGCCTGAAAATTTCATGTAAATCCGTTCAACTGTTAGCTATGTAAAGTTTAAGGGACATACAGACGGACAAGAGTTACTTTCGCATTCATAATGTTAGTGTGGACGTATAGGGTGAGGGTGTCTTGTTATTTATATAACATACCCTAGCAGAAAAGTGTATTTTGTACTTTTCAAGATCTGTACAAAAGTCACCTTGCCTCGTCGATTGATTCGATAGCCGATGGCTGTTGACGCTGTTATCAACAGTAGTGGAAATTTATAAAAGCCATTACGCCCCAGTAACAAAAATACGTTATATTATGGCCACGGAAACGTTTTACGAAAACGTTGGTGATATAAGAGTGAACTTATAAACTTAATTATAACGTTTATGGAACGTGAAAGTGGCCCAATTATAAGACATTATAGTTTTATGGTGGTTGGTGGTGGTTTGGTGGTTTTTTAGTGGTGGCTGACAACCAGTCTTACCAAGGGGTATCGTATTACCTAGTACTAACTGGCTTGTGGAGGTCAGATATGCAGTCGCTTCATGTAAAATACGAGTACTCAGCTGCATACGGTTAGACTGGAAGCCGACCCTATCATAGTTGGGAAAAGGCTAGGCAGATGATGATGATAGTTTTATAGTGGTTACATTAATGTCAACTTGTGAGCATTTAACATCAATTAGAGGTTTAATAAACGTGAAATAACTAACAATTTGGTTGTGTACTGGTTATGACGAGACCATTATATGACGTGTAAGTTAAATAATAGTCATATAGACGTTAAAATATTTTCTTTCATGCGCGAGCGGTGCACGCCGCTGGGAATAATTACTGTTGTTTTTCAACGCGACGCCATTAAGGAAAGTTTAAACTTTAAAGTTAAGTTATTAGGTAGTTATTACATTAACGAAATTACAAATATTAACTCTGATTACTACCTATGTCAAGTGTAGTTCTACAGGGGAACTGAGTGTTTCGATAATGTTTGTATGTATTGTTGTAAAGTTTTTAACGCCCTCCTGAAATCATTGTTGTTTATTTATTTTAAATATATTTTCCTATAAAAGTTGCAGCCATCTTGGTTTAGTTATGAGATGACAGTTACACGGCGGTTACTAGACTTATGCTCACATAAACGTTGGCCTTTAGACCTTAAGACCAACTTTTGACTTTAGGGTTCCTTAATTAAATATGAAAACCATTGTTTTATTAATCTCGTTGTCCATAATACAGTGTGTAAACGTGGTGTAAAACAATAGTGATATCGCATAAAATAAATCATTTTTACTTACAAAAAATACAAAAACCCGTGACATAAATGTATGGAGTATCTGATTTTCGCGATTTCGTGGTTTTTCTTCCATTCTCCCCTGTCAACCGTCACGCAATCATTTACTCCTTTTTCCTTCATATCATTCCTCATACAACCCATACATCTTTTCCTTGGTCTTTCTCTCCCTCTCCATCCAGCAACATTTATATTCATCACTCTTTCAGTCACATGCAATTCGTCCCTCCTCATCACATGTCCATACCATAACAGTCTACAGCCGTTTCGACTTTTCTGTAACTGGCGCAACTTTCAAACTTCCTCTAATATACTCATTCCTTATTTTATCCCCTCTTGTCACACCACACATACATCTCAACATTCTCATCTCCGTTACATGCAATCTTTTTTCATCCATATTCTTCACAGCTCAGCATTCCGATCCATATAGTACAACAGGTCTAATCACGGACTTGTATACTTTCCTCTTTAACTTGAGGGGCATCCGTGGGTCGCAAGTTGTTTCAGTGACCTAAAATGTATATGTATAATATATAGAATGTATATACGGAACCATTTTGTATTCCAGTGATACGCTCTTGATCGTTGGTTAATTTTGGTACTTACAACAGTTTCGTTACATAATATAAATGTTTTGTAATTGTTTTACGAACGACGACATTGTCTGTCAAAAACCTTCTTATACGACTAACTTGTGACGTTTATACGACCAAAGTGTTGTCGTAAACGGCACATAATTTAGTTGTGTAGACGTTAATTCGACGTACACAACATGACTTAATAGTCACACGACTAAAACGTAGTATTATCGTCAAATTACAACCAAAACGTCGTATACGTGTTTCAAGTTGAACTACTTTAAAACAAATCATATTTGTCATGTAAATATTATATAATGGTTTTTCAAATTACGATATTGTCTTCCAAAAACGTCCTATGCGACTAAAATGTTTATACGACCAAAAGTATAAAAGTATAATTGTTTATTCGACATTTACAATATGACTTACTTGTATTAGTAACCCGACTAAACTGACCTAAGTAGTTAGCTCAGTACCACTATAAAACTGCTATATAATTAAAAGTCATATAGATATCGAACTAAATGATGTTTATGCTTGTTGGGCGGCTGACCAATTATCGTGTCTGAAAAATACTGATGCTTTAGCAATTTGTGAGAGAGTGGAAGACCTGAATGAGACACGCACAGACTTGGGAAGCATGGCGCAAACGTATTGAGGCCTCAGCAGTGGGTTAAACAAAGAAATGATGTAAAGGAAAACAGTTTATGATATAGATGAACGCACGATCTAAAACCTAGATGTTTTCTTAATAAGATACAATCTACATTTCATCAAAACCATCAAATACCAAAGTAAAGTAATTTTCAAAGATAATGTATCAGAAGATATACCGCTATGTAGTACATTAGTTGTATTAAAATTAATGAGCCCATGTTCTGAGCATAGATAGGGTCGGTACTATATTGATTTGTGTCCTACTTCTAGGTGGCTAGGTGCTGCTATATACCTACGTATGTACTACGTATATGTGAGCTCTGACGTCTGCATAAACATATGGGTAGTATAGCGAATAGGTATAATATAGTTGTACGACCAGTATAACTTGGTTGCGCAGTTTGCAAATATGAAGTGCAGATATTTGTGGCATTCGGTATGATTGAATGTCGTTCTTTTTTACATCGTATGCCAAGATATATTAAAAGATCTTTGTGTAGAATGATTGTTAATGCAAGAAAGCTTCATGGTATCAATTATGGAAGAACAAACCGTTGAAAGAATTTGTCTAAAGCAGATCTGAGGAAACTGCTGTACGTACATCTTTGTACCCAACCATATTAGCAATCTCTGCATCTTTCCACTGATATTCTATACAAGTTTTTCAAGCATCTTCCTACACACTTTTTAACATAAGAGAGCCTGCATAACATATTACAGTCTTTGCAAGGATTTACATACTCCCCAGCTTTAGCAGCAGCAAAAAGCTCACGATATTCGCACAGACAGACACAAATATTATTTGAGACGCGATATTCGTGAATTCTAACACGTTACGTATCTAAATATTAATATCAGGCAGCTATTGACATATTTATTGTAGCGACATGCTTTTGCCGCTAATATCTCTTTGATTTTTTCTTTATGTAAATAATATATTGTACCTATTTGTTCAGATTATGTCGTATCTTGTTATATGAATGTGCGCTTAAGTCTAGCCGGTTTGTAATAAAATATTCTAGGTTTCCATTATTATAAATGACGTGTTTTGTCGTCCGCGAGTAATAGGTATTAAATGTAATAACTTAATTTCTTCCCCTAAGGTCACCTCACACAAAAGCTACTTCCTACCTACAAAACACGTATATTTCCACCGACTCCCGTAACAATCAACAGTGGCAAAAAAGCCTAATTTCACAAAACAGTGAACATTATAAAATCGCCTAATAATACACCTGAAAAACCACCCCCACGCGCACACACTCGCAGGGGTGCTAAGACGTGGGTGTGCAGACGGGCCGGGTGCCTGTGTGTGTGGCGGTGGGTGTCGTCTGGG
The DNA here is from genome assembly GCA_905163415.1 of Noctua fimbriata. NCBI lineage: Eukaryota > Metazoa > Arthropoda > Insecta > Lepidoptera > Noctuidae > Noctua > Noctua fimbriata. The sequence continues at coordinate 880,351 of LR990922.1, forward strand.
GGTGAACGGCCTCCCGCCGACCTTCAGACGCGCAGGGTGGGGGCAGGGGGGCTGCCGTCTAGGAAGCTCCCCACAATAGACCAACATTGTAATTAATACATAATGTACCGTTTATGCTCGAGATTTGGGGACTAACGATCGTTATAATGAAATTGGTTGCCCTTTGATTCGCTGACTAGCGGGGAATTTGTAAGATAATTTAAAATTATGACTGAAACGTGCTTGATTAAACGTTGTAAAATGATAGGTGAAGGCGGTGGGGCCAGGTGAAGTGAAACAGGAAGAGAAATCGAAGATTCTTAGACTGATGATAAAAAAGCCCGCCGCCATTTTAGAATATTTTGCCTATACAACATTATTTTTAGTATGTGCGAAACCTGAATATAGTTTGTTCAGAATAAGTAACTGAATCGATTCCAATAATTTTTAAACCATGTTATATTTTGTCCCAAAAATATTAAAAGAAAAGTTACAAGTTGTACACCGAGCGACATTGAGTACCTATAGCAATACTTTCGGAGCTCAAGACGACGATGGAGGCGCGCGCGCGTGGGCGCGCTGCGTGGTGATCACGTTTTTTTGCGGACAACCAGGTAACAGAACAAGCTTATAACTTTGTGATTTTTCATGATACAGTTTTGAAATTTTGTACATAGATTCTTTACATAAAAATACTAGACACGTCTTTCAGGTTTCGCATATACTAAAACTAATGTTGTATAACCCAGGCTTTCAGAATCCATAGCCAAACTTACTGGCATTACAGCACTGCTGATAGTGTGATAATGTATCCTATAAAAGCTCCTCGTTACACGTTACCAAGCTGCCTCTCCCACGCCAAAGGAAGGCTGGAAGGCCGCACAGCAAGCATTTTTAGGTTATTTCGTTAATCGACTGAAGCTAGCAATTAGGTCTAGACCTTATCCTAAACGAGGGTGCCAATTTTTAATTAAACTATCCTTATTCACATATTTGCAGACAAACAATTCTTATCTAGCAGCAAGCGAACTTTGTTCATTGAATATTTTAAAAAGCAATTTTCTTTTAACGCTTTCCCGAGAATATTGTCGATGGCAACTTTTACTTAGTCTATGCTACCAATTAATTTTGTGTTTATTAAGAATTTTTAACTTCTGGTTTTGTTGGCGTTAGCTATATTCTGGAGGTCAGTAAAAGAGGCGAAGTAACACGTGTAACGATTGGCAGGTTGGCGAAACTCTCTAGTGATTTTATCCTAGTTTGAAACCAATAATTATTTATTAATCGGAGCTGTTCAATACAGAAAGCTTATACTTAGTGTCAGATTGATGTCGGGTGGTAACAAGAAACTAGAAGATACCTACATACACCAACTCACGCCTTTTTCTTATGGATAGGCATAAACTACAGACGGTAGTAGACATAAACAAATTGTGGGGGCCATCCATAAATTACGTCACACGAATTTAAATTATATAATAATGTAAACTTACATATTTTAGATTTCGAAATGAGATATCACAAAATTTAGGAGCCCTCCCCCCCCTTTTCACACAGTGTCACACTTCGTCGACCCCCTCACCCCTTAACGTGTGACGTAATTGATGGATGGCCCCTTGTCTATCTATAAAAGTAAATCTTCCTACTTTGACTCAACCTTTTCCGACTTTTGAAACCTGTAAAGACCTAACGACTCAAAGTTCCGTGCTTACCTAGTTAAACATAGTAACTACCCTCATTTCATACAACTAAAACTTACTTAACGTAGGTACACAAGTTCGGGATCGGAAATCATTCCTATTCTTTCGTCGATTCGGAGAAACCAATCCACAGATAAACTAAAGCTGAGAACTGAACTAGTTGCTAATGGTCCTATTAGTATTCCCCTTTTTACTTACGAGGAACCAGGCTACTAGGATGCTTAGGAGGAAATGTTAGAAGTGTTTCCCTTTGAACTTGTTTTACTTTTCGATTGATTTATCTTCTAACAGGAATTGGTCGTCCACACGTTTTATGGCGTTATTTATTAGTTCGAATGTAGTTCAGTTTAGGTGTTTAAATAATATTACACGCAAAGGTTTCTCATGCAAATTAAGAACAAGTACTGATGACCAGGGGGTATTTACGAAGCTTTTCTTAGAAAGCAAAAGGTTATATTTATCCTATCCTGCTAATATTATAAATGCGCAAATTTGTGAGGATGGATGTTTGTTACTCTTTCACGCAAAACGACTAAACAGATTTGGATGAAATTTTGCACACAGATAGTTTATAACCTGGATTAACACATGGGATATTTTTATACCGGTAGTATGATCCCACGGGACAATTATCGACCTCCACGCGGGCGAAGCCGCGGGCACATACTAGTACTAATATAAATAGATGCCGAATGTCACAGCAAGGTTTTGAAGGAAATCTGATTATTCACTTGGGATAAGTATTTTTAGAGTATGGAGTTAGCAAACATATTTCTCAATACAACATCATTGCTTCATCATTTACTTATTTCCCTGCCTACCCACGTACCCACACGAAATCACGTCCTGAAACCTTTTAATATCCTGTTCTAATTTCCTAAAGCATTAAATATTTACGCCGCGGCCCAAACAATGTTCCAAGTTTATTTATCCTGTAATATTTACCCAAGTTCTTAGTTGTTGGCTGAACCCTTCACCCCTAGCAACAGTTCTGCTGTGCTGGTTACGGTTCCGTCGCTATGTTATGTAACAGATAGCTTGAGCTTTACGTAACTCGCGCTACCTATCGCTTATTGGGAATTACTGGGTTGTGTTCCTAGGCTCCTAGTACTCTGCCAATGAATATTAGAAATAGGTTCACTGTGTTCGTTGAAACTTTTGTAACAATCTGAAATTGGATTAGACTTTCCAGATTTTCCAGTCAGAGACTTTGAAAATATAAATGAATTTCGAAATGTATTTATTTTAATTGGAATTTCAGAAAGTTCTGAAGACTATTGACGGGAATAGAAACGTCATTTTATAAAATCAGAATGGTTATGACACCTCATAAGCCTTGTTTAATTCGATCAACTTTTATAAAAAGTCATAATTATGTATTTTTACCAATCAACCAGTTTCTTTATGTCAAAATATTGTTAAACCCTTAGCAACGAAGGCCGGTAACAAGAGCCCTAGTACATAATTACAGAGGCCTGTAATCACAGGAACCAACACCGACTAATAACAGATATTTCGCAGTTGAAGTTGAAGCTGTTTCCATGTAGGTAGCTACAAACGCTCATATATGCCTGCGTATGAAGTATATTCTAGGTATTATAATACTAGCTTATGACCGCGGTTTCGCCTGCGTGGAGTCCGATAATTGTCCCACGGGATAAAAAATATCCTATGTGTTAATCCAGGTTATAAAGTATCTGTGTGCTAAATTTCATCCAAATCCGTTCTCTAGTTTTTGCGTGAAAGAGTAATAAACATCCATCCATCCTCACAAAATTTCGCATTTATAATTTTAATAACATAGGAAGATATACTACCTACCAAATCAGGTATCTTTAATGTTATAGAGATGTAAATCTTTCTAAGGCTTTCTAAACTTAACAGACAGATGTGTTGCTGAGGAGTTTGTTCCACCTCTACTTCTTCTCAGTTAAAACACTAGCAAGTGGTGAGGGCGTGCGTGTTGCGGCCTGTCAAATGAAATGTTGACGTTTAAAATACTGATTCTCATTTTTTGTTGACTGAGTCACCTTTGATTTTAAGAATGTTTCAACAAATGAATCTTGTGTAACAAATATTAGGTAAGGGAAGTAGTCTTATCTCGATTCGGTTTCCTCGTGTTAATTTCGGGTATATACCTACACAATATGGTGTGTTTTGGTGAATTGGCCTTACTAGTGCGTAATTTTGGTCATACTATAAGCTTAGTTTATTTATATCTGGCTGGGTCATAACTTAGCCTAAAATCAACATCATAGTATCATGAATAAGGTAAATATTCAAAAATATAAGGTAAAAGCTCTCTTTGGTCACTGTGATAAGGAAAAATATATAATAGGAAATTGGTAAGAGCAAAAGACCAAGAAATACTTTGAAATATACTTACGGGACCTCGAAATGTATAAGGAAGTCTAAGGGGAGTTTTAAAAAGAAAGTACTCACAAGAAAACTAAGGAGCATCACAGTAGTTACCTCTGTAATGTTAATTTCATTGTAGAATCTCGCAATTGGCTGAAGGGTGTGGTTTTAATTAATTATCTGTATCATTTTATAAAGTGTATGGATGTAGGACAGACGCGGGCTAGCCAGTCAGTGTACGTACTCATTATAAAGAAAAGACGTCTAGCTTGACGTTTACGTCAGTTGTATTGTGTCTGACAATGAGTCATAACAATTTAAGTCATATTATTATAATCATTATAATTCGGTAGGTTTACACACCGTCGCAGATACCCAGAAACATATTGAAATGTTCTGTCTCGCACAGATACTTTTTCACAAAATATTTTAGGACATGTCTAGAATGCCTAGGCTACAAAGCCTAGACCGGGCACCGTTATGTACAACATTATGTACATATATGTACTAACATTTACATAAATTATTATTCCCAAGACTAATTCGTCCTGACCGACCAAGGACGCAACGCCGGGGGACCTGGAAGGACCAACCGCATCAATCACAACTATGAACCTTCAGTCTATATAGTTAGAATACAATATCAAACGAAAATTGTTACGAGTTATCGCCTTATTGATATTGGGACGACTTAGCTTTGAAAGCGAAATTTATACCTGATAGTGCCCTTAAGGAAAACGACAGTTAACTCCATTGCGTAAGGTCTGAATTCAAACGTTTGAATGTTCAGTTTGGAGAGTAAGGGACGGCTGGGTAAGATAGAAAGGGATAGCGATGTCCGTGGTGGTCCGTGACCTATCCTACTGACGAATGTCGAGCCCCGGAACATCGCATTTTAACAAGTAGTCTAGACAGCTGTGCGTGTGTGCGCGGCGGGCGAGTCTGTGTGCGTTCGTCAGATAACGAGATCGTTTCTGTGTGTGCGTGTCTCTCAATAGCTACTGTGTACGTACGGGGCGCTTGTGCGTCTGTGTGTGTAACGTTAAGCATGTCTGATTCCTTACGGTTGGCGCTTCAAGTTTTTACCAAAGGGATATTTATTTGACGTCTTCTAAGACTTTTATCGCTTGTCAAATAGCTAGTTGTAGTGTCTGGGAGCCTGGCCATACATCTCGGGACTTTGTTCTAGAATAGATCCCGGAGGGAGAAGTGTTTCGTAATTGGTCCAAATTAAATATTGTGTTTCTTTTTGTTTGACAATAACATTCGCGCTTTGTTAGGAAAGCGTGTCTGTTGGGACAATTTATTCCTATGAAGTATTCATATAAACTTAGTTATGCCTCAAATTCATTATTACGAACGCACTAACCACACGATAAAGAAGAAGAAGATTATTACGAAATTTGTAACAATGAAACGAACAAAAGGCAAATACACCAACTAATATACCTACGTGCGTAACACGAGGAAAATTAGAAATAAGGAAAAGGACGTGGGCTCAAGGACGTCTGGAATGTTCGACTTGGATACGTAGGCAGTGCAGAGTTGCAGGTTCGATTCCCTCGTCAGGCCTATTTTGTGATCTAACAACTTTTCATATGTGACCCATAATTGATACATTTTAGAAACTCGTAAAAAATGGGGTCTTTAGTTAGTTATAAAATAATTATGCGCAAATATAACCGTAGTCCTTATTTACCAACTAAACTACCCAAACGTGTATTAGAGCACTTGCGATATGAATATATTACCTTTATTTACTTGCCTTCACTACGGCTTGATGGTGACAAGTATGTAACATGGTTTTTTTTTTTGTACTAAATGAGCTTACTCTTGACCTCAATCTAGTCCTGAGGACAGAGATGAGGTCCACGATGGAACGAGCTAACCCAAAAGAAGCTAATGTCGTGAAAGTTTTGTGTAAGATTTTTTCTTTCAGGTTAAGTAAAGGAATGGCATTTATTTCAATTAATGTGATGGGTCTTCGAAAGGTAATGTGAACAAAGAACATTCTTGACTGGTCTAGTGATCCCGTAGGAGCTACTGCTGAGGATTGCCAGGTCGGGCAAAGTGTTATTAGGCTTATTCTCGGTAGTAGCCAGGAGCCTAATATTGTGCCCCGTTGATGGTAATAGGCCATGGGACTTAAACATAACTGACGAAATGTGTGTGTACTATAGCTACATAATTATCTGCCTTATCCTTCAGCGATTACAAGCGGGACGATCTTAAATATACTTACAATTGTTGCTTCAAAAGAATAAGATTTTCCATTCCAATGTTAATAAAGAAAGTAAATTAATTCAAACCCTATTACATGTTTCCGAAGGATAACATTGTTGCTCCAAAGGGCGGGTCCCTTACAGAGCTGACCTTAACAAAGCCTTCTAATTGACGTGAAAGAAAAATAACATGAAAATTAATTAACTGCGGCTCAAAACCCTCACCCTGTAGCAGAAAAAGACAACAGTCTATTATAAACACACACAAGGAACATAAAACCTCATGAACACAGACACACCCCACGATACACACACTGACACCCCCTTTATTCTATACACACACACACTTTTGGGGATGGTTTATGCAATTCGCCCTTGCGGAGGTGGTGCGATGAACTTCGTCCGGGACGTCCGCAACCTTCGCTAAGGTGAAACAAGGGGTGTAGGGGGGTGAGGGGTTGCACCGCCCAGGATGCCCGAAATTAGGGACGGCTTATAGCTATATTTGTGCATACAAGGCTTAGTGGGTGGGGTGGAAAAGTTTTTAGAATTTATCAAAGGGGGTGGTGCATAGGTACGGTATTTTTGGCGTCCATTTTGTTGGTATTGTGTATTCGTATGTATTAAGAAAAACAAAAGTATGCAGTGTGAAGAAAATTTTATGGTAAACTGCGTCAAAATGAAACAGTACAGCAAGATGGTAACAACTATTTCTAATCAACGACAAAAATATTCCAAACACGTTAACACGACTCGAAAACCCCAACTATCTAGACAAAACCTCCAAATTAGTAAAAAAGAAAAAATTAGTCAAACCATTTTTTTCTCAAAATCAAATTTAAATAATGACAAGTCGAGCCATCCCTGCCTACCCCATCCCTGCGTGAACGTGATAATAGTGCCGCCGCTGTCGTTACGCTGATTGTCCCTATTACGCCCGTGATTTTAATAATAGGCGAGTTTCCCGTGGAAAATCACTGGCTGTTATGTAACGGGGGTAGGCAGAAATTGAGGTTCGTCCTCGTTAGGAAGACGCGTGGTTGACAGCCGGATGGGGCTGAGAAATGGGTGTAATTGGTTTTAAGTGTGGTCCTTACAAATTTAATGTACTGGTTCTACATAAGATAATCCCCGAAAGGTTGGGTAGAGGTGTACCTAATAGTACACCCACATTTCGCCAGTTATGTTTAAGTCCCGTGTAATAGGGGGCGAGCGTATTGTCATTACCGGGCACCAGACTCCGTGGCTGCTACTGAGAATTTCCTGATGGAAAAACCCAATGACACTACCCGACCTGGAAATCGAACCCTGGGATCATGCTCAGCAGTCACATATGATAGAGATCAGGCATAAGATAGAAATCAGGGAAAAAACGAACGACATGATGCGACTTATTGCTGTGAAACCGTTAAGTAATGAACATACATACAAATAGTAAAACTGTTACGAAAACCGACTGAAACCTCCTTATTTCGAATTTAGCTAAAACGATTTTAAACGGAAAATTTACTGAATATTAAGAACTGCGAACGGTATAGCGAATCACCCTTCGCCGATGGTACGGTTCGCCGAAATCACTCTTAGTCGACGGTTGGTTCCACGAATAAATCCATCACCGATAGGAATATCTCTCGTCCGTAATTTCATATATTGGTTTCTGTCATACAGGGGGAGGAGCTCGTGGCTAAATAATAACAGCCGCTCGGGCCGATCTTTAGGTTAAGCCGTGCTTGCCTAGGATGGTCTGTGGATGGGTGACCGCCTATTACATACAGAGTTTCCTCCGTGCCTCGGAAAGCACGTTAAGCTGTTGGTCCCGGCTGTCATTTGTAGATCTTTGACAGTCGTTAGGTAGTCAGAGGCCCAAAAAGTCTGACAACCAGTCTTACCAAGGGGTATCGTATTACCCAGTACTAACTGAGTTGTGGAGGTCAGATAGGCAGTCGCTCCATGTAAAATACTGGTACTCAGCTGGAGCCGGTTGGACAGGAAGCCGACCTCAATATAGTTGGGAAAAGGCTAGGCAGATGATGATGGTTTCTGTCATACAGCACCAATACAACCATACTCCTACCACAAATACCTCGTTCATTTATTAGAGAAACTACATAAAGGCTCTCATACACAGCCGCCGGTCGTCCGGTCGTCGGTCCGTAGACCCTCGTAGCGCGTAGCGGCGTAGAGGTGTCCTCTACGCCGCTACGCGCTACGTAGCCGGGTGGAAGGTGACAGGGTACGGCGGGTTCATGAGTTCATGTCTGAAGGGAGGTTGTGAACAACTGGGTGGTGTAAGTACATTTTAGGTTTTGTTTTGTTATAGGAGTGAGGTATATTTTTTTGAGAAAAATAAAACTATTGAAATGCACGTATACTTTTGTTATGTGTACTGAATAGAATAAATTATGGTCTACTAGTTGAATTTTTGCCATTCTTTAATCACTGTCATCACTATCATCATCTGTTGAATGAATTGCTGATATATTGACATAATGAATTACTTTAACGTAGAGAGCAGAGCTGGCCTTACTTCTGACAGATGTACCTGTCTAGTTGATAAATGGGAAACCCTACGGAAGTAAAGGGTTTTAAATTATTTGTTTGATATCAAAAGATCAATAGTTTACATGCATCATATATAGGGTTAGCTTATGTCCGCGGCTTCGCTCGCGTGAAGTTCGGTAACTGTTCCACGGGATCATACTACCGGTATAAAAAGTTCTATATATATTAATCCAGGTTATAAACTATCTATGTGCCAAATTTCATCCAAATCCGTTCAGCAGTTTTCGCTTGAAAGAGTAACAAACATCCATCCATCCTCACGAACTTTCGCATTTATATTATTAGTAAGAAGTAAGATTAACGATGTTCGTAAACACATCTGGTGTCAAGCCAAAATAAAAATTATGTAAAAAGGAAAAACTTCGCCACATAATAATCTCATAAATTGCAGCATCCAAAGCTACATAATACGACCACAGTCTACAGCAGTGCGGAGAGGACGTTGTGGAAGGCTAGAACGGGCGGCGCGTCCTTCCGAGGGCGGGCGGCGACCCGGCGCAGGCTGTGCCGCCGTCCCTTTGATCCTGAGCATTTGGGCTATTAGTATTTTGTCATGGTATTGTCAGCATTATTATTTTTGGTAAAATAACATCTTATAGACACAAGTTAGACCATATGTTGCGGGTTTGTTCGTGTGTCAAGATTTTGATTTTCCGTGACTTATACTTACTTATATAGGGTGACTGGTAATTAGTGACCGATACTTAAACACGTGATTGTACTCACGATAACAAACAACATTCCCAAAGATTTTTTTTTATACTCATTCACTTTTATCACAATAACACAGCTGCAGCTTTTGACCTATCAGCTGTTAACCGCGTGACGCGCTGCTGTCTGATTACTATCGTCCCGTGCAACAGTGGGTAGGCAGAGCACCCGCGCTCCTCGCAAGCCCGCTCCGTAAGTTTTATTGTGATAAAAGTGAATGAGTTAAAAAAAAAAAATTGTTTGGGAAAGTTGTTTGTTATCATGAGTACAATCACGTGTTTAAGTATCGATTACTAATTACCAGTCACCTTTAGACTTCTTAGGAACAACAGATTTCTTAGAAAGTGTTAACTTATCCTCAGACAAATATGTATGTAAGAACAACACTTCGCTGAGTTAGCTGGTGAAACCTAACTATACAAATCGCGTGTTTGATTATAATGTTACCCAGCCCCGCTTCACTCTGGTGCATGGTGGCAAAGTGTCAAAGTTTCTGCATTTCTTCGTTTACTCTAAGTTACATACTATTTTTATAAATAAACTTTTTGAAATAAACACTCTAAATGATGGTGAAGACCGCATCAATATACTTTAAACGATTTAAGCGCTCACACAGATAGACGAGCACACATAATATTTTAAATGAAGTGACATAACATTTGAAAAGAAAAAACTAAACTAGCACTCACATTATTAAAACATTATTCAACAAAAATACTCCGCCACCCAAACTTATTTTAAAGTTGCAGCATCAAAAGTAGACATAACAGCCGTCTGTCTGTTAGTGGAAGGCTAGGGCGGGCGGCGCGTCCTTCCGAGGGCGGGCGGCGACCCGGGGGCCACTGGACGCGCGTCCCTTTGATCTTAAGGCTCTATAACAGTCATTACTGACAGGTTTAGTATTCACTGTTTCTTGATTGGGTTAAGGTAATAGTGAGCATTTTCAATAATTAATTCCAAAACATCACGCCTTATGTTCTGAGGGCATACGCAGGGGTGTATTATACATTACGGCATTTATGTAAGTCCCAAGTAAGAACTTATTGTAAAATGTGTCAGTTAGTGCAAAATTCGACGACAGGCTGCTATTGAGACGTTCCTATTGGATAACATATTTTCCGTCAAATCGAACCCAAGGAACTTAAGCTTAGCAGCAAATTCTCTGACAACTGAACCGATTTCGGAATTTAGAGCTACGGTGCCATCGTGAACTGGGTTAGGAAATATAAGCTTATTATCGCTGCAGTACTTTTAAGTGACATAAATTCCGAGTTCCTGGCAGGAAAAGCCGCGTCTATAGTTAGTTTTCAATAATTAATTACTAGACACGTCTAATACTACTTCAATATTTGCATAGGTATCTATTTTCCTTGAAATGCTAAGCAGAGGTATGTACAACATAAAATTTCGTCAGTAATTACAAGTTAGCTATATATTAATTAATCAGTTCATACTAGGTAATTACGTTAATCAAGCGCGGTGCTTCAAGTCTACATTCTAGAAATCTAAGAAGACAGATTTTCTAGGAACTCATGTCTTGGTACACATACATATAATTATCTTGCTGCTTTGAGCTGTCTTGAAATGGAAAATTAAATTGGTTAATTATTTATCTTTAATGACTTTACGCTTAATTACGTGTGTGTTTTTATTACGCTGTATTTGCTCTCAAAATGAATAGGCAGAAACGATGATTTAAAGTGTCACAAACAGGGCATACTTTAATAAATAGTACATTACGAAAAGCGCTCTTATTGAAACTACATAAATGCGCTGTCAATGTGTAATTGCAACACGTGCTGTGCTTGTACACAGTTTCAATTGTATACCATGACTGTAACATAGATTTACACCCGTAACTATGAACAAGTCAGAGTGATTATTTAACTTAAAATACGATTTTTATTCCGTAGTTGAGTAATTGCTTGAAGTTAGAACTATCAAAGTTAGAATTTTTTGGCTTTTTTTGACGGTTGTTACTTTATTCAAATTCTTGTCTATTGCAAAAAATGGTTGCATAATGGTTCCATAGATTGACTTGACCAGGGTTAGACCTCTTTTGCCTCGATGTGTTATATTACATTGTAGTATTTACGGAGTAAGGGTGACCAAAGGGTATATGGTGTCAGAATGTATGAATTCAGTAGTATCACAATGTCCTTTGTACCGTGTATGAGAGAAAAATACAGTATAAGAACTAAGTAAAAAATACTAAGGCAGACGTTCAACATGTTTAGCCTAGTTTTGTGAAAGTCATGTTCTATGTGGTGGTTACCAAAACACAAAAAAATGTATTAAAAAAAATTCAAGCCAGACTCGACTGTCACATAACATAATAAATACTTGTTACACTATTAATATCTTTAGTAAACAAGTACCTAACGCAGGTCGTACTCAGCCGGGACAAGTGGAAGCTAGGGCGGGCGGCGCGTCCTTCCTAGGGCGGGCGGCGACCCGCGCCTATCTGAAGCCGTAAGTTTTTAGGGGAGACATGGTATTCATGTTGTTTTGTTTTTTACATGAGGGGTGATTTTCAAAATAGGGGCGTGGTTGAATGTCTGTAGGAGTATGGTGAAGTAAATAGGGCTACTTAGATTGCTGTAATAATTTTAGTTAAATGTTTTGTTTTCTCGGCATAGTTTGTTTGAGTCACTATTCGTTTGACGTCTAACTGATTTGCTTCAAATTTTTTCTAGAAGCGTGATATTTACTACCTTTGAGAGTAACGAAAACAAAAAGTGAAATAGCGCCACAAGTTTGACAGGAAAACAACAACCGCTGATGTAGCTCGCCGAGTTTACAATATAAAATTATTTGTAGCGAAGCAGGGAAAAACTGGTAAGTAGCTGGCGAAATGTAGGTGTTCTATACGCAGCTACACCTTTGCCATACCCATCAAGGCCTATAACCGTGATGTTATGTTAAAAACTGAGTTAACTGCATTATTATTAGTTACCTCACTTCTGATAACCCTACTGAAATATTCTCCAACAGAATCCAGACAGACGAGCACCTACACCACCCAAGGTCCGGTCGGAAGGCAAGGACGCGGCGTCCTGCCGACTCGTGCAGGTCGACGCACCCAGACGTAACCTGCAACGCACAGCCTGCACGGAACCCTACGGCTTGCCAGCAGAGTGGAGCGAGCTAAGCTATAAAACTAAACTAATATAAATATACGTTGCTTAGCTTGTTTCGGCTAAGCAGTATTACTGTCACTGTTGCAACTAGCAAACTAAAAACCGGCTAAGCGCGAGTTGGACTTGCGCATGAAGGTTCCGTACCATCGTAGTAGGGAACCCCTTTTTTTGTTATAGCGGCAGCAGAAATACACATTCTGCGAAAATTTCAACAGTCTACCTATTACGGATCATGAGATACCCGCTGACAGACAGACGGACAGCGGAGGCTTAGTAATAGGGTCCCGTTAGATAGATGATAGACGTGGAAACATTGTTCTAACTTGGCGTAAGTAATGTTTATTTATCGGCCTATGTGTCTAATATAACACTAGAAACGGGATATTAAACATGGTAAATATCCCGTTTCTAGTGTTAATGATTATGTGGCTAATGGTGCACTTTCTGCGTATAGTTATTTAACACTAAAGCTACGACAAACCACACCATGAAAATCAAACGATCCTATTGAGTGACCAGCTCTAGCCAGTGGTTTTGTTCGCTGTAAATTCCCAATCCTTTGGAAACTTCAAAAAATACGACGTTAAACGATTAAGAGTCAGTAAATGAGTCAGGAGTCATCCATCGCTCAGCTTAGCATATCTGTAGTGGAAAGCCAGCTTCACAGAGGTCTGGGCGGGCGGGCTTCTCGTCTGTAGGAAGGCAAGGGCGGGCGGCGCGTCCTGAGGTTCGTCGAACGGTAATAGTACATAATGCCTGCATTCGTGGCTGGTTATCTTGAGACTCGTAATATGATGTGGCGGACGGTATACGTTTTGTTACAGGGTTTGCTTGTGTTTTGAGGATTATTTTTTGTTTGATTATGTTATGGATTGGTTTTGTAATTCGCGTAAGTCTGTATAGAGGTAGATGGAAGAGGTGAGTTGTCGTAATAATTAAGATTTTGTTTGAAGTGTTTCAAACTACCCTATTTTATATCCATTTGAGACCCGGAACTAGGAATTAAATACCGGAAACAGAAGCATTTTTTCCGGAACACTGAATTTTATTGACGGCTTTCCGTACTTCATAGGTATTTCAAGCTAACTGAAAACATTACGCAGAACTAAGGCGGAAAATACATATAGGGACTCAAAACTTATTACATTCAATAACATTACACTACTGATAAAACAAATCTCACATTCGGCACAAACAGCACAGTAAATTCCTATGACATTAACATAAATAAAGTACTCGTAACATCCCCAGTGCTGGTTCAACCTTCCCCGCTGTACCCGGCGCGGCCCGGGAGGGTAGCGCGACGCATTCGACCTCTAGACTGCAGTGTCGATGCCCCGGCCGGTAACAACGAAAAAATTAGGTGACTTCAAGGGGATGTTGCAGAAGGGATGAGAAACGTTTGTCTGGTTTATGTAATGGGGTGTAAGCAGGGGTAGGAAAAATACGTATTTAATTGTTTAAGTGTCATCGTAATTGTTTCAAAATGTTTATGAAATAAAGTTAGTTTCGGTGCCGGTAGAAAAGGTATGTTCTTTAAAAAAGACTCAAAACATGTAGCAACTACTGAACACAATTTTAAAATTAATGTAAAGAAAATAGTTCATAAGAATTGATAACTTTTATAGCCAGACTAGTGTAAGTATGAATCAGTGGAGACAACTGTAAGAAATACTATTGTTTTCTATTATTTATTTATGCTGATATTTTGTTTTCAAGATATGTATTACGATTTTTCTTTTGTTCATGTACGTAATCAAGAGGGTGAATTCATTAATTTACTAACAAACAAAACACCCTAAACCGGGTCTAGAACCAATGATAGTTTGAAAAAGATTTCGTTTTATGGTGTACTAATAGGTACTCCTCTGCCTAACCCTTCGGGGATTACAGGCGTGATGTTATTTATTTCCTTTTGTAATGAAGCTGAGGAATAAGGAAGGAATTCTGAAAATTCATTCCCTGAAGACACTGAAAGTTAGTATCCAAGTTTCTCGTTTCTCCTGGCTGATGGGAAATCCTAGCACGGCACACGGTTTGTTATCGAATAACTACATCGATGTGTCATTACATTAAGTCCATTTTTACAAGTAAATAACGCAAAGTAAACATTGGTTTTGCATAATGATTCACTACTGTATGCCGTAGATTAATATTTATGATGTAACTTAATAAAATGACGATGTCCAACTCGATAATAAATTAAACACACTCGAATATTTTCGTGAGCACACAAATATTGAAAGTTAATGACATGTGTCATTAAGACTGTATTTATTAATGAGCGGTACATTGTAAACCGAGTATATAATTGTATGCGCTGCGCGTAATATATGCACATTCATTAATATTATTTTCTTTTAGTATGTTCAGTACATTTATATTTTACTGTTTTATTTATTCTGCAAATATAATTAGTGAAATGAGCGTAGTCAAGGTTTTAAATCGTTATAACAACACTAGGTGCCTAGTAACACTTGAGATACTACCTGTACACAAGGTGAATAGACAAAATCAAGCCAGATTTTTTTGCAAGAAGATAAAATCATCACAACATTATTATCTTCGGATGACATTGTTCCATTACTAAGATGATTTCATGAATAAAAAAAATAGTTTGTTATTAAACAAAGTTATTATTACTCATCAAAATAATTTCATAACTTAATTAATTATTTCAAAGGTCTCTATTTCATCAGCATTATCTTAACAACATTGCTTCAGATAAGGAGCTATATAAAACCCGTTTATTTTTGTCTGGCATGGAAAATCCCGCACCCTCTTTCGCTTGTTTTCCCTCCATTAGCACGAGACACCACAAGAAGCCTACTAATGTCGAAAAGGTTTAAGGGCACGTAAAAACGCCCTTCAGACGAACAGGCCGTTACCCTGGGGGCGCCCTTCAGCGCCTGTCCGCGTGTGCGTCAGATGCACTTGTCACGAACGAGGGAACTTTGTTCTTGTGTACGTTGGTTAGTCGCGTCTGTGTGCGATCATGAGTCGCACACAAACGCACACACTATGCGTATTGAACAGCGTGACGATGAGAATTTGGTAGGTGTCTCTGTGTGCGAGAGAAATGTATTTGATCATCGTTACTAGAATTATCTAAGTGGTAGTGCAATATGTTTGAGCGATACGAGCCGAGGTGTGGTTTATTTTGATAAGTGATAAACTTTGACTTTTGATTGATTATCACTTTTTTTGTTGGTTTCC
This sequence comes from Noctua fimbriata, assembly GCA_905163415.1. Classification (NCBI taxonomy): domain Eukaryota; kingdom Metazoa; phylum Arthropoda; class Insecta; order Lepidoptera; family Noctuidae; genus Noctua; species Noctua fimbriata. The sequence goes on from LR990922.1 coordinate 896,239, forward strand.
CAATATGTTGCAATTGATCTTGAACTATTTATGACATTTATTTTTAGCATTTACTTGTTCTAAAAGCGTTCCGCGATAAAAATGGCAATCAAGAAAACGATATTTTTTTAAATACCTGCCATGGGATCATATAGATAGTCAATATAATTACCAAGGCCAGGGACAACCGAATCTAGGTCTCTAAGACCGAAGTAGATTTCATGTATAAATGTGACAAAAATTTTGCAGACACACTCCGATTGTGGAACGTCTGCAGATGACCTTAGCAGGTGGAGGTGCGTGTTCGAGCACATTAATGTGCTGTGGTCGCGATTACCTATATTATTTTTATCCATTATAGTATTCTTACGCTGTGGACTACCATCGTCATCGTACGTGGAATTCGGACTACTATACGTGTAAATTCTGACCATCCTAAGATTATCTGACAGAAATATGTAGCTGAGAGTGTTGAGACCAAGGATTTAGCTCGTCACACAACACACACGCACGTTATATCACGCTAAAAGTGTCAATATTGAGAGGAGGGGAGCTCCCACTTCCCGTATATGGCGTTTCCATGGCAGCATGCGAGATTGAGTGTGAGGTCTCAAAACAAATTAGTGTTTTTTTAATCAATGCTCAATGCTCGTGCCTTCTCTGCACGAGAAGAGGCCTTTGTCCAGAAGTGGGACAGTAATGGGCTGGTAAAAAATAACTAAGTAAGTTGTTTGTTTTGTATACGGTGTGAAATAAAAGGTGTTCTATCTATGTTTTCATTAATTTATCAGTGATTACAAGCATGTGGCAGTAACCTCGGACTTCATCAACGCTTCACTTGCAATTAATTGAACGTCTTCATTCTAGGAGTGCTTGTTGCGAGCCTTGATTCTATTACTGAAATATGCTTTTATTTATTTGTTAAATGGCAGCCTTGCTAAGCGTAACTTTTGAAAAGTGTCCCATTTTGTCGGGTAGTGTGGTGTGGTTTTAAGGAAATCTCTCGCCGACTGGTTGACACTTCGCGTGACCAGAGGGCTGGCTCTTTCTTTGGCCAAAGAATTAGCATTGCCATTCGGCGTGGCAATGCTGCCAGTCTTCTGGGCACGTTTCCAGATGACAGCGATGCGGAGGAGTACTTTGACGCCTAAGTGTCCTATTGTCGTCGTTGTTTGTATGTTTATTTTTGCTTACATTTAGTCTTATTTTTATCATTACTTTAGTTCTATTCGCAGTCTGTATATAATGAGGTCCATAGGTTTAATAAAATGTAAATGGAGTTTAAGTTCCAAGATGATTCCTTAACGATCTCTACAGTTACAGACTAGCCCCATTTTATCTGTGGTTGAACACGTAACGGTAGTATTAAAATCATGTTGGTGTATGGTAATATCATGTCAAACTTATGCAAAACGTACTAGACTGCAAGCCCTCTGACTCAACATGAATTTCAAAATGCAAACATTCCTAGACAAAACGCTACAACCTCAAGTAAATTCCGTCAAGCTCCATCACTAACTCATCACTAAAAATAAAACGTCATCAGATAAAGAGATTCAGCGAAGACTCACAAGCAAGCGGAGGCGTTTAAAGTTATTATCTATGCGGCCGACCTCAGTCGGGTATCGAACCCGCGGCAACTGGGTCAATGCAGCACGCGATGTCATACTCTGTCGCTGACTTGGCGACGCGGAGCTACGAACTGAAGGTGACGACGATGATAAATAAATTAAACGTAGAACGTTTTCAACGGTTAGGAACTAACATTTTTAAACGAACATTCTAAACTCAAATGATTTAAAAAAATATATATTTTGACAGGTAGTTTTTTAAGAAAAGAATGTGATAAAACCTTTTTTTCTAAAAATATATTTACATTGGTAGTTTTAGAAAAAAGGTTTTTCTGTTGAAAATATTTGTTTCGTCGTTTTTTTGTTGTAAGAAGAATGTTGCGTAGTTTAGGTGTTATTATTTGTTTATGATTGTTAGCGTAAATATTTGAATAGTATTCGTTAGTTGTAGTATTGTGAAACATATGCTACACTGTAGAATGTTTTTTGAAGCAATTTTCTAGTAAATTCATTAGATTTGCGGTTGGTGAAACAGACAATAATAAATCATAATGGTAAGATTTCAAAAGGTTGTAAAGACCTTGGGTTTTTAAAGTTGCTAAAAACGCTAATCTTTAGATCTGCAAAAGGTTTCATTTTTGGGTCTAAAACGAGAATATATTAAACCTTCTTAGACGTAAAAGAGTTATTTAGCACGTCCCACAAACACCAATAAAGATATAGATCAATAAAGCGCGTAGATCGCGATAAGATGTATCAGGAAGCGACTCTTGCGCACGGCATTAGAGAATGGAGTCAAGGCTCCGTGCTGCGCGCCAGATTATTGCGAGAGGAGCCGCGGTATGGACGCGTATGCTGATGTCATCAGTATGTCGGCACTCATTAAAATTAGGAATGGTCTGAGATAATTTAGGAAGAAAAATATTAGTTACCCTCTTATGGATTTGTTTGTGTGTGGGTAGAAGAAAACTGTTTAATAACCTTAGCTATTAAAACATGCCGTCCTTATTAGAATAATGTAGGTGTAGGTAAGCAAAACATGTTGTTACTAGTATCAGTGTCTGAAAAGGTTAGTTCAAATTCAGCTTATGATTTAATGTAGTATTTATTACCTAATATTTATGCGTCACTGTGGCAACACTTAGTTTCACCCTTGGCCTATTCCAATATTGGAAAACTAGAGCTAGAACATAGTGCTCATTGGTGGGAAATCTTAATTTTCTGTTTCCAGTAGTGAACACCTACATTCGTTATGCAACTACCAAGTCCTACGAAGTTATAATTTAACAGCTATATTGTCTCATCCTTCCATTTATGGCTCTTTGTTTTTCGCCTTTTATATCGCGGAGGAAAACACAGGCCCAAGAGGAGTTAATGGCAACAATTACTTATATAACAAGTGGATAACGGAGTGCAATCAGTGCTCGGTTAGCGGGCTCGATATGACGCAGGTTCGCGTAATCGTCGCATGATGGGAGGCTCGGCTAGTGAGATTGGAAGTATTCTAGCCTTTTGCGTGATGACTGCGATTTTATGATCCTATAATTGAACTGTTAGGTTAAAAGCTAATTGTAGTTTTACTGAGAAGTAATCTGTTTAGTTATAAACGGTTGATTGTGAATAGATAGAATTATATACGGATTTTTTGTCCTTATTTTAATACTCGCTAGTATGAGAAACCGGACACCGGACATCGGACTATGACAGATAATGTACTGAAAGATCTGTCCAAGTCCGCTATCCAGCAGACAGTCCGCTTGATTTTAATGCACCTTAACTGCAAGGCAAGTGTGAACTAGTTTTCATGAATTGGGGCACACAAACTATCAACATTTTGTAGGAATCATAATAATTATATAATTATACACAAATCTTAAAATAGAGCTAAAATATTTTCAGAATAAAAATTTTCCCAGCATTAATCATCTGTTAGTTGACGTAATCACTCGTACCAAAATTAGGTATTACAATTCCGAAAACTTGCAATTTAAATTCAAGTGGATTCACCCAAATGCAATTTACATTCGTTTTGAAAATATGAACAACAATTTTGATGTCAAACCGTTCTTGAAATTCATTGTATTGTGAAGTAATCGCAAAATAAGATCGAGTGCTTGACGTTCAAGTACTAGGGCACCACGCGTCAAGAGGAGCTTGGAAAGTATATTTGACAGAAACTATATGAAATTGGTGCAGCCTCGAGTACTAGGGCAGCATAATATATATGTAGATAAGTAGCTAGGAAAATATGTTGTGAAAATGTATGAAAATTATCCAGCCTTGCTGAACACGACACTTGATCTGATTTGTAATTGTTTTTGAAGAATTGATTGCTAGTGGGCTTGACTTTGTGCGAAAATAGAACGCAAGGCAAAATGCTCTACTTCCCCGCAGTTTATGCGCGAAAATACAGATGCAGTAAGAAAATTTGTTTCTTCTAACTATACAGTGAATTAAGAAAAATTAAGTAGGTATCTATTGCTGTGGTGTATTGTATGCATTTGATTAAAGCAATGAACTTTATAACTAGATATTTAGATATAGACCTTCGACATCAAAATTGAAAAAACTAACTCATATTTTCATTTCTCATATGATCATTTAGTACCAAACTACAATAGATTGAAGCCTAACATTATTATCTATTGAAAACCTCTCGACCTATTTATTTTCTAATACCCTTAAAAAACTACAATTCGCGACTATTATTCTTTCCTATTCACCGAAAAATAATACTAACGTATAAAAATTAAAAATAAACAGTAGCTACCCACCCGCCCACTGCGTCTCCCTGCTCCCTTTCGAGAACAGTCTGGTTGCCATGGCAACCGGTCTAGACTCCTTGTTACCTAGCCTAGATAATCGTCTGAATTACATATTGCCTGTAGGCGTTACAGCAGTATCGGCGGAGTAGCAAACGTTATATACATTTTGGGGATATGTTTTGAAGGTATATAAGTGTGTTTATATTGGAAGTATCTAGAATTTGGGAACCAGCAAGGCTATGTATTTGTTGTCGATTGCTACCTTAAGTTTACTCAAAACAAGAGCAAATATTTAAACGTTTCTTAGACTGAAAAACATGTACATGAAAATAAATGATAAACAAGAAATTAAAAGGCTTCAGCAAAAAAACTCTTCAACAGTTTTCGTAATTTCTGACGAAAAATTTGTTAAAACCCCCTACCTACTAAATATGACTGTTTGAGATAAACTATGAGATAACCAACATTTATTGAAAATTGAGTAGGGTACCTGTCCGGCTGCCCCTAAATATATTGTAATATTAAATAGAATTGCTTAGTACTTACATATTTAACCCTTAACTCCGAATCAATTGATAGACAGGTCTTTAATTCCTGGAGAATATTTTAGGAAAATAATCCATACTTCTATATTTATATTATAGTCTGTCTCACTTTCTGTTACTTTACTAACTTAACGGCGACATATATGTCCTAGGCTAACACATAATACAAGATTTTTTTTAAAACGTTACCCCACACTAGGAATTTAGTAGTATATTCCAGTTGGACAGTTTTCGACATCCACGCGGGCGAAGTCGCGGGAATTAGCCACTCATTAAAAACACGTGTTTGGGGTCGTGGGCAGTCGGCAAGCTCTACATCTGACACACATAGGTTGGTTTATGTTGTGTCTGTCTATGTAAAGTTGTGCCGTTCTCGGAAACGGGAAAGGCAGACGGCCCGGCATTCGGCCGGGTCGGGATAACAATGGACGCCTTGTCGCATGTCATTGCCAAGGTCGGCCTTCTAATAATTATGTGTAGTAACACATGTAGATTATATGTAGCTATACGTCGGTGGTGTGAGTGTTGAGAGTGTAATTTGTACAGAAACTGAACTAGCGCCTTCTGGCGACAACCAAGGTTACTTTAATGCCATCGAGTAGGTACGTTATGTCAGTGATCAAAAGTAACACTAGGCCCACTGATGCTTTCCTTAAGCAATTCACAGATTGTACAGTCAATGAAACAGTCAAGCTATTTCACAACAGGAGTGGGGCCATTCTAGCCGATATTTAAAATTTCTAGCTTGTACCTCGCTTTTTTAACATGGAAACTGAGAGCTACAAATGAACGTGTTATTTCAAAACTTGCCAGAATTTCGTTAATGGCATCTGTAGGTAACACATAGCCCTTAACAACGATGTTAAGTGCCTAGCTAGACAAAATGTCAATTCCAAGAAATGAATAGACACAAAAACCTTAATATGATGACATAGGTAATATCGTACAAAGAAATCACACAATAATAAGTCTACCTGTCTAAATAGGCACTTATTTATCTACAATTTTCGTCTTAACACGTAGTTGGTAAAATCGCCTGAAAGTCTGGTCACCAGTTTTTACAAGGGGTGTCGTTACCCACTAACTGAGTTGTGGAGGTCAGATAGGCAGTTGCTCCATGTTAATTACTGGTTCAGCTGCGTTCGGTTAGACTGGAAGTCTACCCTAAAACCTAAAACGTTAGGCGTTACATATTACCGAGTGGCTAGTTTGCGTGTCAAGTCAGACAGATAATCACTAAATAATTAATCGAATGCATTGTGTCGGTGGGAACCACGGCGATGTGTGGTGAATAATCGATCTAATTCCATCGATCACCACCGTGTTGTAACGCCATAATCGATGTGGAGCATGTTAGACATGCGCGACAGCTAATGTAGGTTCTAAATAAGCACTAAACATAAATTAAAACGTAACTTATCCTCGTTTTCAGTAACAATAATTGACACCTAAACGAATGCCCAAACATTATTGCTCTGTTAGAATGTCAGCTCTCGGCGCTGAGGAAAGCGTTGACAATCGAAAAAGGAGCTTTTGTTTAGGCAATAAATTATGTGTAGCCTTAGTTAAACAAGTATAAAAACGGTCGTCTGTACGTCAAACGATTAATAGAAATTCATTGATGTTTATCATCACTCTAGTATTAAATAGTTTGAGTACTAGTCAAAGGTACAAATAAAATATAAGCACTTAATATTGGACAATACAAAGACGTTAGAAGTAACAATACATACATTTCCCTCGCAACCCTATTTCAAATCGATATAACAGTAGTAATGAGAAAATTCCCGGGATTCCACAAACTTGTGTCGGGACTCGGGAGAACGTTTCTATCCGACGTTAATACATATTGTTGGCAGACAGACTGGAAGTAAAGCTGATAGAATTTGATAATAGGGTAATATGGCGCAGGCCTCCACCGCTTTGACGCATACCCACTAATATTATAAATGCGAAAGTAACTTTGTCTGAATGTGCTTCAGTCTGTCTGTTACCTTTTCACCCCTTAATTGTTTCATTAGCCGACGGTTTTCGATAAATCTTGGCATATGGGTGAACCATAACCTAGGTTAGAATATGGGATACTTTTTGTCTCTGTGGTATGATCACGTGGGATAATTTCCTAACTCGATCTCAGACGAAACCGAAACGTGGGCAGAAGCTAGCTTTTATAAATCGGTGCAATCGTGTGGAGGAGGACGGCTAAGAAAATGTCTGCATACCAACTTATTATCTTCTCAACTCTTCAACTGTTTTGTTTCCAACAGGGAAGATTCTGTTTTCCACGTGTCTTGTCTTAAGTCGAGGCTTTGACACATATTTTGACAGCGTAGAAACAGCAAGTTATAAATACATTTCAAATCAGTGGTGGTGTCAGTAATAATAATAAAAGATATAACTTTTATTTTACACGTGTAAAAGATAAGTTATATCTTTTCTCATGGTTGAGCTCCTTAGCCCGAGCAAGTCTTCAAAGGAAGTATATTTTATATGACGTTGAAAAAGCTCAGGTATTTCTTTCATATAAGTCTATTTATAAAATGCAGCAGTGGTCAGTCTATTTTTCCGTTAGTGCGCTTAACACTGACTTCTTGGTTAGGTTTTAAATTACTGTATAATTATTTAGATGAAATAGGGCCTGAGCTGTTTTGAATAAATACTAACACAGGTTGTCAGTCCATCGTCCGCTAGGAGATCAACCTATTTCTCTAACTTCATTTATACTACTTATGCGTAATGATAAGAGCTTTCACTCTGATTGACGTGAGGGCTCATTCAATTGACATTCATTAGTCTTTGACCTCCCGGAATTAGTTCGCGTTGATTTTTTGTAACTAGTGTGTAAAAACTCAGAGCCATAAATAGTTTACATGGTAATACTGGTTTATGGAAACAACCTATTATTACTTTCAATCATCTGATATAATATCACACCAGTAATACGCGAAGGGTTAGTCAGAACTATAGCTAAGGTACATCCACATCTCGCTCGTTATGTTTATGTCTTATGTGATAGGGGGACAGCTTTTGCCATCAACCAGGAATGTAGACTTCGGGATGATACTTAGAAATCCCTGATGAAACTTTGCTTGATCTGGGAATCAAACCCAAGACATCGTGCTTAGCAGTAGCGCTTGCAACCACTAGACCAACGGGGCAGTTAGTCATTCGCTAATGTCGTTTACGATGTACCACAAAAGAATGTGCTAGAATGAATAAAAAGCTTCTGCCTACGTTTCTCATAAATAAACATAATTTTGGATGAACTTTAGACTCACTTTCAAAACTGCTAATTGAAATTAATGTAATACTTTGAAAAAAAAAATCATCTCCTTTGCAAAGTATAAAGGTACCTTTCCTCGACAGTTCGTTACATAAGACACATATTTACTTATAGCCTTTCCTCCGGGGCTGAGGGCTGAGGGTAGACAAAACTTCCCATCATCATTACTGCGGTCTGGATTTAATCTGTCGCTCGACAGACATCCTCACCTCATTTACACGACGATTTGAAATCTTACTTTTATGTGTGAAATAGTAAAGTGAGACAATAGAATCATTATTATGAAGGCTAAGCTGAACATATTTCCCTGTGACCGCTAGTATTGATAGTCAAAGGCAGTTACCACAATCACTACGCCATAGCAGAAAATGAATGATTGCAGCTATTGGGAAGAAGGACACAGCCAAAATAAATTCCGTAGCCAAGATACTTAGGGAAAAGAAATCGTATTTCTCTAGCCTGTAACTGTACATCAAATGGCTGCGTACAGACAAACCACTAGAAAATTCTAGGTCTTACATTAGTCCCGAAGCGGGTTTCAAACCAACAACCTAGAAATCGGACGCTTCGCGATTGCGCCACAGCGTCAGTATCAGCTACTAGCTAGACATACTAATCAGGTTGTAGTAGTAACCTAGGCTAACCAACCATAGACGAATAGGAACCATTATTGTTTGTTGAGAGCAGCGGCGGCGGCCCAGTGGTCGTGACTTCAAACCCTAGCAGATTGCCAGACTTCAATTTTTGTTATTTATTTCATCATCACTGCTCTCAAAACAGGAAAAGTAATGAGTAGTAACGTGAAAATATAACAAGCAATTCATGTCCTAGGACCAAAAAGTCTGAGCCATAAAGACAGCGTCTTGGATTACGGCTCACTCCATATGAGAGGAGGCTTGATGCCCAGTACTGGGAACGTTACAGGCTAAATCATACTAGGCTTATGCCACAAAACGATGCAAGAAGGCTCCTTTGGCTAACATAGGCCTACAATTTCTGACGAACATTAAATATGATCTCATAATGATGGTAACGATTGTGAGGTAGAACCTCATGTCTTCCTGACAACAAACTAAAGAACACTTTATATTCTGCGCACACGCATCGTTCGTTACCCGCGGGTGAGATGCCAAATACAAGCAGCTTTTGGTGTGACCGCCAATACAGTATGGCGGACCATTCATATTTATGTTAATTTTATTTTAAATATGGATAAACAAAGGTCGTTCATTGATTGAGTTAGGTAACCGTTTCTTGGTAAGAGTGTTTTTAAGACGGGATATCTTGAATCTTCTCAAAATTAGAAGTTTTTTTTTCTTTAGTATAGCAACAGTAATTTATCCATGCCTAATAGCTCTGGCTTGCTTTTGAAGATTTATTTATTTTGTAAGTAGCATGTTGCATGCTGCATCCCAACTTGGATATTTTTTGCACATTTAAAACTATGCATAACGTTTTTTCTTAAAATACCGCGTCAATATACCATGTTACAGCCATGCTTACTTTTTATTTTGGTCTCAAAGGACCAAACTAAACTGTGTCAAACTCTGTTCCGTAGTTTCGCCACAAAAGTGTTTAGTTCTAAAAACATCCTGTTGCGTAGTGTGTGTTACACCGTGGCGATACATTTTCGTAATCTCGGTTCTTTTCAGTCGCTATTTCAGTTTGTGTAACTGAACTTCATGAGGCTTCCCGGCCACCTCGTGACTTGAGAATGTTTCTCAATAACTTACGGACTATGTTGAACCACATAAATAGAAACAGTATTTCATTAAAAAAAATTAAAAGTATTTTATAACTATTTCTTCATCAAAACTAGGGATGCATCGATACGCACTACAGCCGATACGATACCGATAAGTACGGATATTTATAAAAACGTATCGCCGATACCGATACAGACAGTTAGGATTCAAAGAAAGCTATAAAAAGCTGTGGCTTTAGAAACAGACAAAATTACTCATACTTATATAATATTTATTTGGAAATGATAATTGATAACAGATTAGAAGACAAAACTTAATAATTAAAATTCACAATTATGAGATTTTTATTCAGGAAACGCAACATTCTTAGATTATTCGGTAAAAACCGATTTCGTCAGTCTGTCTGGATGAGAGGTGTTTCAGATGCAACAGAACTCAAATGGAAACTGAAATATTTTTGTGATTCAAATTCAAAAATAGCGATATTAAATTTACCGATACATATCGGTGTATCGGAAAATTTAATATAGCCGTTTCAGATATATCGGAAAACTCGCGATATCGCCGATATATCGGTATCGGATGCATCCCTAATCAATCCCTTCCTTAATTTGAAAAACCTATTGCCGTAATAGTTTTGGCGAAAGGCAGACATCATTAATATGAGTCAGAAATCAAATCCGTTTTAATTCAAGTTTTATGTACAATTTTCTTAGACTTAGGCAGTTTTTCAAGAAGGCGGAAAAGCGTTCAGACTGAAATCGACAGGTGAATCGAACACTTCATTACGTCCATACGACGCTTCAACAACAAACTCAAGCTATTTAATCGTCGCCATTGATCACTAATGAACTGCATTTTAACTTTTGCCAATCATTTTTTTTTTCTGCAAATGATTTTACTAAAAAGGATCGTGTTCGTGTCACCGTCTCCGTCCGATCGCTCTTAGCTACACAACCTTAAACCTGCCATCACCGCACACAAAAACAACCTTTATTGATAGATCATTAAGTGTTACGTCAAACGCAATTACGTGTTTGTTTTACAAAGTTGTTTATGCAGTTGGATGAATAGAAGTTAGACCTTAGTCCGTGGTGATAAGGTTGAAGGTGATTGTGCTGCGGTGTTGTTTTGAGCGTAACTAGGGCGGGCGCCTTGAGAGCCGCATTTACATGACACGACCTCGCACGGTCGCTGATCTCCTGGCCTTACTGCTGTAGCATTGCACGCCGGCTGCGCACCGCAGTTTCCTTCCTCACCGTTATCTATATTTCCTATCCACGCCAACTGACAAACAAGTCTAATCCTTGTTATGAATGCGTTTGAATCATGGGCTTGGAGGAATGCCAGAGGGAACGGGCTACTGTGTCACTGTCTTGTTCCCAGTTCCTATTGTTTGTAACTGCGCATGAGTTGCATTGTAGAATGAAGAGATAAAAAAATACACGCCAAAAAAATAGGAGTTTATTTATTCGGTGTTAACTTTCTGGAATAAGACATTGCAGTGTCTGAAGATGGTTATTTGAATGTCTAAATACCTGTTCCATTCATAGCAGGAATACTGCACGAGAGAAGTTTCTGCTGGAGAGAAGTTTCTAGATTTTCCAGGCAACGATTTACATACAACTCCTGAATCTTTACTAGAATGAAGCAGCTTTCACACACTTATCAAAATCGATTTGGACGAAGGTCCATCACAAACCTGATTTCGGCCATGATCTTGAGAAAATTATCTTGCTCCCAAAGAAGAGGACGAAAGTCCAGGAGAGCGGGTGGTATGGAAGGGGCCTTCAAATCAGTCGGAAGATCACATTGGTTTCAATTAGCAAGTGTTTGTGCAACATTCGAGAGTTGTCTGGTTGCGCCACCCGACACAGACCTTGGTGCGTGCGCCTGCGCTCGCCGCTAGTTCACTGTAATATATTACTGCCTCCCATATATGGGAGGCAGTAATACAACGCAAAACCGCAAACACACACACTCAGCGCAAATACCGTGCTATAGCACGGTATTTGCGCTGAGTTTGAGGTAAATAATCAATATGCTGCTTGATTTAAAAGCTAGTCTTTGTGGATAGAAAGGAGAGGAGGCCCTTGTGAAAAGATGCGAGGACCATAATTTTACGTTTCAAAAATACCTCTAGAACCAACATTTGTAAGCCAAGAAATATCTAATCAAAAATTGGGTCAGTATTTTAGCACTATTAATAAAATTGATACTGTTTACTTTTCTTAATGTATATGACCCAATTTCAAATAAACGTGGATGCAGCAAGATGAATATGAAATACCCAGATCCCATAGAAAACTTATTTCATGTATTCAAGTGACCCAATTACCCCCTTAAGCAGCTAACCTACCCATCTCCTAAACAAACTGTATAATGCCTAGATAAATCCTTGTTTTGCAAAATAAATTCAATGTTAATGAGGTGTGCTTCTACCAGCATGACTGCAAGCCATGTCAGTTCCAGTGGCCTTCTGCGCCCATATGTGGCATATTTAGAGTGCATGCGAATTCTTGCGCCTAGATACTTTGAGTGACTGAACGTATTATTACGACTTCTAAGTGAGTGGAGCCGGCAGTGGAGTTGGTGACAGGGTTCTAAAGGAAGTAAAACTCCTAGGACTCTTAGACAAATTTCTGAAATATAAAGCCATTTTAAGTCTGCCTCCGAGGTTCATAGGAAGCGAAAAAAATATAACACAGCTACAAGTTTGTCAAGAGGAAATATAGAACATGACGATAATGAAACACGAGAGAGGAAATTGATTGATACGAATGTGGGTATAAACACGAAATGTGAGGGTTCCTGACGTCAGCAGGCTTTTACTTCACCGAGATAAATAAAAAGTTATTTTGGGGATATATTATTATCTACACATTCGGTTGCATTACGTATTAATTGGCAGTGACATATTTATGTATCTCACTATGTACTTACCGCCAAATGTGTTCAAGGGCCATATATTAAAATCTGGTACAAATTAACACCTTAAAAACATAGTCAGGCACGCAGAACGGCCATCAAAAATGGTGAACATGCAAATATCTTAGTTATATCACGCCAACCCTAATTAGTATGAAACTAATTCCACCATACTAGTTTTTCACCATAGACAAGATCCATAGATCGACCGGTTCACCTCACTAAGTGGGACAGGATGCAGGCTGCGTACGCGCATGGTACACGTACGTGTGTGTATGTGTGACATACCTACATTAGCGCACTAGTGCGTTATGTAACAGATTTGCGGTTTGTGTGCATTTACCGACACGATTAGACCGATAAATTTATTTATATGATAAATACTCATATGTTTCGCATTTACATGTTCTAGTTTTAGCGATCCGGTTTGCTTTGAGTTGTTTATATTTTATAGTTATTTACTATTAAATATTTATTATTTGTCGTGGCTCTTGATTAATTGACGTAATCGAGGGATTATTATATTACTAGTGACGTTTCTGTACATAGTTCCTACGTTAAATACATAATAATTACAATTGATTCCCTATTTATAACTTATTGTTGCATTCGTTTCTTTGTAGGTATTGATTTTAGTCAATCATAAAGTAACTAAATATAATTAAATTACAGTATTGGTTTTGGTATCTGCTTTTGCACAATATGGTACCGATTTATATCTAGATCTTTCAGTTAATAAAAGAGTTAAACAAAAAAAGTTAAATAAACAACAAAAAAAATCAGTACACTATTTTATTTTTTAATCTAAATGCATCGAAAATTAATCATAACAGCACAAGTGCATCAAGGTGAAAACGCAAAAAAGAGCTATGAAAAGACTACTGAGCAGCGTAGTTAGTTCGCTTTCCGCGGCGCGCGCGCAGCCCTGACCTACATGGTTGATACGTAACCAAGTGCAATGAGACACAAACACATCGGATAATATTACTTTCGTTTACGCGTCGCCGTAAAATTCGCGTAAATTGCGTAAAAAGTGCGTAATTACGCAAAGTTCTGGTGTGGCAGGGTGATGTAAAGGTCCTGATGGGGTCAGAGTACATGCCTATATCTGGGTGTACCAATACGTATATCATTTCTTCGTCGAAATGATATAAAATGTATAAAAGATACGGCAATCGATTTACAAGAATCGCAATAATCGGAGGGATTACATTGATACTTTTTATTTTTGGGCTATTTTAATCTACTAGTCGCTAGCTTCGCTTCATTCATAATCATTTTAAATAAGATTTGATTTGACTGGTTTAGTACTCGAGTATTCGTTATCTTTGTCGCGTAATATCCTAGGAACATTTTCTTTAGCAAGACTGTTGTCCACATAATAAAACCATGTATCCTGGATAGATTCCAATTTATCAGACTTATGCACAAATTTTATTTGGGATTGCCATTAGGTAATGTTACTTATTTCAAATCTGAGTAGACGCTTACATTTAGCTGACTATAACTAAACAGCAGCTTTCTATATTTGGAATTAGATTGTTTGAAAGAAGTCTTAGGAAAATTAGTTGGTTAAGAACTCAAGTTAAGAACAGAGTTTTCTATTGATTTAAACAAACTTGGTCGCTTATTAATAGTAACCCAGATGTTTTGATATTTTTGCTCCGGAATCGGTTTCAGTCACCGAAATACCAACTGTTACAACATCAGCAAAATTGTGAACCAAACTATTTTTATAATAAAAATAACTGTAACGCAATTACGTAAGTTAATTGCAGCTTTATAACGTAAAGGAAGAAAGACGGCTGGTCCTATGACCTTCAAGTACTTGCTCCTATTTCCCGATAAGCTAGTTATTTCCCTAGTCATTCGGGGTGCGTGAAAAACCGCAATTTTTCAGGCTTTCGGAACACGGCACTTAATCTTGCCCCAATAACCGTAAAATATATCGTGTAGGAGTTATTTTAATTAGCCCTTACCGTCGGGAATTCCGGCTGGGTTATATGTGAACTTACCTGTAAGAAGGAGAAATGTAATTAATATGTGTGAGCATTCGGTAATTCTATCGATTTTGGTGGAAAGGTATTTCACGGTCGCATTGCTCCGAAAATAGGTCGTTTGTGGTAGCTAGGGGATCAGGTCAACAGTAGAAGCAGCTGTGATCTAGCTGCTTTGTTATATTTACTATACATGATATACTTGGATCACGAATCCTTGTGCCAAGTGTGTAATTGTTTTCTTGGTCCTCGTTTATCGTGTGAACCTTTCAGACTAAGTAGGTGAGTATAACGGTGTCTACAAAAATTAGAGCTTCTTTTTAGAGTCTTCCTCTGTAACATTATTGAAAGTCTGGACAAAAAAGCTTCTTACACATATCCCAACCAACACCCAACTCTCAACTTACACTAATTACATAATATTTGTTATATCTAAAGCGAGCAACATGCAAAGCATTATCTTAATAAGGCAGCAAAGAAAGCTTGTGCTAATGCCCGTTTCAGGAACACTAGGTGACACCTAAACGGTTGTCTAGCATTTGTGAGAACGGGCATAGTGCAGTTGCAACAAATACTCAAACAATCCGTCAATTTGTTCTAGACTAACACCAAGTTCTATTACTACCTCAATCTATGCAGTTCAGTCGAAACTCATTAGCTCACACATAACACATTGGTGCGACCTATAATAACAAAAACGATATATTTTGACAAGTGTTTTTTTCCCGAGGCAGATTCGGACAGCCAATGTGTCATATAGCGGATAATTGACGGGAATATTAATGGCACCATGTTAAACGATGACTGCAAGATATGAACGGAGCGAAGATGTGCGAGATTTCTCAGGATGAGACATGAAGTCATGACTCAGGAAACTAGGCTACTTGTTGCTACCTAGACCTCTCTACAACGTAGGTCTGTAGCCAAACCTCGATTTAAATTGGTTGCTCAATCAATCAAAACAATTATCAAGAATTATCAGAGCAGATTTGGATTTTCCGAAACTTTTATAGGTTGTCGGAACTTGGAGAGACTCGTTTTAAATTGTGAATCCTGTCGCTAAAGACGTCACACGGCTAGCTACATTTCTTATTAAATAACCTTTAAAGGCAAAAAATTAACATGAATATTCAGGTAATTAAATGCTAAACAAATACATTAGGAACCAGTCAAATTTTGAAATACTACGCATTCCGAAACAGCGTCAGAATTCCCCTAATTCATTAGCGTTAAATTTAAATGGCTTGTATTTGACACCCCTAGTGACGTAGGGGCCGAAGGTAACCGATCGTAGTCGATTGCAGTCGATGGGCTGTGACAGGCAAAAACTTGCGCCCACGCACCCATGCTACGCTACACGTGGTGAGGTGTCAGGTGCATAGAAATGCGTTGAGTTCCGTATACCGTATTTTTCTCAAAGCCCGTAAATCTGACTAAACTAGTCTTGCCAAGGAGTATGTCATTACCCAGTTACTAAGTTCTGGAGGTCAGCTAGGCAGTCAATCCGCGTTAAATACTGGCACTCAGCTGCATCAGGTTAGGCTGGAAGCCGTGAAAACTGATGGTGATAGAAAAGACAGGCAGATGATAACTCAATAAGTGATTTTTAGGCCAACAGCTATAGTATCTAATGGACATACATATATCCTAGGTATAAAGTAGATACTTTTTGGGGAAATAGTTCGTTTCTAGTTGTTTAGGGTTTGGTCGGCGTACCTAAGGACCAAAGTTAGAAAATACAATTTTGTGTTATTGTGGCTAATATTGAAGGATAAAGTTCAAAAAGTTTAAAGTTTCTAGTTGGCTTTAAATATTTTACACGCTTAATTGATTTGGATGGTTCAAGGATTTGGTTGAATCATCCAGAATAGTGCTAGGTGGAAAGTTTAGGCTGACGTAACGCGAGCCTAGAATATTCTACCAAAACATTATAACTGTGTATTTACAAGTAAGTAATTATGGATGTAAGGTCTATATTTAGAACTAAACGTCTGGCATAACAGCCTCGTCTGGGACCGTTCGTTACCACGGAACCCTAGAAACGAGCGATAAATCCCGCTCATCCGGAGTATTTAATGCCCCTCCCACAGTTGTCGAGGTGCGTTAAATTAATAGCACCACATTATGGACTGGCGCCACTGACACCAAAACAAGGGTTTTTGCTAGATTTTTTACCCATTTCATATGCAAACTGGGGATACTTCGTTTTCTTGCCAAAAATCTAACAGGAATCAACCACTACAAGTAGCAGAGAGTATCAGAGCTGGCTTTCTGTCCTGTATAAAAAGTTTTGTGTATGGTATATATAACTGGTAACTTGATCAATTTTCTAAGCTTTAGTTACCTAGGAAATCCTTTGATTTGAAAGGGGATCCCAATCTTTAGTTCAAAGATTTTGAACTAAAATCACAAATTAATGAGGTGTAAATGTTATTAAAGTAATATTGAGAGCAATATTCGAAGCTTTTGGCAAATCTTCCCGTTAGATAAATAGCATAACATAAAGAGCACTCCCTAAGTTACTATAATTATATTTTTTTTCAGTCAGAATGTCATGAAAATAATTCTTTTGTCTTTATCGTGTGGTTAGGTTAGGTTAGGTTCGTGTGGTTAGTGCCTAACCTGGTGTCAGAGTTTTTTTGCCGCCAATGGACCTCAAACTTGGCTTTCATGCCGTCAAGACATATCTCTCAGGCATGCTGGTTTCCTAACGATGTTTTCCTTCACCCATGTAAGTGATACAATACGCACATGAATCCGAAAAATCTGATGTGCGTGTTTTGGGTTCGAACTCGAGATCTATGACTTGGCCGTCCGACGGTCACACCACTAGGCTATCACTGCTATGAAAAGAATTAAGAACAATACTTAAGTTTGTAGGTAAAGAAGACGACCAACATTCATGCTAGATCACTGCCTACCCCGCGATAGCTCAGCAATGAACCATAACCGCAACATTAAGACTTAAGGACAATATTATAGCACCACTAGTGCGCGTACTAGATAACTGGCGCCATGGCCGATTTCATGTGACTATACACGTTTTACTTTCATTATCTTTACTGATATCATAAAGTGAAAGTGAGTCTGTCTGTATGGCCGTCTTTACTGCATAAATACTGAAAATGTATGAATCTTGGTAAAGGTGTAAGTTTAAGTTAAGTTTTCATTTCTAAATTAAAGAAAAACTTCAACATCACACAAACGTTTGATGTTGATGTTACGTAACCTTCAATTTGAGGCAACTTCAAGTACAGTTAATAAGTCCCATTAATACCTATGTATGAATTCTTAAAACTATTAATATCGTTCGAATTTATGATTACGTCGCGCGTTTGTACTAGGCCCACAGTTAACTTTGTTCGGTAGTTTGCATTTGTATAGTACTAGCCATAAGTAGTTAATTTAATCGATACTACTTTTGTAGGTATAGGAATCGCGTAAGTATTGCGCAATTACCATTCAGCATCAATACCTAGTCGCCATGGACTTTGTAACTATTAAACGATAGATCAATTCAGTATAACTGTTATTTAATTATTACAGAACACACATGATTTATATTTATCCGTAATACATAATCGTCATACAATAATACATAATAATTATTCAGAATGTGTTGTACGTCAAAGCTGGGATTTCCCGATGTTTAGCTATTTTACATAATTATACAATTTTTACCGCCTTTTATAATAGTAACATGATTAAAAAAAATACAACGATTATCCACAGATTAATAAGAAACAGTAAACTTTAAAAATTTTCCTTCCTGTCTAAAACCAGTTTTCTAATTTTTTTTTTGATATTTCGTATTAAAAGATATATTTTCGGACGCCAATCACTACAGCGTAAATAAGATTTACCGATCATCGACCTGATAAGGTAAAAGCGGGGATTAACAACAAAACTAGTAGAACTAGCTATATTTTTAGTGATTACGTCATTCTAAGCCAGACATTATCCAACAATAATGTAGAGTAACAGCCAGGTCCAGGCCGTCCGGTTTCCGATACACATTCAGGCTACCTATCTCTGTCTATGTTTCCTAGCGCTTATTGACTTCCGTTACGTTATTTGGTCTAAGTCGGGCCTGGCTAGGTTACCAATGTGCTTAGTGAGGTATTTGTAGTACTTAAAACTTGGTATTTTTAATAAACAGCAAAAGGATTGTTTGTAAAATTCATTTCAATATAAAATAATAACGAATTTTGTATGCTGCCATCATTATAAATTATAATAACGAAATAAATAATATTATCAAAATCTTATTCAAATTGTATTCAGTTCATTGGGTGCATATGTGATAAATAATAGGAGCTCGTGGCTAAATAATAACAGCCGCTCGGGTCGATCTTTAGGTTAAGCCGTGCTTGCCTAGGTTGGTCTGTGGATGGGTAACCGCCCATTACATACCGAGTTTCCTCCGTGCCTCGGAAAGCACGTTAAGCCGTTGGTCCCGGCTGTTTGTAGATCTTTGACAGTCGTTAGGAAGTCAGTGGCCCAAAAAGTCTGACAACCAGTCTTACCAGAGGGTATCGTATTACCCAGTACTAACTGGGTTGTGGAGGTCAGATAGGCAGTCGCTCCATGTAAAATACTGGTATTCAGCTGCATCCGGTTAGACTGGAAGCCGACCCCAATATAGTTGGGAAAAGGCTCGGCAGATGATGATGATATGTGATAAATAATATGTCTACCGGTGCAATATATTCCGTTTGCCGTTACGCGCTCTTCTGCAGTTCATATTAATTTCAAATAAACTAACAATCAACGGTAAACACCGTATAAAATTTAAATTATTTAAAACATCACTCAACATAACATAACATCACGCCTGTAATCCCCGAAGGGTTAGGCAGAGGTAACAGTACACCCACATTTCCCAACTCAGCAGTTATTCTCGTAAATACTAATATTGGGCGGAAGGACCAGATTGGTGGGTACGAAGATTGAAATCATCCGCGAAACAGATCATTATATTTTTTCCAAATATGGCAACCTTCAGCAAAACTTAAAACATATTCATTATAACTATCCCGAGGACAATATCGTAATACTGCAGACTGATTGATGACCACAACCTGTCAAAAAACTACTTAACGATTACCAATTCCTAGATGTCTTTAAGATTACGCATAGGTCATATACCAGACTCATTAAAAATTTAGAAATGACAGTGACAAATACATAGTATATCGGCTGTATTTCCAATACCAGGGAATTAGACAGGTAGCAGGGGTGTACAATACTGCCATATTTCGCCAGCACTTTATAAGAGGTCGCCTATTGCAATAAACTGGACACTAATTCCGACTTGCTACTGAGAATTTAACTAAAGAACATCTAAATAACATTATCCGATCCGGGGGCTAAACTAACTGACATATTATCAGTGACAGTACATAATGAAAAAGTCTAACAATGTTTTAATTTGTCATAGGTTACCGAAGATAATGTTAATCATGTGGAAATTCGTCGTAGAAAAACTAAACGTTTTGACAGCAACTGCCAGTTGTCTATGCTCTCTGGGAATCATACCAAACTCCTTTATTTGCGACACATGACCACTAGGACTAACGGCAGTCAAAATTAACTCATCCAGTGGGAATTCTCCTTAAACCCGACGATTTATCGACCGATTCGTTAAACATACGTGTCCCAGTTAGTAATGTGGTTGCGAAACCTTGCGCCTGCGCCTCTTTTGTAACTAATGCTTGTGCAACGAGCAGCGCGTCAGGAACAGTCACGTGGCGATATCATATTATTTGGCGAAAAACCGAGGAAAGTGTTAGGATAAAAGAGGGAGCAGTGTGGGGAGGGAGGTACTTGCATAAAGATGCAAGTTGGCAAGTCGACACGGATCAGTATCGATTGGTGCTTGCAAACTAGTACCATTCTTTCTGTTTGTAGTAAGAAACAGGTGACCAAACTTCCGAGACCTCAGTCAAATAGTACATGTTTTCAGGTACCGACAAATCGGGACCAGAAAACCTGTTTATGCAAGCACCTTTATACCAGTAAAAAGAAAGAGGAAAATGGACCATAATTACAATACTCAGGCAGTGATCAAATATGGACGTTGAAGATGAGCCTTTTTTAAGTAAAAGGAATACAATAGACGTCACCGTTACGGTAGTTTCCCCAATCCAACGTTGATAATTTTGGCTGTGACAAACGTCTAATGCTAATATGCTGATTACAAAAAATATTGTCCAATATTATCAACCAATCAGTGCCCCGGAAACTATTATCAATCGATTATGGATTACTGTAGTAAATCTTTCATTCAACTTTCATATTAGGCCGCTTTTTGGGTTTAGTGGTTGCTACCCGCAGCTACCACACGACAAGTTCAGGTCCTGATATGCGGTTAGGGGGCATTGGAGTTACATAGCCCTAGAACACAAGACACGAGACATTGGAGGCACATAACAACCGTAACAGCTTCGAATGATGATGATAACCACCAACATGTTAATGTACCAACAGTAGACAAGGTACACAATGCTGTACCTCTGTGGACTCTAAACCTCACATGCTCACTGCATGCATCCTCACTATGTTCTAGAAACTACCACTAAATTAAATAACAACAAACTCCTTGTTGGCAATAATAAAACGGTGCACAGGAGAACGGTGTGGCATGTACTTTGCAGGACACTGCGCACACACACGTCGTGCATGCGTGTGCGCCTGTGTGCGCTCGTGCTTGTGCGCATATGTGGTCGGTCGTCATTGACACGCTTCAGGTTGTCGCACTGCCTCAAGGAGCTGTTCTTAGAGTCAAGTGTACAGTCGGTAGGATAGCTTGTTATCTCATCGAAATATGTAGGCTATTCATGAGTGACAAGTAATCTAGGCGTTGCCCTTCGTAGGATAAGTGCTGTAATACTGGAACGGGGCTTTTTCCACTTCGGTTTAAATATTCGTCGGGTGCCTGGTTATATTATAAGGGATAGGGCAGAAGAAAATTGAGTATGTGAATGGCTAGAAAAACAGTTTATACAAAGGTCTGTTTGAGTCGCTACTGAGTCATTCCGAAAAAGCTTAGGATTGTGGCAGGATACTGATAATTCTCGATCTATAAATAAATCAGTATCGATATACACTTTCTACAGCCTCATTTACTCCATTAAAGGAGAAACGAGATTTATCTACTTCTCTCAAATCAATGCAAATCAACCAGCACTTAACAGTTGACCACAAGACTGTACCGTTCTATACAATTAAGGTAATATAGTTTCATTGGTTTCCGCCGACCGTGTGTACCTCCTACTGCCTAGCGCTCATTATACCCTGGTACCTAATACTATGGAGAGCCAGGGAACCTGATAATTTAGACGTAGAGTAAGAAAGGAACGCGTCCGCATCGCAACGTTGTAAGTGATTGTTAGTGTATGAAATGGTATTTTGCTAATAGGTCTAAACGCTTGCTCGTGTCACGGATAATTTAATTCAGTTTTGTTAGTGTATGTTGAGAGGTAGGGTGCCCCTTTCTTGGAATATTTGCGGTGTTTAATGTGACGTTATTTAAACGATTTGTAGTGTCCAAAGGTTCAGTTTCGGTTTCGGCCAGGAAATCCAGTTTAGGCCACAGTTTCGGTGTCAGTCTATTATCGGGCCCCGTGTTCGGCCCGCCGCCGTAGCTTCGTGAATTGTCATCAGCTGAGTTCGCTGCCGTTTTCAGCTTGAAATTGTTAATTAAATATTATGAAAAATAATGTTCGTTTGTTTGTATTTTCCGCGCTTCCATACCGTTCTTCCGATTGCTATAAAACTTTGCCAATCTAGGTATTACTTACATTTGCGCGAAACCGCGGGCGGAAGCTAACAGTATAATTGTTTTTATTTTTTTGATAAATATGAAAATCCTGTTTTAGTCGGACACTAACGTTTTGTTTAATAGATGGATTCTTTGGTAAGTTTTTAATAGAAAAGTCTATACTTATCTTAGCTACATTTGTTAGAGATTCAGATACAATATGTGCCATTAACTATGCCTAGACTGTAGGGTATATGATTAAATAAGTAGAACCAACTATTCCAGTCTAGCCGCGTCCTACCCACGTGCCCAGCTAGGTCCAGAGCTCCACGAGCCTGTTTATTTGCGTATTACGTACATTTCTGGGTCACGGTCGCTCGGAACTTCGTGAAATATCCGCTGCCTGCCTGCTATCGGATTCCGGGAACACTTTGTTTATGAATGTTGTCGGAATCGAGTTTAATAACAACTCATCGGATTTTCCTCGAGTGCAGCAGTCATGCGGGATGGACAAAGTGTTGGGTGGATGTTAGGCCACTGGTTCCTACTTTATAGGCTGATTAACCGTTACTGATTAGATGTTTAACACTTATTGCATCCTTTTATAGATAGAGCCAATTATAGGAAGCACGTAATGAAGCATTTCGTAGAAGGAAACCCGCCTGTATGTCTGCTGTTATTTTTGGTAGAATAAGTGTTTGTAAGGCTGATTTTTTCTTCGCAATTTTACGCAAAGAATGTTATAAATTATTTAGTAAATACTGACAAATAGACAGAACGATGAAAATACAAAACAGGTGCCTAGGGAGTCGTAAAAATATTCAGGATATTTTTCATCCTAGATAAATATAAGCTAGAGCTTTGTTCGCAACTAGTTAAAATACATGGAACAAAGTTGAACAGGTGAAATCGGTAGAACTATGGCATCGTTTTATCGTCTAAACAATGGCGTGAGAACATGCGTAGGTTGCAAAAGCAGCCTGCAGACTTCTCTAAAGCCTACGGTTCTCCTAAAATGGATTTTTAAGACTTGCAAAAGACCAATTATGTTTGCTGACGAAACTCCTTATAGAATTAGGTGTATAACCACAGCAGTGTGGGTGCAACAGTCCCTAACTGTACTGAAATAGGGCTACCTGTATTTAGTCGACTTTAAGAATGAAGAGGTCTTCAATAAAATCGGTATTCTTTCCATTGACAAAATATTTCACAAATCCACATGTATTAAGTAATTTGAGGAATCTATTTATAGCTATCCCCAAATCTAGGATCTGGTGGTACATTACTTATAACAGGACCGTTATTAAGTATGATATTATACTTCTACATTTCCAAGAGGCAGTAATTTGGTCCATCGATTACACATAATATTAAACTCTGAACTACTGAACTTTAGACTATAGACAATTAAGTTTCGGAGAATTAAATTACTCAACTATGGGTTTTTTTACTCGGGAAATACCCTCCATTCCAATTTCATCTCACATAAGACCTATAAATCCGAAATCTGGTCGTCTGCGCGTGCGCCGCTAACACTTCTCAAGGCGACGCGCGCGGATGTGCGCTTGCGCAATACAGACATGCCGAAGTATGCTCTACTTCGATAGATTTGATATTAATAGGCGGACGTCCGGCTTTTAAGAGTTTTAATAGACACCTCATTTGCCCTGATCTTCGCGCGGGTCACGATTCGGTCCTTGGTAGTGAACGGTAAGAATGGTATCGATTGAGTGGCGTAATTATGTTATTTATTGGTAATTGTGTCATATATGGGAGGGAAGTCATTTATCTTATCACATTTAATTAGTGTTGATCAATTTTTTATGGCTTCCGAGTACAAAATCGTTTGCTATAAATCAAAGCGAGTCAATAAAATTCAATGTTAACGAAACTATTAAAAACCGCAGACGGATTATCTGTGACCCATATTTAATTCCTTGTATTACGCTATTACCCACATCCAATAAGGAAAGCAGAGCAACCTCCGCGGCAACGCGTCGCAAACGCACGCACCATCTCGAGTGACATAACACAAGCACATGTGTAGCACACACGCGCGGCGCCTGCGCACACGGCACACATGCACACTATTTGCGCGCAGTGAAAACGGGGTCATGGTTGTGCGCGCACACATGCGCACGAGTGACGCACGCGGTGCACCGTGCACTAAGGATTGCGGATGCGGTTGTCAAAAATAGTCACTGTTTGATGAAAATCTGTGCGGAAAATTTCTTTTTCAATGGAAAAAAGGTGTGGGAGATATGGCGAGAGAGTTGGCAAGTGAAATATTCCGTTAAAGATAGTCGCGACATGACAGGTGACCTCGCAAAATCTTAATGGTCGAAGTAAAAACCCTAGGACGAGCATAGATGAGGGTATCTTGTAGTTGAGACACGTGGGATTTCCTGAGGTCACATGGTTACCTACTATCGCCTACCACTGACAAACTGACTTCCTAGATAACATATTTATGTGTCTTCATAAGCTTTTTAAAGGGTACTTATGTATAAACACTCTTGTAAGCTTTCACGGTTTAAAACGAAACTTAACTTACTTTGGATATTTTTTTTATCGGGATCTCAAAATAATGAACAATCACGGAAGATATCCCGTAAGTGACAGTATAAGTTTACTTATGTATGCTTCACTGGTTGAATACATCCAGTGTTATTGAACAACGTGGTTGAAGTAAAAGGATCGACACAGGTGGTGGTCTGTAGTTTCTGCCTACCCCCATGAGATAAAGGCGTTAGTGTATGTTGGTCCTCATGTACCTAAGTATCCAGTATTTCGCAAACGGTACGCGGTTTTATGACAACAACCGTAGTAATGAGTTCTGCTAAGAGTTTAGAGTTATTTTAAAAATGAGGGTAGATGGGTCCAGCTTTGTTTGACGTTTAATTACGAGTTGTTGTTTCAGGTTATCACGTAGACTGGGCCTGTTACGTCGAAATTCTGTGACGTAGGCGAATTTATGTTAAAAGGGGAGAATTATAATATGTAAGAGTTTATTTCGAGACGTATTTCATTGTTTATTGTTTCTTAGAAGTACTAAACTGGAATGAAAGAACAACAACAATTTTATACCCTCCCCAAAATAGAACACGTTAGTACTTCTTTTTTAATAAGTTAATCAATTTTATTTTACATATAAAAGTTGAATGAATATGCTAGCAGCTAGAATACATAGTTGCTCCTATGATATTATATAAATAATTTAATAAACGTTAGAGTTCACACTTCATAAGACATGTGCTTCCCTCTGTCGTAGGTAAATATATAATTTAAGTTTTGAACGGAAAAACTATTATACCTCGATATAGGGGCCTAGACCGCGACACTGGAATATCAATCAGGTAATTGCGATAAATACGAAGAAGAACCAAAGCCCTCAAGGGTTAAAAAATTCTAAAATCAAAAATTTTCTTAGAATATGTTGTAAGGAAAGGAGTAAATGGTTAAATACCATGTTACGAGGTCGGAAGCGAATTAGCAGGAAACGCTGAATGTTAGCAGCCGTCGATAACCTAGTTACACTAGATCCACTACAAAGGTAACGCAGACACGTACATTATAGTCGCAAGATTGGCTAGGTTCTAGGAACCTTTTCCGACAGCAATATTCTCATAGCAACACTCTGAGTGATTCGGGGGCAATAAGATGTTCAAAACTTGAGAAGAGATCTTCTTTAACTATAATATGATATTTTTGCGTGCAAAAATAGTGAACAACTATGCTTGACTTTTCATGTAGATTACTTATACTTAGTAGGTCATAGGGTAAGGCTTTCATGGCACAGGTAGGTACACTGAGATCGTGAATTTATTGATAAGATCATTTTGTATTTCTGTTTCTGCCGTTACAACTCACGTTTCCGGACGGTCATTTACTTTTCCGCATTTAAAACCTACCGCAGACCTCCCTAAACATAACTAAAACTAATAAGGATTGTAAAGTAGGTCTTGCACTATTTAAAAGAAGATAAGCTTGTCCTCCCACGCAAATACTGAGTTTCTAAAAGGGACAGGATTTAAAAATACTTAGAAAAACATTTAAAGCACAAAATAGAACAAATAGGACCCCTATTTAAAAAAAATAGAAAGTTTATGTTCTTACTGCAGCAACAAAATATCTATAGGTATCATTGACTACCACAGTCCTGCATGCAAACTGCAATGCGTACACTACTCAACTATCTACTATCTATCGCGGCATCGCCATAACCCAATAATTAAACTAAACATCCCCAATTAACGCCCTGGGAGTGATAACCCCGTCCCCCTAGCGATGACGTCACTGTCACCGTGGTGTCGCGACTCCCACCTTGACATGGAGCCCCAGTACCCCACATCACGTTCTAGGAAGATACTCCAACATTAATTACTATAAAATGATTCATTACCGACATTTTCCTACTGTTTATAGTGATACAATTATGTGTAAATTTTTATGAAACTGCGATTCTGAATAAGTTTCGGTGTCAAGGTTTTTTGGTGTGTTGTGGTGGAATTTTACGTGTTTTAGAAGGAACGAATAGGAGTGTAAACAGGTAATGTGTTGAACTAAGAGAATAAATACTACATTGAATAGGTAGTAAGTGAACTAAGAGAATAGAAAAGATCTGTGTAGTAGAGGAAGCTTTGTTTAAGATAGATTGTAAGAGGGGTCCATTAATTACGTGAGGCAATTTAGGCGATTTTTCGACTCCCTCTTGATATCGTGAGATTTGACTTGACCCCCTCAACTCCTCCCCTAATCTCACATGAGATTTATCAACCGGCCAAGTGCGTGTCGGGCCACGCACAATGTAAAACACAACCGTTTAGCTGGTAGAGAGGGAAGACACTCGAGTCTAACAAAAATTAGCACTTTAAAGCTTAATATTTCCCAAAAGAATCTCATAATCGTAAAATTATGTCAGCAAACCCGCAATATTTTTAAAGACCTATCCAACGACATACCATACTCTGGGGTACGCGAGCAAAAAAATCCCCACTTTATGTGTAGGTACAGGAGATAAAAAAATGTTTTCGAGATATTATTGTACCACTTTGTCGGCGTAACTAATTTGTATATTCATGCCAAATTACAGCTTTCTAGTACTAAGAGTCTTTGAGTTAAGCTGCGGACAGACAGACGGACATGGCGAAACTATAAGGGTTCCTTTCCTTGTTGACTAAGGGACCCTAAAAACATGAATTAATAACATAACATTGAATATTTATTTATTATTAAATATTATTTGTAGGATTAACCCCACATTTTAGTGGAGAAACATGTTTACTTAAACCTAGTCTTCACGCAATTTTACACTATTTCTTGCGGGAAAAAAAATTACGTGATATTTGCCGAGACTTCTCTCCCTCGTGAGATTGGGTGAGATTCGGCTCGACTCTCTCCCCCCCCCCCCCCCAAACGCCTCACGTAATTAATGGACGCCCCCTAAGATCAAAAAGCTCGAAACCTCTGTAAAGGTTTAAGAGGAGTGTATTTTACCTTTTTTAGTTGTAGTACCTATACCACACACATTCTTGTCATGAATTAACTTTTACATTGTAACTAGAAGTTATTAAGAGATCATCATGACGTCAATAAAGCTCAAGAAGAAAAAATAAGTAGTAACACATTGCCAAGCCAAAATGCTGAACCTACCTAGATGGCCAAAATCAAAAAAGTCGTTGAATGTCTTCCCTAGAGGCCTAAACAAATACCAGAACCCAATACGCTGCGGCCGCTATTTTGTGGCTCGTACATAATTGTAAGGCACCATCACGACGTCGCGTGATGTGGCAATTTACGTAAGTTATTACGTAATCGGTTAAAAAGAAGAATAGAAGAAGGAATGTCTTTCATGAATGGACGCAAAATAATAAAATGGACATTTTCGTTCCAACCTTAATTCAAAACGTTGACATAACTAGTTATGAATAAGTTATACCAATTCAGTAGCAGTTTATTTTTTTGCCAAAAAAACCACTTCAAAGTTCGGCCGCCTCTTACGGAAAAACCGAAACTTCCTTAATTCGGCGCTACATTTGTAACTTCGGTCCCAGAGGGCGAAGCCCTAAGTGCTTGAACGGCGGCGGTTCCACCAAAAAGGTATTTTTTTATTTAGTGATAAAAACTTTCAAAGTGTTTGTCGTTTCATTAATACTAGTTTATATTCATACCGTTAGGTGCTACTTAGATTTTGCTCCAGAGGTTTCTAGCGCTACTGCTTGTCATGAGGTCTGGGGTTCGATTCCTCGGGCAAAGTGTTATAGGGTTATTCTTTATGAAACTGATTTGACGTTAAAATTATTTTGCTTTGTATAACTAGTAGAAGGTGGTAGGTGGTGGTGGTATGTGGAAGGAGGGAAGGGAGGCCTTTGCCCTGCAGTGGGACAACATAGGCTTATAATATAATATAATATATATATAGCTAGTAACATAACATATCATAGCATGACGCCTGTAGTCCCTGACAGGTTAGGCAGAGATATTCCTAATTCCTAATAGTACCTACACCCACATTTCGTCATAACTAGTAATTTCCATTTAATGTCTGTGCATGTTTTTATCTGTCAGATACTTGTTAACGACATGTTTTGTCTGAAACACGTGCTACTCCTCATAAGCTTTCCATCAATATAATATGAAAGTGATCATTACGAACCTGTGTGTGCATTTAATATGAAAAGTTATATACAATAGAGACAGCTATATTCTATGGATAATTACCTAGAGTGGTGTATGCTCGCATATGCACCGCAAATGGCCACCCCGGCCCGGGCAGTCCTTGATTTGAAAAGGAAAAATTAATTTAATAGCTTAGCCTAGTCATTGGACAAGCTGTACAAAATAAATTATCAATGGTCCACGTTAGGCCTGGATCGAAAGAGCTGGAATACATGAGGAGGGGGGGCATTTGCCCAGCAGAATGATGATTTAGGCTGTCACTAACCAGTAAAATAACATTAAATTGGCGAACATACCTATAAGCATTTGCCTAGCGTTAGATTTTCACTTCTAAAAGTAATTTGTTCAAAGCCGCCAGTTATTCTGCTGCTTTCAAACAGAACTCTGCTCGATACTCACTATACAACAGCTACGTTTTACCAATTATCTATCAACTTTATGAATCATAAAATAAGTTGAAGTTTATTAACTTTCCCACTACACGCCTGTCTATGTACATTATGTACACAGTTTCAGATAGATTATTAGGCAGGGAAAGCGGTTAGATGTGCCGACTGCCGTCCACTCGGTGCGCCCGCGTCGCTTTCGCTTCCGGCCGCGCGGGGGCGCCACTGACCTACTGTGGCGGAGATATATCTCGGCGCGTCGTCTTACCGACTAGATTTTATGTCTGAAGGATTAACGTTTTGCTGGATAAGATATTTTGCGAATTTGTAAGATAGACTGATGAAGGAACTTAAGTTCTTGAACACTGAATACTCATTTAGGACCATTCATATTGAGAAGGAAGTGGTAGATTGATTCATAACAATCTCGAATATAATTCGAATCTCCGTAATTTTCACAAAATTTAAAATCAACCCATCAACCCAATGCCACTTCGAGTAACTTATTAGTTTAGACGAGCGCCCCATCAATTATAGAGAAATCCGGTCACAATACTAAATTACCAATAAGTTTTTTTGCAACAGCGTTATAATAACTCGAATCTAAACAAATAGAGTCGTCAAAATCTGACTATTACGGGTTCTCAATTTCCTTTCAATATATACTGGCACGAGAACATTAGTACGAACCTTCTTACTTACACAAAACGCAACATGCTACCCAGAATCGATTAGATACAACAGATTACACATCTCAGTGAGATGCGAGTACATAGGTACAAAGACATACCTAGGTATATTGGTTGCCTAGTGCCTTTAGCTTTATAAAACTTTCTCGTTGTCGGCCGGCCTAAACGTTTGACGAGGTAAAAGCGGCAAGTCGTGAAAGGAAAATCGTCGGTACTTCCTCGAGCGGAAATCGAAAGTGGATTGTGATCGCGAGGAGAAAACTGCATAGACGGAGGTTGGTAGCTAATGCATCAGACGTTGCAACTGCACTTTGGGGAGTAGCGACATCTATTATCCATTTGAGGAATTATTATGGTTACCACATTGTGCTGCAATCTAGTAGTCAGTAGTAAAACTACCAAGCCAAGTTTCGTCTATCGTAGTTCTGCTATTTGCCGCTAGATGTCACTATACATAAGAGTCGCTACTCCACCCCTATTCCTTATTCTAATAAGTAATAAAACTCACCTTTACCTCCACCAGCATCATGCACCTGCGGCTTCCCGCTCGGCATCCTCTGCATCGGCGACGCGCTGCCGTAGTTCATACTCGTCGTGTTGTAATCCGAGCTGATTGGTTCTTGCTTAATCCCGCTAGGTGACGCTGATAGCTTCTCAGCCAGCAGCGGATTCTGGGAAGCGATGTTATATCGCCCATTGTTGATATTATTTGTTACGGCATTGTTGATGGCACTCGTGCCCGATCTCAACAGTTGTTGTAACCGTTGTTGGCCGTTGTTTGGCAGTGCTAATTGACTGTTTTGTTGGTAGTAGCCTTGGAGTTGGCTACTGGACGCTGGCGATGATATGTTGTTGTTTTCTTCTTGCTGGAATTGAAAAAGATAAAATTATTATCATTTAATTCCTTTTACGTCACAAAACAAGTCCAAACAAACAATCATACAATATGAGCATCCTACGCGCCAACATTTTCTGCGGACACTTGTGAACGGATCTTATCAAACTGTGAAACATGAAACTGGTGGAAAAACTCTATTATTGCTTGAGTAGCTACTGGCTACTGGTCACTGTCAGCTTGCATCAATAAATAGTTGGACCAAGGTCTTTTCCCATGACTGTAGTTATTTCCTTCTCATTACCTGTTGGTTCATTTTATCTTTGACAGTTTCACTGTCAGCTTCACTGTGCTACCTACCAACAAATGTGTCACTGACATCAGACCTAGTGCTACTTGTTCATCAATATTCTAAAAAGAGAAATTAATCTCACCTTTATTTCAATAGGCGGTACAGAAGATGCGGTGGCATTCGTTAAATCCGTAAAAAACGTTTCAAAGTTGTCGAAAGCGGACTCTCCTAGTTGCTTGAGGATATCATCAGGGTCGGCTGCCTCGCCGGTGTCGGGCTCTAGAGTCAGTCCCCCGACGATGTTGGTGAGCTCGGCTTGCGAGAGGTCGCCGAGAGATGTCGCCATCTGTTGCAGTTGAGCGGCCGCTTGGCCACCGGCTGCGACTACCGCGTCCTGGAACTAGCACATGTTTTTTGTAGATATCCTTGCTTGTAAGGTAGTCTGTGATGTTTGTGTTTGTGTGCCTAGCTCTGATTGAATAATATAATGGATTGGATTATAACTCGTGGGTTCTATGAGCTACAATGTTAGTTAAGTTATGCCTAAAAATTGCGAATGTTGGGAGATAAATAAAATTATAAATGATAGACATTAAGAATCTTAACAGTGCGCCTACACTCTTTTTGACTTCGAAAATCGCGTCTCTAGATAATTTTCAGTGTGGATACTTCTCCAAAGATAACTTGTTGAGTTTGTCGCATTACAAAGTATAACTTGGGAGTGTATTACCTGCAGGCAATTGGAGAGATCAACCATCCTGCCCTCATTCTCGGCGGACCACCATTCGTCTTCAATAAATGGCATCGCCAGCGCCTGTCCCGATGGCGCATGCGTCCCCGCCACCTTTATCACGATTTACACTAGGTGGCGCTTTCACACCACTCACACACGCGAGCACTCGCGAACTATACACAAATATAAATAGTCCAAAAATGTATTTACACTAATAAATTCGTTCAAAATGTTTGGCAGCTTCTTGGACGGAACGTACATTATTCGATGTAGGTATTACGCGAATTTTAGGTACTTAGTTACGGGGGAACACATATCGGTTTGTTTGTTGTTGCCGCTGGACGACAGATGACTCTGCTTGTTCGGCTTGCTTGTCCTCCTCCCGGCCAGGTTACCTCACTCCTCGTAATCCACTTCTCTTCAGCAGCGACCTGTTAATATTACGAGCGTAGGCTTTCACGTCTTAACACTGTTCGCAAATAAAACAATTGAAGCGTTTGCTAGAGTCAGCTTTTAAATAAGAGGGGAACGTTAGTGTTTATGTTAGTAAGTTTCAACAAAGGGAATTACTATAAAGCGGAGTGTATCATAATTTTGAACAATAAATATGCAGCAAAAAAGATTAAAGAATCAAATTAGCCAACGCTTACAGCAATAAGGTTTATAGTGATAAAAATATTGCTGAGGAGGTTAGTTTACTTGATTTGCTACTCGCCACAAGATGGCGTTGTTCTGCAGGAGTATGTAAAAAATTTGGTTACATCAAAGTTTCAGGTTAATTGGATTTTTTTTCTTTTTTCAGCTGGATTTAATGTTATGGTGTTGTAAGTGTGACGGTGGCGATGCGCCGAGATCACCTGGCGACGTCCCGGTGAATGTCAAATCTGCGTCGATACAGCATAGAGGCAGCGCGGCGCTCACCCTTCTTGCGCACACGCTCACGCCGCTCTGAAAAACAGTCACAATAGAAACATTAATTTATTTGCCATATTTATAAATTTACATAAGAAATTACAATAGTAATAATTATCTACCCACTTATATTTGAAACAGACATTGGATGACCTATTTAAAGTATAGGTACAGCAGATTAATAAATCATTCGCGGATCGTTTGCGCATCACGTGTAGCGAATAGTACAATAAATCTAATCTCGTGTAGTGACGTATGTGCCAGTCAACGAACTTACAATACGCGGCTATTTCGGGCGACACCTAACATATAATTGTTCTCCTACGATAACAATTAACTTGCGATGTGGATAGTGGTATTTTTTTGAGATATAAATAAAACAGTACAGGTCTAAAATACTAACTAAAAACATGTTTAAAACTGTGGGTGGTTAGCTACCACCCATTTAGGGAAAGAACTTATTTAAACAGCTACTGAGCCTCAATGCTTTTAAATGTGTCCCTACCTTCTACTTAAGAGCCACCCTTCAGAGTTTCCAACGTATTTAAAAAGATACTGATATATCTTATTATTTTGCTATCACGATTAATAAACTGTTTTCTAATCCAGGGATATCAGAATAAATAGAAGTCAAACAACAAAGAAGTTTAACTTTTAATTATTCATCTTTTACACCTGTTGGAGTTGCGTAATCTGATTTATCTTCAGAATTAACTGACCATAAAATGCTCGGAGCCACTAAAAGAAAACAAAGAAAAAAGTTATTAACGTAACAAACATAAGACGTTCTCGTAATCATATTATGCTGAGCTCACAATGCACGGAAGACTGCGCGCGCGCCGCGAAACAAAGAAATGCAGCCAATCAACGCGCGCCGTTTGTAAAAAAGTGAACAATGCTAGCTCAGTCTTTCACTATAATTGTCGTGTGTGAAGCAAAAAAAATTACTTTTCTTTTCTAAACGCTTCCTTGTACCGCTTTCTTCGTGCGTCGATTATTTTTCCAGATTAATTAATTTCTCAACTACGAATACGTTTTAGTGTTTAGTAGATGCTATCTAGTTAACGTAAAAGCTGATGATTGCGATCAGAAAATGAACTACTTGTTATAATCGTCCGAAAAAAAATTTTTTTTCTTCAAATGTTTTATTTTCTTTATTGAAATAATAATAATTATTATTATTATTAAATAATAATTATTATTAATAATTATTATTAAAACTACTTTTCAAAGTGAGGTAAAATTCGTTCGTTCACATCAGGCTTTAATTTAAACTGTCTGGTAAATTGTAATCAAAACTGCAATTCTATGACATTCGTATGAAGTGAAAAATCGACACAGCGTGTCTAGCTGCCGATCAAAAAATTTTACTGACTGTACATTCAATATGTACACACAGATGTGTATCGGAAAGAAGATTACTAATAGTAGAATCTTCATGTCATTTACCTAACGTTGCATTATTCATAGCCTGCCTATAAATAAGTAGGCAATTAATAGGCGACAGCGAGCAAATACGCACTGCCTTGATTTAATCATAGGATTAAATTAGAGGCACAGTCATACTTCAAATACGAAAGTTTGTTGCGTCGAAATTTTCGGTTGTTTATATATAAATTACTTATGAATAATTCAATTTAATTTAAATTGTTGTACCAGAAACAAGTAAACAAATTCTTGCATATTATTACAAGTTTAGAAGCATAGCGCCATCTAGTGTGGAATAGCTGAAGTTTTTTTTACAAGAGTTATTTATTTCCTGTTTATTAAGTCTAAAAATAAAGCTTATTCAATTGCTGTAATTCAACAAAGATCGCACCTAACATGATAACAATTGATTATTATTTTCATGTATGGCGTTACAAATGTGATCATTATATTTTTTCTTTTTATGGCAATTTACTAATAAATTTTCCTGTATAAATGGCCTATTGAAAGATTTATAGACTTCAGTGAGACGCAACCTTGAATCATTTACTTCCTATTGCATATTGCTCTGAGGACCTTGCATTGAGTTGGCGTAATTGCGACGAGCTAACATCTTACTAATACTTATCTTGTTTACACAACCTGTTGTTTGTTTTAATGTAGTAAAATAGCATTTAATGAAATAAACATATTATTCTTAGTAATATTATAAAAGAGGTAAGTAATACAGTACGTAATGTGACTTTGTGAGTTCGTTTCTTTTGCTAATGCTTACTGTAATTACTGAATTATTGCAGCTTGAGGAAGAACCTTCAGCATTCTACCACGCGATCAATATGGCTGCAATGTCAATAAAAAATGTGCAATTATAATAATTTACTTCGAGGCAATTTAATTATTGTTTCCAAAACCAACCGTTTCCGCATGGTCGAAGTATACGTTTAACCAAATCAAATTGAAATAAATAAAATGTTTGAATTAATTGAAAAAATACTTAGACACGAATAAATCATACCAACGGTAATTTTCCATTCATTGACTAATTTAATACAATGATTTTATTAAGTTTTATTAAAATCTTTCTGCAGACACGTGAAACGAAACGTTACTATTTCCATGTGACTTTGACAATTTGACAACCAACAGTGTAGTGTAGTCTGTGGTCCGTCTCCAAATTGCTTTGATGTTATTGTTTTGCTTTCGCGATGTCGACGGTAAGAAGGGAAAATAGATCTGACTCTTCCACTTCAGAGTCAGAAGTTAGTGCGTGTAGCCCAAATTATAATCCTTTAAAGGCTCTTTACTCTGACAAAGTGAAGGTTCCCGTAGAATCGGCACCATTGTATGAAAATATTGCTCAATTTGAAGCCGCACAGGTACAACATAAAATAATTCCTGTTGGTAAGGGTGAACTGGTGGTTAAGAGAGAGGAAGAGAAGGAAAGGAAAAGAGTTGAAGAGGAGAAACGGTTAGAAGAGAAGAATAAACAGCGGTTTGCGCAGTATAAAGGTAAGATTTTGAGGTTATGTTTTGATAAAAATGTTGGTGATTGTTAGAGGTAGAAGTGAGGTAGTATAGTTGCAGATAAACTAGAAGTACGCTTACAATCGATATTTATAGTTTGCATGTTAACCATTATTACTATTATATAAAGTTACTTGATGTTTAGTTTAAGTGAAAGATGTTTTGTTTTCTATTTTATTGTTACATTTTATTTCTATTACTTTACGATGATATAGCTTTATTGTATTTAAGAGAATGTTGTGTACGCCTGTAATTGGTACCTACATAAGAATCCTAACCTGTATACTTTTATTGTTAAATGTAAAATGTATTTAAGTACTGTTGGCGTACCTATTTTAAATAAATAAATGAAGTGAATTAGGTACTCACAGAGTTGTTCAGAATGATTGCAGAATTATTTTTGCATTTTTTGAGTAGCTTGATTGGGCAACCTTATTAATTATACATATTGTGATGATATTAAAAACGGAAATGCGGCAAATTCATTATGCAATATAGAGCCAGGTAGCTCATAACAGAATAACATTGATTTTGGCTGCCAGACTACATGCCTTCTAATATTGTTCTATAAACTGATTTATATTATATTAGCTATGAACAGATCAGAATATTACAGATGAATAAATTGTAGATCATTGTTCAGTGAGTGCTTCAATCTCTTGTTTGTTGCATGGATCAAATATATGTTGGGTCTACAAATAATAAGGCACATACAGTATTACTAGCTTCAACCTTTGTCCGCGTGAAATTATTATAAAAATATGTCTATTTGAGTCAGATTTTGATGAAAATTTCAAGGGTTTAAATTTCCTCCCTGTTCTCTATCCGTTTTCCAAAATTATAGTAGCTTAAGTTACTCCTTATAACATCAGCTATCTAAAATCCTGTCAAAATCGGTCTTGCCGCTTCGGAGATTAGCCAAAACAAACAGATACAAATATGTATATATATTTATATATATGTATATATATTTTTTGTTTTAAATTCTGTAAGTATATACTTTCATATGCATTCAGTAAAAAGCTGTTATTTTGAAATAACAAACACAAACTTCAATTTATTTATTTGTGTAGATTGGATTTGAATACAAAATAATACTCATCAATTCATTACTAATTTGATCAGTAATGTCATTGTTCAATTTCATGTTTTGATTAGTTGTCAACATAACAAATAATAATAATTAACCAAAAGAACTTGAGAGTTTGAAATACTGTCTTATATATGTATAAAAATCTTGTTTCCGATATGATCCAATATGGCTCGACCAATTTTTTGAATTTTTTCATGTATATTTGGTAAGTATGAGAATAGGTTGTAAAGGTTGTAAAGTTTCACACCACTAGGGTGTCAAATTCTAAATTAACGTGAGCGAAGCTGCGGGCAAAAGCTAATTGTATAATATCTCATCATCATCATCATCATCAGCCTATAGCAGTCCACTGCTGGACATAGGCCTCCTCAATCGCACGCCATTTAACTCGACTTTCAGCAATTCTCATCCAGTTGCTACCAGCCACCCTGCGAAGATCGTCACTCCACCGAGCCTGAGGGCGTCCCACCTTACGTTTGCCGATTCGCGGTCATAATATCTCATAGAATTCTTTAAATCAAGATCTAGTTCTCAATAATACAGATTGTATTTGAATTTCAATTGTATGATTTGAATCTGAACATAGATCTATCATGCTAATTTTTAATGTAGATTTCTTATTTTTGGTACATTGTATGCATAAATCATTAATGATATGATGCTGCTTACATTTTATGCATAAATTATTAATGATTTATGATGTTCACTGGTACCTATTTCTGTAAATTAGTTTAAAAAAATTACTTGTCACAATAAATTATTTTTTAAAACTTTTGAGATCAGTGGTTGCATGAAGAGACATTGTCAATAGACCTTATATGCAACTGGACCATCATCAGATCCTCATTAAAGCCTCACTAAAGCCAAAATTGACAACCATCACCAAACCCAGACCCGTGAATCAACATGTCCAAGAAAATAATCACATATATGGCGATTCATGAAAACAATTTTAAAATACACCCACATTAACCATTTACAACCCCAAATCTGTGATCTGTCGCCACCAATCTGTCTTCCAGCTCCTATAATCTGTGCTTTAATCTGTGATGATCATCCGAATGCCTTCTCATCTTCTGCCACATGGAGCCCAGGTCGCGAGGTCAGTCTAGGCCGCGCGTTCAATGCACGCGGCTCTATGTCAACTGCGGCCGACGAACCCGCCCCCCGCACCTCTCCTGCCGGGCCTACCCCCTGGATAAGCTACGCAGCCCACCCAGGCAGTTGTGGGACTTCGAGTATTTGAAGATCAAGGTTCGATCCGTTTCGCGTTTGATTGGGATTAGGGAATCAAGGGACAGTTATAAGCTTAAGAATAAAATAGTGTTTGATCGTAGACTCGTAGTTGAGTAGGAATTTTTAGCTTGCAATGGCCTGCATCAAATTCTGATTGCTGACAAAAAAACTTTTGCCTATGGAGAGTCTCCAAGAAGCATTTGAAGTTTAACAAATTCTTTCGAATGATAAATTAAAGTTAAAGTTAACATAGCTATCGCGGTCGTCGCATCCTAAGCAGAAGATCCTAAGCCATAATTCAAACTATTAAGTCGTTATTTTATTCCACGTATAACTTTGACATCTCACGCATCTATACTGCACTGCGAGTCGTAAGGAACCAATGACCCTACATAGCTTTTCGCATGACTGCCGAGCTAATCCATAATGTCGGACATGTCTTACAACTAATAAACCAGTCTCATTTAGAAGCTTAGTCATAGAAATCTGTCAAAATATCATTTTATATATTCTTCGTTCTTATTAATACGGTCGTGTTTAAAGTAAATGTAGAATTTTGCTCGTTTCGTTCATATTCTAAAACTGATCCTAACAGTCGAGGCACTAAGGACCTCGTTGTCATTCGCAACGAAATAGCATCCAAGCGCCAATAAAATCCATAATAAAAATCCTTTTATTGCCGTGAATGGACGTAACGTATCCAGGTCCGCATAGTCAATGACTCGCTATCAACAATGGCATCAGCTCATTTGCATAGCGCCCATGACCCGCTGCCCCGGCGGCCTTGCTTACATAAACCTTTTTTTTTATCCACAATTTGTTTTGGCTTAGAACGAGTGGTTCGGATTACGTCAGCTGGTTTTCCGCAGCAACTTATTATGTTGCAAATCCGTTTAGGGCGGAATGGCTTAGTTTCAAACGAAGTTTTCAAAGATGATGATTACGATAATAGACTTCGAAAATAACAAACATTGGAACTTTGATTTTAGGAGTGTTTTCTGTGATTTTCTGTGCCATTTTTAGCGATATTTGTTGAATTGAATCATATTTGTCGCCAATAGATAGCTATTATCTTTCTTGGAATTTCTTCTTACTATTTTGGTTCTCAGCTATCTTCTGTCCTCATTTTAAAATGTTTCTCAAATTGTTATGAAAATACATTCATTACATTTAACCAAACAATAAAGATTAAACCATGGTAGTTTCTGTGTCAAATTCGCGATATAAGCACCCTTGTGCGTTAATTAAGAAACTTAAAATATTTATAATGAACAAACCACATAGGGCCCAAACACGCGATCGCGTGATAATATTACTAATTATTTTCCCGCCAAATCGACAAAAATGGCGGTGGAAAGTGACAGGTACCTACACCGCACCATAGATTAAACACAGCTGGCTTGTAAACTCCTGGTTCGCTTCTAATATCGGCTACTTTTGTGCAATCGTTAAGCCTAATATAAGCGTAATGGTAGATTCTAGAGTATAATTATTGCAGTCGCCATATTGTTTTGCAATACTGAAACACGGTCTGAACAATCGTGGACATTTACATCTATTGAGTCTATCTAAGAAAGTGCTTGTTCGAAAGCAGACTAACATGGACGTAAATGTAGCTTAGAAATACTTTTGTTTTGACTAATACGCACTTTAAATACAATTTAGACTTTAGAGCCACACTAAACTATAAAAAAGGTCTATTTCATTATACATTTCATTATATTATTTTTTACTTCACCATCATCAAATGATGATGGTGAAGTAAAATGAAATGGACACACTTTGTGTGATTGCTATGTTTTGGTGCCACCTCAAAGAAAAGCAAGCTCATATGCTCTGCATCC
Source organism: Noctua fimbriata (assembly GCA_905163415.1). Taxonomy (NCBI): domain Eukaryota; kingdom Metazoa; phylum Arthropoda; class Insecta; order Lepidoptera; family Noctuidae; genus Noctua; species Noctua fimbriata. Next base: position 936,425 of record LR990922.1, read on the forward strand.
AAATATCAGATTATATGCAAAATCCTGAAAATGAAATAGAAAATCACGCTATAAAGCAGCAATTAGTATTAGTAGCAGTAATTTGTATTCCACCTGAGATGAGATAGGTTTTCAACAAAAAAGACCATTCACAGCCAATCGCTCCATCACTGGACTGACAGATCGTTACGATTGTCGAGAATATCTGAATAAATCGCAATGCGTTCATCTAGATGCATCGCCGCAACGTAACATCGTTCGCTAGACTTTCGCGTGTACGATTGTTGCATAACCGCTTTCCACATGAGTGGCGTTCGCCGTCTCACTCGGCCTGGAGTCTCGGTCGTTGACATGCCATCCAGAGATTTTGCGCCTAGGGCTGTTGGCACTGGACTCCCGACGAAAATTGAGGATCATGTATTGAGGCGAAATAAGCTAACCGCAAACGAAATGGATTTCATATGAGTCGAGTAATGCTTGGATCTACGCTGCAAAAACTTTAGATTGACTCAAGGCTTACAAATAATTCGATTCTAGTCTGGAATTCGGAACACTTAATAAATAGAGGATCTAAAATTTGATTGTTCTGGACCCCAAATAGCAAAAGGATTTACAATCTTGCGTATTCCGAGAGTGTCGCACTCGGCTAAATGTAGATGAACTTTAGTAGGCGTGTTTTCCCTCCGAATCTTTGTTGCTATGTACTCGCAACAAGTTGAGAATATTGAACAGGAATCCCAATTATTTTATTAATGATTACTTTGATCTTTAACACGCGGGTGGTTTCATAGAACTGCGCCTTCGCGTGTAACCTTATCTGAACTTTAATAAAAATATTTTCAAGAAAGAATGTTTTCATGAGTCTTTTTATTTATGATATTAAACTAACAACGATATTCCTAAGACGGGATCGTAAATATTTTTTAAGGCAACCCTATTAGGTTGATGAAATGTTATCTTAAAGTTGTGTGGCCAGTCGAAATTATTCTTATTTTCACGAAGCGTGCTAAGAAATGCCGATAAACAATTGTGTCATCCGAGATAACAGACAATAAAAATGTGGAGATTGCATGTTATGACTATGAATGAGTAAAGGCGTTTTAATTCAGAGATTTGGCAATTCATTTAGCTTTGTTAACTCAGCAGCATTGGATAACTCTGGCGGGATATTCAGCAGGTTTACTGCTTTAGAGTCAGACAAATTTTAAAATCTAAGAAACCTTAAGACCTAGGGTTAGCCCTATGTCTTAAGTTTACTTAGATGAACCTTTTGTTAACGAGGACATTAAAACACAAGAAAATGTTGACACGCTGGAAGTTATAGTGTTATGAAGTTTCTCTTGATAGGGTGGAGTCCCAGAATAGTAATAAAATTCCTCGAAACAAAACAGTAAAATGCAGAGATAATTTTCATTTCATGTTGTAAGCTTTTGCGCGCAACGGAAGAGACCGCATTTCGAAGAAAATTATAATTGTATTAGAAACTACAGAAAGCAATTACATGTATTACACTGTTTACGAATTATAAAAGGAGATAGATAAGAAATAGTTGCGTGCTCTGTTATCTATCACGCTAAGCCAGCGGACTGCGCGTGCGCGCCTTGCTCGACACCGGCGTTCTGAGTCGCACTGATATGGTGGCCAACAAATCTGTTTGTTATAATTAGGCACTGAATAATACTTTTACTAATGAATAAGTTTGCATAAGATATGCTTTGGATGAAACTTCAAATGATCAAGATAAAAAGCATAAGCGTAAAGTTGTAGTATAGTACCGCACGGACAGATTGCGTAAGCAAATAATTGTGTTAAACGCATAAAAGTAAATCGGTACGTCGCCAATAGGCGGCGGAACGGAACGCAAACGGAAGTGATGCAACGGCACGCGTTTCGGCGCGCATCTGTGTAAACATGGCGCGCTTTTCTGAATGGCGCGATGGCGGGTGGCGTTTCCCGCGCTCGGCTCGCGGGCGACGACCCCGGCCGCGCGGTCAGCGCCCGGGGATAGTGGAGTGAAAGTAATTCGCGATCGGCGACCGCTCGCGAGCCATGCCGTCCTGGTACCTCCGACGCCGCCGCTGCATAGATTTGTTGATAGTTTACGGTTTTTTTAATCTGTTGTTGATGAATTGATGAGTTTGGTTAATGGATTTTGTTTCGTTTTTAGCTCCTGTTTGTTTTGGTTGTTGAAATGTACTTCTGCGGCTACGAGAGTCCTTGTTTGTTATTGCTTGCATGAGTGTCGGCTATAGAACTAGTACAGCCTGCAGGGCTATTGTGTCATACAACATGGTACTCGGGTACTTGTTAAAAAGCAAAGGTCGGTTCCAATTAACGTAACAACATTTACAAATAAAGGCTAACAAAATAACGTAATGATCACTCATCATTACGCGCTTATTTTATTGATTGTAAACTCGCGATTCGACTAATTTCAGTGTATCGATAGTAATCGTCTCGTTTCTAACACGATTCTAATGAGAAACCCGTTTCGCGTAGCCGCTCTTGATTTCATTTAGATAGAGTCTATATTTAGAAGCGTTTATCAAATACATCGTAATAGTCATATTCATTTTCATAAATAGTTGTGAAAAGTATTTTTAACAACTAGTTTGCTGATAACATTATATTTTTAGCGTAGAACTTGTAACAGCTAAATCAATGGTTACTTTATTCATAACAAAATCATGTACATAACTTATGCAAAAGAAACTATTAAAAGATATCACTTTTAATATTCAACTATTTCTTTTTAGGAACACTAAAAAGCTGAATGCTTAATTAGCTATTTATTCAACTGAACGTTCTGAATAGCTGTTATTGAAAAAAACAGTACGAAAATATTACACCAGTCTTGAAATGATCATGCTTGTTTTATCTGCAAATATCTCGGTGACATCTGACTTAAAACGTTTAGATCATACTTTATTCAAATTTTCATGCACATCGTGGTCATTTTAGAAAGACTAAATAAAAAATAAGTCGTGTCCAATAGATCACTAGACTAGTACTAACATATTTCTGAACTCCACAATGACATGCGGGCAGGCAGACATTGACCAAACCGATGGGTGAGTGCACGCATTGCTGTCCGTGCACCGAGCGTGGTGACGCAAGCAACTTGCGATATTTTTACAGGTGTCATATTTGTGTCGGGCTGATAACGGGTGCGTTGACTTTGTCTTCGGCATTGTTATCGTAATACACTAATACGCACTCTCTTGTCTTGCAAATATATATTTAGAAAGCAAGTTTATCGGTTGGATTTGTAAATGGTATAACGCCTTCTAGCAAATGAAGAGTAAAATAAGATATTTTCCATATATAAGTTATTTCGCCGAGAGCCTCTCCTCACTATTATTTAGCTTTTTATTTATTTATTTATTAAAGGAAAGTTTATAAAAATCTTAAGTTAAGAACTACGCCCACAAAACGTTTTCATTAACGAATGCAGCCTTTAGGCCGCTTGTGCACGCTAAGAAATTTCACCGTGTCTGCTGCAGATAGGACCAATTCATAATGTACACGACAAGAATTTTGTCGGATCTAGGCACGAAAACTTATCTTCCTTAATATTACTTCGCGCGTCGGGTTTAGCGCAGATAAGAATTTTTCTTTGGCCAGCGCCGAAGCAGTGTACACAGTCCGTGTGTAGAAACGACATGATTTCTTGCATAGGCCCGGCGACTTTTCTTAACGTGTACAAGCGGCCTTATGCTAACTAGCAGAAATTAATTTAAAGTTGTCAAGTCTTTATTATTGCGAACACCACAAGTTTACCTTCAAGGGACATTCTTTCGCATCTTCCCCGAGCCGCATATGACATCATCACATGACACAAAATGCTCATCACATTATGAAAACTAAACACAACTGTCTACCCCTTGCATATGAGGATACCTGATGTATTTCGCATGATTTTCGTAGATTTAGTTAGACTCCACCCCGTTGGACTTTTCTAGATTACTTGCGCAACAGGAATCCAATTAGATATCCGAACTTCAGCGAAACGTAAAGTATTTTTGTTTAATGGGGTTTAAATTAGTACACAGGGCGGCGGCACATGAATTTGTACAATTCCACTATAACTTGGCCTGGCTTTGTATAGATTTCCTATACAATGAGTGATCCGCATAAACTGGTTTTTTATTGCTTGATTGGCCGTCGTGCGTACATGCACAATAAATACAAACATTCATAAACTCATTTCGTTTTTCTATGGCAGTCGCCAAAACTACAGAACGCCACCTGTTATGAACCTTACGTACTTCTTTTGTTCCGTCCGCGTTCATATATTTAATGTCTGTTTCGTGCACAATAAAATGTTTAATAAATAAAGGCTGAAATCAATTCAGAGTTATTTTTATTTGCAGGCTTAGAACCAACGAAGAGGGAGCCTAAGGTGAGAAATGTGCTCACTCGCATGGCAACTGTCGAAGGTCCCCTCAAAATGCTGCAGGTCTGGGTAGAAAAACGACTGAGATTGCAGGTAAGGACTACAAAATGTAACACACTGTAACCTGTGGTACCTAATCTGACAAAAGCTACAATTTTTCAAGGGGCGTATAAATGGGGTTGGTCTTTATTATTAAAAATATAAGAATTAAAAAAGCCACTAAGATGAAGCATAACTGACATAAAACACAACAGATTGTCGAAAACAATCGGCGAGTTGCGTGATCCAAAACTGTGATTTTTATTCAGTTTTAAGTCGTGACTGTGGCTTTATTGAGATCCAAATCTCCCATCATCTGGATGGTGATGATAACAAGCAAAAACCATTTCCATTCTTCAAATGCACGCCTAAAACTGGCAATAACGAACTAGAACGCATAACCCTAAAACGAAAATGCTTTACAGCCAATCCGTGTTTAGATCGTGTGTCATAATTCTGGGTCCTTAATGCATCCTTTGTACATAACTGGCTGCTTTCCAACGCGGAAGCTGCGCACGCGCTCTTTGATGACTGATGGCTTGCCCAAAGCCGAAATAGTACAAAGCCCTTACTAGAGACTGGAAATTGCGGAGCATTAACTAGACATTGATGGAACAAGCTTTGATGGACGAGAGTGCCATGGATACCGATAAAGATGCTGTGAAAATGTTTGCTCTTTAAGATAACATTTTATTTTCTTATAAGTGTCCAAAGACATGTTGTTTGATAAATATTTTAGCAAGACTGCTCTACTTTCTTCAGCAAACAAGTAAAGCTACAAGCTAAGTCAATACTTGATGTACAGTATGAAATTATACACGCCCAGATACCACGTGAGCTCTATGGACACAAAACGTAGCGTAAACTCACGCTTCGATCTGTCTAAATTAGTGCTTTTTGGCGTAATTTTAAAGGTTGAAGCGTAAGTTAACACCAAGTTCCGTAGGTGTATCCGTGAATTGTAGGATTCCCTACGAAATCAAATGATGATTTAAGAGAAATCTAAAACAAAATCATAATTATTTCGATTGATTCAGATGGTGGTAAACTCTTGCATTGAAAAAGCTGATGTTCCACACAAAATGGTGCTTGTAATAATTGCAAATAACTTGGTATTGATTTTCTGAACATATACTTGCTACTTGGGCACCATACAGGTCTCCAATACACTTTAGTGGACCAAGTTAACTATTGCCGGTTGGAATTTTGCAAAATTCAGAATTAAAGAAGTTTCACTATAATTTTGCCTACTTGTCGAAACTGTTTTCTTAAATAGGTTTTATCCTCATAGTCTAATTCGAAAGCTAAATCTGAAAGGTAACTTGGAGGAAGCTACAAGTTTGCTACTAAGCACAACGTTGATAGAATGAGTGCCGCGTGTAAATTATACGTAATTTCAACATCACAAGGGCATACTAGTACAAAGTGCTCCTACTTATTGTTGCGACGCATGCTACATCGAGTTGCCTTGGTACCTCCACTAATTGATTTGCATATGATTTAATTAGCTACGTAAAGCACTTGCAGTAATTTAGTAGAACTATTCATGGAACTGTGATCGGTAATTGGAAACCCATCATTGACATTTCCTTTCTGGGTGTAAGTGTACCTATTAAGCTTAGCCTTAAGCTAATCCTAGGAACACTTCCCAGGATCTTTCCGAAAGCAGCTGATGACATTTAGAACCCCATAAAAGTACCAGCGACAATGAGAAGCCGTTCTGAAACCATGGTCAAAAGATATCCCATTATACCAAAAGCAGTCCGGATATCCCTTGCATAGCAAGCTATCTAGATTCTCAGTGAAATTAATAGTAGGAGCGATTGAACGAATATGGTTTCAGTAGGGCATGCAGACGGTTCTAGAAGCGCATGTGCTGAGTCACGTCGTCTAGGAAGAGCCTTGCAGTTCGTCCGTCCGGCCGGCGTCTGCGCAGCGCGATTTGCAAGTTTCTATTATTGGTGCGGTGCTATGTGTGGCGTCTGGCGTACGGAGCGCAAATAAAATGGGAGATAGCCTTCATTTTTTTTAAAATAGGCCTTTTTTTTTGTCGATCAAACTTGTTTTATGGCGTCGGTTTTGGTAAATAACTTTGTATGGATTAATCACATTTCTCGGATGATTTTATGAATCATTTTTATCCTCCCTCTTTTGAATCATATGAAATGAATCACGCGTTTATTTTATTTTTTATTAATTTGTTCAGCTGAGTATGGTTAGAAAAAAATATTTAAATGAACTTTATTTTATTCTCTTTTACACATTTTTCCTTCAAATTAAAGTATTTTTATCTGTAAACGACGTAATTATAGTGATTACATAGCCCGTAGCCCTTGAAGGTTTTAAATAAGTACAGATATAGGTACTAGTAATGTTGAACAAATTCGTTTCCTTATACCTACAAAATACATGCGAACAAATCGTAATCATCGCTTTGAGCCCTTGTTACCTTGAATACTAATTACTTGATTATTTTAAATATCTCTTTGTTCTGTTTTTCAATATAACTGAAAAATTTATAAACGCACAATTACAAAACCGTTTTCTTTGATAATTCGTTTTTTGATTGCTCGTTGTAAAAAATTATAAATTATATTTCCACTTCTAATATTGGTTTTTCAAAGACATCCACGCAGGTAGGCCCACTCCCTATCATAGAGAAGAGGCTTGCGTCCCAGCTGTGAGAAGCTTATAGGCCGATATTGCTTACGCTAATTGTTCTATAAAGGTCAATCGGTCACCTCAAATTGATCTAGTTGCTCAGTGTCAACCGCACTCTAATTTGGTTCAAGTATATGCAGGAATTAAGAAGTATGTGTGGTTGCGTGGGCCCTAAGCTAAGTTAAAAATATTCAACGGCAGTCGGGGTCCGAAGGCCGGCTCACGGCTGTCGCCGACACAAACACTGGCATTACTATATGTTAAGCAGCATGCGTGATGCACGTGGCGGTACGGACAGCAAAATCAGTTTGTAAAGAAAGAAAACACATTTATTTTACTCGGGTTAAGGTACACAAGAAAATCGGTTAAAACTGTATAACTAAAGCGTATTATAAGATTTAAGAATATGCATGAAACTTTTGAGGGAAAACCTAAAAAAAGATGTGTTGTTGGGTGTGCTTTCATAATTTTCAGCTGTGTGAAGAAATGCATCCATCCAGTCGTGGCAAAGCTTTACAAAGAAGTCAAGGATGAAGGTATGTAGGCTAGTGCTGAAGGAATACGGGTAATTTGATGTGCTCAAGCTCGATAATTAAAAAAAAAAAGTTCTTTGTAGGAGTTATAAGTTTTGGACACAGCTATTTAAACAAACGAGTATTACGTCAAAAAATAATTTGTCTCAATGCAGATATTTTTTAATATTTTTGTTGAATGTGAATTATTCTTTTGACCCGGCACATAAAGATGCACCGATAAATCGTGGTTTAGAGGTATTATTAGTTCCAAAACAAACGTCGTATTATGTAAATACGATCATAAAACTTATATGTTTTACCTTATTTGCGGTTATAAAATGCATAATTTTCGTGATTTCGTCTAAAGTTCAGGGTTAAATAGTGAATAGAACCGACTGCTGACGTCATGTTACAGGAACGTTTGAAATCCTCCATCTTTAACATTTTAACTGAATGTAAAGACTGTTTTGCTAACCGTACTGACCGGCGGGACCTTGCTGTGATGTCAGTTATCTCATGGCCATTTTTTGAACGTGTGTGCGTCGCGTGTGCATGTGTGTGCACACGTGCGCACGCCCGCACGCCAGCGTGTGTGTGTGCGTGCTGTTAACAAGGGCTTGCTAGGACGAATCAGGCACGATACTTCCTAGTAGATTTAAGACATTTATCTGTCATTATTCGATTTCGGTTGTGCTCGCCTTGAAGGCAACTCTATTGACTGCTAGGTTAGAGGCGTTACCATGAAAGGCTTCAAGAGTATGCGCGCCTATATTTGGCACCGATTTTTTGGTTCAACTTTTTTTTAAGTTCAGTTTTTCTCGAGATTATTTTCGTGTTACATTTATTGTGGCTGTGGCCTTTACGGATTGCGAATCTGTTGATGTTATTAATAGGTAGTCTTGCTTGAAACATAGCGACTTGTTTAACAAGAGTATATTCCGGAAAAACGACTTAAAAATTGAGATGTTTGACCGAAGGCCGTGAGGTTTCAGTTCAGAGGCAGAGGTCCGACCTTTATCAGTAATTGAAGGTTCGAAACTTTAGGGTCTGACAAGATAGTTTATTAATAGAACAATCGATAGTGATGATGTCCATTTATGTGTTCAATTAGCTAATCAGGGACAACGGTCATGGTTCTAGCGAACAGGAAATAATATTGATGTTTTTTCCTGAAACCTACTGATTATTCTGATGTAATCTCGTTCAATTAAACTCTGTTTGTTGTAGAAGGTTGTGGTTTGTTACATTATTACTAAAGACGGTATTTTGAATTTATTATGGCTTTGGAAGGAGCAAGAAGAGTCAATAGATATCTTAGGTATCTTGCAGTTGAAAGAGAATAAAACCAATTTATCGTTTAGTAGTGTAAATTTGTTTTCTAGCAAAGCTAATGTGCCTTATTTGAGTAAACACAATAAAGGAAGGTTAATCTTTCATAAAATGGAATGATGCCTTTGCCTAGGAGTTAGGCAGAATTGAACAGAAAAAAAAAATCATCGTATCACGTAGCCAGCATATCAACTTCCAGTTTATTTTTGGTACTAGCATTAGCATACTATAAATTATTTGGTACAAATTCCACCAAGTTGCTGAACCACTTTAAAAAAAAACTACATATGTAGGCAGAAATAATCATAACCATACTTATATTGCTTATGATTGCGATTATAAGCTCATATTATATAAACTTTAGCTAACTCATTAAGTTAAAATTGATCGAAGGATAACGACTTCGCTAACGTTTTGATAAACAAGCTTTACTACCTAGGCGGAAGATATTATTATAGGCATAAGTATGCAAATGTATATAAAATGCCTAGAATAAATATCAGGTGACTCCTGGCCTGTTCTGCCTAGGAACATTATGTAGGAAGTACGTAAGTATGTTAGCTTTTCCAGTAATTTGTTAAGGATAATGTGTATTTCATCAATACATGTACATATTACTTACAGTGGTAAATGATTTTACATAAATTGCCGGTTTTCGTTTTGTCAATAGAAAATTGAATATTTAATAAACTTGTATTCTAAAAATTGTTTCAGTAAGTTTATGATTCAAGTTTTTTTTTTTGTCAAGATGACTGAAATATAATTTAGAATATCTCAAGAAAAAATACTATAAATACTACTTCAATTTTAACATAGTCATCATTGTTTTTCCCAAACACGTCCGATAGAATCTTTACAAAAATACAAAATGATTGAAACTCACTATACAAGTTGTTGTGCTGTCGGTACACGTAGCTGCTCACCCCGAATTGTGAGCAATGACAAGGCCGTCTACATTCAAACTGAGGTTAAAAAAACCTCCGCACACTGCAGGCTGTAGGTGCCAGTTGGTTTAAACTGACTACATGAAAGCTAACACTGTGTAGGAAATAACTCAAAGAACTACGTAGTAAACAATGATATTATAAAGAAAGATACGCTACGTTCATACTGAGCGGCGTTCAAATGTCGTTGCGTTGTTACGACTGCGATAGATAATACGGATCTTATGATTCAGAAAGAGATAGCTATTGCGCTGGAAGTACTTAATAAATTACGACAATTGTCTGAATTCGTCTGCACCAATGTGCGCGCGATATCTACTTCTTTATATTTATAATAAAATTGGTAGTAAAATATTAAATAATGAAGGATTTTTCCAAAATAAAACTACATAACATCACGAGTTTACAAAATGGCAGCATTTTTAAAGTATGCTCGTCTATTTACTCAGTTGGGGTAGGTCTCTTCTTAAAAAATAACAGTTTCAGAATACTGGATTTGGGTAGCCCTTACTCCATTTTTTTTTGGTAACTTGATGACCTTAGCCAATAAAATTTGTAAAAACTAGGCTAAACCGCAAAAACTCGACCAATTCTAAGTAGTATCTACTAAAACTCAAAGGTCTGAAGAACATAAAAACTTAGGTAACTGGCAGCAAAACAGAGCTAACCGTAGATATTTTGGTTAGTTTACAACCACAGATTTGATTTATAAAGCCTCAGGCAGGATCTATGTAATTTTATTACTAAACCATATCTGTGCGTCGTTTTGTTCTAGAAATAACTAGGCTCTAATAACGTGATTGCGCGTTTCATGATGTAATTGAGAAGTTAATTTATTATCTTGCTGTACCCACATTATTTCAACGCATTTATTTTTAGTCTTAATTTAAATTAGTTAATGATCATTTGTTCAACTTACATCTCACTAACAGCTCCCAGTCGATCATACAGTTGATACGGTCACTTATATCGCGCCATATCTGAAAATAAAAATAATCACTTTAAATAAAATCTAAATAAAAAATGTAAAACCAAACAACATAAAAGTGAATACATGAAACAGAGCGCCTCAGCGTCGAAACACACCTCACTGCCTCGATTCATTATCACTCAATTTATCTACAAGGTTTCTCTTCAAAAAGAAACGTATACCCTAACGATAAATTTATGGTTTCAATAATCATTTAGTTTTCAAGTACGCGCCAGGCAAAGGTATGATGCATTCGGCCTCGCGGGTAAACAGACGCTAGATAGCGCTAGACAAAGACGGTGCGAGGTCATGAGCGTAGCCTTGCGCGGGTGCGCGCGCGCTCGCTTCCGCCTGTCGACGGCCGAGGCGCACTCGAATTGCAGTCGCCGCCCGACCGCCGACGGTGACGGACGTACAGGCTGTCCTGCAGATGTTTAGTTGATAAATTAAATTAATAAACTGAAATTATATACCACACAATATGTACTGTTTTTTTGCCACCTTATGTTAAAAAATAAATAAACCTGGACATAGACAACTACGAAAAATATTTATTCCTCAAATTACCTAACCACTACACACAACCATAACATTATTTTACCAGCCATATTAATATTAACTTCCTAGTAAATAAAAGCTATTATGATGGAAAAACGAGCTTACAAATGGCTCATACATAATCATAATGTGTGTTTGATCTTCCCACGCAATGCGTTGCGGTTGCAGCCTCAACATGCAGAGACAAAGACCGATGGTGTTTACAGTTAATACATGTAAAGCATGGCCTGAACATTTGCGAACAGCGTAGGTCTAATAGGCAACATGATTAATAAATCCATTGTCTTTCTAAACCATTACTTTCGCCGGGAGCCACGGGAGATTGATGCAAATGCTAGGGTCCGAGAACTTCGAGATTGAATGTGTAAAGGTCCTATTACAGTAATTTTACGAGTAAGTGACCCACGGATGCTAACTCGACCTTTGCCTGCATAGCGGCTTTCCCCGCTGATTACAGCAGAACCCTCTGAGCTAACTTATTGTAAATGAACAGATAGATAATGTAATGCGAAGATTAGCTTCAGAACTTCGTCGTCTTTTCCTTCCATTTTCCTTGTCAATTTAACCAGATCTTGGGTGAACGGACCATATTATGCAATGTCGAAGAATCTTCCAACAAAAGTGTTCAGAGGTCTTAGAGCCTTTTGGGTAACTTTCAAAAGGTTTAGTCCAAGTTAGGAATGCACTTACGTGTTTAGACTTAGCGGGTTTTACATAACTTTTACTCTCAAGCAATGTATGTGTTATGCAAATTGATGACTTTAATCGGCATGCTTAGAATTTGTACGAGCATGTACCTAATAATGAATTTTACGGCTACTGCTTTATGGGTGTTTTATATGCAAAGCTAATGGCTGTCTGTAAGGTAAAGTTGTAAGCTTGTTAAGCGAAACATCAAGGGACGTGTTCACACATGATATCGCTGAATCATCAGTGATTGACGCAATTTGCATCTTCACTGCGTCTGCGCACAACTTATGTGAAAGTTTAGCATCACAATGTATGACTGTGAGATTTAGTAGCTGACTAATGTCAGAAAACGAGTAAATTGCGCTTGTAATATAAGATTGTTAGATTGTGCAATAACTTTTGAAGAGTGTTATTTTAAATTAAATTATGCTTTTGCGTATTGTTACTTGTGAGTGGTTATTTAATTTGCTTCTGTATAACGTGAGATTTATCTCGGAAATGTTATTGATGAGCTCATTTCTTTCGAATGTTTTGCTTCTTTCTAAATGCTATTAAACATTCACTTTTTAGACAAAAAAAAAGTTATGTCAATACGGAAAGAGTTGACTTTTATTTCTGATGCAGCAATCATTTAGCAACATAACTTCTGTGAATAAGAATTGTTTTTAATGGTTCAGAAATTAAAAAGCACATTTGTAGAATCGGTCGAACCGATACGGACAAATTACAGACGCTGCTCCGGACAGGACACCTCCCTAAAAATACTTTCTGAAATATATCCGGTGTTCTTAGCCGGTCCGCAACTTGTCCGTACTAGTTTGTCTTATAATTTTCAGTTAAGTAATTTCCCGAATCATTTCTGAGTTTGAACCAATCAATCAGAGAGACTAGAACAAAAGTATTGTTACGCAAAACGCGTCACTATTACGTTGCAGTGCGCTTGCGCCCGCGCCGCGACCTCGCGACAACTGTCATGGCCGGCGCCCGCGCACGCTTCCTGCTCTATGCACTTCTACGATAATATTGTTTTGATTATGATAAAACGTATTTGTGGACTAGTGTGTGTGATTCTGATAATTATGTTATTGGTTCTCTCTTGCATAATTGATAGCGAAGTGCACTTGGCTGTTTCAATCATTTCAAACATAAAAATGTAAGTTTAAAACTTTGTATTTTGCGATACATAATTTGTAAAATATCTTCGATCTTACGTAAGATCATTCACACTGCCATGCGAATTGTGGGACATAAAACTCAAACAAATTAAGATATTAGTCTAAAGAATGCTTACTTAAGCGTTTCCTAAATAACGTCCATCACTAGATTAGGTAACTGTTTGTTCTTGAGATATTTCATAAACGGATTAAAATACCAAATTATGTCATATCGTTAGGCTGACCTCTGATATCGACCAATATTAGACGGAATATTATTATTTGAAATCATTCACGGTCCCGTTTATTTTAGTTACCTTTTCAAAAAAGCAAATTTAATGGTAATGCTTCATAATTTGCCATCGCTAAAATTAATCTGGTTAGAAGGTACCTAAATTCTGTTTTGTATTAAGCTAAAAACTTCTGGAATACAGTTAAATTAATATCTAAACTACCATCTCATTGAAAGGCCTCAAAATATGCCTGCCGTAACGAATGCAATGATAAAATCTATAAAATTATGATCTAAGTGTTAATTGAAAATGCGGAAATTTCACACCTATCATAATTTGAACGTTCAATCAAAATAATTAAACTGAGCAATTAATATTATTAAGGTCACTTGGCGCAGTTATCCAAAAATAATATAATTACTTTGACAAGGACAGTGCTACGTTCTCAGCAACCTTTGGAATATTATGAACCGGAACTTTAATACAATAATAGTTAATTTATCAGATGCATTAATCACTGCATAACGTAAAACTTTACGGTTTTGGTTTTACATTTCCGCTGACCAGCGCTCAAAAGCGCTTTCAGACAGCGCTGCATGGCGGCGACGTAGCTCTTTGCTACGACTGATATCTTTATTTTAAAGCGATACTGCGTCTTTAGTAGTCTTGATTCATTAACTATTTAAATTCAGAATGCGACGCAAACACAAAAATACTACGTCTTAGAAAATGAAGGCACTACTGAATATATTATTATTATTTATCTTCATTATCATCGTACATTTGAAACCTTAGTAGAAGAAAGCCTTAACGTCCAGCAAAAACTTCAGTCTCAAGCAAGAACTAAAGAGTATTTCCATTAATCACTTTTGTAATTAACACATTGTCTGTGGTACTTGCTTCCTATATTGAAATGACTTCGTGAGTGAGAATTATTATGCGTCTGCTCGTTTTTCGTCGTGCTAACTGCAAGGACATACGGATGTGGCCAAATGGTGGTGTAAAGTTGAACATTTTTGGCAACCGTGGATTTTTTGTTGGATCCTAGCTCCAAAGTTAGTGGAGAATTGTGGTCTTGCTTATGTGGTTTTAAACCTTTTAGGTTATTACGGTAGACCTAAATTCTAAGATTTTGCTTTACGATTCTTTGTTGTGGTTTCCCGCATCATTTGTGGTTATTCCAAAACGACTTGGTACACCATCAGTATCAGTTTGACTTTCCAAGATCTCAATTAGTAGAATTTGCATGAGAATAAGCTGGTTTTATATTTGAACACGCTGTCTCGGAATGAAGCTAAGAAGCCTTATTTGACCATCAAATTGTAACAAGGGCGTTATAATTTGATGGTCAAATCCCGCCAAAAACGTGTTTGTATATAAAGGCAAGGTTACATAACAACACGTTTGACACTGCTAATGTGCATGTCAAACATACGCGACAGTGTCATTGCACACGTGCCGCTAAATATTAGCGGGCGGGTCTTAAGTGCAGTTGATCAGTAGCTGTAGTACAGTTTTCTTTTTAGGAGGCCTGGCCTTTGATACTTCACCGCGTAGCGTCTGCAGCAGAGTTCTGTACTACTAAAGATTTCGTATGGACGATGTTGTCGGAAACAATAAAATTGGCGTTATCTTGGAAGTGGTCATACTTATATAGCTTTTGGCTGAATAGGAGGTACGATATAATACTTTATGTGCCCTTTGCTGTAGGGCACATACCTGGCAGACACACAATTTTCCAGTTTACCATGTAAACAAGATGAGAACTCACGGAAAAAAACGGTGCGCCAGAGGCTATTCTTATCCAAATAAAAAACAAATACACCTCGACCTTTACTCAGCGAGTAGGGCCGCGACCTTGAGACTTTGTTATCATCATGTTTGTGAGGTTTTTTTATCATTCGATAAAGGGCTGGCCTTGTCGAATGTCGTGGAAGGCCGCTCATTCGATTCCGGTATTTTTTCGTCTGGATCTTTATGCACGGCTGAATTTCCGGCTCCGTTTTCCTTCCTACCTCGTCGACAATGCAGTTCTGCTGAAGGTCTGTGGTTAAATGCTTTTTTGAGACTTTGGTTTTGTTAAATAAAGGATACCGAGATCTCGGCATGAGGCTCCGAATTTTAAGCTAATTAAGGAACGTTGAAAGGGTGTTTTGAAGTTTGTTGAGAAGTTAATTAATCAAATTAGATCATTTAAAATCTGTTCCAGTTACCTTCTTAAGTTGTTAACAAGGTCGGCTTATCATGGTCATGGTCTTGAATTAAAAGTCACGGTTCCCAATCGATATTCCAACGACTGATGATATTTACAGCGAATGGTTACGCGCACATTGAAAGACGCAGAAAAAATTGAAAAAATCAGCAATATCGTCAACATTGTAGTGAGCCGTCCATTGCCATCAAAGTAAAATTTAAATGATCTTGATTGAGTTTTTGCGCCTTCACGCAGTCTGTTGGAGCGCGACGTCGAAAGAAATCATCGTCACGTGAACACTGCGCCTCACTGCACAGACTGTACCAGGCATTGTTTTATTTTTCACGCGAAGGTCCCGAAACCAAGGAAAAAACGCGGAAGTCACGGCCTCAGACGCAGGTTTTTTGAAAATAACTGCTCTTTTTTATTTATTGGAGTTAGTAAGACAGAAGTAACTTTGAAAACAATTGGTTTTTTGAACGAAAAACACAAAGGCAAATTGCCGTAGTACCCATAATTCAAAACCAAACAAACCAAAACGCCAAAATAAACTGAAGCTGACTTTACCTTAAAAGCGAAAATCAAATCCACGTAACAACCACAACACAGTAATTCACAGCACACACAATAACACTATCACAAATAAAGGCAGGTGCCCACTGTGACATGACGTCACATCGCCGAATTATGCCGAACGAAACAAAAACACCGGCGTCAGGTGCCCGTGACCGTGGCGGCTGCGCGCGCGCCGAAAACGAGAGTGCCGGATCTGGAGCGTTTGCGCAACGAGACACGACCGCTTCGCGACTTTCGCGGTTTTGACGAGTTGTGATAGGTCGTGGGATTACGATCTAGATGAGATATATATGGAGTCTACACGTCATAAAGATATGATATCAGAAATTAACATTTATATATACATATATGACATCCTAGGCCTAATTCCAGAACTGCTGGCCTTTCTACTTGATGACTAACAGATTTCCACCACATCGACTGCATTAGAAGAGTTTAGGGTGGTCGAGAGCTTTGCTGTTCTGCTCTCTCGACATAACAAGGATGTTTTAAAAGCGTAACGAAGTAACCAGTATTAAAAAAGATGACAAGCATTTAAGCAAGATTTCTTATGTTGTCAATAAAAAAGAAAGTTACGAAAGAAATGGTGGCTAGCGAAGTATCGCGGCGCTTATGACATGTTACATCGTCGCTACATTTCGGTTGCTATTGATTAATGACAGATGTTATGTTTCTTACACTTTGTCGTGAATGGAATATTGAGTAGCTAGCGAGGCAATTAGAATCTGTTTTAACCATTTCAGTGCTGTACATGCTAGTCGACGTTATTTTTTTTTTTTTTTTTTAAACTGAAAAAAAATATTGAAAGGAGAAAGACAGGACTTTTCAAAAGTTCATCGGTGAAAGCTTACTACAGCTGTTTTCCAAATGAGATATCTTATCAAAGGTATTAAATATTTATACCCGTAATAAGCCGGTGTCTACTTGTACAAAAAACTTGAGCTTATTTATTTTTTTGCCACATTTCAAAGTTGTTACATAAGTGCGTCCGGTTGCGTTTGGATCGAGACAGTTCTTTGACGTTTCGGCTTTGACACTGACCTTGGTAAGGGGATATCCGTTACGCGTATTGCTATCACAATGTAAAAACAAAACCGGCTTCGATCCGGAATTCTGCATTATGGATCGTGGATTGAAGCCTTAACAATTTATGATGCCGAAAAATGTCAAGAGATGACAAAATTGTGAAAGTTGGGGAAAATCCTTGATTTTTCGTTTGTTCTTGAAAATAGTGTACCTATGCTATGCTGCCTTGGACACAAAAAAACCCACGGGCAGCATTCCAAAGCCGTGTGTTAAAGGCACCATTCAGAATCAGAGTTAGCAGTTGTAGAACCACTTTCATAGCTGTCAAAACGCGAGCACACGCTAGTGCAAGTGGAACGTCCACACGTCTATAAATAAACAGTTTTATTATCCAGTATTACCTGATGGAGGCATGCGAGTAAATACTAATCACATTATCATACCTTCACCTTAGCTGCCGCGCTACGCTTCCGCGTGCAGCGTCACCGCTCACTTTCACTGCGGCGACGTGGGGATACCGACTGCCTGCCTCTGCCGCAATAGATACAGCACCGCAACTTAATCCACTAATATGTACTCTATCAACCACTGGGTAAGGTGCAATTTTCAAGGTCGCTCGTATCAAAATTTTCGAACCGCCAAATTGGTGATGGAGTAAATTGAACTCAATTTGTTTAAGTGTAAAGTCCTGTTATGGTTGATAGCCGTTAGTGACGGCCTCGCCAAGGCCGCACGTACGTCGCACAAGTGTCTGTTTACTTTCTCTAGCGGTCAATGGTCACAGCTTTGGGAGATGGCGGAATATTTGGAGACTGCTCAAGGTCGCGCAATCTTCCTCGAGCCATGTGACATGACTTTTCCGACTGGAGGTTGATAAATAGTAAAATCATATCTTAAGTCTTATGCATTGCATTGGCTTAGTAGGTACTAAATTATGTAAACCGTTACCGATATTCACGTATTTTCCAGAGACAACCATTAAATATGATCTTTTAAAGACTGTCCTTAATCACAAACGACCAGAATCTGGCATTCGAAAACACATTTGCCCTTACCAAATGTGTCACAACATTCAATACCGAATATAGATCACGATACGACCTCTTTTCAAGTATTTTTACAAAAGCAGCCTTAACTCCTGCGACCTATATACTAAATGGCGAGAAGCAAGCGTCATTGAACTTTGCTTCGTATGTTTTGGCCTTAGACGCGTCGCAGTCAAGGATGTATTCGTTTAAATTATTGGCAAGGTCAGGCAATATTTACCAAGTATACCGTGTTTGTATTTGAATTAGATTATTTTTCGTCGATATCACTGGCGCCCTTTGTAACTGAGCAAACACTTGCCTTTAATCTCTAGCTAGTATGCTTGATTTTTCGATAAGCAGGTGTAACCATAAACGTTATGTCACGACTCGCGATCAGCGTCATCCACATTCATGGTAATTTTCAAGATGTACTTCTTATAGAACTTTAATGTGCAAATTCACTAGCAAAATTGGGCCTGCTACTAAATATTCGGATAGACACTGATACCCGATGATTCCAAAATGGAGAAAAGTTCGATTACCTGCCAGATGCCACTGGAACTTGTGAGAAGGTGTCGGAGGGCCAATAAAGTGGAGTTTCTTCCAACTAGTCTATCGTATCCACTACTAAACTAATGTAAAGTGAGATGAAATCTTATCTCTGTATATTGTGTCTCTTTCACTTACAGACGCATGTAGTAGCACACATTCTTCGGTTACATCAATTAAGTCATACTAAAATTGTTTTACTTATCACAAGTCTATAATTATATTCATTGGCGTTCTCTTATAAGTTATTGTCTGTTATCGCTTTTACGATGTGTTCATTTGTAATTATTATGTGTTCCTTTCTCTTAGACATTTTGTAATGCAATGCAAGATCCATTAGCAACATCATTGGCAACATTTTCTAGTACCGAGTCCCTTTCGTGTTATGCTTCCCTGGTCTTTGCGTCTTAGTCAGGTTCTGACAAGATTGCTTTTTAGGAATAATCTCAGCGTAGCTCAAAACAAAAAATGCTGGCTCATACATTATGCCCTTAAATTAATAATTTATTTCCAAAGGTACTCATACAGGTTTCACGTCGATGTCATAACTTTAATCGGTTTCTATGCAAATCCCTGTTAAAACTTTCCTATCTAATATTAGTATGGCGACAGTTTAGATTAATCGCTTGTGTTAATATTTATACACGATAAACAGCTCGTGCAATCTCAACTTTATATGATAATTTCGTAAAAACGAAATTAGATGTTTACAGTTTATGATTCTCTAATCAGTCAACCAGCTTAATAACTATTTTGAACAAAATGCCATCTCATTTTGAAGGCAGGTCATGATCATTTTTATCTAGACAACTAGCCAGACACAAGAAAGTAATCAAAAGTAATCTCTTGAATATGAAATACTTGCAGGACACCAATTATGGTTTGATTGTGTCTAAAATCTTAATTTGGTTTGAAATCATGTGTATAGAAGTAAGAATCAAACCAGAAAGAGATAAAGAAGTCGTGTTTCTGATACTTTTATTACTAATCAAGGGTTTGAAGGCAGTAACACAGTCAATAGCTATAATATCTTAAATTCCATCATCATTATAAACATGGAGATGAGTTCTATGCATGTGTGAGGAGAAACGTGGCTCAAAGGTGCTGCATCGCATATCTTGTGCACTTTCACTCAAGTTACGTATATTTAGACTGAATTACCATAGCATAGATGTTTGCCTAGCATAACTTTACCTCACATTTATGCTTTAATATGCTGAGTGTCCTGCGGTATTGGGGGCACCACAGGAACTCTTGGACCAAGCGGTAATGAAATGATATCAGTCTCTAAGTTGTCAAATATCTTTTCAAGTAGTATTCAAACAAATCTGTTAGTTAAAACAATTTTTCTTCAGTAAATTTTGTTTGCCAGATCTTCGCCTCGTTATAAAACAAGAATACTCTTAATATTACACTTGACCTTACAACTACCGCTAAAAGCCTCTTCACACTCAAAGATCAAGCCATAAACAAATCATTACGCAACTATGATGAGTAATAATTACCCAAATTAGTACTAAGTAATGAATTACCGAAAATTCGGCACATCCCTGATTGCGATCGGCCTCACATCTTCACGGCTGCAACCTTCGAGTTACGAAACCAGAGCTTTTTCCTTCCGTTCGAGTTACAGTGGTTACTCCCACATTATTATGCTCACTGCTTGGTCTATTGTAATAGAACGTAATGTTGAAGGAAAAACGACCGGAATAACGAACCGCATTTGCATAGTTAAGTTTTGAAGCATTAGAATTAGAAAATTTTCCGATAGGTTAGAAAAGAAGACATGCAACCAACGTGTGACTTATGAGCATATGAGCACGTCATTAAAAATGACTTGGAAACTATATTTAGATGATATTGCGTAGTTAGTAGTAAATGAATTTGCTAAGGACAACGACCGTAAGGTAGATCACCGGCCAGATGGTCCGATGACATAGTGAGATCATGAACTTGTAGAGAATATCAATGCGGTGAAGCCCACTGAATCTCCTATTCATCACCTGGATAATATAAAAAAGCAACATGAAATAAACACCAGTATAAAATCAACGATACATTTTGTGAGGGACTCTCAGGTCAGCTTGCTAACCAGATGTGATCATTTCCTTTTTTTTGTTCCTCATTTTCTAACAGCTTTAAAACTCCATAAATTGTCCATTACGTACAATTATCAAGCCGGCCACACGAACATTCCATATAAACGGTAGGCGGCCGCATCTGCCAGTGGATTCCGCGCAATCGCCAACAATATCACTTTGTTGAAAATAGACGAGTTGCGTAACAGACTGGGCAGTGGGCAGTGCCCAGCGCCCTTCGCCTTGGCGACACAGAGCCAAATGTCTTCGGCCCTGACGGAGAACTACGCAACATCAATTTGACCAGTCTCTTCCTGAGATGTCCGATAGTTTTGTTGTGTTTTGTCAACCGGGAAGTGCATATTATAGTTGTTTATGAGAGGATGCTATTTCTCGTTTTCTTTAAATTTTGTTTAGCAAATTAGCGCTATTTATTGGGTATTATGTGCATTAAGAATTATCTGAAAGAGACTATTATCGTCCAACTTGTCTAGTGCTTGCGATTGCTTCACAGAACCAATTCAACTCCATCTCTCAAATGTCTTCATTAATCACAATTGATCAGCAGAAACTAGGTCATTCCCTGCTGGAAACATTGACCGAGAAAACGTTTCATCGTCCAAATGGGTTAATTCACATTCTGCGCTGGCTGCTCTTAGTATTCTTCCGTGCTCTAATCGCCAGAGACACATCGGACAAGTAATCAACATAGTTCACCCAATGAACTAGCAACTACTTGCAAGTGTCGTGGGACGAGTGCGTCCTCCCTTCACCTGCATTCTGCACTTGATGCAATTTCCCGACCATGATTGTTAAATTGCATAGACCTCAATTAACAACTAATGGTTGACCTCAGTTTACAAAATTTCCGGAAGATTCTAGAAGACTAGACAGATTTTGAAGAGCTAGGTCATGTTCAAGGCATCCCTTACAATTGTGTCTAACAGTCTGACGGCTCGAGTATGATTGCTAAATTGCATCCTATGATCTTCCTGGATAACATCCGCTTAACATTGATCCTGTCCAAGGTGGTTGTTCTCTCTACTTCAAATATTCAGGATTTAACTGAAAGTTCTATCGCATATTTATATGTTGCTCTTTCTTCCTAAGTTTTAAGTTCTTTACTGATCCCTTTACCTTGGACTGTGTAAGTACGAGTGACTTACGGTTGGGCAGGTAGTGTCAGATAAAGGCGGTCTGAAAAGGTCACTATGAGATCATTAAATCACAAGGCTCCAATTTCCCTTTCACCAGAATCAGGGCTTTAAGTAGCGTTTTATATGGTCTGACGAAGAATTTTGCAGCATTTTCCCATATCAAGGTGGAAATTAGTGACGTAATGGTACAGGTGTGTGTGTCTACGTGTTGTCTGTGGGTAAATATTGGCAGGTGCTTGCCATAGGTATTGTGCACGCAACTGGCGCACCTGTCCGAGACTCTCAGAGTGTTTGTGCACAAAAACACATTTATTTTTATGTCTATTCATTAGAGGTTATGCAGAGTCAATAGTAAACTATAATGGATTGATTTCCTTGATTGCTTCTTTTTTAGAATTTGAACTTTAAGCCACCCGTTTACGATGCCTATTGTATTCTGAATCATCAAGTCTTAAAATATAAACTTTTTATAATACGGGCTTTATTTAACACTAACAAGCCTGCATAAGGCATTAAAACCAGCACTGAACATAAGGTCGCAAAAGTACCGAGTGACGTAAGCACACTTGCCGGCAGAGCAGTGCCCTCTGGCGGCAAGAAGCCGACCTTGGGCCCAAAGCAACTTTCAACCCGGAAGCCGCCGCGTCATTCTAGCTGTCACGTTAAAACCGCTGAATTTTATTTACATTGCCCTTATTTGGCGCAAGCTCGATATATGGGGCGTTCAGACGCGGTAATGGATATTTTAATGGGTTTATATATTAAATTTCGTGCCCTTTGTGGCGGGACTTGATTAAACGTTGACCTTCATGACCTGAGGGGAATATTACACTTTACCTGACTTTATATTATGTTAAACTTTCTTATCTGGATTTATAGTAAATACACTTATCAGAGGCAAGCTGGGTTTAAAGCGTATAAAATAAATAACTTTTTTCATCTTCTGTAAAATATGTCCGTAAATATATCCGCTGTCGCTGCGTTTTTAATATTTACGCTGTTTATAAGCTTCTATTAAAGTCATACGGTCTATTTCAGTCTGTCGACTGCTGCCGGGTATATTTCCACTCAATAATAATATTTATACTGTGACCATGCGACTCGCGTGAACTCTGCTCGTGTTTTTGTCCTGCGGTGCATTCTGTCTGCCTCACAATTTCACCTGGCTGGCTTCCAATCTCATGGAGGAGCGCTGTGACTAGGAATAGGTCAAAATTGCCAATAAATACAAAAGTTCGACAACTCCACGACCTTAAATTCTGGCATTGCATTTGGCAGTCAAGGTCAATTAATCAAAAAAATTGTTTCAAAACATTAATATTTGTTTTAAAAAATCGTGATTCTACACACGCATTCCTCTGTCACCTTGTCATTAACGGCTTTTAAAAACACCAAAAGCCACAGAGGAGGAAAAATCAAAAAGTTTCCATACGATATAAGCGGCGGACCTTGGCGCGGTACTTACGAATTAAATCGGCCCCCGACGAGGCCACCTCGCCTTCCGCAACAACAGCGCGTATTTGTTCGCTACTGATTGAATTATAACACTTAAATGTTTCTGCATCCCACCTTGTTGTGGTGATTTAGCAGATTTAGGGTGATAACGATTGCATGGTAGACTCCCTCTGAAGGTCGGCATTCGGTGGACTCTAATGTGTGGTCTTAAATGGTGTCAATGTCACGGTATCCTGACTGACCTCACCTGTAGTTAAGCCCGCCGTGCTCTGCGCCATCTATCACTACGAGCTTGTCGTACACGTACTACATGTTACAAATGTTATTGTGTTTACGTTTCGTTGGACAGAATAAATATTGCCATCAAAAGGAGAGTGGAATGTTCTAGAATTCATGGCTCGTAGAAAAGTCGAATTGAATTGGCAAACTTCCAAAAGATATTGTAATAAAGAAAGACATACGCGCTTCCCGGATCTACGTATAAGTGACGCTGATGACGTCACGAACAGTCTCCTACCCTACATTGGAAGCTTTATTTACATTCATATCCGTCCCTGAAAACAGATATCTTTTTGGAAAGACTAGTAACCGGAGGCGAATTGAGTGATATTGAATCCAATACCATTTTTGGGCGTTAAATCCTCGCTGAGTTTTCCTTAGTAAAGAAATTCAGTTAAAGCGCTGAATGACTTCCTCATTTTCAGGTCAATGCTGCAGAACAGATCAGATCGAACTGATTTAAAAATCCATAATATCTTGAAAGAATTTGAGAACTCATAGGCATTTCAACTTGCGGAAAATGGAGATATTTCTAAACACTTTTAAATTAAACTCACCATAGAGCCTGTTGGTGTATTGCTATGCTGGAAAGCAGGTTTCCGTGTGAACACATGGGGCAGGGAGTCACCACGCGCTGTCATGCAATGTTCCGTCTGAAAACAAAGAGTACAACATTACTCATCACCCTTCACAAGGCCCTTCCTCTTCTGAGTAGATTTAAAAACATTTCCACCCGTATTTTCCAAGTAATTTTAAATGTGAGTAATTCTAGTGATGCTATTTGTTGTTTCCTATTTAAAAACAAGACCGTTTTGTTTGTTGTTAATATTTCTGTTGGATAGACGAGGCATGTTAGCGTCCCATAGGACAAAAAACAGGGAAGGGGCGAAGATTAATGTGCGGTGTTTGTTTTTGAGTGAAACTAATTTATTGAGAAACTCGCGCTGCAGTACATTTATATATTTTAGGCTAAAGTATGATGCAAAATGGTAGTAATAATGTCATTGTTTAACGGTTAGAATAGAATAGAATATCATTTATTTGCTAAAAACATGGTATAAAAGATGGTAGTGTTAATAATGTGAATAAACATGTTTTGCTTAATAGATATAAGCTTGCATTTTTTTTTAAAACGGTTCAATCATAGCTATCGCAGTTAAGCTTGATATTTGTGGCAAATAAACATTTTTTCTTCCTTTCATCTGTTTGTAAAATGTTCCTTCTCTTGTTACAGATAATCACACGCAATGACAGAGGCGTGAGAGGTGTGTTACAAGCGACCGTGGTGGCTTTCGACAAGCATTGGAATTTGGCGCTCAGTGACGTCTTAGAGATATGGTATAAGAAAATAATCAATAAGAGAAAAATTCCTCCTGCAATGGGTTAGTGACAGTAATTGTGGCTAAATTATTGTTTTGATTTCAGAGCACATTCCTAACTATATAACGATATGTCTCTAAACAGGTACACCGGTTCCCAAAGGTACAGCGGCAACTATTTCCCCAGTCCCAGAGGTGGATGAATGTCTTATTAAGAAAGGTCTGTTGGAGTGCACGCGACGCATACCACAGATGATGGTGCGAGGCGAACACTTAGTTCTAGTCAATGTAGTGCAGCGATGATCTCTTGTTCTTCATGCCAGCCTGGTAGCTCGGATTGCGAAGCCATTTTTTGTATGACTATCGTCAATTTTTTGTAGCAGACTACGAGTTAAGTTTTTTGTATTGCTTACTGCTTTAAATTGATACTGTAAAATCTATACGCTTCTTGACTTTAAGATTTACTTAATTATAATTAATGATGATATTATTTATTATTGATGGTAAACTAGTCTTAAGGAAAACTAAAATGTGAAGTTAAATTACGTTACAGTTTTATAGACTATAATAACTATTATACAAGGTGTAAACAGACACTTCATGAAGCTGGCAACCAAGCATTCTGACATCAAAATAAGCAACTCTACGCAAAAATTATTGCTGGGAAACAACTTTTTTTGGGTAGAAAATCACGTTTAACGATAGGACTCAATATAACGCACCCAAAACATTGTGCTGATGTATGCATTAAATAGTACGGGGGTCGTGGAGGTATTGAAAGTAAAGTTACAAAATTAAAAACTTGTATTTAAAAGAAACTTGTGAAAAAGTTGGAACGTTGACCGAGGTATGGTCTAAAACAAAAACAATATCGCAATGACGAGGAGAACAAATGCCTTTCGACTTCGTTAAGGGTACTTTTACACCCATTATAAGTATTCGATTACAATGTCCAATACAGTCTCAATATTTAGCAGTAGCGAAGGGTCAATTTTTGTAAGAGGTAAGCCGGAGTACATATCTATCCATCTATCTTTAATGTGATTATATTATTTGTGTAAATATCAGACGTTTAATAAGTGTACTTAATAATTTCGGTATAATATGAATGTAGTGTTGAGTGCTGAAACGAGCTCTACCTAAGCAAAATTATTTTTACCATCGAAAAAGTTTGTATACTTTTTTTAATAACAATAAAATGTTCCCACTGACATTCCCATGCGTTTCCAATGTCCCAGTATTGTCAGCGCATAAAATAAAATAATATCCACACAATGCTTGTTTTGAGGAACGTTATTCGATTTTTGAATGTTATTTCATGAGAACGAGCCGCTATTGAAATTATGAGCATTACATTTTAATTGGACTATTTTTGAGTTTCTTTTCATACATCCTTTAAAAAATACAAAATCATCTCTTTTATTCAAATGCATTTCCATACTATGTCGAAGTAACAATGTCGGCTTACAAATGAATGAAGAATTGTGTATAACATTTGTGTCCACACAAACCACAGTGTCCGAAAATTGTACGTTATTACCCATACGTAATTTGGAAGACAGGACATGCTATTATATTTTAACAGGACTTCACTGTTACAATCCTTTGGCAAGATCCCGCACAGTTATTAATTAGGGTAACATGACAATGAAGGGGAGCACCGGAGCGTAGGACTCGTACCTACAGGAAACACTTACGCGCTATCGAACACATCTGCATAAAACTGTTGTTTTTTTTGAAGTTATCTGGAATTTGTAAACATGAAAAAGAGCCACAAAACAAACAAACATTTACTTAATCATTTATTAGAGCAGATATGGGTATACTAGGGATTGTTTCAACGCCGTGTGGAGGATTCAGGTTAACTTTTTATCTGGTAAAAATGAATAGTAGCAAATTAATGTTCCAATTTCGAATCTCTCTAATAGAGATCAGCATCACTATCCGGAATCCGGTCACATTGACATAGTTCCATATAGTCGAGTTTGCAATTTTGTTTCTAAGTATGTAGGAATCTACATCATAAATATACATATTTGATAACAAAAAAAGTATACGCACAGTTACACTTACATAATTCATGTAAATGTGTATACGATACACACATTACTCACAAGCTACAAGTTACCAGGATCCCACAGGTGCTAAGGCCTATCTGTTCGCGTACGGTAATTTGCGGGCAGAGCATCCCAGGTTGGTTGACACGGAAGCGCGCACGCATTGTGCGCAACAATAGTTTCCCCATTTTCCCGCGGCCGGGGAACGGCCGGCGTGACCGCGGCTAGTCCGTCGACCCCGGGACAAGGGACGCGGGACGCTTTTCGCGTGCGCAGGCGCAGTGCTACCGAAAACTGAGGTTTTTTGCTTCGGTAACTATAGGTTTTGAGCAGGATACGGTCATTTTTTAAACTGATGGAAAATTATACGTTATTAATCGACAGATTGTGTAATGTTCACTTAATAATTTAGCGGAGAATTTTCAGTAAGCCGATAAGTTTTAATGTTCGCTAAATCATAGCTACATGCTACTTTTGCATACCTATCATTATGTAAGTTTGATTATCGTGAATCGCCACGTGCCTTTCTGCATTTATAGACGTCTTTAAATCACAATTCAATTTACTGTGATCGTAGTCTTCATCATTGTTAAAAGAAAATTATGTAAAACTGCCTCTTAGTGATACTTCAAAAGCGAATAGCAAAGTTAGCCGAATAACAATTTAGTTTAACTCGAGTTTTCATAATCCCATTTATTAAAAGCATCAAAAGAGTTTCTAACACTGAAAACAATTTTCGAACAATTAGAAATAATGTTACTTTTATATCATTCTTTAAAGAGACCCTCTTCTATTATAGAATTAGCTGTCGAAGTTAAATGTAAAGCTGTAGTTATTTCTGAAGACAATTTCTAAAGTAGTATATTTATTCTAATTAGGGAACGAATAGAAAACTTGAATGCATCAGCTGCTAATCCTGCGCAGGTTGTACCTGTCGACTGAATAGCACGGGTTGGGAATGTTTAGCCTTTAGCGAGAAATAACTATATGTGGAATTAAGACTTCAAGATGGTCCCACGGTGGGTGTCAAATGCACAGCTTGGTAGTGTAAAAGAAGCGTATGTCTGATGAAATGACAATGAAAATAACGTCTGGAATCCTCGAATAACGAAGGTACCAACAGTACACGCACATTTCGCAAGATATGCCGCATGTAGGGCGAGCAAATGGCAATATAAAGGTAATATAATATTCCAGTATTAGATATTAGACTGTACCAGAAAATGTTTACTTCAAGCAGAATAAAAACTACAGGAATATCTTCCATAGGTCATACAAAGTTCACAATTTCTCACAAACGATGACGTGCCGAAAAGAATCTCGTGTGGCCAGCAATGCATCACATCTATTTCTGTTTGAAATCGATGAAGAGACAATGGCCGACCGGGGCGACGCACCCTGGCCCGCGGCCAACGGCCAGGAGGGTAGGAAACAATCATCTAAGACCTGACAGCTGGTAGGACTAGAAAAACATGTGCTCGTCTTGTTTCGACAGATTCGCTCTTCAAGCTGAGGTACACTTAGCTATCTGCGAAGTCTTATTTCTCCTGTCTTTTCCGAGGACGTGATTTTTCCGCCGTTTTGTATCCCTATCATAAGTAAGGAGGAAAAAAGGTAGGATATGAGATTTTGTATAGTGTAGCGAAATAAAAATTCAGTTCAGCCACATGTTAATTTTTTTTATAAATAAAACAAAATAACAATTTTAAATTAAAAATAAGATATATAAAAAAGGTCAATTCGTGAAGAAAACTTTGGGTTAGTAGAGGTCATTTTATACCAAAAGCTTCTGGTCGAAAAGTAGCCTACTAATTTTAGAATAGGTATTAACTAAAGACATCTAACGACTTAACTAATTATTGATTAATAATTCGATTAAATAATAAAATAATACTATTTTAGTTTATTTCTATGTAAAATACGTAAATACGTCTTCAAATTGCGGTCCGACTTGATCCGACTTGTGGCTAATGCTATAGTAAGATTTCTGATATAAAATACTTCCCGAATCGCACCGGGGCGGTGTGGTGCGGCTCCGTATAATATTAATCGAACCCCACGCACGGTAGCTGGTAGTTCTTGAGGTTGAGGGTTAGGGAAAAGGCCAAAAATCAATTACGGCCCTGTCTACTGGTTTTAAACCTACGACAAATGGAAAAATTCGGTTACGAACCAGCTTCGAGGATAATTTTATGTTAAAGGGTAGTAAGACAAAAACAGCATTGAAGTATGAAGTATTAGAAAATTCATAATTCATACAGGAATACGTAAAAATACGTCAGAAAAAAAACTGTCGTCAATGCGACTTGCTTAAATAGTCCACAGCAACTTATTATTACTGATAGCACGCACTGATTAAATACGTAATATCCTCTGCTCTGCAGGTCAATCGCCGTAAAATTTTCAATTATTTTCTCCAAAAGAATTACATAACTTCACCAATCAAGATCATCTTCACCACAGATCTTCACGAATGTCAAATTCCATCCATCAAATCACTAACTTTTTAAATTACTCTTCAAATTTAAAATTTGACAGTTTAGAAAAAACAAGGCTTTAAAGTTCCAAGCATACAGGCTTATATGCAGGGAAACACTGCAATAGGTATTAAATGGTGGGTTGATAAAAAGACAGTTATTGTACGTCTTATTTGTGCTATTGTGGAAAATGAAGAGTTTTTCTTTATATGTTGTTTTTCATTCTATTTTAATTGTTCGTGTTCTGTGGGTGTAACTGAACGAAAAATTTTATGCCTCGATTTGTAATTTAATTTTGCTGTGGGAAATGCTCGATCCAATTCAATTGATTGTTTGGTTGCATTTCAATGGAATAAGTATTAAGTTGCTACTTTTTTGATGTAATCGATCGTTTATCAAGCGAATAAGTAGGTACTTATAAATTATCAGCTACATTAGAAATACACTTGAGTAGTTGTAGTATTTTGTTCCTAGGTCGACATAGAAATATAATTAACAAACACGTAATCAATCAAGTGGGCATGTTTCCTACTATATTTATTCACAATGATTTGCGTCATTTTGTTTTCTACGAGCAACATTCGGACGAATCCTGTCCAATGAACTAGAAATCTTATTAAAACATCGTTTCTGCTTGTATTATTCATTAATTGTGGTTGTCAACCTTCGCGCCGGTGACCTTAAACGACAAATTTCAAATGGTACGCGGAAGTCGCGACAGGTCTTGAACGTTTTGACAACAAATTAATACCGTTTGTTTATATATTGTTTATAAATAAGCGAGGACGTTGTATAATAGTGATAATGTTGTATTAGATAATGCGCGTGTTATGCTTGTAACCTTGCTTGGTGAAGAATGGACTGTTCTTTATCTGATTTATCTTCAGACTGTGCACAATGGGTCTTGCAAGCCGTTTCGTACACGAGGTGAAACTCGATTGGTGCACGAGATGCTCGTGATTTCATAGGAGCGATTGTTTATTGCCGCCCGTTTTAACTTCAATGACCATTTTCCAACCTCTTTCCCACCTGTGCTGCCCTAGTACCATCGTGGTCTTTGTCATTCAGGCATTTTCTTTTTCCTATTTTGCAAATACCATTTAGCTCTCAGTGGGAAGTCCCTTTTTTCTCTCTAGTACACATAAACAGGTAAATGCTTTTTGAAGTAAACAACGTGTTCGTCCAAGTATGTGGATAATGGAGTGTGGGCGTAGTAATAGATATTAATAGTTCTGCCTTTGAACAATAATATATCAGATATTTGGATCACAAGTTACTGACTACAGAAGTAATTTGGCTTGATTTCACGAAATGAGGGTAGATATAAGACTTCACGTCACTCTTTGTTGTATACCTACTCGAGATATTTGATTCAGGGGAAAGCTTTATATGTATAGGGACAGGTAAGTTTTGGACGAAACCAAAAAGTGTGTAAGTATTGCAGCAGGTTTTCAGTAGTTTCTGCCTTCGCCTGTGGACAAAAAGTGTGAGTATATGTGTGTGTGTGTGTGTGTGTATGTATGTAATTTATGCAGCTATTGATGTATGCTATAGTACTACTGTCTTCCTTTGAAAGTAATTGTTTATATTTATGCAATTAATCCACGAACATTTTCCCGTATACTCACAATGAAAACTGAAAGTAAAACCGCGAACATTGTCAAAAGGTCACGAAGTATACAAAAGCCTGTTGATTATACGTTTTGTGCTAAAGGTCGTAAGTACTGGTCATAGAGGCCATTATAAGATGATTATCCGGAGGTGAGAGATCGAGCTGCGTTATACAGATTAGTATGATTATGTGTTTTATGTTGTAAGTAGTAATGGTGCAGTGGTTTATGGATAAAAGTAGCAAGTATCTTTATGTTCGTACGGTGTTTATTAAGCTTATTGTCTTGTAAATTACTCAGGGTGCTCAACGAGTCTTCAGTTAGAAAACGTTTTCCGAAAAGAGAAATACTATTCATAGTAATTCCAAGCAAGGAATGTCTATCCGTGGCTAATAGCTGAAGAGATTTCAACTGAAAAAATATCGAAAAACATTATCTTCTCAAAAAATTTGAAGCATCCGAGAATTCCCGAATAAAATATGTATAGTAATAAAAATATAGTGCAAACTTTCACCGGAGGAGTTCCGGCGTTAGGCGAGGGTGGGTATAAATAGCGGCGGTTGCGCAACGCGGCCGATGCACTGCGCGCACGCACACCGACACACTCACACAGAAGATTAACGTTAACTGCAGTTTAGCGAGCTGAGGTTTAACTGGACGTTTAACTTTTCGAAGCTCCGATTAGAAAAATAAGGAAGAAAGAAAATAAATTTATTTAAAACGGCAATTTCTACAAATTAACACAACAAAGAAGGAGAAAAACAGGATTGTGTGCTTCACGGCTGCGCCAAATAGGCCTAGTCCAGCAAAAATGCCAGTCTACGAATGCCTGACGCTCATTTTCCTTTGGACCTGGAATTTTATACTTTGTCATTGTGTGTATTACAAGAACTTCTTAAGGTAAAAGGCTTCTCCTGTCAGGGCTTTAGCT
Source organism: Noctua fimbriata (assembly GCA_905163415.1). NCBI lineage: Eukaryota > Metazoa > Arthropoda > Insecta > Lepidoptera > Noctuidae > Noctua > Noctua fimbriata. The sequence continues at coordinate 968,629 of LR990922.1, forward strand.
AGATATCTTAGGTCTTCATAAGATGTATTTCATCTGCACAGTCAGTAAACGACACCAGCATATTTCTACAAGATCAAAAACAAGTATCTGTTATAATAATAAAGTATATAGACACGTTAAATGTATCGGCATTACTGGTAAGGCGAACAGGTCTCGACAAGGCGACACTTCCGCCTTATGTACTGGCTATGTATATGTATTATATGTGCGTCCAATGTCGTCCACTATTCTTTTTTTCAACCTTGGTGGCTTGGTGACTCGGCTCCGGCGTGTAATGTTTAAGAAATTGGAATGGTTGGAGATTCCAGAGCTAGTACTTAACCTGCAGTCACGTGTGAAATCATGCGTAGACAGGAATGTATTAAATGCACCTTGCTTTAAACATAAAAGAAGCTTTACTGAAAAAAAATCAAAAAGAAAGAGGAAAATTGCAGCAATTTTTCCAATTACTGAGCAATTAAACACGTCCTACCTAATATTTGACATACATAAATGTTTTAATAACAAAACTATCAACAAAAGTATCAAAACTAAACCATCAGTTAAACCGCTCGTTAACTGTGCGCGGGCGCACCGGCCGGTGTTCACTTTACTCTTTTTGTATTCGTTCTTGCAGCTAACTTGGGATTGGCTTGACCCATTTACCGCAAATAGACGCAGCCGGGATTCAAACGCGCGCCCAAACGACACGTGGCCGGCTTATGGTATTCGCGTTTTAAAATACTGAGCGCCTCGCGGATGAGTCAGCTAAGCATCCGTTTTAGAGATTTATACGGACTTATTGGATCTTTATTATTAGGAGACAGGGTATTTGTTAGGACAGTTTAAGTGGTAAATTGTGAATTTATTATGGGAGTTAGGACTGTTGGATTTACAATAATTGAAGAATTACGTAATTCTATTGGTTACATGTCAGATCTGCATTTCATTAAATTTATTTTCGTGGGATTAATTACTTTTTTGGATTTTAGGTGAACATTAGTGAAAGCCGACGCGGTTACCACAAAGGTTTTACGTTCCAGTTACCAAACGATCGAGATTAATATGAGTTAACCCAAAATTCGATTCATCTCTCCTAACCGCTTATTCAAAAATAATATTTGGTAAATCTCAATAATTCCAGTCATAAAAGCCAGATAATCCCTCAAAGGATTCTTTCCTTTAATTAACGGTTATTTACAACTTCAGTTAGGATATTTATAAATCGGCTATATGATCCTGAAGCCGAGGTATTGTTTGATGAAATTCCCTAACTTTACGTACTTGCGCATTGGGGTCACAGAAATTAAGTTATTCCAGTTGTGAGGCTTCACGATCCATTATAGCACACAGTCATGTAGAGTTTTATTTTGGGAAGTAGGAAGTTAGTAAAGAAAATTACACCACCCTCGTACCTCCGTACTAGGTGATTTTCGGCAGATTTTTCCTGAAGAGCGGAATACGTAAGTTTTCATTTAATGTGAATCGAAGTCATCCTCCTACCTTGTACGTTATTATTGAATAGCTGCTTTTAGTATAAATACATTGATGGAACAGTTGTATTCCCACTTATATAGGCCTAACCTGTTTTCTCGTCAAAGTTTTTCTATAGCTATCTACACGTATAATGCTCAATTTCAGGACAAACCCTTCTTAATAACATCAAATTTCTTTATATTAAAAGAAGAAAGAGACCATAATCGTCCATTACAAAAGACCACTTTTACGCTAACGAGCAACGCCTCTCACGAACATAATAAACAACCGAATGATCATAAAACAATCGATTTAAACTCGAGTAGTTATCGAAACGTGAACGGTATCATAGTCGATACAATTAGCAGGTAGTAAAAAATCGATCACGCGAAATACGACGTGCGCGCATGCAAGTGCTAGTCAGGGCCGAAACCCGTTTATATTGTTGCATTTTTTAATAAACCTTGGATATAAGGGAGCGAGTAGAGTTGTGAAAACTCCAGAGGGAATATTTTGATAGATGGAAACACAAACACGCGCCATTTTCTTTTTATTCCAATTTCACTCATGACGTTACTCGTAAATACGTCACCCAGGGGAAGGCCTATTCCGAGTTGACGACTTTCGGCTGATTATGATAATGATTACTACCTAACATTTCACAGGTTATTTTATTAGAGTATCACTGCAGCTGCAGTATTGCTAAAGATTTCAAGATGCATGGAAGTTCCCTAAGGGGAACCGAAGGTGATCAAAAGCTTGGGTAAAGATAGCACCAATAATATCCTAAGTATGAATACTAATATCATGTTCGTGATGAGGCAGCCCGCCCGCAGCGTCCCGTAAACAAGATAATTGCTTATTAAGTCATTACGTATTAATAAATTACTAGCTCAGTGACCAGAGACGTAATTAGCTTTTCTCCAGAGTTTACGACCGTTCGACTTGGAGATTACTGACTCTAGAGCTAGTTGATATAGAGAAGAGTGTGACCGTGAATGATGATGGAGAACGAATGATGGATCGGTGAATGGATCATCTATTCTTGAAGAAGAATTAAGTGGGTGAGCTTCATGACCATGCTATAAAAGAAATATACAGTCATTGGCATCGCCCCCCCCCCTCCCTCCCCGACCTTTACTCGAGCTAGCCCGCGATACTGAGCCAGTCCGTCAGTTTTAAATCAGCCCCTAAATAATGCTCTCAAATCCAGCCTGACCCTTTGCTGCCCGTACCGCACAAGGTTTGCCCTTAGTACGCTATCGCTTAGTCTATAAGTTTTTTGCCCCTGGCTGGAGGCCTTAAACTCAATGCACCCACAGGATAGTCCGGTTAAGCAGAAGGTAGTCTCACAGGTTGACCTGCGAGACGCCATTCAAAAATAAAAAATCATTCGCCTAGCTTCAGTTCGGACGACTCAACTCGACACCATGCCAGACTACATACGATAAATGTGGTAATACGTGATCGGCACAAGAGGTGTGTTCACTCCCTGACAGTCCCTCCTGTCAGATACTTTGTTTGTTCCTCAGTGTTGTGATGTTTACCTACAATATTTGTATTAGTAGCCAACTGACACCTGATAACTGATTTATTAACCAACAAATACATAAAATATAATAGACGCAAGTCATTATCATTACGTATTACTATAATTACGTAAAACCGATAGTGTTAGTCGTTTAATCTCTGAAAGCCGTCATTATGAAAGAGCTCATAATTGCAACTTTTACCTGCGCGCGCGTCGCTTACGGAAATAAAGCCAGCGTTATGATTATGCCAGTTTGAATTACGTTCACCCGTTGACAATTATGTGAAAATTTTATGAAACAAAAGTTAATTGTAGGGCTGTGTGCATAGATGCGGATATTTTAACTTTAATTGGATTACTTAAGTTTTTTCTAGTTTTAATTATTCGCGCTGTTACACGGTACGTCGGAAGAGATGGGTGCAGTTAATTTAATCTACCTACCCTAACAAAAGGGCCTGACATACACATATTAAAATATTTGACTTTCAAGACCAATCCACCGTAGGTAGGTACAGGAACACAATTTACTTACTTACATAAGTATATAAAGACCATCTCAGACACTAATCTGCATAGTCCCTATGTGAGCTGACCAAGGTTATGTCTGGAGTTTAAAAGAGACTGACCTCCGAGTTTGTTTCGGCTGTTTCTTCTCAGAGTAGACATCACCCCATCTAGTTTTAAAAAGAATAATAACGTGTAAAAGTGTTAGTAAAAACCTATTTGCAAAATAAATATCATTTATTAAGTTCCACAATGGTCAAGCGAAAAGCTCTACTCTTATTCAACGGACCATGTCTCACTCCATTTGGCAAGAAGACGTATCAATGCATCAATGTATTCTTCAATCCGTCAATGGACACCACAATATGGCCGCATTGGCCAGCGTGGGCTATTGTGTACAGGGCACCATTTCTCTTACAGCGATTGTGTCACCATGTCTTATGCAACATCTCTTGAAACCCCATGCATATTGATGGTGTGGTAATAACACATCAACTATGACACTATCTAAGACGTGAAATTAACTTTTGTCTAAAGCCCAGAATTCTTTGAACAATATATTATTCAGTAACTTGAGGTTGCCCGTCAAGAGGTAGAAAATTCTCCCTCGGGAACATATTACAAACCGGAATAAGTAAGTTATCTATGACCTAACCCAGCTAATGGTCTACCTGTGATTGATATTAGTTTGATAAATCTCGGTATGTATCACTTTCCATTTCTTTAAAGAAAAGTTTTGACATCAGATCGTCACTGACAAGTAGACCATAAAACATCGTGATTCAGTTTTCCCCTTCATTTAACATCGCTAACAACTTAACCCGATAAAAATCAGATTCAAATCTGCAGATCTAGACCGAATCTAGATTCAGTTGCATTGTGCACTGCGGCTAAGTTCTGCGCGTGCGCCGCGTGACAGAAAGGCTTGCTTTCACTCGCGCTTCCTACCCGCGATTGATATACAACACGACATCGCTATTATGTACCATTTGTTGTGTTTTTGTGCAAAAAACGTTTTTTTGTACTTAATTGTCGAGCGGTGATAGTTTTTTAATTGATGCAAAAATATTGGCATCTATAGGTATGGGTGTTTGTTAACTGGACACGAAATTAAAGCTGCGTTTTAATGAGGTAATATACGGTTTTATTGATTTGCGAAATTTTTCTAAAATAACTATGACTGCAACTTTGAGAAAGCTCCGAACATAAGGTACCTGTATGTTCAAGAAAATGGTCCCATAATACCAATAACAAAGGCTCATTACAAGTGCGACTAGAGTCGGTCTGGAGCAACGCGCGCGCAGACGGATAGACAAGTCGCATTCCTAGATGAATTACAACTAGTTAACATCTAAACTGTTGCGGGCTCAGTGCAAACCCAACAAAGGCCATTTCACCGCGCCGAACGCGTTATCTGCGATAGCCAGTACAAAACTTCGTATAATAAAGACGCAAACGCGCCCGTAACAACAGACGGGCGTTAGAGACTCGCATGCGCCGGCGCAGTGAAAGTACTTTCGCGCGCTCGTTGCCCCGGTCGTCGAACTTGGCGAGGGAGAGAGATAGCGCTATACGCGGGAGCGGGACAGATATAGTTTTCTGAGGAAAGCCGTGAAAAGCGGCCGGGTGCGGGGTACGCGAAAGTGCGCACCATCAGGAAATCGCCGCGATCGTAAATGCTGAAGTTAAATGATTTTTATGCGTCCACCTTTACGATGTCAATAAAAGGTTTATTGTTCGTGCACTATTATTCGCTGCGGTGGCGGTGAACTCGATTTTTAAGGAATTTTCCGCGTTTTTCCCTATGTTACCCAGCGGCGTGTCCTCCTCTGTTTGGGACATAAAAGTTTTATTGTGTTTATAAAGAACCGTTATGCACGCCAGCAAATTTTGTAAGACTGCGTTTTTTTACATGTATATATATATAAAGGGTAAGCTAGAACACGGTTTGTTTTGGTCTAAACACTTAGGTACTTTTGTCCGGCTTGGGATGGACCCTAAGTCACATTTCCATCCGGAGTTCTACCAAGCGCCAATCCTACACATGCCTCAATCACTACACCATCAAACCTTGACTAGTTCATTATCAGTTCACACCTCTTTCTATTCACGCTCGTAAGCCAGCCAGCATCATAAACCACATAATTCCGTAGTATAATTACATGTGGTGTGCAACTATCTCTTTGCCATTACATTATCAGTACCAGTTAGTTTACAACGTGATTTCTTCCACTAAACATGGACAGATCTTATCAAAATGTGCAGACGTATGGTGTAAGTGATGGCCGTTTGGCATAAATCAGCCTAAAACGTTCCGTTCTGGGACACAGGCGTCCTCTCTTTCATAGTGAGTGGGCTGGACTCCAGTGCACGTTGGTGGACATTTGTCTTCGAATTTTTGGTTTTATGACATATCAGTTTCCTCTCGATGATTTTCTTCACTGATGGCCGCTTAGAAACAATAATAACATTAAGGCGAACGATGTATTACTGTGATTAATTAGGTTGAATTATAAATATCGAAATTGATTGATGATGCGTCGCGATTAATGATCGATGATAGAAGAATTAAAAGTTGTTAATCACTATTAATATTCCAATCGCAAATTCGACTATCATTGGAAGAACGATTTTGTAATGCGGTTAACAGCCCAAAATTTCCTAAAATAGCTGATAGAATGAGGAGCATAAGGCAACAACGTATACTTACAAGCCTTTTTCGCCTATATATCACTCTATAAGTTTGTGTAGGTACTTAGGTTAACATATATGGGATCCACAAGACATAAAAATGTACGCGTACTTCATCACGACTCAAGAACCAGTTAAACTATGCATAACTATACGATATGCTTTTGTTTCGTGAATTTCTATTAGCTTCTAACAAGATGGAAATGTTAGCTGTACAAGCACTGAAGCCATGTCTCGCTGACTCCAGCATGTCTCCCAGTCTCTAGAATGTTCTGACAAATTAACAGTCCTGTCGCTTGTAAGTTGCGCCGGAGCAAAGTCACTCGCATTCAGTTAATTGTTGCCGCGGAGAGTGAAAGTTTAATGTGTACTCGAATTAGTTTTGTTTTCGTTCACATCGCCGTATGTGTCGTTCAGTAATTAAAATGCTTTTGGACTGTGTAAGGAGACTACAGAGTTTCAGGTTTTTGGTTATGTAGATGTAGTATGGAAAGTCTGAATTGCTAAGTCGCAACTACTTACTCCGTTTACACCATTTTCCATTATCATCCTCCATTTTTATACGCTTCATAACGCGCATAAGCGTTTGAGCGCTCTATCTTAAAAATATTGTTGGATAGTTTTTTTGTATGAGAACTTATGTATGTAATTTTATTGATTTCAAATCATTTGAATAAATAACGGTTCTTGTCATTTTATTCTGTCAATTACAAAAGTGTTCTAATACATTTCATTACGGAAAAGGTCTTAAGCTGAAACACCTTTTTGTATCCTGGACTAACAGTTAATATGAAGTAAAACTTCAGCTAGTTCTGCCTAGGCAACAAACCTGCGTGTCTATCAACAATACTATTACACTAGCATTAATTTTTCCGTTTTTCAGCTAACGATCTCCATCACGGGACATTTTAAGGCCAAAGAAGGTGAATAACCTCCGAAGTAGGCTCAAAAGCTTTTAGGGAAAACGCTAACGAACCGGAGAGGACTTTACTGCCGTGTCAACGTCCTTGCGATCATTGTTACGACATGAAGGCTCAGCTTTCCGGAGAGCTAGGTATTCGTGGAACGTTTTTATTCGTTATGGTAGATAGAAAGTGGGTAGAAAAACCTTACAGGAACGAGTCTTGCTAGAGTACTTGATGCCCGTTTGTTTTCAGATAGGACCTATTGGTAAAGTATCTTAGTTGATGTTCATTTGTTTTCAGAATTATCCTTTTTTTTTATAAATGAGGATGTGTTGTTCTGGCAGAATAGTTTAGTGGTGAGTTTTTAGGGAGATCGATAAGATAACCAGTGCTCACATGCTGATGAAGTGACTTGAGTTGTAAGTGATTGTACGGTAGGTCTGTTAATTATAAATAAATAATGATTGCGTCATGCTGGTAAGTAGGTCGTAGATGACAAACCGATCTAGCGCCAGTTTTAGAAAATATTGACATAAACAATAATCCAATTCACATATCTACTCGACCAAAACACAAACCATAAAATCCGTCCAAAACTAGATATCACAAGTACGTCCAAATTAATTTGTCACAAACATGAAACTAGGAGTATATAGTTCTAAGTTGATAGTTCAGCTCCTGCCCTGATACGCAATGGTACGCGTACTCTCGGCCTTGAACCGTCCCCCCTTCCCCCCGCGTATCGATCCGTAGTACTACGCGGCTAACCTTCGTTGCGTTACGCAATAGGGACGCAACGACTACGCCATTCATGTAGCACGCTTCGTTCCTGACTCCCCTGTTATGGACCTAACTTATACATGTTTATCTTTTGAATCAGTGAACCTGAAATTAATTTATTGACCTTCTTCCTGACATTGGTGAAATACTTCATGGGTTTCTGCACTGAAATATCCGTGTGGATTGTTTTCAGGTAGATAGGATGCTTTTTTTAAAACTGGCTGTTTTCCTAACTCAATTAAGTCAGTATTAGAAGGCACTGAGTAACTAATTTTATTATGGGCCGCGAGTCGAATTACTTAGCTAAATATTGATCAGTCTTCACAGTAGATACTATCATTGTTTTCAGAAATATAATGTGTAGATATGTCCTGAAACCTGCTAAGCCTTTTCAGTCATACATAGTCTATGTTTATACAGAAAATCCTCCGTTTTTTACCACGTAACAACTGTATTTACTCGAATGATGTAAAATATTCGTAGGTACATAGAGTGTCGTGTTCTCTAACGAAGTTTTCCCTCATAAGACAAAAATGGCGCATTGCAGGAAACCGAGTTTCGCATTGCGTTTCAATTTCGTTTTACTACAGAATGAGATGAGCTCATCCTATTATTTACTAGATTAAATAAATAAAAACTTATTTTTAAAACTGCATTCCTCGTATTAGTTTTAATTCGTGAGTTTACAGACATGTTTCTGGGCCTAGTATTTCCGCTGCGAGAAAAAATGAACCTACCGTTACTGAATTCAGGAATCAATTTTTCTTTTACGCCGTGTTCAGTTTCAGTAAATTCGGCTGTCTTTACCAGTTTTTGGATTTTCAGTTCTATGTGCAGTGCAGAAAGGTGTATGTTTAAGTTGAGGAATATTTCTGTCGTTTAGTATTTTGGACCTAACATTACGTTAGGCTAGGTTAGTGCGAAGCTCTTGGCCACGCCTGGAAGAAAGTTCATGAATACAATGACCTCTCACTTTGTGAATACATAAGGACGGAGGTATTGATTTCCTGAAAATAATATTGCCATGTTGTTCATAATATTGCACAGATATTTGTAAAGACAAGTAGCCTCACTAACTGACCGGCTCCTTGACAGTTCAAAGGGCCTGTGTCGGTTTAACTGAAATTAATGCTTCGATTTTGAGTTTTGATAACTCTAAAATAAATGTATCTAATGACTAAAACGTAATGCTGTTTTAGCTTTCACGGTTTATTACTAAACTTACACTCTTGAGGGATATCTTTCATGATTTTTAATTATTCTGAGCTCCCGATATAGATAGAGCTCGACGCTGTTGCAAACGCCATGATCGCGGTATGACAGCCGGAAGCAACAGCCGGCGTTACGACGCCGGCTGACGTGCATAAGGACGTCACAAACCCTAATGATATTGTGAGTGCGTTTTGCCATGACTTTGTAGTGAGTTCCAGCTGTGCGCGTAGCAAAGACTAAGAAAGAGGGGACAGAGGGTTCTGCAGTTATCCCGCGATCATGGCGCTTGCAACAGCGTCCAAATATCGGGAGCTCACCCGTAAGTGACAGTGTAATCCTATATTCTTCAGGAATACTTTACGTACGACTGACAAAGTCATCAAAGGCAATTTCTTTCGTACTCCGTTGTCTTCTTCATTAGCTCTATAAGTATTTTACTTACGTTTTTGTTATTTTCTAGCATTTATTTTACAACCAATTTAGAACAACGGTACAGAGACTCCATTAGGCATTAAACTCGTAACAATAATACCATGTTAAAACAAGATCTAGTCGTCTGATATAAAGCCTTTCCATGTCTTCATTAAGATACTACGATACAGCTGTAGATCGTGTAGATCAATTAAATTAATTAAAACAACACGATAACGCATTGAAATTAACCGTATCATCGCCAGTGATTACAATTCGGGGATTTTAACTAAATATTTATGAGAAATACTTGTTAACGACTTGATGTTCCGATTACCTGTTTTCTGAGTAATCTGTACAAGGAAAAGTAATGTTAGTGTAATAGGTATACAGGAATGGGTAATATTCTCGTGGTGGTACGAGGATTGAAACACGGTGACTTGACAATTATAGTGGACTGTATTATAAGAATTAAACAAAAAGGAAAAATTAAAATGTCCGGCCAAACCTCCGCCATTTTTTTTTCAGAGTTGCGGCCACTCATAAAACCTATTTTAATCCATAGCTGGTATCAATACAAACAAGTTCAGCTGAAGATGCTATCAGTGAATTGACTTTAACTTAGATACCTCATATCTCGGAAACGTGACATTTTAGAACATTTTGTCTCATACAAAACTTGTTTGTATTAATGCCAGCTATCGATTGATACAGGCATTATGCGTGGCCGCAACTTTGAAAAAAAAATATGGCGGAAGTTAGGCCGACCAGGCTTCATACAATAATCTTACAAGCCCTTTGTTATCTTTGTTCTAATCAGTCTAGGTAGGTAATAAATTGCCCTATATTGTTCTGACAGCAGCTATGTTTGTGTAATTTATAGTTATACATACATAGTTATAGTAACTGTTTCCATATATGTATGTTTTCAGGTTATAAACTTCGTTCTCGAGTAATAAATAAAAGGGTTAATTTTTTCACTCGTTCCTTTTATGATCGACAAAGCGTTTAACGATTTTACTAATGAAAAGCAGTATGGTTGAGCAAATAACCCACGCACATAAAATCAGCCTTTTATGCAACGAATGTAGATAAAGTTATCATAGGATACTTTTTTAAGAATTCACGGTTTATAGCTAAACCTACAGCGTCACTTAAGGCGGGATATCTTCCGTGATTTTCATTATTTTGATACTGTGAGTGTGTTTATCGTGGCTTTGTATCGAGTTCCAGTAGTGTGGTTTCAAAAGACTAAGAACGAGGGTAGACTGATTTGTCTGCACCTAACAATTTTTTCACAATCCACTCGCATTTTCCAGTTATCCCGCGATTATGGCGCTTGCAACAGCGTCGAAATATCGGGAGCTCACAATAAATTTTGCAATCATTTTCTGGCTTAATTTTCAAAGACAGATGTACATTTCTGACAAATTGATTTCGAAGAATTCATTCGTTCATGAGCTATCAGAAAAATATAAGTTTAACTTCGTGAACGGCGTAGATTTCTCACGATCAAAATTTATGGTGGAGAGGTGGAAAATCTCCAAAAAACTTTAAAAGTTCGATATCTCAAAACAACCCAGTTTGGACCCCAAGTTATCGGGTCAAAATTGTTGCAAATTAGGTCTAATATCACTCATTTCAAGGAAGGAATGCACCCAATCACCAATCACGCTGTATATGTGTATGTATGTAGGTTGGTCCAGATTCATTACAAGACATAATAAATCTGGACCACACTAACTTAATTGAACGAATTCCCCCAGGACCTCTATTCCAGTATCAACCGCTGGACACCTACTTCAGATGGCGAGTAGCCCCAACAGGAAATGATTTCCAACGCCTAACGACCAATTTCACTGCTATAAATATTCCGATGGGAAGACCTACGAGGGCATTGGCATTAATACTAACATTTAAAGAACTACGTTCAGACTAATAATAATAAAGATTAAGTAACATTTTCTTGTCTTTTGTAAGCCTATTACTCCATTGTAACTATTCGGGGACTTTCAACAAAAAGAAGTAATATTTCTTTACAGGAATTAAATCTTTTGATGGTGATGTCACGGGCGTGAGGGGTGAGATTGGGGTGAAAGACACGTGTAACACCCCCCTGGGCTGGGAGCCCCCAGCTCCTTTTTATATCATTAGTTGAAAGTAATCAGAGATGTATTGCCACTTCTCGATGTTTATTTAAATTGAGAATGTTTAGTTAGCATAAGCCTTTGGTATTTGTTTGAGAGATATTTTATTGGATGCTCGGTCATACAGCTTGCTTGTGACACCTCGGTGTTGTAGTGTTGGTGTTTCTTTCACTACATCGTCACCTGGGCACTCACTGGGCACAAACTGGGCATCTGCTGGCCTGCATGATGATTATAATGATGCCAATAAAATCGTTCAGTAGAACAAAGACTATTGATAAAATAGATTTATACAAGATATATCCACAGGTAAAATGAAAAAGGCAATACTCAAAAAAGATTTAAGCCTACGATAACAAGCTCCATTTTTCCTCAATCAATCAACGAACCCGGAAAATGCGTAAATGCGACCGAAAAATTAAAAATAAATCAGTTATTCCGAAACCTACTCATATCTAGTAAAGCTGCGTCCTCACTGCGGCCTCTCCCCGCTACCCACTCCGCTTGGCCGGGTTCATTCTTCATTGATACACGTGGAGCACCCCCCTCCCGACCGCGTGGGTGTGCCCCTCTCCCCTCGCCCCGCAACCTCCCCCGCACTCGTACCGATAGTGTAAAACAAGGCTTTGTTAGTTAATTCTAATAATTGTCGATTGTGAGGATAAATGTTATCGTTTCGTTAGCGAAGATAGACAAAAGAAATAATCTTGTTAGATAAATTACGTCGATATGTTTTTTTAGTATTCCCACAAAATTGTTTTAACTTTTATTGAATGCTGTATCAAAGTGTTTTCATATAGTAAAAAGTGTTTGTAAATTGGTGGATAAAGCTCGGATGTTATTGAAAACTTAAGCTTGATTCCAGAATTCTCATTGCGCTAGTCCTGAAACAAATTTTGCATATTGTTACCATAACAAACATGTGTTCTAAGCTAAGACTAACTTCACGAAACACCCTATTCTTCCCTACAGTTATGCTATCATTAATGTTGAGTACTCGTAGTACTACACAGCTCTACCACGAGCTCGGATGCAGTGGTTCAGTGTAGGGCGCGTCTCCCCCTGGCCCCGGACTGGCACGTGTAGCGTTGCCTAGCAATGGCGTGTAGCTACCGAGTGGCTACAGAAGAGTAACTACGACACAATGTGTGCTACCACTAATGCGGGCGTTTGATACTTAAGGAGGTTTTTCTTTATGTTTTTCCAAACATGACATAATATCATGCCTATAATCCGCGAAGGCTCGAGGTGTCCCACGTCAAAGGGAGCGAGCCTATTGTCGTCAACTGTGTGTGTGGGTGGCTACTACTGAGGAACAAGACGAAAATGTAAAAGTATTTTTAAATATTTGATTTAACTTGAACGCTCTGCCGCTAGCCAAAGAACACTATTTACAAAAAATACAAGTTATCTAGTTAAGTTCCCTCAGTGAACCTTCTACACATTATCTGTTAGGAGTCCCGTACTCTCGGATGTTCCAGGAACAGGGGGCTGAGCGGGGCCTCAGGCCCTGTTCCTGGAACATCCATTAAATCGTAAATGTAAGTTCGTTTTCAGAGAAACTGCTAACAATTTATTAAATTCCCTAAGAGCACATTCCAAGGGTAGTATTCGTTAAAAATATTTTTATCAATTTCAAGTTAGTGTTGATTTCTGCATGTTATTCGTGCCCATCCAAAGGTACGGCAGACCACAGACCGGCTGCGGACACTCACAGGAATAATGTCCTGAAAGTTACTTTAGTGTCCAGTATCTGTCTGGCGTGACTAAGTATTACTTGGTATCGGAGCAACGAATTTTTTCAATTCTCCCCTGCCGACCGTCACGCTATCATTTTACTCCTTTTCTTTAATACCGAGATGGGTAGATTCCTCACACAATCCATCCTTCTTTTCTTTAGTCTATTTCTTCCTCTCCATCAACTAACATTTATATTCATCACTTACAAAATATTATATCGAATATTAATAAAAGAAAATAGAAGGCGTCACTTAATTTAAGTGTTCGGAGTTGAAAATACATTGATCGGAAGTGACATTTTGTCAAATGATACGTTCTAATATTCCTTTAATAATAACATCATATAGTAGGTATATTCCATTATTCTTAACCATTTTCAGAAATTAGATTATAATAGCCGCATATTACTTAAATACTTACTAAAGTAAAAACAGCATTTTACTACTTTAAGTAAATAGTTAAAATGCTCTAATTCTGTTCTTACTTTTAAAAATCAAAATCTCTTTTCAATTTTAATCAACAAATTACATTATTGAAATAGTAATTAATGGTCATTGATTTATTAATTTAATGAGGTTACATATTTTAATTTATTTTTTCAATAAAAAATAAATTACCTCCGTACGATAACAGAATCCAACGCGTAGTTCGTAGCAACCGCCTACGAAAGCGTAGCAAAGCGCTACGAATTAGCTACGACGACGCCTATGCGTAGCTAAGAACCCTTTTGACATTATTTAGTTAGTATGAATATTCTATTTAGTTTTAAATTAAATAGTATTTCATTTAAAACTGCTAACAAGACAGATTGTTATCCTTATGTAATGTGTATAAATAATTCAGGGAGGATTTCGTCCTTACAAAAAATTTGACTCATTTTAAGAGAACTATGTACTATACCATCTATGGCAATTAAATTACTCATATTTCTTGAAAACTGTTGACCTGATTTCCAGCATAACTCTTTAATATATTATTGAGATATCACGGTAGTGCACTAAAATAACCTCGCTTTACTATCGATCTGCTGTTCAATGCAGCCGGCTACTGTCGCTGAATTATGAACTAGAAGTCGAGAACTAGTTGGAAAGTAGTGCAATGAAACAAAAATAAACAATGGAACGTCACAATATTTACGGAAAGGGGTAGGCAGAGAACCAGTTGCACTACCAACTGTGCACTAACTCTGTGCGAGATTTTATCACTTACAAAACCTACTCGATAAAATAAACTTAAAGAAGATTGGCAATCCTCCAAAGTAAGACAGCTCCAGTTAGTGTAAGGTCGGCGAACAAGAATGATAATTTAATTAAATCACTGCTAAAAACACGTAACGAACGATGAATACATTAAAATGAATATTAATCATTGGAAATAAAAATAATATCAAATGTAAAGAAAACCTTTTTTGGTATGGGACATGGTGTAATGGGTGTAAAACCCCTAACGAAGCCGAAAGGCACTTGTTTCCCCCATCATTGCCAGCGCGTTTCATTGAGTCCTACCGTAAAACGTGATTTTACACCCCAAAAAAAAAGTCGTTTCCCAGCAATCATTTTTGCGTAGAGTTACTTAGTTTGATGTACAGAAAGCTTGGCTTCGTGAAGGGTCCGTTTAAACCCTGTATGTATATGTTTTATTTTTGTTGGATTATTTATTTAGACTTTTATAGCTGAGCCTGCAACGATAGTAAATAGTTTATTTAATTGTTAAAGTCACAAGAAATAGAGGTAATCAGTATCCATATCACACAATAGCGAATTTATTCACTTTTGCATTCGAAATCATTTTTGACATTTCATTTTATTTGGCATCTAGCCTTTTGGTCTGACACATAGAAATATGTATGAGGACTATAAACACACCACTCCATGGCTTTCGGACTTTTCTAAAACAACGATATATAAAATACAAAAATGTTGGCGTTTTTTGGTATATATTTCATTTCAGTGGTTGTGATAATTGTGTCACCCATCTTTACCACAAGATGGCGCTAGATCAGTTTTAGAAAAAAAATAAGTCAACGTCAACGCGATAAAATTCGCACTACACCCTTTGGACGGCGTCCAGCCTACCTCTTGCTACAGTCATTCCTAAATGAAAAACGCTATTCCTATACAGGGATCAAGCGCAGGGCCTCACATTAGGCAGTAGCGCTTACCATCACAAGACCAAAGAGCCAGTAAAACAGAGTGATGTAAATGTACCAAAAGTTATGCATTTCTCTGAGCGAACGTCTCATAGAAAGTGAAAGAGTTCCAAGTTGTGGCAGTTTCTACCGAATCACTTTCCATTTCTTCATTAATAGTGTTTATTCTAAACATATTATGTATTTATGAGGTTTCTTCTATTTATGTTGTTTCACTTTATGTGTTATTGAATTGTGATTAACGTTTTTGATTCGATAGTAAATCGATATGTTGTAATAGAAGAAATATCTTTTTAGTTTGGTGTAGCACACCTTTAACAGCTTCAACTGATTTTTCAGTGATTTTCCACACCATGACCTGGGCTAGGAAGCCTTAGGAATTTTTTTATTCCGGCAGTACGTTCCCGTGGGATAATTTCCAACCCACACAACAAAAGTTAGCGGGTAATAACAATAAAGTACTGAACTTGTACATACATACCGATGAGACCTTTCTAGCCGCATACTTGTGACTTTATCGCCTAGAATGCGCTTGCGCTGTGTGTCGTGTAGGAAAACGCCTCGCAGTCACACATATGACGTAACTGGCACGTCTCACAGACCTCCGCTTACATAACGGAGACCTGTCGAGGGTCGCGCGCTACGTTCTACAGCACAGCCTTGACATGTGTCAAAATGTTTTTAATTTGAGTCATTTCAGATTAAGAATAAAATGAATTAACTATAACATCTTTAACTTAGGGTTGGTGTTGGTTCTCATCTAAGTTTATGTGTACTGTGTCTTTTCCTTAATTTTTAAAATACTTATTTTTTTAATTTATAGGTTTTTTTTGCAATAATAATACAATGAAAATAATTGGTATGTTAGGTTTGTTTAATTAAATTCGCATAATAAAGTAAAGGAATTTTATTGCTAACAACGATAGCCCTTGAAATCTTCAAGAGTAGTCAATGCCCTAGATTTTTTTAAGCATGAAATAATGTTGCCTTAGCAAAAATAATGTTAATAGAACTATTTATTTTACCTCAAAATAATCATCCTTGACATTCCAAAACTTCAAAACACTTCCAGAACCGCGTTCGATTCCAAATCCAAAATTCAAATTCCGCACTCTATCTGTCAAAAAATCACAAACGTCAGAGCGCGCGCGTTTTATTTTTAAACTGGCAACGCGCGACCTCAGCGCTTGAATGTAGTGCCAATGTCACAATATCTAGGTCTATGTCAGCGAGTGGCCTCATGCCGCGGGGATATGTCTGCACGTTTTGTGGCCTTATTTGGCGGTTTTGGCGGGGTCACTGGGCTTTTCGGTGATCGTACGCTTGTGTGGTACACCTGTTCACGTGGGAGATGTCACGCATCAAATCAAACTTTTTAGACTTGGTAATATTCACGGGAAATGTCACTGGCATCACTGCTTACTTTTTAGTTTTTCGACCTTGGGGAAGAAAATAGGCATGAGATAGATTTTTTTATTACTTAATCATCGACCTAGAATTCACAGATTTTTATTTATTTGCGGAATATTTTTTTCAAAGCAAACATTTTGGCGCCAATGTCGTCACCACGTCGGCCACGTTTGTCACCGTAACGTGAATCACATCCCTATATCAACTTACTATAAATAGTCAATGAAATAAGTTACATGTCAACAAGAATGTACCCACGCTAGTTAAGATTAAATATTACGTTCTACCATGTTATTAAATAATTTTGTGTATTAGTTAATTCAACATGATTAAAGGGTATCCACACACGAAGGTTGGCTTTAAACGGTGATACAAGTATCCCATGGTCAATTTGTTTGATGTTAGTTTTAATAAATAATATTTTAATAACAAATTAGTAGTTGGCTAATATGCTACCTGCAGTATAAAGAGCAGTGTTGCCAGCAAAAAATCTACATTATAAGATCTCAATCCAAGGCGATGTTTGTTAATCAATATTGACAAATTACTCCTAAAGCCATTTGGAATAGTATACAGTCTTAGAATATCAGAATCTTACATCTTTTTAGCAATTTACTCATTGTGTCAGATTATTCAACAGAAGTCACTTTAGTGAGATCAGTCGCCAGCGCAATGTCTTATTACAGCAGGCTGCCAAAGAGCGTGGCGCAATCATACGTAACCGTCTATAAATGTCCCGAACAGCTCTCAATAAATCCATCTTTATTATTCTTTTAACACAATTGAAGCAGAAAAGAGAACAAACCAATTGAAAAAAAAACATGATAATTCGAGGAAAATTGTCAGTAGCTGTGGACTAAATCCAATTTCTACATAAATATCGAACACAGCAAATCAGTACGGTCGAATAAATTTCGTAAAATACACACGTAGTTACAACTAGTGCAGTAGAGTTTACAAAATTGCGTAAATCGCACTCAGCGATTCACACTACACTAAGGTATTGCACTTTACTTCGATTACGAAATTAGTTATTAAGTCAATGCTAAGGTCACAACTCAAAGGCAACTAACTTTATATTAATTGACATAATTTTTTTACACATTAGACTTTTATAAAAACAAATAGAAATGATTTGCATGATGGCTACAAAGACCACCATATCGCCTGACCGATATCTGAAATCACAAGGCTAACTGTAATCTTTAACACATACATCTAATTGCAGTTTAAGTTATCTCTCTAACCTCGAAATTGTTCCCTGAAACCCAATTTTTAATGTCATTAACACGATTTACAGATAAACAGTAGATCCGATAGTCGATAGTGTACTTGCATCGATAGCCGCGGCTCGTGATGCCCGGCCCTGAGGGTAACCTT
This sequence comes from Noctua fimbriata, assembly GCA_905163415.1. Classification (NCBI taxonomy): domain Eukaryota; kingdom Metazoa; phylum Arthropoda; class Insecta; order Lepidoptera; family Noctuidae; genus Noctua; species Noctua fimbriata. The sequence goes on from LR990922.1 coordinate 986,944, forward strand.
GCTTCTCTCTCGCTCACACTCATCGCTGTCTGCGTCTATTCGTCTCTGTGTAGCTGGATGTTTGCAGTGATAACTACCGGATTCCGTGCGCGTGCGTCGTGATCAAAACGAATGAGTTTGATGTTTCCTTCAGTGATGAAAGGGCTGTTTGTATTGGCGTGGGAAAATGGAAAATTTTATGACATGTCTAGTTGATTTTGCGCTGAATTTTGAAGAAAATCAACTACGTTCATACTTATGTAATAAAAACAAGCCTTGGGCATGGAATTTTATGCAGAAAGAAGATATTCAAATAAGCATGTGCTGAGCACGTGTGCAATTGCAAACAATGGAACGGTACCTAAACATTTCATGATTTCATCGCACAATGTACCTACCAACGTTAATTTTACCAGTTCTTACAGGAGTTTCAATGTGTAATGCAATAATACTACATAAACAAACATATGACGTCATAAAAACTACCAATAAAACCGTCACCTGTGCATACATACATACATTTTGGCAAAATATTTTCAGGTTAGAAGGCCATCCTTGCATCATATTCGTACCTAGATATATTTATTGTTATTCGATACCAATTTTAGCTGAGTTGTAGTGCTGTTTTTGTATGTTTTCCTGATAGTGCGACACGTGTGCTGAAGATAAATGCATAGATTTCATCTTTCAAGGTATCATAACAACGACTAACGTCACAATGTGATTGCTCATATTTGTGTTCTTTTGGAAATTCAGTTTGCGTTGAAAAGGTCCTAACACATTGGTGAAAAACTTATGTCCAATGTTGATCAATTACTTAGGGGAATGGATATATGTATAGACAAAATGGACTGACCAAACAGGTCTTTATTGTTCATGAAAACGGGAAAATGACATACGACACACACAAAAAAAATACAAATTCAGGTCTTTTTATATTTTCTCAACTTCAGAAAGCAAATATTAAAGAAATACGGCCGACTTTTGGCACATCTCCTGAACGTTTTTGCACTGGTTTGGAATAAGGCTCTTTTTCGCTTTTACTCCGTCATGTGAAGTCATTCCAGCTAGTTCAATAGTTACAATAGACAGCAATGTTTTTATTATGTAAATGAGCAGTAATGTCGAACAAAATATCGCAACAATACATAGAAGTGACAAATTGCTGGTCTATGTGCTCCACTGACCCGTTTCCCTCAATAGCTTGTACTCTGATGTGGCGATTAAGTTTCGCGACTGTTCATTATTTTAATATTGTTGGTTACATTTGTGGATGAGATAATTATGAGTTTGAATATAGGTCCTACATTATGTTCATAATAATTTTATTTCTAGCGGTTCATATATTTGGGAGAGGTTGTATTACAGGACTTTAAAGACTTCTCTGAGTATTATAAGTATCCTCATTATTTTGTTAATTAAATTCAAAAATGAGGAAAATGGTTTTTTAGGGTGGCCACCATGTCACAGGACCATTACATGTTACATGGACAAGTTATGTTCCTAAACTAGCGTGAGATGGTAAACTTTCGTTTTCCTTAAATGTTTTAATAAGTATTAAGGTTGTTCTTCCCCGAATTAAGTCTTAAAAGAGTTTTCCTCGTAACAGAAACCACCAGTCACCACGCAACTACAACATAATAATAAATAAAGGTTTTTTTTATTTTTAAATGTTTTTTATAGAGTTTTTTAAGGAATATTTAAAAATGTAAATAATTTGTGTAAATATATATTAATAAAGGTGAACTTTTAATACCTAACAGATCACCTCATATTAGGGGTTAAAGTATGAATTGTATGGACGATGTCGTGAAAAGTGATATTTCCATACTTACGTTTTTTTATTTTTCTTGGAAACGTCTGAACCTATTATGATGCAATTGCAAAATATAATTAGAGTGAAAAAAGCTGCGTTTTTTTCACTCTAATTGTAGTTTGCTTGCTGCCTTGCGTATCTTAAATTCTCAAAACACAGTCTATGATAAAAATATACCTACTTGAAGTAGTAAAACCGACGGCCCATTGAACAGTGTGTTTTGACACACTATCCTATGAGATAATATGCAACTACTAGTACAGTTTACACTCTGAAAGGTACGTAATTTGACAATGAATGTAATAAAAATAGAATTAGGAAAAAATATAACTAAATATACGTCAAAGTTATAAACAGAACAAAATGTGAGATAAAATTTCATGGTTGAAGATCTATTATTACTTTGAAATCACAACATTGTAACTTGGACACCTCACCCCCATCTCACTACCACCCCGCTACAAAGACATCAGTTGACATTCAAGAGAATTAGGACAACCAATTATACTATCTGCCGGCATGCCCAAATTGGACCAAGGCCGTGAGTGTGAGCAGATAAATAATGTATGGCCGTATTTACCGCGCTGTACGTGTATGTCACTAGTAGATAAACACTCAACACTTCGGCCCAGTCATTAGCTGATTAGAACTAGCAGGGTTATAGGATGATCTGCAGAAATCGTTTGTTTGTAAGCTTCGATTTATTGAACAGTAACTTTAATAAAACCAAAACAATGCGTAAGCTTTTTTTCATTCAAATCAAATCAATTTATTTGCTACAAAGAATTGGTACAATTTCGATCTTAACATAAATAATCCAGACCCATAACACTTAAGTCATATGCTATAGTCAGGGTTTATAATTATTTAATTATTATTAAAATCATAATGAAATGTTTTTAAATACATTCTGAGTTTCCATCGATTTTAACAGCAATTGCTATTATTTTTTTCTAACTCAGTGTGACCAGATAATATGAACGTGGACGAGGCGGAACAAGTATGCAAGGAGCGCAGCAGGTGGCGTTATGTACTTTCTACCTCCCCCCATGGCAAAGGGCGTGATGTTATATATATAACTAAGTGTGCAATATAAAAGTGAATATATTTCTCGAACTCTTTAATTACACACGTTGCAAAGCCGAACAAGACCATCATAATTAATCAAACAAATACATTAAAGAGTATCTAGGGCAGGTTGCACAACCGGCCAGTTATTGTTTAAAATCAAAACGGTCATATGCGCAGACGCAGCGGCTGTCGCAATGTGCCCTAAATTATCAACTTTGTGCAAGTGCAGCGAAACACCGCCACCGGTTCATAGTAATACGGTGACTCATTTATTCCATCTTTATATTGTTTTATTTCAGCCATTAGGCACTACGCTGAAATTGTTATTTTTAATTTAATTTATACTAATTCAAAAAGTTTTGTACCAACTATGTAAGGTTATAGAAGGCTTCTATGTAAGATTAAATATATTAAAAGTTTGTAAAGTTAACCGAAATAAATTGATTTATTATTATTTATTTAACTATAAAACTTGTCTACTGAATTCATGGCATCATTGATCACTCATGTATACACAGCTGCATTTAACTGCTATGCCAGGTTAAGCAATGCAGTTCTTAAAACTAAAATTCTAAAGAACCTATAAAACACGGCCCATTTAATACTAATTACAAGCAATAACTGACTGACTGCCTCGTTGGTCTAGTGGTCGCAAGCGCGATTGCTGAGCATGAGGTCCTGGGTTTGATTCCCAAGTTGGGCAAAATGTTATTGGGTTTTTCCATCAGGAATTTCTCAGTAGCAGCCACGGAGTCTGGATTTGTGCCCGATTTATGGCAATAGGCTCGCCCCCTATTACATGGGTCTTAGACATAACTGGCGAAATGTGGGGGTACACCTCTGCCTAACCCTTCGGGGTTTACAGGCGTGATGTAATGTTACGTACAAACAATAATTAATATATTCCAATGACCTTTTTAAGACCAGTCCGACTTATGCCTTATTACAGCGCGCGATTTCGATGCACCGAATAAAGAACGCAATCTTGATATAATGTTACAAGGTTCCTTTATTTAAACCAAACACGTGAGCCTTAAACATAAGAAATAAAGAAATCTAAATAATGTTTAAAAATAATAGCTGATTGTAAATTAAATCTGACAACTCTTATGTGTATCAAAAAACTGTGCCAATAAATAAAAATACACTCTTTACTACAGCGTGCGTAATCCGTGAAACTGTATCAAAATGAGTTCAGTAGTTTTGGAGACACGCACTAAAATAACTCATAATCCGGATTTGTTTACGCGGGTAAAAATATTAGAGGCGCCATCGCCAGTGTAGGCGTGGGCGCCATCACGTGGCACTCCAAGGTAATTAATCTAATCCAATGAACGACTGAACATGGATTATAGTACATGCATAAACTTACTACCCTTCTGAGTAGTAAGTCCAGGCCAGGCCAGGCCAGGCTATGTATTTTCCCGACCTGAAGATGATTCTTGGGGATATGTAGCATTCACAAATGTTTCTTGCAAAATACTAAAGCAGGCCATGATGACAGGTGTTTCGCTAAACAATTTATCCACCTTTATTTTTATCCGAGGCGATAACCTACTTGCGATTTAGATCGACCTAAATTCGCTAGCATCATCTATCCTGCTTCACGTTCTACCATCAGTTTCATAACCAATAGAGCCTTGATTTTGACACTACTCGAAGGTAAGGAGACAATTCGCATGATGGTGTGATGTTGCGAAAAACTGACCTCACGGTTTGCATGGGGGTGACGTGTGAGCCCCGCCACACCACGCCACGCCAAGCTAGCCACAGTATAAAAACCTTCAGTTGAAACGTTTAAACTTAACCCAGTGATCATGACATACTTTTAGTGATTACGTACGGCTGTGGCGGTGTGTGCGCGCGAGCATATTTCGACCACGAATTTTCGCCCGCCTTTTTTTTTCGTTTACTAAATAGGTCGTTTTATTAGGTCGGTATTTATAGACGGCCTTTATTTTATGTTTATGGGATTTTAGCTTAAGTATCGAGTGGATCAATGACTAATAGTTGGGGGATCAGACAATTTAAGAAGTATTTAATGGGGTCGTTTCGGGTGCCTTCAGCGCCTTTTTAATAAGCTCAAGGCCATACTGTAGTTTTCAGTAACTTGTAAAACTTTATTTCAATTTTTCAAATTGTACCCACAACTATGGACTTTATGCTCATGAAAATTCGGGTTTACACTTAACTGCTGAAACCTAATAATAATTTAAAGAAAAAAACACAAGGTATTTTTAAATATCTCGATAAAAATAATAATGTTTAAATTGATTCGGCGAAGGCGGAAAGAGCGGACGCCAGATAGAGGCAAGGCCAGCCGTCAAGGTCCACGAAAAGGAATAATTAACGAATTTAGACTCTATCGATCTTAACGTAGAGTTGTTAATTGTATGGTTTACGTGTGTAGTGCAAGACAATAAGTTGGGTGTTTTTAATGCAACATTTTTCAGTAATAGGTAGAGATCAAGGTTGCTCAGTGTAGACGTGTACGTAGCTAAGGTCGGCGCACACGCAGGAGTGGGGGCTCCACCGAGCGGGTTGGTGGAATCCCGATGTGTTAAATGGACTTATCTATGCTGCCTAATGCTTGAGCTGTGAGTCGCTATGACTAATGCCATCATTTACCTGTATAGGTACCGAAGCTATTTATTAGCTAAGCCATTTTAATCATCACACTGAACATCTAATACAACAAAATAAGCAGCATGCTTGAGTGGTTAAATTGCAACTAGCATGGCAACTAGTACCTTACTATGGCATTGTTCAATTCAAATTATAAAATGTTGCCAGTATTTTAATATGACTATTCTTTGTGTCAAGTGGGGATCGTGCCAATTATATAGTTTTAATAAATAAACACGTTCTTTCAACATCTTCTTTCCAGCCTAAAACTATAATAAGAAAGAATCTTATTGTTTTTTTTTTTCTAGTGGCATGGCAACTCTGCCAACAATATGGTTTGGTTCTCTCTAGTTTCTGGTACCCACATTCTATTCTATTCATCCTAGGCACAATAACAGAAGCTTATGTATGAAAAAGTAAAAGTATGAAAGTGAAATTATATTACGTATTTTTTCTTTTATTACTTTACACAGTCTACGTCATCCGTTGAACTTTTGATTCTACCATGAACTGTTTTTCCTTCTTAAATCTTAATTGATTCTTGTAAGACTTGTAACGTACCCATAATACGGGTAAATACTGCCAATTAATACATATTTATATTAAGAATACATATTATTAAAAATAATGCACAAATACCAGACCGCAGGAAACTATGTACTTTTAAAAAACTATCGTCTATTATAATAGTTAAGTCAAGGCTTTTATTTCGGTACCAGGAAATTATTTACAAATAATACAAGGGGGGACAGAAATAGAACGAATGACCGATATGTCTGTCCCTCTCTCGCCTTCACTATCACTGTAGCGGCTAATGATTGACTGTCTGTGTCAATGCCGAATTCGGGTTTTGTATGTAGATGTTAGGGGGAGGCATTGAATTGTTGAGGCAAACTTAACCTAGAGAATACGTACTTACTACAAATGTTATTTCTTGGTAGTGTACCTACCTATTTTTTTTCATCATTTTACTCACCATTTTTTTTCAACTACACCACATTAGTCAATAACTTTAAAAAAAAAATATCTGTCTTAATGCCAAATACTGATTCCAAAATCAACAACTTATTTTGATCCCTAAAATCTTTGCGATTTTCCGCGCCATTATTCATAAGGCAAAATAATGGCCGACTTGTTTTCCCGCGCGCTAAAACTCATTCATCATTTTCTTTTTTTTGCACTGTACATATGACATTGGCGCTGTCTTATAAAGCCATAGCTACTCTATATGCTAAAGTAGGTCATGGATGTCCCCGAAATTCATTGCACACTCAATTAATGAATGAATGGTTTTAACAGTGACGAATGATGAAACAACGAATAGGATGTGGGAATGAGATAGATGTATTCAGAAGCCAAGTCATTGCTTCATTATCGGAAATTGGCTGTTTTTTTTTATTTGACTAACGAAGGCTGGGACTCTTAAAAAGCAAGGCGGAAGAAAAAAGAAAGTTGAGCATGAAAGCGCTAACGATGAAATCTGTAACAGGACGTAGGACAAAAAGAGCTTCAGCCAAACTGTTTATTTTTGAGAACAATAAATAAAGCTACAAATCTTATTCAATAAAAAATACATTCGAAATATGTCTATTATAAATATTATAATTTTGAACAGGCAGAAGAAATTTCAAAGAAACATTTGCCGGTCATGAAAATAAAAACGTAAAATTTTCTGAAAAGATTGTTGCACACAACATAATTTATGTTTTTGCAGCGACATGAAATGAAATATGAATACATCGATATCAAACTGTAAAGGAGACATAAATCAAAATTAAACAGACGATTTTATTACCAGTAAATATACTGCGTAGATACAATAACATTCATATGTAGGTATATCCATGTTCTAAATAAGTGCAAACGAGAACATTACAATTAGACTAAAAGCCATCAAACTTCAATAATGACATCACATCCATAGTACTTCTACTGTAATCTTCGTTGATATCAAACAAAAAGTCCATTAGGAAGTGAATTATCAGAGCTATCTGTGTAACAGCTGCGAAGCGGGCTAGAGCCCACTATCAAACTAGGCCAAGGTCGCCGAGACAGGCGCGGATGTCCGAACACCAGCGAATCGTGGCCTCCGAGATAGTGCTACCAGCCCCCCCTCGGGTACTCGTGATGAGAGCTTGCAGGGAGATGCACAGATCTAGTTATTGTGGCTGCGCATCGCGACATTTTTGCGCCGATGGCAGCCGAAAACCGCCGAAGGTTGACGAACATTTCGCGCGTATCGACTGACGTTTGTTTTTATATCGTCAGCGCGCGAATACGTAACTCTATGAGCACTTTCTCTGTTTTTCGCTTATGGTCTGCAGAATATAATAGATTTACTCACGCTTTCCTTGTGTCTATTTTTTTCTTCAGTTGAGGACGATTCTACAATTCATTTTTACAATTGAACTGTGTGAGCTGGTGTCATAAGTATTTTTAGATACAGTGCATAAATGTTTGACTTTGCAATTTAATCAAAACAAGTTTTGAATGATTTATTTAGATTATTCGTTAAACTCATTTTTATTTTTCGCGAAATTGTACTCTGTTCTGAGAAATACACCAATGAAATATACTCACAATAAAATAATATGCAGTGTAGCCATTGTAACAAACAATCTACTTAGAAACCAACATACACATGAAGTAACATTATTTATATCGTTAACCCTAAGCTAAAGTTATCTTGTTCCTTACTAAGTATTCGACAGCTAGTTTGAAAGTGAAATAAGATTCTCCGTAGACGTCAACTGAATTGCTTAAATAAAAAAAAATAACATGCTGGGTTCTAAAAGTTACTTCCGGATAAATACAAGTTAATTGAAACAAAAGCTCCTTTTTGTGAAAAAAAAAATGTTTTCTTCTTCGTTCACTCTGTTTTTTACGGTCACAGCAATGAAATATGGACTATAAAACATTATTTCATTATGTCCACAGTTAATAAAACAAACCCTTTACGAGGAGTATTGATAGAAAACATTTTTTTTTTAACATTGTAGCGTGCATGTCGTAACCAAAGAGTATTTATTGCGGGTAAGTTTTTATGTTGGCCATTAAATAAGTCGTAAAAAGCCGGTGGGTAATGACAACCCTTTCATAGGGTTGCAAGTGAAACATTACAAAACTAACAATGTAACAATAAAACACGTTTTTTGGACTTTTTTCTTTGAGTTTACGGTACTTTTTTAGTTCTATAGAGGTTAATACGGTACCGGTGGCCAAGTGTCAAAGTTTCGAGCATTTTTTTTTTTTTCCGTCCGTGATAAACATTCAGTAATATTCAGTAATAGTTTTTTTACAGATATATGAAAGTTTTGCACTTGAGCTATGAATCTATTCTCTCAGAATCAGCCTTTTCCCAACTATGATGGGATGGGCTTCCTAACTGGATGCAACCGTATACCACTATTTTATATGGAGCAACTGTGAACTGTGTGTACTTTATCCCCTGCCAATTTTAAATTAATAAAGGTTCAGCCAAATTGAAACAGAGATTGCGGAGCGGACTGAAGTATCTGTCAAAGTCTGAAGTCCGCACACAGTCCATAGCGGTTTGAGTGACTCGTTACAGTTCCATTCTCTATTCAACTCTAGTATTTTCCCATCACCACCATAAACACGACAGATCACGTGATCACTATGATTATCAAATCATATCGTAATCGGTAATTTACGAGCGGAATACTATGGTGATACAACAATATCGTTGATAGTTTATCAGCCGATATCTGTACTCAATACATGATACATAAATTATATTATACATTTTGTGGTTGGTGCCTAACCTTTGTAAAGCCAAGTCAGAGGCCTATGGGCGGCATAAAAACTCTCATAAATTATAATATAGATGATATTATATGTTAAGAGAATGTTGTGTACCTACCACCTGTAATATTCGTACCTACATAAGGACCAACAACCAACCTATACATTTTTACTGTCGAAAGTTTGATGTATGTACTGATGGCGTACCTAATTTAAATAAATAGATATTACTATAAGATTGCTTGGTCCTCAGCGGCCAATTGTTTGAAAGAAACATTTTTAATAGACACTAATTATTTAGACTTGAAATATACAAATATAAGAAAACATGGCCGCACTTCATAATGGTTTGTGCTTTTAAAATCTAAGTATAGGTAGTAATCATGCCATGATTACCCAGCAAGCGTTCATCCGACAACTGTAAAAAGAGGAAAGATTATATGGGATCTAGAGAACAAGCAATCAGCTACTCAAAACCAATAAAATTTACGAAACTAGGAGTAAACGCACCGGTCTCTTTTTTACTATAACACTGAAATCCTGACACAGTAAAACAGTTACTTACAGATTTGCTTCTTTTTCCAAGTTGCTAGGATCCTTGAAGACCTAAAGTGTATCACACAAATTACACAACAACGAAAAATTTGGCACACAATAAAAATCCTCTTAAGATGTTCGATCACCGCCGCGACCCTGCGCCCTAAATACCGACATTAATCGAAAAAAAAAACAATAAAACAAATTGGCGCCAAGTCCCACTTTCGCGCGAAATAGTTCGAATTGGGATATTTGGCGCCAAGGTCGCTCGTTTCCATGGCAACTAACTTTCTTCCCGACTAGGATTTAAGAAAAACTAATTAAGATGAAGTTGGTTTCACGAATGTAAATTATATCAAGAACGGTGAACATTGGGTTTGTTTTCGCTTTTCTCCAGTTTGATTCGGTCTATCTTGTAGCTAAAACTGGCTGTAAACAAAAGCTCACTATTTGAAAGGAATGGTATACACTGTTTAGAGAGGTTTGTGTCAGTTTTGATTTGTGTGTCTAGACTGCACTGCTACTAAAAATAAGTGGGACTCATAGGCTTCTGAAAATCGACGTCTAAATAAAACATGGCGTCACGTTTACCAAAATCTATACAATACAGTTGTGCTGGTTTAATCCTACTTCAACAAACAAGAATAGTCCATTATTTACACTAACTGAAAACTTTAAACCGTCGAATGTATCAGACAATGATTCAAAGGCTAGTTTTTATCCGCAGCCATTTTTACGCGCGTCGCGGCTGCGCGGGCTCATCAACGCAATGTGTGTCAAGGAAACGAATGTATTGGAGAAAAATTCGCGAACCTTGACGCCGTTAGATTAGAATTAGGACTGTCCGAGATTATTTATTTTATTACACACGTTAAAAAAAGAAATTGCTGCCGGTGGGCGATTCGGGAATAAAATAAACATGCCAAAGGAAGGTCAATTGTTTCAGATTGAGATTTTTAATCACGTGAATCTAAATTCTGTTTGAAATCGCAAGTGTTTAACAAAACGCCGCGTCTACCACTTTGTTTTTCATTAAAAATGTATAGGATGAACTGTGCACGTAAGTGAAAGGTATTAGAATGCATACATGCATGGAATTACAATATATTCTGACCTCATCGATGCGATTTTTTTAAAGCTTACCATTATGTTACTGTACTTGGTAGTTTGTTTTGTTGAATCAACAATAAGTGTTGAATCCAGAAAAGACGAAAATATTCTGGGCACACGACCTTTGCATAAATATTATAATAGTCTAAGGAAATTTAAGAGTCACGGTCATACTCTAATGCGTGCACGCACATCATACTTTCATCTCAAGAAGATCAAGCGCAAGAGCAGTAGACCTAGCATCTAATTACCGACATCTCAACTAAAAGGTCTGTCATCTCCCCAACTCTCCAATATTAGACGAAGCATCAACTATTGTTTCTCACCAAAGGTCACAGTTCGACACGATAGCGACCAATAAAAATATAGTTCGTTACCCCCGACTCCACAAAACAAACAACTAATTATATTTAGCCACATTAGTAGCGAACAAAACTTCTGTTTTTGTAGACAATGTTACAAAAACTCTGATCAATATTCATGTGGGAACTGACAACAATGGGAGATGTGGAGGAAGACGATCTGTAGAACTGAAATAAAGTTTTTGGTTGCTTTATATATGGATGTAAGCACTTTCTTTGGAGAAGAATGAGAGGCTAAAAATTACGAATATAACTAATAAAAAAACTAAGTATAAGACATGTTTTCAATCGATCTAATTACGTTACGAAATATAACACAGCTCACAGCCATTTCCTTTCGTAATGATATTGTTTAAATGATTCCAAACATGAGTTTCCCACAAAACATGCTTCCGGCCATCAATGTTCGAAATGAAACACGAATATTTATAGCCCATGGGATTCGCTGAATAAAAGTTGTATGCCCATCATCAGACCATTGAACCCGGTCGATGCCATTAAAATTAAACCAACACGATTCTTCTACGCTTAGGAAAATAAAAGCTGTATTTTTCTTAACTACTAGAGTAAAGAATGCGTTTTATCATTGTTTAAACACTGCTCTTGGAATTCATGAAGTTAAAGCTGAAATCTTTCCGGAGCATAGACCAACAACCTATGCTACACGTGGCTTCAAAATACTCTAGTACCACTTGATAGAGCTTATCCATTAAGGAATTAAATTGTATTCATAGCAATAAGTGTTTTGATAGTATTAAAATATTGTACTCTACAATCGAATCTATTAGTATACGAGTCTATTGAACAGTAATTTGACTATATTTATGACTAGGAGAGTTCATGTTGTGAAGCACTCGCGACCAATGAGAGTTGATCCCAGAAATATCTGGTGGATTGATTCCAGACCCTTAGTAGGGAGTAGAGCGTTCATTTACATTTGAAGAGCTTGTAAAAAAAGAAGAAGCAGAAAAGGAAGCGCCGTTCGCGAACAACCTCTGCGGCAAGGCTCCTGCGGACACTGAAGTGAGCCTGACCTGCGTGCCGCCAAGCCGAATACACCGGTGTACATTTCTCGCTTACATTGCATCACTAAAGCGGAGGACATCGTGGAGTACGTGCGCCAAAAGACGAGGTACACATCGAAGGTGCAGTTACTGGAGTCGCGCCGCAACGTCAACTTCAAGGCATTCGTGGTGCCAATACCGAATTGCTATTTGCCCATGGTGATGGAGGAAGACTTTTGGCCGTAGGACGTGGTGTCCCGTCGCTTCTGCGGACAAGTTCCACTTGTCAGCCAGTACAAGTGAAGTGTGACTAACATAGTTTTAAGTCTTATTTATTGACCCAAGTTTTGTATTTACTTTAAATATGTTAATTTATAACATATAAATCTATGGGCCATTGTAACCTGAAATAAATGATGTTTTTGTTGTTTAAAACGCACAATATGTATTAAAAAGTTAACCTCGTCTACGTAATCGCGGTGACGTCCATTTGAAATCATACTTTCACTCTCTGCGCGTCGCGTGCGCACGTCTATGCGGAAGCAAGCCAGCGCAAGCGCAATGATTTATCGCTATCTTGTGAATGCTACTGAAAATGTTCGAATTGCATTCGTTATTTATTGCTAATGCGCCATTCCCTTGTCCTTTCGATCGAGCCTCGATATTAAGGCGACATTAAGTGCCAGCGACCTTGAGCGAGTATTCGAGCCATCGCCCGCAAGGGCTCCCGCTTCAACGCGCACCAAGTTTTTTCGAAAAAACAACCCTCCTTGATTTATCAAACACAATACAAATAAAAGTCGTATACTAAAATATGGCTCATTAATTGTCTTTTAGATGGTCAAATTTTCATGCAAATAAGCCCGATAGTTTTTGCGTGATTATCGTTTTTTTGCCCGCGTTAGACATTACTTTACAAATTAATTACACTATGTTATAAAAATATAATTTCATATTTTCACATATCAAATTATGAAGAAAATTGTCTAGTATAACATATATTTTTTTCAAAGAAATAAGACTACAAGTTTAGACGTGATGTTCAATTTAAAAACGTTAAAAGTCGTATATCTGCGCCTTAATTTAAAATTAACCGAGCAGGCACTTCGCTAGAAAGCATTTGAAATATGTACGTTACGAATAAGATAATAGATGGACTGGGGAATAAGAAATACAAACAAAACGTTTGGAGTTAGAAGAAATACTGCCAGCTCTAAATACATGTTAGGGTAGGACGATAAGTAACGTAAGTGCATAGTTTTAAGACATCTCCGTACAAATATTCTAGAAAGACTAGTTACATTCAATATAATATCTTCCACTCACTAAAAAGAAAAGCGAAATTCAGCTCAAAAATATCACCAAACACGAACATTCGTGTGCCGAAGATCCCCATTTCGCAATAGATGAGCTAACTAAATTAAAAAATAAAAGTTATTGTTAACAAGAGAAAGCAATTTCACCATTATAAATGTACATGTGATTCCATCGTTTGCTTGCAACCATTACTCGAAAGTATAAATTAAATTTTGCAGTCGAGTTTAAATCTTAATGTCTTTTACGTAAGAGTCGCTATCGTGTGAGATCGGGTTTCAGCTGCAATTGTACCGAATCTTAATGATGGCTCGGAGGATGACACGCGAAGTCGAATGATTTCGAAGTTTTTAGTTGATGTAAAACATTACTCTTTTGTAGTAAGAAACTCATGACTGGTTAATGACGAGATAACAGTTGTCTGAAAAAGTATTGATAGCTAAATGTGTTTTTAAATGTTCAACATTAAGAAATCTTCAAGCAAAGCAAACTTTAAAGATAGCTTTCAGTCACAAAAATAACTAGATTACACTCAGAAACTTGATGCACATGATTTCTATAATGGAAAATATCAATTTTCCAACTAAATCATGTTCAGGCAACTAGCAGAAGATTCCCGGAATGCCTCAATTAATGGTGTAGAAGCAGGAAGCGGTGCAGAATGGGCGTTCAACGTTATAGCTAAACATATTTTATGGTCTAGGACCGCAGAGCACAGACCAGCGCCGCGTGCACATTGCCAAGGCAGGAAGCCTAGAAGTCCTACTTGTACGGCTAGGTTGAACTGTCTTACACTAATCAGGATTAGAATTAGAATACCCAAATAGTGTTTTGGAAATAACTGTAGAAACAAAGTTCAAAACTTGTGCATCATCAACAATATTAGTAGATTAACAACTACTTGGGCAAACCTTGCCAATAACACCAGTTTTTTTTATCGTTTGGTTCATAGCGCCAGTGAAAAATACGTTGAAGAGAACTAGGGACTAGGGGAGGAGCCATGCAATCGAAGAAGAAAATCTCTGTTTAAACAGTTGTAGTTTAATACAGGCCATGTTTTAACTAACTCACAAGAATTAAAAGAGAGTCACAATGTCTTGTTCGCAAACCTAGTTTTGAAATTTAAAGCTAAATCTGTCATAAGAAATATCGTTACTACAGAACTTGATAGAAATGTTTACGATGTTGTTGCGACTTTATTTATAGATGCTAAAGATATAATTGAGTGCAATATCGCTAGGCACGAGTTTTCCTTTTGAAACCTTATACACCTACCTACCTTAATAGAACACAATAACAAAACTATTCGATAGTTTTCCTTTATTTGAGGAAAAGGAGGTGTCTGATGAGATGACGAGCAGTAGAGAAGTATGGAAGAAGAAGACATGCTGCGCCGACCCCAATTGAATTGGGATGGGGCAAGAGAATAATGTTGATGAGTTTTCATAATTTGAATTTCGACTGTGCTATCAGGTACACCTCTGCCTACGGGGATTATAGGAGTGCTGTTATGTTATGTTTATGTATCATCCCACAATGCGGAGGATCTAACTTTCTAAAACAATAGTTGCCTCCCTCATAATCAACAAATTATAAAGTTCTTCTTATCCCTTTATTTTCATCCCATAATTTTCAACCTACAAGACTGTTCGCCTTCAATTGGAGTTAGCAGTTAGCTGAATGCTCTTGAAACAATCAAGCCCACGTGAACAGATGAGCAGTGCTCAGATAAACACAAGGCCGGTGCCGATAAGCTATCGATAGGGCGCCATGTTCCGTGATTTTATAATACATGTAATTGTTTGTTTGTTGTTGTGTGTGGCTGTTGTAATACTTGTCATGCGTAGTCTGGTGTGTGTGGTAATTTGGGTAGATTTCTTGAAGTTATTTTTGTATCCTGCACCTCTGTGAAGTTACTTTAATTTGCAAGGTCTCTGGGACATTTTCCGGTGCAACGTCATAATTTTAGGTCTTGTCTCGTAGATAAACTACAGCTTGCCCTGTTAGTTGCAAAAGCTTTCCGAAGTTTTTAAAGCTACAGATTCTAAAGGCGTTAAACCAAAAGGCTCAGAAACTCATTTAAAATTTAACGTTTCCCGGTAACAAATTGACGGTAAGTTTTGGAGGTTACAGCATTACTCATCGCTAAGAAAATGGCCGCGTACTAAGAAGTTATTTATTGTGCAATATTTCAAATTTTCAACTGAACACTGCAAAACCGCTTAACAAGACTGTTCATGAAACATAGAAGATGATCATGCAACTTCTGACATTGGAATTTTCACGGGACTGAAACCCAACTAGCTCAAAAATTACGTCATCAATGATATGCAGAATTGGATTTAAAATTCAGCACAGCCTTCTTGACAACAAAGAACAGATACAGAAAACAAAATAAAACAAGCGCCAAGACCTAACTTTTACTATCCAAACAACAGACATTCACTTTGAGTCACAATGCACACAAATAGATGTGCTGAAAAAAATTTCAAGAGTCGCAGTTTTTTCGACAGAATCATTTTTATAACTGCGCAATAGGCACTTAGATAATACTGCACAAGGTCGCTACGTACAGGTATATATATAGTAAGCGATTGTCCACAGGTTTTAGGAACATTATGAGTAATTGCACTTGTGGCCAAAAGTCAAGATTGCTCTCTAAACGGTGTTGCCACATTATCTTGAAAATAATGGCAAATTAGGAAGGTAGTAGCACGTAGTTTCGATTTTGTTTGAAACGTGATTCAATGTCGGTTAAACTACTGTCAATGAAATGGAATCTGAAATTTCGTTTTCGTTACATTCTAAATGTGGTTTGACGAGGTCTAATAATCAAGTGCAAGTATCAATAACCCTACGATTGAAGCTTGTAATAAGGCCTTGATCTATAGTAATTGGTATTACATCAAAATACCAATAACAAAAACTTAAGAAGCATACCGAAACTGCGTAATAGCCGGCAACTCGACAAGACGTAATACTTTTGTGTTTACCGCCTACGGACTGTCAGATTCTCCCAGTAAGGCAGATCTGTCCAAAATGTTCACTTCTAATTTCACTAACTCAGACAATAGGATCAAAGGCTTTCCTGAATTTTGAGATCTCGTATTCAGCTTTACTAAAAATACCAAGAATTATTATGTAATGTAGGCTCGATAAGGCCTTGGTAACTACAGAAGTAAGTAGTTTCTAAACGTTTTGAAAAATTGTTTTTTTTTAACCTCAAATGAAAAGAAAAAAAATGATGTGATGTGCAGCGTGCTAGATATAATAAAAACATAATACTTTCAAAAGTTCTAGAAAGTCCAAAAAAGAATATTATAGCTTAGAGTATTAAGCTTTTTCCTTCCTTCAGGTCCTTTAGAATGTTGACCAATTATAGAAAAGTTTTATAGAATACTGTTTTGGTTTGATTCAAATCAATAACATAACATAATATGAATAAATTTACTGTAGTAATACCTAATATGGTAATAATGTTGCAAAGCGGCGAAAGTTCAGATAGAAAACAAATCACTCGGGCGATTTCACGCGACGACTTATCGCACTAAACAGATGAAACCTTTACTACTTTTACAATAGCTAAAAGAGATAAAAGCAGTAATAAACAACAATGCCTACTATTATGGAAACTAAACTTAATGGATTGTCAATTATAGGCCTTAATTGGTCAGCCATGCTGCACTCAAGTTGTTTGGATCCAATGTGGTCAAATTATGTCATGATTTACGTGCCGATTCAATTCAGGGCCACGATCTTTTGTGACCAGTGTGGTCCATTTTCCACTACATTATATAAAGTATTGCCATTCTAAAAAACATTAAAAAAGAGAATATTATACAGCATGCAAAACTATTTGTCACAAAACATCGGAGCAATGAAAGTAAACGTGCTCGCATTTCTGATCTAGAGAAATATTTTTACTTTCAATTTGTTTATTTTACCAAGATCTGGGGCCTAAATTGAAGGTTCTCATAACACGCCAATCCCAAATGTTTATTTTTAAACAAAAGCAGGTTTTATCTCTGAAAAATATTTGTGTTTATAATTTCAAGATTATTTTGTAAATTACGTTTGGGCCTTATCATAAAAGTTTGTATAAATTGTTACCAGTGTTTTGGAGTAATACTAAAAGGTTGTTTATTTGGTATTTTAAGATTAAGCCCAACACGCCGACTATGCATGTGTAAAATGTTTTGTATTTGTTGTATTATGAATTGTTTGTTTGTTTAATAGTTTCGGTAAAATAACCAAAAACTGTGTCCGTAATTTGCGCTTTAGCTCATAAAAACAAAAGGCAACAAACGATTCTTACCAGGTCCAAATCGCAATCCAAAGGTTCACTGATCCGTCCACATGCACACAATAATAAAAAATCAAAATATTACAATAAAATCAGTTTCATCCAAAAGGAAATGTAACGGAATTCCTTAAAAAAACACTAGCAACACTCCTGTCACTGTCAGATTTTTTTCAAATTGAGAACACACACAATTTCAAAATTCAGTTCCACGCCGAAGGTTGCGTTCGTAACGTGTTGGAGAATAAGTAGAGAGCGCGGCACGTACGTCCGCTCGGTGCGGCGGCCCACGAGTCACTGAACTGCCGCACAACCGCGCCCCCGTCAACCGGTGGATGCTCGCGTATATTTTTATGACTGCTCCAACTAGTGTTATCATTGTCAAACCCTGAAATGGTTGTGGATTTAAGAAATTGGGTCAAGCGGTTAGCGCTGCGGAACGAAAGCGCGAAGAGCTCGTTCAATCAATTGATTTAGGGGCTCCTCTTTTTCACCGCAAACGCGACTGTCAGGACCAGAAAGGACCAATTACATAATACGGCCATTATTTATAGTTTACGGAAGTACGGTTTGTCAAATATTTTTTCCTTCTTTACTTATCGAAGAAATGTTTCTAATCATCCTTTCTCAGTTGGGACCTGTAGACGACAAAACTTAAGAAAATCAAAATATTCTATCACTATCTTAATAATGCCTGTAATGGTCTAATTAAAATAGGTAGATGCTTTGAGTTTGAGTTCGATTTTCCTTTATAGAATTATTCATTATTTCCTTTGATTATTCTTGTACACTATTTTACACATTTTTAAATATATTTCAATCTAAAATAATATAAAAACATTTAAAAATATTTATTTATTTATTTATTTAATCCTTACTTTAACAACTATTTTTACAGGCACAACCCAATGCAATAGTGAAGCAACTATACTTCTAACAACTTATACTTCTTATACTTAAAAAAATGGTAGCCCACCGGTATCGGGAACAGGGTCCAAGCGGTCGCGGTCAGGGCTCCAAATTATTATTAAGTTAAACCAAAGTTTTGTGTTTTAAAAAGTCCAAGAGAGTAGGTATATGTGGTGTATGATTGTATAATCATCATCATTTTAGCCGAAAGACGTCCACTGCTGGACACTAGGCATAATAACAATAAATATAGTATAACATTAACTTGAACTGAAGCCTCTAAAAAGAGTAATGCAACTTACATCGTTTCATTGATAGCCTTCACGTTATTTGTGAACGCACTTTCGAATCATAAATCGCGATATTTACGCAGATTTATGAAACGTAATAACACCAATTAATGTCAACAACTGGCCAACCGATCGCAAAAACTGACGAGAAAATGGAAATCCCCCAAGTGGTAATCATTTTTGCATTCATTTGTAACTTTGTATGCAACAGTTTCATAAATGAAATTGATGCTTTGGAGCTTTACTAAAAGGTGTTAAATTCGACAAAAAAATGCCTTAAGGTCATGCCTGACATGAAAAAAAAGAAAAGTTTATTTAACCATGAAAAAGAAAATATGTCTCGTATGAAATTGAAACAACTAAACGAATTCAAATAAACACCGACTAATCTCAAGCCAATTAAAATGAACACCACCCGATTCGTAGCGAGGACACCCGAGCGGCGCCGAAGAGCATCGACAATCAACGATCTTGCCCGAACGCTTCCGAAGCGGCCCGAACGTTCGCGGCCGCCAGCGAGGTCGCAGCGCGGGAAGCGCGTCATTTCAAGGTGAATTCTTTTCCCGCCAAACTGCGTCACACTGACTTTGTATTGTAGTGATACTATTAATTAAAAAAATAACAATATGCCGCCATAACACAGTTTGTTAAGTGATGCTCTTGGAATTATAAGATACTAAAGTACTGAAGCGGCGCGAACTTGACTCACAACTACCCACAAGCTCATTTAAGTCAACGAAAAAACTTTACTCTTTCACAGACAAGTTCAATTCAACAAAGTTACTTAAAATGACTAATATAAGTTACTGTGTTTTAAGTAACGAGAGCGGAGTACAAGATAGGGAAACTTAAAAGATAGAAAACCTGCAAGGAAAGCAGAAAAAACGTCTATTTCGAACATATTGACTACTCGTTCCTTGATTGGACCCGATACTTCAACTAGTCCAATATCAAACTACTTCAGTTGACCGGAGGCCGGCAGCCCGGCACTTCAGAGTTGACCTTTGCACCCACCCCTTCAGTTATAAATGGCGTGATATCATGGCCGCTCACCGAGCAAGGCCTATCGATTGGGCTCCATTCACCCTCAATAACAATGAGTATATATTTAGTTCAGTTCTTCAGTCTTTAGTTTCACTCACGTCAAAAGTACAGGCTTTGGAATAATCAATTACCTTTTTCTACAGATCTATTTTAGGTTCCTGTGAAAACCTAAAGAAGGGAGTGAAGCTTCTTATACTTTCCATCTTCTTATTATAGGTTTCATTAAACTCATGAAAGTATGAGAACTTGAAATGGCTTCAAAATTTTTCACAAGCATGTCACCTCACATAGGTGACATGCTTGTGAAAAATTTTCAATTTCGAAAAACAGAGTGGAATAAAAAGTCAAAAAACTTAATTTCAAACGAAGATATATTTTTTTATTTAGCCCGTACTCCTGAGCCTCTCAAGGCCTCTCCCCATTCCTTCCACTTCTCACGATGGTGTGCTTCTTCTCGCCAATTCGCGAGGAAGCCATCCAAGACGTCCCGCCATCTTCTCTTCGGTCTGCCGCGACCGAAGATGCCGCGAACGAAGATAATAAGTAAACAAAATTGCTTCCAGCCAAAATAACAATAAAAGGGCACAATCAAACCTTGCACATTATGATAAATCAAAGCTGTCCAATATTAGCATGTCTATGCGTGACCACAGATAACATCAAATTCTCGCGTTTATCTCCGTTTCTATCACTGGCCATCATCATCAGCCCCAGGGTCGCAAGGAGGTCGGTACGTTTCCAACTCGTTGCCACGTCATTAAGCCTCCTTGATTAAAAGAAAAGTAAAGTTCAAAGTCATGAAGGGAATTACAAGTTTTTGCAGATTTAATTAAACTTTTTACTCAAATGCTAATCTTAATAACAAGGAAGGAAGAAAGAAAATGTAAATGGATTACTTTCGTAATCGTGGGATGGACCATGGAATGGAGCAATGTTTGAGCGGGTGGATTCAACGTTTTTCCCAAGGGCAGAGAAAAGTATGACGGTACTGGACATCGCTAATTGACGGTCCATGTTGTCATTAAAACTTTACCACATTACTACAAAGATAAGAACACAATTCAATTCAATTTAATAGCCAAACGGCCATGTCCGCAACCAACAATGCCTTAACCGAATTATTAAAAAAAACACCGATTCTAAAGGCCAGCTCCTATGGCCTAGGCATTTTTTAGGCAAACGTGTATCCAATTCAATTCCCTCCATACATTTTAAGGCTATTTTTGTATTTGTACGTGTTTGCCAAACGTCAGGTTATATGTGCGTGCAGTTGCGAATTTAATTACGAAAGTTTATCGCACCGGGAGCCTTGGCAAAGGTCGCGGCATACACCTGAGGCTCGTGTGAGCTCGTGTGAGGTCACCATTATGTGGTACGCGTCGACGATCAAATATTAACTAATTTGACAGCTATTGCCAGTTTAACTGGTCGTTTGTAACGTGCTTTGAATGGCTAGTGCAGTTTAGCAGTGCATAACATGACGCTATGACGTTCTTGATTTACAAAACACTGATCATCCGCTGAAAAGAGAAAATAATAGCTTTAACCTGCATTTTGATCTTACCTTTGGAAACGTGTTTCAAGACAAGGACAACCAAGACCCCAAATATCTTCAGAAAACTGAAACCTGAAACAACATACCTACATGAAAATCGCAATAAAAAAAGTACCCATCACTCTATTTTCAGCACCTTAAATTAAAAGAAATCAAAATTTTGTATCTAACTGCTTAAGTTTCCATTCAAAATAAGGCAAGAAACGTATTTTTAAGGACTTCATAAATTTTGTTTAACAAAAGCTATAGGTAGTCAGTGGCCCGAAAGCCTGTCAACCAGTCTTACCAAGGGGTATCGTATTACTCAGTACTAACTGTGGAGGTCAGATAGGCAGCCGCTGTAAGTTAGACTGGAAGCCGACCCTAACATAGTTGGAAAAAGGCTAGGCACTATGATGAAAAGCCATATTACCAGCTTAAAATGGTTTTCAGTAAATAATAAACGATGTTTAACGTCATGAACAAGCTTTGTTGATTTCGTTTAATGCCATGAGATACGTAAACTATTACAAAAATGTTTGCAATGGCACAGAATAATATAATAGTACTAATATAGTAATGGCGTGTCGATGTTACTAATGCGGAATTGCCATATTTTATCGCACTGTCGTGTGAGTCACAATAAATTAATAGTCGTAGGCATATTTTATAGCTATATATCTGCTGACTTTTTTATTTAATAAGCTTATAAAAAGTAAGATAAAACATACGTAACGCAAAACGGTATAGTTAACACAATTTTAAATATCGAATGATTCCCAAAGAGTTCGTCGAGTGTTAGTTTTAAAATAATAACCCACTAACTCACATCAAACATGCTCAAACACATATTTCCAGCCAGTGTTTATTTATCTGGTCTGCCCAACGCCCGTATTGGCCACTAAAGGGATCCAACAGCCTCCCAGACTGGGGTATTATATCAGGCTCATCCTAAACACCATTTTGAATTTCAGCCCGTATCAAAATTGCACACAACCCACTCAGGCTGTAGCACGCCTATAATCCCCGAAGGGTTAGGCAGACATGGACCTAACAGTACAGCCTATTACCATCAACCGGGCACAAATCCAGACTCCGTGGCTGTCTACTGAGAAATTCTTCATGGAAAAACCCAATGACACTTTGCTCGACCCAATCGAACCCAGGACCTCATGCTCAGCAGTCGTGCTTGCGACCACAAGATCAAAGAGGCAGTATTTTTTTCTCTTTGGAATTTGGCACAGTAAGTGGCTGACCGCCACCTGTTATGCCTCTGAGCCACCATCGCAACCATGCGGGTTCTTTTATTCAAATTTAAAATTTAGCGTTTACCGTACCTCTGTTTTCTGCCTTTTTGCTTCGTTATGTAATGAATAGGCTCGCAATAATTTCTCAAAAACAATTTCTTATGTAAATAGGTAACATTTCATTGATTTATTGCTGTTAGTTGATTTAGTTTTCTATTGTCTGTTACAGGTTTTTGTGGACATTTTATGAGTGGAAAGCCACTTTATTGGCCTAGATCAGACTGGCTTTATCTTAGAGATATTGATTTCATAGGGCTAGACGATAACTTACAATAGTATTTCACAATTTTCACTTTCTTGTCTCTACAATTTTGTAAAACTAAGATCACATATTTCATACTAAATTGTTTGTACGTACCACAGACAATAAAACAGAAAATACTCACTTTTTACCCCAATACTTTTACCTGATTATGAAGTTAATTGAAGAGCTTGTGGCTAAATAATAATAGCCGCTCGGGTCGATCTTTAGGTAAAGCAGGGCTTACCTAGGTTGGTCCGTGGATGGGTCACACCCATTACATACCGAGTTTCCTCCGTGCCTCGGAAAGCACGTTAAGCCGTTAGTCATTTGTAGATCTTTGACAGTCGTTACAGGTAGCCAGTGGCCTAAAACTCTGATAACCAGTCTTACTAAACGGTATCGTATTACCCAGTGCTAACTGGGTTGTGGAGGTCAGATAGGCAATCGCTACATGTAAAATACTGGTATTCAGCTGCATCCGGTTAGACTGGAAGCCGACCCCAATATACAGATATATATATATGTAGTTGGGAAAAGGATAGGAAGATGTTGCTGATGAAATAAATTATTTTCAGATATACAGAGATTATCGCAACGACAACCCTTAGACTTGTTGTGTCACATCTTGTTGACAAGTCCAAAGTTTGTCTTTACAAGAGCGCTTTTATCGATAAGACCGCCCACTGTGTCACCCTATGTAAATTATCTACATTAATATTTCCGTGTACATAATAAAGATCATTCTTTAAGTCAATGAGAGATCCAAATCCCAGAAATAACGGTCTAAACCAAATTTCAGAACATCTGACGAAAATCGGCTCTAGTGATGTGCGAATTGTGCGATCATTTAAATTGAGTTTGGATACGGATAATGAAAACACTGACTCTTCTGTCTCTGGTTTGGATCGGATGTAGACCGCAAATGCTCTTATTAGTGTTTAAAATAATCTTCATTCATCATCATCATTATTTCAGGCCGGAATCACCCACTGTTGGGTTAGGCCTCCCCTTTCTGCTGCCATCCATCCATTGCCCCGCGATCTTGACGATATCGTCAACCCAACGCGCAACCCTTCAGGGGAAAATACATTCGTAACTGCGAAAAACCATTGCCCAGGAGAAGTACAGCAACGGCAAAAGATTGTGCTAACTCATGTTTTCAACCTATTATAACACCAGCTAAAGCCAGCACAGGTGCCAGTGCCCTCGTTTTGACGACAAAGCCACTGCAACCTGTGCACATATCAACTTAGTCATCAGCGGCGGCCCGCGGCCCGCGCCGACCTCGATCAACAATATATTGATCACGAATTCACGACTGTACCAGTATTTAGTTAAGATTAATGACCATACATTGTAGTTGGAATACGATATCACTATGTTGGGCGATAAAGAGAATTCAATGGAGAATTTCCAGGGAAGGTGCAGAATGTTGGAAAGGCTGTGTGAGATTAACATTAATTTAGTGTTTTCTTATCATTTAGATACATGTGTGATCTATAATTATGAAAAAGTTTGTTCCATTCTGAATGTGCTTAATTGAATGACAAATACCAGAAAAACATGGCGGAAATGTTAAATAACCTTTATCCTAAACTAAGGACCTAAAGGATTGGACAGGCAAGGGGGTTGCGATGACTTAATGGCTACTAAAACAAAAATCAATGAACTGAGCACTGACTTTAGCAATTGCTGCCAAAATCTCCATTGTTCCAAATAATCTAATAATAAACAATAAGTAAGTTACACACTCGCTACACATGGCGTCCGAACGTGTCAACTCATCAGTTACGAAACGCTGCGAGTACAAGGCGCAAGGTGCTGGCGGTTTACGACTGATCGGTCAACGTTGCCTCACTTCGCTTGAAGTTCGAGGACGGCTTGCTTTATGGTTTGAAAAATATGTATTTTGCCATATTATTTTGCTATATTTCAATCATGTTTCAGAGGAACTGAGAATGCTGGATAAATTTATTAAAGAATGCTGCTCAGAAGTAATGTGGCTTGCTTCGCATGCGTTCCCGATTGGTGAGTAGAAGAATTTGCTTCTTGGGAGTTTGGAACGAAATCAAATATTAATAATTTAGCTGTTCTTGATAGATCTACCAAAATTTGTTAAAAAACTGTCAGTGTACCATGGCGCATCTCTAGCTAAACCATTAATCTTCAGGACTACAACTTTAACTCAGATTCTGTTCATCAATCGTCACCTGCCTACTGCAGTCCACTTCTACACATAGGCCTCTCCAATCGCACGCCATTTTCCAATGAAATTTTAGGACTCCGTAAAATACCATTTTCACATATTTTCTTCAGTACACATGGGTGCAACTTAAGAACTAGAAACTGTAGAAACTTATTCAATGACTTAGAGGTGAACTGACGCTTCGTTAAGTCGTGAAGGAATTCTTCCCGAAATTGGATGGCAAATGGTCCCGAATTCACTATAACTAGTAAAATAATGTGCGTTGTTCGTTCTGAGCAAGTGGGCCCCGCGACAATGAGCGAGTCCGACGGGCCCGGGCCCATTGTGCACTCGGAAGCGTACACTTGGGTGAATTTGTGTGTCTTTAATAATAATAGTTATACTTATTATGTCAAATATTCTCTTGCCGTTTAATATGGCTACCACCAGTGACTTGCCATTGATTTTCAATGTCCATTAAGATTTATTTCAAATTTTCACACCCACCAAACCACATGACCGTTCAAAGATATGTAGATATAACAGTACACTAACAACAAAGTAATACGAAGTGAGAGATAAATTGCAAAACACATGTATCTGGTGTAAAGGCATACCGTAACCGCAGCGCCAGCGCCACAGGCCGGGCGCTGCGCGGGCGCTGATCTGCCGCATTTCTCCTTCTCACGGCGCATGACTTACGTAATGGCTTCTATTGGCTATAGGGACTAGGTTATTTGTTACATTATTTTAGATTGCTCTAATTTTATCTTTACTCATTTCGTAAGCGTATCAGAAGCGAGATAACAACGTTTTGAAAAAGTCGTAATTTCTGGTTCTTGGTTCTAACTTATAGTGTTTTGTTAGTCTTGAAATAGCTTGATGATCGTGTGCACTGCAACACCTTGTGAGTCACGTCCACTAAGAACGTATCTAAGTGGAGGTAATTGCAAAGCGTTTATCACTGAGAGATTAAGTGAAAAGGTTCAACCTGGAACACACGCCATGTGCTTTGGTTCACCTACCTACGAGTACCTCACGAAAAATAATCTGCTAACTACCTTCTAAAACACGTGTTCTATTGTTATGAAAATCACAGAAACTTTACTGAAAAAATAAGCTTAAAAAATATGTATGATATATTAAAATTAAAATAATTCATTAGTAAACTCATCCCGCGGGTCCCAAATGAATGTCACCAGTTGACTAAAGAGCCTTACAGCAGAAGAATAAGGACACAACCTTATTCTTCGATTGATTTATAAACTTAAATCGATTATATTAATATCCTTTTTGTTCTCAGTTATGAAACTCGGCTCGAAGGACCAGCTGTGCTCCAATAGAAAGTAGTCCCAGTGATAGGAAAGTGGTCCTGCACAATAGACTGGGTGATTAAGAGGAAGCAGTATTACTAAGGTAGACATTTCTCCTGTTTGAACCATTTTGAAATTAGAACAGAGCGCGTTCGTTGTTTAAAATGGTTGACTTGTTTAAAATTCACACGTAACAAATATTATGTGATTATTTATTTAGTTTATAATCTCTCATTTTTCCAGTGACCTTTTGATTTAAATGTTTCCAGAATCCACAGGTATTGTTATAAATAAATAATATTCGCAAACATGCTTACCTTTTCATAGTATTAAGACGAATCAATGACAAGCAGACTATACAATTATTGTTGTGTTGAAACTCCCCTCGATTTCACTTCATGACACTTTAAAGAAAACTTCATGTTAATATATTTGCATGAGTCGTTTGATCGTCTATAGGCATGACGATGGGTTCTTCTGTTGGTTGACGTTTACAAGTACCTACCTTTGAACTGTCAAGAAGCTTGACAGTTAATCAGAAAGTTATTCCTAATGCCCTAATGATTTAGATGTTTTCAATGTTTGTAAAATAGTACCAACTAAATTGTGGTGCATCTCCCCAAAAGCTATTTATGAAGAATTGTAGTTAAATTTAATTTAGAAGTCGTATCAGTTTTTCAGGTTCAACTTACTTTAATCGATGTTTCTGAAAACAACATTTGCGGTGAAGGAACTAACCTAAAATAATAATATATGATCAAAGAAATATTTATGTCTTCTCTTCTTATAAAAGAAAATCAGAAAAGTACTGACCTATTAAACTCTGACACCAGGTCAGGCACTAACCACGCGATGATAAAGAAAGATAGCCCTATTATTACTCTTTTCCAAGCCTTGTTGAAAAGATGTGACGACAACAAGACTGTTGGAGAACCTAACTGCCCAGACTTCTTCGGACGTAGATGATCCGGATGAAGATGCCCTCTAGCCCTCTACCTTGTCCAACTAGTTGTCATAACTTAGCTACGAAAATGTGGTTTTCCAAGGAGTGCAGAGTTCATACGAAAGTAGCTCTGGGTAAAACCCAACTGCATTGATGAACGCCGTGTCTTGTCGTGCGGTGCGGCACGAACAATTTCTACGATTAAAGAAAATGCTTGCAACTGGCAGAAGAATCTTGAGTTGTATCAAGTTTTTAGTTAATCTAGAAATATTGAAATATTAAATGGGCCTAAAGAATAATTTTTCCAGGGACGGGTATATGGGAACTGGAAAATAAGTCATAGTTCGTCGTAGGAGCTGAGAATTGAATTGAATTGTAAATTTGCCTATTGTAAAAGTGAAGACTCAAATCAGTTCGAACCCGAGACCCGTACATCTGATTTTTCGGATTCATTTTGCGTATTTTATAATTATCACTTGCTTCGGTGAAGGAAAACATCGTGACGTAACCAGCATGCCCGGGAGATATTTCTTTACTGCATGTAAAGCTAAGTCAGAGGCCCATGGGCGGCATAAAAACTCTGACACCAGGTTAGGCACTAACCACACGAGAAAGAAAGAAAGAAGTTCGAGCGTATCGTCATGATGATGAGATCAAATCAAGATCGGAAACAGTCGGCATCTTGCACCTTCTACAAACATCTAATGAAAGAAATATGCAAATGTAAGCACTAACAGCACCTAGTCATACTTTTATAATACCTAGTGTCTGCTAACTTTCACTCGGCACCCCTGCCCCCCCCCCCCCTGCAGGTCTGTCCTAGGTTACGTAACCGCTGCATAGCTGCACAGATTGTGCCTGTGGCCGCCGGACGGCTTTGAGACAAAAGCCTAGCTTTTACACATTTTCATGGTAATTCTAGGTTGAGACTTGAGAGTCTAGGTGGGGGTGATAGTCGTGTGACTATAACACTTGAAACCTTTGTAATACAACATAAACAGAATTCATTCATAGTAAACGAACGCATAAAACCAACGTGTAGCTTCTCTCGTTATAAAAAGAAAATTACAAAAATCCCCCGTCTCACATCACTATAATTTCAAAGGATCCTAGGAAAAGTGTAAGGAAGCTAGCTTTTTCTGCGCCGCGGGAATCCTAGGCATCACATTAAAATCTAATCTGCATGAACTTTTCATAATCCGAACACAAAAACACTAACAATCACACACTCATGCGCATGCGCAGAGTGCAGTGTCGCGTGGTCTCGTATGTGTGCGTGAGGTGCGCAAGAGCAGGCTTACATAACAGCCAGCGAGAGTGCATTCACTCTGCGAACGGCGCGGGAGGGGGGCGAGTGTTACGGCGAGAGGGGGAGGGGGGCGCGCGAGAGAAATGCATCGGTGCACCGCGCACGCGCAACGTGATATAATACGTGACGGATTATGTCCGAGATTTGCGAGATCTAATGATACAAGCTGATTATAATTTAGATGTTTGTTTTAACTTCGGTATGTGCTGGATTCCTGAGATCTAACACGCGATTTAGTACTATACACTACACTAGAATGCTATTGGTAAATAACGAAATCATAATCAGCCAACAATGTTCCCCTTGCTGGGACACAGTCATCCATTCGGAGAGATGGAGTGGGATGTAATCCACCACACGAGCCCAGTGCTGCATCGCTAACTAGGTTTTGATATAAATTCAAGAATTTCATACAACATAGCAATTGTAATATTAACGTTTGTTAGTAGCCGTCATTTCCGTGCCGGGATTAATGAAAAACGTGCCGTGTATCGGCCACTTCCGGCATAGCCTGTTGAAGCCTATTGACGCAAACTTATTGCCTGGTGGAGCTTGTAGACTTTGGCCATATGGTCGTCGGATGAAAGGGTATCCGCTCTCTTCCTGAACTCACGATGTATTGTGCATTAATTACGATATTGTCCCCCATTTAGATCTTCGGATAATTTTCAGGAATTTTCACCTGTAAG
The DNA here is from genome assembly GCA_905163415.1 of Noctua fimbriata. Classification (NCBI taxonomy): domain Eukaryota; kingdom Metazoa; phylum Arthropoda; class Insecta; order Lepidoptera; family Noctuidae; genus Noctua; species Noctua fimbriata. The sequence goes on from LR990922.1 coordinate 1,016,594, forward strand.
GACAGCAAAAAAAAAAACAAATTTCCAACGCTTTCTGTTACCTGTAAAAGCTTGGGTTAGCAACCACTACCAGGAACAGAACACAATAGATTTGAGCTTATGGTCGAGCGTCAGATTCTTAGCGATATCATCACTTTTGTATATTTTCACTAGCTTTTGCCCGCGACCTTCGTCCGCGTGAAATTTTATAGCCTATAACCTTCCTCGATAAATGGGCTATCTAACACTAAAAGAATTTTTCAAATCGAACCAGTAGTTCCTGAGATTAGCGCGTTCAAGCAAACAAACGAACTCTTCAGCTTTATAATATTAAGTATAGATTATTTCTCGTTGAAAGTCTATCTATTCACTCTTTTCTCACTATCTTACTAATTCATTGACACTTTTGTAAACATCGGTACTGAAACCCGTGTTGATAAAGTACTGTGTGATAGTGAACCGATATTACCTAAATCACTTTCTGTCACAAGACCAGTCGAGTTCTAATTAATATTAAAGGTGACTTAAATCGAATCATGTTGATATCACACAAACCTGTTAAATGGTTTACTATTAGAGATTGCAGCTGTGCACATTTGTGCATACCTAATTACAGCAAATACCTCGGTGGTAACTATCGCGATTTGTGAAATTAAATTCTTTTACCTACTTTTGTAAATCCTTTCAGAACTTTAAATGGTGCCTTAACTAGGCTTATTGTTTTATCAATTTTCAAAAGCTTTTTGCTTAACCTAAACTTAAAATAAAGACAGCGACTACGCTGGTTTATGAAATTTAGTCACTGCCTACGCCTAATATCGTGAGAGCGATATATGACTGTTGACTTGATCCAGTGATGATTAACAAATAAAGGATTTGAAAGTATTACGTAACAGAGAGGTACAAGAATACCCCACAACTTCCATAACATTCACCACAACAAACCATCTCAGGTTGCATAGCCAATCGCAGCAGATTAGAGAGATCAGATCGAGATGACTACAGAGATAGACCGCGATCTGATAACGTGCTGGGAATCGAGACATTTAAGAGTAGGTAAGTTGCGACAGCGGCCCTATATATCGACAGGTATGGTCCTATCGATAGGGCCGCACACATCGGGTCACAGTTCAGCTGTTAAAATTCTTTAATTGAAAATAAGAGTCTTGCTTGTATTACAACTTTGTTGTCGTCACTCAGTAAAACTCTGTGTAGAAGGGTAAGAAATGACATCCTATCAGCGTTAGAGATGGTAGAACAGTCAAAAAACTTGTAGAAATACGAAACGGGTTGAAAGCTATTGCAACTTGTCGGAAGTGTTGGAAGCATTTTTAATGAACCCTCCTCCACTTATTATGCTATCTACGAAATCACCACACTAGACTGTATCTCCTCTTGACATAGTAAGCAGCCTTTTACTGCTCTAGCAGAAAGGGGATCTCCCAATTCTTTAGCAGAAACGGAAAACACGGAAACCAGACAACCGAATCGCCAATACCTAAAATAATATTAATGTATGACACCAAAACACTCCCTAGTAAATGGAGGCTCCAAGTTATAGCCGAGAGAACTTAAACTGAGATATTATTCAAGGATATCAATTGCATCTTGCGCACGCGCTGATCAAAATTCAGAGTAGTGTCAGCCTGGCTGAAATAATGCATAATGCTGTATAAATTAGGCAAATTAACGTTCACTGTAAGGAAATAACCTGAATATAGTCCTGTTTTCCAAATCGTGACGTGACATCTAAAAATGAATTTTAGAAACGGTCCAAAAATCATAACAATTTGTACTTTTGTTTAGATTCACAAACTTCACCGTGTTATGTAACACGAATGGCTTTGTAATCCAGGATCCACAAATATCTCCTCAAATGAGATTACTAATTCTTGAAACGGATCAGAATGCACTGAAACGTGCTGATTGTGTATTTCGAGGCAACTGTGTGTTCTAATCCTGAAAGGAAATTTATCAAAGGAAAATTGGAGTGAGATGAAAATGTTCACGTATTTCCACAATATATCCCACGCACCACGCTCTAAAGAAAATTGTACCACTGTGTAACTGTACTATGAGGTTCCAAAATAAGAGTGATTATTTTTTTCATTTATTTTTAGGTTATCCTGCGGTTAGGCATCGAAAGAAAGGCACAGTGTACACTATTGCTGCTTGTAATGCATCGCGCGTTGTTGAGTGACTCAACAGTAGAAAATGGATTATTGTGGTGCACCGTAATTACGCGCGATTGTGACTTTATCATTATAATGTATATTCAAATTACACTTAATAAAAAACGCAATTAAAACATTTATAATTAGTGTGCTGTTTTCAATAAGGATACTTTGATCTTTTATCTAAACAAATACTCGTTAAATATTCGAATGACCGGACGCTCGCACATCCGTTTCTCATTTTGTAAATACATAAATGAAAATCCTTCTACGCATTTTGTTTCTGAAAGACTTTGAAAATCCGAGAAAACAGTGCAAGTTCATTGAACAACAAAATTATTACAGTAGAGATTGAGGATGTATACCAGCGGAAAAATCGTAAAAAAATATGAGCACATAAATATGAGAAGCCATAAGTGTAGCCAAATGTTATTGGTAAGTGCCAAAGTTTGAGACGTAACGCTCAGGCGCCCAGCATCAAATAATGATTTTGCTAGCGTAATACCATGATTTAATTGTCATTTATTGGAAAAGATTCTTAATGTTTTTTTGCAGGCAGCATACAGTGCCTGCCAGTGTTCTAAGATCTGAAAACTGGCTATTGAAAGACGCAAGAATTCTTTGTTCCAAACTTTTTATTTTCGTTTTTCTTTTTCATGCTGAAGGTGGTTTGCCTGCCAGTGTTCCAAGATCTCAATGTGTGTTAGGATTAGTTCGAGTGCAGTGGGCAGTGGGCAGGCAGCAGCCCTGCTCGCAGTTTTCCATAAGAAAGCCGCGCCGAGGCCGGCCACCGGCCGCGTTTGACGCTTCCGCGATATACAGCGTGCTTCTATTGTGAGCTCCTTATTATTGAGTTTTATTTTGAGTGTGGATTTAGAAAGAACGTTCTTTAACATTTTTTTTAAATCGGGGAATTGTTTTGTGTTTAACTTTTTGTAGATGGGCACGACACGCTAAAATTATTTTTTAATACCTAACGAAGTAATATTTGACTGAATACTATTTTACTTGTTAATAGAATTCGATTTTATCCTGAACGCATTTAGAATTTTCTTAGCGGGTGTATCCTGCTGAAATTTTCAGTAAAATAGACAAACTAAGTCATTACTATAAAAAGTATTAAGCAATCCTGAAATGGATTTCAATGTGCTCTGACCAAGGTGTGTCTTCCTTATTTTTGCAGGAAGATATGCAACCTAAGCTTCAACTAAGAAACCTTTTAAAAACAAAACAAAAGTCCACCAAATGACAGAGCAAAGAATAAAAACTTCTAAACAATCAGGAAAGCTCCCTAAGCTCTCGTTGCCGCAGCACCCTGTAGGTCGGAAAGCGCAGGCGCAGGTTCGCGTGTGTGCGTGCGTCGGTGCGCTCTAAACACACCAACACACGCTCACTTTCACTTGGCAAACTATTCCTAGGGCGCGCGCACTGTGGACGCATGTCTATGGAAAATGCAGTTTTTGTAATGAAAGTGGATTTATGTAAAGTAATAGTAGTAAGTTGACATAATATTTTTCATACTCTCTAATCATTTCTAGCCCACATTTGATAGCATCACGGTTGACAGGAGAGAATGAAGAAAAAATCTTGTTGCGGCAACCCCAAGTAGCATGAAACAAGGGTAGGAAAATGAAGACGGTGGTTTTGGTGATGAAAATAGCATTCCACAGCTGTACAAAACCAACCCTCATTAGGCATGACATTTAATTTTCATATTTTTTTGTCAATTAAGTTAGGTTTGGTACTCAATTCGAGACTCAGAACTCCGAAAAATGTTTAACAGTTTCATTTATGTGAGTCAATCTTAAAGATCAGAAACCTCGCATGAAACCTTATACCTAAATAACTAACCATATTTTATAATTAACTCACAATAAAAATCACCAATTAAAGTTAACTTAATGACATCCTTAAAAAAACTTATTACTTTTAATTGATCTCGAGTACAAGAATTTACACTAAAGACATTTCAATAATAATAAATGATTCTGTGAAAACGAGAGAAAGTTCTCAAATTCTCAGTTCCCTGAAGATGTTATCAAAGTGTCACGTTACTGAGAAAAACGACTGAAACTTTATTTATCAAAACTGTAACTGAAGGGGAGATGTTGTCTTAATGATTTATATGAGTTTGTTAAATACGTCCTGAAAGTTACAGGCCTTGTTTATTCCTAGGAAATAGATAATTAAGTCATGACATAATTGCTTTTGAGTAGTGGCTTGCTAAAGATCTTCGCACCTAAAGAAAGATGTCCCGCAGGTTTTCTATTATTACTAGGTGTCATAAAGTAAAATTTTGATACTGATTAAAAATTACAACAGATAATATAGAAAAAAATACCGAAAGACCATATAGACGTTGACCAACGTTTTGATCAATGTCCGAGCGAATTAGAAGCCTATTCTTTACAGTAATTGTTCTTTTACAGACTGATATTATTAAACGGCCTATCGTCATCCATCATGCTACAGCTTCAAATTAATCACCCTATGAAAGCGTGATGTGGGTACCTACTCGTCCTTGTACCCATTTTGAACCTCATTGTTTGAAACAAAAGGTAGACCGTAGACAACTTGGTCTAAAAATTCGCAGTTGGCTGCACTACATTTTTTTTCTACAAACATTGCAATATTTGCACATGTGGTATTGTGGTTTTATTATACGAAAATAGAACGAACTCTTTGAAGTTAACACGAAGAAAATATGGCAGCGTAAAATGCGTATTGAATAATTGCGGAAAATATGGAAAACCTTTGTCACTGCAGAAACATAAAATTTTTACCAAAATATTTTTAATGTTTCTTAAAATTGAGACACTTTATACTCGTATATTTTGATTTAGAGTGATTTTCTCTATTATTTCTGAGATCTCATATCACCTAAATCTGCTGTCAAATCGGATATTCACTATGAATGGCTGATCATACTGCCAACCAATTTATTGGCAGCAGATTTTATTAGAAGCTTCAGAAACCGTGGCAAAAGCTAAAAAGTCTTGCACAGGTCTACTTTAAAAACCACAGTACCACGTGGTCCGTAGGGTGAGTGTACTTATAACCTCCCAAGCAACTTTAGCTTCCTGTGACGTCATTTCTTATGACCTAAGTAATTTAAATGAGGCACTTTCTCGAAAACTAGTTCTTATCACACAACGATTGGGTTCAACATGCAAGGTATTTCACACACGTGGTTTTTTTATATTTTTCCGCACGTGTGCGGAAAATGCGCCAGGGCGCGGGCTTGCGGTGTCTCGACAAAGACTTATGCGTCTTTACGGCGTAAATATTTTTTGAGTATTTAAATTGTGTTTATAAATAGAATACCATAGATAGACATGATTATTTAAAACACATATTTACTTTTAGGAATAAATTAACATTTATTTGTGTTAGAATTCAAAAATATTTGAATTTTCTATTTTTCATATTAGGCTGTTTAGCGGCATCATACCTCTGCTTCTTCTTCAACCTGGAGAAAGCAAAGCGCGGAAAAAAAAAAGCAAATTAAATCACAGTTTCCTAATAATTCCTGACAAAAATACTTTCCGTTCTAATATTTTATTTCTTCGAAAGTGTATTGATAATATTTTTTATTTTAAATATAAAAAAGTCCTAGATAAGTCACCATTGTGCACTAGTCCTGCTACACTATTAGAAACGTCGCGTTGTGTGCGTGCGCAAGATTGCACCGCTTGCCTGTGTGGGTCTAATGCATCGCTTAGATTATATCATATAGAGTGGTTTATCTCTCTCGCTATAATATTATACGATTTACTTTTATGTTTAGTTATAATGCCTTTACAAGCGGCTGAAGTGTTTGGAGTACTTACAAATCCACTTTCGATGGTTCAGTATTATTTTCGTAATTTAGTTTTGGCGTTATTGTTTCGTTAGAGTTTATTTTGGTATTTTATTTCCCCCATACATTTATGTTTCTATGCCATTAATATTGTATCATGTCATTCGTATTTTAGTCGTTCCTAATAACTGCATGTAAATATATTCAGAACCTGGGAATTTCAGACACTTGGAATCAACGTATATTAGAGCTAAGGACATTCCCCTAGGATATCACCAACACTGTCGTCTTAGAACACGTGATAACATCTTCCACATTGTGAACCTGCGGATACTTAAGACCTGGAACTAAACATTTATTTCCCGACAATGTGACTATGGTACAATAAATCAAAGTAGCGCCAGGGGGGTGTGCGCGCTCCATATGTTGCGTGCGTGCGGTGCGGGGCGGTGAGGGGGACGGAGGGGGGGCGGAGGGGGTTGCGTTCAGCACAATGCGCCGCCGCAAAGACGTTCGTTGCTCCCGCGCAGGTCATCGACTCTTTCACCGGCGCTCGCGCACGCGACCCGCCACTTTCGCGTCGCGATAACATTGCTAGACGGACTTTGTCGATTTGGAACGAGACGGCTATACGTAACTTCTTGACGTTAGACGGAGATGCCACCATTGCTAAATGACCGTAGTCCAGCAGAAAAATGTGTTTAATTAACGAAAGCATTGCGTGCGACCGACGGCAATTGTAACAGCTTTTTATCATAGTCTGGATTACCTAATCACATATCACATTAATTATAAGGGCAAAAAATATAAACTTCTAAGGTGGAAATGTCAGTTGCTGAAGGGTATTATTTTGGGTTTTCAGACATGAGCCATTTAAATGGAATAAAATTCTCAAAAAATAAGTAAATATAAAATATATTTACATCCATTTATTTATACGCAATATGCATCCTTAAAATAACGCAGTCGGTTTATTTATATTCCGCCTTGTCAGGAAAATTCCAAAAAAGGAACTTTCACGCGCCTGATTCACAAAACCGACATACATAAACTATAGCACACGTATTAAGTCATGAAACTCTTTGTTTAAAAAAGACAAACGCATTTTTGCTTGGACAGTAATTGTGTCTTTCACCCTAAACTTTCTTGAAGTTATTAAACCGAGGTTCAGAGTGCAAGAGCCGCATTAATCTCTTTACATTTATTCTTATACCTACAGCTTAATTATAGTTTATTTTTTTGGACTTAATATAAGTATTCCTTGTTTTTAATAAATACTTCATACTTTTCTAGACATTTATCAATCAAGCCCGTAGGTCATCTAATTCTATTACCTATTACTTACCCTAAGAAACAAAATTATTGTTTTTAAAAACGCAAAGCTTAATTGATTTTTTGTTATATTAAGTGTTTTGTTTTTTTTTTTAATTAATTGCCGTAAACCTGACAGCTTAGGCAAGGGTTCCTCTTTTTTTGAGACGGAGAATTCGTTCAGATGCTACATAATGCCTCGCAAACGTCACTACTGTAGAGGTAATATATGGAGAATTGGAAACAACTACAGTCGTTAGATGGCCATAGAACTTCTTCATCCCAGCAAAAGCACGACGAAGTGGAGAAGTGAACGTTTTACAGAACTGACTCAAATGTTATTTTGACAATCGGAAGTGCTGTTCGAAGCCTAATTTAGATTTATGACTTTTGTTTCTGATTTCCTACAATGCAATAAATTAACGTTGATTGATGTAGTCCAATCTTCAGCTCTTCAACTACTAAAACTAACATTAACTTCAATAAGACTAACATAGTATCACGTCTGCTTTCCCCAATAGTAGACGTTTAGGCGGTGGCGTGGGCACCTACCTATAGTATTATATCAACATATTCCCAGCTATTGCCATGAACCGGGGACAAATCTTCACTCCGGGCTACTACGAGAACATCCTGATGCAAAAATCTTATAATACTTTGGCCCACTTGTGAAAGGAACCTAGGACCCTATGCTCAGTGGTAGCGAATTGAGGCCATTAAAGCAGCAACAGGAGGCAGTCATCCAATACTGTTTACAATTATCATTGCTATTATCATAATTAACCTAAAACAGCAAATGCAAATTGCATATTGCCCAATTAGATCCTTGGCCATTCTGATCCAGCTGCAATTATCGACGTCAGCTAATTTTACAAAAGACTAACAATGTTATTTCAGCAGTCGCGTCGGTGAAGAGGCATAGCAAGTGCATTATGGTCGCCATCAGCTTTCTACAGACGATGCTAAGATGTCCAGTAGTGTATTCAAAGCAGTTTCATATTATAGGTACTTACAGAACACTGTACCCCTGAAAATATTAGGAAACAAATAATGTCAATGATGCAATCCTATATTTTTTTAAAGAAACTCTTGGATTCTACGGCACAGTTTTCAATTAATCAATTCCAAGATTTGTAGAATTGGGTTTTCGTTATAAAATTCATAAGCCAGAATTAATATGTGCTCGATATAATAAACCAACCTACTCATCACTTCGGAAATTCGAACATGGTTTCTTTCCTGAAACACTTCCATAACGACAACTAATTTAACGTAAAACACGATATGCTGAGGACTTTCGGAAGTTTCATAGTTTTCCCGATTCATTAAAAAAAAGCATAATTTTCAACCCCTAAATTAAATCCCCTGTCTTTCAAAGTCACAAATCCTGCTAACCCTGCGAGCACAATACGTGCAAACATAGTAAAAATGTGCAGAATTCGAGCGGCCGTGCCTTTCACCGGCGGCCATCGCGGAAAGTGACAGTGAGCGCTGACGCGACGCTGACGACACGACCACGACAAACGTGCGCTGATAGCGTCGGGTGTACAAATGTGCTCCTACCATCTGGTTGACGAATTCATCTCACGCAAGCCGAATGCATCCCTATATAAGTGACTGCAGGGATTGAAATCTCTTACAAAGTTCGAAAGTTTCCTGAAAACTAACGCTTAGAACGCTGAACACAGAATGTGGGATAACATGTGCATGGGGGCTCGTAGCAAAATTTTTAGAAGTCTGGCTTCCATTCCGCGTAAAATACCGGCATTCAGAAGAATCTGGTAAGGCTGGGAGCTGATCCCAACATAGTTGTGAAAGGCTATGCTTTAGTTGGCTAGGCTGGTACGCATAGGCCGCTAAAGAAAATCGCGATACAAAGTCTGAGAAAGACTCAAGCGAAATGACATTTGTTAACTTTAATCACCTTCAAAGCCCGGTCTTAAAGCCCTAAAGTTAGTCTACGTATATTCTGAATCAAAGAGTATAATTCACAAAGCTTGTTGACATAATCTAATGAGGACCACGTTTAAAGTTTTCTAGCTCAAACAAAAGACATCACGTGTGTTTACACTAGGACGATATTTGGTTGAGCTTTACAGCAAAATATTTAATACAAAGGAAGTCCCTAGTAAAAGTTTGTGATGCTTTTAAATCAGAAAAAAAAGACATCGAACAGTTTTTATAAGAAATTGCAAAGAAGTAAAGTCATTCAATTACTTTTTATCAATGATGTTTCCTTGAAACCTCAAAAAGTTCAACAAAAGACTCATTGTAACATTGAAATCGCATGAAAAAAGTAAATCTTGAAAAAAGTTATAATAAAGATTTAGGGTTTTTTCACTGCACGATTCAGGTCATACTACTTAGCTGGTTTTAAATCTGCGACATGAACAAGGTGAAAATTTCACTCGTAAAGAACCTAATTCTTTTTGTTTCTCTCAATGCCGTATGGCTACTAAAATGTAAGACAATGGCGAAACAACACTGTGTCTATGTTAATTACTGCAGGTAGGTATTAGTTTTAACAATCGCATTGAAATGAGTATAAGTTATCCTAGCTTAACCTTCTGAGTTTCATAAACAATTGTTTTTATCTAACCATCGAGGTCTGAAACGTTCTGACCATAGACGAAGCGTGAAATGGTGAACCACACGATATAACTGCTGAAGAATAGATAAGACGTAGTAGGTAGTCAATTATGAAATTAAAATAATAACTTTCTCTGACAACTTAATAAGTGAAAGAATTCTTTCTGATAAATACTTAATATGAATACATAATTAATTTGCATAGGATTATAGACTTGTCATTCATTATAGTAATACCCACTAACTCGAAATCAATTTGTATTTTAATTTTGATTAGCTCTTACGGATCGTGGCCATCAAATTAATATTTAAATAAACAATTTCAGAGCAAACTTTGTTTACGCTTCATTTAATCAGTGTTTTTAAACTATAAAATATCTATTTATAAGAATGACGCAATTTATTTGTTGGTAAGGTTGATTGTTGTGTCTCGGTAACAAGTAGATAATGTAGGTAGGCAGTATGTTCAATGAATTGCCCGAATTTTATAAATAGTATACTTACGTTCCGTTCCGCCGAAGGCATCAGGCAAAGGTTCGCTTGGCTGTGTGCGCGGGCGCTCGACGCTCTACGTGTCGACCTCCCTTGGCGGCCACAACGTAATGCTTTTATGTATGTATTTATTTAATTTATTCTCCAGCGTGTGTGTGCGTATATAGGTACTCATAATGTATTTTAATGTATGACCGCTTTAATAAATAAACTTACCATAGGTTTTTTTATTATTTTAACGCGCATGCCCAAACTTAAGCACACACTTTTAAGTCCCATCGATTGATCGTAGATAAATACACGTAAAACTAAATAAAATAAAATCTACGATCCCTGTGTGCGTTGTAATTGTTTTCGTTAAAATATCTAATTATAGAGGTACGAGAAGAAGGCCACGATTTGTTTCATTGTTTTATACAACCTATACATAGATACATACCAAATAGATAACGAATAGCATTGGTTTGTTCTGTGTGAAAAAGAGCCTCTACAAGGTCGACGCTCGGATGCACTATGATAGCTGGTAATCACCACTAATTCCTTGTATTTTTTAACCATTTCATAATATTTACTTAGAATAATTAGAATTCACATTCGTAAAGCATAAATGACAATCGCATATAGTTTGAAGGCCACACAACTCAATAACATTTCAAGTGCAATAAGCATTAGTCTATAATTTGCCTGGCCGCAAATAATTTCCACGTTTTGTTACACTGAATTACAAAAAATACAATTATCGTTATTATACTGCTACTTTGTAAGTCTTTGCCATTAAATAACACGAATGATAAAAGCTCTAACTAATTTAGCATTAAGAAACGAAGGCCGTCACACATCAATATTTATTTATTAGGTAACTAGGTTCGTGGGCCGCACGTAATACGCCCATCGCGCAGTTTTCGCGACCCAAAAAAAAGTTGCAAACTTCAAAGTTGACAGCGCGCGAAAATGCAAACTAACGCACATTATGGCGATGATGAGCAGGCGCTGTTGCGCAAATGTGCGAGTGTAAAGAGTTTTGCTCGGTGTATTATTTATTGATTGTTGAAAAACAATGGCGGGCGCTTGCTGGCAGTGAGTCAGTAGGTCAAGGGTGCGCTGGCCTAGTTACGCAGTGCCGCGCGCCGAAATTCGCGGGCTTACCAGTTGCTAACCTCAGTCAGTAGGGAGGGGCTAGATGCCTAACGCGCTTACTATTCGCTTACTTTTTTTGCGTATTTCATAATCAGTTACTGAAGATTACTGAATTGCATTTGAATGGCAATAAAGTTGCGATAGAAGACGTTCGTTTGATTGATCTTTTTATTACCTTCGTATGCATACCGTTTCAATTAAGAAGTTTGAATTATCTCTAGAATAGTCAAACTCTGAATAGGTCCAGCTAAAATTGAATCTTTTAAATAAATAGATATCCTCCCGATTTAATATAAAAGTGATGTAATTAAGTAAACTACTTGCGACAACTTGATAATAATGTTTCAAGTGGAAATATCTTACTTCCACAATAAACACTTAGGTACCTACTACTTAAAATTATGTGTCGATCAGATTACTTCCTACAACATAAACTTTATCAATAACAATCTAGGTAGTGCTATCTGGTCAAGACAGATTTAATGACTGTCTTCATTACTGACAACTCTTTCGACCTTCATATAGGTAAGTTCACTGTAAATATGTACCGAGTGCAGTACACGTTTTATGTATTCGGACTGGGTCACATCACTAGTTGGCCGGATCTGTGTCGCGTCTCCTTACGTAAACCCAAGTTTAAGGTCGCCTGGTAGAGCCTCATGCCTCTCGGAATAGTCTTGTGCCCTGAATGCCAGTCACCCACCACATCACTGACTATGACAACACACCACCCGCGGCTATGCCACTGAATCGAACCTGCCCATGTCCAAATCAGTACGATCACTATTTGTGGTTTATTGATAAATTTATTTCACGCTATACATCCTTGGCAGTTGAGGTCGTGAAAGTAAATTATAGAATGAAGTACCAAACAAGTTCTGGTGATGACTCAAATAATAATAGCCCATTGCACATAAATACTTTTCACAAAACTTAATTTTCTTTCAGCGCCATCTAGGGGCGAGTAGACCTACTAACTTTCCTTAACTACTAAGAATTGACTAAACAACTTTTTTGTGAGTCTTGTTGTTGTTACTCTTTGGTTTCATAGTAAAAAAGAGGCCTTTTTTACTGTAAATTAGTCATAATCCTATTTAATTATGGATGATCCAGAGAAAAGAATCTCTGTGCTGTGCTTAGGTCCAAAGGGATCCGGGAAAACTACGTTACTGAAGAAACTGCAAAATGCTGAAGGAATAGATAATACATACAGCCCTGTACCAACAATAGGAACGAATATTTATGACATTTATTACTTGAATAAACACGGGAAGAAACAAATGATGTCAATCAGAGAGGTGGGAGGAGAGATGGCGCCACTATGGCACAATTATTTAGATGGTGTTGAAAAAGTAAGTGGTTTTGTGCACTATTTTTGTTCTATCTACACTTTTTAGCCACCCCTTACCATTTAAAACGACGAAAACACTATGTTCCGTACTCTTAGGAAATTAGGATGTTACAGAAAGTTAGACAAAACCACATGGTACTTTTTATTTTCTTATTTAAATATTTCTTACAATTTCAGGTGATTTACGTAGTGGACACTTCGAATCTGTGCCAGATATCGGCAGCTGCTGTGCTGCTTTACACTTTACTGGCTGAGCCGAGGCTCAAAAGCGCTAACGTAAGCACTACCCTAAACCGTTGCTCTCACGTAAACGATTACTGCGGTCAACGGTCATACTCCAAGAAAGTCATAATAGTGAGCTGTGAACGTTCTTGCAACTAAAGTACCGATAGACACATCTTGTCAATGGGATCAGCTAACGAGAAACGAACACCATAAAATTGCGTAGACCCACAATTTATTGCTACGGGTGCGATAAACTAATCAGTCTATCACGCTTGTATTGCTAGCACACTGGCCGCCCCCGCGAGGTGGAGTGGGTTGTAATCCACCACGCGGGCCCAGCGCGGTTTGGTGGATCTCTAGTGCCACTGAAGCATTTTTCCTTTCTTTTTCGTCTCTAGTTCATCCTAGTCCTGAGCAAGATGGACGCGGCGTACCGACAGATGCGCAACGAGGCGCTGCTGATGCTGCAGCACACGCGGCTGAGCACGGAGCTGTCCAACTCCCCCACGCTGCTGGAGGCTTCGCCACTCACCGGCGAGGGCATGGACCAGCTGAAGGCGGCGCTGTGTGATACCAAGATTGTTAGCACTTTTTAATTACACTGGCAATACTGATTTTGTTGACGAAATGTGTGTCGTAGTGAACTTATTCTTATGAAACAGCAAGGATGGGTGTACCTATAGTCTTTAATTTTTTTTAAGAATATTGTGTAGTTTTCACTTACTACAATTAAGTAGCTTCAACTTTCCGACTTACTGACCGATCTAATTAAACAGAGCCTTTTGAAATAAATGCTTTGAGTTTGACTGTTGTGTAGATTGAACCTTCTCAAACTCTGGAATAAAAACTAAGGAACTAGAATAGGTTATTTTATTTCTACTATCATAAAATAATGATATTGTATTTAATGAGATGATTTCCCAATACTCCAATCCATTAAATATTGCTTACAAAAGATTTCTTCCTTTGTGTTTGTAATTGGACGGATTTATGGGTGCTGGTTGGAAATGATTAAGGTAATTGGTACTAGGTATAACAAATTTTACTTTTATCTCACTGGTAAAGAAGCAGCATCTCTGCATAATTTTCTACGCATTCAGGTCAGCTGCTCGTCTGCCTAGAGCCTGTCTGTCTGCAGCGCAATGATTGCTTCACAATTATTCGGATTCGTTCTCTCCGTTTGAGTGACATTCGGTGTCCTTGTTTCTTGTTCTAGATTGTATCATTCCATCTCTTTCTTTAGGTCAATAAAAATGTCACAGATATCTGTAGGTGCGGGTAAAAGGAACGCACGTTTTGACATTTGTTTATTTACTTGTGTCGTCTACGGCGAATCGTGATTTTTTATTAATTAAATGAAAATAAAATGGATACGTCTAATTTGTGTAGAAGTTGTATGAAAGAAGTGGCGTCGTGGGAAAAGGAGAATTTTGATCCTAGATCTGTGGATATGTTTTGTTTTTGCACGAATATCACGGTAAGTTTTTGCCACTTTCTGCGCCTTAATAGTTATTTATTCAATTTATATTCTAAGACTGCTACTAAATTTACACCTACACACTCGGAATATGTATATTCCTTTCAAACTACATTACATCACACTTAGCCACTTGGTTACCTCAATAATCAACTACTTGATTCCAATATTATAGTAAAACCTTTTATCAGTCTTTTGTGTAATTACTAACGGAGTACTAAAACAAAAAAAAATATTAATGTGTTAAAATCTATGCAGTGCTAAGAGTAGACCTAACAAACAATAAAAATGTAAACTTAAGGATGTTATTTTATTTTATATTTTAAATTACCATGTTGATGGTGTTCCAGATCTCAGAAGACGATAAACTACCAAAACAGTTCTGCTATGACTGCATCATCAAGATAGAGTCAGCGTTTACCTACATCACGGAGGCTCACAAAGTGGATGCTACACTGAAGAACATCATCTCAAGAACCAATACCAGCATCATTGTAGAACCTGAGACACAGTCTAGGCACATAGAGAACCTCAAACTCACTTTACCAGACTATAAAATAAGTGTAGCTGTAGACAATTATGATGAACATATACTCTTTGATAATATAGATTTACCGGCCAATGATACATGCCATATAATTCCTGAAAAACCTTTGGAAGAAATAGAATTTATTCAAAATGTAACTGAATTGGAAGAGACAGAGGATATCAATCCAGAAAGTGTGAAAGAGAAGATGAATGTTGAAGAAACTAAGAAGAATGTTTGCTCTGTTTGTAGGAAGGCTTTTACATCTAAGACTTGGTTCAATAAACATATGAAGAAGGAACATACAGAGCATAAGTTTGCTTGTGCACATTGCCCAAAAAGTGAGTATATCTGAGAGACTAACTTACTAGCCACAGTTTCAAAATCAGCCTGTAGGCTTATTATGAAACCGTGGCTGCTGACGTCTTTGCCTCATTGTAGCCTAAAACCCAGGGGATTATTATGAGAAGCCCACTTGAACCTGTTCTACTGTTGAATGGTGTCATAACTCTAAAGCAGCAAGCACAAGCATATTTTAGACAAGAACTACATTTAACAACACTGGAAATATACATCTAGGACATTAATTATTAAAAAAAAGAATAATGGACTTTATCCAAAGTGCTTTTACTTCGGACAACAGAAACCTTATTGTAGAGAAGAGGAGTTTGTTGCTGCAGAAATATTGTAACTAAAATTAAAATCACTTTCATTTTGGCAGACTTGTCAGTGTTGACAACCCAATAGCTGCCCTATTGTAATGCCTATAAAGGTCACAGTAATTTGGACAGTGATATGAAGTCTGATGTAAAATAACTGATAAGGATGTAATCCCCTAAGTACTGCCAAGTTTAAAGGGTGCGAATGTGGTGCTGGTTCACAAACAATGGGAATAACGGGAGATCTGATATCGTGTCTTGCTTGCCTTGATGCCTGCACTCTGCACAAATTAATGTACTGAGACTGTGGTGATGGCCACAAATTCGTAGCTTAGTTCTGAGCAGACTCAGTATAGATTGCCATCCACACTAAGAAGAAATCTACACTCCTTACTATACTTTGTTTTCAGCATTCTCCAAAGCGTCTCTCCTGTCTGACCACGCAGCCTCACACTCGGACGAGCGCAAGTTCGCTTGCGCGGGGTGCGGCAAGCGCTTCAAGCGACGCAAGCAGCTAGCGTGCCATGCACGCGCGCACGCCGACGCGAGGCCGTACGGCTGCGATAAGTGTACTATGAGGTAGGATTTATTGTAATTGGTTTTGAATGTAGGTACTGTACTGTTACACGTGGTGCCCGAGTGGTATTGGCCCCGACTGCTAGTTGTAGCTCGTGGGATCGAACCCAGGCAGCTAGGCGCCTTACTTTGTGTAGTTTATTTAATCACCATAGCTCTTAAAACGTTGATGGAAAATTTCGGTCGTGTGGAAACTGACATATCCTAGAGCCAAAAAACGAAGATGGTTGGTGTTTACTACCAACTCGCTCTGGGCCCGCATGCTGGATTACGGGCCGCTCCTCTCCGAGAGAGGTCCGTGTCCCGTCAGTCGGGAAATTATAAGGCTGCCTATGTACTGTTACATCTCTGCCT
This sequence comes from Noctua fimbriata, assembly GCA_905163415.1. Taxonomy (NCBI): domain Eukaryota; kingdom Metazoa; phylum Arthropoda; class Insecta; order Lepidoptera; family Noctuidae; genus Noctua; species Noctua fimbriata. The sequence goes on from LR990922.1 coordinate 1,033,243, forward strand.
AATCCTCTGAGGGATACAACCGAGTGCATGATGATATTATTAAAAGCATTTACCTTCGTTTTCATGTTCTCTTTTAGTAATTTCAAATAAAATAACTCTTACATAAAGCATTTATTAAAATTGGTCATAAGACACTTGACAAGCAAAGATGCATGAGCAATAGCAAAGATTCAAGATCTTGAAACAGTTTGTCAGCGTGTCGCCAGTTAATGCCCAATTGATAGCAATGACCTTAGTCTTGAGTCCACTTTAGAGAAGCTAGTATTAAACTAGCTCTTATCTCTCAATAGCACCTTATAGTAATTGGGCAATAAAGGTAACCTTGAACTCAAGGTACTAAAAACCTGTAAGTAAAATGACCTTGAAAAAGACCTTTAACAAAATCTATGATTTATCTTAAGATATTACTGAGACGTAATGAAATAGCCCAACAAAATATTTTCTTAATATGGGTTTTGCATGTCCAAAAAGTTCCACTGGTAGTCAAAACTATTCGTTTTTTCGACATAGGAACCGAGCGATCGTAAAACTTTTATTTTTACGAATAAGTGACCTTGATACATCCGAGCTAGAAAGGACCTTGGCCTCGAAATAACTGGTTTGGGCGACCTTGACCCAGTTACCTACATTTTGGGGCAAACTTGACCCACATGACATAACGAGGCCGACGTTATATCACAAAATCATGGCCGCGCTGCGTTTAGGAAAGATAAGTTTTGAATGCAGACAGGATAGGTAGACATTTTGGAAGTTGTAGTGAATGTAGTGTTGGAATATTTTATAGATAACAGTCACTATTATCGATAAACGAGAACGCGAAGGGATTGTTAGCAAAAAAGGTACATTTTTTGGATATTTGGAATACAATTAATGTTGTAGTGAAGTTTGAACTAAAAACTTAACTTTGACTTGTTTTTTTTAAGATAGAAATTTTAAATGTTATAAAAGTGATACCTACCGGATATGTGGTGTTTTTCCTATTACAGGTTCAAAATAAAAAGTATATTGAAGTCCCACATGAAAGTACACGACGGGGATAAGCAGTACCTGTGCTATTTCTGTGGGTGGAGCTTCGCGCAAGGTGAGGGCCAATCACTTTTTCTTGTTCAACAGTAAGTTAGGAAAAACCTAAAGATTTAATTACTTCTGTTACTTTTTCGACTTGTAACTATTTATGGAAAGGTACAAAAACTACAGGGCCACTACCAGGCGTGATGGCTTGCCGTCGGGTGGGTGCAACAAATTAACAATATCAGTAACAACGCATAGAATGGTGGTGACACTGGTGCCGCCATATTTCTACTAAGGCTAGTGACACTGTCAAAGAGTTAATACTAGTCTGATATATCCCGGAGTATGGATTTTTGCCTAGTTAATAGCAAACGGCCCTGACTGACTTAAACACAAGCAGTACTGCCGAAATGTCGGGTCACGGCGGTTTACTGCACAGTTCACCCTACCCTTGCCCATCTGTGGAAAGTATATTACCAATTAAATTCACCAATACCTACTAAAACAATACATTTAATTGTACCTAACACTAAGCACTTAATTATACCGGTTATATCTATAACGAAAACACATTTTCAAAAACCAATTTAATTAGAATGATACGACTGAAGGTCGTCGCTAATGGGACCTACCTCACTAGTCTGCTTTACATATCGATAAGATCATATCACTACATTTCATAACCTTATTCGTCAAGCTAGCACTTCATTTAGTGTATTCGTCAAAATATTCACGTTGCTTTGGTAGATAATACAAAAAATGCCCTTTAATTATTATAATAAAGTTCATTTTGTAAATAATGTGAATGTTTGAGTATATTCTACACATAACACAGGCCACCTCCACCTTGGCTGTCTCGTTGGTCTAGTAGTCGCAAGCGGAAATGCTAAGCAAGAGGCAATAGGTTCGATTCCCGGATCGGGTAAAGTTTTGTTAGGTTTTTTAGCAACCCGGAGTCTGAATTTGTCCCTGGTTGATGGCAACAGGCTCGGCCCCTATTACACGAGACTTAAACATAACTTGCGAAATGTGCATTTACTCCAAGGCCCCTACACCTCTGCTCTGCCTTACTCTTTCGAAATTTTAAGAGTGATGTTAAATTATTTTTGAAATATAAAACAAGATTTGTAAAATACAGATAGCTTTTCGTGTGACATAAGGGGTAAACAAAACACCGTTTTAACCGACTTCAATATAGCGATGGTTCTGTGTTCGTGTGTATGTATGAGAAATACATACACATTTACAAGTTTCTTTACAAAGTTTCTTTTTTCAGGTTTTCCAATGTATATTTTTACATTTTTCCTCAGCTGGCAACCTAGAGGTCCACATGCGTAAGCACACTGGCGAGAAGCCTTTCTGCTGCAACGAGTGCGGGTTCCGCGCGGCCGTGTCGTCCAACCTGCGGCGCCACCAGCGGCAGCACCAGGCCAACCGGACGCACGTCTGCAAGCACTGCAACAAAGGGTTCTATGACGCTAGTGGACTGGTCAGTCAATCTTTCTTTTTGTTTAAAAACTGACCCTATACGAAAATCCAGGATTTTACCTCTATACGAATTTTAATAGGAACTTCTAGCCATCCTAAGTTTAGTAATCAGCCTTTAATGTTTCCACTGTTGGTGTATCCACCGGCCGCCTCTCATTTATTTCTCTCACTCCTCTGGTCCTCCTCATTCTCTGGTAATCATTGGCTTTTATAACCCGAACAGGACAAAGGGGACATTTTACCGCAATCATTGGAATTTCAACCTACAGATGTTTGATCATAGTTTCAACTAGCAATCATCTACGATCTAACTTTAGGCACACCTCTGCCTAATCTTTCGGTGAATATAGGTGTGTTGTTGTGTTATGAAGGTCTACTGTCAGTACATGATAGGTAATTTCAAGAACAAACCCTAATTTACCTTTATGTGACTCTGCAGGCCCGTCACCTGCGCACGCACACAGGCGAGCTCCCGTACCAGTGCCCGGGCTGCGCGCGCGCCTTCGCCGACAGCTGGAAGCGCAAGACGCACCTCATGCGCGCGCACCGCCTGGCTCTGCCCGACATACCGCGCATGAGGCGGGATGGACGCACCTTACATTGAACATCATCATATGCCTAGCATTTTTCCAACTTGGTTGTGGGTGGGTAGCTGGACATCTTCCAGTCTAACCAGATGCAGCTAAATATCTGTATTGAACAAATGGCTATTTGTGTGCTACCCAACGGTTTTGAGGTCGGCTTTCAGTCAGAATATAGCTGAATACCAGTATTTTATACGGGCCGACTGCCTCTTGACCTCGACAATCCGGTCACTAAACGACACAATACCCTTTTCAAGACTAGTTGTAGAACTTTAGAGCTACTGACTATCCGTAACGACGTTGAATGGCCGCCAACATGGAAAAACTCACGAATGACAGGCGAAACCGACGGATTAACGTGCTTTCCGAGGTCCCGCAAGTACCTAGATGCTTTTGAATTAAAGGATGGTTGTGATTGTGATTGGATTGAAAGGTTTCTGATATGTGTGTTTGTATTTTCTCGTTTTTTGATCTCCACAATTGTCATCTATTGGCCTAATTATGTATTTTGTGTGTGATAATATTCAACGATCTTATTTAGTATGAACGAAGTTTTTCTATAAGGAAAACTAGCAATAATTCCTGCAGCTAGATTACAACTTGAGATTTTTAGTAACAAAGAGAAATTGAAACAAAAACCAAAGATTATTATTATAAGAAAATATATATAACATGAAATAAAGAAATGCTGTTCTATTAAAACATGTTTTTATTAAATTCTATACAAGCCAACAGTCAACAATCATATAGGGCATCCCTGAAATAAATCGCTACTGGAAGTACATTTTTGGATTATTATCTACAACACAATCATAAGATCTGTACACACTGAGGAACATTTATAGTGAGCACATTCGCTATCAGAAATAACAACGCCCTGGCTTTTATCAGGTTCTAAACATGAATAAACTATCAGTGATGGAAACCCACTCAAAAAGCATCAAGTATGTAGTAATACACACAGATGTGTCGGGCAAACATTTTCACTTTAAGAAAGTGCTGATTCCTAGCCTAATTTGAATAAATAAAATATTGGTATTTTGATTTTGACCCGCCTGCCAAGCGTGGCGATTATGGCAAAACCCCCCCTTCTTGGGGGAGGCCTATGTCCAGCAGTGGACTTTTCGGCTGAAATGATGATGATGATGATGATTTTGATTTTAGACTATTTACAAATCTTTATAAATAAATCGCGTGAAATATTGCAATGAAATCTCACCTCAGCTGATTGAACAGAACTCCGTTAAAATGTCCTTCAATGTGTACAATGTTTACAGGAAGAATATTATAAACATCTAGTCGAAGCACCAAAACTACTAGTTCCTAGAGATTACATTATTTTTGGGAAGGCATACGAAACAACTGAGCATTCATAATATGCCACCTGTTTACCCTTTTTGGAAGTTATACAATTTATTTATTCACCCTTCAACATGCTACAACATTTTTAAACTCAGAAATCAGACTTACTTAGTCGGATTATTCGCCCCCACCGCACCGCGTCAAAAAATGGTCACGTTTCTGCTCCGTTGACATTAGAATAGTATTGTCTTGTTCACTCGTACTGAAAATCGTATCTTTCGTTCCATTTGCGATGTGTGACCTCACTTTACTCAGTGTGAACTGTTTTCGCGCGGTCGTAAGTACGGCGAGAGCACATCTGACAATTCAAATAACTAAAAAAAAGGTAACTTTCGACAATAAATACGAAAGATTCTGCCCTGGTATTAATATTGATTATACATGAAGATACTATTTAGATTCAGTTAATAAACAGCAAGATTTGAAAATGGCGTCTACTTAAAATTGTGTGAAAAGATTACAGTAAGAATAAAGTGACATCTATACATTTCATTATTCGATAGTTCGGTTTATATTGGTTCTTTATTATTTTAAATCACGTCTAGCAATATTCTAGTCGTATTTTATATATTTTTATAACATTCATGTCAGTCCCTACACATTTAACCAGATGGTTATACCATAATATTCTTTTTACTCTTCTGAAACACGCCTGGCCTAATGACGACGCAAGTAGCATGGTGTGCGCCGACGCAGTATCTTTTAATTTATAGCACTAGATATCTATGCATGGCGCACGTCTAGTGTAAAAATTTGAATTGTTTGAATCGTGCTTAAGTATTCGCGAAAGATGTTCCTTGTTTTCTTGACCTATGCATTAAACTCTGAGCAAATAAGAAAGTCACCCATCTTTGTGCTCTAGGCACCACATGATACCAGATTATTTCTATGATGTAGTGTTCCTACACAGTATTCCGTGATATTCCTTTCCTAATTCATAATATTTACATAGACTGTCAAAGTCACGATACATGCAGCAATGTGTTGAAAAAAATACATCACAAGTATTTTAACTGTAAAAATTTTGTTTACCTTTGCTTGCTCGATTATTTCTTCGTTATCCATATTATACATTCCCTTGCACTTACACCACAATGCCTATCATATTCCTGTAGACCCTAAGGCGTGGTCTCACACGGTGATCTGAACGTTCTGCACAATGTTGGACCACTCCACCTTGGAAGGCACCAGGTAGAACGCGGGCGCCACCTTCTGGCCGCACGGGCACTTGCAACCTGGGATAAACAAATTTTTGATTAGCACTTTGATCTGTATTTGATGACAAGGAACTGCGATCACAAATCTGTTTGGCAATTTAATGAAATGAACCTTTCGATGTCTTGCTCCCTTTACTGTAAAGGTCAAAGGGTTATGTTTGGAAGGTCTATGAGCTGATTATGATGTAATCTTAGAATATGTAGTAGCAATACCTCCCGCTCTTGTCGGGACATAGCCCGTACAGCCCGTAGCCACATTCATCATTTCAGCCGAAAAGTCCACTGCTGGACATAGGCCTCCCCCAAGAAGGGGGGTTTTGCCATAATCGCCACGCTTGGCAGGCGGGTTGGCGATCGCAGTATGGTTGTTGTAGAATCAGAGAACGCTGCTGCCCATTCTCTGGTAAGTCCCTTAGTCGCCTCTTACGACACCCACGGGAAGATATGGGTAGCCACATTATAATATTATTATTACTATAGCGAGTTTCGACCCGCCCCTACTTCACACGGTTTTTCGACTCGACAAACCATTGCGATTCCTTCTCTACATGTAAGTTTCATATACTAATGAATTATGCACATAAATGTTTCAGTATTTATTCACTTAATGGCGACGTAGTATACAAAAACAACGCGGTCACACAGACGTGAATAGCGGCTTTAGTTTAGTAAAAATATGAGGCTGTGTTACTGACCCATGATCCAGTTAAACGATCCGATCTTGTTCTGACACTTGGGGCAGTGCAGCTTGCCCTGCGTGCAGTGCGTGACGTCACGCATCCAGGCCATGGGCTCCACGAACCACATGAGGCGGCAGATCTCCGGCAGGTCGGCGCGCGCCGCTATGGACGCGTCCACCAGGTGCGGTTCGCTGTATTCGTCTACCACCTGACGAAATATGTTGTTGTCTTAAGCCAAAGGAACGAAAGTTAGGTTTCAACAGTAACATTAGTAGACGCTTTGCTGCCACTCTCCTAGTCCACAATGACTCTAAATGAAGCAACCCACAATGCGCTAATTGATAGAAACCTATACAGGGCCATATTTTCCATTGGGCACCCTAGGCAAGTGCCCAAGGCCCTACAATCCAAGGGGGTCCCAGTTCCTGTAAGTGTCGTAGCTAAGTGGCTATCAAAAGAAACTGAACTTACTAATATTTACTGTGAACAGTGTGAAAATGGACCTCTAGATTTCGCTATGTACGCGCCAGTCGCGGTGACCACATGCACGAAAACAGATTCAAACATCAATGGCATAAAATTATGATTCAAACAAAGCCAATTTCATGGATATCAAAAACATTTTTCTGTGTGTTATTTCAATGTAAAATTCTCCGCCTTTAAAAAAAAACCTATTATTTCTGTATGAACTGTCACAAGAAAACCTAACCAATCCGAGGGAGGCTGCAAAAAAAATTCGAGCTCGCTTCGCTCGCTCTTGCATCCTACATGGGCCGCCTTTATTCTCAATTTGTACCCAGAGCCTCCATTTTTTTCAAGATGACCTATTTTTTTAAAGATGTCCCTGTACCTCTAATCTTCAAATTTCAAACTAGTAACATCAACCCAGGTCCCAGCTTCTCACCTGACTAGGTCCCTCGTCGCTGTCACTGGGCTGGCTCTGGCTCAGGCTCTGACTCTGTCCGGGACTGCTGTGCTCATAGTCGTCGCATTTCATTTCCATCAGCTGTGCTGCAAGGTTCTTTAGCTTCTCTATGAGGATCTGTCCATTCTCCACAGAGTTTAGTCCTGTAAGCTTGCTTGGTGGTGGTCTAATACCTGTAACGCCAAGAAATGTGTTGAAAAGATAGATTAGCTATCTTAAGTTTTAATTTAGTCTTTCATGGTACTGCTTTAAACTAATCTTCCCTGTTAATATAAAATTATTTATTTTCCACCCTGAATGGAAATAATATACAGCGAGTTTTATCACTAACAGGCAGTTGTATGGTCATAACACTTTGCTCACATCATTTTGGCAGGAGCTATCATTAATAAAGTTGGGATTAATTCCTGGGAATAATTATTTTATTATGTTTGAAAATAATATTTAATTCATAGATTTCTTTAAACTATCTCTTTACCTTTCTTAGCGAGTTCAACCTTAACTTCCTTAGGTATGTGCGGTATAATATTGCTCTGGTTGGCGACAATACGCCTGCACTTCTTGCAGCGGTACACGATGGGGTCGGGGCGCTCGCGCACCAGCCCAGGGTCCGGCTTCACCAGGTCCGCGAACAGCTGGGGCAAGATCTTCACTGCAAATGGTAGTGTAGATGAATTTGTGAAAGCAGCCTGGGTTTTGGACATGACAGCGTTTCATAAGATAAAGTAAAATTTTAGATTTATGCCAATTTGCTGTTGCAGAAAATGCATGGGGAGGTCTTTTTCCACCAGTAGACCTCTTTATGTTGAGATCGCAGACCATGAAATCACGACATGGATAAAAAAATCGCGTTTGTATTTGGTGCAAGCTAGATGTGGCAGGGCATTGTTAGAAAATTGTCACGGACCATCAGTTTCTATGAGTAAACAATGACATTCACAGAAAAAAATTGTATTTAAAAACAGAACAGTACCTGTTGGCAGTACTGTACCGGTGTCCGACGAAGCGCCCCGTGTTGTGGCAGAGATGATAATGATGCTCTATGTTAGCAAAGAATAGAGTAATAAGGAATCTTGGGGATGTAGGAGAATATATAATTTTAGAGTGAGAGTTACCCAGCAGTGGATGTTCACAAGCTCTGAGAGTAAATGGAGAAGTTATAAACAAGAAAGAACAGTATAACATTAGTCACCTTCCTTCAGCTTCTGTCCCCCTAACTTCAGGCGAAACTGTTTGAACCTGGGGTCATCTCTGTTGATTCTGTAGCCCATGTGTCCAAACAGCTTGAGTTGGGCCACAAAGCCCACGTTTGGGCCCACAAACCGTCGTTTACTCTTGACCAGGTTAAGGGCTTCTTCGTAACACAGACCATACTTCTCCATGATGAAGCCTATCACAACGGCAGCTGATCTTGACACTCCATAGTGGCTGGAATGAAAGTAACAAAACACTGACTAGTATATTCCTGTAATTCTAAAAACAAAGTGGGTTCTGAATAGGTAATGATTGAACTTATAGTCAATTTAGAATGAGGTTCAGCAGTCATGGGATCTTGGTCCAAAATTAATAATGAAAGCTCATCCTTAATAATGAAATAGTACTCACCAATGCACAAGGACTGTCCCTCCACTTCCAACAGCTTGCCTGATAAAGTCATTGGTCTCAGGCAGGTGGCTTATCAGGTCCTCTTTAGGTACATCTGCCACTAGTAATGAGATTTAAATATTATCACAACATATTTTCATTTTAAAGAATTTCGTCATAATTATTTGCAAACTCCCTTGCTGATATTACTGTTTGCTATTTATTTCAATCAGGTAACAATGTCAGAATAAGACTGTTTAACTTATTGACCGCAATGGACCTCTATAGATGTCAAATCAAAAAGTGCTCATGACATCACACATATAAAACTTTTTTAAAGCACTTGGCATAGAGAACACAGATTTTCGTTATTAACGTGGCGGTCAAAAGGTTAATAACTTACTTTTCACATAACGGAAGATGAGGTTGGCTCGCTCCAGTATAGTCCTGGGCAGCGGCACTACATCTATTGTGAGGATGTGGCTAATTCCTAGTTTCTCCAGACACTTCTGGTCTCGGGCACATGCCAAGTTCCCTGGAAAGTGGTTGACAATGGGGTCAGTATTTTGATATACATTCAGATGCATTTTTATGTGGATAGAGAAAAAAAATTCTTTAGCATATCATATTTCTATGTCAGTCTCAGTTCAGAGCAGGAGTTGAGTATATAAACATGCTGGTTGGCTCCATAGCAAAAAATATTGCTATTTAGTACAGAAGTTCTCTGTTAGTTGCAATTTGATTATAGTTTTTTTTTTTTTAAATAATTGGGTTTTTGTCTTTGAAAATAAAGATTTGTGTTGTATTTGGTCATTGTGTTGTGTAAGAAGCTAACCTAAATACAATCGTTCGTCGATAAGGTCCACGCTGACAGCGAGGGCTGACTCTTGACCATCTGTATCATCATCTTCTGCGTGGATCACTGCGGCCACGCTTCGTTTAGCCATCTATGAAACCAACTGAACGCTGAAAATCATACAAAATTCGCTATGAAAACACACTTTATAGCTTGTAATTTTTCTTCTCTACATTATCGTGGTCAATATTAACTTATATTAGGGGTCAGAGTAAAATCTTTAAATATAAACACACCTCACCTAAGAAAATCAGTACCTATTCGAAAAATCAATACATGCGCAAGTTGCGCAGCGTTTTTAACATACAGCTTCGAATTTTGCACAACAACTAAGTAGGTATGACTTAATCACAGTAACTAAAATATCAATAAAACTTATTTTAATACAATTTATGTTAGAAAATCTGTAAAAATCGTTAAGAAAACCTGGAATCATCAGAAAACACCCGCGAATTTTCTTATTTTGACATTTTATTTGACATTAACGTTTTAGTGTTGATAACACGTTTTGTTTTTGCTTGCTGTTAACCTATTATCTAGCGCGTTTTATTAAAATTATTAAATACGAAATTGTAAAATAATATGATGAGGATGAGGCACATTTATTGAGGTGTGTGAGTTTATTTCTTTATGATTTCGCTTGTTTACGACAACAATGACATAACTCAAAAAATAAGAAAAACAGGACAGCGTTTTTTTTAAATTAGACTACAAATATTTTCATTAAATTGGCAATATATTATAACAACGCCATACGTGAGGATTTGTAATTGGCTTTCTGGTGACTATGGTTTCCTTTTTGTTTGTTTTGGTTAACAGTAAGTCCTCCATGTTCATGTACAGACAGCAGCACATTAAGCTAGAAACTGCTTTAGCGATAATACTGAAAATCTATTAAAGTTTGCCAGATTATAATAGCTTGATGTGCTGGCGTCTGTACTAAAATAAATAAATATTTTTTTGCATGGAAACCTTTTAACAAAACATGAAACGTTTATTTTACGTACCTATTTGGTTACTTAATTTATTACTAACTTTCTTTGAGTTATGTCATCCTCGTCGCAAACGAACGATTTATCTCAAAATACAGTACAGTCTTGTCTGGCTCGGAAACTACCAGGGCTGCCAGTAGATATTTTTAAATTATTCGGCAATGTTTCTGAAATTATGCAAAACTGAATGTCAGGATACAAATAGTGTTTAAATTTTTTTTCACGTGATTTTACCTACGTTATTTATTTATTTATTATGGTACTCACAGGCTTAACGCGCATCCATATGGCAACTCAAAAAATATCACCATAGAAAACTCAGATAATAGAATTTAGGCTTTCCGTATCCAATTATAATGAGGATCCAGGATACAAAGAGGATATATTCAGTAACCAAATTATACAGTTTTTGTATCCAATTTTACAATCTGGCAGCCCTGGAAACTACGGAGTGTGCCGTTGTGTGCTGGCCGATGTTGTTCATATCTGTGTTTTTGCGCATGGAATAATGAAAGGACAAAATTGACTGCGACAACATTAAGCTATGGAACACGTTTATAGAGACAGCTCGTAAGCAGCTCCTTCCCTCTTGTCGCTCCACTGTTGCTGTCGCTCGACAATAACACACATAATTATGCAATAAGTATTATCCGGATATTTTTATGGCACATTTTCTTTTGATTTTGGCCCCGTTGGAAGGCATTATCCAAACATCACGTACGTAGGTATTTTAGAGAAATGGAATAGTTTTCGGAAAACAATTCATGAATACCAAGTAGCAAGGTAAATAACTATTGTTTGGACAACTTTCTAACATTTATGTCTTTAAACGTGACTACCTGTTTACCCATTTACATACGTAAAAGTGTAACAGCTTAAAATAATCTTTTTAGAGACATACCTAACGATAGCGTTCGGTATATCTTTACTATCATTCTTACCAAATTGGAAGCCCTCCCTATGTGCCTACCTGGTAGGCAAGGAATTAGAGTTTTATGTTAATTTTTAGGTATAGAGATGACCTTAAATGATGAGCTAAACTATAATTATTTAAACTTTATATAACCACAGTTTTTCTTTCTTTCTCTTCTTGCGCTTGAATGACACTGTCAGTAGACACTTTTAGTAAACATTACCTAAGGAAAATATACTTAAACAAAATTGCGGTGTTAGTTCCGAATTCAGCCACGCGCTTAAAGAATCATAGAACACTGTACCTATTTGCTTCAACGCTATTTGGTTGTCTAATGCAGATTATTATACGGAGTATGGTACTCAGCAATCGCGTGTCCCTGACCCTCGTTCCCCACCTCCTGACTTATTAGAAGTGAACTGTAGGTCCAAAGTCTAAGAAGGTTGCTCAAACGTTTTGTACAAGCTTGGACTTTGGAACCAGCGCGGCAGCAGACCCAGTCTTGTGCAAGGAACCTTGGGCTTGGTTACTTAATAATAGCAACCAAATTACTAAGTGTTTAGACCAGACTAGGTCATAATGTATTGTGTGCCTATAATCATTTTAACGGAAGTCATTTGGCCAAAGTATTAACTACATTGGTGACTGTCTGAAGTAAAAGTTATCATTTGTTACGTCTAAAAAAAGACACACACTATTTTTACTAACGTAGTTAGATAATTTAGTTAATTTCCCGTTTCCCGGTAATACAGATTCATGTGTGTTTCTCTAAGTAGGTACCACTTTAATGGGGACAGGCTAGAATGTAACACTTACTGGAACCAACTCGCTGGGCCCACGTGTTGGACAATGGCTCACTGACACTCATAGGGAGGAGACACGTGTCCTAGCCGTGCCAACGTTATAGTCCGAGCGCATAATAAGCCTATTAATTAAGTATGCACTAAGACTTGCCAGAATATATAATAGTTATTGTAGCGATTTTGCACCATGGAGAGTATTATTTAATCAAAATACAACGCCCCGGACAATGGACTGGATCATTCTCTTACCCTCGTCCCAATTCATTTGGGGTCGGCGCAGCATGTTTGCTTCTTCCATAACTTCTCTATTACTTGTCATCTCATCAGACACCTCCTTTCGTGCCATATCATTCTTCACACAATCCATCCATCGTTTCTTTGGTCTTGCTCTACTCTTATACCCATCCACATTCATACTCAGAACTTTCCTCACGATATTTTCCTCATTCCTCCGCATCACATGCCCATACCACGACAACCGATTACCACATAACTTTTCAGTCACCGGCGCCACTTTCAGACTTTCTCTTATGTACTTATTTCTTATTTTATCAATTCGCGTAACACCACACATCCCCCTTAGCATTCTCATCTCAGCCACATGCAGATGCCTTTCATTCATTCCTTTTGTGGCCCAACATTCTGATCCACACAAGACAGGTCTAACTTTGCTATTGAAAACTTCGTAAATATTTAGTGATTTCTTATGCAACCAACCTTGGACTTCATGCTTTACTTAACGAAAGTGATCAAGAGTCCACTAGGTCATAACGTAATCACAAATCGTTATAACTTTTGCAGAAACGGAATCGCAAACCGGTACTTAGATCGGTTAAAAGACGAGAAATTTTCCTGTAAAGAGGATGCAGGTTACCGACCTCTTACACGACTGTGACCAGACGGTGAGGAACGTACAGAGATTACTTGCGAAGTAATTCATTATACTTAATTACTTACTTAAAGAATACTGTGTGTGTGTGATGCTCACGCGACTGATCGTTACTAAAAGGGTAATACATTTTTTTTTCAACAGCCTTGTATGTTCCACAGCTAGGCAAAGGCCTTCCTCATATCCTTCCAGGAACCAGCTTTCGTGATGCGCGTCTAGATTATCTCGCCACCTCTTTCTAGGCCGGCCTCGACGGCGCCGTCCATCCTCAGGCATCCATCGTTTTGAGACCTTTGCCCAGCGGTCGTTATGCATGCCGCTCACGTGACCCGCCCAATCCCATACATTATGTTACTTTTATTCTTTAATTTCTTCAAAGTCTTTCTTTCTTATCCTACAAACTGACTGACCTGCTGAAGAATAAATAACGGAAGCAATCGGCGCTCCTTATTACATTAGACTAAAACAGAAATACTTAGATATGGCTAAATGTGGGTCTACTACCGTTAAGCTCTGCCTTCAGAGAATACAGGTGTAGATGCTATGTTAAGAATAGCGAAGATGATTAAAGAATTACTACTGTTGTTTGGAGATCCGAAAAGCTCATACAAGTCTTGCTGTTTCAGATGGTTTTCCAATCATACCCCTTTCAAAATATTCCTAATCTAGGCTACTCTGTTGTAAGACCTGTCAGCGCCTCCACTTTCATATAGTGAACAGCCTTGGACTTCACACGGTGTTGCAATCATTATGTTATAATGTAATCATAATTTCGTGGACGCATACGAAATCGTTTATAAGGAAAACCCATGATTTTACTTTTTACCAGATAACGAGTTCTCGCCTCATGCAATTATTATGACTTACGTATTGAGAACAGTAAATGAGCAGTGGGGGTAACAGCCCAGACTTACAAGTTATACGCTGGTTCGAACCCAGCCAGGCGCGTTACTATGTGTAATTTATTTCATCACCACTGCTCTCGATGCAGAAAAATATCGCGAGGACATCGGGCATGTCTTAAATCCAAAAATCGAAGAGATATGACATCTACGAACCTGCACTAAGCCCGCGTGGTGGATAACCACTCAGTTCTCATAGAGGGAAGGCCTGTGTCCTAGCTGTAGGAACATTATAGACTGATTAAGGCCAGCACAAACCGGTGACGGCACGGCAGGACATTTTATCTTTACAGAACGTAAATTCATACGTAGCTAGTCGTAACAAGATAAAGATTCCAATATTCAATGCCACGAAGAAAATCCCATTTGATACCTTGGGGCCGATCTCTAAACATTGCAATTTGGATCTTGTTACCACTGTGCAGCCCCCGGTGTGCGCTGGCCTTTATGATAATTGTTGAAAACTACTTAGCCACTCCTTTCCGCAGATATTTCTAGAACAAAAGTATTTAAAATTGCGTTTATTAGTTTCAAAATCGAACAAAATGCAAATCCATTTACTTTGCAAATTAAACTGTCATAAAAGAATACCGTAATTGTAGTGATAAGATGTAATTTGCAAAATTGAAACTGTTCGCTTGGCAAACATATTCGTCGTAAATCGATAATAATAATAGACATGGCCCACATAACTTGCGCCGAATCATTCTGAGCTGGACTACATTTAACTGTAAATAATCTTAGAGTGTAGTTACATGGACCGTCAAGTAGTTAAATAAAACTAACTACCTTTTGCTCCGGCTTCGTTCGCCTTATGGCCGGAAATTATCCCACCAGAATGTCGAAAATCTAGCCTATAACGGTCGGGAATAATCTAAGCTTCCCATTAGTGACAGAATTTTCAGAATCGGATCAGGAGTTTCGAAGATTATCCGTTACATGACTACATTCTAACTTACAAGCTTTCAGACATACAAACTTTACCTCTTTACAAGATTAGTTTAATCAATTAAAATGACCCAACGGTTAAGATAGAGGTGATGAGTTTAAATTCAGTGCGATTCAAAAATTAATTCAAGATGTAGAGACTAAAACTTTCAATCCACTACACAAAAACTGTGACTCAGTAAGGCTAAATTGTGCAATCACCAGTTTACTTCCAAATCTTTTTTAAACCTTGAATCCAGAAATCAAGAACAAAATTAAATATAATGTTAATGTCATGGTTCATCATTAACGATTATAATTTTGGAAATTAGCAGAAGATATTATTAAATCCTAAATAATCTTAAACCAAAATCTTTTGATTACTGAATAATAAGATAAAAATAGCTTATTACTCCGAACCCGCAATTCTATAAGAAACATAACTACTGCAATACACTGCAATCCATAAAACGAGTAACAAAATGCAGCATTACATAACCTTCTTTCAGTGCAACACAAAGGTAGGTTAGGAATGCGAATTGTGCAAAAAAAGGTGGTGCTAGATCATGGATACCTACTTATTTTACTCATACCTACTTTCATAGCGAAAGTAATAAGTGTAACATAGTGTAAGTCTGTCTGTTAATTGCTAAACGGATTTCGATCAAATTTGGGACACAGATAGACCATGACCTAGTTTGGAAGATAGCTTTCATTAATGTAGTAGGTACATTCCCCTAGGGTAATTTTCGATCTTCACGTGGGCGAGTACGCGGGTACGAGCTACTTGCCGATAAAACCTTCACGAGGTAGGTAATAAAGTTTTCACTAGATAGGATACGTCTATGTGATTCATAACACTGCATTCGTCATGTTTCATGCGTCATCCTTCACTGCACTACCACTTGATCACCTTGATGGAATTCGATCTTAGGAAATATTATGCATTAGTGTATAATTCTACTTTGTATCACGAAAATAAAGTGCTGCGATGTGCCGCCCTTCGCACTCTGTCATTCTGGACCATTAGCCTTCTTGGCCACAGGGTATGCTCCTTACGCTCGTACAGTTTACCGTAGCAATTCTTTTTTGCCTCGCTCAATCAAAGCATTTAACCAAGTTGTAATGAACGAACACCCATCAATCGATTTGTTTGCAAGCAGCGTAGAAACAATTAGTACTGCCTTGTCTAAAAGCTGTGTTGTTGATGATGAATCTTAGTAGTGGTTGCGCCTGCGTGCCTGCTTGTGCAGGTATTTAATTTAATTTAATATTTAATTTCTATTCTTTGTTACTACATTATAATTAGTAATTGATATTATGCTTAGTTATTAGTTTGCGCAACAACAGTTTAATGCTAACTGTGGAGGCTTGTAAATGGCTTATCGTTGTTTGCCTCGCCATTAATTTTTGTATTGTTAGCTGTAAGCCACCCAAACACAATAAAATAAAATAAAATAACGACCAACATCCTTTGCCACTCTTTCATTGAGGTCAGCGTTGAAAATCTTTATCTGCTTACAACAGGTAAATAATTTCAGCTTATTATAACTCACTTTCAACCAAGGTCCTACAAAAACAAAAAATAAACAAAATTTCCAATTGCTGCAATTAATAAGGCTGTGTTCTGACAAGCGCGTTGCGCCGGGGTTTCTTCACCGTGTATTGGGAGCGCGTTACGTCACGCGTCTTCGTACGGTGTGCGCCCGCGCATGCCTCTTTCACTATAACGTAATACAAGGAAAATGGTCTGTGCTATATCGGACGGGGTTATTGGAAAAAATAACTTTTAAGTTAAGTTAATCGGTTGTCAACTTGTTTCGTTATTTTAATCAGAGAAACATGCTCTCCATTATACAACTGTCCTTTGTGAGAGCTTTATGAAAGTGACAACGCTTTAAGACAGATGCTGTCTTTACTTCATTTTTTTACAGGGATGCAAATATTTATTGATTGTTTCGAAAGAAGAATCTCACTGCCATATTTGCTATGCGTTTTGAGATCCGTTTGAGGTCACTGAAACTTACGCTGTGAAGCTTAGAACTTGACTGAAAGTAATTAACGTTACCATAATAATTCACTCCTTGACAGACCACAGCACAGCGATTTCATGAGGTTCACGCAATAACTACAGATAGACCTATTATTTTTAAGATGTCTGTAAATGTAGTAATGCATCGTGTATTTGTCTATTTGTATACATGGCTAAAGATAACGCAGTGATAGCGTTACATAAGTCGGCATGCGCCGGCGCCGGTGGGCCGCGACCAGCTGCAACGGACACAGCGGTGGAGAGGCATGCCGCCAGTGGTGATACTTCCTATGCTATTTGTCTACGTTAATTATTGGGCGTGGTCTACTGGTGTGGTGTGGTACCGTCGGTTCGCGATCGTTAATCATTCTACATGATTTCTTATGTTTCTGGATCCATAATGTAATGAAGCTTGTAATCCTCGGAGAGTGAAGTAAAGGTGTTCCAATAGTAGGTATAGTTCTGCTCAAACTTTAAGGCGGCTCGGAAAATCTAACGTAAAGCGCAGGCCACACCGCCAGCTAGCATGCGAGCGAGCGAGCCGAACGAGGCATCGTTTTACCTCTTTTCATACTTTGGTTCACACCGCGAACTAGAGAGAAGAGCCGAACGAAGTATGAAAAGAACCTCGCCCGCCTCGCTCGCTCGCTCGCTAGCTGACGGTATGGCCTGCGCTTAAAGCTGCAGAACACAATTTTAATGATCAGCGGCGCAGAAGAAGCATCGTTTTGACTGTGTAATGCGCAGACCGTCACTCACAGCTAACTTCCGAGCCGCCATAACGTTTGAACAGAACTATACACACGCATTTTGCCAGTTATGTTTAAGTCCTATGTAAAAGGGGCGAGCTTATTGCCATTAACCAGGGACAGGTCCAGACTCCTGGCTGCTACTGAGATGAGACCATCCCAAATTGGCTATGGAAATAGTGGCTCAGCAGTAAAGCAACTACTTTCACAGCTAAGTCTGTCACCTGATTATAAACAGCTTACTTTCAGAGCAAGACCAACAATCATTGAGTAACAGGAGGCACACTACGCTCAACTCACATCTAACTCACTGGTTGACCTAATAGGGGTCTGGGGGTAATTGTACGTAACAGAGTACAGAAACAGCACTCATTGCATCCCAGCTACTCACTTACTAAAAACCAGTTAGCTAAATTATAGCTCGCGTGAAAAGCGTGACGGATGGCTGTTGACAAGCAGTAATAGGAAGCTCAAATCAAATCAAACCAAATAATTTATTCGCATAATATAGGTATATAGATGGGTACATAAATGTTACATTACACAATATTACAATAAGTATCATCATTTCTGGTATACGAAACATAAAATAGAAGCTCAAGCTTATAATAACAATGAAACGGAATGGGTGACATAACTATACATAGGTACTCCTTTTCGTTTTCATTTTATACTATCAGAAGGTTAGGTGCAGTCAGTACAAGTCTGACACTCCCTTCCACGCAGCCCAGAGCGGGAGGTGTCATTTGATGACGACTCAAATTAAAAAAAATATATATATTGGTAACATACATAGATACTCTTTTTGGTTTTGATTGTATACTATCAGAAGGTGAGCTCACAGAAAGGTTAGGTAGATAAGCTAAGCTAAACTCCATACACTGATCGGATAATTTATAAGACAATTATTTATTTTACTTTTTATGTCCACACAGTACACAACACTGGAAAATAACATTATAATACCTGAGTACATAGGTACTGCTCATTATCAGATAATTATCAATGCTGATTCAGAATTTGTTCTCTTTTTAATTTTCGACTTACAATTTATAATTACTTACTACTTGTTTTATTCTTTGAAAGTAGCATTAAACATAACATATATTTTTGTTTTTTTTTTTTGTAAGATTAAACACAATTCATGTAACCGTTTTTTTAAGGTTACAATTAACACTTTGAATACGCGCCGGATCGGCAAATCGCGTTCGGATACACGTGAAGTGTTTGAATACATTAATCACGTTAGCGATTGATTTATGAATGTTTGTTTTATGATTTTTGTTTTTACTTATCAAGATAATTATCAATGATAATTATAGAATAGAATAATTTTATTTGTGTAAAACATGGTACATTAAGGTCTTATAAATAGGGTTTGGAACTTACATGTTTCGCCATAAAATGGCATACAAATATTAGAACATCTTAAACGTAGAATTTTAATACAAAAACTGTTAGTGTAAATATTAATATTATTATGTCTAGGTAATAGGAATAACACTTACAATTCAGGATTCGTATCTATTCGAAATCTTAACACATCGAATCACATCGAAACCTGTTAAGCAGTGAAACAATGGCAAACAACGCATAGCCTCTTTTTTCTTTTTTTTTAGGATGGGAAATCATCAAATGACCCCCCCGCTCTGGGCGGAGTGGAAGGGAGTCAGACTTGTACTGACTAAAACCCATCCATGTTCCTTCTTTGCCCTTTATGTTCCAGGGCCGCGGTATCTCTTTCGAACAGTCCCGCAGCCCTGGCAGGCATCGGCCCGTGCGGACCCCTACGTGGTTGCTGACATCTCTTTGAGGCGCGCGTGGAACACGAACGCGCCGTCGACACGGCCTGTCGTCATAAGACGGCCGGACGGCGAGCTAGCCCATAACTCGCCGTCCACAGGCCCGCGCCTACGGTGGCCGGGGGCCACCACGTGACCCCCGACGCCCAGGGCGTCTCCCGCGGCGGCTGGGACGTGAGGCTCTTTCCCTCTCACGTTCTGCCACCTCCTTCACTAGCATGACTGCTTCGCAGAAGGAGGTGACGGCTTCCCATTCCCTCTCGCTCCGGACCATGGCTTGAACCAGGGCCAGGCGCGAGAGGTCGCCGCCGCCAATCGCCTCTACGAGGACACGGCGCTGCTCCGCCCAAGCGGGGCAGACGTCCACAGTGTGCTGCACCGTGTCCTCCGGAAACAACGCATAGCCTGAATCGCTGTCTCTAGTAGCATGAATAAAAGATTAAATAGAGGATGAATGGAAGCTCTCGAAACATAACAGAAAACAAAATGAACCCTAGGTTGTAGCTTGTAGGCTGTGTAAGCGTGTACCTACATCAGAGCTATACATACTTGGAGTTTGATTGATTGATTGCAGTTGTACATGAGTGGATGTTTTCCACGTGTATATCTATGGTGGCCATTGTGTGAACAGCGGGAACGCACCGCTCGTGTAATGGTTCGTGGTTGTTATACCCTGCAATAGCCACATGTTTATTTGAGCATATAATTACTTCTGTAGGTGTAATATGGCTGCGTATTGGCTATGTACTTATTTTTTTTAAGGTAAAGTATTTGTAAATTTTTGAAATACTGAATATCAATGACACAATGCTGGGACCCTTTCACCCGTAATCCATCACGGAAACAAATAGTTTAATGTTAATTCTAAAACTTCCCACAGTCGTATGTTTACCTTTAAAATCGTACTTACTACATATAGCATCTTATGCTAAAGACATTATTAAACAATAGAACTTTAAATAATCTTTCACAAACATATTTAATTCGTAACAATAGTCACATCATAAGGGAGCGTATACATTGATGAACAGGTTGGTACAGTCAAGCGCACATCGGTGTTAACAATTCGACATTGACAGCGTCTTTTGTCAAAGCAATAAAATGTGATTTTCGTTGAGTTAGTACAATCAGTAATCGCTTTTTTTCTGTAATATTGGTTTCTAAAATTGCATCTATCAATCAACAGGTCTGCCAAACTGGACAGACACAGTTCGACAGTTTGTAAGTCCGAACTTTTGACCAGTCTTGCACATAATTATATAAGTACTTCGTAATTTAGACCAGTAAATCCTGAAACTGGAAAACTCATAACCTAGAATACTCATTATACAAAAGTTGTAGGTGCCATAATTAATACTATGCCTCCATTATTCTAGCCCATAATATCTTACGTTCAAAATACATAACATTTAATATGCATATTTAAGTTGTGAAGAATTAATCATAACTGGCTCCATAATGCGCTCGCAGATGTGCACGCGCCGCAACACACGCAAGACGTACCAATACACATTTACATAAGTCTGGCAGACAGAGGTTCCCATTGCTTTCGTTTGCTCTCACGGACATTTGAATAAAAATGAAAGCTTTCTCTGAATGACACGTACTTTGATGAACAACACCTGTAAAGTCTGCCCACGTGCGGTTCTGGGCAAAACAAATACAGAACTAAATGGGACTGTTGTTGCCCATTGTATGCTGGCGATCCCACAGATACAAGTACCGTAAAATTCTTTACCAATTGTAAAAAAATGTGGCAAATAATAACAGCCGATCGGGTCAATCTTGAGGTTAAGCCACGCTTGCCTAGTTTTACCACCACCCATTTCATACCAAGTTGCCTCCGTGCCTCGGAAAGCAGTGGTCCCGGCTATCATTTGTAGATCTTTGACAGTCGTGACAGGTAGTCAGTGACCCGAAAGTCTGACAACCAGTCTTACCAAGGGTATAGTATTACTCAGTCCAGTACTAACGGGGTTGTGGAGCAGTCGCTCCATGTAAACTACTGGTAATCAACTGCATCCGGTAAGACTGCAACATAGTTAGGAAAAGGCTAGGCAGATGATGATGTAAAAACTCGTCCGGGGCCCAGGTATACACAATATTTAATTCTATGCCACCAAGCAATATCACTGTATCGTTGGAAGAGCCGGTGACAGACCTACAGATAAAATGGACTCACTGTACAACTTAGTATGACAGGTCAGTAGTTATCACTTTACATATTACTTAGGCAACTACTTACCTACATACCTACTATATCTACGTACATAAATTGAACTGTGATGCAGGTATGTAGGTAGATAAATGTAAATAGTTTGCAGTGCAAATTGCGTCTGGTCTGAGTCATTTGGGCAACAGAAATACACCAATCGTTTATTATGTTTTTGCTTACAAGTTTAATCACTAGTGCTTAGCCTACATGAGCCGCACTTAGGCAAGTGCTAACCTATTGAACGAAAAGACTTCTCATGTGAACTCTATTACCTAATCAAAGTGCGTTTTGTTAAGTATTGTGACTATAGTAAACTAGCTATGACATGCGGCTTTGTTCTGGCTTTGTATACAGTCTACCGATTCGCATATTTCATTTCGTCTTTATATCTTGTCGGAAGATACAGTTCTCCAAATCAGTGCTTTCAACATTTTTGAAATACGATTTCCTTCATACTCATGTTATTTGCTACACATTTATTTATTAAATATTACATTCCTTCCTGTACCAGGTGGGTCGATGGCCTCAAAAAGCTACCTGTAGTAATATGAAACGTGAAATAGTGCTAACCGTGTATATGACAATATAGCGCAATCTATGCTTGCCTTGATTGACTGATAAAATATATATAACTATAATGGAGCATGGAGGTGCTACGCAAAAAAATAAAGAGTGCCAGATTCTGTTAGCTAAACCCCGTCATAACTGTAATAAAGATAAAACGTATAACTGTTATCATTATATATTAAGGACTATACAGGGTGTAAACAGACCCTTCACGAACCCGTCAACCAAGCGTTTTGTACATCAAACTAAGTAACTTTACGCAAAAACTTGTACTGTCACTTACGGGATATCTTCCGTGATTGTTCATTGTTTTGATTGTTTTGTTTTGCTATCACGGAAGATATCTCGTAAGTGACAGTACAAGTTTAGTCGTAAACCGTGAAAGCTTAAAACAGTGTTTACGCAAAAATTATTGCTAGGAAACGATTTTTTTTTTTGGGGTGAAGAATCACGTTTTACGGTAGAACTCGGTGGAACGCACTCAAAGCATTCTGCTGAGGGATGGATTGAATAGTACGGGGGTCGTGGAGGTGTTTAAAGTAACAAACTTCCGTTAAAAACATCTATTTAAAAAAAAAACTTGTGAAAAAGTTGGAACTTTGACCCCCAATATCTCCGTAACTAGAAGGTTCCCAGGTATGGTCTAGAACAAAAAAAATATCGTAAAGACGGGGAGAACTTTCGGCTTCGTTAAAGGTCTATTTACACCCTTTTAATATACATAGGTAAGTCACAGAAGCACAATATGGGACAATATGGGCTAGCTATAATAATAATAATATAATAAGTCTCTCTTAAGCTAGTTAAACACAAGATCTTCATCAACTCAATTATTTATTAGTAGATGGGACATGGGAGGCCAATTGTCTCCAATTCCCACACTACTGCACCGCCTGTGTTTCCTCGTATTAAGAAATTGATGTCGCGAACAATGCTTATATAATATTGTAAATATGTCTGTCCCTATTTACATACACACGGCCCATACATAAAACTCACGTTTATGATCCTGACGGTGAAGCAATTAGGTATTGTAATTAGCACTAGAACTTTAATAGGTGTAGTTTAGTAGTCAAGAGACTGTAACCAGACAGAGGGATGAGACAAGTCGCTTTCAAAGTTTTTCATATTTCTACATACAACCTCTGTTTATCAACGAGGGTTACCGAAAAGACCCAAAACGTATTTAAAAAATAAACATCCTTACTTAGTTACAGAACATATCTATTGAATGTATCTTGATTCTCTGTAAATAATCAGATCTTCTAGCCTTACAGACCTGTAATATCCTCAAATTCCGTATCTCTTTTCAATGTATATACAACCAACAAATTAGAAAAGAAACTCTTCCGAAATTGCGAAATAACATTCAAACAAAGATCTACTTATCTTTTCAAAGACAAGACATCTGTCACAGCTCTAATCTTTGCCAAAAGATGAGCAGCCTAGGTACAACAAAACCCGCATTACATAAGTGCCCTGCGCAAGATTCGATCTGATCGCACGCACTGTTTCATAAGAGGTATTGTCCCATTGTGGTCCATTGAGACACGCCATTACTACACGTCTCTCTTCCGTGGTGTATGTTGGTCTATCGCTATGTCGTAGTGTATTTCAGTGATGTTTGAAGAAATTGGTACTTTATCATTGTCACCTGGGCCTCCTTCAAGTGACCTATTTTACCACAATCACGATTAGTGTTTGCAATACCAATGCAATATCGTTTTGAAACCTCGGATTGAGTTGTTCACCCACGCACTAAAGTAGTAATGTGCCCCATATATTTTTCCGTAACCCCAGAATGACTCACAAACGAACGATTCATCTCTAGAATTATTATGTTCTGATTTCGAGGATTTTAAAGAATGATTGATATGATGATATTCTTGACTATCTTTCTATCTTTCAACATCTCAGATGGTTATTTCAACTACCGCATAAGTATAGACTTATGATATAAGGATGCTAGGCTTCCTAGAAACCCAATACCGCAGATATTCACGCACATACGCACAGTAAATCCTTACGATCACACAAATGATACGATCGTACAGTTCCTAGCTCGGGTCACTTCCGCGCTCTCGTCCGGTGATCATTGACGATTGAGTAACAGATGGACTTTCATTCGTAATATTGATGGTATACATACAAATGTACATTTGCTGTAATACCTACCCACCTCATCATCTTGCTAACCTTTTCGTCAGCTTCCAGTCTAACGGGATACAGCTGAATACCAAACCCTCTGACCCTGTTATACTAGGTGCTCCTTGGTAAGACTGGTTGTCTGACTTTCGGGCCACTGACTACCTGTAACGACTGTCAGTGTCATAGATGTTCAAATGTCAGCCGGGATCAACGGTTTAACATGCTTTCCGAGGTATGTAAAAAAAATAGTCGTATACAATGGATGGTCACCCATCCACATACCGACCATGGTAAACGTTGCTTAAATTTGATGATGCATCATTCATTCATTTAATATACTCCCCCTGTCCTCCTGTCTTACCGGCTATCTGTCTCATAACGATAAATTTAATCTGACAACAATATTCAGAGTGTCACTGAACTGTCTGGCTGGAACTTTGGCCTTCGCTCTGTGAATTAGAGTGGGTCGGAATCCACAATTCATGCCAGGGGGCCAGTGCATGCTAGTATAATCAGCCTATAATGTTCCATGTCGATCCCGAGGAGCTCGTGGCTAACTAATAACAGCCGCTCGGGTCGATCTTCAGGTTAAGCCACGCTTACCTAGATTGGTCCGTGGATGGGTGACCACCCATACCAGTCTTACCAGTACTAACTGGCTTGTGGAGGTGAGATAGGAAGTTGCTCCATATAAAATACTGGTAATCAGCTGCATCCAGTTAGACTGGAAGCCGACCCCAACATAGTTGGAAAAGGCTAGGCAGATGATAATGTTGTTTGCGATACATGTTAGATTAGAAACGTTGAATACCATTAATACAATTTCATCATTCGTTGTGTCATCATCAGAATGTCTGCACATCACAATGACACAGCGTGTTAGTCCTATTTTGGTGTTGGTAAGGATTTGTGTGCACTGTCTATATTCGAGTGATCCTTAATAGCGACGCTATCGAATGGTGTAATATGTATGTGTTTTTTTTTTCAAACTCAACGGGTTCGATTCCTGGCTAAAAATGTTGTTTTTAAAACTCCAGTGGTGCAGTTTTAGTTTTTATCAAAATTACTGCCTACTTCAGGAGCTCGTGGCTAAATAATAGCAGCCGCTCGGGACGATCTTTAGGTTAAGCTGCGCTTGCCTAGGTTGGTCTGTGGACCACCTATTACATACCGAGATTCCTCCGTGCCTCGGAAAGCACGTTAAGCCTTGGTCCCGGCTGTCAATTGTAGATCTTTGACCGTCCGTACAGATAGTCAGTGGCCCGAAAATCTGACACCAGTTTTACAAGGGGTGTTTTTATACCCAGTACTAACTGGGTTGTGTACTGTGTAACTCAGATAGGCAGTCGCTCCATGTAAAATACTGGTATTCAGCTGCATCCGGTTAGAGTGGAAGAAGATCCTAATATAGTTGGGAAAGGCTAGGCAGATGACATGACTGCCTACTTGGAAAATACACCCTAAACATAATCGCATTAATAAATTAAAATAAAAAGTTTTTAACTAATCGCTTACGCATTTCACTTGAGCTTGTCATCACTGTTACATTTTAATTTAATTTTAAATTGCTTTGCTTTGCGTCGTAACCTCGAGATTATCGATCCACACTATATCACCGCCACCGAATAGTAAACCGCTTCCGGTTTATGTTTAAATAACATTATGAAGAATCTGAGTTGGCTTCAAATCGCCAACACACACATACTACGAGTGTGCGATACAGGTAGTGTAGTTCTGCTGCGGGACTGTTCGAAAGAGATACCGCGGCCCTGGAACATAAAGGGCAAAGAAGGAACATGGATGGGTTTTAGTCAGTACAAGTCTGACACACCCTTCCGCTCCGCCAAGAGCGTCATTTGATGATTTCCAATCCTAAAAAAAAAAAAAAGTTAGTGTAGTTCTCTGTGATCCGTGCTCTCTGCTGCTCTCTACGTGAAGAGGTCTCTGCTTGCCGTGGAACACTTACAAGACGTGGTTATGAAGCAACGGCCAACGCCCCAATAACAACAAGAAACTGAAAGCTGTTTGTAGCTTATCAAAAGTTTCCTCAATGTTACACAGACCATCGAAATAAAACCCAAGAAAAAGTCGTATCATTATCCTTATATGCACATTACGGATATGTCGTACGCACAATCTTCGTCTAGATTGGGTCGAGCGGACAATAAACATGGCAAATATACGCGTTTCTCAATGCAGGGGCCGCGGGCGAGGTCGCGGTGTAAACTAGTTGCACTCATAATATTTACCAACACTCGCACGGGGAACCACGGTTTCGCAAAATTGGCAGAAAATTATATAATCGATGATGTGAACTCTTCTTTATGTAAGTTTGTGCTAATTTTGCAGAATGTGTGTTTTAATTTAATCCATTCATAGGTCAATTGGCCAAAGGCCTAGTGAATGTTTTAGTTGTGAGATCTATTATCAGATACTTTATATCTATTACTATCTACACGGAAAGAACTTTTATTCCTGGAAATATGTTACATTGAATACCACTGAATGAGTGCTCACTACAAAAAGACTTCACTCGCAGTCATTCAAAACTATCGTATAAAATAATGGAGATTACTGTACTTAGCATATTTTGGGAGGTACCTTTGTGTTAACACAGGTACCTCCCAAAATATGCTAAGTACGAATACAATACAAAACATCCGCAAAGTTATGAATAAAATATTTGCGACCTAAAACTGCGACCTGCGCAGGCGACGACCACCAGCGACCGTTATTGTCAAAATGTTTAACTTTCTACAACTGAACAGTTAAGTCACGACCACAATCCCAACACAGTTAAGAAAAGGAGTCGTTAGAACGAAGTATCAGCTCCACTGACAACGAAGCTGCCCATAAGTAAACCCGAACATGAGCTGTTCTCGTAGATCACGACACGCGAGAAAAGAAGATCACTTAAAAATGAAGAGACAGCTGCTTTCCTGGTTGATGAAATGATGACCAGTCATCATCTTCCTTCCTTTCTGCCCTTGTCACATATGACTTGGGGTGCGCAACACGTGTTTTATTCCATGTTCTCCTGTCAGCCGTCACGTTTTGACTAGGATGTAACCCATTTACACGGTACAAAGTCGGCGCAATTCGTCTTCTACGAATCAACAATGCATCTGGTTTTGCAGATGGCCGTAGGCGGCAGTATACACTTTTTAACATCAGGTGGGCGGTCAGCTTTGTCAAGTATGCCATCCAATAACATCAAAAACAACTGTGAGGACATCAGTAGGCCAGCATGATCAAACAATTTGGCACAACAACCACAACGAGTGTACTAGAGCAATGAGGTTATTGTTAAGAACAACTTTTGCTCT
This sequence comes from Noctua fimbriata, assembly GCA_905163415.1. Classification (NCBI taxonomy): domain Eukaryota; kingdom Metazoa; phylum Arthropoda; class Insecta; order Lepidoptera; family Noctuidae; genus Noctua; species Noctua fimbriata. Next base: position 1,061,215 of record LR990922.1, read on the forward strand.
AACAGTAACTCATCAAGTTGTTTCGCAAATCACTCGGTAAAAGTTCCTTCACGACCCAGATTTAGAATTAAACATGTAAGTTGTAAAGTCTTATTCTAGTTTGTGGATAATAATCACCTTGTACAAGGTGATTGACGACTGCGTTTGCGTTGGATGACTTTCGTAATACCTAAGAAAATGACTGTAGTGTAAATTATTATTTTTTTGTTGCAAGAATTAACACTAATGTTGTAATGTAAATGAAACGTGTTAAACAAGTCATGATGACGGTGCACTTTTGAGAAGGATATTTTGCATCATTTAGTGACATATCTGTTATTGCTATCTGCTACTAAAGGATGCAAGAGTAAATAGATAACTATGGGACGACCGCTTTAATGAGTCCCCCGCCTTGCCCCACATTAAGCGTCCACAAAGTCCTAACAATATCCCACAGGTTATTTGCTTTAAAAAAACCATAATCCACGCAGGTATTACGATACTAATTGAACCAAAACGTGAACCTTCGGAATATTCAATTTAAATTTATGCAAAAAAAAAAAAAAAAATCAAAGCATTTATTTCAAATAGGCCAGTTACAGGCACTTTTGAATTGTCGAAACAAAGACAACAATGAAAAAATAGCTACAGTCCCAGTCACAAGGCATAAAAACTGTGAAAGTAATGTAGTTGCCCATTCCCTAACGTAGATCTCTATGGAGAAGAACGGGCAAGAAACTCCATGGACACTCTTTTAAATCAGAATACTTTTACAATAACTTGGTTACATCATTTATGTTGAGATGGTACATTATGTGAGAACGATGTAGCAAGTGGTGTACTTTAAAAGTGTCCATAGTAAAAATAAAATAATTATTTCAAATAAACCGTGGCAACCAAGAGATGACCAGTCACAACTGACAGCGCCCGTCCACGAACATGACGCATGTATCGGCACCATTCAACTCAACCATTTTGAATGGAACACCATGATCCGACACACGCGCCACCATCAGCAAGACATTTTAGTGAGAATGACATACTCTTAACCGCCAGGACACATTCAAGTCAAGAAAATACGTAGGTTTCCAGCGAATGACAGCTTTCTAGTACAGAGTACTCACACAATATGGGCTATGCGGTTATATAATACTAAAGAGATTGAATTTATACATTGCAAAGATAGTTCTACAATCTTCAGCAGCTCCAACATACTGTTTAATGCTATCCATTTATGCGCCCCTGTCCTTGTGGAGCAGGACCGGCATTGAGCCAAGCATTTTTATCAGCGATATAATCGTCCAACTTGTAATATGCTTGCTTACATAGTGTGCGTTTAATGCATGTTTTAAATTTAGTTTCATTCAGTTCAAGAATACTTTGTGGAATTTTATTATAGCATCTCAAACAGTACCCCATGAAAGATGAGTCTACTTTAGCGAGTCTGTAGCCTGGCTGAACTAATTGGTCTCTATTTCTAGTACCGTAATTGTGTCTGTCGCCTCTTTTATTAAAAAGATGTAGATTTTTTCTTACATACATTATGTTTTTATAGATGTATTGACACTGTACCGTCATGATGTTAATTTCCTTAAACAGTTCCCTTAGAGAATCACGCCTTCGAAGATTATATATGGCTCTGATGGCTCTTTTTTGCAGAATAAATATAGACTCAATGTCTGCAGCCCGTCCCCATAGCAAAATGCTATAAGACATTATACTATGAAAGTAGCTAAAATAGACCAGTCTAGCGGTATCTACATCCGTATATTGACGGACTTTTCTAATAGCATATGCTGCTGAACTTAGCCGCCCCGCTAGAGATGTTAAATGAGAACCCCATTGTAGCCTTGAGTCAAGCGTAATCCCCAGGAAAACTGTTTTATCTACAAATTCAAGCTTCTCTTTATTCAATACTTTATCACAATCGCTACTTTTAACATTCGGTAAAGCAAATCTTATGCATTTCGTTTTTTTTTTCATTTAATACTAAATTGTTTGCTGTGAACCAGTTATGGACCTGAAGTAGGGCATTATTCACGTCATCTAGATTTTGGGCCCGTCTATTTATCTTGAAAATTAGGGAAGTGTCATCAGCGAATAACACCATATTTTGAGGTTGGTGTTTCAATAAATAAGGTAGATCATTAATATATACTAAGAAGAGGAAAGGACCCAAAATTGAGCCTTGTGGAGCCCCCATTTTTACTTTTAAACCCTTTGAATTAACACCATTTATTTGAACTTGTTGTTGTCTATCATTCAAATAAGATTTTATCAAACCAAGTGCAAGTTTACCTAGTCCGTAATGCTCAAGTTTCAAAAGTAATGTGTCGTGATTTACGCAATCAAATGCTTTGGAGAGGTCACAAAATATTCCTATGGCGTCTTGAGACTCTTCCCACGCAGTAAAAATGTGCTTTAATAAGGTTACACCGGCGTCAGTTGTACAACGTCCCTTGGTGAAACCATACTGTTGATCGTGTAAGATTCTGTTGGTGTTAAAATGATTGAGCATTTGATTCAACATTACCTTTTCAAACACCTTGCTAAAAACTGGCTACACGGATACAGGTCTATAATTATTTGTATTTTTACTATCTCCGGATTTGAACAGAGGTATGACTTTACTGTATTTCATTAATTCAGGGAAAACTCCTTGGTCTACACACAAATTAAAAATTAAAGCTAGGTATGGTGCTATAGTCTCAACTATGGATGTACAAACTCTGATAGACATTCCCCAAAGATCTTCGGTCAGTTTGACTTTTATTTGCCGGAAAGCTTTAATAACTATCATTGGGCATATGTGTTTAAATTTAAATTCAGCCGGGCAGCCAGACACATTCGCCTTTAATAAACCAATTGAAACTTCAGGAGAGGAATTTAGAGCCTCCGTAGTTTTTGACGGTATATCGGTAAAGAAATTTACAAATTCATGAGCTACTTCCTGATTAAAGTTTTTAGAACCACATGCTGTATCTAATGTGTAGCTAATGTTATGCCTTCACGAGGGCTCATTAACGTGGTTGGTCTATAAGAAAAGTATGTCCAAACATGAATGATTTGATTTACACTGTAAAGATTACGCACCTATTGCTACTACCTAGCACGCTAGAGTAATTGTTTTGACCACACTGGCAGGTAAGACGCCATCATTCTCCTGTCTTATCCCATTTTCCTCAGCGCAACATATCTTATTCTTCCATATTTCTTGATTAACGTCGTCAACTCGTGATTACCTCCTTTCTACCCGTATCATCTTTGTTACAGCCCATCGTTTTACATAGTTCTTCAGTCCTTACTTCTTATAGCCATCCACATGCGTACAAACTGTCATGGTTAACAAATCAGGTGTATCCAATGGAGCATTTCGCTCTCATTTTGGATAGTCAACCAGCCTGCCCAGCGGCAGTCTGGCAGGTTCAAGTTAATTTGGCAACCGATACCTCCAACATAATATTACATCAGATAAACTTAGTTATCGCAATATGACATCATAACATACACACAAACATTCTAACTGCCAATCAATGTTTACAAGTTTTACACTTCTTATGAAATACTGGGGAACTACAGCACATAGCTTTGTATTACTGGTTTTGTAACTAAAGGATAACAAGCACCTAACGATAGTCTTTCTTTATTCTTAGTGTGATGTCGATGGCAATCTTAATTGAGTTGGCCTGAGTACTTCTGCACCGAATAGGTACTGAAGTTTCAGAACATTACTACCTACTATGACTTGTTATTTGTCAGCATTTTCTGTCCCACAGCTGGGAAAAGGCCTTCCTCATGGCTTTCCCGTTTTGTTTATCTTTTGTCTTCTCCGATCAATCCGTTAGGAATGAGGAGTCGATCGTAACTATTTCTAGCGTCTATCGATTCCTGTGGTGTGCAGGCAATACAATAAGATGTGCTACAGTTTGTGCAACAGCGCCACATTTGTACTCTAGACTAGACTCACCACGAATGTTGAACCTTTACTACTACTTCTGGCCCAGAATTTAAGCTATTGATATGATTTTGACGTCATCTGTTTCTACATATCTGAAACAAAATATCTATTCAAAAGTTGTAGCATCATCATCAGCCTATTACAGCCCACAGCCAGACATAGGCCTCCCCAATTAAACACCATTTAGCTGAATTCTCAGATACTGTCAAAAAACTTTGCTGAGAATTTGACACGGCAAACTTATAGAAGTAAAGCTTTTCAGTTTGCTTCAGGATATGCAGCTAAACCATGCTGAATTCAGTAAGTGTCTGAGCTTACAAGCTCCGCTCTATTTAGTTTATCATCCAGTACTAGTTTCTGTTGTAAAAGCTCTCAATGCCAGTAACAGTAACTTTTCAAATCAAATGCGTATTTGTTAAAAATAGTTTCCGAATGTTTTGATGTACAATTTTGAGTCCTAACATAAAATCCCCCCTTAAATGGACAACGGAATACGATATACGTCAGCCGCCCTTGAGACATCAGGTCAGTAGGACAGTCTTGTTTAATATGTTTGTTATTAAACATATTTTAATTATAACAAGTTAACTAATAAGTTGGCCAATATACAAGTAGCTCAGCGGCACGCATCGGCCGCCCTAAAAGGATGCGGCGCTCACCTGCGCGCGCGCCGCCGACAGTGAAAGTGCCGCAGTAACTTCGTAACGGCGTTATGTCACTGCCTCGCGCCTGCGCAGTCGCGCCCCGACTATGACGCCGCGCGCGCACATTTAACACCATCCAAAAAAAATATTCCGATTTTTGAGGCATAAGTGTTCGTACTAACAAGCATGTGCGAGTGGAACTTTAAAAAATAAAATATAAATATTTTTTCCAAAATGTCTCCCTTAGTGATAGTTTTGTTAAGTGCGTTAGTTTTAGTAAATGCTGTGGAACTACCCGACAGCAGAGAGAGTGCGCGCGAGGAGAAGTTACGGAGTGCTTTGATCGACGCTTTCCAGAGCATCAAGAAAGGATCCGCTAAGGGCGGAGTCGACGAGGACCTGGCTTCGGACCTGATCGGTTCTCTCGCGAAGCCTGCTCCTCCGAATTCGAGTCGAAACGATAAATCTACGACAGAGGATGCCTTTGACGTATTTTCGGACGATGACGGGCTTTCGTTCGCCGACTTCAGTGAGATCAAGACTGAAGCGAAACAATCGACAACAGAGAAGTCTCATAATGTGCAGCACATTGTGAAGACAACTACAAAGCCCACGGAGAGAACGACCTCGAAACCGAACAGGGATGTGTTGAGTAAGCTGAGTGACTCGATCCTGAACACTGTGAACGAGTCCAGGATGGCGCTGCGGAGAGACAGCGTCAACGTGACGGAGCTGATGGGCATCGAGAACATGCTGCGCCTGTTCGACGCCGACATCCTGGTGCAGCAGTGGACCGACCTGCAGAAAACCATCAGCGGGCAGTGCCGCGGGGACATGCAGGACTACGTCGACGGGCTCATGGAGAGACAGCTGTGGGCGCTCAAGAGTAAGTAGCAATCATAAAACGTCAAATATAATTTAACCAGATCGCCACTACAAGGTTAACGCACGATAAGATTCATAGATTTTGGTTTCGAAACTCAATTTTGGGTTCAACCTTAGTGCGTGTTGCAAGAATATAAATGAAGTATAATTAAATATTTTTCCCAACTGGTGATATAATGTCGCCGGGTGGATCTGTGCATTACACAAGATATACTTTTACCGAACATTGTGCAAATAAAACGTGTGCTAAGTATCGTTATGTAAACTCGGAACGATTACTTTGATGTTTGGTATTTAATTTTGAATAAACTAATGCGATTCGCTTTCCAATCTCAAAATCAAAATATTTAAAAATTTCGTATTTAGACGCAGGTATCAGCTGGCTTTCTATTTGACTAGCAAGACTATTGTAATATTTGTGATTTAGAAAAAAAAATGTAACATGGAGAGCTTTTATAACTCCACAAAAGGTCATTCTGTTCACATATTACTTCAATTAGATGAAAGATGTTCTTGTAATTAAACAAAGAAAAATCCTCAGTTTACGGTCAACCTTTCATTCAACTTTTAATAATCAACTGGAAATAAACTGTGCTTTAAGCTGGTATTTAATTGTTTCGTAACGTAAATTGTTAATTATGATTTAACAGCAGCTGTGAGTATAATGGCAATACGTCGTTTAAATGGGAGATTAAAGTTAATGAGAATTGAAACAGCTTGAACATGCTTCAGTTTGCAGTCATGCTATTTCGCAAAAGAAAATATTTCCAAAGGGTTTTGGCTACATTATCTCTAAATTGAATAAAGTTTTCCTTTTTTTTACTTAAAAGTTCTTTGTTTGAAGTCGGTTAATATATTTCAGTATTTGAATACTTAGCTCCAGATGATATGATTAAAAAAAAAAGATGATATGAGATATTATTGCATGGCATTTCCATGTTTCGGACTCATTTAGAACCTTATGCATTAGCTATCGCATTCAAATGAAATAAATTTTAATCAAATGAAATTAATTCATTAAGCTTAACTCTGATTAACTATTCGAGGAAACGGTGGACGTCACAATAAAGTTTTTTTAAATGGTATTGACTGTTTGTAGTCTTCAAAACATGTGTTGAATCAAGCAACCTCTATGATAATAGTATCTGATAAATAACGGTGTATTTCATTGAGGTCTAGATGATTCTTAAAATTATCTAAACTGGGTCACTCTAACGGATGGACACTAGCAAAAAATACAACAAAACAACTTGTTGTAGACCAGTCCGAAGTTTTTTTAAACTCACCGTACCGACTGCGCGGAGTTGCGTAATGAGTTTTAAGCCGAAATTCCGTATCTGGGTCACTAGCGCCACCAAGCGGAGTTAATAAGATCAAAACGGTTTGTTTACTTGCACAACAGATTTCTTTTTTTTTTTACTTAAATAACGGCTTTTGCCAAAATCGTGCTGCGATAACCATTCAGTTTTTAAGCAAGAATGGACTCTATGCTAAAGAAATAGTGGGTTTTTTAAAGATTTATAGTCGAGGAAGAAACAGCATGTACGAAATTGTGCATGAATAGGATAAGAATAAGAATATTTTCGCGAGGAATTTTATGTTATGTCACTCATAATCATTATCCACTGTGCCAAATAAAGATAGCTTAGAAATAGAGCTTATAGTTACTATATTTTTGCATGCGTAGCTTTGACAATGTATTTGATGAGTGAATAATTTCAATTTTACCCTTATTTTAAAATACTCATCGTGAGACGCAACATTTTTGCCCCCGAAGAGCACAGCGCAATACTTGACCAACTTAGCGCATACAACTCGGCAGTAATTAGTTATTTGCTCCTCTGCTAATTAATTCCAAAATTTAACAGACCAAGGGTGAAGCAATCGAGAATGTCGGGTATTTACTGCAAAAAACCAAGGTTTTCCACTTACTTAGTTAAACATATACGAAGAGCCAGCATTCTTTATCAATTGTTTGTCCAATTCATCAAATATGTGGTCGCCATGAGCACTATAAGTACTTGCTAATACTTAGCTATGTCATACCACCTCACGCACAATAAACTTATTTACTCGAATCAGAACAAATAATACGTTTCCGCCATCTTCATGGGCATCAGATTTTTATTATAATAATTAGAAAAATATCATCCACTTGCTGGGTTCACGGTCGCAAGGTCAGCTTGATTACATACTAAAACCAGAGCCAAAAGTCTAAAGAGAAGACAAGTGTCTTATTTTAATTTTTCCTCTGTTCCGCTGTTTTTTTCCTTTCCTGATATTCGTATGCAGTATCTCCTGCCAGTATTGTCTGGTCCCGCTACCCGTCCCTGCTGCCCTCATCCCAATTTACCATCACAAAAGGCCAAACAATAGGACAGCAAATGTAATGGTCATGTGTCCGATTTTTCGGCGGATTTCGGCCTTTCATAGCTTTGCTTCATTACGAGTGTAAAATTACATAGTCAGACTAAAAAAAAACTAAAGAAATGTATGAAGTAACAGCACTGCGGAAGTTATAAATCATCGGAGGGAAACGTAACATTAAGACCAAGTTAGATGCTTACTAGAGATTACAGTAACTTAGGTTTCACTTATTACTACACACGCTAACTTTACAAAAAATATGGATGATTTCATGCACGCAGTATATACAACTGTGCTGAACTATTTACGTTAGCTTTCCTTACAGTTGCTTTACACGTAAAATTGCTTTGTGACCTGAAAACAGGCAATGAAAAATGCAAAAACTACTTTAGACGCGTTTTTATTAAATTGCAATTTAGATGGATGTTTCTAGAGAGTTGATCTGAGGATTAGACAAAGAGTCTATCAGCGGTACCTAAAATCATCTTCTTGCTCTTGTCCCATGTTACTTGTCTTCCATTGTCCCCTCTCAATCGTCACGCTATCACTTACTGCTTTTTCTTTCATATCACACAATCCATCCATCTTTTCTTTAGTCTTCCTAACCCTCTCCATTTATCAAAATTTATAGTCATCACTCATTTAGTCACATGTGTTTTATCCCTCCTCGTAACATATATGTCCATACCTGACAGTGACTCCCTTTCATCTTTTAACATCTGAAAAGGCGAAAAAGACAAAAAAAAACATTTGCTACCGCATAGCTTTAAACATAGATCCTGCTAAAAGTTGTTCCAGAAATACGAAACCTTTTACATCGACTGCCACTTTTCTAGGCCCTCCGGCTTGAAATTCCATGGAAACCATGGATACCTAAGTTAATTCAAGCGAGAAATCCGATTTTTTTTAATCGACTCAAAGAACCAATCTACACAAAACAGCTCAAGATTCGACATTGTGTCAATTACAGCTTATTTCTTAAGCATGCCCAAAATTACAAACGTACCATATAATATAATAAGAATGTCATTTTTCAAGCGATATTTAATATGGGATCAATGACCAGATTTAAATGCCTCATTGGATGAAGTGGTTTGATAAATAATGTTTGTGGTTTTCAGCACGGTCGTTAACACTTCGCTAGTAGATGTAATTTGTTTAATTCATTGTGTATCTGTCAACTTTAACAACTGAGATTTGCCTAGCTGAGTGTTGAATGCTGCGTGGATAGTGACGTGTCATAGGCTTTATATCAAGAATAGTTTACTAGCTGGATAACTGACAAAGACTTGGAAATGCAGCCTAAAAACTCCCGAATTTCACCACTATTTACGCTGGTAAATAAAGCGGAACTACAAAATTCTCCTACAAAACAAATATTCATAAAATGGAACTACAAATTCTCCATCCAACATTCCTGTCAGACACACCCAGCGCCTATCATAACATATGACGTAAAAATTCCGATACATTTGCAACCTCCACCATTACACCACGCTCGACCTTCAGCAGCTTTCCATGCTGCATGCTGTCCCAATCCAACATCTTTGATTTGGCAACGGCGGCGCGCGCTTATGTAACGATAGCCGATCGCTGTCTCCTCGCGGCTCGAGTGCCCACTTAATTCTATAATATAGTCATGCTTGTAGTTTGTGTTTTGTTTATCTGTTGGTATGTCTGGATTAGCTTGGTGATACATCTATTTCCAACCATCTCATACCTTACACTACTTTTGCAACTCCTTTACTTCGTCCACTGCTGCTGCTGTCCAGTCTCTCCCCGCGAGGTCAATACCTGCAGTAAACAACAGGATTAGTTGCAAGTCTGCAAGCGATAACAATCGAAGCCCAATGTCAGCGGATCTGCATTCTCTTGGGAAATGCAAGATGTGGAAATGACTAAATTACAAGGTGGCCTTGTCTCTCTCTCTTTGTTATAGATGATCATATTTTTTGTTTGTGTTGGTTTTTGGCCATAACGAAATTATTTACTTGTTTGTTTAGTACACTTGTGTGTGTTATAAGATTTGCCTGGATGTTTTTCACATTGTAGGGAAAAGGCCTCAGGCAGGCAAGGCCACTACTACCACTGTAGGTTATTCTTTTAATAGGAGTCAAATTCGTCTCTTCATCTTTGTCAGAAAAACACAAAATTACTTAGTTTACTATTTATTTATAAATACTTTACCATACACCTCGTCATGGAACTTTGCCTTCAATCGCCAAATCTAGTTGATTTAAGTTCGGTCCCCTCTGGTTATGAAACAGAAACACATTTAATTTATGACTTGAAGATCTGTTCATAAGCAAAAGGTCAGATAGAAGATTAAATTGGCGTTTTGTTCAATCAAAAACCAAAGTTTCTAATCTAGAAAATAAAACGGAATTAATTTGGAGTCAGTTGAAACATTGCGTGATTTGAAAACATTAGTATTTTGGAGTGTTACCTTACATGCATTGAACTGCGAAAAGAAAGTAAAATGTCGAAACTTTTTTTTATACAAACCCACACTTTTAATGTTATTACCTCGTGTAGATTGATTTATAAAAGAATTATTCTGAAGTACCTAATGTAACAATCGATTTATAGGATCATATTGTGGTTTACTAAACATGCTTTTAACTCCATTATCTTATATATCCTTTCTAAGTACCGTTGATACACAATCTAACAATGACGGTTGCTGTGAAGTAAGCAATTGGAATACATTACAGAAGATTCACTCTACGTGCACACCTGGAAGACGAATTGAACATCGTGTACAAGTGGCTGTTGATGGAGTAGAGTTATAAAAACGACTTAGTATCTTTCTAAACTCGATCTGTCATACTTGTGTATGCTTGACAACTGTCGCTTAATTGACAGGCGAATGCGGTTGCCAACCTCTTGCTGCTTCTCTCGCTGCTTGCTCTTGCTGCTCTTGCTTGCTTCTTCATGTTATCATCACTTTAAAGGTACTCTATGGCATTCCACATTGACTTTCACACCACCTGTCGCTAGTACTTCAGTAAGCCTTCTATATTTCCTTGTGTATTACCACGGTTATCGTGAACCAGCTAACAAGTAGCATTGTACTCGCCTCGTGAGAGATGCCGCCGCAAATCTGCGACTTTCATCTCGATCATATTGTTGGCGTTGCGTAAGGTCGCGGGTTCGCTTCCCAGTCCGTACGTTGGTTGTGGTAGACTGGAGTGTGATTGGCTATTGTTTGGTTGATGTTGTTGTTAATATTGCTAGTTCATTACGGCTTTCTGTAATGTAGAAGAATGTCTATCTTTCTCGCAAGACTTTGAGTCTCGTAAGAGTTTCCATAGATTCTAATGCTTTATGTATTTGATCAATAATGTGTAGCTCATACTAAAAGCATCTTTCGATCACAAATGTCCTGCAGCGAATGACCCAGAGGAGAGGATATTATATTTTTTTGTAAACACGTTCTTAAAATCAACAATATTTTAAAGAACAACACTATCAGTGTTGCTTCAAGTGCCAAATGAGACGCAATTTTGTATTGTATCCCTTTGCACACGTTCTACAAATATTTATAAGTTAACTATCTTAACACTAAATACAAACACGGGATACATTGCTAGTATACAATATTGAACCAACTATGCTTACAAAATGTTATTTGAGAGGAAATCACAAGTTTGGAACGAGTCATCTATATGACAAAATACAAATATTTGATAAGTTATACTTTTTTTAAAAAACAATACAGCCAGCATGAATAGCTAAAGTTCACAATTATATCTATCGACGAAAAGTCAAATTTTGCATTTAACTATGGACGTACGAATAACAATTGGTTTTAGAGCAATACATAGGTCATTTCATGGCCACCATTTATGCAAAACACATTGCCCATTACATAACACTACATATGACTAGAAAATAAAGTAGCCATAGTGGTGTGCAATTAATCGAAAGTTGGCAAAACTATGTCATTGTCAAACATGACACATGCAAGAAATTCAATAGAAAATGAAGTTGTTCATATGATTATGTGATTCATCACTGACCTTTCTCTAGTTTAGAATTTTTACAAGCAGCTTCCTAGAGATTCGTTTGCAATAGACTCCGATTGATCCCCAAGTCATCGTAGTAATGTAGCAGTCTTACCAAGCGGTATCGTTTTACCCTGTAACTGGGTTGTGAAGGTCAGATAGGAAGTCACTCCTTGTAAAGGTATTCAGTTGTCTTCAGTTAGACTGAAAGCCGACCCCAACATAGGTGAGAAAAGGTTAAGCAGATGATGATGACATTATATCAAAGATCAACTCGTAATTCACCCAGAGTTTTATAATAATGTAAATGCTACAGATGTAACGTTTAACGTAACATGCTAATTATCATTTAAAATGCATGAAAGCATAATAATATTATGAAGATAAACCAACTAGGTTAGTGACACAACGTAAGTGTCTTGGATTGTCGTGACGTTGTGACAGTTTTTTTTAACTTTGTTGTGTCCTGGACTCCTGGTAGACCCCTAATTATCAACATATTTTTTGATAAACCAAGATTATATACCATTGATCAAATTCTTCATTAATAACGCAAATATTTATTTTGATCCGAAATAAAATTGCAATACCTTGTGATTCATGTTTTAGCTCATCAAAAGCCCAAGGTGTAGACCTCCATTCAAATATTAAAGTTTCAAAATAAAATCGTCATCCTGACTTAGTTATTATAATTCACTCGGTATAACTTGCAACACATTCGACATTTGCCGTCGACGCGGGCGATCCTGCGCGTGCACAGAGTTTGCAACCGTTTCGTCATTTGTTATAGCTAAAGCAATAAACCCGATGGATCAAGTCGTGGTGTTAGTGCAAATTACTTTATTATTAGTGTCCTTCATCTCAGTTTCAACAGAAGCCCGGACCCCTTTGCATTTTTATTTAACTCCCTCGGACTTGATCTCCAATTGTTCCATGTAACTGGGCGTAACACCTTTTCTTCTTCTGTTCTCCCCTGCCAAACGTCACGTTATCATTCACTTCCTTTACTTTTATATTGTTCGTCTTCCTCACACAATCCATTGATCTTTTGTCACCAAGAACCTCTTGGACACAACGCTGTAATTTACTATTTAATTGATATATTCCAATCTCTAATTTGACCAATAAGGTACCTTAAAGGTATACCTTCGGCTGCAAGGTACCGGGAGCCCAGACTTCTGAAGAGAGCATCATGTGTGTCTACTATTATACCTTCAAGTTTATATATCATCCAAATTTATCCCATGTACAGAATCTTCTTAAGCCTTACATAGACTGTCTCTCACCTAAGAAATATAGAAAAGGATGAAAGCGTAAATCTGAAGCGAATACTATGAAATCAGCACCAAATGTGACATTAAACCATACTCTGCCCAATATTCTACTGGAAATTTCTTAAGGAACAAGAAACCGTAAACTTACCTTCACAAACTATTCGCCACGGATTTCTTCGGTGAGGTGAGGCCTTGTTCCGAGCCGCAACCTTGCGCCGGCGCAAGTTCCCCTTTATAGCCGTGCGCGTGCGCCATGTCCTGCGCACACCTACCGGACAGTCACTAAACCGGACAGGACGTAGTACAGACCGATAGTTTCACTTTCTATATGTGCTATGTACTTGTGTAAAACTTTGATTTTCTTGATGATTTTCCTACCATAGTACTTTTCTCTTCTGGTAAAAGCCATTTAAATAAATGAGGTACTATGAAGCTTTCATGTTGAATTTGTTTCACAATACAAGTTATTTCAACAGCTTACACTTAGGTCTAGGTAAAGCAGAAATTTCCATAATATGTTATATATTGTTTAACTCGGAAATCGTATGTTTTGAATTACTTTTCATGGCTTACAGTTTTCTCCATTAACTTTCAAACAACCACGTGCGTTCTATAGTTCAGTGAAATCTAAATGAAACCATAACATTTCAATAATTTCATGTACAGACGCAAGCACATCAAGCTACCCGAAACAAACTCAAATTTTCCCAATGAACCTTGAACCTAATGCTTTGGCGATAAAGTTGAAAATTTATTAAATAAATTTTACAGATTGTATAGCTTGATGTGCTTGCGTCTATACTTTAGAAAAACACAAGCACACACAGCTCACGAAGTTGACATTGTGTTTTATCTTTTTACATCAACATGGAAGTAAAATCTCTTTAAATCCCATGTAAAACTGTGAGCCCATATATAACGCCATCGGATAACCAATGCTGTTAACACTTTCTACTTCTAACACGACTTGACTTCAGTTTCTTCTGCTCCTGCAACGTGTACGCAAAAGTGGTTTGTGAAAGAAAATTTTCTAGCACTTTTGTGGAGCTAAACGATGGTTTATATGTAGAGCACACGTGTGATCTCCTTAGTTTAGAAAATATTAATCTTGAAGTAGTAGTAGTACTCTGGAGGAGCCTGTGGGTAAATTATAGCAGCCGCTCGGGTCGACCTTCAGGTTAAGCCGCCCTTGCCTAGGTTGGTCCGTGGATGGGACCCATTACGTACCGAATTTCCTCCGTGTCTCGGAAAGCACGTTAAGCCGCTGGTCCCAGCTGTCATTTGTACATCTTTGACAGAACAGGTAGTCGGTGAAGCGATGGACCGAAAGCCTGACAACCAGTCTTACCAGGGGTATCGTATTACCCAGTATAAACTGATTTGTGTTGGTCAGATAGGGCGTCGCTGCACCCGGTTAGACTGGAAGCCGACCCCGACATAATAATTGTGAAAACGCAGGCAGATGATGACGAGAAGTAGCTGATATCATCGTAAGTGTTAAGGATGTCACTGCATTGTTAATAATAGTTGTATATTTAGTATATATGTTGATAAATTTAAAAAAATCTTCACCACAGAAGTAGTATTATTGATCGACTAAAGCAGAGTCAAGAACACTCTGAAATATTGTTCTTACCAAACAGTTGGTTGCTCCATCATTGCCAATGATCTGTTTGCCTATATCCTTCGCCTTTCAGCTTTAAAATATTGCCGTTAAATTCTAGCTGATAAACAAATTTTATCTATAGGCACCGAATTTACATTAACTAAGTATATAAACGAGTTAAGAAATGCTTACTGGTACATAAATTCACTAACTCTTGTAGCTAGCTAGGAAGTAATTGCTGAAAGCTTTCAGGTCTTGTGATTTATAGCAGACAACTTTAAATATGCGCTGTTAGGTTTGGTTACACCAATGGTGACGTATAGTTTAGTTTATTTGGGATAATATTTCACTGTAATAAAGTGCACAAGCAAGTACTTGTCATAATTTTATTTGATTTTGACTTTTCATGCAGTATTTTAAATTGGTAGGGAATTTTTGTTTACTTTGTAATGATACAAAGTAAACAAAAAATCCCTACCAATTACTTCACTTTAAACGTGTTATTTAAACAAATTAACGAAGACAATGCGTGTGCGCATGCAGCCTTCACCGCTGCCCATCAGCCATCATCATCGGCCGCTAACGAAGACGCGTGGGAACCATTGTGTGTGCACATGACATGGGTCGAGGACCTGCCATGTGGAACACCGTTGTTGAGTAGTTGTGTATGCGAGGTGTTTATGCCTTTGCACACACCTCGGCAGCATCTACAACAACACATCACTCCCACATCTTTACAGACGTAAAGCAAAGTTCTACATCGGGTAAGCAATGCTATCAGCTAGTTTAGAACATACAACAGACCGACAACACCCGTCTGGTCACAGCATCCTCCCGTTTCAACGGTTTATAAGGATTCCTCGTATCTTACTAGCTTAATTGTGAAATTTAATTAGCCTATAAAGTCCACACAAGCCTTACATATGTAAGAGAGAGTAGGTCTTACAAGTACAACCACGCGGGACGGGAGTGTAAGCAGACCTCTGTCATTAATTACTGTAACTTCTTCATTGAACATTTTCTTCATTTTCTTTTTAATGTGATTATGGGAAGTTTTGGTACCGCTATGCTGCAATGGTTTGATACTACGCGATTATGATTTAATGCCTGTTGTTTAAAAAAGTGAAGACAATTTTACTTGATTACCGTTTTAATGCATGTCACGGTCACCGATAATAAGGTAGATTACGCTTTGATATTTAAGAAACAAAAAAACACAATTCGGTTGTCCTATCAGGGATTCCTCAGTGCCTGGTTGATAGCAAAAGGCTCGCCGTCTATTACGTGAGACTCAAGTAGTTATATCTCTGCCTAACTCTTCAGTAATTGCAAGCGTGGTATTATGTTACAATATATGGCATCCGAATTAAGTAGGGGCTTCTAAAATTGATTCCCAAATTCTAAACTATATCTCAAACAGCCTTCTATGCAGTCGGTGCGCACGCGTCACTTGGTTGCGCAACCGGTTGCTTACGAGAGAGGAGAATGAGTAACCAGTTAACCACTCGCTCACGTAACCGCGGATGACCGGATGTGTTGCTATGGTATTGTTTTACGATCAGCCCGAGGTTCTTATCAGACATGCTGCAGACCTAGCCTATACGAAGTAGGTGGATAAACGGCTCCGGAAAGAATGTTTACCCCACCTCATCATCATCATCATAACCAGTCAGTTGAAGACTCGCTTCGAGCTTCTCTGGACAGCTACTTTATTACTTGCATTTCATTTTTTCCATCTCTAAAAGTCCATTTGTGGCAGAAAAGTAGTTCAATATTTTTTTACGTTTAGTGACAGTGACAAGACGTGGGTACGCCAAATTTAATGAGATTGATGTTTAGGAAAGCTGTACATCAAAAATTATTCGTACTGACTAGAAGATCTCCAAATAATGGTGGGCGCAAATGTGGGCTACATACTTGTTCTACGGCCCTGCCCCGCCTCGAGCAAGTGGTGGGAGGATCGTGTTTTTTGACATCGATATTATCTATGCCACCATGCTACATGTGAGCTTGAAGCTATTGCATAAATCAAACAAATTGACAAGTTTGGCATATTTGGATAATTTTAATGTTCATGATAAGAAGTTGGTAAACAACATCTGATGACATTTGATGACGACGTAGTAATGACTGCTTCAGTTAGCACTGTTCGCGTAGCAGATTTTAAACTTTTTGCCATTATTAGAAGCTTCTTAACGTGGCATACGTTAAGAAGTTTCTCTCTCGTTCCGCTATAAACTGATATCATCATAATGCTTAAATATTTTATACAAGGTGTTCCATAAGTTTGACTAAGACCTATCAGGACAGACATAACACTAGTCTATAGAAGAAAATAATGTCGAGTCAGAGAAGCAGCTGTCTTTGACAACGATGTAGTAGACTGAAATTTTTGTTTTTATACAACAGCTATATGAGATAATTGTGTTGGTTTGTTTTAAACAAAGTTCAACTGGTATCGTAGTACTACGAAGCAAGAATCAATTACACGAAATCCAGTTAAGCAACTCCAAAACTAATTCAAAGTAATTAAACCGAATCTAAGCCAATAATCATTAAATGAGAAAGTTCCATGAAAATATCTTCGGGCATTAGGTCAGGTCGCTAAACAAGGACAAACATATGTGCTTGGTACAAGTGCGAAAGGGACGGCTATATCCACATAAAGGCGTTACGTAAGGTGTCAGGTTCGATTCTCGCGCGTTTAATCGTTTCTGCGAGGATAATACGCGTTGCAATATGTTTATCTAAGTTAGGAAAGTTAGAACATAAATGTCATTATGAAGCCCAGTTTATGATGAAGTTAAGTTAATGATATATTTAGGAATGGCGTCACTCGTTGCCTAATGTGGGGAAATTATGAGAGAGAACTATGCATTTCGAAGAATGTTTGCTTGTCATGTTTTACTTGGTAACGGTTTCGTCAACGTGTGAATGTTGCCTGCTAATGTATGAGTCTTAATCGACCTTTACAGTCAGCTGATTCTAATCGTATTGCTTGGCAAACTGTTCAATGGACATCACTACCGCACTCTAATTGAACCCTCCTCTTGATGTACCCGGCTTCTTTCAACCCCTGCTACCGCCATGTTTCACCCAAACTAGATTTCTCGTTTTTTGTGACTTGTGACGTTTCTCGACGAATACCATGTGCCTTATAGTCAAATACCACTAGCTTTTTAAAGTGTTTTGTACGTCTACAAAGCCATTCTACCAAATAGCTGCTCGGTTATCGACATGCTGAGAAGAAGCTGCTCGGTAGCTTATACATAATTATGTCAATCCACACAAAAACAATACAAACAAAAAACAATACATCTCAACAATACATCTACAATACATCAATACAAAAATCAATACATCTTTGACATTTCCATGATCACTCAATGCGGCTTTCAGGCTTACGATTAAAGCAAAGGGGTACAATATACTCTAGGTACTGCCAATTTTACCTAATCCTCAGAATAGACGCAAACCGAGCGACAAATCGGCTGGTTATAGTTACATAACTACGACTACTGCCGACCCAGTAACCGAGTGCCAACCATGCAGGCAGCATAGATTGGAGTTGGACCACTTACGAGGAATTCTAATGAACCACTCTAGGTATTGATCACTTATTGCCCGTTTGATATTTCTTCCTTATGGGTTAGGAGGTTCAATGTACTTTTGTAAGATTCTTTTGATGCTTATTCTTCTTTTAAAAACTACATTTAGGCCCGTAAAACAGATAATCACTCAAGATTTCAAGCATTACTTATTTGTTTCAACCAATCAAATGGATTGCATATATTTGTAAGTAATGCATGAGTCATGAGTGACGTTTTGCAATAAGGAACTTAGGAATCATCTATTTCTCAACATATTTTAAGGCAACATTTCGTTTGACGCAGAAAACGGCCTTCTGATTATTGCTTGTGATAATATAAATTATATACTCGTAAATGACAAGGTTTAAAATGCTTGTCTCCTGTAAGTCAATACCAAAATGCAATGTAGTAGTACTAGAAAACTAGTCAATGTAAATTATATTTAATAAAATTAATTAATTAGTGATTTAATTAATATGATGACTTAAAAGTTATAAATTAAAATGATGTAGTACTTGAAACGTAACGGAAATAATAACTTATTTGCTTGTAAGTTGTAAATGAAATGTTGCCAGTGATTAGAGTCGCTAGCTTTATTTTATGTACATACATAGGTGCAAGTAGTCTGTATTGTTTGCTGTGGTTTCGCTCGTGTGAGTTTTTAAATTAAGCCTTTTATAGTCCGCCACAAACCACATTAATTGTTATGAAAGCTGTCCCTGTATAAATAAAGCACATTCATTAACAAAGGTACTTCCGCCAGTGGTGATAGGAAATATTTCAACATAATACAGACTAATTTAATGTCACACATTTTAAGCTATCATGCCATTTCAATTCATATATGTTAATTTTTAATATGTCGACGTGTGATATGATGTGACATATGTCTACTCGCAGAAGTCCTTAAGACATTGTGATCTATATTATCATGGATACACTATTACATAATCTCAATAATGATGTAAATGCTAAAGTTACGAAACATAAAATTACCGTAAAGTTTATTCTTTCAATAAATAATACGTTTGAATATTAATAATATCGCGAAATCGTTTAAGTAATAGTATTCATGACCTATTACCACAGTTTAGTGTTACGACATGCGAGGCTGTGTGTTTTACATGTAATTATTATGATTCGAAAAAGTTAGGAACTGAGCGCACCAGAGTAAACATGATGAAACATAGTGGTCGCAAAGCTGCTGAGCATAAGTTCCTGGGCTCAACTCCCAGATGCGATTTTCCATCGGGAATAGCTCAGGAACAGGCCGGAGTCTCGATTTGTGACGGTAGAAGGCAACAGGCTTACTCCCTACATGGGACTCAAACATAATTAGTTGAAAATAAATTAATCATGTCCAGTAAGCTGTTGACAGAGAAAGCAATTTCCTACTATTGTTTTTTCAGTACCTAGTTAACTTAATGAAACTGAAAACTATTCCACTACAACAAGTTCTCTTCACAGTTGATAAAACAATAAGAATAAAGAAAGTTTTCGCCCGCCAACGTTGTGGTGTTGTGGTCGCCACGGGTCCGTTACGGTTACATCATTGCTTTAAAACAATATGTCTGCCCGTCTGAACCGAGTATTTTGACCATACGTCTCACTTTTAGCGAGAGCGGTTGTGCGTTACAGTTGGAAGGCCATAAAATGATAGTGTACATACATTATGGTCGTTCTTGACGTCACATAAACTTGTTTCTGACAGATCTTTCAAACTAATTACAGGCTTCATGTTTTTTCAAAAGGTTAAAAGTTACACACACACACACACTACTACTACTGTGTTAGGTATACATGTATACACTTAAGCCCTTCTCCCATGAGAGTAAGCAGAAACTACAGACCGCCACTTGATA
Organism: Noctua fimbriata; assembly: GCA_905163415.1. Classification (NCBI taxonomy): domain Eukaryota; kingdom Metazoa; phylum Arthropoda; class Insecta; order Lepidoptera; family Noctuidae; genus Noctua; species Noctua fimbriata. The sequence goes on from LR990922.1 coordinate 1,081,387, forward strand.
CGATCGTAATATACTCCATGTGCTTCATCTACGTTCATACACGTACGCTGCACTGCAAGGAGTCGTCTAAGTAAACAATGTTAATAAAAACCACAATTCATTAAAGAAACAAACAACGCTGTCGTTGTTAGTTGTCGCGATCACATCTCTCAGTTGTCATCCATCCGTCATTAAAACCTATATGGTCAGCAACCCATACGCCACGCCATGCGCCAGTGCGCGCTCACCTTAACACGTCAACTATACCCGTTTACTGACGGCGACGGTAACATTGCCAAATACCGACGTTTCCCGACAAGTATTGAGAAATATTAATTACCTCTATTACGTGAGATTACTGCGGCCTATTACCGACCATTATGCCAATTGGCAAGTGATGGTGGAAGACCTCAGGCCAGTAAACGACCTTGTCGAGTTATGTAAGGTCAGTAAAAGTAGCATCTGTTGTATAAAAGATTGGTTGCAGATTGAACCGTCAATGTTAATAGGCCTGATGTAAGAGTCTTCTTTTTGTCAATTGTTGTTGGTTTTTGTACCGAATTGCTGATGTTTTTTCACAGCTGCTTATTAACTAGTTATCAACAATCATGAGTTCATGACTCATGCTTGGTAGATAGTGCCCAGTTAGCTGCAAAATTTGCAATATCCTCAAGAATGTGTTAAAACTTGTTCCTATCGAAGCATGCATCGTCACATATGTTTCCGAAGTTTATTGAGATAACTTTCAGTTTAACCATTAGTGGTTGGTACCTTGTGGCGCCTGTGCCATTACATGTGACACGGTGATAAAGAGAAACTACATGGCGTCGATAGTTCGGGGTCACAGGGCAACTGGTGTTCAGATATCTAAGATAAGGGAAGACTTTCAAAGTTTAACTGCGGGTTCCTTCAGATTATATGTTGGCGACTTCTAATACTAATTTCTATCGTATCAAATCTAGCACAAAAATAATTCCTGTGATTGTATATCAGTTGACATCCTTTTAACGAATCTACTTTGTTCTTTAACATAACGTAGAATTATTATTATGAGCCTGATGTGTCCCACTGCAGGGCAAAGGCCTCCCTTCCCTCTTTCCATTTATCTCTGTCTTTGACTATTTGGGCCCAATCCTTTTGATAAGAGTCCAGCTCGTAACGCCATCTCCTTCTGGGCCTACCACGTCGCCGGGTTCTGTTGTTCGGAACCCAATCAGTTTCCACTTTGGCCCAATTTTGATGCGACATGCGGCAGATGTGGCCTGCCCAGTTCCATTTTAATTTGGCGGTTGTGTTGCAAACGTCTGCTATTTGGGTCTTGGATCGAAGTGTGTCAAAGGAGTAGGAGTCAAAATCTCTGACCGTATACGGAACAGTATACTTCGAACGTAGAATGGCATATCAATAATTGCTACAATTTTAAGGCACTCTAAGGTAATCAGGGTACAAACAGATTGGTGTTACCTTGTGTTGAGGGTCACTTACATCGAATCAGACCTTCCCTTTGAATGCTAAAGTTTAAGACTAAAATAGAACTGACTTTTTGGATTGTATGACGTTAACTACCTGCATATATTTTAACAAAGCTTGAGCTGAGTCATCTTACGACCAGTGACAACGTATTATCACACAGATGTATTGCTGTGCGTTTTATTTTGCCACTGAATTTGGAAGGCTTCTTCTCTTCTTGTGTTATTTTGACGTTCACAAAGTGCTCATTCGTAGGCTGATTTGAATAAAATATAGCTTTTGACTCACTTAAAAAACTGTGAGCAGACATACAAAAAAAAAATAAGATAACTGTACTTAAAATTTGTGAAACTATCGCGCCATTGACATTGCTTTATTTTCTCTTCTTCATAGAATAAACTTTGTTGAAAGGAATCAACATTCTCTTAAAACGAAAGGAGGCTTACACCACAGATTACCTAGTATTGTAAGAACTTGAACCCGTGGTTGAACTCTGGCGGCTCAGTCTCGGCAATCAAGCCTTACTCTGCTCACCGCGGTACCGCCTGCGAAGCATTTACTTCCGTTTTATTAGCTTCCGGCAAACGTAACTGCTGGTTGTCAGCACTGCTTATTTATCGGTCACTTGTTTAAACACCCTGTAGGCTCCTTTGAAGTTATCCTTCAAATGAGTTTGTTTATACGTTTATTTGTTTTTGCTACGCCTTAACGGCTGAACGGATTTGGATGAAATTTGGCACAGGGATAAACCATGACTTCAAAGGATACCTTTTATCCCAGTATTACGTTCCCGTGAGATTATTTTCGACCACCACGAGGACGCGGGCAAGAAGTTACGTTGCTCACACTACAAGTAGTGTGTAAGACGTTTGTTGAGCAATAGTTCAATCTGAACCACTTCAGCACTTTTGAACGTCTGATCAAAAATCTTTGATTCCAAGCACACTTCCCCTTATTACGTAATGTTCCTATGGAGTGAAAGCGTCAAGGATGGGGTCTTTGCCCCTAGTTCCCTTTCACGCCGTATTAACGCTTGCAATCATGTGCTCAGGGGTCATTATGGCGTAACGCCAGTTTGTATGCTTCTCATTACCGTTGATTTAGTGGTACGATTTGTACTCGGCTTTCTTTTCTGTGTTTCCTTCTCGATTGGTGGAACAGGGGAAAATTAAAAAAAAATAGTAACCAGAGTGCATTCTGAAAGTTATGACAACGTCGCAAAAAGCTGGCAATTATTTCGCTAGTTTGATTAATTGATTTATCAACTTTTCTAGACAGATAAAAAACTGGTCTGAAAAGCGCTAGAAGATTGAATGCGATGGAAATACTTGATTAGAAATTGTAACAGTTTTAAGAGTCGAAAAGTTTTGGCTCTCTTTTAAAACTGTAATTTTTCATACAAAAGGAAAAACCTAATCTCGTACACTCGTTATCAATAAAGCAATTGAGCAGTCCAGTTAACTAACACTTATTTATTACCTGCTCTAGTTGTTAGATAACAGTCGACAGTTCAGTTTCCGATTGACCCGAGTTACGACCGCTTCCATAACTAATTCCAAATCAATTGATTTTTCCTAACTTAATATGCAAACAATCCATTGAATTGCATATTTACTTTGTCGTAGAGTAAAGTATTAACAAACATAAACAAAGCTTCGATTACTTACTCATTACAAAAGTGCGTTGTCATGATTACTTTGCAAAACTATGCTCCTAGGAAATTATAACACAATTAGGTACTTATCATAACTTAACGTGGCAACGTCGCCCGTCTCTTAGGGACATTACCAGTTGACAGCGTTTGGTTGGAGTTTTTTGACGCCATTTTTTAAGTTTATTGTTAAGAGCGTTAACGTCTTACGGTATTTCATACAAACTTTCAAGTGATTTTTTTTCGAAATGATTGAATCTTTTAGACTTATGTATCCTGCTTATGCGTACGAAGTTTCATTAAAATCGGTTCAGTCATTTCGGAAAAAATCACTTGAAAGTTTGTATGAAATGCCGTAAAATTTTGATGTGTAAGATAACAAAAGTATCTTAAGTGCTATTCTATAATCTATGTATCTCTGTGCCAAATTTCCAGATCCGTTCATTCTGGCGTGATTGAGTAACAGACATTCATCCAAATTTTCGCATTTATAATCTTAAATATAAAAATCTCGTGTCAAGGTGTTTGTGGTGGCACTCCTCCGAAACGGCTCGACCGATGTTTATGATTTTTTTAATGTATATTTGGAAGGTATGAGAATAGGTCGTAAAGTATATTACACACCGCTAATTTCACGTGTACGAAGGATACGTCACCATCAAGCACCATCAACTTGTCATCAGTTTATTCAATCTCTCTATAAATCATAATATTTTCTAATCAACCACTCATGCAGAAAACACTGATCCAAATTCAAATAAAACCAAAAACCAACAACGTTAACAAAATCACCATCTTCAAAAATAGGGTCACAAAAAGAACTATAACCTCATTTTTTTGTGTCCTTCATCGGGTCACTGAGCTCAACAAATATTTATTGTAGGTAGGTACTCCTACTTATAACTTCTTAACCCACATTCCGTTCCTACTGCTTTAGTTTTTTTTTTGTTTATTTCCTGATAAGATGATAATTGTGAAGAATCCGGGATCTAATGATATGAGGCTCGCATTTGGTATTTTTAAGAGGACAAAGTTTTTTTGTTCGATGATTGTTAATAGTAGTTAAATGAGGTTCCTTTTTAAAATATCCTCTGGAAAGGTGACCTCTTACTGATAAAGATGTTTTTGGAATGTTTACTTTATTTTGTTGACTGATTTACGTTTGTGTTAGCGCCATACTTTATCTCTCTATTATTAGTCAGACAATCCAGTTGGAAATAATGTACTTAAAGTTTTAAAAACCCGTTACCATTCATATACTTTTATCATGGTTTTTTTTCTTAGTCATCTTCACAGCTTGATTAACTCCTTGATCCATCATCATCTGTCTGAACTCCACAACCTAGTTAGACTGGGTAAAACTGGAAAGACTGGTTGTCAGACTTCTGGGATCTACAAATGACAGCAGGGACCAGCGGCTTAACGTGCTTTCCGAGGCATAGAGGAAAGAGAGATCACCCATTACAGACCAGTCTAAGCAAGCACGGCTTAACCAGAGGATCGACCCGAGTGGCTGTTATTATTTAGCCCCTCCTTCATCCATCACTTGATCTATGTAAATCCGAAGCTAGATAGGCAATCCCAAAAACTTTATTCAAATATAAAGAACCAAATCCATCGCCATATTAAAACGCAAGATCAGTTCACTCTCCACTTGCATATTCATCATAAGTAGTACGGTAAGGCAGACGCCAATAAAACGTCAGTCTCTCAAGAAGGTGTCAAGATCCTTTAATTCCTTTCACTCCTCGAAATCCTTCGGCAATCTTGACCCTCACCATCACCAATATCACACAAGTATTCTAAAACTTACGCGATAACTAACCTAACCTCGCATTCCTCCATATATTTCACTACGTTTCGATCAAATCATTTGACTCACTGATGCGTACATTGCGCTCTTCACCTTGTCCAACAAAAGGTTATGGACGATTACTAAACTGTAGTTTGGTAATGTAACTGGCGAGTCTGTTATGATTGTTATCGAATTGATTACGGTTGTAAATGTGGATTGCAATTTGTTTGATAACATTTTACGCATGGCCTTTACTGGACAATGAGTAGCATTCCTTTAGTTCCAGCTAACTAGTTCAAATATACAATTGGTCCATCTTAGAATCATTTTTCCCTCGCAAATAGAAAAAAAAGCTTTTCAAGATTTCCTTAGACTCTAATCCAGTTAAAATATTCCAGCTCAGTGCGTCCAAGAGAATAGAAATCAGATATTTATAGTCATTGATAGGTTCCTCGGCGTTGCCAAGTTTTGTATGTTCCTCAGCAATATCTTTCTTTATTTATTAAGAAAAATTCCGATTGGATCAACGTGGTGCTATAATAATGTTTTGCGAAATATTGTACAATAATTACTTAGTGAAAGTAGACCTACCATTAAAATTAATTGTCTCGGCAATTCGGTAATGGTCTGACGTCACAATTGTAACTTTTTGCAAAAATAGAGAGTAACATACAAACGAACTCATTTCAGAATTACCGAATGAAAATTGGACGCCAATCTGGCTATGTAGTATCTAAGGACAACCCCTGCAAGGAAAAATTAGAATTTGAAACTTGACTAGATGTGACCAAAAGTCTACGTCTTATCAATATAACTTTTATCAGCTCATACTCTGAAGGTCTACAAAACGTTCCAATAGCTTCTACATATTTCCTTATCTTCATACTTGCTCAGATAAGTTAATTTGTCATGCAAACAAATGCTGTTGTCAACATTGTTGCTGCTGGTTATGCTTCTATGGCAACAACTATGAAAAACAGTATGGATGAAGTAAGTGGAGATTTGCCTCGAACTTAACAAGTGTGCAAAAAGAGTGATGGTTTAGTCAAGTCAATATGCGCACCATACTCCTAAAAAACCGCCTAGGAACACGGCAAAATCACAAACCTTGAAAAAAACCATGATTGTCGGAAGTAAACCATATCGCACTCAAAAAACAATAGTCCACCACACCCAAGCTGCCCATAAACTGTAAACTAGTACGATGTCGCTCACACATGATCACGCCGGTGCGCCGGGGCCCGGGCAGAGAAAGTGCGTCCCAGTAGTGTTGTGGACGTGTTGCGCAAGAGTACGCTATGACAATGTCGCGGCGCAAGACATGAGTGGTCAAGTTCAGTCCCCATTTCTTTTTATGTGAAGAATTTGTGCTAGATTTGTTTAAATAGAGCTGATTACGTGAAAGATGGGCTGACGGGAGCAAGACAGAAAATTAGTCTAGAACCATCGAATTTGCCAATGCTTCACAATTATTCTAATTCAATTGTTCGTCTTGGTTGCAGAGAGTATTGGTTATAAAATTTGGATTTTTTTTCTTTGCAAGATCAGCAAAACGTCAAAAAACGTATCTACAGCCCGCTCGATCAAATACTGACACATTTCCACTATGCTCCACGAAAAGTAAAAACATGTAAAACGTTACTCAACACCGATTTAATCGTTTGACACATAGCTGTCCAAATTATTGCTCTCCGTGTATAACCTGTACCCCTCAAAACTACCCTTTTCTCGCTAATTCTACCACCAACTTATTCATATATCTTCTTGAGCTTTGACCCCAAATCACCTTGAACCCCCACCCGCTGCCGCTCATCACTTGCGCCGCGTATACCTCACCGGGGTCCCGCTAACAAGCGCGCGCGCAACTCAAGGCGCAGTGAAACTTATTAGCACCTGTTATGTGCCGTTATTATTATTATTATTCACTTTTACTGTATGAGGCTCGCGCAAATGTTAATTGTATCTTACGTAATTCAGTGGCAGTTGTGCGCTACTTCGTTTGTTTAAAGATTGTACATCTGTGTGTGTGTCCGTTTATTTTTGGCAGTATTTTGATTATCATAAGAAATTATTTGGGATCAAAAGAATGAGTGACAAGAAACCATTGTTCTTTCCTATTGTTTCGCTCGATTTTGAACTCTATCTTAAACAATATCTCACATACGCACATGCGTCGCACGCGGTTTTCTCCATGAGACGCAGACCACAGTACGCCCTGACAGACCTACGATCCGGACCATCCCGACAAACTGCTTTTGCTGTTTCCACCTTCATACATATGATCATAAATAAAGGCACACCGGTTGCGAGTACTGCACATCTGTCCCACGTGAAAAACATCACCAACTGTATCGACGACTCGAAAATGAAATCGTGTCTTTAAAACATCAAAGAAAACAGAAGCTTTCACATGTGGGTCTCCAGTAATATTTGTTGGCTTTTCTCTTTTATCACTCAGAAGATAACGTGGTTGAATAATTTTATAGTATGAAATTCAAACTGTGAATTAATAACATTTCGAAAAATGATACAGTATACCTATGAAAAGAGGTAAATGAATACATATTTGAAAAAGAAAACCACCAACAAATATATCACATGAATGGTTTTCAATAGTGTCAATTCTGAATTCAGTGTAGACACCTTCAAAACCATCGCACCACACAAGACGGAAGCGTACAATCGGCAGCAACAATTAAAATTGTTTCAATATATATAAGGAGTGAGTACATGATCAACAACAGGTACATACTACCATTCAAACGACATGGCTGTTCGAAATTCAAAGAGCTGTCGATGACGCGTCACGTCGTCATTGCGTCAGCGCATCAGCTAATCGGCGCGCGCGCAACTTGACCGTTGATGTTGCCACACCTCCACTTGCACTGATTAGAAACCTCTTCATTATAACCTCCGTCACATCTCGGCGCTCTCGTGAACTCTGATCAAATCCTGAGTCGAAAATTGAGCGGAAAGAGCTTTACCTTGCTTACTTCCTGCATTTTATCGATACTATTTACGTCTCTATGATCCATAAAACCATACATATTCTTGTTCACAAATTCAAAAACTATGTAACTCAGAAAAATAGACAATTACTAGGAATTATCGCTGAAAAAGTTCGAAGTAAGGCAAGTAAGAAAATCGTTACGGATAGACATAAACCCGTAAGTTTGACAACCAGTCATACTAAGTGGTAACCGTGTTACTTGCCAACTGGGTTCTGGAGATCAAATAGGCAGTCGCTCCATGTAAAGTACATCCAGCTGCATCCAGTTAGACTGAAAACTAATAACAACATTGTTGGGAAAAGGCTAGGCAGATGATGGTTGCTGAAAAATTACAAAGTCAACGCAACTATACTTTAATAAATCCGCAGATACATCAACAAACTTTAACACCTCAACCAAAACGATTAAGCACAATATCATTAAGCTGTCCTAAATATCCAGCAACTATTCCAAGTGCCAACTGCAGTGAACTGTGAGGAAACGTAATGCGAGCCTATCATTACAACAGCACACAGAGGTCAGCACCGTCGCCCGCGCAGCATAGCAAGTGGCAACCAGTTGCAATTGCAGGCGATTGCGACCAGTTGGGACATGGTACACTTACAGATAGTACGTGAGATGCAAGCTGCGGTTGTGAGGCATGCGGCCCGACGGGGAAAAGGAAATGGGGAAATGTCAGTTGTATGATAGAGGGGCTGGTTAAGCTGGTTTGAGAGCAAGTATGGTGAATATCTGTCTGCTACCATTACACGCCTTAACAGCGAAACAGATCTCAATGAAATTTGACAGGTAGACCATGACTTGAATTGGACACAAGGCTTTTTATCCCGGTAGTAAGCGGGTGAATCCGCGGGTAAAAGCTATTCACTTACTTAGGAATACAGGGTGAAAACAAAAAAAAAACCTTCCGTTTCCTACAAAAGTGCAATACCTATGCGTCAAAATGTATCGTAAAGCTGGTTTTTTTTTTAAATTACCGATGAAAAATTTCTATGTGTCGGGGCTCAGATAGCTCAGAATTATGTACTGAATATGTGGTAACCGTGTGGGCGTCGGTGTCCCTTCCACCCTGTAGAAATTAAACTAGAACATGTTCAAAAAGAGCAGCGAATCATCTTATGATTTCAAAAAATAGCCCTATAGATCTTATTTCATCAAATAAAGCTACATTTGAATCTGAAGGTTACTTAACTGCAGCCTCAACTAAAAGCTCGATTCTTGTTCTTTATTTTACAAACAAATTATAATTGCAAATTATTGCATTTGTTACAAGGTTGAATGAAGTACAAAGGTGAGCCTTACAAATTAATTGGGTTCTGTAACAGTAAATCATAATCTAAAACGATTGTACAGCACCGCCCACATTTTTATAAACCTTGATTTACAACATTAATAATGTATTTATTAATATTAAATAGATTACCTTACTAAGATCATCATTCTCGTGCCCTTATCCCAAATTATTAGGCTACTTAGATGATTTTGAAAAATCATCAGACCACACAAGACGGAAGTTCAATCAGTAGCAACAATTAAAAAATATTTCAAAAACAGATAAGGGATTTTTCTAACAATAATCCTTGTGATTGTAGAGTGTAGGTACGGCCCGCCCACATTTTGTACATAAATCATGGCTTCAAACATTATTCATGTATTTATATTACGTAACTTTAAAATAAGGTGACTATAAAAGCTGCAATATATTTCATTAGTTGTAATCAACTGATCACATAACACAAGGTCACTTGTTTACTAAAGTTATTTATGATTATTAATGTATTATAGATTAGCTAACCTTAAGGCGACATTAAGTGCCAGCGACCTTGAGCGAGTATTCGAGCCATCGCCCGCAAGGGTTCCCGCTTCAACGCGCACCAAGTTTTTTCGAAAAAACAACCCTCCTTGATTTATCAAACACAATACAAATAAAAGTCGTATACTAAAATATGACTCATTAATTGTCTTTTAGATGGTCAAATTTTCATGCAAATACGCCCGATAGTTTTTGCGTGATTATCGTGTTTTTGCCCGCGTTAGACATTACTTTACAAATTAATTACACTATGTTATAAAAATATAATTTCACATTTTCACATATCAAATTATGAAGAAAATTGTCTAGTATAACATATATGTTTTTCAAAGAAATAAGACTACAAGTTTAGACGTGATGTTCAATTTAAAAACGTTAAAAGTCGTAAATCTGCGCCTTAAAACGAGTGGTCCCACAACCTTCAGGTGTACACCTAGTGCAGCCGCTTGGTGTAATATCTGTCACACAATGATGATGACTTAGTGACATAACTTGAGAAATAATATTGCTGTGAATGTTGAGAGCTTCTCCAGTTATTATTTTGGCTAAAATATGTGTGTAGTTGTTTCTCCCGAAAAAGAAACAACTTAATTTTAGTTACAAATTATGTATAATCATCCTGATTAGTAATGAAAAACAAATTGACTTGTAATTTATATGGAATTTAGTCAAAACGGTGTTCAAGTTTCAGTAAAAACCATCTTTAAGTAATTCTTTACCACCACAGATTCTCGTCACTGCATTACCCAGACTGCGATAGAACTCTGAATCGATTCATAATTTATTATAAGTCTATGTGTGCAAAAGGCAGTAATATTTATTTTATACTAACTATATACTACAGATTTGATACAGACGTTTGCGGAGCTGAATCGGAATGAACCTCTGAGTGGGGTCATCGACACGTGGCGACTATCGACTCACCTTGACATAGATCTCGATACTATTCACTATTCCATTCTGGCTGACTCGAGCTTTTTACTGCGGCGTGTTTCGTGCATTCCCGGTTTTTATTTGTTTTGTCTTTTAATTGGAACGAGACAGGTTTATTTTCTGACGTATTTTTTCTTGGAGTTTTATAATTAAAGTTCCGAATATTTTGAATAGGAGAAGAACGATTTCATACCATCTATCTACCTAGATGCTATTAGAATACCAACTTCTTCTTCTTTGTGTGGTATTTCAAATTTTGCTGGTATCAAACTTCATCACTTCCATTTTGATTGCATGTTTCTGAGCACAGAGTGTAGGATAGGAGGTGGAACATAGTTTGCAGCACAGCTCCACACCCATCCACTATTAGTATAGTGGATGGGTGTGGTGGGTGGTCTGAACTGTTATAGACATTGAAGTGTTGTTAGCGAAGCCTTTTGGAATAATGTTCACCTGTTTTTCAGTTATTCACGACTCAATTATTAAAAAAAATTGACATGAAACTATTCTGCATAATCACATTGAAAGCAAATTATATAAACTAATTTTATGTTGGTTAATAAAAGCCTATTCATGTTCATAAACATTAATAACATAAATATATTTTACAAAATTATTTTTTCTATGTTTTACCAATCTTTGGAAATAAAACACTGAATATTTTATTCGCAAAGCTTTTTACAATATACCTAGTTTCAGCAATAGAATGCATTATACCAATGACCATGTTTTTCTACATCCTGACGGAAAAAGTAACAACGGAAGTGAGAACCACTTTCCCTCTTAGTAATAGATCATCTGCTTGTGATACATAACAACGGATATTGTGATAATATCCGGCCTTTCTTGTTTACATTATATGCTAATCTTAAGATCTAGATTGTACTTTATCTCAAGGGAAGAGAGTGCTTTATGGTATGCCTCTACCTATGCAAATGGATCGGTGTACCTGTCGTTCATTGTCGTACTTTTGTCGAAATAAGTGAAGCTTACCAGTTATTGATCTTGCCTTCAGCAGTGACAATAACCATTTATTGAGGATGTAAATATTATATTTTGAGACTTTATTTCAAGTACAGAGTATTTCCAGCAATCACAATTGCTGTTTCGATCGCTCGAATACTGGCACTAGCAAAAAATCGTGGGATAATATAATACAAACGGTATGATTAATTTGTCGCCTGATAAAAATAATAAGTAGGTATCGATGCTTCCGGGGTAAACAAAAGATGACCTGAACATGACCGATTCTGACAATTGCATTGAGGTCAATGTAACGATTTACAACATGTGTACATACGTCCGCGTTTATTTACTCCAATTTATTGTGCTGAGCTTAAAAAAATCAATGACAACACCTGGGGCATATATTTACATGAATAAATAAACAAAGGAGCTTCAAGAGCAGCAATTTAGGTACTATGTTTCTAACACTATAACGACGCAATGAATCAGTCCACTTATCAATATTCCCACGAATTATTATACACTTTCAATGACATAACCACCCAAGGCTACACACCTGTCCTGTCCCTACACGCCCGACTCCCAAGGTTCTCTGTCACCCGCACTGCACCGGGCATAATGCACAATGTACTGCACAAGATTGGAAAGCGCACAGCTGCAGCTGAGGTCAACCGCTCTGAAACTATAGGAAGCTAACTAGATCGGTTGCGCACGTAATAACGGCTTGTATTACAGCCTACTAGCTGTACGCAAGTTTGTGCGTACAAAGTGCTGTTTGTACGTATTTACTAGCTTTTCGTGACGTAGCCTATACGTACAATTCTGAAGTTAGCCATCTTTGTGCTCTCAAAGAACATTTTTTTAGGCAGCATTTTAGTAAATGCGAATGCTATTTCCATTACATTTTCATCTTACGCATTCATTAGTAATTTTTAAAATATGTCTGTAAAAAATGACAAGCCATACGTCCTTAACATAATTATACACACATATTTCGGCAACATCTTTTGTTTACGCTGCACTAAAAGCTTATTGATTTCCCACATAAGCAGGAAGCGATATTTTGGAAAGTGTCGCCGTTAACCAAATGGCGGTTGTATTCAAGGCAAGCGCAATAAGCCTTGTCATTTATTGAAATAAATAGCCCGTGTCATGACATGCCGGAACTGCAGAGTTCATCTTCATTGACCCTTGCGATAACTTCATAATGATAGCTTGACCCTTTATTTTCAGATATATCTTTTTTCCGCTTATAGGTATAGGTAAACTTAATTAATTGATTTAGAAAAAAAATGGAAAAATGGGCTTTTAACCCGAATAGGTTCTTAAAACATGTTTTTGCTGTCTAATGTGAGCCAGCTGGTCTGATTAGTCACAAGAGCTACTCCTGAGCTTGAAATTTTGGATTCAATTCTCAGGTGACAGAAAGTGTTACGGTATTTCCATCAGAAATTTGTCAGTAGCAGTCCGGGGTCTCATTTTGTGCCCGGTTAATGACAATAGGCTCGCCTTCTGCTTGGTACTTAGACATACATAAGTATGTAACTGGATTATAAGTGATTATTTTTTATTGTAGTCTTTATAAAAATGAATTGTTTCATCTTTTCCAGTGGAGGACGCGAGCGGGCGCTACACGTCGATGTTCTACTGGGGCAACAACTACTGGACGGGGTCGGCAGAGCTGTGCGACATCCTCAACGAGCAGCACTCGCCCGACAAGCAGCGCAACAGTAAGTAGTTTCTTTATTTAGAGTGTTGTCTTGTACGTCTAGCAGTGAAGTTATACGTCTTAATAACGTGTCATAATACTCATTCTTAATAAAACTTGATGCTTCACCAAAAATGAAAGGTTCATTATTTTGAAATTTTACGCAGTCTGATTTTAGCTTCTTAGCACGAAGTCTGGTAAACAAGTTGGCACTCACATCTCCAGAAAACACGGTTTAGATTTTGTTAACACTTGAATGTTAACAGAACCTGAACCGTGTTTCACAACGGCACGGTTTTTCATTCAGAGCATTATTATATTATATTAGCAGCTAAGTATTTTCTGTTAGATAAAGAAAGCCTTTGCCCCATGAAGTCATGACCGAGCTAATTATGTTAGTATGTCACAGACGTCATGCTGTAACACAGACATTTCCTCCGGTAGTTCATCAAATAGCTCTCTCGCAACTGCGCCATTGTTAGTAACACGAGTGTCAGTAGGCGCGGAACTCAGTTAAATAGGCTTTGTGTTGGGCCGCCAACTGGTTATCTTTGACGGTATTTATGAGGTTAGCACGCGATACGCACTGAGATAACTGTGGTGGCTGTTAGCTTTGTGTTGCTATTGAGTTATTATAAATAACGATGTCACAATATAATAATGTTTTGAGCTAAAGCTAAAGAGCAGTAGCTCAAAACTTCGGTGACAGCTTTAGACCAGCTGTCATCATTGCACCTTGCTAGGTGTCCTGCCCAACTCCATTTAAGTTCCGTAATGCGGTTTCCAATATCGAAAACCTTTGTCGGTCATCTTTGTTCATTTTGTAGTTAGTCTTCGCTATAATTATGTATGTAGCTGCTGGTTTACATAAATGCTAAACTGTAGTTAGGAATGGTGTCATGACCTCATTTTAATTGATTCAGATAATCCTCCTTACTTAGTGTTCTCAACAGCTGTTCAAAAACAATGCCGTTGTAAATTTCTATAACTTAAATGGTAGATAAGCTAGTAAATAAAAAAAAATTCAGAATGTGCAATGCAATCACAATAATTTAATAATAAAACAAACTAAGCTTGTATTTAGATGAAAACTCAACCTACACAGAAAACCTTAGCAATATTGAAATGTCTTTAATTTAGCAACAAACGCCATGAGCCCACGCGTTAAGCGAATAGTAATTAATTTCGTCAATACTTAGTGTATGTAACAGACTGCAATACTATCCGAATGGCTCCACGGAATATGGCGACACGATCGACTGGTGTCTCGATCCTAATCGATATGCAGTATCGATAATAGACCACAGTGCTTATGTAATCGAGTAATGGTAGAAATTGAAGCTGTGCACCGCAGAAATAATGTGCTTTTTATAGAAATGGAAATATTTTTTGGGTGAATTTGGTGATTATTTTATTATGGGAAAAGTTTATGGAGAAAGTTCGTTTCTCGGTTTGTTATGTAAAAGGAGTCAATTATTGTAAGAAGACAGAAATTGTCCAGCGACACACTATATCCATTATAGAAATTATCTCGATATCTTAAAGTGTCCACCTTCAAATTAACATAATACTAGGTTGGTGATCCAGATTTCCACTCCATTGTCTTAAGGTATCTACAGGAAATACGTACGGTTTTAAAACGTTTTAGCCGTTGTTATTTGCATTAATTGGAATAATATTTTAAATTACCAAATATCCACCATCATTGAAACAGTTCATTGTTTACTAAAACATAGAAAATTTGCTATAGCTCTAACTGAATTAATGGAGTAATATACATGTAGCGCCTACCTCAAGTACCTTATATGGGACAAGGGCAGGAAAAGGATGATACTAAATTAGAAAAAAAATACAATAGGCACCTTCTCCATCCAACTGATCTACCGCAACGTCTTGCTCAAATATAAAATCACGAATTTGTATGTCAGCGAGGCTCCCAGACTAATAAAGCCTCTCCTAAAATTACGTGAACAAGGCAACCAATTATTATGAAACCTTCGCACAAAAACTGCCAAAAACAAGCACTTACAACAATATTACCTCTCAACACTCAACACCCGGCACACTGCTCACTGCACATTGTACTGGGTCAAGGGGTGTTGACTTACGTCACTTTCTACCAACAAGCGCGGCCTCGTCTCCTGCGCCGCCAAACGAGAAACTTCCAAAAACCGATGAAACAAAAGTAGGGCTTCGGTTAACAAATCTGTAATTGTAAATACAATTTTCTGTAATCGTATTCAAGGCAGGTTGATATTGTTGGTAGTAAAGTTCTTGATCATCGAAGCATTATGCTCGGTGAAAGTTCATCATCATCTTTCTGCTCTTGTCCCATTTCACCTGAAGTCGGCACAACACGGCTCACAGTATGCTCGGTTGAACTTGAAACTTCTTTTTATGCCCGTTTCGACTGACTCAAATATATGACAATTACATGTACAATGTTGTTTACGGAGACGTGGGGAGTGCGTGAAGCGGCGCGTGCGACGCCGCGTGCTCCGGCGTGGGTATCGCTACGTTTCCATGCCGCTTCTCCGTGAACAAAGTATTCCAGGAAACTGGCTAGCCGTAACGCTGCGTGCGCTGCCGCCTTGCCGCGTGCGTCGCAGAGATGTCATCGTGGGCGTAAACGTAAATCGCAATTTATTGAGGTCCGCGCCGCAGAGCGAGCCGCGCGATGCACTGCATTATTGAGCCCTTAGTGGTACTGAAAACGTGCTCTAGTGCTCCGCAGCCGGTTACCTACATGACGATGACTCATATAAGCTTAAAGCAATAATCTTGACATCTTAAACGTGGTTTCATTAAAAGTCTGTTAAGTACAGAAGCAAACCTACATTATGTTTTATTATATCAATAATGAAAATCTGAAAGTATATTACGTACGAATTATACAACAGCCTGAACTTTTAGTATCCTATTTCCTTACAAAAATGACAACTTAAACTGTTTATTATGCAATTCTAACGACATTTTTTTAAACAATTGCAATATTGGTGAGATCATCAGGTGCAAGCAAATAATTGATCATTTAGGAAATTAGGAGACATTGGCACATGAATGTTGCGCGCGTTGATGTCTTTTGTATGACGCTGCGGATGCGCAAACTTCATTGCGTAAAATAATTTTCGAATCTAGGTTTTAAGAACGTTGGTATTGAAACTAAATAGATTGATGAATGCAAAGTTCAATGATATTATGGGTTTTCTTAGTTTTGCATAATATATTTAGACTAATTTTGCAATATCCTTTCATACGTAACATCTTTTTACGAAATTATAATATTAATGCTCTTTTAATCTTATTTTATAAAATGTTCTAAATAATCAAACTTTTAAACGATTCGAGACTTTGAACTATCTCTGATTAAGGCCTGCTTGCACCAAACATTACCAAATGCGTTTATCGCAGAAACTGAACGATATTATACATATTTTAATACTAAACGCATTTAGTGAGTCGTGGTATAGTAGCAGGCCTTACTTCAACTGACCTGACACCGATGTTACCAAGATAATCGAAATCAACCGATGATGATCGACTATATTTGCTAATGTTATAGTATAGCTAGTAGCAAACAATGTACTTGTTATCTTTACTCAAAGTGTATCCTTGTATTTCCAGAGACGGCAAGTTCGCAAATCTTCAATGACTGGCGTGAGGACCTGTCAATGGTGGGCTTCGGGCCTCCCTTCGAGACCGCCTTCTACGTCGCCAAGATTACCGTCACCACCAACTTTACTGACATCGTCAAGAATGTAAGTACCCGCTATATTGTTTTGAGCATATCTTTAAGATACTGCTAGTCGGACCCTGTATCCAATAAAATGGTGATTCACATGAGACACTCATATTATTATATTAAGCACTGAAAAACTCTTATATTTTCATGGCTATGAAAATAACTGCACAGCGCACACACGACAAGTCATCCCAATACCATAAGTACATATTTGCCGTTGCCCATCTAAATTGTACTCACAAGTATGAATACTGAGGTTGCTAAAGAACGTTATGTTGCTTGTGGAACCCTTCTTCTATCAAGCTATATTCATCACGACTTTGATCTGGGTATTTATCTATATTGTATCTCATACAGTTGATAATACTGATGTTGTTTCCCTCCAGCAACGCACCCTGCACCTGGGCATGTGCCTGCCCCGCTCGTGCACTCGCGCCGCCGTGTCAGCACTGGTGGCCGGCGCACGCGCACCCCTGCTGCACCACAAGGTTATAGCTGTGCGCTCGCCGCAGCACGGAGGGTACACCTACCTAGGCGACCCCACCTTCCAGGTGCTGCTGTAAGTACCTCAGTTTGTCACCCCTGTACAACTGTATACCAGCTGTTTAGCACCCCTGCTACATCACAATTGCCTTAAAAGAATATCTCGATTTTCGTACTCTTAAAAGAACTAAATTATCAATAGGTAAAATATTAATTTGACGACGCTTTAGCAACAGAACCAAGACAACCTACTTATTATGTATTGAACACTCGTTTTTGTAATATGCACAGTGCGTGCTATTGCACCATAGAGGTCAAGTAGGAAGAGATAACATTACACGTTTATTTGTCTATGGCTAGCGAAAACAATGTTTGCGAAAATTCCTATTTGACTTAACATTTATCATCGATTACCTACTAGCTTTCCTACTTCGCAAGGAATCAATAAATACTTCACAACATCACGACTGTTTTCATTGTAGGGTCAGGCAGAGGTGATCTGTATGGTACACCCACATTAGACCAGTTATTTCTAAGCCGAAATATGTAATAAAGAGCGACCACATTGCCAACAACCGGACACAAATCCCGGGTCTGGGCATTTTCTGATAGAAAAACCCAGGAACACTTTTCCTGAGCTGGGAATCGAACCCAAGAGCTCATGCTCAGCCGTACCGCTTGCGACCACTAGAGCAACTAGTCAGTAAACTAGTAAACTTCGCAACGAATCAGTAACCTATTCATTATTTGTTTATGTCCACTTAAAGTCTGTCACTTCTTAAGAAACGTTAAGAAATAACTCACTGATGTAACCGACGCAATCGCGTTAATAATGTATTAAAGTCGAGCATTCGCCATAAAATTACCATTTGATACATTTCGCAATTAATTGCAAAACTAGCTTCTTGTTGCTACTCCGCCTGAAATTAATTTAAGTATTTTTTGGGATCAATAGAGACCGATCTGCCCTAAATAATGGTAGTAGAAATAAACATAAACAAGACAGACCTACTCGTCTTAGCGAGGCACTATAGTGTTTCAAGATTTTTTCAGGAAAAGATTTGTTTCTGTATTTAATATCAACGGAATCGTACCCTTTTTGAATGAGACTTCGGTCGAAATGTGAGTGGCCTGTTCAGAATTGCCACTGCCTAATCCTTGGCGAAAATACAAGCGTAAAATATTATAATGTTAAGTTTAATTTACTAACTCATTCTGAGCAAAAACTTTGATGATTCATTCGTAATCATTACGCGTTTAACATCAAATTATGAAATGGTTGACATTAAGAAGTTTCCTAAGGCTTGCTTCAGCATGGCGGTTTATTCCACTTTCTACAAGCGTGTTTGTGTGTCAGGCATTCTCGTGATGACGTCACTGAGTTCTAGACTAGCGCCGGGCAGACCTTTGAATGTGGTGCGACTGCCTTGATGTAAGCAACTTAGGTACATAACACTATCTCTTAAGCAATTTTGGGGAATAATCGCCGTTTGACAGTGTGTAATGTTTGTTGATAAAAGTAAACAAACCGCTCATGGTTATTAGTAACCGATTTGTTTTCTTTAGACCTCTTAAAAACTGTCAATGTGGAAATTGTAAAGATCGTCATACTTGATGGTGGATCGCAGTTTGTTATTACCAGACAGAAGAGCGCTACTCTGTCTACTGTATATTAATTTGATACAATCACAGTATCCCACGCATCTTATGACATAGCTCCTGCTTTTTATTGTACCCGAATGATCCTTAGGTACCTTATATGACTCGTACGGGCCACACATGTGTTCCTTCGTAATATATAGTTTTGACATCACTTAACGAGCACAAACCGATCACTAACATCTTATTGTGGGCTTGGTTGCAAAATGCATAATCTCAATTCTAGACCAAAAGTTCCTCGCATTCGTCTACTTAACGAGCTTAACATTCACCTGCATTTAACTGCTGTCAAACTTTAAACTATTATTAAGTGTGTCTTAAGCTAAATTACAGTTGATTGTGCCCGTCAGGTGCGGTTAACAATATATTATTATATTATTATTACACCGGTAGTTATTTCAAACGGTTCTGCATTGGTTAGTTACGTTGCAAAATTCCTGTGCTTTGTGGAGCAGCAACTGAGATATAATATAATGGTTCCATTAACTCTCTGGTTTCTAGAGCAAAATTAAGTATCAAAGTAGATATCTTACGGGATATCAAATACCTGTCTACTACACCTTTCGAGCTTTGTTAATGTTACCTTTTTGTGCGTGATTATCTTGTGCTTTTCTCTAAGCAGTTTCCTCAATTAAAATAGAATAGAATGAAAATGTGTCTTTCCACCGACAGTTAACGTGCAATTTAAACATAGTTGGTTAGCTTGCGATTTATTGTCTTTCCTTATTTCGGGTTAGTTTCTGACGTTTTTCTGTCTATAAAACCAACAAATCTTTATTTCCAGCGCGGTATCCTGCCTGGTATCCATCCTGCTGGTCGCAGCGACGATATACGACGTGAAAATAGGCAACGAAGTGCGCAGACGCAGACAGCGTGCGGCCAACATGGCCGCCAACATCGCCAACAGCGGCAACCGCAGCGATCTGAAGCTCGACCTCAACGGACTTGACGACATCACTGTTGCTAATGGTAAGTGACAGCCTAAAGTAATTGCAGGGCTTGGTCCCTTGTAATAGTCATGATCGCTATTGCTCCGCAAACTGCTCTCGTCTGCAGAGATTGACTTCGACTAGATTAAGTTAATCAGGATAATTCAGCTATTTACTATAAATGCAATTAGGCATGTTCGTTTATTACACCAGAGCCACCGATTTGATAATTTTTATACTGTTTTCCGCGAACGAAGCCAAGTTTTGCATGCATACGTTTAACGATAACCATGTTCTAGACTTAATTCTGTCTCTGTCATTTTCAAATAATTGACACAAACAGAACTATGTTTCAATTACGTTTAGCACTAAAGGCATTTTGTGAGATTTGGTGCAAGCGTAATAATAGTGAAGCGTTGGTGTTTAGTGGACTGCCATTTGTAACTTCTCCTGTAGATTAGAAGTCTTTCTCTTGTAGATTATCTGCCTAATTAAGTAATACTATAGCATTTTGCTTACAACTGCTTATTGCACAGGCAAATCGATGTACAACGTGAACAACAACCTGGCTATGAGCAGCAACACCTCGGAGGAGCGTCTCACGGCCGAGACCATCTCCGTTGACGAACTCAAACTCAGTAAGTTATAACCATGTCTAGGCAATCCGCTAAGCGGGACGTTCCGGAACTAGCAGCACAGGTAGTATTTCTATTTCTTTTTGGCATGTATTGCAGCCTCAAATAATACCCATATTGATTTAACTTTCTCACTCTAAAGTAGTAGCTAATCCTCTTTCTGTGATCCTCAAATAATTTTTATTGTGGTGTTCTTAAATTAATAAATTGCCACAACAACTGCAACTTAGATTTGCACTGAGCGCTTACTGGCTCGCGCGTTATATGTTATATTAAATGTGTCTCGATTTTTGTTTATTATTCATTAATTTTCTGCTTTTCTCATTATAACTCACAAAATAGGCACCTTCCATATGGCTAACACGAGTATCCACGTAAATAGGTTAGTAACATGTAGTAAACTATTTCCAATCGTAACCTGTAGTATCTGTACCCTTAATTTACGCATGGTTACTGTTTGAAATTTAAAATCTTTGAGATTGGATCTACAGGATCAACCTCTGATGCATGCTTAAAGTACCTAAATGCTTTCTTTGTGTGTTAATAAACGCCAATGCCTACAACTTTACAATAAGCTACGTTTCACATACTCAAACTAACTTACTATCTTATTCTTGCAGGCGTGTGGTCAGAGCTGCTGCTCTCGTTCTCCATGAAGGCGAACATCCTGCAGATCTTCGACCAGTCCGTGGGAGCCGACACCGTGCCGGTGGTGCACGGCCTCAGGTCCTTCTCTATGATCTGGGTTATATTTGGACACACTTGCATCGTTGTCTTCAAGGTAAGCTTCTATTAGTAGATGCACACACTCGGTTAAATTTTTACACAACTGACTGAACTGTCTTCCTCGTCTTCGTCGAGTACAAACACTCGACTCAAATCGATTATACTCTTTCTGTTGAGTTCCACACACACCATTCGACTTCTTGACTTACTAAACCCATGCACTCGTCTAAACAACATGACTCAGCTATTACACTTTCTTCAACTCCTCCATTTCACTAAACTCTGTACTACGACTCAACACTTTTTCACTCTACTACTAAACGTCTAGCTTAAATCTTACTTATAATGTCGTTAACCGTGACGCAATACATTCCAGTACGCCGACAACACAGCCCTGCGAGCAATCCTGGAGAAGAGCTTCTGGTTCCAGCTTATCATCAGCGCCGTGTACAGCGTCGATACGTTCTTCTGTCTTGGGTATGAGTAATTACTGTCATTAGTCAATAGGGCTTAACTGATCGATTTGACTCAACAAGTGTCTTCCACAAACCCACACTGGGCACACGTGGCAGAATACAGCCTACTCTCTGTCACAGAGACGAGTCCAGTGTCCCCAGCAAGTAGCTGTAAGCTGAATATAAGCTTAAGCGCCAGTTTCATCTTCGATTTGAGCAATCATTTTCCTATTGGTTTTCCACAACAGAATTTTCTGTAAACTGACACAAGTACTCTTTTGACAAAACCATTATTGTTGTTAACTTGCAGGCTTTAATGCACATTTTACTAACAATGTTTGAATTCCACAAACTCCAACTATCAGTGCGCAATTATTTGCGTACTCCTGTGTTAGTGAATATTGAATCCGTTAAATCTGATGCTCTTGGGATTATTCCACCGCGGACTCAACTTATAGGCTGTTCACTGTTGTAACATCCGTGTCATGTGGTTTCCCCAGTGGCATGCTGGTGACGTTCCTGTACTTCCGCACGAAGTCGAAGGGCAAGCTCGACCTGCTAGTGGAGGGCCGTCGGAAGATCACCTCTGGAGTGCTGCAGTTCCTCGGACTTATCGGATACAGATTCGCTAGGTTAGTCATTACTGTCTACTATTCTACATTCTATTCTGCATTCATTCTATTCTACTGTAACGTTTTGAAAGAAAATAAATATGAGTGAAATGGACGCTACATTGACAATCAGATATTCATGAGCAAGGTTCTTTGAAAATGGCAACTGGATCATTGGGCGGCTTAAGTTTCAAGACTACATGAAATCAAGGATTTGTTAGTTAATGAGAAAAAAACCTCGACTAAGCTTTGGTACAAAAGGCACTCCAAACCGTAATGTATGGCGCAGTGAAATCAAAACATCTAGACTACACTGTGAAGTGATAGATGTTGCAGCCAATTGTACAACATTATTTTTAGTATATACGAAACCTGAATATGGTTTATTCAGAATACGTAACTGAATCGATTCCAATAATTTTTAAACCATGTTAGATTTTTTCCCAAAAATATTTAAAAAAGTTAAAAGTGGGATACCGAGCGACTTTGAATACCTATCGCAATAATTTAGGTACCTATTGCCAAATTATTATTATCAATGAGCTCAAGACGACGCTGGAGGCGCGCACTGCTTGGTGACCGCGTTTTTGTGCGGACAACTAGGTAACAGAACAAGCTTATAACTTTGTGATTTTTCATGATACAGTTTTGAAATTTTGTACATAGATTCTTTACATAAAAATACTAGACACGTGTATCAGGTTTCGCATATACTAAAACTAATGTTGTATATTCATTTGATTCCAGACTCACAGCACCGTACCTGTTCATCCTGGGCGTGGTAGAGGTGACGATGAAGTGGTTCGAGCACAACGCGGTGTTCGAGCCGCCCGCGAACGACTACGACACCTGCCCCAAGTACTGGTGGAGGAACTTGCTCTACATCAACACCCTCTTCCCCGTTGAGCAGATGGTGAGCTTATTGATTATTTTATTTTGATGTGCCTTGCATTACTTGACCCCTCGCTCCCTCTTCATCTTTGTAGAGTTCAGTTAGAAAACTGGCTACCTATTGCGCACTGCCCTTAAACTTCAACGAATCTACCTAGAGACCGACGGGTTCGAAGACAGTGAAATCAATATATTTTAGCCTTATGAATTGAACTTTTCAGCAGGAATGTGGTACTTGTCACAACAAACTTGATTAATGTATTTGTTCTGTCTTTCAGTGCATGTTATGGAGTTGGTACCTGTCGGATGACACTCAGTTCTACGCGGTCAGCGCTATCCTACTGATTCTTGCTACTAGGTAAGTTTACAAATTCCTTCATTTTGGTTTGAACGAACTTGACCCTTAAGTATTCGCTCACCAAAATGCAAAACCATCATCATCATCTGCCTAACCTTTTTCGACTACGTTGGGTACAGCTTCTAGTCTAGCTACATGCAGCTGAATACCAGTATTTTACATAAAGTGACTATAGTACCTATCTGGCCTGCTGAACCCAATAACTGCAAAATGCATGAAGCAAAACCATCTTATACATCAAAAACCCGACTTCCGAATGTCTTATTAACACTTTTCTATCTCCAGCCACTTTAAGCTGTCAGCCTCCGTAACGGGCGTACTGTTCATCTCGTCTCTGTTCACGACGGGCTACGTCTCCTGGAGCAACGACCACATCCCCAACAGCGAGGACCCCTTCACGCAGTTCGACAAGGTTTACGAGAAGCCCTGGACCCGGTTGGGACCCTACCTCGTCGGCATGTTGACGGGGTGGATACTGTTCAAGACTAACTTGAAGATTAGGATGACCAGGGTGAGTAGTTACTTGATCCAATTGATTTGTTTCTTTTGGAAGTGATGCTAAGTACTTATTTGGCGGAGATAGTTTTTAGTTTGAAGCATTTTTAAAGATACTCTAAGACGAGCTGATTTTGTTAATATCGTGCGTTAACCTTAACCGCTATGGATGTATTTGTGGATTCTCTAGATTTTCATGAAATCAACATCCTGTCTAGTGAAGGACAACTGCCCGATTTGAAACACCAGCCAGCTCAAGCAATGGTAGGAATGGAAAGATAGCTCTTTATTGCAGTTTGGTAGGCCATAAACTAATTCCCTTTTGGAAGTTTAGGGTTTTCTTCTAGGTACCAAGTAAACCAGCCACTCCAGCCAATAACTTACAAACCCATCATCAGCATCATCTTAATCAAAATCAGAAATCATTTATTTGCAATACGTCTTTTTTTTCATTCTCCCCTCTCAGTCTTCACTCTAATCCTTTTTCTTTTTCCCCAGGTCTGGGCATCAGTGGGCTGGGCAGTGTGCACGGGCACACTACTGTTCCTGATCTTCGGGCTGTACAAGACAGAGCTTGGCGTGCTCTCAGCCGCTGTGTACAGCGCGCTGTCGCACTCGATGTGGGCCGGCTGCATAGGCTGGATTATTATCGCCTGTTCTACGGGACATGGAGGTAAGACACTAGCTCAAATAATCGAGAATCCCAGTTCTGGAGATTTATTTAAATTCGGAAATTCATCAAAAAATATCGAAGAGACTTCCTTCGTATGCTCGGATCATTACTAACACTGACTTTATCAATACCCTGACAGATTCCAAAAGGTAATTTTTTTAGATATAAATGGCAAGACTGGCTGTTTCTTACGTGTGGTATTCCAATTACCTATGTTTAATTATGACGAAATACTGCATTCATAAAAATGTGATTCTCTCCCAGGCTGGGTGAGCCCCCTGCTATCAGCGCCGATACTGTACCCGTTCTCCCGCGTGACGTACTGCGCCTACCTGGTGCACCCGGTGGTGCTGCGCTATGTGGCCATGCACCTCACGCACCCAATCCACATGGGCGAGCTGTTCGTGGTGAGTACATCTACAGCAACAGGTAGACAGTCAATTATCAACTGCTTCAAAGTCTGGACCTGGCAGTGACAGTAAATCCTGCAGATATTTGATGATCGCAGGTTTATCAACCAAGGTACATTTGCTGCTAAGACATAAGCTTCGAAGGAATTCCTTAGTAGATGCTTGGTGACTATCAGATTGTATTGTATTTAACAGATAATCTTGCAGCATCAAAAATTGGCCGGTAATCCTACCTGCATGAAAAGATCAGAAAGTGTGCTCTTACCCAAAAACATAAACGACTTTCATATTTGTGACATTACCATTTCTAATCTCCGAGAACAGCAAAATATTTTTAAACATTTCTTCTCTTCCTCAGTTCATCCTGTTCCTGGGTCTGACATTGATATCGTACGCTTTGGCGTTCGTGATATCTGTGGCGTTTGAGGCGCCCATAGTCACCATGCTGAAGATCGTCTCGCCGCAGCGGAAGCCGCACAGAGTGTGAACCAACCCTAACATAAGATACAGAGACTTTAACTGCCTTAGCCAATGTTTCACTACCCCCAGATAAGATCCTGTTAAGTTACCTGACAGAAATTTTCAAAGAAGTAATGTTTATTTTTAATTTGGTCTGAATCCATTTTGTCCTTTGTCTGATGGATAATTGGTATCCGGAGGTGGTGAAACAGGGCCTCAGTTCACTACTGACCTACTAAAGGCGGATGGAATTAATAAGCTAAATTACTTTGCGCAGGTTTAATTGGCCTAAAATGTTTATATGCATTCCGAACCTGCGCAAGAGTCGTTATAAAATGTTGTACAATCTTAATTGTCGTTGTAGGACGACGCTTCGCTACCTGATAGTAAGTGCGAATGTGATGTTAGTAATCTTGTTGCCCGGTTCCTACTTACTAAAACGGATCGTATAGGTTACTGATCCCGAAAGGGTCAGGCAGAGGTATAACGCATAGTACACCCACATTTCGCCAGTTATATTTTAAAAAAAAGAAAATATTCTAGAGACTGACTACAAAATGTTAAAATTTTAAAAATATATTTTACTTTGAAAAATACACTCTAATAGTGATAAAGTACAAGAGTGTCACTCGTTTAACTGATATAACAATCTTATCTGGTCGTTAATTTACTAGGAATCGGGCATTAGTGTATAAAATAAGTTACATTCCATTGTATATTTACGTAGATATGTCTTGTAATGATTTCGCCTCGAGGGGAGGCAGTCTGACTGAACACTGTTGTGTAGTGTGTTGATTGTATTTACTGAGAATTGGTTATGAAAGATTATGTGTAGTTCTTGTGTAATTCAGAATTTATTCATCATGACAATTGAACCCAGAGTTAAGTTAAATAAAAACCGCATGACCATTTTGGGCAACACCGATGTAAAAGAACATAAATCAATTTCTAGGGTGATTCCCACTCTCTTTCTTTTATGGTCATAGAGGCGTATGATCAATATCTGAAAGCAATTTCTAATGGGGCTATTTCTAGGTGCAAGATTGGATTGTGTTTTGCATAAATTTATCCATACATGGAAATAGATGGCTTATATTTAAAAGGACCTATAGTTTTTTTCCCGAGAGCAACCGAGTGCAAATGAAGTCGTTGAAATAAAAATCAAAACTGGTTAAATCCTATTTATTCTTCTTACAAAAACTAGTAACAAGACAAATACTCTGCTTAAATGAAATGTTATTCATAAGCTCTGGTTCACATAGTGTTAAGGTATAATGCTTGTAAAGGCTGGCAACTATGTACATAACCATGAACATAGTTGCTACCGTCTCTAGAAGCGTCGTGTGGACTGGCTCTAACTTGGCTTTAAATAGCTTGAGGTTCTTGTCTGACCTCCTGTTCGCTTTGCTTTTTGATAGATTGAGTAGTAGATAGTCGAGCTGCAACAATAATCCTGGCATTGGCTTCAAACGCCAGGGTCATGCCATTACATGCGAGTATTTCTTATATTCTCAATCTACAGAAACTTTGCTAGCCAGTACATTTTCTACCCTAATCCTCATTCTCTTTAATAAATAATGTCTTGTGAATAAACATAATTAATGTTATATTACGATAAATATGTACATTTACCTATGTACCTAATAATGTAAATAGGCTGTAAATATAAATAGTTGTAAGTTTTTTTACCGAATATTATAAATAAATAAATATAATTTTGATTACAAAATAAGTTAATTGTTTTATTGCTGTTATGAAGCGCAGTCGGACAGTCTTCGGAGGAGGCTGCAACATGGCATCTCTACTAGCAGAGAAAGTACCATCGCTGCTATTAAAGTTACCAGCGTTGTTCCCGCAAAGTACAGCCACTGGGGAAGAATGAAGCTAATTATTTGCTTATCAGTTGTAGTAACATAATGAAAAATAAACCATAATATGAAAAAGAAGAAGGTAAACCCAGTTTCGAATTTAGAATTTGATGTCGAGAACTTGTTAAACTCTACTGTAGCATTATTTGAGGTGATTTCTTTAATGCAGCCTGCGATGGAACCACCTTAAGTAATGCTAAAGTAGACTTTCACAAAACTAAACTTAAAATTCTCAAATCAGAAACCAGCTGTAATACACGGCCGTGGATTTGTCATTGCTACCTAAAATTGAAAAACTTAATAAAATAAAACCCAACAAGGTTCAGTTACAGAGGATAGAATACTCACAACACACAAAGTGGTTGAGCGCACAGACAGCAACATGGTCCGTGATACTGCAGCATGTAGCAACAATATGCCATAACTCAGACGGCTCAGTGCAGCTATTGATAAGCGGAGGACAATAATAATAGAATACTCACAATACACAAAGTAGTTGAGCACAATGCTGAGCCCACAGACAGCAACATCGTCCTCGCAACCGCAGCATGTAGCAACAACATACCGTAACTCAACCGACTCAATGCTGCTATTGATGAGCGGGCTAGTATGCGGCGGAACACACCTGATAAAGAAAGCAATATTTGTTTATCACGACATGACAAGAAGATTTAGAAATGAAACTAGATGTCTTAATGCAATGAAACACAATCCAAGAACAATTAATAAACAACAAAAAATTAACTTTCTCCTCTACTACTCCAAGGTCCATCAGTTCTACATTGTTTATCAAGATCTTACCGAGACAAAGTGAAAGACATCTCCCAAGCAGTAAACACTCAAACAAATTGAAAGCATTGTAAAAAATTACAAACTCTTACCGGCCATATTAGTAGTGCCCATCAAGACTGGCCACAATAGAGCTACAGGCCAGGTGAGGTGGAGCCACGCG
Organism: Noctua fimbriata; assembly: GCA_905163415.1. Lineage (NCBI taxonomy): Eukaryota > Metazoa > Arthropoda > Insecta > Lepidoptera > Noctuidae > Noctua > Noctua fimbriata. The sequence goes on from LR990922.1 coordinate 1,110,059, forward strand.
GCCAGCCACGGTAGCCCCACCATCGGCACGGCCGACGACGTCAACATGAACGATAGGGACGCTATCCAGAGAAGAACCGATGTTACCTGGAAATAATTTATTTTAATGAAGGCGTTTGACACTGTGGTATGATATTATATGGCAAAACATAACCAATAGACTAAATAAGACCGATAGCTATGGATAGATATGAAACAAATCTAAGTTAACATGTGTTTAACTATTACAATTGTTAAGTCAACAAATAGCAATTACTACAATAATTGCAGGAGTTCCACGAGGAGGTCTTTTAAAACTACTTTTATTCGAATAGTTGGATCTTAGTAAATCATGTGCATTTCTCTTATTTTTTTAAACCTATTTTGGTTTACCTTTGAAACCTTCATTTTCCCATTCATCACGTGGATCAGCCAGCCTGTGAATACGCCCATGAAGTACGGAGAGACGCGCGCCCACGGGCGCTCGATGATAACGGAGTATGCTCCAAATGAGTTCGAAAATCTAAATAATGCCAACAAAAAAATAAAAAGCCTCATACTTGGATATGAGCTACAGTTATTTCATGTTAAGAATAATATGCTTTCAGCTTCATTCTTCTCAAATAATATGTTTAACACGCCGTTCATGGAGCGAAAATAACTGTGTCAAAATTAAACACAAGTCAAGTGGTCTAATTGGCTGTTAATAGTTCAGTCAACCAATCACAACAGTTGACGAGCTCTTGACAATTTTTCGGAAACGAATTTTTATGTTGATTTTCGTTTTAGAAACCAAACGTAGATAAAGAAATATACTGTAAAAACAAAATACAACTTAAACTCACAACTTCCCATAGTCAATGTAAGCAGCGCTCGCATCAGCAATAGTAGCCGATAACATGACAACCACCATGAAGACGGTGGCAGCACGCGTGCGCATGCTCGAGGACGCGCTCGACGCGCACAGCAGCGCGCCCAGCATGTGCAGCTGCGTCTCCGTCGACAGGTACCACGAGATTTGCATGCACTAGTGAGGAACATATATGTGAGGAACATAAATGACGTCTTGCCTATATTTTTTGAAACGGTTTGCAGAGGTGAACCTTGTGCGGAATATGGGTACTGTACTGCACCCACATTTCGCCAGTTATGTTACGTTCCAGGTCGGGCAAAGTGTTATTGGGTTTTACCATCAGGAATTTCTCAGTAGCAGCCACGGAGTCTGGAATTGTGCCCAGTTGATGGGAATAGATTACAAGCGTGACAATTTTACGAATGTATTCCTCTCGCCGAATATTTTTCAGTCCCATACAGGGGGATCCGAATAGAGACTAAGAAGTTAGCATTTTATTTCTTAGCCTGCTCTTTCCCACTCCTGGACAAAGGTCTTCCTCCACTCCTTCCACTTCTCACGAACCCGCTCGTCCCCCTTCCAGTTCTGCGGAGCCTGTCTAGTTCGTCCCGCCATCTCCTTCGTGGCCTGTCGCGACCCCGCCTCACTGTGTCAGGGCACCGGTTTCCTGCTATTTTGGCCTACAGTTTTTTCGGCGTACGGCAGACATGTACTGCCCAGTCCCATTTGAGTTGGGCAGCCTTTTGAGCTACGTCAGTTATTTTTGTTTATTTGCAGTTAGCATTAACAGGCACAAATTCAGAGCCCGGACAGCTAGTAAGAAATCAATGATGAAAATCGTTGTCATTTAGATCAACGAAGCAAAAAAAAGGTAATAAGTATGGTATACATACAAAGAGCTGTGAGCGAGTAACCTATACTTGAATCGCTAGCGCACATAATCTTGCCTCAAAAAGATTGAGCGTTTTTTTAATGTAATAATTTTATGAATCCATGTGAAAATAAATAGTTAGAATTGTTTTTTTTTGCTTCATGAATTTATTAAAACTTTAACAAAGTTAACACTTGACTGAACACCTATAATCAAGTAAGTCATACCTGTTCCTCATCAGGATAAACAGTAGTAATGTAGAGGAGATTCCTCCACCCGTGCGCGCGACAGTTGTGTTCGTCCCCATCAGGAAGCGTCAGTGTGGCGGTCTTGAAGGCAGACTGTGCTAATACCGCTGATAGGAGTACTGCGTACGCGTAGGATGGCAGCAACCTGGTGAAACATAATATTATGAGCAAGTAAATGGGCAACCCGCAACCGACCTCTGCTCGGGTCAAAACAGAGAAAACGAATATTCCCAGATATGAGACCTAGCTAAATCTATGTTTCGCCCCGTAAACCCCTATATTGCAACTTTCATCGAAATCGTTAGGCCCATGATTACTAGTATATAAATATTGCTCAATTAATAGTATAGGAGATAGGACAGGCTTTAGTAAAAGTAGGTACTATTAAGTCCCAAAACTGGTCTAGCTAGCTTTCATGCGGCGTTTTAATGGACAGACCATTAAGCAATTAAAAACAAAGAATTCTAAAATCATGTATTTATTTTCAATCTAAATCCAATCACCAAAAAAAGTAAAAGATCTAGACATCTTTAAAAGTAATTGCCACCTTTCAGACTTAACAAGACAAACTAGATATAGCTGCCTGGCTTTAAATAATTGTAAACGACTAGCTACGAACCTGATGACCCTGTTGGTGACAAAGCAGACGAACTGCAGCACCTGCCCGCAGGCGCCCTGGAAGCCCACCAGCTCCTTCACGCTGTACTGGCTCTTCAGGAAGAAGAAGTGGTGCGTACTGAAGAGACCGCTGGAAGATGATCTTTGGAATTAGTTCAACAAAAAGAAGATAAAAATTCAGGTAAAGTATTTTCAGGGTTATACAAAAGTTGAGATGTCATAAGTGGCTTAAAATATTACGTCCACCAGATAGTTTAAATATAGTCGTAGTGTTAGTTGTCATTGAGTCTCAAATTAGGTAGAGAGTTAGTCTGTTTCTAGTGGATCGAAGGATTTTAATCACTGTTTATTACTAGTAGTAAAAATTAAAGGTATTAAAAAGAAAGGAAGCACGTTAGATGTTGGAATTTCTGCATTTAATCTAAGCTAATTGAGTATTACACCGGGTGGAAGGGACACTGGCGCGAAAACGGTTACCACGTATTGAGTATATCACTCTGAGCCATAGAAATTTTTCATCGGTTATTAAAAAAAAAATCTGCTGTTTCCTACTAAAGTGCAATACCTACTCGGTCAAAATGTATGGTACAGCTGATTATTTTTTTAATAATCTCAGCTCTCTTAGAATGATGTACAGAATACGTGGTAACAGTTTTCGCTTTGGTATTCCTTCCACCCCGTATATTAGTCCTGCTTAAAAGATTTATTGTGAAATATAGGAATTGAAACCAAGCGTACCAAGTAAGCAAAAATAGAGCTAGTTACCTCACGTAAAACAATGTATCGAAAGCTATTGTTCCCGTGGCGATTATTAAATAAACATCGTTCTGTGCATTTATATCACCAGCGAAATCTGCAAATAAAACACTACATTAATTCCCAAAGTTCTCGAGTAGGTTGCACATAATATAGTTGTAAGCATGGTTAAAGAGAAACGTGATCATTTTACCTGAGATATACTCGACTATAACTGCGACATGCACGAACATTATCCAGAAAGTCGCTAAAACTCTCATGACATGAATCAGCGACAGATCCTTGTTCGCCGTGTTTGTGTTGAAGATTCTCTTCCAGCAGTATGCCAGAGAGAAGCAGAGCAGTAGTCGGCAGAAGATGTTCTTCTTCTTACTCTCTGTGCTCAGACTCGCGAACGAGTTATACTTCTGTCGAGGGCACGGCGGCAGGTTGTCAAACTGGCGCGGGTTGCTGCACTGCTTCCTGTACTTACCGCATCGCTTGCAGTTGCTCACTGTCTTATCCGCACAATTCACGTCCAGCGTAACCGTGGGAGATTTACACTTCACCAGACTCTCCACTGCCATGTAGTACGAGCTCGCGTGTTCGACGCCCAACGCCTCCGTCTCAGTCTTCGTTTCATTCTCTTGCTTCAATTCCCTGCCTCCTTTTCTATTTGGATCTGTATTGTACTTTTCCAGATCGAATGTCATTGATTTACTGCCATAAGGTAGACATTTCATCAGATCTAAGTCTATGATCGTAGCGACTATCACTAAAGCTACGAGGACTGTTGTGACGCATATCAGCAGCAGCCCGGCCATGTCAGCCGTGATGTCGTAGTTCCTCTGCACGCGCCTGACACTGGTGATCCTCGCGACACGGGACGACGTCTTGTTCGTTTTCAAGTTGTCGTTGATCATGATGGAGAAGTTGATAACCGATCTGATGTCGCGAGGTGAGCAGGAATACGGCATACAGAGTCCTAAAGTTATGGCGGTGGACTGAAAAGGACAAAAAATATTAAATCTATTCTATCTATTAAATGAGTATGTATGAAGGTTTTAAGTGCCTTACCTTTATCATATTGGACTTTGTGATGTTGAGTGTGACCCCCAGGGTGTTGTAGGCGACCCGGTATGGCGGCCAGCTGTCGGCAACGTTTTGTGGACCGTCGTCGTACTGCACCATCCATCGCCACTCGTGGGTATCTATTTAATTCTCACAATTAGTTGATGTAATACTGCTTCGTTAATGTTAAACTTAATGATTTTGTTGATATTAACGTACCATCGTCAAAGTATTTCGTCCTTGTTACCGGGCTGGTGTCATCCTCGAAATCTTCTATTATTGCGCTTTTATTCGTAGCCATTGACTGTTCATCCTGACAACGAAGTAACATGCAGATATAGATAAAATGAAAGTTATTGCCGACAAAATTAGGTACATCATTATTAAGTTTGTTCCTACCAACTCCAGACATTGTTCTTTGGATCCCAACCAAAATCGATTTCCCATGAAAAGTCCAGATCCATAGCGCCCTGATGCGTCGAGAGCTGAAAGCATATTTATTTGTTAACAAAAAGAACCGAAGAGCGATAGGTGCAGGTGATTATGTTTCTAAAGCCAAGTCAGAGGGCCATCCCATGGTGGGCGGCATAAAAACTCTACACTAGGTTAGGCACTAACCACACGATAAAGAAAGAAGATGCGATAATTTGCGAGAATGGATGTATAGATGTTTGTCAGTTTGTTACTCTTTCAAGCTAAAACTACGAACGGATTTGTATGAAATTGGGCACACAGATAGTTAATAATTTGGGTTATACATAGGATACTTTTTATCCCAGCAGTAAGATCCCGTCGGCCAATTACCGAACTCCACGCGGACGAAACTGCGGGCATAAGCTAGTTTCTTTAATAAATTGATAATCGATCATGGCGAATGGATGGTCGAAATATCGGGAGCACACAATAATTGAAAATGACGGAAGACAACCCGTAAGTGACACTGTAATTTCAGGTATCAATCATGTACTAGTCTCGCTACAAACGGAGGAAGTTAGATAAGATGGAAATGTTTTGTAACTTGTAAAATTAAAATAAGAAAATCCATCAAATCGCTGAATAACAATTGCTATGTCATCGCTGTGCTACGATAACAACTTTAATATCTGAACTTCGCATTGCTTCGTCACAGCTTCGGAGCATCCGCCAACGCTGTTCAATCCATCCGATCGAGATAGATACTGATAATATCAGTTCATAACCAAATATCTGCCCAGCAACGTCACACACGTAATTTCACCTCATGAGTTTTTCCAGCGCGAAATAACTCTCACTGAAGTCATGCTGTGTGGTCTCACGTCATCTCGGACTGTGCGTTATAATAATTAACTGTGTCTAACTGCGTCTTCATGTACCTACTGACGAACAAGCTATTTGGTATACCTACAGGCAAAGATACCATTCATCTCTCCACTACAGTGGCGAAATTTATTTTTAGTGTGAAGTGACTTGTTAACTCTACGGTAAAAAAGAGGAATTCTTAAAGTGGCACCGGTGACTGAAAAGTTTTCTGGAAATCGGTTGCCATGTTATACGGAGAAATGAGGAGAAGGTCGTGAGGAAACCTTCGAGTACGAATGTGGATAGCTCTAAGATTAGGGGAAGACAAAAGAAACGATGGATGGGCTGTATGGATTGGTGGAAGATGATATGGCTACAAAGTGGGATGACAACTAATAAAGTATGAAAGAACACATGGTGCGCCGGCCTCAAATAAATTGGGGTAAGGATGGAAGAATGACAATGGTAAACTTATGAGTGTGATATAAATCAATTACTAGGTACCTACTCAACACACTTTCAACATTATTTAAAGTTTTGCACGCTACATAGATAGCGTATACTTACTAGCCGAGTAGAGTAACTAGTGGGTATCTGCTACACCAAACAGCTCGTTCGACTGTACTATGTTGTGTTGACACCGCGCGTGTAAGCGGCGTCGATTGCGTGCATAGTTTTCTTTTGTTTTGGCTAATAATGCGCATAATTTTTGGTTCAATGCCTAGCCGGGATAGACAGGTTTCGTTATACACCGTATGACGAACAGTGGTGGCTCTTTGCACTGAGTCATGTAAGCGGAAACATGTACCTATATAAAGATAAATGGTAGGTAGCATCAATACATATTAAGGTAGCTTAACACCAAGAATTGCCAAAATTAAATTAGGGACAGAGGGATATAGACTGATGGCGTCAAGGGCCAAAAATTCCGGTAAGCTCGCTACCCTCAATGTGTTTGCCCTGGATGTGAGGGAGACACTAGATGCCAGACAGGAGGTATAGGACTTTCGTCTAGCAGTTGGTGATTCCAAATTGATCAATCTATAACCAAACAGTGATGTGAACAATGTTACATAGGTAGAGTAGATTGTAGTAAACTGCTGACAGGCACCTATCGATTATACAACAACCAGTACATTATACATACACACAGTTCACAAAGTACTATCAGTTACATCTCATTCAACAATCAGTAGTGATTACTTTTGTTTAAGTTACCCCACCGATTTGTTTATTTACCTACTTCATAATACGAACATATTCTGTTCCTCTAGTCAACAAATGATGTAATATATGCGTCTATTTCCAAATCACAAAAATAGAACACCCAAAACAAACTATTGTTTATGTAAAAACAAACAGCTCGTTATTACTCATTATTGTTAAATATTGTCGTCTACATTTACGAAACGTCCACTAATCATAATCGATTGCAGTAATAATCTATATACATATAATAAAATCGTAGACTTTCCGTGTCTGTACATTACAGATTTTTGCAAAAAAATCACTGTAAAGTGCGAGAAATAAGTAATAGAAAGTAAAAATATCTTTTTTTAAATTTTTGTCTGTTTGTCGGTTTGTCGGTTTGTCGGTTTGTCGGTTTGTCGGTTTGTCTGTTCGTTTGTGCGCGCATCACGTAAAAACCCCTCATTGTATTCAAAATCTAAATATTACAAAATAAGAAGCAATGTTGTGGGTATTATTTAGCGTTTATTTCATCAAAATCGACCAACAGACGCAAAAGATATTAACTTTTAAAATTTTGTTAGTAACCTCATACGCGATTTCTATGATAAAAATAATTTACGTAAATAGGTTTTAGTCGTAGTGTAGTCACTCAGAATGGCTGAAAACTAATTTTGTTTTATTTTTCCTTTTGACTTTACTCTTTGCACGGAAGTAATAAGTACTACGTACGCACGCGACGGCCAGTCAAGCTTTACATAACCAGTTTATGCGGATCTCTCACTGTATAGGAAATCTATACAAAGCGAGGTCAATTTATTCTGGAATTTTACAGCTTCATGTGTCGCCGTGTGTACAACTGCAATTCTTGCTTGCATTAAAAAATTGCCACCAAAAGAGAGGTTAACGCTAATTTAGTCTCTTTCTAATAAGGTGACCATTCATTTTATGTAAAAAGTAGGACATGATGGAAAGGCTGAGAATATAACATTATTAAATTAAATTATAAAAATATTTTCAATTTTCGTTTCGGAGGCAATTAAATAATAATAAAAAATAGTAATACGAGAAAGCTATTATTATACATATATTAGGCAATTACAGCAACTCAACCTGAAGTTTATTTAAATAATAAAATTACTATTATTTGGATTTTACTATATTTAATGGTGACCAGTGAAATGATGTATTAAATAAGATTAGTTCTTAGATAATAGGTAGATAAACAATATCCCACAAAATAAAAACTTTATAGGGACAATACCAAAATAAGACAATGACGTTGTCAAATTCAACCAGACCACCTTTTTCCAATGTTGCCCGCACACAAACTAAATAAAATAGTTTCGTTTGAATATTAAAACAGGACTTTCAGGATTTCGTATTTTTATATGTGCCTACCGAAATAAGTCAAGGCTACCCCTTATTAAAAGTAACGGAACTGATCTTTTTTTCAAACCAAACGAAATCAAAACGGAATTAGAGTATCATATCATCTTTTTGTCCCTACTACAGAGTTGTAAGGTATACTCATTTATTTTCTTATTAAAATATGTATTAAAAGAACAGATAGGTAATTTTATTACAAACACGATGGCATAACGTTCGGTTGTCTAAGTAAAATCGGTCAAGCCCCAGGGTTGTCGCAATTTTAAATAGTCTTCACTTAATGATATCAGGCAACCCATTTGTTATGCTTTTTTCATGTATATTAAACATATTTTTGGCTCAGGAAACATAGGATTTTTTTTGATACTAGACAGGCTTATTTATAATGGTAGGTACACCAGAGTGAAGAGGAGTTATATCCGTAAGAGCAATTGTTTCACTCGCGGCATATCTTTAACGTTTAAATGCCCATGATTGCACTTGCATTTGAACTTCGGAGCAAAATATTAATAAAAGTCAGTAGTAACATAAATATAGTGAATAGTCAAATAGCTTGCTTTCAACACTATTTGTTACATCGATCTGCGTAATACTTGCGTCTACTCTTCAACTTTTTTTTTTTGCCCGTTCATCAGAGTCCTTGGAAAAGTATCCGCTTCGGCAATCATGGTCTATCTTCGGAAATATGAGATCTAATATAATTCCCATGTTCTTCTTCTTCTTTTGTATCGATGATTTATCACATTATTAGCACCCAGGTGGCTACGTTAATCGCGGTTTCAGTAGAGATTTTGACAGTAAGTCCTCTAAATCGCAGGTGTAGGGACACTTTAGATACTCCAGGAAGTCACAGTTAGCTGCTGCTACCATGGAAGTACGTGTCTATTAGGGGCCAGCCATAAAATTTATGACGTAATTTAATTACGTCATACGTTAAAGAGGTGGGGGGTGACAACAATGTGTGACATTGTGTGACAAGGGGTGGAAGGCGTCCTAAATTTGGTGACGTCACATTTAAAAAACTAATATTGCTAAGTTTTAAAACACGAAATTTGAACTATTAACGAAAAACTTATTAAAGAAATATTTCCAACTCTATCGGCGGGCAGCATGTAATATTGCAAAATATGTAACGTCACACTTGGGAGGCGGGAGTCTCACAAAAATTGACCTTCTGATAAGGACGGATTTTTTGACCCCTTCGGTGAAAAAATCATAAAATTCGTATGACGTAATTTATGGGTGGTCCCTTATGTATCACCTTTGTTAGAATATTACAATTATAAGACTAAAATCCTAAAAGTGCGGAATGAATGCACTACAATGCCTTGAAAAACCAAACTTAGAAGCTTTATAGCGATGTTCGTGTTAATTCGGAAACATGAAGATTCTCGAAGCGCATAGTCTTTCTGGTTCTATTGCTAAATACATTAAATACAAGGCAGTATTTTTCAATGGCATGGTTTTTGCAAATTCTCAATTTTGTTTCCATCGTTTGTGTCCATCACATTTTTTCCATCGGTTGATTGAGCTCTCAGAGTTGAAAGATTATATAAACCTGATGATATTAACCGTTGGGCCCTAGGATAGATCATGAGTTGCATCTATATTTTGCTTACGTTCATAAACTTTGAGAATGACAAAAGAATGTGAGCTCACGTGAGCGAAGCCGCGGGCACAGCTAGTAGATAATAAGACAAGCTACTTGAACGAGCAGTGAACTTGGTCGAGCGTTCACATTGCCACGAACAATCGAAAGTCGGTATCGATTATGTGGTCACGCCAAACACCGCTAAAACACAATAAATGTCGCTGATGAGGAAATGGAATGGTGGACGTTGTTAATGAATGTATCATGTTTGGAATCAAAATAATTATTACCACGCTCATCAAGTAGGTACCTACTCTTACTTTTTGCAACATCAAGTACGTATTATCGTAGCTGCTACAAAAAAAAGCTTATTGAAAAATTCCTGGCAATCGATCGGTTAAGATTAAGTAAGACCACTGGACCGTTGCGTTTTCGTACACTGTGTGTGCTTATTATGGTGCTGTGCTGTGCTAATAACGATTGTGTCTCATTTTATTTGGGAGAACATTAAAGTTACTTACATGTGTTAGCAATGTTTTTATTAGGGATCCTACACATACGTATGTATATTAGTGTTGATCCAACAGCTTCGGCTTCGACCACCTTCGGCCAAAAACCAACCCCCTTCGACTGAAATAGGCCGAAGTTCGTCTCGTTGGTCTAGGCGACTGTGTGGACGCAAGTGCGACTGCTGACCATTAGGTCCTAAGTTCGATTCCCAGGTCGGACTAACTGTTGATGGGTTTTTCCATCAGAAATTTCTCAGTTGCAGCCACGGTGTCTGGATTTGCGCCCGATTGATAGCAATAGGCTTGCCCCCTATTACATAGGACTTAAACATAACTGGCGAAATGTGGGTGTACTATTAGGTACACCTCTGCATAACCCTTCGGGATTACAGACGTGATGTGATGTATAATTTAATTTAAGATCATTATATTATTCTCTTTTATCCAATCTTGAACGGAATTTCTTAGGGTTATTAAAACTTCGATAGCCGATTAATCGGCTTCGGCCAAAAATCGACATTCGGTTGCACATTACAAAATCAACGAGTAAGAGTGTAAAACACTTCAAGTTTACAGAACAATATTAATTATTCGCTTAGAAATTAGTACTTGCTACCTAATACATTATGTATTAGATGTATCTGTTTTCTTTTCCTTAACATCTAATTATATTACCGTATACTTATGGTCTTCATTATCTCATTGTGAGTGCCGTTAATTAGTACTTACCGTTGTATGCCCAAGCCTTGCCTGCCGTCAACTCTTTGAAGAAAATCCCAAGTTCCTCCCAGCACGTATGGTTGACCAAAATATGTATTCCATTTGTTATTTTGGGCCACACTACTGCCAAAAACGTCGGATCATAGATATTGAACAAGTTATCAAACACTTCGGCTCTCGCTTGATGCTTCCCAACTCTACTCGATTCCTTTTTTGGGGTTTGGCGCGACCTGCCGCATTCAGCCAAAACTATGAACAATAGGACGCAACACACTTGTAACTTGAACATTTTACTAACACATTTTATTTCGTATTTCTTTCTATATCGCGTATATGCGTGCGTGCTCTGTAGACACACGTTAACTAATGTTCAATAACTGCAGGCAGTCGACTCGCGTTTAGGCTTGTTTACAAATGCGAATATTTTAGAGTAAATAAAATACTGTTACTAGCAGACGGCCAGTCTGGTTATAGTACGTTGTACACAACGATTTAGAAGTCTCAACAACATATTGATCTTTAAAAACATGTGACAGGTTATTTACCTAACTACTCTTGACTTCACATGGATTGATCCAACGTTTGATTTTCCGATAACTGCTCAATTATTACTTTCTCTTTTAATCAAGATGTTATGGAGTAATTATAACGGGGAATAAAAAGCAATTAGAACAATTATGTGGCGAGATAAATACAAACAAGCGATGGTTCTCAGCGGACACACTGTAGGCCCGCTTTGTAAGTGGACGCACATTGTGAGCCAAATTACCGCGGAACTAATCTTTTATGCATGGTAAAGGTAATTAGACAGTATCAAGAGAACTTAATTTATACAATCTTAAAAACGCCTGTTTCGTCTGAACATTCAACTTTTGCTATTAGAATATTGTAAGGAGTTAGTTTGCCTAGAGCCTAATGGTACTTATTATTCCATAGTTACCTAGTTACACGACCGTCATGCTCTGTTTCTCGCTCTAGCATGACGGTTCTGAGCGACAGAAGAGGCTAGGACCATAGAAAAACGAGATATCGTGCTGCTAGATGTTGAACCCTTAAAGCTGTGCCAGCGTGCTGGGCTTCGCTCAAGTCAGGTAGAGTGCCGTTTGGCTTTGCCGTGGTGACCAAGAACAGTGACAAGGAGACTGTTTCCAATAGTTCTTAGTCCATGCCTTTTTTATAGATGTGCAGTAATGTAAGGGCCGTCTCACTGCCGGCACGGCACGGCGTGTCATGGCAAAAGATTTTATTACTAATTAAGTTATTTTTAATCTTATTTCAATGATTTAGAGTTCATATTACTTTATTTCGATACCAATATGCCGCGAAGTGACGCGACGTGCCGCGGGATGCTGCGGCATGACGTTTCATTCCACGGGTTGCCACGGCGCGCCATTACATCCCCCGAGACGTATAAGTCACTTTGAGTCGAGGAATTATGATTGCTAGGCTAATTGAAATAAGGTTCAAACTTCGAATCCGCGCGGAGCAAAACTGATTGATGCCAGAGTGGCAGGGCTTTCAGCATTATGCCACGGGATGCCACGGAACGCCGCGAGATGCTACAGTACAACCTGCCGTGCCATGCCGTCAGTGAGCGCCGGCCCAATAGCTGTACATACCTGCATGCCAGAGCATGCACTTGGTTATGTTTTCTGTGACAAAACTCGCTCAAAATATCGTATAGTTCCGGTGCACGATCCATGTCGTGAGTGAAACCTCGTGCACAACTGAATGGCGTTACTGTCTTCATGTTCCGGGCGCACAAAACGATGATATTGTGTTAATTAAATGCAAATAAAAGGGAAATGCTTGCCGCAATTACTTTCTTTCGCTGGCGTCGATTACTTACGTTAGGCGGAAATTTAAATAAAACAGCAGTTTAAATGTTAGTAATTACATTTATTACCTGTCAAAAAGACATTAGCTTACAATTATTTTATTCCATGTACTTAGTAAATACAATTAGCTAGATTTATTTCTTTATTACTGATACTGCAAATCATGTCACTGTAGTAGAAGTCTCTGATAGGGCGCTCTTCACACTCACACACACGAACATAGGAGGACGACGCACGACACTGGATCTTATGTATTAACGAATATGGTTACATTTGCCGGAGCCGCTTGTTTGGCCGCTGGCCGTCGTTCATGAACCCACCCTGCTGAGAATCAAACTATTATTGCGATTAGAGAGTATTCTAAACAAAACAAGTTTAACTCGAAAATAAAATCAATACAGTCTCCGGTCGTAAATAGATCAAACATCGGTCTATACCAAGAAACACACGGCTATGACGTTGTACAAGGACGAAGTTTTACTCGATGTGCCACATTTACGGCAGGGTACTGTACAGAGTATGTGCCAATGCTAGCACATACATTTTATAATCAAATAATAATATTGTACCATTTGGATACATGCAACCAAAAAGAAAAAAAAGCATTTCTAACAAATAAAAAAAGCAAGCTTACATCTACAGGTATTAGTTGTATGTGTGTAAATATGATTTTTATTCCCTATCAACAATGTATGTTATTCGTAGAGCCCTTTGGTTGTTTGTACGCACATGGCACAAGTATAGGCGCGGCATTACCTTGGACTTAACTGGTGTAATGTTTCTACAGGTAGTTCTGAAAAGAATGCACAGAATGTGTTAATGCAAAGAGAATTGCAGAGTTGGTGTGTATTCTGTTGTTCTTTCAGTGTCTCGTCATTGTACTGCATTTCTTTGCACATCTTTCTATGCACTCGTTTCTATGAAATGGTTGTGAGCATGCAATGGAAAAAGCTTTCTTAAAAATTATTGCAAAAAAATACAGTTCGAAAGATATCAACGTAATAATTTGTATAGTGGGAGGGTAAAAATAAAAATATAATACATATCTATGTGTTGACATCTACAACATGAAAACGACACTATAATACACCAAAGGTTCAACGGGTGCTGTGTACATTTAAGCTAAAAAGCAAATGCTATACAAACTTGCAAAACAAAATAAATAAACAATATTTCGTTGTAGGTTTGGACTGGACTTGGACTCGCAGCTAAATAATATAAAAGTGAAGCAGTGTCGCTAACATGCCGCAGAAAACAAAACATGGGAGTTAGACACAGAGTAGTAAGCAAATGAAGGCAGCTCTAAGCAAGAAGCATACTTGTAGAAGTATGCATCTACTTAGAGTGAATTGCAAGTTGAGGAGTATAGGTGATAGGTGTTTACACACTCCATCATACATGGTACAGCTGTCACCATCTCCGACACGATTATAGGTGTGACTGATTTGAGCTTGACCATGTAACACGAGTTTGACCACGTTACGTTAGTTTACGATCTTCATTGACTTACTACTCTGCGGGGTAATTGCGTGACACACTCTCAATCCCAATGTATACAATCAACAATATATGCTGAAAAATTATTCTGCAAAGGGTTACAAATTTCTTCCAGAATCGTTCGGGTTGTGATAGAAAGTGTTACGCAATCGGGGTGCGACTAAGTACAGCTAGTAGTGTGTGGGTGGGATGCTTACCGGGCGGCCCATGAAGCCCTGCGGCGGCATGTATGTGTTGACGGGAGCGAACCCGCCGCGCGGGAACGCGCCGCCGCGACCTCCAAACCCGCCGCGTCCGCGGGCGCCTAAGGGCAAACGTACAACATTGTATCACGCTGTTAACTTTCTACCAAAGAAATAAAGACCAATATGGAAATATTTTTTTTAGAACATTTGAAGATCAGCTTAAAATGTAGTGTTTAGCATAGTCAGCATTTTCACTACTAAGGAACAGGTCTCATCTTTGTAAAAGGAAGTTGGCTGTAATTCATCATGCGCGCACAGCGCCGGTTGGTGGTTTGTCACAATATTTAGGGAGTGATTTCTATGGAAAAGTCGGTTTCCTCATAATATTTTTAGCAGTTGAGAGATTTGAATGGATTGCAACCACCGCCGCGATGATAATGCTTGCTAGTTATTGTCACGCCCTTACAAGTTCAAGCAATCTATTTTGAATTTATATTTTTTGTTTTTTTTTTTTACATTGTTCTCATGTATAGAAGCAACAAGAATAATGTACCCAAGATTGCATAATACCAAACACGATTTAAAGGAATGTCTACGGAGCTTGTTGCCAATTCCTCTCTATAAAGCTCTAGCTTCAACTCTCTGACAGACTCCTTCACAGTTCAAAATTGCCTGTAAATGATTTAATTGGAATGAATGCTTTG
The DNA here is from genome assembly GCA_905163415.1 of Noctua fimbriata. Taxonomy (NCBI): domain Eukaryota; kingdom Metazoa; phylum Arthropoda; class Insecta; order Lepidoptera; family Noctuidae; genus Noctua; species Noctua fimbriata. Next base: position 1,125,332 of record LR990922.1, read on the forward strand.
AGTTGCGCAGACTTCCAACCTAGTGCTATACAAGTGTCTATGCAGTGACTACAGTAGCTAACTACGAGTACTACGACAACAGGTATAATGTGAGAAATGCAGACACCTCTGAAGTTACCTCTAAAGTTGCCCCCCCTCGCGTTGAAGGAGCCGCCGCGAGCGCGGAAGTTGTTGGCGCGGTTGCTGTTAGGGCTGGCGTTGGTGTTGCTGTTCGCGTTGTTGCGGTTCTGCTGCTGGTTCGGGTGCTGCCGCTTGTTCTAAGGAAGATACAGGGAGTTGTAACATTTTATATCAATGACTCTACTATACTGAATCTGTTGCACTATATTATCACTGTGGCAGTTTCCGTCTCAATACCTGATAGTTGAACTTAATGGTTGTGTTTGCACAGTTCTGGTGTTTGCACAGCCGGCCGTTCTGTCTGTCACGCTGGTGTGACTAGAAGACGACGGCTTTTTTTTCTAAAATTCGATATGCCATTTCCACCGCAAATAAACTCGTTTCAATATCAGCTTAAAGAAATCCAGAGCTGGACATAAGCCCCTTCAATCGCACGCCAGCTCATCCAGCTGCTAGCAGCCACCCTGCGGAGATCGTCGCCTGAGGGCGTCCGAACTTACCTTTGCCGATTTACGGTCTCCACTCAACTAAGTAACTAGAACTTGTTTACGTTGACTTAATCGAGTTATCACAATGAATTGCACGTACATTATGGTTTACCTTGTTAACGTTGGCGGCGTTGTGCGCCTTCTGCTCGTCCTCGTCGCGGTACTTGGACACGGTCACGAGGAAGCCGTTGATGCGCAGCTCGCGATCCAGCTTCAGCGCCTTGTCGACGCAGTCCTTGTCTTGGAATGTTACTCTCACTGTGGAAGAAAAATGCTAACAATTAGCTATTTATTTATCTCCCCTCTTCCCTCTCTTTTTTGGCCTCTGTTTGCCTGTGCTAAACTCTGTCACTTATAAAAACTACATACATAAACTTACGCCTTTTTAACATGGCGGTAGGAAAAAACAACAGAACCCCACCTGCTTCGTTCACGTTCAGTCATCGCTCATTGTGTTGTATAACGGGCTGGTGTCCGCAACTCCACGTCAAAGCGCGTATTTTGCGTGCCAGTCATCGCTCATACTCGCACGCCGGTTGCGAGTACTACGCACCCGAGTTTTCTGACGTCAGAGGGCATTTAGTATCATCATCATCAACCATAACCCGATTTTATTCATTACAGGACCTCACTCGGATTTTACCATATTTGATCATTCATTTATTCTATTTACAAATATAATTATGGCAAACAAAGCGAAGAAAAGTAATGATAATTAATAAGTCCTTTAATAGAGACCTCTTTACAAAGTATCTTAACGTAGACCCTGCTGTAAAAAATAAGACCTGTGTTGCTTCAAGGCTAAAAGATAGGCAAATGAATGTTTTAACGCAAAGAATTATTTAACCTTACTATGTAAACTTCGACAAGATTTGCAAGTAAAGGCAGCCTCCCGCCCCTTGTGTACACCCCACGTGGGCTTTCAAGTCTAACCCCTAAATGCCGCGGGCGGGACTCTCTCCCGCCCTACTACCTAGAGTGAAAAGTTAATATGATTACTTTTCGTTTTTACACAAGATTTGTTCTGAAAGCTGTACCACAACTTTATACTTGTGGAAATCTTACAACACAATAAAGTCAGCTTTCTGGAAGTAGCTAGCGTGTGCAATAAAAAATATATACGCGTCGAACTGAGAACCTCCTCCATTTTTTTCGTCGGTTAAAAATATCAATGGACTCCGTGCCACGTGGTCGCCGGAAGGTATCAAATGTTTTATTGACGCATCACTACGACACGCCCGGCGTTACCTTGTCCACATGTGCGATGACTAATGGAAGACTATCAATCAATTGACCGTTTTCGCTATCCGAGAACTACATCTAATCTTCTTTGGATGTTACATAGATTGATTTTACGAGTCTGTTCTACAAATTTATAGCTAGATGAACAAAATCACCCCAACGCAACGCCGACCCTCGAATTCGCAGACGTGGGGAGATGACAGACATACGTATAACAGAAATACGACTATGGGACGGGACGCTCTGTATGTTTATCCATTTCGCTCGTTTTGGCGGAGGGACTACTGAACTTGTTTAAGTATTTTGACAAAGGTAGTTAAGAAACGACATGATTAATTACGGTAATTTTCCTTCCTTGAATTCAAAGTATTAAAACGCGGGGCACGGCTTCTTTTTATAATTGCCAGATTGACGAGAAAACAATGCTACACCGGACATTGAACTCCGATAAAATCTTTGTTGTTTTTTTAAGGATTCGCATGACAACAAGTTACGAGCCGTCGTCCGTAGTTTGACATGGTTACGTAACTCATTCAAGTAGTACCACTTTGTACTCAACCAGTGGACCTTGAAAAATATCGTAAACCCGTAACACGCCTTAAATTGCCTTTCATGAATTTAATAGCGGGTCAATTTATAGTTTTATCTTCCTTTTTATCAGACTACTACACATACGAGTAAGTCAATCATAGTATTTACTAACCAATTGTTTTATGTTATTTATTTTAAAAGTTATCGTTGCAACCAGACCGACGGACGCGATAACGCCATAAAAGCTTGTAGCTATAATACAGCTTCCCCTCGCGTTGGGGTGCTAACCCTCTAGTTACGATGCCCATTTGCATTTTCTACTGTGCACACAACATGGATGCCAATCGTATAATAAATCAATAGACGAAGCATGGCCGGCGCGGCGCCGCGGTTTGCTCTCACGGCAGCGCGTCCACGGGAAACGTCGATAAATTCTCGATCTACTATGTAGTACACATTGAGTGGCGAACCTTGAGCACGGTATGAATACAAGTGGTTAGGGGGCGAACCCTCCTTACTCCTAAGACGCAACAGACTCACATAATGAGAATTTAACAAAAGATTACAAGTGTGCGTTCACTTGTAATCTTTTAAGATTTTCAATAAACAGGTTTTTATTGTTAGAATATTTCACAACAAAATAAACAGGTGGCATAAATGTGGCAAGTCGCGTTGTGCATTGGAACATTTGTGCGTAACGCGAGCACGGGGCAGCTGTTAATCAATATTTTTTCTCCCGCGCCGCGCGCCGCCCTTCACCCTTCTATCACTGTCCCCTTCTGTAGCGCTAATGTCGATGCCGCTTTATTGTGCGGGGGGTCGTTACCCCCGAGCACATCGTGGAGGCGGACCCCGGGTAGTGGATGCTACTCGCGCGCCCCCATCGCAGCCTCGACATTTACAATTGGGGTATAGTGAAGAGAGTATTAGCTATTTTGTATGCCAAATATTTCGTTGACTTCTATAGCCTGTATTACATTTTATGCTCCATCTGCCTTTTATAGGACAAAATGGCAACTAGCACGGTTTACGTTGCTAAGCACAACTACGAAAGAAAATATTGAGTAGAACTGAAAAATTGTGGATGGATTTTAATTTTCACCTTCGTTGTTGTAATTTGTTAGTGATCTTTTTAAGGAAGTTGCTAGAAGTAACTAAAGGACAAAAGTAGTAACAGCCTGTAAAAAATCTATGGTAAAAAGTCACTTACGTATTTTGTACTTGGTCTTGCTGAACTCGTGTATGTGTGCGACGTCGCCGCACTGCGAGAACAGCAGCTTGACGTACTCCGTGCTGGCCTCGTACGGGACGCCCACCAGCACTGCTGTCTCAGCGCGGGACTCCACTGACACGGTGATCTTGCTGCCGTCGATCACCGTGCCCTCCTCGGACAGTGCCTGCGTTTGAGCACAGCCGTTAGAGATTCAAGAAAGAGATGATTTGAATGTCTTGTGTGTAGTACAATATGAACGTTCCCACGGCGAAAGATTCAATTAAAATATGTTAAAATCTCACAACAAAACAAAATCTCTCATCTCATAAGTTATGTTGTATGTTGAAATCTCTATTTCTTTTTTTATCACCTCAGACGTATTTCTTGTGTTTCGGCAGTGGGAATGCTCACTAATGGAAATGTATTGTTTAGCAAACAGAAACGTTTGTCATTTCATACGACTAATAAGCAGTTGTGATTTGATATCTGAAAAACTTAAGCAAATACCGAATTTGCTAATCAATATATTTTCCTGACGGTAAATGTCGTATAGAGGATGGTGTAGAATGGAATGAGAACTGCCTCATCTGTATTTGTTTGAGCTGTGATTGCGTTGTAGTTTTTGTTTTTTGTTTCAGTGCATGTAAATGTTTAAAATAGCAGGATTGTGCTAGACAGATTTCATGAAGATTGCATGACAGAAATACTAAGTATCGATCTTAAATACGAGTCTTAATATTTATTTAGCCATGTGTACAACATTGAAACGTAATGAATGTCGATCATAGAGTACACACTACGCAGATAGTTTATTCTGCTATCACAGACTGCGTAGTATAAACTACACCACAATATGTTCGCGCTATAACGATGAGTAAATATACAACTAATAAACAATCCCTAACTTCTGCATTCGATACCAGCCCCGCATAAACAAATAAGCCCCATTTACAAGACATTGTTCGGATGTCGCGACAAGTCCACTTCCTTGTGGTATTTATTGTTGACTAATATGGGATATGAACGAGTGTGCTCTGTGAATATGTAGAACGGCGTGTGTAAGTCAGTTGCCAGTTTTATCTGGCCCCTCGTGTTTAGAACTCCTTTTACTTACCCAGCATTACCTAAACAGGTAATGCTGGGTAAGTAAAAGTAGTTTGAAATATGCGACCGTGTCTCAAAAGGGTCCAAAGGTAAATTCAAAACGATGTATTACACGACACTAACCGCTGCAAATTTTTAAACTCTAATCGTAGATTGGGTGTTCAACTATCCCAAAAAAAAAACTATTCCCGAAAAAATAATAAAAAGGTCCCGAATACAGAAACTTACATCACGTAGTAATAAAACGCATGAATACTTCGAATACAAACATTTTGGCAGCGCCAACAGTTGGCATGGCAACGCGCGAGGAAGGCAGAATGTTTAGTATGTCGGAGCGCGAGTGTGTTGCGGCCTCTCGTTATGGACTTACACAGTATATTTAGCTTGTTACCGCTCTGCAATACATCTGGAGTTGTACTTACCAGCAAGGCTGTGCAGTGAGCTTCATTGGTTGTAGTGTAATGAATGGTGAGCATTACTGTTTAATTATTGAGTTGATGACAAAACAGGATAATATATTTAATTTTCAAGTGTTGTCTTAGTCTTGTTTTGTTTACTTTTATATAAGTATCCATAATAATGAAGTAAAATTAAAAATAAAAAGCCAAATAAGCCAACTTAAAATATATAATAATGTTAACTTGAAAAAGTTGAACATGCTTATCAAACTGCATTGTAAAGAGTTCTGTATGTAACAATAAACTGCTGCACACATAACTGTGATGATTTGCATGACACCTGTAGCTCACTGCGACAAACCTGAAACTTACCATCCGCAGCTGCAAGTACACACAAAGACACGTCACAAATGGACATGAATATAATCATGCTGATCTACTACGTCACATCATGTCAATCAGTAATTTTGAGCTCTACTTTGTTAACACAACGCTGCCAAACAGATGCATCAAGAGTAGAAGACCAGCCTGTTCTAACATTCAAATAGTCACTCATTCCGCTCATGACTGAGTAAAGTGGCAACATTTCTGGATATACATAATTTGGAAAAAAAATAGTCTTAGCCATAAATATAGCCTCTTTCAGAAGCAGGCTAATCAAATTCTAATATCTACTTAATCACTTTCAGTATAAAATATAAAATGTTAATAAACTTTTGTTTACCTTTTCCAGAGACTCTTTGTTTTTGAATTCGACTATTGCCGATAATGTCGGAGTTGTGGTCAGTTCAGTTACAATGATTGGACCACGTCTAAAAAGAAAGAAAATTTGTCTCATTAATACTCCGTACAGTAGAGCCAGTGTTGCTGTGTTCTGAGAGCAGCTTGCTAGTTCCTCGAGAACACACCACACATTATAATGTACTAATCAACTTCAATAGAAAATACAAATACGGTGATTCATTTCAACAGTTTTTAGTTAATTTAAGGACTGATATTTGAATGTTGGCAAGTTGCATGTTCAGTAACATAGCTGATATCGTGAAACGGACATACTCACTTCACATTGGTAACTTCTCCATGTTTTGAGAACAACTCCTTGAGTTTCTCCTGGTAGTCGAACAAGTAGGTCGACGGGAGGTTCTCAACGAGTATTTTACCAGACTCTACTTTGTCTTCTTTTTTATCATCGCCGCCGTCGCCCTCGGCGTTCTCCTGGCTCTGGTCGGCGTCCCCTCCCTCGGCGGCGCCGGCGTCACCTGCGGCGGACTCGTCACCCTGCTCCGCCTGTTCGGCCTCGCCGTTGTTGTCTTCGGCCTCCACGGGCTCGGAGGTCTCCATCTCTGGAGCTTGTTGTTCCTCCGCGGCTTGAGCGGCGGCCTTCGCCTTCGCTGCTTGGTTTTTAGCGCCACGGCCTTTCTTCTGGGCTACCATTATGACGATCCAGCTGTAATACACACAAAAACCGACTCAAGCTATCAGGCGTGCGATCCGTCACGCTCTCACAGTGGCGACATTTCCCGCCATATCTATTTTTTACTAAAACTTATCTAAAACACTTGGCGCCTATTCTCAGATCTCAAGGGCGCAGTTACTAACGCGCGAAACATCATATTACGCAGAAACGCAGAAAATGTTCTCTTGTTTAGCAGATGCGCTAATTTTAACTATGTGTAACATCACAGATAACGGTAAATACCTCATAACAAGCCATACGCGCCATGAAGCATGCCTTTGGTTCGAGTGGAAAATTCACCAACCCGAAGCGTTACCTCGTAATAACTTGTTACAATGGCATTTCGCAATCCTAGTAAAACATTTTACAATAAGATTGAAAGTTTTACTCACCAAACGCGAATTAACAAGTAAAATCAATGATATCACAAATCCACAGGGAAAAGACGCCAAACTATATGCAATAATAACACGAAACCGGCATCACGCAAGCGCATCCGCCATTAAATAGATTTTAAAAAGTGAGGTTAGTGGTGTTGGCGTACTAAAAAAATATTTCTCGAATTATAATAGGTGTATCCGAACGGATCCAAACTTCCCGTAAAATCAATAAAACGTCTCTCTAAGGTCCCCTTTAGACGATCAATCTGGCAGTTCATCCCATCTTTCCATAATCAGCCTATAATTCCCACAGCTGGGACACATTCCTTTTCGCTATGAGAAGAAATGGGTATGCAATTTACTATCCGGGTGCTGTTAGTTTTGGATTTCATTGTGATTACGGTCTTGATTCTCATTTTAAATGAAAGCCTGCGGGGTGGTTTCTCCATAAAAAAATATCAACTTAGCTTAAGGTGAAAGCTCCAGAGTAACCCGAAATTCAAATTTTCTTACGTTTAGTGCAATTTGCAAGTCTGTGTCGGGTTGTATATTTTTTAAAAGATAATTCGTGACCGTAACAAAAAAGGCTTTACAGAGTTATAATCATTGAAATCATCAATACAAATCCTTTAATCCCAATGAATGACTTTTCATGAAATAGTCATTCAATAGGATTAAATGAACTGAGAGGCCCCATTCAATAAACATTTCATGAAAGTCATTCAAGGAGGTTAAATGAAGTTACAGGGTTGTATTGATTATTTTAATGATTATAATTTTGTAACTACAAAGGTGTACTTGCGCAAATCATATTTTTCATCACCATACAGCCAGACAGTGATCTGGAAATTGCAAAAAACGTAGGAAATTTTGAATTTCGCGGGCTACCCTGGCGCTTTCAGCTTAAGCAATTCATGAGTTAACTTCTTTAATATATATTTAAGCTTTTTTGGCTACTTTGATGACGATTAAATAACTACAAGTTACAAATACAAGATAAAATAGCAAAAATAAAACATTTTGCAAAATATTGACTTGCTTGCTTGAAGTAGACGAATTAAAAAGGCGAAGGTTTTTGTGTGTATAGGTATATGTATGAGACGTTCACAATGATTTTTATTTTCGTCGTAGTAATAAAGATGGGATTCAAGTGCTGCCACTTCCGTGATATTTTTTTAGAATAGTTATTAGATTTTTGGGATCAAAATGTAGTCTAGGCTTTATATTGAAACACAGATTGTAATAATGTGCTTTAGTGCGTACTAAAGAAGTTGGCATTCGGACTCGGTTCGGTTGGCAAAACCGTTTTTTGGCATTGAGTTGGCAGAACAGAATGGATGGAAGCTGAAGCTGCAAAACATAACCTCTAAAAATTCACTGCACTTCCATAGGTCGTATATCATGTGTTATTACATTTTGTTTTACAATATATCAAGTTAAGGAAAATACAGACTACTTAAGCGAGAACAATGAAGTCCCAGTCATTTGATTTGAAACGAAGTGCCGCTGAAAGCCATTCTCTCTCAGATAAAACTGCAGACTTTGTAGGTCTTTATAAATCTGCTTCTGATTCAAATAAAGTTACTGAGAAACGAAAATCTGATGAAATTACCAATAAGGAAACGGCAAAAGCGAAGACAACTACCCCCAAACGTGAATTTAACCTAAATAAAAACAAAAAACGGAACAGACAAGAACCAATAGAAATAGACATATCGCAAATTCATATTGATGGCTCTAGTTTAAACAAAATTTTGCCTCGAAGCAGTACTGTTGACGTAAAATTTACTTCTACTCCTAATACTAGTGGCAAAAATCAGTCGTTCAAATCAATCATGAAAACTAAATCTCCAATGGACCAGTCTTTTGACAGTACCAGGTCTGATGTCTCCAGTAGTAAGCCTAAGAAGAGGAATAAGTCCGTCAGCTTCATGCTGGAGGACCACGAGGAGGTCGTTGTGAAGAGGACCAAATCTGACGACACCAAAGTTAATAAAAACATTAAGATTGCAGCTATTAAAGACAAAAACAAAAGCAACAACCTTAAAAATCTGAAAAAATACCAACAATCTGAAAAGGAGAACACAGCAACTGAAGTTAACAGTCAAAACATGGAGGTAGACAGCAGCAAAGGTAGTGTTCTAGAGAAAAAACCAGCAAAATATAATAAAAAAATGCTGGGAGAGTCACCACCGGATGCACAAGGTCAATCTCAAGAAATTAAGGAGAAAAAGAAGAAGTTCAAAAAAGTTAAGAAGCCAAAATCTGAACAAAGTGCAGAACCAACAGATGTAGAGAACACTGGCGTGGTTTCATCAGAAACCAAAAGAGAAAAACTAAAAAAAAAGAAGGTGAAGTCCCCGCCAGCTGAGACCACAGAGGCTGAAGGGGAGCCGGCATCTAAATCCCGTAAGAAGGATGGCAATCCTGACATAGCTGAGGACTTGGAGAACCTCAGTATTGGAGACAATGCACACACACTGACAAACTTGCTAGATGAAATGACTGTGGTTGACAAGGACAAGCGTAAGAAGTTGAGGCAAAAGTTCAACAAGAATAAAAAACCTAAAGGAGCTCAAGTTTCCAGTATGGACGATTCAGAAAAGAGTGAGGAAGTCAAAGAGAAGGTGAAATGGAAAAAGAGGAAATGGAACAAGGATAAAAAGGGGGATGCAGACGAGGATAACCTGGCTAACACTGTGATTGTGGAGAACCTGCCCATTTCCATCATGTTGAACTATAAGAAGTTGCTCACAGACCACTTTGTCAAACATGGATTGATTAGAAAGATTGGGTAGGACTCTTTAGACAGCCTTTAAAAAAAAATCTTGAAATATTTGGAAAACAAATGTGATATTCCAGTTTTCTTTATTCTAGGCTTGCTGAGGTATACCCCACAGAAGAGTCAAAGCCTGTGTTTACTACAACCCTCAACTTTTACAGCGAATCTGCTGCTGAACAGGTACCTTGTACACAAGTACTATTCTTATATAAGAATTTTTGAAGTTGAGCTCGAAAATTTAATTATTGATTGTTATAGCAGTTTGCATGGCTATGCATCAAAATTTTAGAATGCTTAAACATTGAGGAGCTTGTGACATGGTGCATTCATGTTGCAACCAACCCAGAGGTGGACACTTCTAGGTAAAACTCCTTGCTAACCTAACCATACTCTCTGCAAGATCGTCAGCATAAGGCGTTGCTTGCCTTTTTTGGGGAGCTAATGCGGATCGAATACTCAATTCTCCCCACTCAAACGCAAAATACGCGCTTTGGATGTGGAGTTGCGAACTTCAGCCCATACAACATAAAGGGTGTAAATAGACCCTTAACACAGCCGAAAGGCACTTGTTCTCCCCGTCATTGCGATAATTTTTTTGTTCTAGACCATACTTGGGAACTTTCTAGTTACGGAGATATTGGGGGTCAAAGTTCCAACTTTTTTTTAAATACATTTTTTGAATGTAAGATTTTTACTTTACACACTCCACGACCCCCGTACTATTCAATCCATCCATCAGCTCAATGTTTTGAGTGCTTTCCATCGAGTCCTACCGTAAAACGTGATTTTTCACCCCAAAAAAAAAGTAGTTTCCCAGCAATAATTTTTGCGTAAAGTTACTTAGTTTGATGTACAGAATGCTTGGTTGACGGCTATGTGAAGGGTCTGTTTACACCCTGTATACAAAACAATAACTTACCAAAGCAACCCAATGAAATTAAATAGTTTACAAAATATCCATCTCCACAGGCCCTACAAGAAAACAACGTGTACATCGAAGGTAGCTGCATCCGCGTGAAGCGAGCGCTGCCCATAACGGAGACGACGCTGGTGGTGCGCTCGTACGCCGAGCTGACGGACCAGGCGCTAAGCTCCACCTTCCACGCCGCCGGCAAGATCAGGAGCATACGACATCTTGTTAAGGGGAAGAAGACCATGGGTAAGCGAAATGTTGATGACTGATTGCTTTATTTATTCATGTACACACAAAATACTTAACAGGATAGAAGAGCACAAAGGTACTGCTTTCATGAGAAATTTCTTCCAGCAGACCAGAGAGACAGCAGATTGATGTTGTTAGTCTGAGAGATACATCACATCTCTTTTATACCTTAGCAACCTGTGTCACGGCAGGCGACTAGCAACAAGAGAGTAGATCTAGCAGCTAAAAACAAGTGTTTGATGTAGGACCTACATCATTAGTACGCTTCATGAGCGAGAAATGTTCGATAGCTAGCCGCTTCCTCGTCGGCGGTAGAACACGCGCCGTAAGGTGATAGAAACAGCATCAGACTTAATGGCTACCTGAGTTGCGTTAGGGTATTTTTCAAGGCTAGCCTTTTATAAATAAGCGCCTCACAAAGCAGACCCTAAGAGCCACTTAAGAGTAGTGCTGCTTATCTAACGGGCGATAAGATTCGAATACAAAGAGTGCCGTTCTTATTATGATGTTTATTAATACCACTAAACATTTCGCCTTCACTTCCCGATGGGGTAGGCATAAATGTACGCAGTACCACCCACCCACATTCGCCAGTTATATTGTGATGATTATTTCTATTATCATCTCATTTACAGCAACAGCATTCGTCGAGTTCGATGGACCTCAAGCGGTAGAGCGAGCGATCAAGACTTCAGGTGCCGCTAAAATTGGCGGAAAGAAGATTCATCTGTCCAAGTTCGAGATACGTCCCAAGAAAGTGAAAAAACCGAAGAATGATGGAGACAGCGCCGCTGACGCTGACAGCGAAAATTCTAACTACTAGATTATTTAGTATTATTGGTTTTATATTAAACAGTACAAGAAAGGTAAATATAATGTAAACGTGAGGCCTTAACAAGCGTATTTCTACATAGATTGCTAAAAGCAGCATTCAACTAAATTTAACACTGCCATGGTCTGAGTATCAGAGCACGACGCGACGGTCCGATGTTCTTGTAGAAATTAATTACTTCATTGATGAAAAATACAACATTAGTTTTAGTAATGCGGAGCCTTCAATTCGATCGAGACTTGGGCTGTACTGCAGGCTCTCCAACGGTGCCAAATCGACTATCGGTACATCGAGGTGTTGAAATGTTTGTACGAAAACGCCACCATGGCAGTCTGACTTAAGGACCAGACCTCGGAACCTATCCTTCTGCAGCGAGGTGTGAGACTGGGAGACGTCATATCTCCGAAACTGTTCACCGCTGCACTGGAGGATGTCTTCAAGGTTCTGGACTGGAGAGGGCTAGGCATCAAGGTCAATGTCAAGTACATCTCTCACCTTCGGTTTGCCGACGATATAGTGGCAATGGAGGACCTCAGTACAATGCTCGATGACCTCAGTAGAGCTTCCGAAAGAGTGGGTCTTAAAATGTATATGGACAAGACAATGTCATTTTGAATGCCCATGTAACACCCACTCTTATCAAGATCGGAGACTACACTCGAAGTTGTAGACGATTATGTCTACCTGGGACAAAACATCCAGTTAGATAGGTCTAACTTCGAGAAAGAGGTCAATCGTCGAATCCGACTCAGCGTTCGGGAAGTTGCGTGGTATCTTCTCGTCCTTCTTTTTTAAATATTTTTGGGACAAAATATAACATGGTTTAAAAATGATTGAAATTGATTCAGTTACTTATTCTGAACAAACTATATTCAGGTTTCGCATATACTAAAAATAATGTTGTATAATAGACTCAATATGATGAATGTTTGAATTATGAGGTGAATCGCAATGCAACAAGCATGGATTTGTTGAAGTGATTGAATAGTATCATCGTGTTTAGCCATTCGTGTCGGCCTTTTTATTTCAAAGCAAAATGTGATTTAAAGTGATTCATTATATTGATAAGCTTTTAGTATCATAATAAAACAAATTTTACAATATTTTGATACTTTAACGTATGACGTAAATATAGTATCATACAAATTTTGAATGAACTAGCGGGTTCAAGTTTAATTTAACTAATGAGAAAGACAATATTTTATTACCTAGCTTAATTTGTTTTTACATAGATTAAATATTTTCATATTAATATATTCTATGTTAACGCGTAAAGTTGCAATGGTAGGATGTATTGTTAACACTATAGTCCATTTTGTGAGTAAAAATTGTTATTGTATGCGTTCAAATGGCATTAAATTGTCCGCAACAAGTACTATAATGATATTAAACATGTTAGATTATGCCTTATTTTGTATACGAACCATTTTATGAAGTGCCTTAAAAACATTGTTTATGTCCTGATTGAAATGAAACTAATAAATAATACTGTAAAAAGAGCTAATCCTAGGATAGTAAATGGAATAGCAGCAATCTTACATATAATGGCGCTCCCTCACGGAGGCATTCGCCTGTAATGTAACAGTTCAGATTAACTTGTTCCTGTACAATTAATCGAATCTTGGATAGTTACATTACAGGCGAAAGCTGCCGGTGAGGGAGCGCCTTAAGAGATGATTATGTTGTGCATGGCAAATATTATGAAATAAACAGGCTCGTTGAATTTAATATTGTTTTCATTTAAACCATAATTTTATGTAAAAAAAAAAGTATTATCAGACAGCTAAGTTTCGATCGCAAAAAAAATCTTTTTCTATGATTGTAACCAGGTAATGAAACACAAAAAGCTATGTTTCCGCCCGGGATCGAACCGGGGGCCTTCTGCGTGTTAGGCAGATGTGATAACCGCTACACCACGGAAACGATATTGATGCTGCCCAATTCATGAAACCTTTGCCGGGTATTAAACACACCTTGCGAAATATATTTTACACGCCCTTTTATGAATAATTTGAAATTAAATTTTAGCAGCGATTCAAGATATTATTTTGATCCTTTGATCAAAACATTCGTAAACCACCGATTCAGAAAAATAAAAAAAGTCAAATAAATTGAAACAATAATTTATTGTGTTCTTAAGAGTTATGCTTTAAAATTATTTATACTGTATACACAAAATTCTTAATCGTCTGATATTAATCTACGTCTTTATTACAATTAGTTATTTACAATAATTACGAATAAATTACATTTATGTCTCGACACGACTCGGTTACAAGTATATCGTACAAATAATACTTTTTAAACATACATTATTACTATCTGTATTGAGATAATACAAAAATATTGTATTTATATCAGAAAAATAACGTCAGTTTTAGGTGCCTTAGTAGTTTGTCGACGATTACAAGTCGGTTTCTCACTTACCTACGATTAAAAACCGCATTCGTTAGTCGGGTTCTGTCTGTCCAGGATGTATTAAATATATTTTATTGGTGAGGCTATGAGTAGGTGCAGGTAGGTTTCATAAGATTACTTTAGTTCAGGGGATGGATAATACAATGATTCTTAAATAGTACTTAGTTTTAAAAGGTTTGGGCTATTTCTATACTAATAAGGGGCCATTCTTTAATCTCGTGATGTTTTTTAGGCCAGTATTATAGCCCCCCCCCCTCCCTTGGTGACACGTTGCAAGGTTTTTTTTTTAAGGATACGCCTCTTCCGCCCTCCCCGCATCACATGTATTATTTTTATTATTGAAAAGATCAGATAGTTTCAGAACCCCTTACGAGATTTTTTTTAGAATAATCGTTAAAATTACCTTTATTGATACTTATGAGTACTGTAAAAGTATGAGAAACAATTTGGTTTTAGACGTTATAGAACACGAATAATTATAATTTGATACCAAACCACCAACCATCCATACCTCCATTACTATTTCGATAAAATATGTTCTTATTAATATTCAAATTGTATCAACAATTTTGGCAGAAGTAAGAATAAATAATTTTTAATAAATTATACAATAAATAATGATAAATACATTCCGAGATCGTGAACATATCGACAGTAGATCTTATTGCGAATGACTGCTATAACAGGAACTGGCGACTATTCAGACATAAATGTTTAAAGAAAACGCGACCTTAAAAAAAAATCGTTTTTAGTTGAGACAACAAAAGGTCAGGTTTACTACATATAATCTACATACAATTCTCTGCTTCTCTTGTAGGCCATCTGCAGCCGGTCGTCAAGCGGTCCACACAGCAAACCTGCCGCCATCGCCGAATCGGCCGCTTCGATGATCTCAGGACCGGCTTTACGCTTCTAAAAGTTCCTTTGTTCGAGTTCCCTGTTATAGCGTCGCAAATAAATCCGCTTGTTCAAAGTCCCAGCTGATTATTGACTAAGGTAAACCAGCCGCTGAACAGCGTCGCGACAGAAGCTCATCATCTGCACCTCCAGGTATCCATCACAACTCCCCCATAGAAACGTTCACACTCCAACTATAGTAAGCCATACTTAAAATACTGTCTCACATTTTGTCCTTGTCCACATTATCACATTTTACACTGAAATAATTAACTTACACGATTGGTTTTTCGAACTGTTTGATTAGATTTTCTAACCCAGCCGTGATACTATGAAACTTTCATCAGACAACAGTATTAAGTATTTGCTGTGTATTTACCGGATTTTACTTCAACATTCTGACTAAACTTGTTTTACTCAGAGGATTAAGTTGTCGAGACGCCGCCAAAGCCGTGACTCCAACGACTTCTGGTGCGTCTCCTATTATTAAAACTTCATAGTACCATCTCCGAAGTCGGCTGGATCCTAACCAACTGTGACGTAATTAGGGTGCACATTATATCGCCATCATGATAGTGAAGAGCTACGCAGCGCGCGCGCCGTGTTTGGCCAGCGTCGGGCACGAGTCGTGCGTCGCGCACGCGCCGGCCGCGCTGCTTGGCTAGTCGTAGCCCTTCAGCAACCCCTACGGGTGCCGCTGGTTCGGCACTGGAATGCTGAAAAAGGAAATGTTACATGTTATAATTGTATTCTGCAATTCTAGTAGCAAGTAGGTACATTTTCGACAGCGAGTGAACCCGTCAAGCTATATCTACAATCCGCCTTTCCTCGTAAGAGTTCCCAAGGTTTTAACGATTATATTTATTGTCGTTTCGAGTACATTTGTCAGTTCATACGAAATTGGGCGGCTTCAAGTTTTCCAGTCAATTTGATATGGTTTACGGCTTACCCGTAAAACGCAGGAAAGCTGGTATCAGTATTGAACTGGAAGTTGATGGGCGTCTTGGGCGAGGCACAACTATAGCTCAGATAGTCATCGGAGGCGTGCAGCTGTCGGTTCAGGTTCGGTTCGGAGGCGCTGCGCGTGATCTTGGGCATGGCTCGTAGCATGGACTCGAGCGAGGCCAGGATCTGACGAAAGAGAGGCCGTTCTTCTCTGTCGAACTTGATGCAGTCCTCGAACAGGCGCTTCAGGGCTTGTGGAGCGTCTTGGCGAAGGCGGCGGGCGTCGGGTTGTAGGTTACCGTGACCTACGAGCCACAGGATCTGAAAAGATAGATGGCGAATGAGTAAGGTAGACTGGAGATCTGGGGAAGGTCGCGGGAATCAACAGAATTGACGGGACAAGTCGTAGTGGAACCACTACGACTTGTCCCGTCAATTCTGTTTCACGGTCATTTTTATTTGGTTTTCTTGACACTATATTTCTGATTTGATGACATTGTATTTACTTTTTATTGTGATTTGTATTTATTTGTTTCTTAACTTGTGATTTTATTATGGGAGAACCTGAAATAAATGATTTTATTATTGTTATTTTATTAAATTACGGGCACATATTATCTCTTCATAATATAACCATTATTTTCGTATATAGATTATGTAACATTTGGATGTCAGCTCGCAGCTGACAGCGGCCGTGTGTATGTGACAAAATAATGTAGTTTTACCTCTAGGAATATTTTTATCCAAAAACGCTTTTCATACACTTTAGTGACGATTTGACGGAGGCCTACGACCAGCAGAGAACATTCCTCGAATAGAAGATGTTTGATGTAGAACACTTGGTCCCGGCTTCCCAATGTAGCTCTATGTTAACAGATGGGTATCTAAAATCGTGACGGCTACGGGAGACATTGTGTTAT
This sequence comes from Noctua fimbriata, assembly GCA_905163415.1. Classification (NCBI taxonomy): domain Eukaryota; kingdom Metazoa; phylum Arthropoda; class Insecta; order Lepidoptera; family Noctuidae; genus Noctua; species Noctua fimbriata. The sequence continues at coordinate 1,142,220 of LR990922.1, forward strand.
GTTACATGTTCATCCGCGTAGATGTTACGGTGTCCAACACTTGCGTCGCAGTCAATGTGCGGCTGATATTTGGCGACACCGTTTACTCAGCTATATTCTGTCCTTCATTACCTGGTCCTTATTATTAAAGTGCGAGTAAGGCAGCTCGCCGGCCATGAGCTCGTACAGTACGATGCCGTACGCGTACACGTCGGAGCGGAAGGTGTAGGGCGCGGGCTCCACCATGCGGATGACTTCGGGCGCCATCCACAGGATCGAGCCCGTCGGCTGCTGCCATTGGATGCCGCCGGCTGTTGATGTGTCTGGAAATGATATGGTTACGTCAGATTACGGAAATGTTAACCAAACTAAAGTTTGCATATTTTTTCTTTTATTATATTATTGGAAACATGAAAATATCAAAATAGTTGATGTGTAGTTTCAAGATTAGCCAGTCAGCTGAATGGCAGCGAGGCTGCGTCCAGAATCTGCCAGGCGTAGTACGAGAATGTCCTTGGCGACAGCCAAGGACATTCTCACGTCAAAATCGAGGCATTTGCCTCAATAATATTGATTTTTGTAGATATGGCAGTGGATAGTACTTACCAGACCACCGCACTTTGGCCGTGGCCAGACCGAAATCTCCGATCTTCACAGACCAGTCGTCTCGCAGGAATATGTTGTTTGATTTTAGGTCCCTGAAACATGAAATAATTATGATGGTATTAACAAAATTTGAATCATCAACTGATTTCTAGACAGTTGTGATTGATTTGCTTTCCACATGGACTTCATCTTAATTAGTATTTCTCTTTGAATATGCTTGATACACTCGACTGATTATTTCGTCTGATGGAAAGCGATGATACCGTCACTGACGATAGTGCTTGCTTGCCTAGACTGAACTTGATCCCTCCCTGGTTATAGCTATCACAAACTTTGACAGAGAGTACTATTGATCATTGATCACAGGTGCACGATGGAATTACTATTAAAGAGTTTTGTGTAGCTGGATATACCTGTAGCAGTGCGTCACGTGGAGTCCGCTACACGTACCTATGTATGATGTTCTTGGCGTGCAGGTAGTCCATGCCCTGCGCGGTCTGGCGCGCGACGTCGATGAGGTACAGCAGCGGGAAGGGCGTCTCCAGCACGTGCAGGTGCTGGTACAGCGACGAGCCCTCGCACCACTGCGTCACGATGGCCAGCGACGGCTTGGACACGCAGCCCATGAACAATAAGATGTTGCAGTGCCGCGTCTTGCGCAGGACTGCCACCTGCCAGGAACAACATGGTGATCACCAAGAGTTAACTGTCGCTATGTATGGTGTCGAGCAGAGAGAAATAGACTACGGAGCTGTCGTATCTAGACAAATGGTTACGTGTTATGTGTGTAATACAAAAATCGTACCGCCGCGTCTGATTCCACAAAAAGCTAGAAAATTTAGAAAAAGTTTTTTTTTGCTTAAATTAAAAGAGTCTGTCTTTACCTCATTCTTGAACGCTTGTAGCTGAGCCGGCGTGGGTGTCTTCACGTTGAGCGTCTTCACCGCGACCGGGCCGTGCCAGTGCGCCTTGTATACAGTCCCGAAACTGCCGGAACCTGAATAAAAATAATTCTTCTTTGAGTTCCTGAATAAAAATAATTATTTCTTTATGGCTGTGTAGTTCAAAGACACTTTTAGTTTCTTCCTACATTCTTTGGTGATTTCTTGGTTTGAAAGCTCCTTGAGTACCTGATAACCTGCTGTATTAAACCGGTGCTCTAAATTCATTCGTATAAACGGATTGACATATAAATAATAGCTACTCTCGTCCCAGCTAGAAGCAAAAGGAATTATGCAGTGTGCTCACCTATCCTAGCCCCGATGAGTATTTCGTCAGCATGTATGACCCAGTCGTCATAGCTCTCGCGAGGAGACAGCGTGTTCTTCCACGACTCGTCGGCGGAACGCGCGCGCGCTCGCCGAGGTCGCAACGTGCCCGTTGGAGATGTCTGCAGAAAATGTATTAGAAAACATAATCTTTTAAAATATCTAGAAACTGTACGAAGATGGCAGGATGACCTGGATGTTATCCTTATGAATTAGAAGACCGTAGCGCAAAATCGTGATCGGTCCAAGAATCGAATCAGAGAGCAGGCAGCAGTGGGACAATATACGGCTAGTAATAATACCAAACAGAAACTGATCTGCCCGATTTTTTAATAAACCCTAAATTCTTAAGAATATTAACAATAATGTAACAGTTTGAAAGCCACCTGTGTACTCTGGCTGTGCTGTTGATCCACTGCCTTGTCCTTATCGTCCTGTTTGTGTCTGCTCGACGTCAAGTAGTTGGACGACTGCGGCGAGTTGTTGTTACACTGTGACTATAACAAGCACTCAATTATATTTAAGTCCGTAATCACTGGTTATGTGTACAGACACCAGCACATCAAACTATCCGAAAACTGATAAATCTTCTCAATCAACCTTGAACCTAATCCTTTAGCAATAAAGTTGAAAATCTATTTAAGAAATTTGACAGATTGTAATAGCTTGATGTGCTGGCGTCTGTAAATCTAGACTTTTTGAAATCTTATTCAACTCAAAGCTCAAATGATTGGTTGTTCTTGTTGTTAAGGCCTTCCCACACCGGGAGCATTCGCCTGTTATGTAACAGTTCAGATTCGAGCACATCAGTGAGTGAGGAGAACCGAGCATTACAGTGCGCAACCTGTAATAATACTATTACTTATAACAACGGCTCGTTTCTGTACAAAATCGAATCTTGGAAGGTTACACAACCAATCTTGTGGTTATTATTGGTATTTTTTGTCAACTTGACAGCAGATTATTGGTTAAAAAATGTTTGTACTTCTAGTAACTGTATTAGTAAAACTAAAGATTCCATCTGCATATTTTCACACCTGCGTGAGCCGCGCGTGCTCGTTTCGCAATTTGAGTCAGAAAATTTTTATAGCTAGCTCGAACCAAGGATCGTATGATCGTGGATCATTATACGGATACGGATTATACCAGTTACGCATAATAAACGTAAAACCGCACGCATTACTGTCAAATATCAATTACACCTCAAATAAGCACGCCGCTTCACGCGCAATTGCGTGCAGTTTCTACGCATTTCTCAGTCTTTATAACAATTATTATCGATGTTGAAGAAAGTTAATCCAACACATTATCTATTAAACCATCGGCGATTTATAAATTCAGCGAGTATAACGTGTTTTGTTTTATACAGATTGGATGCTGAGGATTTGTTTGTCCTTTTGGTTTGAAGATTTTGGGAGATACTCACCAGTATCAAGAATGTGCATTCAATACAACGAACTCAATTCTAAATTGCCTGAATTGGATGTGTTTTTTGGTTCCCTATCGAAGTTCAAAAGCCTGTTGCGCTCTCATTTGAACCGACATTTAAACAGCTATAATTACTTTTATTTGGATATTTTATTTTTATTTTGTGTATATTAGTATAAGTCAGTTTTTTGATCTCTTCTTTATTTTAAGTCCAAGATGTTTTGTTTTCTATTTTAGATTTTATTTCTGTAAATTTACGATAATATAGCTATATTGTACATAAGAGAATCTAACCTGTATATTTTTATTGTTAAATGTAAAATGTATGTACTGTTGGCGTACCTATTTTAAATAAATAAGATACGTATTGTGTCAGTGTGACTTTCTACCTAAACAAGATCTATCAAGTCAGCCTACCGCAGGCCAATGCTAGACATGGCATTCTCCCAGGGTGCAACACCCTGTCCTGTCCCTGTCCCAACTGAGTTATAGTGATAATATCTAAGTACTATTACTATTAGTTGGGAGAGCGTTAGACTGAAGTTATTCCATTGTTTCTTTGTTTCTCTACTCTTATAGTCATCCACATTCATTTTCATGTAAACTACACTAAATATCTCATAATCAACTATCATTACAGCGTTGCTTAGTATAGTAATTGACAGAGAATTAATTCAAAACGCGTTTGTCACCATTTTTATTGTCTTCAGTGTCTCACACAGTAAACTATTCGTTTATAGTTACGGTGTCACCGGTGACTCGTAAAACTGAATCTGATGTTAATGGGTGCGCTTAGCTAAGTGAAGATGCGTTTCATCGCTTAGCCAGGGCTGGTACAGCAATAAAAATCAAGCATTTTATTAGCAGTTTAATGTAGGAAGTTGTGAATAGTAAGGGGGATTTGATTTATTAGTGAAACAATTGATGAGGTAGTTCTGGAAAGAGACGTGGTATTTTAAAGAAACCGAATGATGGAACGATACATTAAAATCTTCATGAATTGTTTTATTGATTGGATTTATAAGTACTATGATTTCATACATAATTTTTGCTTCGCTCATATAACCTTCAAAAGAATGTCATCATCATTATTTCAACCGAAAGACGTCCACTGCAGTTTTAATACATGTCTTAGTCATTGGTAAGACCCACGTTACAAGGCTGATTTCGAGGAAAAACAAAGATAATTTCTTCAAACAACAATAATACAAATCGTTCTTATCAGTTTGTAATTTTTAATGTAGGTTTATTGTCTGTTTCCAAATCAGCGACTCGTACGCATGATCTACCGACGATAAGCAACAATGTATGCGTCAGAAAATATTGTTGATATTTGTGTATCGTGCAAATTTTGCAACTTTACGTATTCGCTCTAGTCAAATGGGAACTGAGACTGACTGACAGAAAACTTCAAAAGACGCAAACAAAAGTAAAGAAGCATTTATTGAGCATGATAATATGACTGGGAAGAAAGTTAACAGTAAACACTGCGATGAGAGCTAATAAAGATCATCATCTGCTTAGCCTTTTCTCAACTATGTTGGGGCCGGCTTCCAGTCTAACCGGCTGAATACCAGCATTTTACATGGAGCGACAGCCTATCTGACCTCCACAACCCAGTTAGTACTAGGTAAGACTATACCCAGTGCTAAGACTGGTTGTCAGAGTTTCGGGCCATTGACTACCTGTAACGTCTGTCAAAGACAGCCAGTGTCTGTCCAGTCTAATTGCCGATACTTAAATAAAATACACAGTCATGAAAACAAACTGTACTTCAACGTTTCCAAGTGCTCGTTGATGAGTTTCACCCGTGCTCGTGCACCTCTGCTCTATGAGTACGTGGTGGATGCGGCGCCAATGCAACGAGTCACGGAGGTGCGAGACTTGGGTGTTTTCATGACACCCGATCTGTCATTCCGTGAGCATGTAACCAAGATCTGTAAGAAGGCGTACAGAAACTTAGGATTTGTTCTGAGACAGACACAAAGCTTCACAAACATTACAGCAGTTAGGGTCCTGTATGATGCACTAGTCAGGAGTCATCTGGAACATAGTGCGGTCATATGGGCTCCACACGAAGCCAAGTACACTGTAATGTTGGAGCGCGTTCAGAACAAGTTCACGCGCCATTTGTACAGGAAATTATATGGGGTATATCCGTTTTACCCACTGATGTATCCAACTCTGTTTGTCCTGGGCATGGTTGGCTATAACCAACTGCACGTCCGACGGGAGTTTGCGCTGGTCGCCTACTTGGTGAAGGTGCTTCGTGGAGTGGAGAGTAACCCGGGAGTATTGCAGCGCTTGAGTCTGTGTGTACCGGATCGCTACGTGTGGAGGCGGCGCAGCCCGCCACTGCTACTGGTACCTTCAGCCAGAACTAACCTGCTTGCCAAGGCATCCCTTACCAGAGCTTTCCGTTCCATCAACGACCTTCAAATACAGATCGATGTATTTACATGTTGTTGGAGTGAATTCGCAAAGGTATTACTATTTATATTAAGCTACAAGCAAAATAATATTTAGTTTTTATTTTATTTTTTAAAGTAAATGTTTGTGTTTAGGTTTTTTGTGCTATGTTTATATAAGTAATTATGTTATGCTGTGTGTGTTTTAATGGTGTAAATATTTAATAATGTTGTTATTTTTAAATTTTGGATTTTTTTTATTGTAAGTATATTAGTTTAAGTTCTTAACTGTCGCATTAGGGTAACCCTGTAAAGATAGTCTAAGCTGTTATAAATAAATAAATAAATAAATAAAATAAATAAAAAACTACCACACAAAACCGGCCAAGCGAATATCCCCGGCACAATGTAGATTTCTGTAGCATGAAATTAAATTAAGAGTTGTTTATTTGCTTTGTAACTTTACAAGTCATGCTGCAGAGAGTCCCTATCGTCGTGTAAGCGACATCATACCTGGTTATGCTTCCTCTGATGTTCGGCGAGGGTCATGGGGCGCTGCACCATGTTTATGCACACGTTCGGCGCCGAGTTGGACCGGTCCTGCTGGTTCAACGAGCGCGGGTGCTGGTGCCTGCGTAAGAGAGACCAGGTTAGGGATGGTCATAGAAAATGGCACAATATTAGGTGAAAGATTGTCCACGCTAATTATAATCGCAGAATTTGGTATTTTAAACAGCATAACTATAATGATATTCCATGATCATTTTCGTGATAATTAATGTGCCTTTGGAAATATTGTATTAGAAATTATGTGGTTTTCAGTTAGAATGAAGCATTAAGTAAATAAACACACAAAAACACAATCTGATATCAAAAGCTGCGTTATAGTTTAGTATCGCGTTTAACACCGCTTTACAAATGCTACAGGAGAAATATTTTCAAAAACTTCATTACTGATTGTGCAGAAAGTTACTAATTACAAATAGCAGTTTAAAATTACATACAAACTCATTAGAAATATAACTGAAATATAAACAGGTGCTGATATCCTATTAGTCTCTTACAAAACACCAGAAAATCTAGGAAGGAAGAAAGGTACAACTGAGAGCTAAATACAAAGTACAATTTGTTTGGTGTAAGAGCTGGTGCGCAAATCTGACGCAAGATTGAGATGGATAAAACATCTTGAATTAATCATCAGCTAAAAGATTCATCATCGAGGTTCTACACATCAGGCATAAAATAAGAGAGCGGCCCAAATGTAGCTATACTATACGGTTACTCTTTACGACTTGACTCAAGGTTATACCTGGTCCAGTTTATGTTTGAACCTTTAAAATCGCCTCCGATGACAAAATGAGTTCATGGGAACCTGCAGTTCATTCGCGTGCTACTTGTGTACCAGCGACAGACCTATCATTGCATTATGTAGTGGTATTTCACGCGGTGGTTGTATGGCAATGTCGTCTACGCGTCAGTTTTGCACCAGCTTAGATAGTGTGTGTCATGTATTAGTGTCGTTGTGTGAGTGTAAGCGTTCGATTGCGTTCACAAAAGCAAGCGGTGCCAATCTAGTGACTGATATTCACCAGTGGACTTCAAACTCCTTCAGTTTCTTTGCTGGAGAGATAGACCTGTTACATCATGATACTGCTTAGTAACTCGACTTACTTACTAGTATTACTATTCCATACTACTCATTGAAAAGTTGGAGTTACAAGGTTTGGATAAATTATTTAAAACTTACAATCATAATATAAACATCTATGGAAATCTTTATAAAAACTTAGGGCCTATACGCCTGTTTCACCGTGAGCACTATCTGCCAGATAAATTAACAAATTATCTGCCAAAGTGACTACTAGAAAAATTAAGAAATTGTATGGCTGCCATATAAATTAACAACTAGTTATATAGAAGTCGTGAAACAGGCTATGAAAAACGAAGTACTTATTTTAAATATACTCATGAATGGTAAAGCTGTGTAGTAAGGTAGAATACTAACTTGCTTTGGTCGTTCCTGGCGATCATGTGGTGGTAGCCGAAGTGTGGCGGGAAGTGCAGGATGCCGGCTTGCGTCTCCGGGTTTTGTGCCAACAGCGCTGCGTAGTACGTGTCCGTCATACGCACCTGGTGGCAGAACAGAAGGTCCTTAGTATTAGGGAGGAGAGCTTTGATTTCTATGGCCTGCTATGTCGCTGGAGCAGAGACACACAGTCACAGCCAGCCAAAGTTCATAACCTCTTCTTCGACTTGTTCTGCTTCGCCCGCAGTTTCAAAATAATTATAGTGGCGCGAACTTTTGTTTACTCTACTACTACTAGTCTACAAAACTGATTATTTGCTATCAATGCTATATGACTTAGTTATCATTTAAGGAGAAGCGGTGCGTCGGGCGGGCGGCACGTTGCGCGGCGTGTCGCGCGGGGCTGTTTTTGTACGTTTACGGAGAGGCGGCGCGTGCAGCGGCCCGCGTTATCACACACCCAAACACGAACATAATATGGCAATGTACGATGTTGTGTACGAAGACGCGGGGCTTGGTGAGTTGCGTGAGAAGCAGCGGTGCCCACCGCGATGCCTGCGGCGGATCTTGTAGCGTATTAGCGTTGCCTGCGGCGGATCTTGTAGCGCATTAGCGTTGCCCGCGGCGGGCAATGCGTTGCAGGAGGAGGGAAGGAAGTCGTTTTTTAGGGTTGCGTAGCGAACAACCTTTCTAATTTTGTAATGTCCATATATTCGTCTGGTTGTCTGTTTGTCTGGATTGCAAACAGACTTTCTAAGACGCGGCGGTGACATCTGCCATATGTTCATATTTGTGCGTGTGACGCCACGTGCAACACTAATACGTTACAATACAAGATCCGCCGCGGGCGTCGCGATGGGCGTGGCCACCGTTGCATTTCAAGCCCCCGTAGCATGACCACCGTAGACAAGGATTTCTTTGACGGAAGAATCGACAAAATGACTGATAGTGCAAAGAAATCTGTCATTGTGTCGACACAGTCTGTCATTTTGTCGATTCTTCCGTCAAAGAAATCCTTGTCTACGGTGGTCATGCTACGGGGGAAGGAAACGCGCGTAAAATCGATTCTCCGTAAACGCACTCATACATCGCCATATGTTTGAATTGAGCGCGCTGCGCAACTCGCCACGTCTCCGTAAATGATCCGTAAGTTTGTCAGTTTAGACAAACGCGCGAGTATATAACTGGCTGCATTGAAAATAGGAATGTATTACCATCGTTTAAAGGCGCGCGATCGGGCCGTGAGCATGCGCGAGGCGACGATTGTCGTCCGTATCATGGTAATACAGTCCTATTTTGCCAGTAAATAGCGCGAGGATTTTTCCAGTCTGTCTGAACTGACCGTAAAGGTATTTTGTGAATCGAGCGTGAACATTTAATGCGATAGGAAATCGTTGGATTATCGATCGTTGAAAGACACGTGAATGCTTCTCGTTGCTGCACAAATATTGGACGGCTCCTTCAAGGACGACGATGCACGTCTGCTATGCTTGTACCTTGCACTGATAGGCGAGTGATTGTAAAATCAAATCACTCGCCTAACACAGAGACACAGATCTACATACCCTGCTTGTAAAATTGACAATGTGTTTACTAGACCAAATTTACCTGATGACAAATACTGGGCACTTTGTCAGCGCATCGCTGGTGGAACTTGAAGTTGCACTGCGAGCAGTAGAAGCCGTTGAAAAGCAGGCGCCTGCAGCACTCGCAGAACGCGAGTGTGAAGAACGTCTTGCGGGTGAACTGGTGCGATATGTGGGACATTATGGGCAACTTGTCCAGTGTGCGTACTGTCACCTGACAATATACAAGATAATATTTTTATGGTTGTTGAATTAAGGTTACATCATCATCATCAGCCTACAGCAGACTGGGCTGGAAATATTGATAGTGGAAACCTGTAATGCATCAGTTGAGCACGCGTTGGTTTTACCACTTTTGACGCTAAACCGAATGTTTCTACATAATCCAAATAGCTTGCTCTATGTCTCTTACAGAATTTTTTATTTGACCATTGATATGCTTTTCCATATAATCAATCTTGATTCTTAGCCATTCTAACTCTCTAGGTACATCCTATCGAGTAAAATTATCTGCTTGGTACTATACAAGGTGGAAGGGACACCAACGCTAAAACGGTTATCACTTATTCAGTACAACATTCTGAACCCCCCCATCTATACTAATATTATAAAGCTGAAGAGTTTGTTTGTTTGTTTGCTTCAACGCGCTAATCTCAGGAACTACTGGTTCGATTTGGAAAATTCTTTTAGTGTTGGATAGCTCATTTATCGAGGAAGGTTATAGGCTATAAAATTTTACGCGGACGAAGGTCGCGGGCAACAGCTAGTATAGAAATATGTGGTAACTGTTTTAGCATCGGTGTCCCTTCCACCCTGTATGCTACTGGTACTCAGATCTAGGGTACAAATAGAACCTAAAGATAAACACTTTTTTAGATAAAATTCCAGCTTATAAACAAATTCAAGAGTAGAAATTAAATGCTAAGTATAATGTCACATTTCAGAGAATAAGGATAGTAAATATATGGGTCAGCAAGTCTATTCTTGGGTTTAATACCTAAAATTAAACATAATTAACAAGGAAGGAAATTAATTAGAGCTAATACAATGTTTTCTGACATCATCAACATCATTCTCTTGCCCTTATCCCAATTCATTTGAGGTCGGGGCAGCATGTCTTCTTATTCTGTACTTCTCTATTACTCGTCATCTCATCAGACACCTCCTTTCTTGCCATATCATTCTTTACACAGTCCATCCATCGTTTCCTTGGTCTTCCTCTACTCATATACCCATCCACAGTCATACTCAAAACTTTCCTCACAACATTTTCCTCATTCCTCCGCATCACATGCCCATACCATGACAACCGATTACCACACAACTTTTCAGTCACCAGCACCACTTTCAGACTTCCTCTTATATACTCATTTCTTATTTTATCCATTCGCGTAACACCACACATTCCCCTTAGCATTCTCATCTCCGCCAGATGCAAATGCCTTTCATTCATTCCTTTTATTTCCCAACATTCTGATCCATACAAGACAGCAGGTCTAACCATTATTTTTATAAATCTTCCCCTTAAGTTTAAGGGGAATGTGGGAGTCGCAGACTGTTCCCGTGACCTGCCGCCATTTCATCCATCCCGTGTTAATTCTGTGCTTTACACTACGATCTATTTCGCCATCGCTTTGCAAGAGTGAACCGAGATACCGAAAGTCGGAGCAGACAGGAAGAAACGCGCCATCTAGCGTTATGGCTCCAGAACTGGAGAGACCGCCGAAATCGCAGAACATGTATTCCGTTTTAGTTCTGCTGATTTTCAACTTAACATTCTCCAGCTTCTGTTGCCATTTCTCCAATCTGCTCTGGATCTCAGGTCCATCTTCACCGACAAGGACAATGTCGTCGGCAAACAGCATGCACCAGGGTGCCTCTTCCTGTATGTCCGACGTCAAAGCGTCCATAATCAACAGGAAGAGGTAGGGACTTAAAGCCGACCCTTGATGCAAGCCTATAGCCACACTGAACTCATCGGTGTCGCCAGCAGCTGACCGGACGTAGGTACAACGTAGGTAGGTAGGCGTAGGTTGACTGTACATAGCACGAATTAACTCTACATACTTCCCAGGTATACCTTTCTCTTTCAAGGCCCACCACAACACATCTCAAGGTACCCTATCATACACTTTCTCCAGATCAATGAACACCAGGTGCAAGTTTTTGTGTGCACATCTGTACTTCTCGCGCAATTGGCGGAGTGCAAAAATGGCGTCCATTGTTCCTCGACCTGGCATGAACCCAAACTGGTTTTGGGTGATCTTACTCTCCTCTCTTATTCTTTTCTCTATAACTTTCTCCCATACTGTCATACTATGTGACATGAGCTTTATCCCCGGATAGTTGTTTTCTGACAATAATGTTATTTTGATTTACCAGGCATGGCCCTCTCAAAATATATATTAAAGTAGTTTGTGTGTAGTAGTTGAATCTGGTTCGCAGTGACATATTAGTTTATTCAATTCTTTTAAGATGGAACAATATTGTTACACCTGTTCATTAATTTACAATCCTGAAAACTAAGAAGCTTTTTTATGATGATAAGCATAGCTTCCAAGCCGACCCCGACATAGTTGGTAAAAGGCTAGGCAGATGAAGAAGGACAGCTTCTAATTGGGATATATTATGACAGCAACAGTGTGACCATTGATCACTCAAGATACCTCACTAAAGAATATACCATGTTAAGCCATTTATACCATGTTTTAAGCAAATATATCTATTCTAACGCACAGGAAGCCACATCATTTTAATTTAATCACAAAGGCATGTCAAAAATTATGATAGTTTGAGGGTAAGCTGCATCCGGTTAGATTGGAAGCTGACCATAACATTGTTGGGAAAACGCAATCATCTGCCTAAATGATAGTTATTCTCAATATCTTTTTTCATCTTTCAATGTTTTTCTTGCTCAGTTGGCTTTCACCCAGTACTTTACATGAAGCATATTCAGTATCTTTAAATCCAGTTTAATACTGTTAAACTGAAAGCCTCGAATTTTTATGCAGACTAACTAAATGAGCTGGGATAGACATTTAATAGGTTTCAAGAGTTGAGTCTACAAATAATGATAGCCTATTGTGTTTATAAGCCTCGTAGTATGTCTGTTTCAGGATCTTCATAGACATCAATGCAATATCATGGCCTGGGATGCTGGAATGTAATCTTATTGTGACAGCAAAATAACACATTTCAATCCATTGTCTTCAATATCTACTCTCTTGCTAACTTGGAGAGGACAATTACAAAAAACCAACAAAACCTTCTGTTGCACAGCCAGCTGCAGCATATGTCACTGATTTACCATGAGCAAAACAAAACAAAAAACACTGGACTGACCTCCTCCGCATCGATTCCAGTTATGTCGATGTCCCACGGTATCACTTGGTTATAGCCTGTCCGCACCACTTCGCACATCTCACAAGTCAGGTTGCGCAGCTTCAGCGCCTTCGACAGCGCGTCCCGCAGCGTCACACCTTCCTTCACCTGCACACTCGTCCGCTGCTGGTTCGGCAGATGCGCCCGCAGGAACACCTTCGGCTGCCGCGTAAGAGTATCGAACTTTTTACTGTCATCCTGCAACGAATACTCCTCACTCCTGTCCGGCGACTCACACCGATTCAATTCCCGCAAAGTCCGCTCTCTCAACTCTAAATTATGCAACTTTGACGTCAACTCCTGATATTCCGACAAATAGAGCGACGGTGGATGCTGGAAACCAGCGAATTTTGCATTCAGAGCGTCAATGTTTTCACGGGTTACATTTATGATGCTTTGAATGTTCCTAATTTCATACGTCGGGTCTGCAACGTCGTCACTATCCGTGGACGTCGACATATTATCACTATTGAGAGATAATGCAGGTATATTTCCATTAATTTTTCTTGAACAATTTTCTTTCTCTCTAGTAACTGCCATTTCTTTTCCTATTATTTTTTTTTATTTTTCTGCGCACACTCGCGGCGCAAGACAAGAATATTGTTGCCATAATTTGTGTTGATTATTTTGTACGTTGGTCACACGAATAATAGGTGTGGTTCACAAAACGTTTTTTTTAATTTAAATACGTCTGCCACTCTGAACACAAGCTGGCTTCGATGTCTCCGGATTTTTGCTCATCATCATCATACAGCTAAAAGACGTCCAGAGCTTGATATAGACCTCCCCCAGGATTCACCACACCAATCAGCCCTGTGCGTCTCATCGAGAACCTTCATCAGGTGTTTTTGGCTTATCACAACATGCAACTTCGACATAAATTAGCCCAGGGGAAATAATAGCAGAGGGTGTGCCCTTGCCATTAACAGCACCTGGAGCGCGTGGAGCCCCATTGAGATAGAAAAAAGCCTCGCTAGAGTATTAATATTCTGTGGAAAAAAAATACTTTGCCTTCAGCTTCATCAATCAGTGTCAATGTCATTGTCATGTAAACATTGATGAACTTGCTTGACAACTGTTTGTCAGTTGTGTGGTCATGTTTTTGTTGATATTTTCCTATGTTAACAATCAATATTATCAATTCATAACTGGAAGGACTACATATATACAGATATTTAATTGAAGTGTGAGTTTACTCATACTGTTTTAAACTCATTATTAGTTGAAGGACCTTTTTTCCTCAGAAAAGGATGTTAATAGTCAAGCAAGCTTAATTTCTTACTTATTATTGTATGTCAGTGCTATTTTGAGTTCTAATTTGTTTTATATTCCGTAAACAGTAGCCAAGTGTTTTATTAGAGAAATTCCAAAAAGATTAATACACATGATCGAATACTGTTCCCAGAGGCGAAAAGATGAGCGACAATAACAGCCAGTCCCGGCTCGTGTCATATGAACAAGTGAAGTCCATCATAGACTTCATGGCGCAGCATGTAGAGTTTGCATCGGGCAACCTGCGGTCTCTGGAAGCCAGGCATACTTCCAAAAGATTATGGGAGGAACTTACTAAGATGCTCAACAGCTGTCGAGGAGGTACCAAGAAGACATCTGATGGATGGAGTAAGGTTAATATAATAATATACAATTTTCGCTATTTGTTATCTCAGATATAAAAATATTTGTGACTGCAGTTTCTAATTGAAACCCTACTCAAACAATAAAAATCGTCATGAAAAATAAATTATTTAATGAATTTATTCTTGCTTTGTAAACTCAGAACTTCAATTTTATGCTGTTATCGTTAACCAAAAACATAGATCTGACAGAATCTGCCAGGTGGGATCTGCCACGGAGCAAGTTGTACAGCAGCATTATCAGTTTCTTAGCTTCACTTTCTATAATCAAGTAAATAAACAGCTCAATGTATATCCACTAACCTTACGATAATGTTGAAGGATGACGGATAAATGGTATCATACACTCACTTATGAAGAATTAGAAACCCATGTAAAACCTTAAACAAAGAAAACCGTAAACTCAGCTTTTTCTTTCCAATAAAATTATTTAAAAAAATATTCATAATTTCTCATTATTATTTTGCAGTTTCCAATCAAAAATTAGATTCTGTCATTTATATTACAGCATTATTTATTAGTTTTAAGAAGCTTAATACAAGTTTTTAGAAGCTGCTTTTCAAATGTATTTTCTAATCAATTAGTTTGTTAAATACTTGCAGTACTGGAGTGACTTCAAGAATAAGCTGAAGAATAAAGTATGGCTGCTAAACAAGAGGAAGTCAGGTTCTTCTCTCAAGGGCATCAGACCCCTGACGAAGATGGAGAAGAGAGCACTTGCAATACTAGGCCCTTATTATGAGAAAAAGAAGACCCGACCGGGATTCGCAGAGGCAAATTCGGTATGCTTGTTACTATTCGTTTTCGTAATAAAACCTAATGTTGTATTCATAATCTATTTTACGGAAATACAAGTTTCTGTAAACTATTGAAAAAAGCTTTATTTTTTACTTTTCCATAAAAAGTTGATACTTACAAAATTCTTGTAAATCACCCGATTTTTGTGCTCTAGTCCTTTAGTTTTATATTTTTATTTTCAGAATAACTTACACCCAGAAGTGAAGCTGGAAGCCTTTCATGACACGATACATGTGGATAGTTTTAGCAAAACAAATAGTGAATCAAGTGACAGATTGTCAGGTAACACCTCAGACCAAATGTTCCAAGGTTTATGTAAGCCTAATAAAAGTATAATAAGTTTGCATATGATATTCAATTACAGGTGGAGATGAACAAAGTAATGATAGTGCAGAGTCCTCTGGCGGAGAATACGTAAACGACAATGACTCTAATGAACCTGCTATACAGAGTAAGTATATTGCACTAGGTTTATGCGTAATATAAATTTACTTCAAGTTGTCAGATCATCACAATTAACCCATAAACCTTCTAAGCTGGATATCCTCCCGTAGCTACACCATACTTGGTAGTATGGTGTAGCTGGACGCAGTAAGGGGCTTTTTTCCTATCACGCCGTATGCGCGCCGTCCGCATCCTATCATAACAGGAAAACTATGTAGTAAAGGATGCAGGGAGCCATCACCACTTGTAATTTTTTTCTCATAAATATACTCCTGTACTTATTACTATGTTCCTTTTACAGACCTATACCCACAATGGCTGATAGAAGTAGAGAAGAAACGTGCGGACGCAGAGTTATTACGAGCCAAGGCAGAGGAGCAGCGCGTAGTTGTCGCCGTTAAGAACGCTGAAGCCGCTCTGTTACAGGCTGAAGCACTAAAGCGGCTGGCAGACGCTGCGAGTACACAGGCCGAGGCCGTCATGAGGATAGCCGCTGTGATGGAGATGAGGGGGCAGAGGGACATGCTGGCTTTGTGATCCGAGCGCTGGCGCCGTAGCTTAGGGCTATGAAGGAATTTGATATTAGAAGTGTGTGGTGCAATCAAAAGAATTATGTGATTTTTGTTACTTAATATGCTGTCAAGTCATTCATCAATGTTTTATTGCACAATTAATTACATAATTTGTGTAAAAAGTTCCCAGGATAATGAAAATTTTGAAACAGTTGTATATTTAAAAATATTCAAATTAAGAATCAGCTTTGTCTACTATAGTCTCTACTGATTGTTGACATAACAACACTAACTGATTGTTGGCATAAAAAATAATTAATGTGGTAATAAGTATATATACCGCACGCCCTATCACTTGATGATCTGCTTACAGCATCAGTGAGTGGGGTTCGCATGGCTGAGTCTTGGGCTAATGCTAAGAAGAAGAAGAAGTATGTGGGGAGTGGGGACTGTATTATAAAAGTTCATGGAAGTGAGGAATAGAGAAATATGTTAAGTTATGACATGTAAATATTATGTAAATATATCAAAACTGTTGTATATAGATCTCGTCAAATTAATATACTAAATTATGTGATAATTTTTTTTATTTTTAACCAACTTCAAAAAAGGAAGTTATTTATTACATTACAATATTCAACTCAACACAATCATTACAATCTTACAGTACTTATTTACATTATACTATCTTAATTACAGCTATGGTATGTTACAGCATGTCAAAATCATCCCTCTGAAACAATAAAAATATTATATTACAATTTTATCGATCAGTCTTGAAGATTCAAAGTAATTTTAACTAGACAATAGATGGAATTAGGCATTGTTATGATTCTTCTACAAATTATGTTATTCTATAATTTATTCTTCATAAATATGGTATTCTGATAACCATCCAGTGTCATCATAAACACTAGTCTTTTTTTTTTCTGTACTACTGAGTTCACGGACGGTAGACCACTTTTCAACCTTATTATTACACATGGCATTAGGGTGAAAAGTGGTAGACTGTTGAGTGGACTCGGTAGTACTTCCACACTGCTCTTAGTCACAAAATTTAAATTTTGACCACCGTTGTCACGTTTACGTGACAAGCAAGCGCGTGCCCTGTACGCCAAACAACATAAATATGTGACCAAATGATCGGTGAAATTGTGGCCTGGCTTGGTGCAGGGCATGCGCATGTGTTTATGCTCTGGTGTTCAAAAGTTAAAAATAAAAATGTTCTTAATTTAAAACTCACCAAATCATTATATTCCATAACATGTCTCCTGATAGCGGACCCATCCACCCATGTGACAAAGTCCTCCAAGGCTCGAGTGACCAGGAACGCTGGGTCCTTCACAACTTCTGGTCCCACGCGAACATGACCCTGTTCTATGTACTTTGTGGCTTCCTTCATGTTCTCTGACATTTTATCTGGAAAATTATGAAAATAATAATATGTTAGTGAAAGTTATAAGAATAAAGTACCAATTTCTGTGCTGCTATGGAAGGAGTTAGAGTAATGGTATAATTTAATATTAGCTCAATCAAATTTGGCTACAATAAACATGCCCGAACTTAAAGACTACACTGATTTTTCTAGCTTTTCAAATGGTGATATCCATCTTTAATAAAAAAAAAATTGTTTACTCACTTCTAACCATAACAGAAGGCAGTCTTCGTCTGCAGAACGAGCTCGCTGACACGGTGCTGGCCAGCGTCAGGTCCCACCGCGTTGGTATCAAGCCCATCTGATAAAGCTTCTCCAAGAGTTGAGCACTTGACTCAGTGCGAAATTCATTGCTAGCATCCAGGTCTTTTATTTTATTTGCCAAGTCACGAATCTCCCTAGACAGCTTATTGTACCTATTATATACAAATTAGTAATTATAACATTTTATATAATTCAGTTTAAACAATAAAATCAAAATCGTGGTTTACTTTGTGTAATCTTCACGTTTCTGTATTTGATATTTTTTCATAACTTTCACTTCATTTAAATTGTTGTCGACTTTCCATGATATAAAATCAACTTTTTTAAGCAGTTTCTGTTCATGAAACTTTAATTTTCGCACCATTTTAATTGAATTTACTTGTTGTTTTGGTTACACAGTCACACAGTATAAGTACGGCAGTAAAACACACGTGTGAATTTCTGTCAACGTCACTATTGACACAGAGTCACAGACAAGTTCAACTTGTTTTCTTCTTTTTCGTGTAGCTGTCACGCATGGAACTAATATGTACTACTACTGGCACGCAGTATTGCTACTGGTAGTACGACACGTTATTTTTTGTTGGTCAAAAACAACGACACTTCCAATTCAAGGGGTCGTCGATGGCAAGTAGCAACGAAATATAGGCTGCATGTTTTGGGGTACACAGTGTAGGTAGGATACTTAAATCCATACCCTGCTCCCATTCCGACGAGGAGTTCATAAAATGCTCTAAGAGCGTCACTAACCATGGTTTCACTGTTAAACCCTGCAGACTCATATTTACTTGGTGGCAGATAACGAGAGGGTAGGGGGAAGATATATATATACTGCCAAAGTTTGTAACGAACGTCAGCTAGGTTTCCTGGTAGATACTGATGATTTTAAGAAGCTATTTGTGGGTATGTTTTGTGGTCTCATCTCAGACTCCTGTTTGTGTTTGAAGTCTGACAACCAGTCTTAACAGGTATAGTATTATGCAGCACTAACTGGGTAGGAAGATTGTTAAATATTTTTGGCGCCATTCCTAGGAAACTTTTTAAGTAAAGAGCTTTTGTGTACGTGCCGATCTAACCAAAGCCCTAGAAATTTAGTATTGTTAATTTTAACAATGTTGTTGTGTTCAAATTTAACATTTGGTTTTATATAATTGGTTCGCTGGTTAAAATGCATAATGTTGTTTTTCCGAAATAAATTTTTAAGTTGTTACTGGTTAACCATTTAATAATTAAATTTAAACTATATTTTTATTACCAGCCATTTTTACTACCAGTGGATACCAAACAGCAGGAAAGGACAACGTGGCAGGCCCTGAAGGAGATGGCGGGATGAGCTGGACTCTTTCGCAAAGGATTGGCCTACAATCGCACTAGACCGCAAAATGTGGAAGGAGGGAAGGGAGGCCTTTGCCCTGCAATGGGACAATATAGGCTTATACAACATTAGTTTTAGTATATGCGAAACCTGATACACGTATCTAGTATTTTTATGTAAAGAATCTATGTACAAAATTTCAAAACTGTATCATGAAAAATCACAAAGTTTTATGCTTGTTCTGTTACCTAGTTGTCCGCACAAAACGCGGTCACCACGCAGCGCGTACACGCCTTCCTTGAGTCGTGTATGGGGCAATGGAGGACGGTCCTTCGATATCCAGGATGTCGATAAATCCAGGGGAACGATGAGCCTGTATGGATAAAACGGGGAATATTCTAGGGCGACAGTCTGAGCCCACTTTGGTTCTGTCTAGCCCTGAATCCTCTGAACACATTGCTGGAGGATTCAGGTCTAGGCTACCGGTTGAGGAGAGGTGGTCAAGTCTTATCTCACCTTCTTTACATGGATGATCTGAAACTCTTTGCCTCCAACAAATTGCGACTGATGGAGCTACTGAAAGTAACTGAAACTTTCAGTAGCGCCATCAGGATGGAATTTGGTGTGGACAAATGTGCAGTCATGTAAGTAAAGCGAGGGGAGATTATGGAATCCGAAGGAATTCAGCTCTCGGATTCCATACACCTGAGATCCGTCACCTCATCCGAAAACTATAAGTATTTGGATATGTCGCAAGCGTTAGGCATTAACTTAACTGACATGAAGCAATCGTTGAGGGAGCGCTTCTTTGGACGCCTGAATAAGGTTTTAAATAGCCTTCTTTCAGGCGGGAACAAGGTGCGCGCCTTCAACGGCTTGGTCATGCCGCTTTTAATGTACTCTTTCGGCGTACTCAAATGGACTCAGACCGAACTCGATGCCCCGGATAGGAGAGTTCGTACACTGCTGACCGCAAACCGGTTGCATCACCCATGATCATCGGTGATGAGGCTGTACATCCCGTGGAAATGCGGGGGTCGAGGCTTTTTAAACGCGAAGACCCTTCACAACCGGGAGATGTGCATTCTCAGAGAATATTTTTTAAAAGTCGAGATGGGTATGCACCGAGATGTGGTCGCAGTGGACAAGGGACTCACCCCGCTGTCCATGGCTAAAGAGAACTGGCGCAAACCTATAGTACTTACTACCGATGACCGCAAGGAAGTATGGCAAGGCAAGGAGCTTCACGGGCGCTTCTACCGGGCTCTTCATGGGCCCGATGTAGATTTTATAGCGTCCGTGTCTTGGTTACGTTTCGGCGACCTCTTTGGGGAAACTGAAGGTTTTGTCTGTGCGATTATGGACGAAGTTATGTTGACGAACAACTACCGGAAATATAATAAGAAAGACGGGACGGTTGACGTGTGTCGGGCATGCCACCGTCCGGGTGAGTCCATCAGACATATTATTTCTGGTTGTTCTCTTCTGGCTAACGGCGAGTACTTGCACAAGCACAACCAAGTAGTTAGGATTATTCACCAGCAACCTGCCTTGGAAATATAAACTTGTGGAATCTGGGGTACCGTACAACAAGTATATAATAATATAATATATTCTTTATATTAGTATCCCCGGACGGGATCAGGCTACCTATACCGACGACTTGACCTGGCAACATATAACACGCGTACACTCCGGACCGACGAGAAGATAACGGAACTCGAAGAGGAATTGAGCAGGCTGCGATGGAGTATTGTGGGATTATCTGAAGTCCGAAGAGAGGGTGAGGACACGATAATCCTGAAATCCGGCAACCTGCTCTATTTCCGAGAGGGTGACCGGCAGTCCCAGGGTGGTGTTGGGTTTATCGTCCACAAGTCCCTCGTGAATAACGTGGTGAAGATCGAGAGTGTGTCGACCAGGGTGGCGTACCTTATACTCAGAATATCCTCAAGATATTTGCTGAAGGTCATACAGGTCTACGCCCCGACCTCGGCACACCCCGACGACGAAGTGGAGACCATGTATGAGGATATTTCCAAAGCCCTGCATGGTTTCAAGACTCACTTCACCGTTGTCATGGGGGACTTCAATGCGAAACTGGGCAAACGAGATGGAGATGAGCTGCAGGTGGGGCAATTTGGGTTTGGAAGTCGGAACCACCGGGGTCACCAACTGGCTAGTTTTATGGAGAAGGAGGGCCTCTATATGATGAACTCCTTCTTCAAAAAGCGCGAGCACAGGAAGTGGACCTGGCAGAGTCCCGATGGTGCAACTAAAAATGAGATTGACTTCATCATGTCAACCAAGAAGCAGATGTTCAATGATGTCTCTGTGATCAATTCGGTGAAAACCGGGAGCGATCACCGCATGGTAAGAGGCACATTGAACATCAATATAAAGCTTGAAAGGTCTCGACTGATGAAGTCTACGCTCCGTCCAGCACAGATCCAGATCCAAAACCCCGAGAGCTTTCAGCTTGAACTCCAGAATCGTTTCGAGTGCCTAGGAAGCTCAGTGGACGAATACAACGATGGGTTCGTGGAAACTGTCCACACGACTGGGTCTAAGTTTTTCAAGACACGTCGTGCACACAACAAAAAACTCTCTGATCATACTCTCGAGCTCATGAAGGAGCGGCGTGAGATGATCCTGCAGTCTTCAGATGAGGTGTGGAAATACCGGCAGCTCAATAGACGGATCTCTAAATCCTTGAAGAGCGACCTCCGCCGCTTTAATACCGAGCGTATTAAAGACGCTATTGAGCGGAATAAAGGCTCCAAGGTATTTTCAAGAGATCTGGCTATTGGGCAGAGCCAGCTAACGAAACTGAAGACCGACGATGGCAGGATCGTATCCGCCAAACCGGAGCTGCTGAGGGAGATCGAGAGTTTTTATGGGCAGTTGTACACTTCAACTAGAAATCCTGTTGCAATTCTAGCTAACGACCCAAGAGCTAGACTGACCCGACACTATACCGAAGACATTCCGGATGTCAGCCTGTACGAGATTAGGATGGCTCTTAAACAGCTTAAGAACAACAAGGCACCGGGTGATGACGGAATTACGGCCGAACTCCTGAAGGCGGGTGGAAAACCGGTACTTAAGGCCCTTCAGAAGCTATTTGATTCCGTCATACTCGAGGGGAAAACGCCGCAGGCATGGTGCAGGGGTGTGGTGGTACTCTTCTTCAAAAAGGGCGACAATGCCCGGCTGAAGAACTATAGGCCCATCACACTTCTAAGCCATGTCTACAAGTTGTTCTCAAGAGTCATCACGAATCGTCTCGCGCGCAGGTTTGACGATTTTCAGCCTCCCGAACAAGCCGGATTCCGAAAAGGCTTTAGCACCGTAGACCACATACATACGCTGCGGCAGGTTATACAGAAGACCGAAGAGTATAACCTGCCTCTCTGCTTGGCGTTTGTGGACTATGAGAAAGCCTTCGATTCGATCGAGACTTGGGCTGTACTGCAGTCTCTCCAACGGTGCCAAATCGACTATCGGTACATCGAGGTGTTGAAGTGCTTGTACAAAAACGCCACCATGTCAGTCCGACTTCAGGACCAGACCTCAGAACCTATCCTTCTGCAGCGAGGTGTAAGACAGGGAGACGTCATATCTCCGAAACTGTTCACCGCTGCACTGGAGGATATCTTCAAGGTTCTGGACTGGAGAGGGCTAGGTATCAACGTCAATGGCGAGTACATCTCTCACCTTCGGTTTGCCGACGATATAGTGGTCATGGCTGAGACCATGGAGGACCTCAGTACAATGCTCGATGACCTTAGTAGAGCTTCCGAAAAAGTGGGTCTTAAAATGAACATGGACAAAACCAAAATCATGTTGAATACCCATGTAACACCCACTCCTATCAAGATCGGAGACTCTACACTCGAAGTTGTAGACGATTATGTCTACCTTGGACAAACGATCCAGTTAGGTAGGTCTAACTTCGAGAAAGAGGTCAATCGTCGAATCCGACTCGGCTGGGCAGCGTTCGGGAAGTTGCGTGGTATCTTCTCGTCCAACTTACCGCAGTGTCTCAAGACGAAAGTCTATGACCAGTGTGTGTTGCCAGTGATTACTTACGGGACCGAAACATGGTCGCTCACAATGGGCCTTATCAGAAGGCTTAAAGTCACCCAAAGGGCAATGGAGAGGGCTATGCTCGGAGTTTCCTTGCGTGATCGAATCAGAAATGAGGACATCCGCAAGAGAACCAAGGTAACCGACGTAGCCCGAAGAATAGCCAAACTGAAGTGGCAGTGGGCAGGGCACATTGCTCGCAGAACGGATGGCCGATGGGGCCGAAAAGTTCTGGAGTGGCGACCGCGAACCGGAAGACGCTGCGTTGGAAGGCCTCCCACTAGGTGGACCGATGACCTGGTGAAGGTTGCAGGGATCCGCTGGATGCGAGTCGCACGGGACCGGTCAATGTGGCGACACTTGGGGGAGGCCTATGTCCAGCAGTGGACGTCTTTCGGCTGAAATGATGATGATGATGATGATGATATTCTTTATTTTCAAAAAGCCAAATACAATTTGTCCATCTCAATCAAAACATAAAAACGTCATTATACGAAGTACAACGCTATGCATTATTTGAGACAGAGTGAACGTCTGTGTCTGTGCTAGTATAAACTGTGTTACAGACACAGGCGCCTTCCTTTTACAGTTTGTTGACAATTTGCTGCACTTTGTAGGAGTTTTTGCAACCATAAAACTTAGTTACACATAAGTAATTAACATTTTTTTTTTTTGTAAACATTTAATGGGTGTGTGTGTATATGTGTGGTGTGGGTGTATGAGTGGTTGTGTGTGTAAGTGTGTGTGTGTTTAGTTGTGTGTTTCGTATGTGTCACAGTATAGAATAGATATTAAAGGAGCAATTTTAATCTGTTTTTAGATGTGTTAGTAAGATTTATTTGCAAACAGTTTCTCGGTCTCATCGTATGTTAACTTTTGAAGAAAACTACTAACTACAGTTTTACAACAGTTGACCAGTTGACCAGTTTAGGATTTAAATTTAGGTAAAGAATATACGTTGCAGGTTTTGTTTATATTGTTATAAAGGTGCCTGCTAAGACACGGGTAACTTCGCCTCGCTAGAGCAGTTTTCGTGGTGACAGGTGGACATACAGGATCCTTACGTCGTTTAGTTTGCTCTAGTAACCTTGGGTCATAGGCCAGTGATGAATGTACACGTAAAATGATGTTAAGTGCACAGAGCTGTCGGACAGTGAGTACAGACATGTCTTTATAAAGCTGGGTTGTCGGGTACCGGTACGGTTTGTGAAGCATTACTTTCAAGACAGCTCTTTGTGCCCTCTCAAGGCGAAGTAAATATGTTTTATGTGTACCACCCCAGACAGATATGCAATACATTAGAAGTGACTGAGCTAAGGCAAAATAGATAATTTTTAACAATCGGTCGGCAACTACTCTTCTCAGTTTTTTCATGGGAAACATCAGCTTACGAACCCGCGTAACTGTCACACTGATATGCTTTTGCCAGCTCAATTGTCACGTTCCTTTTTTCCCAGCTGACAGGTTTTTTTAAAAAAGGAAACGCTAAAGTTTTTTAAAAAAAGACTATATTTTAAAAGTTTAAAAATAAATTAAAAAAAGAGGGTGGATGGTAGGCCGGTCAAAGGTCGGACCACGCAGAAGGCCGAGAATACCGCACTCTCCTGCTTGGTGCCAGTCGGTGACGTCGGTGATGGCTTCGGAGTCCGTCTAGCAGGGCAGATCAGTGCCGGGTCTGGGGTGCCGTCCAGTCCGCCAGCAGAACAGGGTGCCGGTTCTAGAGTTGACGTCCTGTCAGCCAGCTACGCTGATCTTCAGCCGTATAGTAGTTCCCAGTACGGGAAGAACACTAGGCACTTATTAATTACTTCAGTTACCAAGTATTGTTTAGATTTAGGTAAAGTTACTGGTGAAGTTTGTAGTATAAAATAAGAGGAGTACGAGGGAGCAGAGGTATGTACTGTTCAGTAACTTAGTACGCGTGGTTCCTCGATCGCCGTTTGTGTGTCACTCCTGGCTGCCGCCGCGGAATGAATGCGCTCGCGCTTCGTGTGGTAAGTGAAAGGAAGGGATTTTAAGATATATATAAAACCGCGCGCCGCAACAAGTTGCCGTGTCCGTTTGTTCGTGATTTTATTTTATTTGCATGAAAGTTAATTTGGTAGATAGTTTATTATTTAACAGCTTAAAATATTTAGAAATTAAGTAGGTAAGTAAATCGTGACACAATGTGTTATCAATGTGCACGCCCAAGTATTTTACACAAGAGCTTCTATTTATACTTGGGCAACTGCAGGGGGCGAGTGTAGGGTGACAACTATGGGCTTTAACGTCTGGTATACTAGGCTGTGTAGCAGTGTTGGCTGAGAAAGGGACATAGTGGGTTTTAAAAATATTTAGCGTAAGTAAATTTAATGAAAGCCAATCCATGACTATGCCAAGAGCATTTTCAGCTGCGTGGTGAGCAGATTCCCATGTTTCTCCACTTATGATAAGCGCAGTATCGTCTGCATAAACGAGTATCTTGCAGTATGGGATTGACAGCTGACACAATCTGTTTACAAACATAAGAAAAAGGGTGGGCCCTAGCACGCTGCCCTGTGGTACGCCAAAGGTTAAATTCACATCGTCACTGATGTAGTTATCTACCTTAACTGCTTACGGTTTGTGAGATAGTTACGGAAGAGGTTTAGAGCGATATCTCTTATTCCTAAGCTTTCTAAACCATGTAGAAGGATGGGAGTAGAAACCGTGTCGAAAGCTTTGGCTAAATCAAGGAATATACTTATAGTTTTAGTCCTACAATCAAGATTCTTAGCAATTTGGCTTGTCAGCTCAAGAACAGCATCCTCTGTTGATACGCCTCTCCTAAAACCGTATTGGTTTGGCGCAATTATGTTGTTGCATTCAAGATAGCTAAGCAATCTTTTGTTCAGAACCTTCTCCATAATTTTGGACAGTGTGGTGAGTAGAGATATAGGCCTATAGTTCTCGACACGGTCTCCATCCCCACCCTTAAATACTGGTGTGACTAACGCCTTCTTAAAAGTGTCGGGGAAAATACCTTTTAAGATACATAAATTGCAGATATGCGTTATTGCGGGAACAAGTACATATCTGGCAGACTTGATAACTGAGGCTGGTATTCCATCGTGACCTACTGCACAATTCTACTTTAATTCTATAATTATATTTTCTATTTCTAAGAAATTTGTTTCAAGTAATACGAATGAGTTACCTTGAGGATTTATTAAGCTGTCAAATTCAAAGTTTGGGCGAGTTACACGCTGACCCTGCGCAGCCCGCCCAGCAAGATCCGCTCCAACATTTGCAAAATATTTATTTATAGCATTGACAGAGGACTTTGGATCGCTACACATATTAAGAAGTTCTCCTGACTTAATTATGGGTGAGGTGTTCTTGTAGCTGATAGTTTTTATAATATCCCAAGTTGCTTTGGGGTTACCATTGGCCTTCAGGAGTTATTTTTGGTCAAAATTGCATTTAATATTCTTCAGTAAATTGTTACAGTAATTCCGGTATTTAGAATATATGAGCTTAGCCGTAACGTCTTTAGGATTTTGCATTGATTTTTATGGAGTTGATTCCGATGTCGCACGCACCTCAGGAGGCCATTGGTCATCCATGGTTTTATAGTCTGCTTCCTGTTAGGGACTTTTTTTAGCGTACTGTGTTGATTTATTGCGTCTGATATAATGGAGATGAGTTGTTCCGCACTTTCATTTGGATCTGTGCTAGTTAAAACATTTGAGAAATCGGAGTTTTCTAAGCAGCTAATAATTCCTGGAAAGTTCATACTTTTAGGTTTTGTAGCATTAAGAGGGTTTCGTTCAGCGCAAAACAGAATAGGTGCATGATCAGTAAAATATGAGTCCAGAACCAAAGTTGTGGAGGGTCTATCTGTTTTTAAAAAGACATGATCCAGGCAGTTTTGAATGCGAGTGGGGAAAACGTGGGCAGGTAGGAGCTCGTGAAAAGCCATTGTATTTAAATATTCTTCAGAGTTTGGGTCATTGTTATCAGGTCGAATATTTATGTTTAAATCTCCAATCACTACAACAGTTGTTATTGAAGCCAGAGATTCTAAAATATTGTTTAGAGAGTTAAGAAAATTTTCTATATTTCTGACTGAAGGTGAACGGTATATTGCAACAATAGCTGTATCTAGGCCTAGCCTCAAGATAAGACAGTTAGCATCCTGGAAGACCGGTTCAAGTAACTTATGAGTAACATCAGAACTTACATAAACTACAACCCCATCATTCTGATTGTTAGATGAGGATCTAGCCGAACTAAAGCCAGCTAATACAGGAATATCTGTCACTTTACTCAACCAGCACTCAGAGAGGACTACTATGTCACAATTAACATCGATCGAATGTATTAGGACATTGAGACCATCAAAATTACGATTTAGGCTTCGGATGTTAACATGTAGTATGTTCAAAGTTGGTTGGGTTGTTTATATTCTTCAAACATTGGTCTGGCAAAGTCACATACGACCGTGAGATATTAAATGATTCTACAGAATCAATAAATTTTGTTAAGTTGTCCGTATCGAATTTAGAATTTAAAAAAATAATGACCAGTTTAGGTTTGTGCTGGAGAGTATCATTTGTGTAAGTCGTTTAAGTACTTTAGTGAAAAATTTGGAATTTAGTGTGTTTAGTCTATTTAAAATGATAACACAGGTTTGGCAGGTCCGGGTATACTGAGGTGTCCAGTATTTAATTATTCTTCATTTGGTTTCTTCTTGTTGTAATTCTTGACCCCCTGCATTATTTTGTCCTTTTTTATGACACTGTTCAGCTCAACTATGATGGGTTTACTACCCTCTTTGCGGGTTTGGATTCTGTAAATGTCTTTTATGTCACAGTCTTGGATATCCACCTCGACAGCTTTAGACAAGGTTTTCACAATTAAACTAGCGTCCTCCTTCGACTCAAATTTCCTGTCATCTCGCAAGCAGACGGGCACATTTCGTATCTCCAAGCTGGCTGACCTGCTTTTACGCTCATTAGTTCAATCTTGCTTGTCTTCCAATTTCTGAATGGTCTTCTTATCTTCGGCTTTATTGTCTTGCAGGTTTTGAAGTGTTTTAAAAATTAAGTCATATTTATCTGACATAAATTGCAAACTTTCTTTAAGTTCTTCATTTTTCTGCTTGAGTTCAAAGAAGCTTTGGTCTACCTTAGATGATAAGGATGAGATCAACCCCTTGAGATCCTTGATGTCATCATCGCCATGTCTGCGTTTATGTCTAATACTGGCATTTCTGCTACCGCTTCTCTCAGATGCAGTATCTGATTCACATATATCAGGTGCACATACCACAGAGAGGGTGGAGCCGAGATCAGGCACGGGCGCGGAGTCAGTCGAGGTAGGCGGGGGGGAGCGCTGAAGAGGCATGTTGACTGGTTCACTCAGTGGGGAAGTACAAGGCGTTCAATACTCATGAAGAGGTTTCATCGGCGTGAGGTGCGTAGGTCACTGGACCGGAACGCTGATCGAGGATTTAGTGTGTAATACTGGGGTACCAGGAGCGTATAGATACTGCGGAGGTGACAGTAGCAGCGACGCTGCGTCACAGCTAGGGCGGAGCTTTAGCGAACAAGCAGGATAGAAGCGCGTACTTTGTGTGACGTTGGTGGTAGGCGGGCTCGCGCGCAGGTGAGACGGCAAGATGATCTTGCGCAGGGAGGAGGAGCTTCTGTCGCTGAGCTGGGCACCAGGATTAATTGATGAAGCGCGGCGAATATCTCCTATGATTTCTGCACTCCTATTTTTTATTTCTTATTTAATAATAGCTGTACGGTAACTTAAAACACATCTACTCGTATTCGAGGTACGGAGGGAAGGGGATTAGAGTATGTGCCCGGCCCCGTTCTCGAGAAAGACCATGTCACGCTTTACTGGGATCAGTCTATCATTACTGACAGGACTATTGTCACCAATAAGCCTGACATAGTAGTGGTAGACCGATCAGCGCGCCGCGTAATGATAGTCGATGTTACCATCCCGCATGACGAGAACCTCGTGAAAGCTGAGAAAGAGAAACAAATAAAATATCTCGACTTGGCACACGAGGTTGTCGACATGTGAAATGTGAACTCGGCTATCATTGTGCCGATCGTCGTGACGGCCAATGGCCTTATAGCCAAGAGCCTCGACGACCATCTTTCGAGTCTCTCCTTAGGCGTTTGGATCAAGGGCCTGATTCAGAAGGCAGTACTCCACGATACAGTTCGCATTGTGCGGAGGTTCTTGTCTCTGGACTTCTGGAGCTCTAACCGTAACCACCGGTAGCTTGGAACCTGCTCCCGATACCGGCGAACCACAATTTTTTATATTTTTAAATGTTTTTATATAGTATTTTTTATGTGACATCTACCAACCCGCACTGGGCCCGCGTGGTGGATTATAGCCCATTCCCTCTCATAGAGAGGAGGCCTGTGTCCCAGCAGTGGGAACATTATAGGCTGATTATGATGATGATGATGATATAGTTTTTTTTAAGAAATATTTAAAAATGTAAATAATGTGTATAAAAAACGAATAAAGAAAATATTATTTATATCTTATTGATATGTTTCTAAGTTTTTTTCTATAAATATACTGCTTGTACTTAATGAGGACTTCTTGACTGTGAAAAGTGATCGCCAGTGCACTCTTTTGTTTTAAGTATTTTACTCTTTGGTGCACTCGCTCATTTCTGGATAGTGATGACAGTGAAAGTTCCTAAACGTAACAAAGATTGTCAAAAAAAAATCACTCTCTCCACTCCTGCTTCTTTCTTTGTCTGTTTGATTGATCGAGTTCGAGATCGAAAAAAAGAAAATAAACAGTTTACTTTTCAGAGTAGATAATCATAAATTATTTACCTATTCTACTAGGAATTGCTAAAAATGGGTGAACGGTACAAAACTAATCCTGGTGATTTCACCGAATATATACAATCAGTATTGAAACTAGATGCGTTAGAAAAAATGACCAACGATTTGGATAAAGAGCTTGAAGATTCACAAAATATCATGAAGGAAATAAGATCGATGTACGACTCAGTCTCTACAGTGGTGGAGAATACTGAAGAACCCGCTAATAATGAGTTGCGGCATGAAAACATTTCGAAATTCTTGGAAACCGGTGTTCCAAAGTTGTTAATGCCTGATATGGCGGAGGACAAAATGGATATTGATGTTGATGAAGCTATTTCATCACTGAAGAGCTACGCCGAGCGTCTAAAGGAGTCATTAGTTGTACTAGAGCAACGGCCCCCTAGGCCTACAGGGATGATCGACCTTGATCTAGATCAGTATGCACAGAGTCTTGACCAGCTCGGAAAACGCTTGGCGAACATCAAGTTAAACAAAAATGATGATGCCAAGCTCAAGAATGCTGAACTAGAAGCAAAGTTGCAACAGCTGTGCGGAGATGTTGATATGTTTACCAAGGTAAGAATTTAAAACAAAGCAATTGTTAAAACAATCCATTTCTGACAGTTTTTATAAATCTTATCGGTTTTCGAATGAGCTATTTACACTCTTATAAAAAAAAAACTTTACAAAGTATTCATAACTAGCGACCCAGCCCTGCTTCGTACGGGTGCAATGTAGATACAAATGTACATATAAACCTTCCTCTTGAATCACTTTTATATATTGCTGAAAACTGCTTTAAAATCCGTTGTGTAGTTTAAAAGATTAAGCATACAGACAGCGGGAGCGACTTTGTGTTATACTATCTAAAGATATAGATGTGATAATTATCTAATATTTTGATGTCACAAGTCTTTGAAAAATTGTACAGGATCTGATGTAGATTTTTTTTTCTTTCAGTTGATTGAATCTAAGAAAACTCTCAGCGAAAGTAACAGAAATTGGTCTGAGAGTCGGCAAGATGGCAATGATATGCAGTATGACAATATTATCAAAAAGCTGATCTTGGACCTCAATGAGGTTATATATTTGCTGCAGAACAAAGTGTAAATCATTGAAGTATGATGTTCTATGAATGGATCTCTTTTACTGTTGTCTAAGCACAGTTTTATTTTGTAATTTTAGGGTTTAGAACCCCAAATATTTTGTTCTATATTATACAACAAAATAGTTTGTATTTGTATTTAAAAATATTAATTTGTTATGCGTGATTTCTGCTAGTGTTGATATCAATTATTAGGTGTTCCATATTATACTGCGCGGTGATCCGACTTATGATCACTTACGGGTCAGTGGCCCTGCACCAAACAAGCTACAGCCTCCATGAAACTGCAACATATGCAGAGACTCGCCTCCATGGCGACTACAGGCAGCATGCGGACTACTCCGACCGCGGCTCTGGAAGCCATGTTCAGGCTCCCACCGCTCCATCTGTTCATACAACAGAAAGCAACGATGGCGGCAGTCCGCTTTAAAACACTTCAGCTCTGGAGTAAGAAGGACACACAGCACACCGCGATTTTTGAGGGATTCTATAACGAGTTCCCCCTAGCAAAAGCCATAAACAATCGGATACCTAAGCAGTTCGTATTCGACAAAAATACAAAATCCAACTCCACGAGGACCACCGCTGCGAGGTATTAAGGTATTAAGCTCCGCAGAAGTACAGATCTTCACGGATGGATCAAAAACAGGTACTGGTACTGGAGCTGGAGTCTTCTCGGAGGATCTCAACATTCACATAGCCACACCACTGGGGGCCCACAACACAGTATTTCAGGCAGAATGCATGGGCATTTCTCTGGCGGCATCAGCCATTTTAGCCAGGGAGGTTGAGGGCCACTCAATTCGCATACTCTCGACAGCATGGCTGTACTGCTAGCACTAAACAACCACGCAGTCAACTCAGGGTTAATATACGAGTGTCATCACCGCCTGAACCAGGTTGGTAATCTAATCTAATCTAACATAACCATACAATGGATGAAAGGACACAGCAAGTCCCGGGACAACGATGCAGTGGATGAACTAGCTAGAAGGGGATATAGCATGGCAGCAATGGGACCCGAACCCATCATGCCACTCCCTTTCGGGTTACGCACACTGATAAGGAAACGAACCAGTGAACAACACCACAAACTGCGGCTAGACCACGGTGAGTGCAGGCAGGCCAAGGAAGCTGTTCGTACTATCAACGGCCGTTTCACAAAACGGGCGCTTGGGCTAACCAAATTACAGCTGCGTACAACTACAGCCGCCATCACTGGACACGGCTCTTTTAACAAACACCTTTGTGCCATAGAAGTCACTGATAGCCTCCTGTGCCGAGAGCTTGCATGGAGGCAGACGAGACAGCAGCCCACGTTCTTCTGCACTGCCCCGAGGTTGCATCATACAGGGCAAAGTAGTTCAATAACCCAGGTACTCTCCGCGAGATTGTCGGCAACATCAAGGCGCTGCTGGCCTTTCTCGGGAACTGGGGTGGATCGAATAAATATTCCCACCCGCACGCAACATACGCACTTTGGACGTGGAGTTGCGTACACCAGCACGTTATACAATAGATGTTCCGTACAATTTTGAAACATGAAAAGAAAACGAAGACTCAAACATTACTTATCTAATATTCAAGCCATTTTATCAGAGTGCAATTAGACAAAAAATACTCAAAAGGTGGAACAAAGCTAATAGTGGTCCGATTAAAATTAGTAACAGATACAATTTAACAAATAGCTGGATAAGAGAATGTTCAAGAAAACCATATTCATGAGTTTAGTGACTTAAAATTCATTCGCAAACATCGTCTATGTTATTGGGGGCATTTTTTTTTGAAATTTTTCTATGTAACTCAATGTGCAAACTATTCTCCAAAACCTCTCCTAATATTTGAGTCTTGCTTGAGTTAGGTTCTGTAATATGGGAGTAGTCTTTTATACCTTGTGATATCAAATGTTCATCATCCTAGTAGTAACTTGTTTCCAAAGAAACAAATAATGCTTTTGAACATGGCATTTTTCTTTCACACCCTATTTTCAATGCTCAGCCTAACACCAATAGTTGAAATTCTCACAGTACAGTTTAATTAATAAGGGCCCATGCAAATGCTTGCATATTAAGGGTTAGCAGGTAGTCACCTGTATTAATATGGATGTGTTACTTTAATCTAAACATCCTAAAAATATTGCCAATCTTATATTATTTTGTATCAATATGAAGTGTGTGGAAAAATTAGGGTCGTGGTTGGATAATATTGTGATTTTTAAAGATGTAGCTTTTAAGATTGAGTTTTTGGCTAAATGGCCATAATATATACATAAATACAATAGTTTTAAAAATACATAGTAATCTCTTTATCTGCATATATAAATAAATTGAAACAGAGCATCACTTTAGAGATGGCTTGACTAATTTTGTTGTTTTTTTGTTATTGTATTTGTAATTTTCAGATATGTACTGAAAAAAAAATAGTTTTGCTAAAACCACTTTTCACTTTCTTCATTAGTAAAAGGCACTCGTGCAAAGCTGGTACGTGTTGCTAGTGGCAAATAAAAGTCATTATTTTTGTTTGTATAATTTATTAAGTTCATTCACATGTGATTTTGACTGTAATTTATTTTAGTCATGCCAAAGCCTGTAAAAATAGTGTTCAATTCATTATGGTAATTTGTAAACATGCAATTTTGTAAAATAGTCTAAAAATAATTTGGTCTGGTAATGAAAATATTCATTTCTGTAAAGTCAGTCATAACTCATAAATTACAAACATGTTGAATAAAGGATTAAAAATAAAGAATACTGTCTTTTAATTTTAAAACAACATTTACAACAGCTGTGTCAGATCTGTACCTATAATATCATTAAAGTGGAATATCATGCTGTCATTAGCTCATTCTTGAGTCTTCGTCATGTAATTTAATTCTCTTTCGATCAGTATTGTGGTCTACCATGTTCTCATCATCAATACTTATTTTGTCATCTTTGGATGGCTTCTCATCTGCTTCTAACACCTTGAGCCTAATGTCACACAGAGTGGCTCCATGGAGGGTCTTAATAGCCTCCTGAGCTGCTCTTACTGAAGCGTACTTTGCAAACCCAAATGTTTTGTTAGGGAATGTAGACACATCTATGAGATCCCCGAAACGACAAAAAGCATCTTTCAAAATTGAGACAGGAGGAGGATGAGGCTTGAACACTAAGAAACATCTCTGGGCTACCCTGCTGCTACTAGTGGCCAGTGGCTGTGGAGGGGGCAGACTAACACTGCAGAAGTCAGATTGATGGCCATCAGCTTTTATCTCTCTCAAGCCAGGGGCTGCTGTAGCAGCTTGAATCAAAGTTGATGCTTGAGCTATAGCCTCTGCAAGCTGTACCAAATCAGGATTTGCTGTATCCATAGCATTTTTAAAGCTGTTAACAATACTAGAAATGTTATTGGCTGCCTTACTTAGAGGGTTATCATCTGGTTTCACAGATATGATTTCTCCTGAAGGAAATTCAAAATTATTTAATCTTTCAACAGCATAAGTTGCTGATTTTTCATCTGCATATGTAATAATTGCCTTGCAGTATCCATTGAAAGAGTCAGATGTGTATTTACATGAAGTCATTCCTGGGATAATGTTAAAAAGCCTGTCTATATACTTCTGTGGCACTTGTGGGCTGCAAGTCACACATACAGTGTCATAGTCCTGAGGTTTGGATTTAATAAGTGAAGTCACACTGTTTCTTTTGTGCAGTTCTCCTCTAGACTGACTGTAATGGTCACTGTAATTATCTTTAACAATACTGGAGTTGCTAGAGTGAAAGCTCTCAGTAAAATTCTCAATACTATTTCTACTTCTTTTCAATTCTTCTTTAGGTGTTGCAAATATTGCCTTATATTTCCTGTCACATCCTTCGAATGCCATGGCTGCATCAAAGAATGATGTGTAATTGACATAAGCAAACCCCCTGCATTCATCGGTGAGTTTGTCCCGCTGCAGGTGGATTGTATCTACTTGACCAAAGGCTGAGAAGTGTTGCCTCAACTCACTCTCAGTCACTTCTTTATGTACTTTGATAAAAAGACGCTTGTACTTGTCCTCGTTGGGGTTATGATTATCATTCTTGTGTGTAGCTACCATTACTCGTACAGGTTTATTACCGTTCAGAATAGTTTTTAAGTGCATCTCCTTTAT
This sequence comes from Noctua fimbriata, assembly GCA_905163415.1. Classification (NCBI taxonomy): domain Eukaryota; kingdom Metazoa; phylum Arthropoda; class Insecta; order Lepidoptera; family Noctuidae; genus Noctua; species Noctua fimbriata. The sequence goes on from LR990922.1 coordinate 1,177,466, forward strand.
AGCAGCCGCGGCGGAAGAAGTCTTAGTATATTTAATGTACGCTATGCCCTTGGACTCGCCGGTGGCGCGGTCTCGCGGCATGTGAATGTCTTCGATCTGTCCGAACACCTGGAACGCCGGTCTCAAGTCTTCTACCCGTAATTGCTTGTTGCATACTACGAATATCCTCGAGTAAGGTGGTTTATCGTCATTGCGGTCGTCGTTTCGCATACTTTGGTTCCAATTGTTCATGATCACAGTCTAACGGTAAATTAGATCAATAAGTGGTCGTCAAAGTCGATAACAAAAGCAGTCTGTGAAAATAAATAGTCTCACGTTAGTCGTTATATTGTCTCTTCATGTCCAATAATTAAAATTACCAATCATTTTGCGAAAACAAATAATCACCTCACGAATACCGACAATACACAAAAGAAAACTAAAAAAGTTCATTCAACTCAATGAGCATTTCTCAAAATAATTGCACAATCGACTATAGCCTCTGTCCCATTTTTTTAATATTTTGTTCTGTCTAATATAATCGATCATTACTACTTTTTGTAAATTGTCTAGGCAGTAAAACCACTCTACATAATAAAAGATAACTAAGAAGACATCAATACAATAAGATTTTTTTTATAAAAAATATATAAGAAAAATCCGTTTCACCCAGTTGTATGAATAGTGAAGTGTCGCAATCTCAATATCTTACCAAACCATCGATCTTTATTTGAGTGGACATGGGCATTGCATAAATAACAAATATTATTTATTTCTAACCATAAGTCACAATTCACTTTAAAACACCCTTTTTGGCATTACTTTAGTAATATGTTTTTAATTAATTATTTTAACTTGTCACGTAAAAAGTTCCATTTTGAAATTCCAGTTTTTGTGACCATCATTTTAGAAAATACCAGAATCGATTGGTATTAAACATATTTTAGAATAAAGGCAGCAGTAGCAAGCTCGGCATCTATTTTGTTTTAATTTTGATAGTTCTTATAAGTGCCATAAGCGAACGGTGAAAGTCGTTGGTTAAGTTAGCGGTCAAAAATCCTAGTTTTGTCACTCAAAAAACACAGGTAAGTTCGGATTTTATTGTTACTTCACTTAAACTACCATCACAGCTCCCAATCTTGATTTCGTTAATCAAATCGTTACACGAGTATTCGTTTAAGTTGCATGCGTTTACAATTTAAATAAAATTTTGTACTAGTTTTGTTACTTCTTTTTTTGTTACTTTTGTATCATCAGCATGATCATTTCAGCCGAAAGACGTCCACTGCTGGACATAGGCCTCCCCCAAGTGTCGCCACATTGACCGGTCCCGTGCGTCTCGCATTCATCGGATCCCTGCAACCTTTACCAGGTCATCGGTCCACCTGGTGGGAGGCCTTCCAACGCAACGTCTACCGGTTCGCGGTCGCCACTCCAGAACTTTTCGGCCCCATCGGCCATCCGTTCTGCGAGCAATGTGTCCTGCCCACTGCCACTTAAGTTTGGCTATTCTTCGGGCTACGTCGGTAACCTTGGTTCTCTTGCGGATGTCCTCATTTCTGATTTGATCACGCAAGGAAACTCCGAGCATAGCCTTCTCCATTGCCCTTTGTGTGACTTTAAGCCTTCTGATGAGGCCCATTGTAAGCGACCACGTTTCGGTCCCGTATGTAATCACTGGCAATACACACTGGTCATAGACTTTCGTCTTGAGACACTGCGGTAAGTTGGACGAGAAGATACCACGCAACTTCCCGAACGCTGCCCAGCTGAGTCGGATTCGACGATTGACCTCTTTCTCGAAGTTAGACCTATCTAACTGGATGTTTTGTCCCAGGTAGACATAATCGTCTACAACTTCGAGTGTAGAATCTTGATAGGAGTGGGCATTCAACATGACTTTGGTTTTGTCCATGTTCATTTTAAGACCCACTCTTTCGGAATCTCTACTGAGGTCATCGAGCATTGTACTGAGGTCCTCCATGATCTCAGCCATGACCACTATATTGTCGGCAAACCGAAGGTGAGAGATGTACTCGCCATTGACGTTGATGCCTAGCCCTCTCCAGTCCACAACCTTGAAGGCATCCTCCAGTGCAGAGGTGAACAGTTTCGGAGATATGACGTCTCCCTGTCTCACACCTCGCTGCAGAAGGATAGGTTCCGAGGTCTGGTCCTGAAGTCGGACTGACATGGTGGCATTTTTGTACAAACACTTCAACACCTCGATGTACCGATAGTCTATTTTACAACGATGGAGAGACTGCAGTACAGCCCAAGTCTCGATCGAATCGAAGGCTTTCTCGTAGTCCACAAACGCTTAACAGAGAGGCAGGTTACACTCTTCGGTCTTCTATATAACCTGTCGCAGCGTATGTATGTGGTCTACGGTGCTAAAGCCTTTTCCGAATCCGGCTTGTTCGGGAGGCTGAAACTCGTCAAACCTGCGCGTGAGACGATTCGTGATGACTCTTGAAAACAACTTGTAGACATGGCTTAGAAGTGAGATGGGCCTATAGTTCTTAAGCCGGGCATTGTCGCCCTTTTTGAAGAAGAGTACCACCACACCCCTGCACCATGCCTGTGGCGTTTTCCCCTCGTTTATGACGGAATCAAACTGCTTCTGAAGGGCCTTAAGTACCTGTTTTCCACCCGCCTTCAGGAGATCGGCCGTAATTCCGTCATCACCCGGTGCCTTGTTGTTTTTAAGCTGTTTCAGAGCCATCCTAATCTCGTACAGGCTGACATCCGGAATGTCGGTATTTCCACGTCTCGTCTGAAGACTGCAGGATCATCTCACGCCGCTCCTTTGAGAGCTCGAGAGTATGATCAGAGAGTTTTTTGTTCTTATGTGCACGACGTGCCTTGAAGAACTTAGACCCAGTCGTATGGACAGTTTCCACGAACCCATCGTTGTATTCGTCCACTGAGCTTCCTAGGCACTCGAAACGATTCTGGAGTTCAAGCTGAAAGCTCTCGGGGTTTTGGATCTGGATCTGTGCTGGACGGACATTTCAAGCTTGATATTGATGTTCAATGTGCCTCTAACCATGCGGTGATCGCTCCCGGTTTTCACCGAATTGATCACAGAGACATCATTGAACATTTGCTTCTTGGTTGACATGATGAAGTCAATCTCATTTTTAGTTACACCATCGGGACTCTGCCAGGTCCACTTCCTGTGCTCACGCTTTTTGAAGAAGGAGTTCATCATATAGAGGCCCTCCTTCTCCATAAAACTAGCCAGTTGGTGACCCCGGTGGTTCCGACGTCCAACCCCAAATTGCCCCACCTGCAGCTCATCTCCGTCTCGTTTGCCCAGTTTCGCGTTGCAGTCCCCCATGACAACGGTGCGATGGTGTGTTTGAAACTATGCGGAGCTTTAGAAATATCCTCATACATGGTCTCCACTTCGTCGTCGGGGTGTGCCGAGGTCGGGGCGTAGACCTGTATGACCTTCAGCGAATATCTTGAGGATATTCTGCAGTACGACAGTTTCGCGTGTTATATGTTGCCAGGTCAATTCGTCGGTATAGGTAGCTTGATCCCTTCCAGAGATTCTGCGCACCCCTTGCCACGCCGTAACCATACCTACCATAGTCGAGGGTAGACGGGCTGCCGGGTACTAGGGACCATTTTTGTGTTGCGCTCATCATTAGGGGGGTTTTGCCATAATCGCCACGCTTGGCAGGCTACAAAACGCACAAAGAACGCTGCTGCCTATTCTCTGGTAAGTCCCTTAGTCGCCTCTTACAACACCCACGGGAAGACATACGATGGTGCTATTCTTTACGTCCGACACCATACTTTTGTGTGGTAACGTATAAATGGAAAAGAGGGTAACAAAATAGGATTTTATTAGGCTTAGTATATATTAACTGTCTGTTTATAATAATAATGATTACAGTTATACAACATTATTTTTAGTATATGCGAAACCTGAATATAGTTTGTTCAGAATAAGTAACTGAATCGATTCCAATAATTTTTAAGCCATGTTATATTTTTTTCCCAAAAATATTAAAAAAAGTTAAAAGTTGGACACCGAGCGACTTTAAGTACCTATCGCACTAATTTAGATACCTACTGCCAAATTATTATTATCAAAGAGCTCAAGACGACGAGGGAGATGCGCGCTGCGTGGTGACCACGATTTTGTGCGGACATCTAGGGAACAGAACAAGCTTATAACTTTGTGATTTTTCATGATACAGTTTTGAAATTTTGTACATAGATTCTTTACATAAAAATACTAGACACGTGTATCAGGTTTCGCATATACTAAAACTAATGTTGTATATGCGTATTGTTTGTAACCTGCACCGGTTTTGGATCCTGGGGTGCTTTAAAAATGAGGCGGTACCGGGAAAGGCTTAAAAAACCCAGAAAAGATGGAGGAGCAGCGAATACGAAACTTAGAAAGGATAAAATCTAAATATTTATAATAAATCAGTAAAGGAAATGTCAGAAGACAAAGACAGATTTTGACAACAGTTCCTACTATAATTTATATATTTTTTAAAAATAATTAAAATAAGATTTTAAACTATCATGGTCACTAACATTATTACTTAGACAGGAAACGGGATATTTACCATGGTAAACAACAACAAACAACAACAAACAACATGGTAAATAACCCGTTTCCTGTCTAAGTAATAATTAAAATAATTTTTTAAACAGGTCAATAATTATTATAATTTGAACAGATGTGAACACAAGGCTTATAAAATCCTAGTTTGTTAATAATATTCCATTTTTGTTACTGTCCCATAAAAGCAGACACGTATTTCTTTTCAAAATTGATATTTTTTAATCTTAAGCTGTAATTTTTATGAAAAAAAACACAAAAGTGTGCATTATTATTTCATAAAGACATAAAATAAAAATAAAACTTTGATGCTGTTTTATTTTTATTTTATGTCTCCTCCTTTACTGTTAATTTAAAACAGAGTTGTGGACAAATGGTAACGTAAAAGAAATATTACTGAGTTTTAAGTAACATTTTGCTGTAAATATTAACAGTTTTTTTTGAGAGACACAATGGTTATGTCACCCTATTTAAATTAATAAAACTTCTTCAAATTAATTTGGTGTTTTAATTAACGTAATTGATAGAAGGTAAAAAAGGGGAATTTTTCTCCATCTTTGATTTATTTCTAAACATTTCTCTGCTTTTTTACAAATTAAACCTCAATATAAACCTCATACTTTAGACATCTATCTATAAATTAAAACAAAAACAAAAACTTTATTTTAACATTAGTTTTTTTTTATCTTATGAATGAATGGTGCATTTTTTTGAGAAATGCTGTAATGCATTGTTGTAACTTTAATTAGCACAGATTATTCAGAAAAATCCCTCTGAAACCACTAAGACAAATAAAGGTAGTCTTACACTCGATTAATAGCAAACTCATGTTGCGTGTTTATCCGAATGAATATTTTCGTTCTGAAAGGATCCAAGATTAAAATTCTCCAAAATAAATCAATGACAGAAAAACACTGTCAGTTATCTGTCATTGGTGGTTGTATATTTTGTTTTCCTTTCCTTCCATGTGAAAGTACAAATGCAACGCAATAAAAATGAGCTGAATTAAATTTAACTTTTGAAGTATATACTGTAATACATTTAGTTGGATTCTTGAAATTTGTAACATATCTCATCGGTCAAGTAGTCCTTCCGCTCATTAAGAAATGTTTCACAAAACTGATAGCTGCTTACAGTCTCGGCAAAATTTTTTCAGTAATGACGATTTTCAAGATGAATTGAACAACTTGTTCAATAAGAAATTCCAGTTTCGCTTCCACAACGACTGGAAATTGCCAGAGAAAGAGTCGTGGTTCTCGACGCCACCATGGAAAGTGAAGCAATTAGAGATATTGAAAAATCGATTAAATTTTCACAAAAGTCAATTGAACGATTTCAATATTGAGGAGTGGAGCAGTCATACGCGACGCAGGAACCCTGCGGGTGAGGTTGGCTGGAAGATCAGGTGTCTGATAAATCCAGAGTTCTTAACACAGGCATGGACAAAGTTCTACGAGTGTGCATGCACATACAGCATCATACCGGCGGAGGCGACACTGGAGAGGAAGATGGTGTCGCTGCACCTGTGCGAAGCTCCAGGGGCATTCATCACATCTCTGAACCATTACCTGAAGTCAAACCACCAAAACATTGATGTGAGTCAGCATAGCAAACATATTGTTAGCATTTTGTGGTATCAATAAGGTGTTTCTGTCATTATCTCTTCTGAGTTGAGTAGCTTGCATGTGGTCCACATTAATTATTATGTACCTTTTTGATGACCATCTGTTCACACATCATTATCATAATTAAATAAATGAATACCAAACATTAGCTACCAATTCCATTAATTAAATTTTACTACCAATGACATCATAACACCTAATCCAAGTAGTAAGTACCTGTTACTCTAATTAATTACCGTTAAAATGAAGTAATTTGTACCTTTCTCAGTGGAAATGGGTGGCTAACACACTCAACCCTTATTACGAGGGAAACTCTCCATCTAACATGATCAGCGATGACCGGTTCATGTTCCACACTCTGAACAACTGGGACTTTGGTGTGGACAACACCGGCAACCTCATGGACTGGGAGAATTCACAGGCCATCATCAGGAAGGCCAAGTCCTTGGGGAAGGTATGCCTTTTGCTGATCTATTATTTATTAGCACGCAGCCTATGATAATCCCACTGCTGGGACACAGGGCTCCTCCATCTCTGTAGGATCAATTACTGTGCTAGGTACTCTGTGTCAAAGTTTTTTTGGTTTCTTGTCTAGGGTAGATGTTAATTTTTTAAATCACGGCATCCTGAACTTATAACATTCTAAAATGACTGTCATTGCCCACAGGTGCTGCTAGTGACAGCAGATGGCTCCATTGACTGCCTGCAGAGGCCTGATGCTCAAGAAGAAGTGACCTCTCCCCTCCATTACTGTGAGATCATCACTGCATTGCAGACCCTCAGTACAGGTACTGCACTTGTTTTGTTTTTGAATGGGTTGATAAGGAACCATCAATGATTACATAATTTACTGTTTTTAAGTGACGTAAGAGGTCATCAATATTATAATTTACTGACAACTTTATTTATGAATATTTCAGGTGGGACACTAATCTTCAAGCTCTTCACATTATTTGAACATTCTACAGTGAGTCTACTGTATCTTGTCAACCATTTGTTCAGTGAAGTGAATATTTACAAGCCCATCACCTCGAGGCAAGGCAACTCTGAAGTTTATGCCGTCTGCCTCAAGTACAAGGGCATGGTCATCCTGGAGAAGTTCCTCCCCACACTGAAGTCTGCTTATGGATCAGACGTATATGGAAACTTTGCCCTATTCCCCCTTGAAGCTATACCAGAGACATTCCTGAAACAAGTTGAAGAGTGCGCATGTTACTTCTGTTCTATACAATGCCAAGTTATCAATAATAACCTTCAAGCCTACCTCATGCAGAAGAACATTGCACTCCACAGAGATATCAAGAAAATTCGAGCCATAGTAGCTACAGAATTTGTCTGGCAATATGATCTGAAACCTTTGGATAGTCAACAAGAGATCTTGAAAGGGATCCTACATGAGGAGAATAAAATCAACATGAACCCTAGATATCACCGAGGATCATACACTGAGAGGCAGCTGTACACTAAGATGTCTCTCAGAGAGAAGCTAAATAATTTGAATTCATTCCTGCAGGCAGAAGTCCTGTCAAATCCTATGATTCTAATAAATGAGCAAGTAAAATGGATGCAGTTCTATGACGCAAACTCAGAACTGAAACTGATCTTCACATATGGTTGTCCATTACAGAAAATAAATAGCTCAAAGTTTATATTTGTACCTATTTTTAAGTTATACCAACAGATTTTAGCTGAAGAAGAGTTTAAGGAGATTATATTTTGTAAAGATGGTAAATGTATGGATAACAATAGAGACTATGGACTGGAGATAAACATGAGACTGTTGCTGGCCGAGTTTGAGCACCTGGAGAGCTACCATGTGTTTGAGAAGAGGTGCTTCAAGATGTTGTTGCAGGGCTTGCAGAAGTTGGAAGTTGGACAGACACTGCTGGTGCAGAACATCAACATGCTATCACACTTCAATGTCAGTGTCATATATATAGTCACCAAGAAATGTTTTGAAAAGATTGGCTTCACATCTCACAATACTATTGTGTTGAAGAACCTGATGAACAAATCTGCACTGAGCTACCTTGAGCAGGTAGACAGCGAATGTGACAGAGTAAGGAGTGATGGCACCAAGGATGTGCTGAACTCCCTGATGGTGCAGACAACCAATGTTGGTGACTTCTACAACAGCATTGTTTTCTACAATAACACATTTTATCGGAACAAATGTCTGGAGTACCTCAATAAGATTGAAAAATTAATCTAATCTATTCTGCATTTGTAACTGTATGTTGTACTTGAAGACTATTTTTAATATGTTTTTTATTGTTATAAATGTTCTTGTTCTGTAAATCCTATTTTACATACATTTAAATAAATCTTAAATGTTGTGTGAAGTTAGAATTATTCTGTAAAAACTTGCTTCCCTTGTGACCCACAGATCGTCAGGAAAACGGAAAAAGAGGAAATATGGGAGCACACAACAATATGCACTCTGCATATTATACTTAGACTTAGCTAAAGCTGGGTACAGTAGCATTTCATAAAAAATCGCAGCATAACACTCCACAAAGATCTATTACTGAATATTTAAACCGCAGAACAATAGTATTAGGGGCTACAAAAGGGTTTGTTTTATTTTACTACCAGAGGGCCACCATTTTCCATGAGTACCCATGAAATCCCTAAACTGACTAGGAAGTCTGGTACAAATTAGGCTGATGGATGTTATCCGATGAAATAAAACGTAATTACGGACACATTGCAAAAAATGACCCACTCCTGTACTGCGCCTTGTGCAACTCGACCTGAGGGACCTGTCCGATGCCGGTATAAGTACTCTACTCTTTGCCGATGCCATTACTAACGCTATCAAAGTGGCATAGTTTTGTGAAGCATATAACCTCCCTTATTATTATAACACTCTTTGCATATAACTTTAAAAGAATCATCGACATGAACAATAAGACCTTTCATCGAATACATATAAGACAATGTTTCGTATTTTAGTTTCTGAACGGAAAGAGTCGTGCGCGACAGCGCGCGTCTGTCTTTCTATCAACTGTCAAATCAAATCAAATCGAGATACGACTTTAATTCAAAATAGAAGAACATTTTTTAGATGATTACAAGTATAAAAATAACTTATTACTGTGCGCAGTGAAAACCGAGAATTATCTACTTATGGTGTTGATGTTAGCACAGTAAACAAGTAAAATGGACATAAACGAAGGTAAATATTCGCTTGTCATAACCTATTTGTTTTAGAACTTTAGCGGTATTCCGAAAATCTTTGTTTTGCTTCGTTGGGGTGGGCTTATTTGTTACAAGAATCGTAATTTGTAGATAAATAACCTTTTTGTAAGTGTGGAAGCTCATGTTAGTCACCGAAACAATGATTTGTGGCTAACAAATTTGGTCGTTTGTAGGTTATAAAAACAGTTGTAAAGAACTATAAACCATTAAATGATGTCTTCATGTGATAATATGACAATATACCTGCCCGAGAATATACAATGCCTCATACTGAGATCATCACACACATTATATTACAAGATATTGTTTTTATATCTATAGGAATGCATTTGCCTGCATTTGTGTTCATTCGGCAAGCATTTGCTTAAAAGCAATCTAAAATGTCTCCTGCTTTATTATCGCACATATTTGTTTCCAGGCACAACTGCAGATGACCTATGGACCCCCTACAAGGAGTTGGTCTCTGTGGTGGAAGGCTACCTGGCCCACGAAGGCAAGGGAGCCCCATATGCTGTTCATACATTTGAATCAGTACTGAGGCGTCACAAACAAACATTCCTATCTTTGTTCAAGAACCCTGTAAGATTGTTAATTTACTTTTTTTTTTTCTTACTTACAAGAACTTTTGCAATATTTATTACACAATCAGTAAAGCCTGGAGTAAAGAACTTGAATTTCAAACATTTTGTTTATTGCTTTTATGAACATAGTCTATCTTTTCTTTTAACATGTATTATTTAAAACATGGCTTATGAATACATAATAATGTAAATTAATCAAATCTCCACAGGAAAATTTTAAAATTCTCCAAAAAAACATCACTACAACTTTTTTAAATTCTAAATCATCTCATACCTAAACAATTTGGATGCTTTCAGGCAAAGAACCCATCAAGCCGGGATGAGATAAGGCGGGGCATCACAGAGGGGGTGACCCTCCCCAGTGTGGGGAGGACACTCCTCTCTAAAGAACTTGTAGATGAAGCTGTAATCATTTCAGGTTAGGTTCCTTTTGTTATTAGTCCTTACAAGTCAAGAAAGCAACAAAAAAGTCAATCACTATGAATTAAATATAAAAAAAAAAATTGTCCCAATTATTCTGCAATGCCCAATTATTTGTGACTTCAATTAGTGTCCTTGAAAGCATAAAGCATAAAAATAGTATTATATAATCAGCCTATAATGTTCCCAAAGGAAAGACAGTGACAGACATCTTTCAAATAAACTTTTGAAAGATCAAAGGTTTATTCTGATGAAAGACTCAGTTCTGATTTAAATAATTATATTTTTACTCCTCAATAACACTTGCATCATCTACAAAACTAAGGAATTTTCAATTCACTTCAAAGCCTAAAGTATAGTTATTGTTCAAGAGTTTTCTTTGAAGCATGTCCTTGTGGCACAGAGGCTTTACCACTCACCTTTCTCTCCTGCTACTTTCTGGGCCAGCAATTATCCTCAGCTCATCTTGGGGATTACATTCTGATTCTGAAACTAATACATATTCTATTGAATCTTTCCAGACATGTACAATGTAAGTGAGTACCTATCACTGGAGCTCCTGCACACGGCGCAGCGCCAGTCCCCGCGGCACCCGGGGCTGCCTCGCGGGCTGGTGGCCGTGCTACTGTACTACGATGGCAGGAGAGCACTCGTGCAGGCTCTGAAGGAGCTTGTCATGGCACGGGATGGTGTCTGCTGGTGAGTGTCGAGGTTGTAGCTTAAGACTCGCTCTAAGAGTTTCAAGAGTATCAGTGGATGCATGTTGTGGTAATATTCAGAAAAATGAGGCAACAATTGGTATACCATACTGGGTACAACTTTACAACACAAAATAGGCAAATTTTTCTTAAACATTTTCGATTATTTGCTCAGAAGTTGGCTGCGAGTGACGGTCTGCGCTCTATACAGCCAAGACGATGCGTCCTCTGCGCCCTGCAGATATCTAAAATTGTGTTCAGCGCAGCTTTACCTTAGATGTTCTGCCCCCGTAAAATTTGATCCGTTATACCTGCGCAGACCGTCACTCGCAGCTAACTTCGTAACCGCCATAAAGTTTGAACAGAACAATACCACGATATTTTTCTATCGTTAGAGCAGAAAGATTATTTCGAAATTGTGCTTAAATAATGTGTTAGTGCATAATTACTACACTATACAGATATGAAGTGGCAGATCATTTTTAGGGTTCAGTAGCCGAATGGCAAAAAACGGAACCCTGTTTACGACATGAAATTGCACAAATAACCATTTTAGAGAGCACCTGTTTGCGACACAAAACGATACAATAGCGGCAATCGGCAATTTTATACATATAGGTGTATGGTCAAATGGCCAATGTACGGACGCCAGCTGTCACATCAAGCTGCTACAATCTGTCAAATTTCTTTAATAGATTTTCAACTTTATCGCTAAAGCATTAGGTTGGGAAAATTTGACAGTTTCGGGTAGCTTGATGTGCTGGCCTCTGTACTTTGGCAGAGGGGTAAGCCCATCTATGCCATCTCTATAGCTAATTCCTGGGTGTGTCCCTACACACCTCTGCTTTACCCTTATGTGTTAAATAGGCGTGATTTTTTTTATGTTATGTGCTTTTCCTCTTCCTAATGCAACTCTTACCATCTTCTATCCACCAGGTCAATAAACGCCCGCGAGGAGATAATATCCTATGTGTCGCGCTACGTGGAGCAGCTGATCTCGGACGGGTTGCTAGGCAACGCGCTGGACGCGCTGCGCCGCTTCACGCTGGAGACCGAGATGGAGCTGCTGCAGAACAACCGCGCGCTGCCGCCCGGCAGGCACCACGCCACCCTCGTCAGCACTATGGAGACTACCAGGTATATGGGACGAAGGTCTACTATAGATAAAATCCAAGGATATGTAGCTGGCACTAAATCCTAGGTTCAGAAAAAAAATACAATCCCAAATAACCCATTTTTGCAGATAAAAGAAACACTTGTTATTATTAAAATTACATTAATTTGTTTCACAGAAAACTTCTAGCAGGTGTAGTATTCTCAGCTTCAGCACAGAAGGGACTCAACAGAGACATCATCTTGAGACTGATAGCAGAGGTATGTGAATGTTAAATAGGGACTATTGACTTGATGGTTACCCCCTCCCTAATATTATGATATGTGTTTATAATTATTTTAATTTCTTGTTTAGCAAACGACGTCACCGACTCAGGGACCAACAGGCGCGCTCGATGAGATTTCGCTTGGTTTACAAATGGCTCTACTATATGCGTTGGATTTATCTGTATTGCACAGGTAAGAAAAGTGTCTTTTAAGATTCATTTAAATGGCCATAGATCTTTTTTTTCAAATAGTTATTAAAAATTCGAGCCAAAAAATCACTGACTCAAGTCACGATATCGTAGTCGTCATCCACAAAAATAAATAAATAATTTCCTTTTCTAACCAGACGTGAAGACGGCGAAGAGTTAGCCAAGAAGCTGCCCCTCATCCAAGATCCTGAACTGATCTCGGTTCTCCTAGACGAGCTATCAGGGTCCGCAGAGCAAGGCAGAGGGTCTGGCGTGCGGGCACTATGTCAGCTGTCACTGGGACTGGCGCTGGCGGCGCTGAAGAGGGCGCCACAGTCCTTACTGCGTAGGACCACTGCGCCGCATCTGAAATGCGAGCTGCTGGATCAAGATGAGATGCTTGTGGATGCAGCTATTGATGGCAAGGTTAGTGTAAATTCATCTCGGAAGATATTTTATATGTGTCCAAGAGCATCCAAAATTGAGTCATATAACAACTTATGTAAAACAATATGTCTATGTCAATAGACATTTTGAACAGGATCCACAAATATTAGTTACTTACATTACCAAAATCTACTTTTTTTGATTTGACAGTTCTTTATGACTTGTTCCAGGTATTCGAGTATTTAGACGAGGCAATACTATCCACGGAGCTGGTATCGAAGGAGGAGTACTACCAGCGCCGCATACACACGCTCATCACGGACTTCATCGTGCTCATGCACTCCAAGCTCATGGAGATGAGGGTCAAGTAAGTTCATTGAAATATGGTTTATGGTTTAAAAACGTGCATTAGGCATTGATTAGATATCGCTTAGTGTTGGTGAAAACGTGCGCAAGGCATTGATTAGATGTCGCTTAGTGTTGGTGAAAACGTGCGCAAGGCATTGAGTTTGATGTATCTTAGTGTCGGTGAAAACGTGCATTAGGCATTAAGTTAGATGTCGCTTAGTGTTGGTTAAAACGTGCGCAAGGCATTGAGTAGATGTCGCTTAGTGTTAGTGAAAACGTGCACTAAGCATTGAGTTAGATGTTGTTTAGTGTCGGTGAAAACGGGCATTAGTCATTGAGTTAGGTGCACCGTGCACGAGCATTGCTTCTTATTTTTCGATCCTACACGTCATTCAAACTGACGATATTTCGTCTATCCTCAGGGCCGACGAAGCCGCACGCGCGGTACAGATGTACGCGTCGGAAGGGCTCACGCCCCCGGGCGGCGCGGGCTCGCGCACGCGCCTGGACGCGCTGCTGCGCTGCGTGGAGCGCCTGTACGCGCGCGACCCGCTGGGCCTGCGCCGCGACTACTGGCAGGCCTGCCAGGCGCATCAGCACCCGCACACACAGAGGTATGTGTGCACACTACCTGGAACTCTGAAGTAGAATCTTTATATCGATTGTAAAATGGGTTTAGAAAGTGATAATTACAGATGTTTTAGTGATGGCATTACTCAAATAACTTCATTATTCCCCCAGATCGGGCGGTCGCGCGGCCACGCTGTACAAGTTCGTGCGTCTGTCTGGCGAGGTGGTGTGCGGAGCGCTGCTGGCCGCGTACCTGCGCGCGCTGGCCAGCCTGGCCGTGCCGCGCCACACGTGGGCGCTGCTGGCCAAGCGAGACGCGCTGTCGGCCTACCATCTGCTCACCGCACTGGCGAGATATCACAGGTTCGTAATTGCTGCTGCGATGAGCTTCAAAAATGTAAGGACAAACTAAGAACATGTAACTAGTTGTGTATCCTTTTGAATAAAATTCTTGTCGGAATAACAGTTGTCGTATCATCGTCATCATCATCATTTCAGCCGAAAGACGTCCACTACTGGACATATTATGCCTCCCCCAAGTGTCGCCTCATTGAGCACACACTCGCCACAGTGGATCCCCGCACCTTCACCAGATCATCGGTGCATTTAGAGGGAGGCCTTCTAACGCAACGTCTTCCAGCTCGCGGTCACCACTCCAGAACTTTTCGGCCCCATCGGCAGCCCACATTTTCGGAAGCTGTCGTATATTGTGTTCATTTTGAGTAGTCTTACTCAACTGTACCAATAAAATCAGTATCCCTTCATTCTCTTCTACCGTATTTCCTCAAACCAAACCTGTATTTGGTACAGTAACCTGCGCGCGGACCCGGCACCATTCTCCAACCACGTGCACTCGTCGTCGCTGGGCGCGTCCGCCATCGTCACGGCGGCCGCACGGCCCGGCAAGATGCTTGTCAGGCAGGAGGAAGTAAGTAAAAGCATCAATATCTCTAGTTGAGTACAGGCTACTCTTACTGCATGCTCGATTCTTTGATGATTTTGTGGAAGCGCCTTACTTGTGCGAATGTGTACAAAATTTTGACCAAAAATATATTGATGCTCGCTCAAAATAATTATTCTTACAACGACATGCTTTTCGAGCTTCCAATATGGCGGAAAACAATATGTAGCCTTGATTTTGTCCGTTAAAATGGATTACTTACTCAATGAAGTTCGCTCTGTCTTTGTTAGAAGTCGTATTTACTCAAGTTTAATATGTTGATTGTTGTTTAGGTGGAAGCTCTGATAGCTGCCCTAAAATTAATAGCGAGTGTAGCGCGTGAAGACCACGCCGCGTGCGCCGCTATATGTGAGAACCTGCAGTGGGACGCTGTCAACTGCATGTTCGGTGAGTACACTAAATTATGGTCGACAGTTAGACAAAGAACCTTACTCCAAAAAGGCCATTCAAGATAGTTAAATGGCAAAGGTTTTTTAAACGCTTTTTTTTTTAAATGGAGACAAGGTCAAAAACTACTTACACAATATTTTCTTCTAGTATTTGATCCTGTCTCCCTTTTTATCCGACTGCGGCGAAGCCCAGAAGAAGGGTTATGTGTTTGACCTGTATGTATTCTTTGTTCCCTCGTAACTCCTAAACGGTTGAATCGATTTGAATAAATTATACGTCGGCGTCGTTTGATTCGTCTTTGTGGCGCGAGTGTCACAATCTATTTTATAATTTTATATTCAAATGGGTCTCGCCTGCTTCCAACTTTTATTTAATTTTAAATGTGCTTACTTTCAGCTTTTCACTGCTTGTACTGCAGTCGGGTTTTTAGTTTATTTTTTTTTAATTTCCTCTTCATTTCCACGTTCACGATAAAATATTATCCAGTCACATAATGCTAGTGGGGCTGACTGCTCAGGGTGTACCAGACATGTATTGCAGTATTGTAACTTAATATGTAGGTTATATTATTAGTCACCCTATTGTGTACTAGATTTTTAAACTAACATTGTTCTTACTAGGTCTGATTTGCTGCCACATCCCATTGCAACTGAAGGCCGAGCTGTGCATCACGCTGGCAGCCCTGGGCGGCACCGCGGCCACGGCGGGCCGGGTGTGGGCGGCGCTGGAGGCGGCGCAGCTCGTGTCTACCACTAATGACAAGCGAGCACTCAATGCTGAGTTACATGAGGTAGGGAGAACTCGTAATATTACGCAGATTGTTCATTTTAAACTATGTTTAGACAGATTTTCGGTTTGGGCATTTCCGGTAATTTTTAACTGATTTTAGAGTTCAGGCTCATCAAAGTTCGACTCGGAGCGCGAAAGTGTCTGAATAAGTGTGTTCACCCTCGGAGATTGTACTGAAAAAGACTTCGATTGTCGAACCTTATTCAGGATACACGTTAATAAAAATACCGATATTTAAAATTCTTTTGGTGTTGAAAAGATCAAAGATAAGGTGATTTTGTGAATCAACCGAGTCTATTGACATCGCGTTTAATGTGTTCGTTGATTAGCAGCTAATCTTTACCGTCCGTCCAGGTGGAGTGTCGCATCGAGGAGTACCCGCTGTCGCGCGCCTTCCTGCAGCTGCTGGAGTCGCTGTGCGCGGCGGGCCCGCTGCCGCGCGCGCTGGGCGCCGGGGCGCGCGCGGCCGGCCTGGACCCGTACGTGGAGCACGCGCTCAGCCGCCTGGCGCTGCCCGCGCCGCACCGGCCCTACGCTAAACCCACCGAGAAGTGGCAGGTACGGAATCAAAATACTACATTTTCAGCAACATAAGAACCTCGAATAACTTTATTTATTTTTACTGCTATTTGAAATATGTCGACCAGACACTTACCCACATTAATTGCTTATTATAAGCGATCCTAACAACAGTATTATTTTTTTGTTTCTCGGCCCTGCCAACCAGGGACGGTTACCGTTGCCACAAAAACACCGGTAAAATTACCAAAACCTTAACGTTATGCTACGTTAACTAGTAACGTTAAAAATATCGTTAAATCATAGGATTTACCGGTATTTAAATAGCGTTACCAGTAGCGTTATTTCGCTAAAAACTAATAATTTCTGGTGCGACGTTGCCAAACCGAACGCGCGCCGGGGGCCTTTCGTTCGGCTCTTCTAATCGGAGCGGCAACAGCTAGTATTTTACGATGATCGGACAGATACCTACGAAAACGCAACAACTCGTGCGATTTTCATTTTATAGGACGTCTGGTCACACAAACATGGTGAACGCCAAATACATCTATTCGTTTTGTTGTTCTAATTATTAGTTGTTTGTGTAAAAAATATTATTATAGGCCGAAAGAAGTGCAACAAAGTATAGCAGTATAACTATATTTTTTTAAAGAAAAATAAATCTACTTACCTTCCTACTTTAACCATGGTAGTGGATCATACGAAAAGTAGTATAGTACCCACTATGAAAAAAAGACCTAGAAAAATTTCATCACAATCCATCGCCTAATCAAGCCTTCGGGACCCGGTGGGATATGTGAGTAATAGTGTAGGGGAACACCATGGGACACCTCAAGGCCATTCACCTTGAGGTCAAGGTCAAAATTCCGAAAGTAGCGCGGTTCTCAGGAACAGTAACAAGTCATTTATATTCATGGTTAGTGACCTTATGGTCAAAGTCAAGTGACCGTAAGGTCAAGGACAAGTGACTTTGAGGTCAAGATCAAGTGATCCCGGAGGTCTTGAAACCTTGGAGGTCAAGGTCGAGTGACCTGTCTTTGGAATTCCAGCGCCTTGACACTACCGACCCCATGACTTCGAGTGCAAAAACAGTGTTTCTTTTTCTTCTAAAATTTGCTTATATCTCGAAAACGGTGTGTCCTATCGCAAAAATAATGAGAAATTTGCCCCCCTTAATAACACACTGCCGCGAAATTCTCGACATGTAGGTAATAATTAAATAAGAAAAATTCTTATTTTATTATCCATACAAATAAATAAATATAATCAGGCTTATCAATTGTATGTGCCGAGCCTTTATTAAAGGATCCCTTCGAAATCGTTTTTACGACAAACGGTTGGTCAGCCAAAAAACACCAAGACGCTTTTAGCCTTATATGTATTTTGTGGTATATACTATAGAATCGAGAAAATAAACGATTTTTTTTATCTTTTTATTTTCATTCATACATATACATATCGGACCCTATCGCACGATTCGCAGCGTTCAACTTAGTTATAAATAGTTCAACGTCCAAAAAAGCGAGCTTGATGACCGGCCGCGTGTATTAACAACGTAAGATGCTAGACTCCGCACCGACATCGTCAGAAAGAGATAGGCGAATAAATTACCGGTATATGTATTGTTACTTTTACCGATACTAATATTAGTTAATAGGTAACGTTAACGGACTTACGGGTATCGTTATAAATATCGTTACTTTTGTATCGTTAACATAACGATAATCGGTAACTTTAAGAAAAAAGTAATGGTAATTCGGTCCCTGCTGCCAACTGCTAAAACTGCTAAAACTGTCTCACGTTTTGTAATAAAACTTTATAAAAGGACGCATAGAGCTCTGTATCAGAGCTATGGTGGCGATGGCCAGCCCGGACATGGTCGTGTGGGTATAAGTTCATATAAACTGTACTCACGGATATTTTTTAGAGCCCCTGCCGGAGCTCGGGCTGTCCACTTCCCGGACACGGCCCTAATATGTATGGGTAGACAAGTAAATCTTAAAATGATCGTAACAAGCAAGTGAAGTAATTGAATTTTTCATAAACATTCCACAATTATCTCCAAATGACCACAACTAGTGTCTCCGCAGATGCTGTCCCTATGCTTCCGTCTGTTCGCGCGCTGGCTGGAGTCGTACTCGCCGTCCCCGAGCGACTTCCCGCCGCCCGGCCGCGAGCCCGACACCAACCCGCCGCCCGGCTTCCGCCTGCTGCTACAGTTGCACACCAAGTCCGAGCTGCTGCGGCTACTGCTGACGTCGCTTGATGAGGCGCATGAACTACTGGACAGGCAGCCCCAGCCAGCCAAGGTAACTGGTATTTGTAGTGTTTTATTTCATTACTAGATTTAATTATTTAATTAAATAATTTTAAGAGCTGATCACGTATCAGATCGAGAACTAAAATGTGGCTTCAAGACTCCATCAGCTAGCATTATATGAATAAATATTAGAATACTTCTTAATACTGACATCTTCTCTTATTTGGTCTCGAAATGTTAAATGTCACAGTGAATTTCAACCATAAAACGTTAGACATAAAGATTAAAATTGTTTAATTAAGCAGTATACATGTGTAGCAACAGTGTTTAATCGGTAGTTTGCTTCTAAAAAGAGGAATCTGTATGATGCAAGCACTAACGCTATGCTTATGTAACACCATTTGTGCATAAACATTTTCTTTTAAAACTATAAACTATGCATTGTGTATTCCCCAGGTGTTCGTGGAACAGAGTCTGATCAGTATCCTGCAGATAATGGAGCGCGCGCTAGCTCTGGAGCGACCGCTACAGACAGCGGCCGCAGACGCCGGCCGGTCCGTGCTCATCGTGCCGCTGTCCAAGCTCATACTGGGTGAGTTTAACTAAAAGACACATCCTGAAACTTAGCAAATAGAGTGCTTTAGTTATATGTCCTGTTTAATGCGTAGACACTGAGTTCGTGAGTCCCTAGAGTCCCTATAGTTACTATACAGAGTTAAACTATATTACCTAGCGAAATCAGCTGATGTTTTTTTGTCTCATCGTGAGATACCAAGAGTTTACGCAAAAAGGAGATTTACAATCTGATATTTCAAGTAACTACACTACCTGCAACATCGATACACCCATCATCAAGTCTGCGCAGTTTCGCTGGCTGGTTGCTTTCATTTGACTGTG
This sequence comes from Noctua fimbriata, assembly GCA_905163415.1. Taxonomy (NCBI): domain Eukaryota; kingdom Metazoa; phylum Arthropoda; class Insecta; order Lepidoptera; family Noctuidae; genus Noctua; species Noctua fimbriata. The sequence goes on from LR990922.1 coordinate 1,197,250, forward strand.
CATTAGTTTAGTGTAAAACAAATGTCCCCCCCACAGCTCCGGAAGGGCCGGACAACAACTGCCGCCTGGTGACGTGCTGCCGGGTGCTGCAGCACGTGGCCACGCTGCCGGCCGCGGCCGCGCGCGCCGTGGCGCTGCTGCTGCGCGCGCTCAACACGCCGGCCGCGGCCAGACATCTGCTCGCGTCCATCGCGCATAGGCACGCGCTAGCTGCAGAGATCAGGTATGTGCTGTTTATATACTAATCTATTAATAGTCATTTACTTGTCTAAAATATACTACATTTTGATATATGTGGAGAAACTTTGTTATTGCATTCGAGGTGGAATTCACATCTGACCCGCAGACGAGGTTGTTGTGGAGCCGAGAACTGCAGTAACAAATGCCCACGTGTATCAAACGGCGTTTCTCAATACACTTTCGAAGAAATGAACGAAAAGTATTTTTGTCATGAATTATTAGGAAACTATAACTTAATTTACGTTTTTTTCCGCGCTTTGCTTTCACCTGGTTGAAGAAGAAGCAAAGGTGCGAACTCGTTAAAAAGTCTAATATGAAAAATAGAAAATTAAAATATTTTTAATTCAGAACAAAAATAGACGTCAATTTTTTAAAGTAAAAAAGTAAAGTATTTTTATTTCCGCACACGTTGTGATAAATGAAACAAAACCACGTGTGTGAAATACATTGCATGTTGAACCTAATCGTAGCGGTAAGAGCCAGTTTTCGAGGAAGTGTATTGATATCATCTTTTAGATAATGTTTTTTTTTTTTCATCTTTTTTTGATCGGTTTACAGTCTGACTGTGTATTTAACTTCCACAAACTTCTGTAACAACCAGCGACTAAAAACTGGTTACGAAATAAAAAAAAAACAAAATGTCGGGAAATCCTTTGTAGATAGTTGGATTAGTCCATAGAAAAGTAAAAATGCTCAAGTCTAACATTTGAAACTAAAATTTCAGCTGATAATGCGACGTAACGTCTCAAGTTAATAATTTCAACTAACGTTTGGAGGGCACTGTAGTTTAACACAACAATATTTTCTCTTCAGATACGGCTTCGTGGAATGCCTAGAAGCGGAAGAGTGGTCAGAACCAGTGGTACAGGCCGAGGGCGCCACTGCCACAGCGGCCGAGCCCGCCAACTATGTGCGCCAGGCCAAGGAGGGCGTGCTGCTGCTGCTGCAGCATGTGCTGCCCACGGCGCCGCCCAACCTCGCGCACTTCCTGCTGGGCTACAGCCTCACGGATGACGTGAGTACCGCACAGCACGACCTGTCTTCATTACTGAAGGTCTTCTTCTTCGTGACGCCGGCACAACATTATATTTGATTAGCCCAAGACTTCGCCCCTTCCGTGGCCTCGTCGGTGGCAGCGTAGAAATCGCTCCGACTGCTGCGGGCTCAGAGGGCGGGCTAGGAGGTGGAGCATAGTTTGCAACACCGCTCTAAACCCCGCCTGTGATCCGTCGAGGTAGCCCCACTTCCCACAATAATGGAGCTGAAAGTTAAATATCAGGGGGTTAATATCAGTTTAATTTCAGGCTTCTTTTTCAATTTGGAAAAGTTAGGCTACATTTTCTCAACGTTTCTAAATTGATTACTTGATTATTGATGAACTTGTCTTCAGACTGGGTGATTTAAAACAGTACTTTGTATTTTATTTAGCTCTACGATCTGTCAGTACTTTATGATGCGTTTTCTATCTATAAACAAAAACATTTCTTTGAAACACAATTATATCAGCTGATGTTTCGCATTCACAGGTGAGTCGCAGTCAGCTGAGTGAGGCAGGCGCGTCGGGCTACCCGCGAACCTGCCTGCACTCCATCCTCGACATCCTGGAACAACACATCGCCTCACACAATCAACAACACAGGTTTGTGCTATCTTTTTATAGAACGAGAACCTAACTAACATAATTATTATTAACTAACAGCCATGGTCATAAAACGTGCGAGTAGGACGGTCATAATTTAGTATATGCACCCCGCATTATTAAATTAAAAAGGTCATCTTGCTACTGCATTTTATGACCACGGCTGCCACTTACGGTGTTACATGAAAAATTCTTTGCTAATGATAGTATTTGAACGAATTCAGTTCATTAGTTTACCGTCTGTGTATAGAAGAATAATTAGGATGTGATGTTCACAGGGAAGCCAACAACTTAGTCGAGAGCTGTTACCGGCTGGTGTACTGGCTGTGCGCGCGACCCAACACCTCGGCCCCCATCCTGCGCTTCCTCAGAACCAGAGACTACTTCCTCTCCAGACATGTTAAAGCGACTGTTGATCTCAAGGTAAGTTGTCTTTTTATTTATTTTCATAACCAACATTGTGGTTTTACAGTTGCTTTCGTTGAATACAATTCGACTGTTTTTAAGTAGGCCATCAACGTCTTCAACTGAAGTTAACATCGCAAAAGTGAAGGAAATAGTGACTTCCTCATTCAAGTTTGAAAGAGATAGCCGCTGAATTTTCTGTGTCTCACGAGAGGATCCGTACCATTTTAAATAATCACTTGGGTATGAAACATGTTGCCGCTCGGCTACTCCCAAAAGACCTGAATTTTCTCCAAAAACTCAATCGCGTGAGTCACTGAGGACATTGTAGAACGAACAAGACGAGTCTAAATAATAATGTTAGTGACCATGATAGTTTAAATTTTTTTATTGTAGAACGAGTCGATAACGACCCAACATTCATGAAACGCATTGTTACTGGTGACGAGACGTGGGTTGACGTGCAATCTAGTCAACAAGCTTCGGAGTGGCGCCTTCCAACTGAACCGAAACCGAAAATCCACGCCAAAGTCGATCAAAAGTCAAAGTCATGATGACCGTTTTCTTTGACTATCACGGTGTTGTGCACTCGGAATTCATGCCGGAAGGTCAAACAGTAAATAAAGAATATTATTCGTTATGCGAAGCCGACCCTAACATGGTTGGGAAAAGGCTAGGCAGATAATGATGATTTGAGCATTATGCAGCTTTAAAGAGAGCAAATTCGGCGAAAAAGGCCAGATTTGTGAAAAGAAAAATCCTGGATTTTGCACCACAATAATGGCCTTCGTACAAGGCCATCATAGTGAACGAATTTTTGACCAAACTCAACTCAACTCATCGAGCAACCACCTTATTCACCAGATATGGCTCTAGCCGACTTCTTTCTTTTTCATAAACTCAAATTACCACTTTGTGGCAACCGTTTTCATTCGGTAGAAGACATAAAGGAGAATTCGCGGCGAGAACTGAACTCAATACCGGAAAAAGCGTTTAAAAAATGTTTTGATGATTGGATTATTCGTTGGCGTAAGAGTATCGTTTCTGAAGGCCTTATCGCCTTCAAAGTATGCCACTTTGAAGGCGATAAAATAACTTTGGATGAATAACTAACATTTTGTGTATTATTTGATCGTTTCCCGGTATTTTCTTGCCAGAGTAGTAAGACATAATTTCGTCTGTCATCTTCCGAAGAACAGAACCAGAATATTGTTTGAAATTCATATAGCGAAATGTGGGCGTATTAAGCTACACCTCTGCCGAAACCTTTGGAAAATACATGTGTGATGTTATGTTTAAAAAACGTGTATTGATGATTTGCTTTCCTTGTGCGTGCAGTGCGCGTCCGTGGTGACGCTGTCGGCGCGCTCGTGGCTGCTGCGCGCGTGCGCCTGCGAGGCGGGCGCGGCCGCCGCCAGCCGCCAGCACGCCGCGCTGTCCGCGCTGCTCACCGCGCTCACACACACCGCACATCATCCGACACAGGTGACACTGAAGCAAACACTATTATCATCACCATGCAACATTATTTTTAGTATATGCGAAACCTGAATATAGTTTGTTCAGAATAAGTAACTGAATCAATTCCAATTATTTTTAAACCATGTTATATTTTGTCCCATAAATATTTTAAAAAGGTTACAAGTTAGACACCCAGCGACGCTACGTACCCATCCACAATCATACGCGCACAACACAGTTCACACCGCGCGGGCACACCGGGGCGGGGGTAACACAACCCCTTCAGTGGCCCAGATGTGACAGGTTAATGCGCGCACGTTACATGTTGTGTTTCGGTTGATCTTGTAACTACCGTGTGTAAAAAGTATCGTGTAACCACGTGTGTATGTTGATTAACATTTTTAAACACGCCAAGATGGTTAATTGTAGAAAGTTATTATTTGCACCTACAGCCTGCTGTGGTTTAGTAATGCGTTGTTTAGCACTTTTCATCCACTTTGAACTTTAAGTGGTTGGCATAAGTTGCTACAAATCGCATTGACTACATTTTATTACTTACGGATGCATTTACGAATAAAGTACATAATAATAATATCTACCTACACTTGACCATTACGACAGTTCAAAGCCTGTAAGTGTGATGGAAAATGTTATCACCAGTTAATTACAATACAATCGCCGTACGGTTAGGTTAGGTACCTACTGGCAAATTATTATCAATGAGCTCAAGACGACGCTGGAGGCGCTAGCGGCGCGAGGGCGCCGCGTGGTGACCACATTTTTGTTCGGACTACTAGGTAACAGAACAAGCTTATAACTTTGTGATTTTTCATGAGTTTTGAAATTTTGTTCATAGATTCTTTACATAAAAATACTAGACACGTGTTTCGGGTTTCGCATATACTAAAACTAATTTTGTATAGAGGAATTGCCATCTTATAAAAAGCATTTCATCTGCGCTTTCATCGACTATTTTTGAATGTTATTGACATAACATGTTGTCTTCCATAGGAGTGGGAATGGTGCCTACTCCGTCGAACATTAGAAGAGTTACCAGTCAGCGTGGAAGCAGCGATCGAGCCGCGCTGGGAGCTGTTCCAACCGCAGCAGTTACGACAGGCCATCGCCTCCTGCGATCTTCCCACAGGTATGTGTACAAAGGCTACACAAGCTATTAGCCTACAGCATATCGGCAAAGGCCTCTCCCATGATTTCCTCGTTAACTCTTGACCTCGTGTTTCGATCTAGGGCTAAAGTGAACCACTGGTTAATTTCGTCCACATCTCGCTCATTCAATTAACTATGACTTCGACAAATATGTATTTAGATCTTCTTTTCCTTGTCTTGTCGACAGTTACAGCGTTATGTTATTTGGGCCAAGTTGTTGATTTAGTGATCACAATAATTGATGCCAATTAATAATTTCTTTCTTCTTAAGTATCTGTATCTACAGTGATGTGTGTGTTGTGTCCAGGTCTAGGTGGCAAGCGTATCAGCGTTTCGCGGGTACATGCGTTATTAACACGAGAGTTAGCCGCGCTACATGCCACCGCGCCGCAGAGAAACCTCGTCGCCACTGAGATACAGAAGGTAAGATATTTACACTCGTTTATTGTGGAATCCTGCGGAATCCGAACGTGTGTAGCGTGTCATATATAAAGCTATTCTAATGTTGTCTGAACACCTAGTGAAAGAAAGGGTCGTTCACAGATCCAAAGCGGAATTTATAGTAGAAATCATTCATCCTAAAAATGTTTAAATTGGTGTCCTCAGGTCCTCGACTACGTAACAGAAGTGAACCGACAGCGCAACCTGGCGGCGACTCTCACACACTACTACGACTCGTGGCGCCAACTCACTGAGATCTTGTTCTGTGTGGCGCCACACGACATACTCAGCCTTGAGTCACGGCGAAACCTGCTCCTCAACATACTACAGGACCTTCTAAACAAGATACCCCCTTCAGAAGTATTACCACAACTAGGGAACTTAGCCTCAGGAACTGTGCTACTCCTACTAGTCAACCTACGACATTGCTACATCCTACAAAAAAGAGAATCGAATCAAAAGTCATCTGAATTTGAAATGAGCTTCTTCGGACCCTCAAACCAAATCATGCAGACGAATTCTCTAACTCTCAAATTTATCTTGCACAAGATTCTATCATGGATTCTCGTGTCAGGTGGTTCGACACAGAAAATGCGAGTGAATTTATACGGAGCCTTGTTAAACTATTTGAATATTGTAAACTTAAAGTCAAGCGCAGCCGACCCGGAAGACGAAAACATGTCCAATACGTATGTTAGTAGACTAGATAGTTCAAAAGCTAGGCCTAGTCGGGAAGAATCTGCTCTAAAGTCCATGGTGATCGATGTGATCAGCGACTTCGGTGAGAACCTATGCTCCATCGTGTGCGGGGACTGTATCGGCGCCGGCCACGACGTGTGCCGCATGGTGGCGCTGGCGTGCCTGGACACGCTCATAGAAATAAACCCGAGGACTGACTGGATGAATACGCTGACCAATCAGGGCTACCTGAGGAGTTTGATTGACAGTTTGCTGCAAGATGATGAGGGCTTGAAGGAGGTGAGTGTCTGTTTGATCTAAATTGGTATTTTAATTACTTACGAGAAGGATTTTCGGGAACAAACTAGTTTTAGAACGCAAGATTTTATTAATTCAGATTCCTCTACATGAGGGTTTGATCTACCCACATCAACTTATTAAAATTATTCTGCACCATTCTGTGATTAATGTCTGTCACTGTCTTACGAATCGATGCCCAGCCCTAATCCAGTTCAAGAGATTTTCGTTATGATTTAGTCAAGTAATAAGGCTCTCATCAGATGACTCCCACATTGATTAACTTCGCTAATAATATTTCAGCAGCTTTACATGTGTACATACATATGGGAATATACATAAAAAAACCGGCGCAGATCTGCCTCTGAACGACGATTTTTATTGTAATAATGAAAATAAACTTACATTTGCAGTTAAAAAACCTGTGTGGGAGCACATTTTGGGTCGAGTAGGTATTGAAATTTTGTATGGGACAGCTGATATTTTTTTCGCATTTACGATATTGGACTCAAGGAGAAAGTTGTTCAGTTGGATGGTCTGGAGCATATCCTTTCAAATGACTATACCCTTTCAGTTACACCCTGTATACTACCACCGTGAATTTTATCACATACCCAAACACAACTGTTTAGCTGGTAGAGGGGAACACTTAGTCTAAAAAAATTAGCACTTTAAAGCTTAATATTTCACAAACGAATCCCTTAAGACCTATCCAACGACATACCACACTATGGGGTACGCGAGAAATAAATCCCCACTTTACGTGTAGGTACAGGAGATATCCTAAAAAAAATATTTTCAAAATTGAATTTATTACTTTGTCGACGTAACTATTCAGTATCTTCATGCCAAATTACAGCTTTCTAGTACTAAAAGTCTTCGAGCTAAGCTGCGGAGAGACAGACGGACATGGCGAAACTATAAAGAGTTCCTTTCCTTTTTGACAAAAAGAAACAATTATCATTAATTATTATGTAGATTTTTGCTGGCAGTAGTATAACTTGAAACCTTTCCACAGACACTAGAACCAAACCCAAAGTCCCTGCGGGTCCTGTACGTGTACGAGTCGAAGATGGGCCTGCTCATCAAGATGGCGGGTACCCGCGCCGGCGCCGAGACGCTCCTGGCGCAGGGCGCGCTGGGCTGCCTGGCCGCGCTCACGGCTCTGGCGGCGCATCCCGACATACACACGGGCCTAGGCACGCATAAGGACACCGAGTTTGTGCCCTCGGTCGCCAACAGGTGAGGATACTAAAAATAGTTTCTTCTACTCAGAATTAAGACAGCGATTTGTAATCATAGGTCATCGTGAACGTTACCCTAGCAGGAAAGTGTCTCCTAGAGCGATATGAGTGGAACGTATAATTAGTGTATATATTAGTGGCAATGTGTATAATTCAGGTACTCTATACAATACTTAGGGAATGTATAGAATACCTGGGGCGTCCAGGCAATGAGACTGCCGGTAACATATAATCTGCTGTGAATGTGCACCACATAAAAATTGGTGCGCTTTGTCGTTTTGGAAATAAAGGGATAAAACCGATTCCTACTAGGGTATCGTTTTTCCAGCAAGAACATTTAAACGAATGATGGCCAGAGAGCTTATATTTGTGTAAAAGAGTGCACAGACAATGTAGGTTGTGCGTCTTCAGGTTTTCGAGATATTGCATTTCCTGCTAGAAAACGTTTTGCAGAATCGTGTACCTCTAAAACCATTGTATGTGCGCCTGTAGAATAAACATACACGAGTAGCTCTTAATTTGTGTGTATTCGTGACAGAATTAGATTTAAGAAAATATTTATAATTTTCAAGTAATCGCGGTTTTTTGAAAACCCGAAAAAATATCGCAGCGCCTAAATGAGAAAACGTATAAGCTCGCTGAAAACTGTATTCGGAGCTTCTTGACGCTTATAATAACCATAAAAAGTTTCAAAAGTGTACATGCATGCGTTATTGAATAATATTGCCAAAAGTCAAAACGACGATGTCATAACTTTGACGGCAAAATACAAGAAACCGGCTCAACCCAAGATGTGTAGGTGTAAACCAAAAACTAGTGTATTTAGTCAAAAATATATAGAGAAAATATTCAGCTTGGAATGTTTCGCATTAAGTAAATATAAACTAAACACAAAACATGTAAACAAACGGCTGGTTAACCGACCAAATTCGAATGACTGTCGTTTTTATGTGGTGCACATTCACGGCAGATTAAACACTAATTATACGTTTCACTCATATCGCTCTAGGAGTCACTTTCCTGCTAGGGTAACGTACACATCCTTAAGACCGCTCAGAAAAGAATAATACAGTGCGTTGAAACCAATTACTAGCGAATCTTAGGTGGGCGCCCTACATAGATATATTGATAATATGGTTATATTGGCAAATGTTGGGCTACAACTGTACTTCTTCTTTACATAGTATAAAACAAAGTCGTTTCCCGCTGTCTGTCCCTATGTATGCTTAGATCTTTAACCACGCAACGGATTTTGATGCGGTTTTCAGTAATAGATAGAGTGATTCAAGAGGAAGGTTTATATATATATATATATTGCACCCGTGCGAAGCCAGGGCGGGTAGTATTTGATATGCTGTTTTGTCTCTGGTCAAAACTTTGTTTCACGCGATATGATAAATAATCAAAAGCTGGCGTATGCGTCACTTCAACAAAAAGGAACAAATATGTAGTTGTGTCCGAGTAATAAATTTGCCTTTTATTCGGTACTGAATAGATTTGTTCATGTTTGTGGTAGGTTCCGCCAGATCCTCGTCCCAGCGCTATCCCTGTGCGACGCGCTGCTGACGACGCTGGGCCCGCAGAACCACAGCTGCGTGCTGCACGTCACGCACGCGCTGCTCAGCCACGTCGAGTGCATCGATGCCGTGCTCAGGTGAGTGTCCCGTCTGCTAATGTTTTGGTCGCCATCTTGGACTATATTTAACTAAATATTATATTTGAGGGCATAATGAACGCAACAAAATGACGCTGCCGTCGTGGCCACTAATTGGCTTTTGTTATTGATAGAACAAGGAAAGAAGAGGAGATTCGCTTTGTTACATTTTATTTTATTTTGGTTTTTGTACAGAGCGGCTCACCCAAACTCTCCCGTCGAGCTTCTCATCGAGGTGGAAGCGATAACATCAGTGATAGGCCGCGCTTCCAACCGGGAAGTGTTCGGCGGAGCGCAGGCGGCCGAGCCGACCGCGCTACAAGCTAGTGCGGCCGCCGCCGCGCGCGTGCGCTGGCTCATGCTGGCGCTGCTGGCGCGCTTCCACCGCCCCGCTAGTGACCTGCCTGACCACACGCAGACGAGCCTGCTGTACTACAAGGTAAGCCGACCGCGCTACAAGCTAGTGCGGCCGCCGCCGCGCGCGTGCGCTGGCTCATGCTGGCGCTGCTGGCGCGCTTCCACCGCCCCGCTAGTGACCTGCCTGACCACACGCAGACGAGCCTGCTGTACTACAAGGTAAGCCGACCGCGCTACAAGCTAGTGCGGCCGCCGCCGCGCGCGTGCGCTGGCTCATGCTGGCGCTGCTGGCGCGCTTCCACCGCCCCGCTAGTGACCTGCCTGACCACACGCAGACGAGCCTGCTGTACTACAAGGTAAGCCGACCGCGCTACAAGCTAGTGCGGCCGCCGCCGCGCGCGTGCGCTGGCTCATGCTGGCGCTGCTGGCGCGCTTCCACCGCCCCGCTAGTGACCTGCCTGACCACACGCAGACGAGCCTGCTGTACTACAAGGTAAGCCGACCGCGCTACAAGCTAGTGCGGCCGCCGCCGCGCGCGTGCGCTGGCTCATGCTGGCGCTGCTGGCGCGCTTCCACCGCCCCGCTAGTGACCTGCCTGACCACACGCAGACGAGCCTGCTGTACTACAAGGTAAGCCGACCGCGCTACAAGCTAGTGCGGCCGCCGCCGCGCGCGTGCGCTGGCTCATGCTGGCGCTGCTGGCGCGCTTCCACCGCCCCGCTAGTGACCTGCCTGACCACACGCAGACGAGCCTGCTGTACTACAAGGTAAGCCGACCGCGCTACAAGCTAGTGCGGCCGCCGCCGCGCGCGTGCGCTGGCTCATGCTGGCGCTGCTGGCGCGCTTCCACCGCCCCGCTAGTGACCTGCCTGACCACACGCAGACGAGCCTGCTGTACTACAAGGTAAGCCGACCGCGCTACAAGCTAGTGCGGCCGCCGCCGCGCGCGTGCGCTGGCTCATGCTGGCGCTGCTGGCGCGCTTCCACCGCCCCGCTAGTGACCTGCCTGACCACACGCAGACGAGCCTGCTGTACTACAAGGTAAGCCGACCGCGCTACAAGCTAGTGCGGCCGCCGCCGCGCGCGTGCGCTGGCTCATGCTGGCGCTGCTGGCGCGCTTCCACCGCCCCGCTAGTGACCTGCCTGACCACACGCAGACGAGCCTGCTGTACTACAAGGTAAGCCGACCGCGCTACAAGCTAGTGCGGCCGCCGCCGCGCGCGTGCGCTGGCTCATGCTGGCGCTGCTGGCGCGCTTCCACCGCCCCGCTAGTGACCTGCCTGACCACACGCAGACGAGCCTGCTGTACTACAAGGTAAGCCGACCGCGCTACAAGCTAGTGCGGCCGCCGCCGCGCGCGTGCGCTGGCTCATGCTGGCGCTGCTGGCGCGCTTCCACCGCCCCGCTAGTGACCTGCCTGACCACACGCAGACGAGCCTGCTGTACTACAAGGTAAGCCGACCGCGCTACAAGCTAGTGCGGCCGCCGCCGCGCGCGTGCGCTGGCTCATGCTGGCGCTGCTGGCGCGCTTCCACCGCCCCGCTAGTGACCTGCCTGACCACACGCAGACGAGCCTGCTGTACTACAAGGTAAGCCGACCGCGCTACAAGCTAGTGCGGCCGCCGCCGCGCGCGTGCGCTGGCTCATGCTGGCGCTGCTGGCGCGCTTCCACCGCCCCGCTAGTGACCTGCCTGACCACACGCAGACGAGCCTGCTGTACTACAAGGTAAGCCGACCGCGCTACAAGCTAGTGCGGCCGCCGCCGCGCGCGTGCGCTGGCTCATGCTGGCGCTGCTGGCGCGCTTCCACCGCCCCGCTAGTGACCTGCCTGACCACACGCAGACGAGCCTGCTGTACTACAAGGTAAGCCGACCGCGCTACAAGCTAGTGCGGCCGCCGCCGCGCGCGTGCGCTGGCTCATGCTGGCGCTGCTGGCGCGCTTCCACCGCCCCGCTAGTGACCTGCCTGACCACACGCAGACGAGCCTGCTGTACTACAAGGTAAGCCGACCGCGCTACAAGCACACAACCTTTCTTAGAATCCTTGTTGAACTTCTATGAATAGATACATTACTACAGCGACTGAATTAATGACACTCGCTACAACATCCCTTTCTTTATTTAGAATAAATCTCACCGTGGTAATCATCATCGCAAATGTGACTTAATTTAAACATTGGTGGACTGGTGAAAAGTGGGCGCGGTCAGTTCTACCTAATCCTTGTGGAACGTCAGGCATGACGTTATTATTATGCAAGTCTCATTTTCTTTGTCATTGCAGATCGTCTGCAACCTGCTAACGTACGCGCGTAACATAATGTGCGACGAGTCGGGTCGCGCGGTGGGCGGCGTCAGCGTGGAAGGCGGCGCGTGCGCGCGTCTGCTAGCTCTTCTACAGCACCTCGTGCGCGCGCACGCACACCACGACAAGCTGCTCGCTACCACGCGCCATCAGTTGCAGAACCTGCCTACCATGAGTCTTGATGGTGAGTGCGCATGTTAGTAGTGGACTATGGTGCAATCTGGATCTTGGTGACTCAGTCTGCACAAAGACCCATGCTGCCCCAGTGTCTATTACGTGATGGCCCATGTTGACCCAGTGTCTAATACAAGATGGCCATATTGACTCAGTATCTTGAACCCAGTGGCTCATATTAGTTCTCTGGGACAAGACATGTCCGTTAATAATTATGTAATGACAAAAAATAGGCTCATCTGATACTCTTTAAAATTAGAAGTAGTACGTTAGTCTCCTTTTTCCTTAATACATTGCATTACTTGTTTTACATTTTGTCCCAGACATGCGCAAGCTGCTCCCCTCGGAGCCGCAGTCGCTGTCGCCCGTGGAGTGCCGCGCGCGCGCCGCGGGGGCGCTGGCGCTGCGCGTGCGCACGCGGCGCGCCGAGCTGTGCGCGTGCGCGCTGGCGCTGGACGCCGCGCTGCACCTGCTGTGGGCACACGCCAGGCTGCTGCTGAGGGTGCATCTGCCGACCGATGACAATGATAACTGTGGGTACTATTGTGTATACATCTATTGTAGATTGTGTTAAATTCGTTTATCCAAAACCAAATATACAGGTAAAGTATTTCAAATTCAAAATATTTTATTGTGGATCATAGGTAGGTACAGTTCTTAACAGTTGAAAATTTTGATCCGCTATGTCCCGCCCGTAGGGCATACAATAATCACACAGAAATTGACTGTTCGATAAAATTAACATTATTACTAATTATTATTATTTTCCCTCTAGCACAATAAATAAAAAATAAAAACAAAAACCAAAAGGGCACAAATTAAGAGAAATGTCAAATTCAAATTATATAGAAAATAAAATTACATTTATCACTCAAAAGATAAAAAGATAAAGTATGGCTATCCGTATGTCAGTAATACTTGTGAACCCCAAAAAGCACGCCCTTAAAAATAAAGGCGCACAAACTCAAACGGTTACCGAGAAATATAAAAATTACAATTGGAGACAATACATATGTATCCAATTGGAGACTCTTAAGAGCATCAACATCTTACGGCATTTCATACAAACTTTCAAGTGATTTTTTTTTTTTTAATTTCTAGACCGATTTTAATGAAATTTAGTATGCATAATCAAGATACATAAGTCTAAAAACTTGACTGAGAACATTTTCGAAAAATAGTGTTACAGCTAAATTAGACGACCGATTTTAGATTTTCCGTAGAAACAGACATTTTCAATTATCTTTTTTTTTAAAGACTTATAACGTGAGGGCCTATTGCGGGTGAAGTCACATGTCTTGGCATTTTTGGATCCTGAAACATTTTGATATTTAATTTTTATACATATTATATATTGCATTGAAATAATAAGCACAAAACTAATATTGAATCTGTTGCAGCGATGTTGAACACGTCGGGCGCGTGGCGCGGCAGCGGCGACGAGCTGCCGGAGCTGCGCAAGGAACTGATCGCCGTGTTCAACGACCGCTTCACCGAACAGCTGCTCGACACTGCCAAGGTATGCACTAGCAGCATCAGTATATCTAAATGTAACGGTTCTGAGTAGTAGGCGACATTTTACAGAGTGGTGGTATATCTAAGCTCACTTGCATCACAAATCACTAAATACATTTAACTTTTAATAGGTTTAAGGTTGTGAGGTACACGTGGGCTTTAATATATTTTTACAAGTGCGTGTCGGGCCACGCATAACGTAGGGTTCCGTAGTTGCCTCCGAAAGATGACTTTTATTGTAATAATAAAAAAAAACAAACTTACACTTGCAGTTAAAAAACCTGTGCTCCCATCCATGCTTTACGTGTAGGTAGGTACAGTCAGCACCACTATGAAAACATTTAACAACTTTTAAAAGTTTTTCTCCTACTCCTATTCTGAACAGAATAAAATTTCATGTTGTTACGAACATAGTATTCTGGAACTCATAGTTTTAAGGTCCATTCGTTATTTCTCTCGAAAATTGCTTTTAAATTTAGGAAATTGTATACATATTGGTGCTCGTGTCTGTACAGGAGATTCCCTAAAAAAAATACTTTTGAGATTTATTTTCCACTTTGTCGGCGTAACTAATCTGTATATTCATCACAAATTACATCTATCTAGTACAAAGAGTCTTTGAGTAAGCTGCGGACAGACAGACGGACATGGCGAAACTATAACGGTTCCTTTCCGTATTTTTTTTAAACGTTTCCCCACACTAGGAATTTCTCCTGTATTGTGAGTCAATAAACATTAAAACTGACATACACGAACAGCCAGACCCGGAACTACTATCTGTAGGTCATACAAATATTTTAACTGTGCTGGAATCGAACCCGCGACACACAGCGCGGCAGCCAAGCGCTCAGCCACTGCGCCAACTGCCAACTAAAAGGTGTTATTTAATGTGTAGTAAATTGTATGTATCTTTTCAGAACCAGCCTCAGGTTCAGCGCGGCTTCCTGGAGATCTTAGTGAAGGACATCAAGACGATGATCCAGTTCTCACCGCTCTGATAATTATGTTAATATTTATGTTTACTGATTACGTTTACTTTACTAGAACTATACGAAATTTGTCGCGTTGGCTAATAAATAAAATTAATTTTGTCATTATTTCTGTTGTTATTTTTTACCGCAAAAGTGACCCTGTAATATAGTACCATCCTGTGAGAGAACCCTTCAATGGTCATAATTATTCACTCATAATGATTTATAATATTTGAAAAAAAATACATTGAAAATAAGCCTGTAAAAACAAAGGTTATAAATACAAGAACTCACCACATTATTCAAGGTTCAAATTTTCTGACGATGCAAACAGAAGAAAGATTCGGCCACCTCAAATATCTTATCCAAGTGGGTGGGTGATAGTTACAGAACACGTCACTCGCAAGATATCCGAAGCGGCCTTTAAAGGCCCTATTTCATGTGATTCGCATGTATAAATATATTTAATAAGTTAGCTACGGGTTTGAAATCAGTGAAAAATCAACTCATTTATAAATTAAATCTACGCACCTATCTTTTTTCAAATATGATTTTAAGACCTCATCATAAAAAGTAGGCTTGCATCGTAGTTCGACCATTAATTCTTTTTCTATAGAAATTAAAGATAGATCTGTGAATCGTTGCTGACTTTGTGTGTTTCTTTGATAGGTGTGGATACGTTTTAAGGACGAAAATGTATGTTCTGCCGATGTGCTGCTTGCTGGGATAGTAACAATAAACTTCGCCAAACGTAAAACTTCTGAAAAAACTTTATCTAAATTATTTCTATATAAATTTTGAATGATACTATATATGCTACAATTCGCAAATTCAGGCGATCTATAAATACAGCGCAATTCGTTTTTTAATCTGTCAAAATTAAAATTTGCCTGATATGAATTAGTGAACTCTCTGATTTCCTTTTCAGGGAATTGTTCACTATATTTATTAAAATTCTCACAAGAAAGTAACTCAAAGAATTTCAAATTTTTAATATTCAGATAACGATCTCTTAATTCGCTGAGTACATTATCAATTATTTCGGTAAAAATTCGCCGATAGTGTATTTTTACATCATCGACATTGCGCTTTTTTTTGGGGGGTCCGGTTATGAGAGCAGTTGCATCATAATTGATCTCGAACCTGTCTCTGTAACGAGCTAAAAATGACTCGAATTGTTTTATCTTTTCATCACAATACGCGATGTCACAATTTTTTTTCTGTATAATATCGTATAAAATATCGGTTTCAGCAAAAATATCAGCGAATGTTTTTAAAAAAAAATTAAATTCAAATTCTTTCATGTTAAATAAAAATGAAGTGACTTGTGACAATGTATCACCATCCCAGTGTTGTGTATTTTCATTCATTTCCTCAAACAACTGAAGGAGGTGTGTGGACTCGTTATTAATTATATTTAATGTGCGCGAGTGATACGTCCACCTTGTTTCGGCTACACGAGGCAGCTTTTTCATAACGGCAAAGTCGTTATAATACGCCATTCGTTTCGTACTAGAGTGAAAAAAACCCGCAATTGATTTTATAACATTAAAAAAGCGTTTTGTTTCAGGAACCCGTTCAAAAGATTTCGATAAAACTAAATTTAATACATGTGCGGAACACCAAACATACATAGCTTGCGGACATTTTTGCTTCACCAAAGCCTGCACGCCGTTAATTTGAGAGGATAAAACTGCCGCCCCGTCATAAGTTTGTGCAATTAATTTAGAATGACAATCTAAATCTCGTAAAGTTTCCAAAATTAGAGAACTCAAAGTTGCAGCGGTCCGATCCGCGCTGACATCTACGTATTTAATAAATCGATCCACTATTTCGGAATCACGAAAATATCTTAAAATCAGAACTAATTGTTCTCGGTCGCTTATGTCCGGTGTTTCTTCCACCATGACAGCAACATAATCGGACTGTTTAATTTCGTCTTTAACGTGATCAGTCATCACAGATGCAACGCTCGAGATCAAATTATTTTGCGTTCTGTTCGACATGCCCGTGAATGAGGTACTTGCATTTTGTAAGTGGGTTTCTAAAACTCCATCATACTTTGCGAATAAATCTACTGTTTCTAAATAATTACCTCTATTCAGTGATGATAATGATTCATCGTGGCCGCGAAAAGCTAATTCTTGTTTTCCCAGAAAGCATACAACATCGATCAGTCGTTGAAAAATATTTCTATTCCTATCTACTTTAGAATTATGCCTTTCTATATCTAAACTTAACTGGCTGTTGTTACTAGTTTCAATACGTGATTTAGCAAATGTATTTAACTTTAAGCAAGCCTCTAGATGTTTTTCTGATAGGTCATGCTTTTTTGCCGAGGAATGAAAATTATGCAAATCAATATATCCCTCACTCCACTTACTGGAAGTATTAAACAAAATGCACGGAAAACAAAATAATTTATTTGTGTGTATACAGCCACACAGCCAGGTAAATGTTGCATAATTTTGAGGATTGAAATGACAAATACGAGATGAATTATCATACTTTTGGATTAATTCTCGTAATTCGGGCATACATCTACCTTTAGACACAACTTGAATCTTATCATTAAACGATAATTGCGAAAACTTATTGCTTTTAACTTCTAACAAACACACATTATCAGCGCAAACTTCACAACAGAACACCATTTTTAAGTAAATTAACAAATAATATTTACACTACTGTACGTTTCAAAACAAATTACTTATAAGTTATAACTTAGTAAGATATAAAATATTCAAAATCGCGATTTAAGTTGCTTGTCACATGAAACAATATGGGCTCTTTATAAAAAGTTTAATTATTTTGTCGTTAAAAAAACACTACAAAATAAAATTGCATCATTGTCCTAACGTGATCCTTTATAAAAGCGTTTAACAAAATTTTGCCGGATAATACTGAGTTTTTTTTTTTAATAATCTTTATTCATGACCATAGATACAAAGTCTTTCGGTCGCATAAAAAAATAAACTAACAATATGGCAATTTTAAAACACTAAGGTTTACCTACTTTCATACACCTCACACATTTTACAACAATACACTACACCACGGCATTACACCTCTGTCTATCTTAGGTACTATTCAGAAAACTTATTTATGTTTCTTTTAACTTGTGTCTGGTTACATATTTTAATAAATGTTTTCTAACATATTACAAATACATATATTTGTAAAACGCATTATAATTATTTATAATTCTTATTTATTATTAAGTCCAGAACGTGGCGGGGAACACTTTGTTGCACTTTGCTGTCACTGAATTGACTGTTACTGTCAGGGGGGGCACACTTAGCCATGGACTTAGTATACAAACAGGACTGAGTTCTGCGAAATTCGTAACACACAAAAATGAACCATAATTGTCACAATGTAGGTTTACTTCTGTTAAACTATCATAACCGAGGCTAGAGAGATAGCAATAAATGAGCCCCTTGTCCCTTTCACTCAATTGCCAACAGATAAAAATGTTAAAGATGGTAGAATATATTAAACCGGCAGTCACCTCACACTACAAGTAAAATAAATTACGTGTATATGTTTTTAGCTTTAAGATTAATTTTAATTATTTTCTTTTATAGGTTTACAGTCTGTACGTAATACTAATTTATTTATTTTAAGTCAAATTAAATATCAGCATGATTGTTTGAAAGCTGTTATATATTAATTATGGTAACACTGAAATCTGTCATCAATGGTGTTAATTTGACGTCCTAAGTTGTTTTGAGAAAATTATAAGACTTATCTACGGTTCTTTTTTATTTTAACTGTAGTATTGTATCACGTCATATAAAAGTGAATCATATGATGGCTGTGGCATATCATTTCACAGGTAAGGAATATTATAAATTTTGTTGACTAACAATGATTAGTGTAACCATGCCTTAGACGTTTTGCGGACGAAAGACTTATGCTTTTGTGTATTTTTCATTACTAACTCCTGCGCAAAGCTCTTTTCAGTCGGCACTGGCGGGCGCCTTGCAACTACAGGATCCGGCCGCTCCTGGTATCTTGCAAGGAACGACGTGAAGGAAAAGGGCTTCGTTTGACAGAGATAACAACGCCGAAGTTAACTTTTCATAAGGTTTCAGGAAGTTACTCTTCAGGACGGTGTTGAACAATTTTTACATTTACAAGTTCCGGATTGATGACTACGATTTGTTCAAATGTGCGCACTTACGTACCTACTTCAGAGGTTTGCCGTATTGAGAAAATTTTTCAAAAGTCTGATGCGATTAAAACAAATATTTTATACAAGACTCAATAATCTAATATTAGTCTTACCATATTCTATCCAATGTATAACGTATGAAGAACCACACGAATTAAAACAAGTAAAAGCATTGGCTAATTCGTATAAGAATATTCCATCATGCGAAATGTAATGCATTGAGAAACTTAGGCAGTAAGATTGGCTTACGACAGAAACTCCACAAAACAATACTGTTTAACCATGTTTAATTTTAATAAATGTTTATCACACACTTTCAATTTTATTCCCTCCATTTGAATACCCAAACATCAATTCTGCAGAGCAAACGAAAAGAACATGGAAAGGAAACGAAATTCTTTTTTTTTCCGACGAAATTCTTATTTTTTTTTTCTCATAAATTATTATTTCACTATTTTATGTAACCGATGATGTCTTATCTGGAAACAAATTATCTCTGTCAAAACGAAGTTTCTTATTTGTTATAAAAATGTCTGGTCACTCTATTAGAAAGAGACAAAGGGTTCTGTTATAAATATCTCTCTCGTCACGTTTTTCTGGTAGAGTGCTCAGTCCAGTTTTATTATACTAAGTCCATGGTTGTTACTCTTTCCCTCTATACTTACTTTACTCTTTGGTTACTGTCAAAAATATCCCTCACTAAAATCAACCGTTGAATATTTTAAAATAAATAATATGGTTCAGGTCAGCATCTTCAGATCCGCAGTGATGACATCGGCTATTATCATATATATGGATTCTGTGAAGGTGGGCTGGTGTCAAACAATGTCCCACTTGCAAGAAGATACTAATCTTCTAAAAGTCCCCGTCACGAGAAGCTATTACCTTTTGTAAACACACATTCAGGGGTTTGCAACCTTAGAAAACTAACTGATTAAAAAAACAAAATCAACAATAACAAACAATAATAACCTAATCCGCGAAAACAGTACAAACTTACTTCAAAAAATGTTTACGTTTTATGAGTCAGACGCGTTCCAGTACCACAAAACATTAGACGACAGCGCTATAAATCGCTAAAATATAAGCCGACCAAGTGAAATTGCTCGTAAGTTTCGTATTACACGTATGTTACTTTGACTTCATTGAATTTGGGTTTATTTGTTGTAGATTAAATTGTCGCTACGTAACGTGGTAGAAGTTCTTTATTTATAAAAAGCTTCTCGTGACGGGGACTTATTAGTGATGTTTTAGAGGTTATGGTACCAAGGTTTTATTGGTAATTCTTTCTGTTTACTAGCATACCACTTGCCTTTCGTATCCAGGGTTATATTCCAGTAGTCCTTCCACAACTGTCTGTTCGAGTCCTTAAAAAGGCTGTAGTAATCAGTAAATGGAACCTTTAGGAACTCCGATTGGCCTTCATCATGGTCTAAACGAGTTGCTGTGTCAGCTACTTCATTTCCAGGAATGCCACTGGGTGAAGGTACTCATACAAAGTCTACATTAATAATCTTATTATTTAATTCTCATATTAGGAGAACTTTTCGAAATGTCTTAAAAAAAAAAAGATAATTGGAAATTTGATGAATTTTATGATTCTAAGGAAAATCTAAAATCGGTCTAATTTAGCTGTAACACTATTTTTCGAAAATGTCCTCTGTCAAGTTTTTAGATTTATGTGTCCTGCTTAAGCGTACGAAGTTTCATTAAAATCGGTTCAGTCATATCGAAAAAAAATCACTTGAAAGTTTGTATGAAATGCCGTAAGACGATAACGCTCTTAAAAAAATCAGAAGAATCCTACACCAAGTAATTTAAGCATAATTGAACGCAAAACAAAAGCTGCAAGTGATGCTATCTGTCAAGCGAGGACAAAAGATTGGTAAAATAACTGTAGTAGCAATGATGAACAAACGTCAAGTTCTGATATGTGGAAACGCATGGGCTGGACCAAGGGAGTCAAATCGTCCAGATTCCGCGTATCGAATGATCAGAAGATTGAACTTCTTTCTAATCTCGCTCCAGACAATGTCTATCCAAGGGTCCAACACTTTAATTCAAGTAATGTATTACTCGAGGCCAATTTTACCATGCAACGCCACGCGCGATCACCTGAGTTACCGCTTGCGCCGGTCGCACTTACGCTGAGCGCGTAATTAAGTATTTGCTACTACCCCATCAATTTATAAATTAAATTATCACAATAATTTCATACGATAATGTTAAAGTTTAATTAGTAAATGCCTCATGTTGTGATAAGTTTGTAACCATTATTATTATATATGTCGCCGCAAGAGTGTCTATCTATATTAATAACCAACTTATAATGTCTCGTCCATCATAATATTGATCCTGCCATCTGTGGGTTGCAAGTACAATTATTACAATGATCTGTATCGATTGACAG
Source organism: Noctua fimbriata (assembly GCA_905163415.1). NCBI lineage: Eukaryota > Metazoa > Arthropoda > Insecta > Lepidoptera > Noctuidae > Noctua > Noctua fimbriata. The sequence goes on from LR990922.1 coordinate 1,218,381, forward strand.
AAGAGATAAACGCCATCTAATGGTCTCTGTATTAACTAGTACTGAGATCTAGTCACGAACTACGTGACTAGATCTTCTGAAGATAAATTTATTAAACGAAAGTCTTTAGCTAGAACTATAGTTAAAATTAAGATAAGCAAATGTTTGACAATTGGGATTTTAACAATTGCTCATATAACACTAAGATTTGTTTTGAGGCAAAATTCCACAATATTGTGGAAGATGGCGCCGAATACGATTTTAATGATTAATAACTCAGTTTATAATTTGAAACTACAACTAAATCAGTTTCTGTAACAAATTATAAACTAATAAGTAACAAGATTATTTTACAGAGTAATGTATTAGTGAAGACCTGTTTGTATTAAATCCTTTGATCTGCCGGAAATGGTTTAAAGCAAGATCCCATTGTTGTAAAAAGTAATGAAGCCACTAACAAGTTTTAACGTAATAACGCCTTTGCATTTATGAATAATGACATTGTTTAATTATTAGAGTAATTAATTGTGAAGTATTCTAGTATTGTTTGTAAGTTTTAATGAACCTACCATGTAATAAATTACTGTACTGGGTGTGGCACTTTCGCCCAGACAGAGAACACGCGTAGGTACAACGAGAAGTCGAGTTAGTGAGCTCGCGATTAGAAAATAATTGAAGTATGTAATTGTTTGTGGTTTTTGAAGTGAACAATATTAAGTTGTGTAAATGAGAACTGTAACACGATTTAAAAGAGTGTGTAAGGAGTTTCTTAGCCCGTTCTTCTCCTTATAAACAATCATGTTTGCGCACGGATGGCTCAACTTGTAAATTGTTTAATAGAAATAAACGTTTGAAGTTTGAGTCAAGTATTGTGTGTGATTTAAACTACCTATCTACCAACAATAGAATCATGTCACGCGAAGACAATATGGCGGGATAGCAGATGGCGTCGATTTTTGGGATTAGTGTTCCCCCTAAACCGTTCTCTGTCGTAACATATACTTATAAAGGTGCTTCTAGTCTGTAAAAGTGTTTGTTATTAATATTAGTGTTACTGTTGCTTTATTTTTAAGTTCACAGCTTTGTATATTTTATGTTAATAAAGAATTTTTCAAAACAAAAAAAACAAAATACCATGCATGAAATGTGTAACTGTTTTAAGCGAAAGGATACAGCACCCGGTATCGACGGGATTACATATTCCCTCATATACCATGTACCTCCGGCAGGCAAATTATACTTGTTAGATCTATACAATCACGTTAGTATTCCGATATAATGGTGTGACATATTATTAGTGACACCAATACCAAAATGTTCACCTAACGGTGGTACCAAACTGCGACCAATCTCCTTAATCTTTTTTTTTTTTTCGTGTCAGGGCTGCCTAGTCAAATAAGTAAGCCATTTTACTTAGCATAATATTTTCGCATAAAATTTCAACTATAGCGTGTTTTTTGGATATCACTTAGGTATGTCTATAATAACGTGATAATTAGATGTATTGATTGACTTAGACGAAATAGGTTTTGGGTAAAATTTTAGCCAATATCTGTGGAACTTTCTGTTGAACGGCACCTTATTATGAAAGATGAAACCGATCCAAATAAGTACTTTATAAGATACACAAATCGTGGCGTAGCGCAAGGCGACCCGATTTCGCCTGTTCTATTTAACGCAATCACAATTAAATGTTTTTAGGTTAGAGTGTAACGATATGTCAATATACAGATGACTCTGTATTATATTCCGCTTCCAGACACCTAAGAGAAAGTCAACCAGAATTTCAAACATTGTTAAATGCATTTTGCCTCATTCTGGGTGAAATGGGGTTACAATAAAATTATAATAAAATTATCACCCGATAAATTTGTATTTTTAATAGAGGTTTTAGAAGATTAGAAATAGAACTTAAATAAGTTAAGGACAATACAGAGACAGTAGATAATTACAAATATTTGTGTGTGTGGTTGAACAGATTGTTGCGCGGGAGTAAATACATTAACATGACTGTTAAAAAGGTGCAAAGGACTCATAATTTACTTAAGGTTTTGGCTGGTGCTTCGTGGGGTTTACAACCTAGACACGTATATATAACATTAGTTTTAGTATATGCGAAACCTGATACACGTGTCTAGTATTTTTATGTAAATAATCTATGTACAAAATTTCAAAACTGTATCATGAAAAATCACAAAGTTATAAGCTTGTTCTGTTACTTAGTTGTCCGCTCAAAAACGTGGTCACCACGCAGCGCGCGCCTCCAGCGTCGTCTTGAGCTCATTGATAATAATAATTTGGCAGTGAGATCTAAATTATTGCGATAGGTACTCAAATCGCTCGGTGTCCAACTTTTAACTTTTTTAAATAGTTTTGGGAAAAAATATAATATGGTTTAAAAATTATTGAAATCGATTCAGTTACTTATTCTGAACAAACTATATTCAGGTTTCGCATATACTAAAATAATGTTGTATATTGCACTAATCAGAAATCGCATAGACTATAGCTGCTATTTATATGATACGAGTGCAAAATGCCATCTAGATAAATTAAATAAAATTCAAAACCAGGCTATGAGGATAATAGGAGGTTTTATAAAAACTTCACCAATTCACGTTATGGTAAGTGAGCTGTGTGTAGTTCCGCTGTACTTGCGAAGGAAATATTTAACTTATAAATTCTGTCTAAAGTCAAAGGTTATAGATAATAATTTAACTTGTCAGTTATTAGAGAATCTCTACGTTCTTCGACAAAATTGTTATTGGAAAAATAAAACATTCCTTTACTACTGTCAGTTATGAATGAGGTTAAAGAGCGTGTCGCAATCCGAATTTCTGGAAAACGAATCCACCATGCTCATCGAAGAGGCAGACAGCCTTCTCAGTGACCGCGTTTTCCCCGTAACTAAGTAAGTATATTTAATTGCATATCATTATCATGCATATATTTAATTGCACGTCATCGTTCCCTTTTTAATTCTCGGACCAGAACTAAGACGCTAACAGCCCACCCGATAAAGCCAGTTAAACTTACCCGAAGCACCAGAAAAACAGAAGGGAAAGTTTCATGCCGTAAATCAGTACTAAGAGCGGGACAGGGACATCATGTACCTAACTAACTGTATAGGTATCTCGACAATCTAACTGGTCAGAAAGTTATTAGGTGGGTACATTCGATTTCAGTCGTTTGAAAAAATACTTGTAAGTATTTTTTGACTAAGTCTAAATATAAAATAAATAGAGGTTCGATTATAAATGTAAGCAGTCACGCAGAAGTTTTAACATTCAGCTAACAACCACAACACTACGAGAGCCCCGCGCTCCGCGTCCCATCGAGTCCGCCGCGTTCCACTCCACGACAACTATCAATTTAATTGGAGAACCGCGGGCAGCCTCTTTACCCCGCTTAACTTTTCGATTTACATTCAAAACGGTCTTTTAAAAAACACAACTCAATAACTACAAGTCTAAACCCTTGTTCGATGCGTGCTTTAGAAATCATTCGGCTGCGAAACTTTGTGGCTGCGCTGCCATTGGCGCGCGGCCGCGGGGCGGAGCCCCAGGCCACGCCCGGCGCCCGCTGCGCATGCTAAACGCGCTTTAAACCCCGTTTAAGCGGTATTTTGGTCCAAAACCACAAGAAAATGTATGTAACGTCGGTTAGGGGTAGGGCGTAGCTAAATGAAAAGATTTTCGCGATTCAACGACTATTTTGCGAATATGGCGGACAGTAATGTCGAATGCGCGGGAAAGTGCAGGCTGTTTATAAGTTTCTTTTGATAATTGCATGCAGTGCAAGGGTTCTAATCTAAAGTTAGGTTTATGTGCTAACATAGTTATATGCAGAATAAATTATTCGGGACGGACAAGTACTGAAATGTTTTATAAAAGTTTTGAACTTTTTTATGGCGGTACGTAAGTTTTGAGCGAAACAATAAAAAGTGACTTTTGTGAGGGATTTTTGTTTTAAACATTTAAAACAAAGTGTCGAAAAAATGGATTCCCGGATGCAGGACAGTCACAAATCGTTTTTAATCAAAGATCTGCTCGGAGATGTGTTGCGGCCGGGAGCAGCTGCCACTATAGGTATGTTGGTGAACGATTAATTACCAAAAAAAAACAAAAAACAAAACAAACAAAACAGGTACGAAAGAAAACAGTAAACATGGTAAATATCCCGTTTCTAGTATAAATAATAAAATTAATTACCTAAACTCGCTATAAAAATCATGTGATCAAAAATCTTCATGGTTGTTTAAACATACATATTGTATAATCTTATAACTTTACAAATTACGTTTTATAATGCGTTTAATGCAAAAACTGAACCATGGTGAGTAAAGTGAATTCTGTATAGCTCAGATAAGTAAACGGAGCAAAAGTATTATATTTGTGCCGTGAACTGGAAAGCGGGAAACTATCAGGCTTTCATTCTACTCCCTTTAAATATTAGGGTCCTAACTTTATCTTTAGCTGGAGTTAATTTTAATTAAGTTCAAAACTATAATCATTAAAAATGCACTAAGTTTATTAATTACAAATATTTATTAAGCTTTCCTTGTTCCGAATAAAACATGCTGTAACTCGTAAGTTCGCAAATCTTGTACAAAGTAGATCGTAGCGGCGCTCGTAGCAGTTTCGTAGCACCCTCGTAGCACCCGCGTAGCGGCGGCTACAACAGTGCGCGTATAGTTATAATATTAAAGTTAGTAAGTTCCATCGTTTCCGATTAACACATTTGTCTGAATAACAACGAATTCTTGTCCTGAATTTCTGATAGTACTGGCAGTAAGAATGTAACAAATCATTCTATATCCAATGATTTCGTGCACAAAGCACGAAGACAGCCGGCGACAGGCAGCCGCTTTTTCCACTTCATCATGTCGATAATTCCCGTAATTATTTGAACTAGTTTAGCCACATCACTTGCGTTGGTAGTGGCTTCGGATAGGTTCAAGTGCAGGTGGACTTACATAAAGCGCAGGACAAGGTGGGCCATGGTTTGTGATGAAGCTCGTCGCGAGTTTTATTAGTAACCCTTCTACCTACTCTAGTAAACCTCGTACTGCCGCTATCTCTGCTTTGGGTTCTGTGCTCTACGGTTTCATTTTAATGACCGTGATCAAATTCAGAAGCGGTAACTTCCTGTCACAAACTTCGGCGTGGGCAAAACTAATCAACAATTAGTTAATTACTTATTTTTTATTAAAAACTACTTACCGGTCACATCTACTGAAGACGTTTACATAAACTACTAAAAATACTATCCATTAAATACCGTGTAGGTACCTACTTTTTAGTTAAATGTATGTGTATTGAATTTGTCTCGGGGTCTGAATCAGACACCTATTCCGTTCGTTCAAAGACTCTTATTTATTTATTTAAACTTCATGTACAATAGTGGTACATAGGCGGACTTAATGCCACAAGGCATTCTCTACCAGCCACCCTTTGGGTTAAATAAGAAAACATTGTGATAGGGCACAAAATAAATATATAAAATTAACTTCTTGCTTTCGAAAATTTATATAGGCACTTATAATGACACTAATACACCTATACAAATAAAATAAACTAATATATTTTAAACAATACCAAAATAAAAAACGAGAAACCTAACAATAATTACCATGACTCGACTTCTAATAGAGAGAGCTGTTTGTTCTGACTTAAACAGTGGTTACGCACTTTTCTTTTAAAAGTGAATTTGCTTTCAGCTTGTTTAATACCAAAAGCTAGCGCGTTCCAGAGCTTTATAGTAGAGATAGCGTAAGAATTTCACATAAAACCGGTGCGGTGTGAAGGAATTTGGAGAAGTTGATTTTTGGTTACGACTGTGAGAACTGCCCAACACTTTGGAATAAGTTTTTAGATAGTCTTGCTGTCGAAAATATGCCATTTGGTGTTTCAATAAACCAGACAGTATTGTATTTATTCAGAACTAGCTTTTGCCTGCGGCTTCGTTCGCGTTAATTTAACAAAACGAAAACTCTTAACACACTACTAAAGTTTCTATAATAATATTATTCAATCATTATTCGAAAGACACATTACGAATGTTATTGTTGTTTTCCTTGGGAACAGTACTTATTTTCGGAATGAAAGGTACTCCTATGTCCTTTTCTGCACACCTGAAAACGTATATGCAAAATTTCAGGGTGATCGGTTCAGTGGTTGAGGCGTGAAAAGGTAACAAACAAACTTACTTTCGCATTTATAGTATTAGTTAGGATTAGACAGATATTCAATTGATATCACTTTATTTGTAGAAGTAAATATTAAATACATTAATAAATTAAAATAACCTATATTAACTAACTAACTTATAAATTAAAAAATGGCGTCAAAAAACTCCTCATCAACGGTAATGTACCCAAAGGACGGCGGCGTTGCCACATTGCCACGAGTCAACTAAGCATTTAGAAATGTCCTTGAAAAGGCTGTGAGCACTCAGACCCCACGGACCTAAAGTTTCAACCCGGATTAGACAGTAAATAACCTCTAGGAAACATTCAGTAACCATAATTTTTTGAAATTCCGGTGCCATCTCAACAGTTTAAAAAAGATGGGTAGGGAAGTTGCTCTACCGTCGGTATTAGAATGAGACAATCTCTATGAAGGCTGCAGATTTGATTGTATGTTATCGGACGACAAACGAACCGACGCGATAGTTTATTTTATGTAAGTGATCGCCGTCGCTTATGAATTTAGCAGAATTTGAGATATAGCAGATGTGTTGCCATCACAAAAACGTCTCATGAACCTATTTTGCTAACTAGAATTACACAGGAAAGCTGTGGTTAGCAGATAACCTTCATATTCAAATTGAAAGCTCTTCCCATTCCTCTATATAGGGTCTTCAGACAGAAGCAAACTAGATTTTAGATATTTTCAATTGGAAGTATTCCACCGCACAGTACCAAGTCAGACTTCCTCATGCAGATGAGAAATACACCTAAGGTGAACCACCTCACCTCGCTACTACAACACATGAATATGTAACCACTAGTGTGAAGACTAAAGTACATCATAATCGCATTATTACCAGGCTACGTGTCTAAGTGTGCGCGGCACGACTCTAATAAGCCGCCATTTTGCAAGTATGCGCGCGCCCTGCAGCGGCATACATTAGCCGGGGATAGGCCGCGAGTCACCGCCTGGGCCACGAACTACGTGCTCGTGCTTCGTGCTCTAGCGTCTTGCGACAGTGACTGCAAAAAAAAACCGAATGAAAGAACCTGTTTAGAGTAAACCACGAGAAAAGGGGCGGTCAAACTACGCGGACTGTATTGCGGGCACTGGACTTTGACCGATAATGTAGGTACTGAATATCTGTTCCACTTTTTGACCGCGGCGCGGTTTGCGACGCGAAGGAAATAAATGACTGGCGCACGTGTTGGCTCACACCAGCCGCATCGCCCGAGGCCGTGTACGAGGCCTAAGCCGCGATTTAGGTTGCGGTGCATGCATTAGCTACTAATAAACAACCTCGACTGCGTAACTAGCTGTCTTTAATGAATGTTTCATGCGTCTCCGCCATTTTCACGACATACTCGTCAGGAGAGGGGCAATCAAGGAATGGTGGTAACGAGGTCTCCACATACTGGTGAATTTATTTACATTTTAATTTTGCCTTGTTTTGTTTGAGATATAACTAATAATTCCCTCCATGACAAATAATGGTATTCAGCGACATTCTGTTAGACTGGATACCGACCCCAACCTGGTTGGGAAAAAAACTGGCAGATGATGAGAGGCAGAATAAAAAAAAATCTGCAAAAAAAAAAAACTTAAAAAGAACACTAAAAAGTCAAAATAACTTTACATTCGGAAGTCGGTGACTTTGTTTCATTGACTTTTTTGCCACCGACTTCCGAAAGTAAAGTCAGTAAAGTTGTTTTTGACTTTTTTAATGTTTTTTTCATTAACACGTTCATTGTTAAGACAAAATGCTGAACTTACCTAGATGGCCAAAATAAAAAAATCTTTGAATGTCTTCCCTAGTGGCCTAAACAAATACCAGAACCCAATACGCTGCGGCCGCTATTTTATGGCTCGTACATATAACATCACATCACAGGCCAAAAAAACCAAATTACTGAACCGGTTTTGATGAAATTTCTATGGGATCAATCTAGAAATATATCCTTTGATACAAAAAAAATCAATTTTTCAAATCGTTAAGAAATTACCGAGTTACGAGGTTACAAACATAAAAAAAACGACTTGAAAACCTCTTAGTTTGGCAGTATACAGTTTAAATTGATTTCGATTTCAGGCCAATCTGATCCCATGTAATAGGGGGCGAGCCAGGAATCTAACCTGAAAATATTCTTTTTTTGTAAAATAATCTCATAGAATTACCACTTTCTGCGATCACATTGATTACGATGAGATTTTATGTAATTTTTAGTTCCCTACCTATTTATTTCTCTGAAGTTTTTCTTTCAACAAAGGAACTCGAACATCGCCAACTTAAACTGGCCGTTCTTTCTTCGATATAAAATTGTTTTTAAATCACAAGTGTCGAACGTGACTTTTGTACCTTTGGTCACGTTTCGCAGTCCTCAGCACCCTTGTGACAAAACTATTCTTCGAGACTAAAAGTTTATCGATTGCTAACGACCACTTATCGAGCTGACCACTTCACTCAAATATCGTTTCTTTTCGGTGTGTGGGAAATGGGCAAACAATTAACATATTATGGCAACGTATCAATATCGCATAGAACTGCAAATTATATAATTTACGTAGGTGAACCGTAAAAGGTACAAGGTAAGGTAGGTTAGTATGGAAGAATGAGGTTTAATATTTGTAGAAGCTTTATTCCCTAACTTCAATAACATTCATTCCTCATCATCTGTCTTACTGTCAATAATCTACAAATGACAGGCAGGAGCAAGTACTAAGTTTCCGAAAAAAATACTAAATTTCCGAAAAAATGTTCTGCTAAAATAATCGTTTTCTGCTCTATAACTTAGGATGTAAAAGCGAGCGTGTTACAGACAGAAATAGGAGCCGTCCTACGTCACTACGGCCTTTTACATTTTGAAATTTTCATTTTTATTTAATTCCTGTTTTATTTATTTTATATGTTAAAACGCAATTTAAGCTGATGGTAAATATTACGTCAGCAAAAGCTGTATTGATTTTCGGAATTTTTAGTATTTTATTCGGTCGTTTCTTTGTCCTTTCAGTTGTCGCAAGATTAGAGTTTAAAGCAGTGAATTTAATATTTTGAGTATGCTCATTTTTTTTTCGGAGCTTTTATTACTACCCAAAGTAATAGTACCTATCTATCTCAAATCGAAGACACTAATGAGCAATTGAATTTCAGGATTTTCATACTGAAGTTTATAGATATTGTATGAGATCTTCTAAATGATATACTAAAGATCAGAGAGAGAGAATGAGAGTGTACTAAACCATTTTTCCAAAATGCCTTTTAAAATCATAGCACCATCACCTTTAAGACAACGTCGCACAATGCCGCTGCATATGCTCTCGAGCGCAGCACGCCGCCACTCATCGGCGCACGCGCCGGGCACGCGCCGCGGTCGAGCACCGATTGACTCGCGCTCTCTACTCAAATTAACGACTTTTCATTTGTTTTGTCCAATCAAATTCATGCTTTGTTCGTTTGGTTCACGGAGTTGAGAAATAGAATAAACACAAAATCATTGAGGTTTATCGTTAACATTATTGAATCAATTTAATTGTATTCAGATGAACAAGTGCGATGATGCAAGGGGAAACCCAATGAGATTTAAGATATTAAAACCTATATGTAATTCCTAAAGCAAATTGACATAAATGCCAAGTTTGTCAAGTCTTGTCCCGACGGCAAACGTAGGTTGCTCTCATGGACCTGTCTACGATACAGTTAACCACAAACATTGATCGGCGATCAGAATTTTGTACGAATACTCCGGGAACTTATACACAATCGCCGTTTGCAGGTTCACCTTATTTCGGAAAAAAGTCGTTGAAGAGCACAAACGGCCTGCCCCAAGGTTGTGTCTTGGCACCGCTCCTCTGTAATGTAATATTATATCAACAACCAGCCATCCAGCCCGAACACGTTCCGCTTACGACCTTTCCCTCACCTACCAAGCCAACACCTTTGAGGAGGTCGAGGTCTGCTTGCCAGATGCTTTTGGAGATTTAAGCCATTACTTCCTCGCTAATATACTCAAGATCAATCTGATCAAAACTTAGTCTTGCATTTTCCACCTTCGCAATAGAGATGAGGGCCGCAAACTTAACATGGTTTGAATTTGAAGTCATTTTGCATTTTCTATCATTTTAGGCCGCGCCAATTTCAAGCTGTAAAGAAATGATGTGTTTTTAATACGCCCTAAATCGCTCGGAAATAGTGATAGAAGATAATCAAATTTGGTATTATTATATAATACTTTCTTCGTAAATACCTACTAATAATAATACTAATACGGAAGTAAGGCAAGGCAAGGAGCTTAACGGGCGCTTCTACCGGGCTCTTCATGGGCCCGATGTAGATTTTCTAGCGTCCGTGTCCTGGTTACGTTTCGGTGACCTCTTTGGAGAAACTGAAGGTTTTGTCTGTGCGATTATGGACGAAGTTATGTTGACGAACAACTACCGGAAATATATTATGAAGGACGGGACGGTTGACGTGTGTCGGGCATGCCACTGTCCAGGTGAGTCCATCAGACATATTATTTCTGGTTGTTCTCGTCTGGCTAACGGCGAGTAGTTGCACAGGCACAACCAAGTAGCCAGGATTATTCACCAGCAACTTGCCTTGAAATATAAACTTGTGGAATCTGAGGTACCGTACTACAAGTATGTGCCCGACCCAGTTCTCGAGAAAGACCATGTCACGCTGTACTGGGATCAGTCTATCATTACTGACAGGACTATTGTCGCCAATAAGCCTGACATAGTAGTGATAGACCGGTCAGCGCGCCGCGTAATGATAGTCGTTGTTACCATCCCGCATGACGAGAACCTCGTGAAAGCTGAGAAAGAGAAACAAATAAAATATCTCGACTTGGCACACGAGGTTGTCGACATGTGGAATGTGAACTCGGCTATCAGAGTGCCGATCGTCGTGATGGCCAATGGCCTTATAGCCAAGAGTCTCGACGACCATCTTTCGAGGCTCTCCTTAGGCGGTTGGATCAAGGGCCTGATTCAGAAGGCAGTACTCCTCGATACGGCTCGTATTGTGAGGAGGTTCCTGTCTCTGGAACCCTAACCACCGGTAACTTGGACCCTGCTCCCGCTACCGGCGGACCACTATTTTTTATATTTTTAAATGTTTTTTTTATGTTTTTTTTTTAAGAAATGTTTAAAAATATTTAAAATAAGTTTGTTAATGAATAAAGGAATACTAATACTCATTCAGATTAATCGAAGTAATTAGTAATGATGGGTTTCTTATTACATAATAACTTTTTATAGACCGCTTTCTTTACTTGCAAATAATATTGTGTAGCAATAAGATAAAAAAACATCGTTGACAATCAATAGCTATTGATACTTAATTGGGCACTTTGCCAATAATCGTCATTACTACGATTGATATAAAAACGTTAGCTTTTCCACCCAGCATGAATGTAATTAACTATTTATTATTGATCACTTCTTAGAAATTTTCGTCAACTTATCATAAACTGAGAGTTGCGATTTAGTTACCTGGATCTTTCAAGGAGGTGAGTTGGAGGGTGCTTTCTGCTAGTTTTTGAGCTCATGAAAAGATAGCGAAGGCTGCACCCGACGACGACGTTAATTTTATTTTGACGGAAATCTATCATAAGCGAGCGACGCCATGTGCGAAAGTGCGGGTGGGAACGATTCATGACCACGCATTTTACTTGTCACCAACTTATTAGTTTAGAGGAGGTCGTGGTTAAATAATACCAGCCGCAGGGGTCGATCTTCAAGGTTAAGCCGTGCTTGCCAAGTTCGGTCTGTCGAGGTGTGCCTATCAATTACATACCGCGTTTCCTTCGTGTCTTGGAAAGAACGTTACGCCGTTGGTCATGGATGTCATTTGTAGTACATCTATGACAGTCGTTACAGGTAGTGACTGGCTTGAATGAATGACAACCAGTCGTACCAAGGGGTGTCGAATTACCCAGTACTAACTGGGTGGTGGAGGTCAGATGCATCCGGTTAGGTTAGGTTAGGTGTATGAATCTCAAACAAATTAAATGTCAAATTAAAAAAAAAACTTGGGATTGACCGAATTTTGGTTTTATTAATTAAACGTGGCCAAGCTACTTAATGACGTCAGCAAGAACAAAGCTATACAACTATAACTATATAGGTACCTACAGTTTGGAAAACAAAAAAGTTACTAAAGAATAAAATTATAAAACATACGTGAAATATGAAGAATAGATGTAAAAGTTATCTTTGAGGCCAATTTTAATACCATAGCTACGTTTACTTAAAAAAAATGAAGCACTAGGTAGATTTTCATAATTTCAATCAAGGTAGTCGAACAGTTACTTCTAATCCTGAATAAGAAGACAGGAGACAGATATGATGCAGGTATAAGATATAAATTGAGATGTGATTCTTAGGGTCGCCTAGTTTGAAGTGATTTTCGTCATTACGAGCTCACAATTGACAGGACAACCCTTACAACAACATTAATGATTGTACTGATTGTACTGTAACTAAACCATCTTGACAGTTTGCCAGTTACACATCCAGTTTCCCAGTTAGAGTATCTAATCTACTCAAAACAAATATAGGTCTGTCAATAGCCATTGAATCTACAAAGTTTTCAAGCGAAAATATGAATTTTATGCTCACGTCATGGCAATAGGCTCACCCCCTATTACATACATAACCCGTGAAATGCTACAGGTACACACCTGCCTAACCCTTTAATCAAGTAGAGAGGGTGTGATATTATGTCAAATTTGTATAACCGTTGACCTTCTAATAGTCGTGAGGTTGTTGGAGGCTGAAATGCGCCAGGGACCGATTATGATCTTCAATAGGTGGCTAAGTTACTGAAAACAGACATTATTCTGTAGAGGGGTTCAGTAACTGCTAATTCAGTATGTAATTAGAAGCATTCTAAACCCTCTCGCAATATATTAGAGAACGAGATGTATACCTACTGCCGGCAAGTGTGGCGCCCGCCAGTAGTTCAATGTAGTTGAAGATACGATCAATAAAGAAATAATTGTAATATGCAACTTTTCAAAAAAATATCCGAATCTATTTACTGCAATGTTTGTAACCAATGCGACTTTACTTTATCCTTTTTGATCAAGTATCAAGACTTTATGCTCACTGCTGATCACGCCGTAGGGGTGTCGATGTTAAAGCGCGCAGCGGGACATCGCTAATTTGTCACGCGTGCTATTTACATTGTCTTCGGGGGCTAAGGGGCTGGGGGCTTGGAGCACCCCACGACATAATGGGTTGAAAACCGAAAATATTGTTGTTAACTTTTGTTCATAAAGTGTTTGTTCAACCTTAACAGCTAACTTGGTAGCTGTTCACGAAGAATAAAATCCAGTGACATATCAAACAGTTTTATAATCGGTATGGTTTTCTTCCTTTTTATTCTGCGGAATATAACGCGTGTAGGATACTGTTGGGACTGTCGTGGCGTCGTAGTGCGTCCACTATGTTTGCGGAGGCGCGCACAGACGATTTTTACGCCATTATAAGAAGGACCGCCGTTATAGCCGGCCGGTTACGCACCGCCACCAACAGTCTGCTGAGCGTGTTCTCAGTTCGGTGGGACTCCCCTCTGTTGCGCCACTGGGTGAGGATCAATACCAGTTGATATTTGAAGTGTTATCTTCTTATTACTAACACTAGTTATTAAGTTATTTTCTTTTGACTCAAGTCTGAAATAAAGAATTAAAATTAGATTTTTTGAATATTAACAATGATATTAATTTAATTTAATTTATTGTGAGATAACAATGATCCATAATGGTTAGTAACACTTTGAACTTATAAACTATGTTAGTAGGGTTACATAAATACATTCACAAAATACTTTTCAACATGTTATGTACCTACATTAATTTTAGTGTCCCTACCACAATGCTTACCCGAGTGTATCGGACACTGATATGATTAATGAAAAATCTTTCTGGACCATATTGCAACATAATGCTACCGTATAACCCGACGGCCGACGGGCTTGTTCTGAAATTATATTGCACGTTGAACAGCAGGCCGCATTTCAGTGGTTGGTTGTGTTTCACTGGTAACCAAGCCAGTATATTTCTACGTTCATTTATTCTATTGAACTCTGGACTACGATACGTTAGCTCAAGGTGAAGGCAAGGCAAGCAAGGCTTGCGACCCTTCCAAGCTTACTTGAGGTGGCGAGCCTTTATATGACGAGCTGGACGAGTATAATGTGAAGATCAATGGCATTTTTGTAAATATTTTTATTTTTGCACCTTCTTGGAATTTCTTTGTTATTTGCCTCCCAGGACTTATATCAGGCAAAGGACAGGTCTTTTCAGTCCCGGTCACTAGTTCTCGGCTACTAATTGGCTCGTCACGAGAAGAAAGTGCCACAGTTTTACATGTTTCCTTTTTAAACGAATACAATACTTTTTGGGCAATTTTATTAAGCATATTAACATTTTTACCAAAAAAGACAGTTTTCGGGGGAAAAATGAATTAACCAAGGCCTTCATTTAAAATTGTAATGTGATCGCTCACGACGCTTTACGACGGAGTTCACTTGAACGTTGAATATTTCCATTTGTTCCACAACTTTGTTTCTACTAAAGGAAGAGAAAAATGAAAAGCCAAACGGCCATATTTCTGATGAATCTGTTACCCGACTGCGCGACGCAAAGGAGGGTGATGTGTTTATCAGCCTTTGTATGTTTGTTTGTTCCTTTGTGGTGGTCTAGAGACCAAACGCGTGTGTAGATTTTGGTGATTCTTTCTTACGTCAATCGATTAGTCTTAATCGTAACTCACAATTTATAGCAACATAACAATATCACACCTGTAATCTCCGAAGGGTTAGACTTTTAGGTACATACCTACCTAAAAGAACACCGATATTTCGCCAGTTATGTTTATATCCCATGTAATAGAGGGCGAGTCTATTGTCATCAACCGGGCACAAATCCAGACTTTGTGGCTGCTACTGGGAAAATCCTGATGGAAAAACCCAATAACACTTTGCCCGACCCAGGAATCGAACCCAGAACCTCATGCTCAGCAGTCGCGCTTGCGACCACTAGGCCAACTAGGCAGTTAAAGTTTTAATAATACACCTGCAAATATTCCACCTGTAAAGTTGCGAGGAATTCCGTTGCAGATTGTCACTCATTTTAAATATCTCAGTCATGCTTGTCTCACGGATGACCAGGATATCAATAGGGAGCGCAGGGCGTTGGCAGCCTGATGCAATATGCTTGCTCCGAGGTTTGTACGGTGTTCTGAACAGGTACAACTGACTCTGTTCAGAGCTTATTGCCAGGCGTTTTACTCGTGCACCCTGTGGGTTAGGTGTAGCAAACAACGCTCTGCGCGTTCAGTATAATAATGAGCTGACGATGTTGTTGGAGCTGCCTCGGTTTTGCAGCGCATCAGGAATGTTTGGTCAAGCGAGACTGGACAACTTTATGCCGTCATGTGCAAGCGTTGTGCATCTATGCTGCGGTGATTCTGAGGCAGCCCTAACAATATTCCGGCCCTTCTTCTTCGTATCGCTGGCACGATATATTTTATATTTTGCAGCGCAAAGGTTTTTGGGCTAAGAGGGCAGTATAGCAGGAGCAGCATAGTTTGCGACACATCCCCACAACCACACGCCACTGCTGTTTCGTTGAGGTAACCCCACTTAATGAAGTTGGAGTTACATTTTCCCTCTTCCTCCGGGACGGTTCAGGGTCTTCCAGGTGGACCACGGTGGATTCCGGCCCTAACAATATTGCTCAATGGCTCTCTGTTCAATTATCAGTCTGTTCACAGCCTCTTGTGTGAGCGTCCACATCTCAGCACCATACGTCACAGTACACACAGTGAGAAATTTTGTCTGATTTCAGAATGTCTTCCAATTTGCTGAATGGGGTTGCATTCAGCCAATTATATACCAAAGCTGTTTTCTTCTCAATATCTCTATTTGTTGATTACACTTTGCCAAATAAAACAATATGGACATATGGGTCAACCATCTCCATTGTTTCATTTCCGACATCCTACAGAATTTATTATAGATATGTGTACCTAGATTATTGTTTGTATAAAATTAGTAGGATGATTGTTATTTTAATTACCTACATCTGGTATCTATATGTCTGTTATCTACATGATTATAATTCTAAAATTTTATAAAGTTAGAAAACCATAAAAATTATTGGATTCTGTGACCGGAAGACTTTTCATAAGAGGGTTTTATTTTGTGTTACTTTAAAACCACGTATAATATAATACGTAGATCGAATACAACATTTTAACGATGTTTTCGTAGAAGATACTCATGCGGAAACATTAAGACCTCTCGACGTCGCGGGGAGGAGTGCACGCTAAAACATATTTATGCGATATTATAACGAGAGAAACACTCGAGGGCCGCTCTCCACGCCCGCCATATAACAAGTAATCGTGGCACGGCCACGCCATTAACAACGGAGCACACAAAAGTTTAGCGAAAGAAAATCATATGAAAAGCGACCACCCGGCCTGAATGCCCCGCGCCCACTCCTCACCATTTTCACGCAAATTAAAAGACACAAACGCAACCATAGACGTGAATTTTCCGCGCGCGCTAAAACACACCATTCACAGACGTCGTATTCAATTGCTCGAGAGCGAAACGGAACGCCCCGAGGCATTAATTAGAGCAGAAAACTCGCGTCTATGGCCGTTCCTTTTTTAAAACTGAGGTCTTTATGCGAGCCCCCGCCTTTGTGCGCGTTCCGTTTGTGCTCATGGGTAAGTGTCAAGTCTTAGTGTCAAGCGATGCTTTAACCTCTTTGTAGACTACAAATTACGGGAAATCCTCATTTCTCACAAACAAGCGAAGTAAATTAGTGGGGAAACCAACTGGGTGAACATGATAATAATCGTCATGTGGTTTATTGTCCCCAGGTCAACCTCACACCGACGACGACCAAGAAACCTTAAGATGCAACTCGACAACCAGTCAGAATGTGGAAACATCGGACGCTGAAGACGACATATCCGTCGGCGACAACAGAAGCGAGACATCCACGCCTAAAAAGTCACAATTCTCCTTTCCCGACGAATATAAAAAGAAACTAGACGGAGAAGAAACAGAAAGGTCATCGCCATTAGAATACAATTTGAATAATCAAATGAATTACAGTTCTCCTTTCAAAGAAGATGAGAATGAGTATGAAAATAGACCGGAAGAACGAATGAAATTGTATGATACCAGTCTATTTCACTTGTATAGGCCAGACCGGGATAACAAGAAGGATGAAGGGACTGAAGGGTCTGGGTATGAGCACATGGCTGGCTTGTCGGACAGTATTTACGGCAGGTCTATGGACTTATCGAAAAATTCGTTCCAATCTCAGTTATTGGCCGGCTTCGCGTCAGTCATCGCTGGAAATACACAGAGAGAGTCGCAAGAGTCAAACGGTAATTGTTTTCATACTTAATAAAATATATTTTTCAAAACACTTTCGCGAAAACTGCCTCTTATCGCACTACGATAAGGTTCAACATGCAATGTATTTCACACGTGTGGATTTTTAAAATTTTGCCGCAAAAACGCGGATAAAAAAAAAAAAAAAAAAAAAAATTACTATACAAATACTAAGTCCAAATGGGTTCAGTGATTATAGTCAGCGGTGTTTGTTTTAATTTCGGCAAAGAGATATGCGTATTAACGGCGTAATTTTTTTTTGTGTTTTGCAATTACTTTTCTGAACAAATTAACATTTATTTGTGTTCCAAATTCAAAAATATTTGAATTTTCTATTTTTCATATTAGGCTGTTTAGCGGCATCATACCTTTGCTACTTCTTCAACCTGGCGAAAGCAAAGCGCGGAAAAAACCAAATTCAATTATAGTTTCCTAATAATTCCTGACAAAAATACTTTCAGTTCTAATATTCAATTTCTTCGAAAGTGTATATACTGCAGTTCTCGACTCCATAACACCCTCGCCTGCAGCTCGGGTGTTAATTCAGCCTTTAATGCAATAACAAAGTTTCGCCACTTATATCAAAATGTACTATTTCATTATACTACATAGTAAGTAACTGTTGGGGTACTAGCCTCTTCTGTACCCCACAAAATGTTTACTAGGAATGTTGAAATTTAACTCTCTCGAAGTCAGGCGTAATTACTTTTTACTGATGTTGTCTTTTCATGTCCTTCGGGGTGAGTTTGATTGCCCGGAACTATTAGCTCAGTAGGTAAGTTTTTTTGTTCCCCCCGAGCCGCGGACACAGATTATTGGATGTTCCGTTGGCACGCATAGCTTCTCATCCTAACTCTCCCTTGGTCCGCGCCCTGGCAATGCTGAATGCTCTAATACTATCATCGACACCGGAGTATGATTTATTTGCCTCGCGATGGGTAGACGGTATATGTCGTGGACGTATGAGTTTCTGTGAGGATGGACGAAAGATTTTTAAAGTATTTTATTCAAAATGTTTATAATTTCTTACTATAATACGTTTCTTTGAACTGTGCAATAGCTTGGATTGTGCGTCTGTTATAATAATGTTATCTCGGTGAAATAAATAGTAACGTCAAAATAGGGTTGAGTGATATAGGTTATTGAGATCACATTTAAGTTTCTTGGGTTTGATCCCAAGGTCGGGCTAAGCGTTATTGACTTTTTTCATCAGGAATTGGTCAGTGGCAGCCTGGAGTTTGGATTAAATATATCCAAGTTTGCCCGGTTGAAGGCAATAGGTAATTATCTACATAGGACTTAAATATGTACTTACCTGGCGAAATGTGGGTGAGGTACACCTTCGGGGAACTACAGATGTAATGCTATGTATTGCGTTACTTCAGGTGATTAATTTGATTTATATCAGGACAACCCTTGATATGATTCTGCATTCCTTAGATCGTCAACCCGGCAGCCGGCCGACCACCTCGTCGAACTCAAGCCGCAAGCCGCGCCGACGCCGCACTGCGTTCACTCATGCTCAGCTCGCCTACTTGGAGCGCAAGTTCCGCTGCCAGAAGTACCTGAGCGTCGCTGATCGCGGGGACGTGGCTGAGGCGCTCAGCCTCAGCGAGACCCAGGTCAAGACTTGGTATCAAAATCGAAGGTAAGTGTGTCAGTTCGAAATATTATTATTTATGCTAGTATTCATATGGGAAATACGTAAATTTTTTTGCCATAAAATTAGGAATAAAAAACTATTTGACAAAAGTAAAACTTTGTTTTGTACACAATCTGATTGGGGGCCTTGTGATGTAATATACAGTAACGTCTGTATTCTCAAAGACATCTTTCACATTTCTCTCACATTGAGTTACTCACTATGAAATAATTCGCGCTTAAATAGTATTAAGATTGAAGTATATTTTGGCGCACGACATGGGTTGCAAAGGTCCCAGATGGGTGCTAATAAAAACAAAAAGTTATGAAATTCACATTTTAATGACCAAATAATATTAACAAAACATCATTCAGTTTTATTTCGTCATTCACCAGATAATACAACACACGAGTCAGTCAATTATTTTCTCTTTTCAACTTATGGCGCCCAAGTGTGATTGAGATAATTGAGCGTAGTAGAACATAGTACCTTTATGAAAACTAGGTTTAGTTATACAAAATAATTTCACATAAGGACGTAAAATTAACGATTTTACGTCTGTGACAGGCTAGTTGACGATATTCAGAATATTCAGAAGAATAGCCTTATTGGCGCCCAACATACATACGTACGACCATGTTGGGCGTCAGTAAGTCAAATAAAAATAAGGTAAAAAAAGGTCGACTATTACCTAAAATACCGACAAAAAATTTGGCTGTGCTGCTAACTTGTACTGCATTATAAAGTATGCAGTTAAAGTTACAGTATGTTTGCATAAATAATCTAAAATGCGGTATTGTGTTTCTCATAGAACCAAATGGAAACGTCAGAACCAGCTGCGTTTAGAACAACTGCGCGCGCAGGCGGCGAGCGGCGAGCGCGAACTATCGGCACACGCGCTGCCTCTTGCGTGCGCGCTGCTGCCGCCGTATCCCGCCTACATGCACTGTCATCTGTGAGCACCAACGAAGATTGAATTTTGCATACTAAAACTTTCGTTATAGTAACTTCATCTACAGCGACTCTTTCTACTTTGTCACAGTCGTTTAGTGGATTTACATCTTCTATCTCATATCTTCATAATCTTCCAGCCTGAACTATCTGCTTCAGCTTCCAAACTTGTGATTCTTATCTTGGTCGCTACCAAGCTCATCTAGATGATTGCACAGAGACAATGCGTTAGGAGTATCTCGTAATGTCTATATTCAGTTGATTCTTGAACTCAGCACCAACAATGTAAAATAATGATGTATGTAGGTACTTAGATAATTTGTAAGTAGGCAGAATGTTGTTCGTACATTAGCAGTAGGTTAGCGTAGAGCTAAGGATCAGACACCACCTTAGCTATAAGTTGTAAATGTTAAGTTAAAACTGTGCAATAAAATTGTGAACTATTTCGGAGTAGTTTTGTGTTTATAGATATCTTATGCTTAAGTATTCTAGGCGAGTAACTGTCTAAAACTAAGTGGTAAACAAATCTGTGAAGTTGTAGTTGATAGATAGGTAATATTTCTTGTTCTACATTGATGTCGGTAAGCAAACTCACATCGAGCTCCATTCTGTTTCCAAACTCACAATAGTATTTCAGGAGATAGCTAAAGAGAAAGAGAAATTCACATTTCGTCTGCTATACATTGTCGCGATCATGCTTTTATAAACATAAATATGTTTTCGAATTATTAAATATTTTCCAGTAAAAAACATGTTATGTTTTTGGAGTAAAACTGCGATTGACCGACGGCTCTTGCGAAAGAGATACTGTGACCGTTGGCATAAATGTAAGAATAGGTTTATTCGAATTCAAATGATTAATCAAATGTCGTACGTGAAAAATCAAAAACGAAAATACCAATAATAATATTGTAAATGTGCTTTGTTAGAAATTGTATAAAGTTTGTAAATATTATGTAATTTTTTTTGTAGATATATTGATTATATTATATTTTCGAATAAATTAAGTTATAAACTTCACACCTGTGTCCACGTTAATAAAAACGTATTACGTAAATAGTGGATTTTACACTAGTTATTATCTTATTGTTTATAATTTTAAACTTATTTTAGGTAAGTGCATTACTTTTCCATTATTTCAAATTAAAATGTTTCTAGTTGTGGCCGATTTATATTAATTTGCAACAATCAAAGATGCTGACCCAAATGTGGGTACTTAATAAAGTACCTACTTATTTCAACAAATACAAACAAAATGAAGAAATAACTTCGTGAAGTTAACTTGATATTTTATTGTTACGTATTACTAAGTAGAAACTTAAACCATAGCTTTAAAGCAGAATAACAGTCCAAATTGTAATAGTAAGCAAAATGACCTTAAATCACCCATAGCTTTTCAATCACGCTTCATTTCTGAACCCAGCATTCAATTCTGTGCAAATTATGCAAATATTTTGGCGCCATTCCGAATCATGGCTGCCAACCGCTCGCAATTTGCATCTCTTAGCGAATTGTTAACATTTGAAACGAGAACACAGCCGCTACAGCGCTCGAAACATTAAGTGCAGTAAGTATATGCGCTGAACTTTACCTCGCTTTAAAGCGCAGTAACGCTTTACAGCCTCCAAGTTCCTCGAGCCGACAACTTTGACCGGGTCTCACAGTCACATTTACTGTCCAATTTATTCAAACAAATGCTAATTTGTAGCTTTTCGTTTCAAAATTGTTGATTATTTATCCGTCTTTATTTCAGATTTGAGCAAACGAGGGTTTATTAAAGGGTGGATTCGTGTAATTGGGCTGTTTTGATCTCACGGGGGTGTCGCGGGTGAGGAGTGAAGGGTGAGGGTAATTGAAGTATTTTCCCGACGTTTGGAGGGTAGTTACGTTACCCGAGGCTGAATGGATTAGTTAGCGCGGCGAGATAACGATCTGTCAATGATGCCTGTATAATGGGCGGTTTGTATTCTTTTATTAGGCGTTATTTGCTGGAGATTATGTTCGTTTAGTTTGTTTGTGTTTTACCACAGATTGTGTATGTTTAGTGGCTTGTGGAAATTCTATTTCGACATAAATGCTATGATTACTGTTGTGGCTTTTATTGAGCACTGAAAATAGTTTTGATTCAAACTGTTTATAAGCTGAATTAAAATTGCAGATTGTGAACATTATTTCCATTCAAAGATTAACCATAATAAAGATATCACGAAACTACGTAAGCTTTCATATTTTGGTCAGAGTGTGAACAAAATCCCACTTGTTTATGCTCGAGATACCCCTCAAACTATCAAGTCTCTACAATCATCAGGAACATTTTCTTGCTTAATTAAATGCTCGTTTAATCTCCGTTATTTAGTACTCAGATATACTGAAACTATATTTGGTTGGCTGTTATGGCAGCCGGGGCTTAAGGGGTAATGAACAACAGGGTGTAGAGTTCAAGGGAGGATCCTTCGACCTTCGGGTGTTATGTCTAAGGGAATAGCCGACAGTTGTTGTCGGGTACTTCATTCATTTATTTATTGTAAAACATTGGTACATTATAAGGTGTTATTTGGTAATACATCGAGGGCGCTATGTTTTGCCTCTAGGGCGTACCAAGTATTAATACATGCATTATAATTAAAACAAGAAATTAATATAGATATATGAACCACAAATAAACAAGTAAATAAATAACTAATACTTCTATATAGTCATAGTCGCGAAGAAATGAGTATATAAGAGGAAGTCTGAAAGTGGCGCCGGTGACTGAAAAGTTGTGTGGTAATCGGTTGTCGTGGTATGGGCATGTGATGCGGAGGAATGAGGAAAATGTTGTGAGGAAAGTTTTGAGTATGAATGTGGATGGGTATATGAGTAGAGGAAGACCAAAGAAACGATGGATGGACTGTATAAAGAATGATATGGCAAGAAAGGAGGTGTCGGATGAGATGACGAGTAATAGAGAAGTATGGAAGAAGAAGACATGCTGCGCCGACCCCAAATGAATTGGGATAAGGGCAAGAGAATGATGATGATGAGTCATAGTCGCGATGGAGGATTTTGAGTTGGTTCTTCATTTTTGTTATAGAGGGCGCTGTAGTACTCTTTGTAGTGCCGCTACAGGACTATTCAGCTCAGTAAACTCTGCAAATGCCTTCTAAATGTAATAGTATTCTTTAAAATTGATGGAACTGTTAGGTACTAATTCATCGAAAACCCAATTGCACAACATACCTTTGAACAATACCTAAATATCGATTTATAATCAACTTCATGCATTATCGACCAAATCATAACACAAGATTTTCCTAATTAAATATTGTTTTACGTCGTAGAACTCAGAGAAGTTTTAACGATTGCTTAGACATGTGTATTCTGTTCCATTTCTTTTTGTTTGTTATAACTATAAGTAAAATCAAAGGTATGGAAGAATGGTTAGCCATTTCCACTCAAAATCCTGAAGACAAGGTAGATTTTAAAAAGATGCAAATCGCAAGACGATTTATAGAAGATTTAGATGATTATGAGTGGCACATCGCACATCTCAGAACCGATGTGCTCGACGGCAGAAGAACTTGCCCGTCCGATACTTTCGCTGACAAAGCCAAAAGATACAGGAGAATGTTAAAAGAGGACGCAGCGAGGGTCGATTTTGTTTCAGCAGACCCTCTTCCTGTGAATTTAGAAAATATGGATGAAGAATCTTGTGAAATAAAAGACAAACACGGCGATTTAATGAATAATGCGACCATGAAAGTTACATCTGCAAACTTTGGCGATCCTACGACTGTTTCACAAAACGTAACAAATGGTACGTCTGTTCGTGCTGCTAATACAACAGACACAATGAAAGTGAACGAACCAACCGAAACGACACCAAAACTAGACTTTAAGGCAACGACAGTAGATCTTAATAAGAAACCGAAGAAGAATTTAGAGGGGAACAAAACGAGACGAGCCAGTGAGTATATGTTCAGCTCCGTGGAGTATTACGACGAGTCAGTCGAGTTCGACCCCAACATGTGTCCGGATGTTGTGGAGATCATCACGCTGCAGTTAGATCAGCTCAGAAGCTACGACCTGGAGTGTGAGTTGCAGGTGGAGTGGAGAAGCTTAGATTAAATGATTATTACATTATTCCTGTTTTGTTGTGATAAAATAAAAAATAAAATGTGAATGAGATCACTTACTGTGTTTAACTGGGAAAATTAAACCTTAACCATGTCCTGGGTCGGGCCTGTGGACGGTGAGTTATGGGCTAGCTCGCCGTCCGGCCGTCTTATGACGATAGGCCGTGTCGACGGCGCGTTCGTGTTCCACACGCGCCTCAAAGAGATATCAGCAACCACGTAGGGGTCCGCAAGGGGCGATGCCTGCCAGGGCTGCGGGACTGTTCGAAAGAGATACCGCGGCTCTGGAACACAAAGGGCAAAGAAGGAACGTGGATGGGTTTTAGTCATTACAAGTCTGACACTCCCTTCCGCTCCGCCCAGAGCGGGGGCGGCGGATCATTTGATGATTTCCCATCCTAAAAAAAAAAAAACATGGTGGCGGCAATCTGTCACAGTCGGTAATCTAACATGCTTTTCGTTACCGGTACTTTCACTGATCCCTCCAATTTTCGTGTACTAAGGTCATCTGTTGGTGTAAAAGAACTAACTTTTGGCAAGTATGGAAATCAGTCCGTACACAGGCCACGTGGTAGTTCGTGTAGCTTCTCTACAAAGGCTACAAGCCTTGCTCAATAGATGGCGTTGATCGGTTCTACTGGGAACTACGTAACGGTGGAGCAGCGGGAAATGTTACTACGGTGCTACGAGGGTAAGTATAACAAAGTGTTGATAGATGGCGTTAGGTGTAGTTTAAGTAGCTTGATGGTTGAATGATTATGATTATATCATAATCTGCTCAGACCAAATAAAAAACCAAGACACAGCACTGCCAACAATAACGTGAAGCCGGGTTCGTAAACATGTGTGCATTAACACTAGAAATGGGATTTAAATATCCCATGTTTAAAAACTTTAGTTTAGTTGTAGTTTGATGTAAATGTGTGCGTGTGAGCGTGTATGCACAGAACGAGGCGTAGTTTTACGCATGCTTCACTGTATTGTTCGCAGCACTGTCTTGACAAAATTTTTCTTCAGGTTTCAAATGATATAAAAACCTTTCAATTTTTTAACTTTCATATCTTACCAATTTTATTACATCGTATAGTGGGGATTGTCCAGTTATCAAAAATTGTGCTAAATGCAAAACCATTTCGAGGAATAAGGTCTTTCATCATTTATTTCTAGTTAAAATGAAAAAATACTCTATACTCCTTTATATTTTTGAAGAAATGTGGTTAATCTTTATTTGACCTTCAATGACGTATCTCAAGAAGGAATCGTGAAATTCGCTGAAGCCTGCGTTCAGATAATGGATATGGCAATCCAATTAGAAAATTCATATAAATTTGATGATGATTCAAGTTAATTTGTTCATAAAAGTAAATATATTATCTGTTTGAAATAATCAAGTTTATCTATGATATTCTATTTATAAACACAATTTAAATACTCAAAAAATATTGATGCGGTAAAGACGCAAATATCTTTGCCGAGATTTAAAAAAACAATTACCACCCACTATAGTCATTGAACGTATTTGGACTTAGTAAAGTATCTGTGGAATTTTTTATTTCCGCAGGTGTGCGGAAAAATATTAAAATCCACGTGTGTGAAATACATTGCATTTGAACGAACCAGTTTTCGAGAAAGTAGAAAAATAAGTTTCTTCTAGTTTTATGAAACCAAATAACACCCAAGATCTGAAGAGCGAGAGAAGTTCACAGCTATTTTACAACTAACCTCAAATGATTGGGCTATAAATCTTTGAATTTAGTCATCTTCCATAACTTTAAAAGAAAATTAAGAGACAAGAGGCTGCCATATTTGTTAACTATTAACTGTTCGGCCTTGGATACTGTCAAGACAGTACTGTTCTGTGCGTTCAAACAGTAGCAGTACTGTCCTGCCTCACTGTTCTGCCCTCGTGTGAAACCAGCATAATACTGTCCGACAAGCCAGCCATGTGCTCATACCCAGACATTTCAGTCTCTTCATCCTTCTTGTTATCCCGATCTGGCCTATACAAGTGAAATAGAGAAATGGCGATTTTAATGTTGATTCTCGTCACAAGAATCAACATTAAAATCCCCATTTCTATTACATATTCTGTGTAGAATGATTAAAACACAGTTAATCGTTTATTGAACAATGAACCTACTGTTTCAGAAAGCGTTTAATTAAGAAAGCTACAAATATATGAATCATAAATAATTTAATACTGAAACACTTAATTAGTACCTACATATACATACGCGTAGGCTTCGCAATACAGAGCAATTTGTTATGTTAATTAGTTCCACGTGCTTGGCTTAATATTGTTTTAGAGCACTCTTATGGAGTTCGGTAAAACATTTTGTTAGGGAATTAAGCATAGACATTCGTACTCTCGAGGTATGTGGTTCGATGACATGGTGAATGACGTGGAAATCCGATGGATGCGAAAACAGAGGATCGGTCGATGTGACAACGCGTGGGAGAGGCTTATGTCTAGCAATGGACTACCTTTCGGCTAATGATGTGACGATGTTCGGGGATTCCAAAACTATAGTAGGGTTTCTTTTTACTTGTATTTTACAAATTACCTAAAACATCAAATTATTATCTTTTCACTTTAAATGAATTTGTCGAACACTAAGCTTCTCTTAGCCGCAAGTACTTCCACAAGGGAAGGGTACACATGCCAGCAAGTAAACCCCGTCAGCTTGTCACTTACTAATGCCTCCTAGGACTGTAAGGAAGGCATTAGGAAGCCCTTATGTGGCGCGGCTTTTGTTAACATCAAGGTTTGTGGGCCATTTTATATGTCGACTCGCTTCCGATAGCAAGTTTATGGTATGAGTATGTTGTTTAGTTCCTGCTTTATGGTTGCTCTTTTGTATCTTGGGCAAGTTTGTAGTGGAGATTTGTGTGAGTTGTGAATGGGTGGATCCATCATAGATTTATATCGAGGGTTCCTCATCTATGTGATATTAGGTTTGTTTGTTTGCGAAAGTATAGGTAGGCTTTGTTAATTTCAATTCAGCTGGGCCTGAAGCGGAAATTCGGAAATTTTACAATTAAAAATAATTAAATAACGAAGTTACTTATTACAGAGTGTACCACTAAATCAGAGTACATAGAAAAGACCGTACAATAAGTTCATTCATCCCTACATTCCAACATGTAAAAAAGCTTTAGAAATCGCCAAGCATGTTGATGCCAAGGGGGTGCACACCTCAATTGCATTCACCACGCGACGACGAGTTGAGCAACTGATCCATGTACGAGACCCACTCGTTCACTCGGCTGTGCGCCTGGTAGCTCGCCTTCGAGAAACACGTGAGGTGACGTGTCGCTACGTGTTTCTCACACACGGGGGGCAGGACATGTCGTGTTCGTACGACACACACGTGACGTGTGCTTGCATGTGTTGACATGTGTCTGGCGAGACAGTGAGGGGTGAGCTTTTGTGGTGTGGCAGAGTAGGGGTTGTGAAGGTCAGGGAATTTAGGTCAATGTACCCGTTCCGTACCGTATAGAAATTGTAAGTAGGATCTGTGAATGCTATAAAAAGTTACATTTAAGTACACACTGACATTTCGTTGCGTTGGAAGACTTCCCACTAGGTGGACCGATGACCTGGTAAAGGTTGCAGGAATCTGCTGGATGCGAGACGCACGGGACCGATCAATGTGGCGACACTTGGGGGAGGCCTATGTCCAGCAGTAGACGTCTTTCGGCTGAAATTATGATGATGATGAATGATGACATTTAACAAAATAAATTTTCTGAAAAAAAAAATCTTAAAAAATTTTAGAAAATAACTTTACTTTCAGAAGTCAGTGGCAAAAAAATAAATGAAACAAACGAAAGTAACAGACTTGCTTTCCAAAAAAGTATTCTTAATCGTTCGTCTTTTTAGTTGTGGTCAAATTCTTGTCATTTATGTAATTTTACATTTTCTACACAATGTAAAATTGAGATCATTGTGATCATCATTTTCCACCAAGATAGTCGAAAAAGAAAAGAAATATTAGGGGGCTAACTCATAAACTAACCGTTAATTTTTATATGGGACCACCGCGCGGGCTTCCTCTACCAAATGAAAAAAGAATCACGTAAATCTTCCAAGTAACCACGGAGTATGCATGAAAAACGATACTGGCTGAATACATAACCTCCTCTTATTTTTGAAGTCGGTTTATAAAGTATCGTGTTTTTCTAATGGTTTCCACAATCGGCCTACTTACTGGTGTTGTAGAGCTCGTCCATCAATTGAAGAGAGCAAACATTTATGGTCTCTTTTCAACGTATTTATTCATCTACTACTACACATCTCTTTCACACGGAAGCATTCATAGGGGTATGCAATTATACAACTTGCTTTACAAAAAGTTCTTATAAGGTAGATACGAATTTGGTAGAATACACTCTGAAGTTAGGAAAACAAGGTTCAAAATTGAAAGCAGGGATGGTATGTATGGTGTACATCGGGTAAGGAAAAATGTGGTGTAACTTGTATGCATTTGAGTTGTAATTTGTGTGTGTTAGCAGGAGGGGTGTCTATGATCAAGTTAATAGAGACTCTGACGATTTTATTTTAAGGATAGATGTAGCCTAAGCAGGAGTTGTGCATTACATCCTGGTGTCTTCTGGTTTCCTAGTGACGATCGCCCCTTAACACGTGACGTCAGTGAAGCTTTCACACGGTTCGCTCAGCTGTTTTGTATTTAACAAAAGGTGGTTCCGGTTATATTTTTCTCGACCGTTTTTAACGGTTTTGATGAAAAAAGTACGTTGCATTTTTTTACCCGACTAAAGAGCGAGGAAAGGGTTATTTCGTAAAAAGGAATGCCAGTTTAAAGAGCGAGTTTTAATAGGTTATTAAATAACTTTTTTAAACGTGAAGAATGTTAATATGCTTTTTGTTTTTAATTTAATTTAAAAAGTTTTTTTTTTGTTAGTAATAGTCATACATTACAATACATAATAATGTTTATTCGTTATTTACACTACGGTAGGCTTTTTGAATAAGTATTTAAGATAATTATTTGTACAAACAAACTAACAGATGTGTAAAGTATGTGGTTATTATAACATACTTTCAACATTCGTGCCGGTGTCATATGTAATTCCTGATAGTTTATGATATCCTAGTAACTTATGCCCAACAAAACGTGACGTCATTCCCATTTTCCCACAGCTAGTCTTCCTAAGGTACTTAATTCTTCCAATTAAGTGACAAAAAATGAAATAAACAGAAAATAAATCATCAAAAGTTTCATACGATTAATTTGAATGTTTATTAGGCATACCGATCGATCAAAATCGGTTTTTTATTTGATTATTATAATACACCATCATGCCTGTAATCCTCAAAGGGTCAGGCGAAGGTGTACCTAATAGTTAGTAGTACACACCCACATTTCGTCAGTTATGATTTTAAATCCCATGTAATTCGAATGAACCGATGCCATTCGAATGCGAGCTTAGTGCCATCATTTCAATAAGTTACTTAATGAAATAATTGGGTGTGTCTAAAGTAAAAAAGATGTTTTTTTAAGTTTACTTACAACTCGGTTTTGGGAAAAAGAAGCGCTAAGTGTTACTTCATTCCAGAATGGGGAAAGAATGAGGAAAGCGAATCGCTATTCGTGTATGGAATGAAGCCTAGACTTTGCGAATGTACCTCTTCGTGATTCCTGATATCCTAGTAACTGGCCCCTCTTCGAAACGTGACGGGTTCGCGCCAGCGCTGTCGTTTTCAATCCCTCAACAATCCTACATGTTTATTTCATTTTTCACAATAGGTGGCGCTGATTGATCGACACAAAACTATACTTTTACATGTTAAATGCTATTTCAATGGTTTGAATTGAACTCCATTTTGCCAGAGTAGTATCTGAGACTAATCACGGCTGGCTGGCTTCGGTGACTGGATTTGATTGCTCATAAAATGAGATTTTTCTTATATTTGAAAAGTTTTATTGTAAATAAATGTAAACGTAGTTTGTCATCAATAATTTAGTACATTGTTTAATAGCTAGCTAGATAGTGACTTATATAATGCTAAGCCTAAATCCACACAAATACTAAAAGGTTATCTTGGATCTTGGCCTTAGTATTAATGTTCTGAGAATAAACCCTTCCCTAGTCTCGTTGTGACGTGTGTAGTCCCTCAAATTATTTTAATTTTCACTAGCTTCGTACCGCCTTACAGTCAATGAATGTACAAACACCGTACCTACCTACTCAGAATTATTCAAATGCAAAGCACCTTGAGCTCATGCTAGCCTGATACTTTTTGGGGAACATCTGTCATATTAGATGCCTCACTGGCAACAAACGGTAACTTTTTCCCCTGTCTACCTACCCTACCTTCCTACCTACCTACGCACTTACCTACCTACTCTATCTTCGTGACATGAGTGAGCTTTGCTGTCAATTGCGGAAGATGATAAACCTAATTTTTATTTAAACACAATTTTTTTTTCGTGGTCTTTTTAGATATTTTAATAGTTATTCTGCTATTCGGTGCGGAGACGAATCCAAAAAATCAGAGATCATTAAAGTTGGTTCCCCATCCGTACTTGACTTATAAATTGTGTAAAACTTTCAAAATTACCGGCTGGCAAGAATTCAAGGTTCCGCTTGAACGCTTGCGCGCCATTCATAATTATGACGTAGGCTGCTACCCGACACCGGCGCCCCGCTGTGCGCCGGGCGGCCGCACTGTTAGAGCTTATGAAAGACTCTTTCGAGTAGCGTCAAGTGTTTGTTGATATTTCGTTTCAGTTTTTTTATATGTAGTGGTAAACATTGACTATAGTTGAAAAAAATCTTAATGTGATCTTTAAAAAGCATTATTTCTAAAAGTAAATCGGTAGCATATATATTTTATGACTTTTATTGGTGGAAGGGTTCTATCTACATGCGAAAAAAAATAAAAACCATTCTTCATGGTACAAAAAGATTTAATTACAGGCATAAGACTGGCACAAAACATTTGCCGACGGTAAATAATTTTTCATCAAAATTAAATAATTTAATACGACTATACCGTTTCACGCTTCAAGCTGAAAGCTACATTCATAGAGGAACTTATGTGTACATAAGTTCATAGGTTTATGTAATACATGGGATTGATTGAAGGAATTCCCACTTACGTAAAAACGCACTTAACATTTCTTGTCTTTTTTGTTCAGTGAAGTTTGAGTAAAAAAAGTGCATCATATCTAACTATTTTCTACTAGAAATGCCCTTTTCAATGAGGTATCACACATGCTATTCAATAGCTATCGAAAAAAAATACAAATAAAGAAATGTCGAAATCGGGAGAATGGACAAATCACCGTGTCACGTGACACCCGTAAAGCCGGGATTTCACTGAATCTACATTCATGTTAAACGCTATTGTTTTTATGTGTGATACAAATATAATGAGGAGGTCACAGGTCCCAACCACTGTTTCAATGGAAGGATGAAAAAAATGTTATGATTTTTATTACCCGACTGCAAAAAAAAAGAGGGTAATGTTTTTCGAATGTGTAAGTAATATTCGTTGTTACCGTCTATACCGATGGACCGATTTTGATAAATTTTATGTCGTTACATTTATCTTAGCAGCCAGAATGTCACCAATCAAGTCCATTGAAAGTGCAGCATGTCCTCCTCACGGTCAAACAACAAAACACGGTCATCCTGCCTGTCCATGGTCCCTAAGGCCTCGCAGAGCGTGGTGGATATGTCGACCACAGAAAACTCATTAGCGTGCCTCCTGCGAAGCCGTGGGTCCAGGCAATCCTCCTCCTCGACATCGCTGCCAGGATTTAGACCCGCAGAACGTTCCCACTGCAGAATCTCGTCATCCAGGTCATCTTCGAAAAACGAAGGCGCTGAAACAAAAACAAATAATATGAGCCTATATTTAACTATCAGCTGCTTTGAACCCCCTAGTCCATGATGCAACCAGATTATCATCACACATTCGCACGAACATTCAATGAAAATCATCATCAAAAAACAACAAAACTGAATATAAATAATTTTATCAATTTCGACCGTGACCGTGATGTTCCAACTTTACGCTGGCGGCCATCTTAAGTTTGTTGACATTTCGTTTTTTGCCGACCTAGTTGAACAAAAATTATAATCCGAACTTAAATTTGGTAGCTTTTGTATATGTTTTGCTTGAAAACTATTATTGAGTACATATTCCATGCGATAGTTATGACTTTTTACACTGAATTGGTCTCACAATTTAAAAAATTACGATAGCATTCCGACAAAATTCCGTTACGAGTTACGACTGCACATAATACCACACAGAAATCGAAATATACTATACCTCTGGTTAAAAACCGGCTGCACACACCTAGACTATATTGTAATTAACCAATAAATCAGTAATCCAATAAAAAATAAAATCGCCTAACCGAATGAAAAAGAAATATGTGACGCCATAGATAATTTTGTGCCCAAAAGTCCACAAAAAGCATTCGAGGGTAATAATTTTCCGTAATAAGTACCAGGCTGTCATGAATTCAATTTAGTATTTTAGCAGTTCTTGATCTTAAACATAATTTTCCGCTGAATTTTTCAGATATTTTAATAGTTATTCTGCTATTTGGGACGGAGGCAAATACAACAAATCAAAAACCATGAAAATCGGTCCAGCTGTTCTCGAGTCGAAACCCGACTTTGTTTATATATATATAGATAGATAGATTTCGACTATTTACCATTATAGCATAGCATAACATTAATTATTATTATTCATTTTAGGCTCTGGAGTTGAACAGTATATATCTAGTATGAAAATAATTGAAGCTCTGTCTGGCTCTGTGTGTCCTGGAACAGAGCCAGCTGTCTGAGGCCACGTGTTTTTCAACTCTGAATACTAGGATACAAAGAGTCAACTGGAGTATTCGTCTATCGATTCAATAAAATTAACCAGGCGAGTCCATTTTGCCAGGTGCAACACACGGCCTTGACCCAAGTACTCTCTCGAGCTCTCGCAAGTTTTATAATTTTCCGTAATAAGTACCAGGCTGTCATGAATTCAATTTAGTATTTTAGCAGTTCTTGATCTTAAACATAATTTTCCGCTGAATTTTTCAGATATTTTAATAGTTATTCTGCTATTCGGGACGGAGGCAAATACAACAAATCAAAATCCATGAAAATCGGTCCAGCTGTTCTCGAGTCGAAACCCGACTTTGTTTATATATATATAGATAGATAGATTTCGACTATTTACCATTATAGCATAGCATAACATTAATTATTATTATTCATTTTAGGCTCTGGAGTTGAAACAGTAGATATCTAGTATGAAAATAATTGAAGCTCTGTCTGGCTCTGTGTGTCCTGGAACAGAGCCAGCTGTCTGAGGCCACGTGTTTTTCAACTCTGAATACTAGGATACAAAGAGTCAACTGGAGTATTCGTCTATCGATTCAATAAAATTAACCAGGCGAGTCCATTTTGCCAGGTGCAACACACGGCCTTGACCCAAGTACTCTCTCGAGCTCTCGCAAGTTTGTATGAAAGTTCTTCATTTATTGTGCTAGGAACCATTTTGATGCGTCCGTGTTTCTGTCTGTCGGGCTAGCAGAATTATTTAGTTGATGTCAAGGTCGTTTGTTGCACCGTGCCATTCAGACTCGACATGTCTGTTCAATACCGGCGAACTCCAGTTGACTTATGGTATCCTAGTACTCGATGTGTTAAAACAGGGAGTTAGGGAGTTAGGGAGTTAGGGACCGCCGTCACACAGACTAACTAATAAACTGTGAGCTTTGAGCATTATGTCGCACATCATTCTAAAGCAAATAAGATCTTTGGTTGTATTCTGGCGTGTTTCTGGAGTATCATATAAATAAATAAATAAAATAAATTATTGCTTAACCAACTTTTTTATTTAATACAACTCTCGGGACGTATCCGGGGAGATATAGCGCTGAACAATAAATAGTCTCTGAATTGACCTCAACATCATGATCATGGGGCAGAATTATTTCCAGTACAACTTTCAGCTTCCCGAAAAGAGCCTATACTCCACCACGGATATGTTAGGTTTTCGCTTGTCTGTGTCGATTCATGCTTGGAGTGATGTTGGCGACTTATACATATAGAAAAGCCTAATCATCATCATTATCATTTCAGCGGAAAGACATCCATTGCTGGATTTAGGCCTCCCCCAAGTGTCACCACATTGACCGGTCCCGTGTGTCTCGCATCCAGCGGATCCCTGCAACCTTTACCAGGTCATCGGTCCACCTAGTGGGAAGCCTTCCAACGCAACGTCTTCCGGTTCGCCTAAAACATAATATCAATTAAGAAAAGTCAGGATTCAAGAGCGAGCGTAGCAAACTCGTAAAATTAGCACCCACTTCGAATTTAATTGGTTTTCTTTGTATCTACTACGTAACGTTGTAAAAACTCTCAGATCTGAGTATCGTCGTTGTTGTCAGTTTAAATGGGGTGGACGAAAAGGGCCTAGATACCTGTTACCTGTTTACTGGTTCTAATCCTACGACAAATGAATAATTCGGTTAAAAAAACCCAATTTTCAAGGACATAGGGTCTGTCCTTCAAAACTGAGTTTTTTATCCGATTTTTTTCTGAAGGAGAAGGATATTCGATAAAAAGGACATTGGAATATACAAGCAATAAAAATCAAAAGTTATAATTACGTACCAGGAAAAAAGGATGATTAAATCAAGAAAACGCTCATCCAGTCACTTATTTTAACAATCAATGCCCATTAGGCACTTACATATGAATTCACAGAGTAACAGGTAAAATACTTCATTGGGAAATTTGGGTATATTTTTCCTTAAACGGATTTAAACATTTATCATCAATAATATGTACACGAATGACAATAGCAAGTCTCAAATGTTTAAATATTTTTCATCCTTCTTCTAATTTTCAATTTGACAATTAAAAACAAAATATGAGGCTTTAAGGTTTTAAGCAAAGAGGCTTTAATGCTGCAGAGTGTAGGGGAAATACTCGTATTGATTTTACAAAATGTCAATACCGTGATCGTTAAGCCGATAATCAATCAGCTAAATCACCTATTTAATATTTAAAAAAATGCATATAAGAAAAAAAACCTTTTGTACTTTCACCATAATAATGCTACAACGACTGAGAGGAATTGTCGGTTACGTCACGTTTTCAGAGAGATATGGGTACTAGGACATCAGAAGGCGCCAAGAGAATACTGCACTGCAACAGTTAACAGAAAAATTGCAAAAATTCTATCACATTTTGCGTCGGTTCTGCTTGCTTTGATTAAAATTAAGCCCCACCGACACAAAATATAAACATAAATAGAAATTCCTTTTTTCCATAGGGATTAGCAGAAACAGCAGAGCGCCATCTGCTGCGATCCTTTTTCTTTCGCGTTTACTGCACAGAATAACAATGTTTTATTTTATACGTTTTGATATAAAATTGAAGCGATATCGTGCGAGTTTGGTCGCACGATTGCTTCATTTTTCTTCCTGGCTTCTGAGGTCAAAAGTCGTGGTTGTGGCCGTGAAATACGCGAGGTCCCTTAACAGGCTAAATCCTGCAAACCTCATATTTCTTATTTTAGTCATACACAGCGAGTGCGAAGAACCGGAAAAGTTCACATTTCATGTTATAAAAGCTTTTGGTAACTTCTGATGTCCCAGTATACAATGGCTTGAACCACGTGGCAAGGCAGCTGATAGCGGCTGGTAGTGTTCTCGCATAAAATGAGGGGTGCAGCTTATAATTGTGTCAAGGTCGTCTGTTGCACCTGGCTAATAGACTCGCCCCAAAATTTGTATCGTACTCCTGTTGACTCTTGGTATCCTATTTTCATGTTTAACACACGTGGTCTCAGTTTGTGCAATTGGTTGTGTGTGCAGCTTTTTTGTAAAGCATGGCTTAGTTTGAGTTTAATCTGCGAAATAATCTATCCTACATCTTTTCAAAATAACAGCTTACTTTTAACAAAAAAACTTTTTTTTTACTGCTGGACCGATTTTGACGGGAATTTTACCGGCAGATAGCTGATGTAATACTATTGTAACTTAAGGTACTTTTATTTTTGAAAAAGATAAGGGTTCCGTGCAAGAAAAAACTAAAACCAATGTATTTATTTTTATTTTTCCGATTTGAATATAAGTAATATTCTTATAATAATTTCACGCGGACGAAGGTCGCGGGCAACAGTTAGTCAAAAATAAATAAGAAGACAAGATTTTCAAAACGCAGATATTTTAAAAATCAGATTATTCTGGAATTATCAGAAATGAAAATCCATACGGTGCGGATACAATTGACTGTTGCTGTTTATAAAAAAAAAAATGAAATAATTTAAAAACGAAAAGAAATCTGTTTTCCTGCACTTTTTATGTTCTTTGCGAACACAATCATCGTCGCATCATTAGCAAAAAAAGGCAGAAATTTGTTTTAGTAAAAACCTTTACGTAAAAATGTTGACTTTGCAAAA
This sequence comes from Noctua fimbriata, assembly GCA_905163415.1. NCBI lineage: Eukaryota > Metazoa > Arthropoda > Insecta > Lepidoptera > Noctuidae > Noctua > Noctua fimbriata. The sequence goes on from LR990922.1 coordinate 1,255,135, forward strand.
CTTTTGTACCGCAGTCAGTACCACTGCTGTACCAAAAGCACGTACCCAAAGCTCAAATGACTCCAGTTGGTCTTTGATCTCCTAGTAATGGGTGTTGTGAAACACGTGTTTCATACGTGGCGTTAAATGATACTGTCGAGGTAAACCTCCCGCTAACTTCTGATGTCCTAGTATTCAATGCCTAAGAACACGTGGCATGGGCATCGTTCTAGAGGATATCTATCTACATTGTAACTTAGGCAAAGCAATAAATATAGCATAGTCGAACGTAAGTTAAAAGACGTATAAAGTAATGCAGAATTTTTCTGGTGCCTCACCATGACGTTAAGTTAGTTAACTAATTATAAATCAAGAGCTTATAATATTTTTTTTTTTACCATGATGTGGCAAGTGTAAATCAAGAGCTTATAATATTTTCGTACCATGATGTGGCGTAGTGCTTTAGGGGGTAGTGATTGAAACAGGATCCCACTTAAAAACACATTTATTAATCTATTAACTATTAATTTATTAACTTATTAAGAATTTTAGATAGTAGATTCTTAAAGTGTCTAGTAGGGTCGTTCACTGGTATTTTAGGTAAATAGCGACTGCTCTAGGGTATGTCCTTTAACGGAAACCGTAGGTGGCGCACCCTGTTTCAGGCGCAAGGTAGTGGTGGGGCAGTGAACGGTAGCGGCCACGTGTCTCAGAGCTGCGCTGTCGTTTTCAACCCCTCAACAATCCTACATGTTTATTTCATTTTTCACAATAGGTGGCGCTGATTGATCGACACAAAACTATACTTTTACATGTTAAATGCTATTTCAATGGTTTGAATTGAACTCCATTTTGCCAGAGTAGTATCTGAGACTAATCACGGCTGGCTGGCTTCGGTGACTGGATTTGATTGCTCATAAAATGAGATTTTTCTTATATTTGAAAAGTTTTATTATAAATAAATGTAAACGTAGTTTGTCAACAATAATTAAGCTAAGCCTAAATCCACACAAATACTAAAAGGTTATCTTGGATCTTGGCCTTAGTATTAATGTTCTGAGAATAAACCCTTCCCTAGTCTCGTTGTGACGTGTGGAGTCCCTCAAATTATTTTAATTTTCACTAGCTTCGTACCGCCTTACAGTCAATGAATGTACAAACACCGTACCTACCTACTCAGAATTATTCAAATGCAAAGCACCTTGAGCTCATGCTAGCCTGATACTTTTTGGGGAACATCTGTCATATTAGATGCCTCACTGGCAACAAACGGTAACTTTTTCCCCTGTCTACCTACCCTACCTTCCTACCTACCTACGCACTTACCTACCTACTCTATCTTCGTGACATGAGTGAGCTTTGCTGTCAATTGCGGAAGATGATAAACCTAATTTTTATTTAAACACAATTTTTTTTTCGTGGTCTTTTTAGATATTTTAATAGTTATTCTGCTATTCGGTGCGGAGACGAATCCAAAAAATCAGAGATCATTAAAGTTGGTTCCCCATCCGTACTTGACTTATAAATTGTGTAAAACTTTCAAAATTACCGGCTGGCAAGAATTCAAGGTTCCGCTTGAACGCTTGCGCGCCATTCATAATTATGACGTAGGCTGCTACCCGACACCGGCGCCCCGCTGTGCGCCGGGCGGCCGCACTGTTAGAGCTTATGAAAGACTCTTTCGAGTAGCGTCAAGTGTTTGTTGATATTTCGTTTCAGTTTTTTTATATGTAGTGGTAAACATTGACTATAGTTGAAAAAAATCTTAATGTGATCTTTAAAAAGCATTATTTCTAAAAGTAAATCGGTAGCATATATATTTTATGACTTTTATTGGTGGAAGGGTTCTATCTACATGCGAAAAAAAATAAAAACCATTCTTCATGGTACAAAAAGATTTAATTACAGGCATAAGACTGGCACAAAACATTTGTCGACGGTAAATAATTTTTCATCAAAATTAAATAATTTAATACGACTATACCGTTTCACGCTTCAAGCTGAAAGCTACATTCATAGAGGAACTTATGTGTACATAAGTTCATAGGTTTATGTAATACATGGGATTGATTGAAGGAATTCCCACTTACGTAAAAACGCACTTAACATTTCTTGTCTTTTTTGTTCAGTGAAGTTTGAGTAAAAAAAGTGCATCATATCTAACTATTTTCTACTAGAAATGCCCTTTTCAATGAGGTATCACACATGCTATTCAATAGCTATCGAAAAAAAATACAAATAAAGAAATGTCGAAATCGGGAGAATGGACAAATCACCGTGTCACGTGACACCCGTAAAGCCGGGATTTCACTGAATCTACATTCATGTTAAACGCTATTGTTTTTATGTGTGATACAAATATAATGAGGAGGTCACAGGTCCCAACCACTGTTTCAATGGAAGGATGAAAAAAATGTTATGATTTTTATTACCCGACTGCAAAAAAAAAGAGGGTAATGTTTTTCGAATGTGTAAGTAATATTCGTTGTTACCGTCTATACCGATGGACCGATTTTGATAAATTTTATGTCGTTACATTTATCTTAGCAGCCAGAATGTCACCAATCAAGTCCATTGAAAGTGCAGCATGTCCTCCTCACGGTCAAACAACAAAACACGGTCATCCTGCCTGTCCATGGTCCCTAAGGCCTCGCAGAGCGTGGTGGATATGTCGACCACAGAAAACTCATTAGCGTGCCTCCTGCGAAGCCGTGGGTCCAGGCAATCCTCCTCCTCGACATCGCTGCCAGGATTTAGACCCGCAGAACGTTCCCACTGCAGAATCTCGTCATCCAGGTCATCTTCGAAAAACGAAGGCGCTGAAACAAAAACAAATAATATGAGCCTATATTTAACTATCAGCTGCTTTGAACCCCCTAGTCCATGATGCAACCAGATTATCATCACACATTCGCACGAACATTCAATGAAAATCATCATCAAAAAACAACAAAACTGAATATAAATAATTTTATCAATTTCGACCGTGACCGTGATGTTCCAACTTTACGCTGGCGGCCATCTTAAGTTTGTTGACATTTCGTTTTTTGCCGACCTAGTTGAACAAAAATTATAATCCGAACTTAAATTTGGTAGCTTTTGTATATGTTTTGCTTGAAAACTATTATTGAGTACATATTCCATGCGATAGTTATGACTTTTTACACTGAATTGGTCTCACAATTTAAAAAATTACGATAGCATTCCGACAAAATTCCGTTACGAGTTACGACTGCACATAATACCACACAGAAATCGAAATATACTATACCTCTGGTTAAAAACCGGCTGCACACACCTAGACTATATTGTAATTAACCAATAAATCAGTAATCCAATAAAAAATAAAATCGCCTAACCGAATGAAAAAGAAATATGTGACGCCATAGATAATTTTGTGCCCAAAAGTCCACAAAAAGCATTCGAGGGTAATAATTTTCCGTAATAAGTACCAGGCTGTCATGAATTCAATTTAGTATTTTAGCAGTTCTTGATCTTAAACATAATTTTCCGCTGAATTTTTCAGATATTTTAATAGTTATTCTGCTATTTGGGACGGAGGCAAATACAACAAATCAAAAACCATGAAAATCGGTCCAGCTGTTCTCGAGTCGAAACCCGACTTTGTTTATATATATATAGATAGATAGATTTCGACTATTTACCATTATAGCATAGCATAACATTAATTATTATTATTCATTTTAGGCTCTGGAGTTGAACAGTATATATCTAGTATGAAAATAATTGAAGCTCTGTCTGGCTCTGTGTGTCCTGGAACAGAGCCAGCTGTCTGAGGCCACGTGTTTTTCAACTCTGAATACTAGGATACAAAGAGTCAACTGGAGTATTCGTCTATCGATTCAATAAAATTAACCAGGCGAGTCCATTTTGCCAGGTGCAACACACGGCCTTGACCCAAGTACTCTCTCGAGCTCTCGCAAGTTTTATAATTTTCCGTAATAAGTACCAGGCTGTCATGAATTCAATTTAGTATTTTAGCAGTTCTTGATCTTAAACATAATTTTCCGCTGAATTTTTCAGATATTTTAATAGTTATTCTGCTATTCGGGACGGAGGCAAATACAACAAATCAAAATCCATGAAAATCGGTCCAGCTGTTCTCGAGTCGAAACCCGACTTTGTTTATATATATATAGATAGATAGATTTCGACTATTTACCATTATAGCATAGCATAACATTAATTATTATTATTCATTTTAGGCTCTGGAGTTGAAACAGTAGATATCTAGTATGAAAATAATTGAAGCTCTGTCTGGCTCTGTGTGTCCTGGAACAGAGCCAGCTGTCTGAGGCCACGTGTTTTTCAACTCTGAATACTAGGATACAAAGAGTCAACTGGAGTATTCGTCTATCGATTCAATAAAATTAACCAGGCGAGTCCATTTTGCCAGGTGCAACACACGGCCTTGACCCAAGTACTCTCTCGAGCTCTCGCAAGTTTGTATGAAAGTTCTTCATTTATTGTGCTAGGAACCATTTTGATGCGTCCGTGTTTCTGTCTGTCGGGCTAGCAGAATTATTTAGTTGATGTCAAGGTCGTTTGTTGCACCGTGCCATTCAGACTCGACATGTCTGTTCAATACCGGCGAACTCCAGTTGACTTATGGTATCCTAGTACTCGATGTGTTAAAACAGGGAGTTAGGGAGTTAGGGAGTTAGGGACCGCCGTCACACAGACTAACTAATAAACTGTGAGCTTTGAGCATTATGTCGCACATCATTCTAAAGCAAATAAGATCTTTGGTTGTATTCTGGCGTGTTTCTGGAGTATCATATAAATAAATAAATAAAATAAATTATTGCTTAACCAACTTTTTTATTTAATACAACTCTCGGGACGTATCCGGGGAGATATAGCGCTGAACAATAAATAGTCTCTGAATTGACCTCAACATCATGATCATGGGGCAGAATTATTTCCAGTACAACTTTCAGCTTCCCGAAAAGAGCCTATACTCCACCACGGATATGTTAGGTTTTCGCTTGTCTGTGTCGATTCATGCTTGGAGTGATGTTGGCGACTTATACATATAGAAAAGCCTAATCATCATCATTATCATTTCAGCGGAAAGACATCCATTGCTGGATTTAGGCCTCCCCCAAGTGTCACCACATTGACCGGTCCCGTGTGTCTCGCATCCAGCGGATCCCTGCAACCTTTACCAGGTCATCGGTCCACCTAGTGGGAAGCCTTCCAACGCAACGTCTTCCGGTTCGCCTAAAACATAATATCAATTAAGAAAAGTCAGGATTCAAGAGCGAGCGTAGCAAACTCGTAAAATTAGCACCCACTTCGAATTTAATTGGTTTTCTTTGTATCTACTACGTAACGTTGTAAAAACTCTCAGATCTGAGTATCGTCGTTGTTGTCAGTTTAAATGGGGTGGACGAAAAGGGCCTAGATACCTGTTACCTGTTTACTGGTTCTAATCCTACGACAAATGAATAATTCGGTTAAAAAAACCCAATTTTCAAGGACATAGGGTCTGTCCTTCAAAACTGAGTTTTTTATCCGATTTTTTTCTGAAGGAGAAGGATATTCGATAAAAAGGACATTGGAATATACAAGCAATAAAAATCAAAAGTTATAATTACGTACCAGGAAAAAAGGATGATTAAATCAAGAAAACGCTCATCCAGTCACTTATTTTAACAATCAATGCCCATTAGGCACTTACATATGAATTCACAGAGTAACAGGTAAAATACTTCATTGGGAAATTTGGGTATATTTTTCCTTAAACGGATTTAAACATTTATCATCAATAATATGTACACGAATGACAATAGCAAGTCTCAAATGTTTAAATATTTTTCATCCTTCTTCTAATTTTCAATTTGACAATTAAAAACAAAATATGAGGCTTTAAGGTTTTAAGCAAAGAGGCTTTAATGCTGCAGAGTGTAGGGGAAATACTCGTATTGATTTTACAAAATGTCAATACCGTGATCGTTAAGCCGATAATCAATCAGCTAAATCACCTATTTAATATTTAAAAAAATGCATATAAGAAAAAAAACCTTTTGTACTTTCACCATAATAATGCTACAACGACTGAGAGGAATTGTCGGTTACGTCACGTTTTCAGAGAGATATGGGTACTAGGACATCAGAAGGCGCCAAGAGAATACTGCACTGCAACAGTTAACAGAAAAATTGCAAAAATTCTATCACATTTTGCGTCGGTTCTGCTTGCTTTGATTAAAATTAAGCCCCACCGACACAAAATATAAACATAAATAGAAATTCCTTTTTTCCATAGGGATTAGCAGAAACAGCAGAGCGCCATCTGCTGCGATCCTTTTTCTTTCGCGTTTACTGCACAGAATAACAATGTTTTATTTTATACGTTTTGATATAAAATTGAAGCGATATCGTGCGAGTTTGGTCGCACGATTGCTTCATTTTTCTTCCTGGCTTCTGAGGTCAAAAGTCGTGGTTGTGGCCGTGAAATACGCGAGGTCCCTTAACAGGCTAAATCCTGCAAACCTCATATTTCTTATTTTAGTCATACACAGCGAGTGCGAAGAACCGGAAAAGTTCACATTTCATGTTATAAAAGCTTTTGGTAACTTCTGATGTCCCAGTATACAATGGCTTGAACCACGTGGCAAGGCAGCTGATAGCGGCTGGTAGTGTTCTCGCATAAAATGAGGGGTGCAGCTTATAATTCTGTCAAGGTCGTCTGTTGCACCTGGCTAATAGACTCGCCCCAAAATTTGTATCGTACTCCTGTTGACTCTTGGTATCCTATTTTCATGTTTAACACACGTGGTCTCAGTTTGTGCAATTGGTTGTGTGTGCAGCTTTTTTGTAAAGCATGGCTTAGTTTGAGTTTAATCTGCGAAATAATCTATCCTACATCTTTTCAAAATAACAGCTTACTTTTAACAAAAAAACTTTTTTTTTACTGCTGGACCGATTTTGACGGGAATTTTACCGGCAGATAGCTGATGTAATACTATTGTAACTTAAGGTACTTTTATTTTTGAAAAAGATAAGGGTTCCGTGCAAGAAAAAACTAAAACCAATGTATTTATTTTTATTTTTCCGATTTGAATATAAGTAATATTCTTATAATAATTTCACGCGGACGAAGGTCGCGGGCAACAGTTAGTCAAAAATAAATAAGAAGACAAGATTTTCAAAACGCAGATATTTTAAAAATCAGATTATTCTGGAATTATCAGAAATGAAAATCCATACGGTGCGGATACAATTGACTGTTGCTGTTTATAAAAAAAAAAATGAAATAATTTAAAAACGAAAAGAAATCTGTTTTCCTGCACTTTTTATGTTCTTTGCGAACACAATCATCGTCGCATCATTAGCAAAAAAAGGCAGAAATTTGTTTTAGTAAAAACCTTTACGTAAAAATGTTGACTTTGCAAAACTTTTGTACCGCAGTCAGTACCACTGCTGTACCAAAAGCACGTACCCAAAGCTCAAATGACTCCAGTTGGTCTTTGATCTCCTAGTAATGGGTGTTGTGAAACACGTGTTTCATACGTGGCGTTAAATGATACTGTCGAGGTAAACCTCCCGCTAACTTCTGATGTCCTAGTATTCAATGCCTAAGAACACGTGGCATGGGCATCGTTCTAGAGGATATCTATCTACATTGTAACTTAGGCAAAGCAATAAATATAGCATAGTCGAACGTAAGTTAAAAGACGTATAAAGTAATGCAGAATTTTTCTGGTGCCTCACCATGACGTTAAGTTAGTTAACTAATTATAAATCAAGAGCTTATAATATTTTTTTTTTTACCATGATGTGGCAAGTGTAAATCAAGAGCTTATAATATTTTCGTACCATGATGTGGCGTAGTGCTTTAGGGGGTAGTGATTGAAACAGGATCCCACTTAAAAACACATTTATTAATCTATTAACTATTAATTTATTAACTTATTAAGAATTTTAGATAGTAGATTCTTAAAGTGTCTAGTAGGGTCGTTCACTGGTATTTTAGGTAAATAGCGACTGCTCTAGGGTATGTCCTTTAACGGAAACCGTAGGTGGCGCACCCTGTTTCAGGCGCAAGGTAGTGGTGGGGCAGTGAACGGTAGCGGCCACGTGTCTCAGAGCTGCGCTGTCGTTTTCAACCCCTCAACAATCCTACATGTTTATTTCATTTTTCACAATAGGTGGCGCTGATTGATCGACACAAAACTATACTTTTACATGTTAAATGCTATTTCAATGGTTTGAATTGAACTCCATTTTGCCAGAGTAGTATCTGAGACTAATCACGGCTGGCTGGCTTCGGTGACTGGATTTGATTGCTCATAAAATGAGATTTTTCTTATATTTGAAAAGTTTTATTGTAAATAAATGTAAACGTAGTTTGTCATCAATAATTTAGTACATTGTTTAATAGCTAGCTAGATAGTGACTTATATAATGCTAAGCCTAAATCCACACAAATACTAAAAGGTTATCTTGGATCTTGGCCTTAGTATTAATGTTCTGAGAATAAACCCTTCCCTAGTCTCGTTGTGACGTGTGTAGTCCCTCAAATTATTTTAATTTTCACTAGCTTCGTACCGCCTTACAGTCAATGAATGTACAAACACCGTACCTACCTACTCAGAATTATTCAAATGCAAAGCACCTTGAGCTCATGCTAGCCTGATACTTTTTGGGGAACATCTGTCATATTAGATGCCTCACTGGCAACAAACGGTAACTTTTTCCCCTGTCTACCTACCCTACCTTCCTACCTACCTACGCACTTACCTACCTACTCTATCTTCGTGACATGAGTGAGCTTTGCTGTCAATTGCGGAAGATGATAAACCTAATTTTTATTTAAACACAATTTTTTTTTCGTGGTCTTTTTAGATATTTTAATAGTTATTCTGCTATTCGGTGCGGAGACGAATCCAAAAAATCAGAGATCATTAAAGTTGGTTCCCCATCCGTACTTGACTTATAAATTGTGTAAAACTTTCAAAATTACCGGCTGGCAAGAATTCAAGGTTCCGCTTGAACGCTTGCGCGCCATTCATAATTATGACGTAGGCTGCTACCCGACACCGGCGCCCCGCTGTGCGCCGGGCGGCCGCACTGTTAGAGCTTATGAAAGACTCTTTCGAGTAGCGTCAAGTGTTTGTTGATATTTCGTTTCAGTTTTTTTATATGTAGTGGTAAACATTGACTATAGTTGAAAAAAATCTTAATGTGATCTTTAAAAAGCATTATTTCTAAAAGTAAATCGGTAGCATATATATTTTATGACTTTTATTGGTGGAAGGGTTCTATCTACATGCGAAAAAAAATAAAAACCATACTTCATGGTACAAAAAGATTTAATTACAGGCATAAGACTGGCACAAAACATTTGCCGACGGTAAATAATTTTTCATCAAAATTAAATAATTTAATACGACTATACCGTTTCACGCTTCAAGCTGAAAGCTACATTCATAGAGGAACTTATGTGTACATAAGTTCATAGGTTTATGTAATACATGGGATTGATTGAAGGAATTCCCACTTACGTAAAAACGCACTTAACATTTCTTGTCTTTTTTGTTCAGTGAAGTTTGAGTAAAAAAAGTGCATCATATCTAACTATTTTCTACTAGAAATGCCCTTTTCAATGAGGTATCACACATGCTATTCAATAGCTATCGAAAAAAAATACAAATAAAGAAATGTCGAAATCGGGAGAATGGACAAATCACCGTGTCACGTGACACCCGTAAAGCCGGGATTTCACTGAATCTACATTCATGTTAAACGCTATTGTTTTTATGTGTGATACAAATATAATGAGGAGGTCACAGGTCCCAACCACTGTTTCAATGGAAGGATGAAAAAAATGTTATGATTTTTATTACCCGACTGCAAAAAAAAAGAGGGTAATGTTTTTCGAATGTGTAAGTAATATTCGTTGTTACCGTCTATACCGATGGACCGATTTTGATAAATTTTATGTCGTTACATTTATCTTAGCAGCCAGAATGTCACCAATCAAGTCCATTGAAAGTGCAGCATGTCCTCCTCACGGTCAAACAACAAAACACGGTCATCCTGCCTGTCCATGGTCCCTAAGGCCTCGCAGAGCGTGGTGGATATGTCGACCACAGAAAACTCATTAGCGTGCCTCCTGCGAAGCCGTGGGTCCAGGCAATCCTCCTCCTCGACATCGCTGCCAGGATTTAGACCCGCAGAACGTTCCCACTGCAGAATCTCGTCATCCAGGTCATCTTCGAAAAACGAAGGCGCTGAAACAAAAACAAATAATATGAGCCTATATTTAACTATCAGCTGCTTTGAACCCCCTAGTCCATGATGCAACCAGATTATCATCACACATTCGCACGAACATTCAATGAAAATCATCATCAAAAAACAACAAAACTGAATATAAATAATTTTATCAATTTCGACCGTGACCGTGATGTTCCAACTTTACGCTGGCGGCCATCTTAAGTTTGTTGACATTTCGTTTTTTGCCGACCTAGTTGAACAAAAATTATAATCCGAACTTAAATTTGGTAGCTTTTGTATATGTTTTGCTTGAAAACTATTATTGAGTACATATTCCATGCGATAGTTATGACTTTTTACACTGAATTGGTCTCACAATTTAAAAAATTACGATAGCATTCCGACAAAATTCCGTTACGAGTTACGACTGCACATAATACCACACAGAAATCGAAATATACTATACCTCTGGTTAAAAACCGGCTGCACACACCTAGACTATATTGTAATTAACCAATAAATCAGTAATCCAATAAAAAATAAAATCGCCTAACCGAATGAAAAAGAAATATGTGACGCCATAGATAATTTTGTGCCCAAAAGTCCACAAAAAGCATTCGAGGGTAATAATTTTCCGTAATAAGTACCAGGCTGTCATGAATTCAATTTAGTATTTTAGCAGTTCTTGATCTTAAACATAATTTTCCGCTGAATTTTTCAGATATTTTAATAGTTATTCTGCTATTTGGGACGGAGGCAAATACAACAAATCAAAAACCATGAAAATCGGTCCAGCTGTTCTCGAGTCGAAACCCGACTTTGTTTATATATATATAGATAGATAGATTTCGACTATTTACCATTATAGCATAGCATAACATTAATTATTATTATTCATTTTAGGCTCTGGAGTTGAACAGTATATATCTAGTATGAAAATAATTGAAGCTCTGTCTGGCTCTGTGTGTCCTGGAACAGAGCCAGCTGTCTGAGGCCACGTGTTTTTCAACTCTGAATACTAGGATACAAAGAGTCAACTGGAGTATTCGTCTATCGATTCAATAAAATTAACCAGGCGAGTCCATTTTGCCAGGTGCAACACACGGCCTTGACCCAAGTACTCTCTCGAGCTCTCGCAAGTTTTATAATTTTCCGTAATAAGTACCAGGCTGTCATGAATTCAATTTAGTATTTTAGCAGTTCTTGATCTTAAACATAATTTTCCGCTGAATTTTTCAGATATTTTAATAGTTATTCTGCTATTTGGGACGGAGGCAAATACAACAAATCAAAAACCATGAAAATCGGTCCAGCTGTTCTCGAGTCGAAACCCGACTTTGTTTATATATATATAGATAGATAGATTTCGACTATTTACCATTATAGCATAGCATAACATTAATTATTATTATTCATTTTAGGCTCTGGAGTTGAACAGTATATATCTAGTATGAAAATAATTGAAGCTCTGTCTGGCTCTGTGTGTCCTGGAACAGAGCCAGCTGTCTGAGGCCACGTGTTTTTCAACTCTGAATACTAGGATACAAAGAGTCAACTGGAGTATTCGTCTATCGATTCAATAAAATTAACCAGGCGAGTCCATTTTGCCAGGTGCAACACACGGCCTTGACCCAAGTACTCTCTCGAGCTCTCGCAAGTTTTATAATTTTCCGTAATAAGTACCAGGCTGTCATGAATTCAATTTAGTATTTTAGCAGTTCTTGATCTTAAACATAATTTTCCGCTGAATTTTTAGATATTTTAATAGTTATTCTGCTATTCGGGACGGAGGCAAATACAACAAATCAAAATCCATGAAAATCGGTCCAGCTGTTCTCGAGTCGAAACCCGACTTTGTTTATATATATATAGATAGATAGATTTCGACTATTTACCATTATAGCATAGCATAACATTAATTATTATTATTCATTTTAGGCTCTGGAGTTGAAACAGTAGATATCTAGTATGAAAATAATTGAAGCTCTGTCTGGCTCTGTGTGTCCTGGAACAGAGCCAGCTGTCTGAGGCCACGTGTTTTTCAACTCTGAATACTAGGATACAAAGAGTCAACTGGAGTATTCGTCTATCGATTCAATAAAATTAACCAGGCGAGTCCATTTTGCCAGGTGCAACACACGGCCTTGACCCAAGTACTCTCTCGAGCTCTCGCAAGTTTGTATGAAAGTTCTTCATTTATTGTGCTAGGAACCATTTTGATGCGTCCGTGTTTCTGTCTGTCGGGCTAGCAGAATTATTTAGTTGATGTCAAGGTCGTTTGTTGCACCGTGCCATTCAGACTCGACATGTCTGTTCAATACCGGCGAACTCCAGTTGACTTATGGTATCCTAGTACTCGATGTGTTAAAACAGGGAGTTAGGGAGTTAGGGAGTTAGGGACCGCCGTCACACAGACTAACTAATAAACTGTGAGCTTTGAGCATTATGTCGCACATCATTCTAAAGCAAATAAGATCTTTGGTTGTATTCTGGCGTGTTTCTGGAGTATCATATAAATAAATAAATAAAATAAATTATTGCTTAACCAACTTTTTTATTTAATACAACTCTCGGGACGTATCCGGGGAGATATAGCGCTGAACAATAAATAGTCTCTGAATTGACCTCAACATCATGATCATGGGGCAGAATTATTTCCAGTACAACTTTCAGCTTCCCGAAAAGAGCCTATACTCCACCACGGATATGTTAGGTTTTCGCTTGTCTGTGTCGATTCATGCTTGGAGTGATGTTGGCGACTTATACATATAGAAAAGCCTAATCATCATCATTATCATTTCAGCGGAAAGACATCCATTGCTGGATTTAGGCCTCCCCCAAGTGTCACCACATTGACCGGTCCCGTGTGTCTCGCATCCAGCGGATCCCTGCAACCTTTACCAGGTCATCGGTCCACCTAGTGGGAAGCCTTCCAACGCAACGTCTTCCGGTTCGCCTAAAACATAATATCAATTAAGAAAAGTCAGGATTCAAGAGCGAGCGTAGCAAACTCGTAAAATTAGCACCCACTTCGAATTTAATTGGTTTTCTTTGTATCTACTACGTAACGTTGTAAAAACTCTCAGATCTGAGTATCGTCGTTGTTGTCAGTTTAAATGGGGTGGACGAAAAGGGCCTAGATACCTGTTACCTGTTTACTGGTTCTAATCCTACGACAAATGAATAATTCGGTTAAAAAAACCCAACTTTCAAGGACATAGGGTCTGTCCTTCAAAACTGAGTTTTTTATCCGATTTTTTTCTGAAGGAGAAGGATATTCGATAAAAAGGACATTGGAATATACAAGCAATAAAAATCAAAAGTTATAATTACGTACCAGGAAAAAAGGATGATTAAATCAAGAAAACGCTCATCCAGTCACTTATTTTAACAATCAATGCCCATTAGGCACTTACATATGAATTCACAGAGTAACAGGTAAAATACTTCATTGGGAAATTTGGGTATATTTTTCCTTAAACGGATTTAAACATTTATCATCAATAATATGTACACGAATGACAATAGCAAGTCTCAAATGTTTAAATATTTTTCATCCTTCTTCTAATTTTCAATTTGACAATTAAAAACAAAATATGAGGCTTTAAGGTTTTAAGCAAAGAGGCTTTAATGCTGCAGAGTGTAGGGGAAATACTCGTATTGATTTTACAAAATGTCAATACCGTGATCGTTAAGCCGATAATCAATCAGCTAAATCACCTATTTAATATTTAAAAAAATGCATATAAGAAAAAAAACCTTTTGTACTTTCACCATAATAATGCTACAACGACTGAGAGGAATTGTCGGTTACGTCACGTTTTCAGAGAGATATGGGTACTAGGACATCAGAAGGCGCCAAGAGAATACTGCACTGCAACAGTTAACAGAAAAATTGCAAAAATTCTATCACATTTTGCGTCGGTTCTGCTTGCTTTGATTAAAATTAAGCCCCACCGACACAAAATATAAACATAAATAGAAATTCCTTTTTTCCATAGGGATTAGCAGAAACAGCAGAGCGCCATCTGCTGCGATCCTTTTTCTTTCGCGTTTACTGCACAGAATAACAATGTTTTATTTTATACGTTTTGATATAAAATTGAAGCGATATCGTGCGAGTTTGGTCGCACGATTGCTTCATTTTTCTTCCTGGCTTCTGAGGTCAAAAGTCGTGGTTGTGGCCGTGAAATACGCGAGGTCCCTTAACAGGCTAAATCCTGCAAACCTCATATTTCTTATTTTAGTCATACACAGCGAGTGCGAAGAACCGGAAAAGTTCACATTTCATGTTATAAAAGCTTTTGGTAACTTCTGATGTCCCAGTATACAATGGCTTGAACCACGTGGCAAGGCAGCTGATAGCGGCTGGTAGTGTTCTCGCATAAAATGAGGGGTGCAGCTTATAATTGTGTCAAGGTCGTCTGTTGCACCTGGCTAATAGACTCGCCCCAAAATTTGTATCGTACTCCTGTTGACTCTTGGTATCCTATTTTCATGTTTAACACACGTGGTCTCAGTTTGTGCAATTGGTTGTGTGTGCAGCTTTTTTGTAAAGCATGGCTTAGTTTGAGTTTAATCTGCGAAATAATCTATCCTACATCTTTTCAAAATAACAGCTTACTTTTAACAAAAAAACTTTTTTTTTACTGCTGGACCGATTTTGACGGGAATTTTACCGGCAGATAGCTGATGTAATACTATTGTAACTTAAGGTACTTTTATTTTTGAAAAAGATAAGGGTTCCGTGCAAGAAAAAACTAAAACCAATGTATTTATTTTTATTTTTCCGATTTGAATATAAGTAATATTCTTATAATAATTTCACGCGGACGAAGGTCGCGGGCAACAGTTAGTCAAAAATAAATAAGAAGACAAGATTTTCAAAACGCAGATATTTTAAAAATCAGATTATTCTGGAATTATCAGAAATGAAAATCCATACGGTGCGGATACAATTGACTGTTGCTGTTTATAAAAAAAAAAATGAAATAATTTAAAAACGAAAAGAAATCTGTTTTCCTGCACTTTTTATGTTCTTTGCGAACACAATCATCGTCGCATCATTAGCAAAAAAAGGCAGAAATTTGTTTTAGTAAAAACCTTTACGTAAAAATGTTGACTTTGCAAAACTTTTGTACCGCAGTCAGTACCACTGCTGTACCAAAAGCACGTACCCAAAGCTCAAATGACTCCAGTTGGTCTTTGATCTCCTAGTAATGGGTGTTGTGAAACACGTGTTTCATACGTGGCGTTAAATGATACTGTCGAGGTAAACCTCCCGCTAACTTCTGATGTCCTAGTATTCAATGCCTAAGAACACGTGGCATGGGCATCGTTCTAGAGGATATCTATCTACATTGTAACTTAGGCAAAGCAATAAATATAGCATAGTCGAACGTAAGTTAAAAGACGTATAAAGTAATGCAGAATTTTTCTGGTGCCTCACCATGACGTTAAGTTAGTTAACTAATTATAAATCAAGAGCTTATAATATTTTTTTTTTTACCATGATGTGGCAAGTGTAAATCAAGAGCTTATAATATTTTCGTACCATGATGTGGCGTAGTGCTTTAGGGGGTAGTGATTGAAACAGGATCCCACTTAAAAACACATTTATTAATCTATTAACTATTAATTTATTAACTTATTAAGAATTTTAGATAGTAGATTCTTAAAGTGTCTAGTAGGGTCGTTCACTGGTATTTTAGGTAAATAGCGACTGCTCTAGGGTATGTCCTTTAACGGAAACCGTAGGTGGCGCACCCTGTTTCAGGCGCAAGGTAGTGGTGGGGCAGTGAACGGTAGCGGCCACGTGTCTCAGAGCTGCGCTGTCGTTTTCAACCCCTCAACAATCCTACATGTTTATTTCATTTTTCACAATAGGTGGCGCTGATTGATCGACACAAAACTATACTTTTACATGTTAAATGCTATTTCAATGGTTTGAATTGAACTCCATTTTGCCAGAGTAGTATCTGAGACTAATCACGGCTGGCTGGCTTCGGTGACTGGATTTGATTGCTCATAAAATGAGATTTTTCTTATATTTGAAAAGTTTTATTATAAATAAATGTAAACGTAGTTTGTCAACAATAATTAAGCTAAGCCTAAATCCACACAAATACTAAAAGGTTATCTTGGATCTTGGCCTTAGTATTAATGTTCTGAGAATAAACCCTTCCCTAGTCTCGTTGTGACGTGTGGAGTCCCTCAAATTATTTTAATTTTCACTAGCTTCGTACCGCCTTACAGTCAATGAATGTACAAACACCGTACCTACCTACTCAGAATTATTCAAATGCAAAGCACCTTGAGCTCATGCTAGCCTGATACTTTTTGGGGAACATCTGTCATATTAGATGCCTCACTGGCAACAAACGGTAACTTTTTCCCCTGTCTACCTACCCTACCTTCCTACCTACCTACGCACTTACCTACCTACTCTATCTTCGTGACATGAGTGAGCTTTGCTGTCAATTGCGGAAGATGATAAACCTAATTTTTATTTAAACACAATTTTTTTTTCGTGGTCTTTTTAGATATTTTAATAGTTATTCTGCTATTCGGTGCGGAGACGAATCCAAAAAATCAGAGATCATTAAAGTTGGTTCCCCATCCGTACTTGACTTATAAATTGTGTAAAACTTTCAAAATTACCGGCTGGCAAGAATTCAAGGTTCCGCTTGAACGCTTGCGCGCCATTCATAATTATGACGTAGGCTGCTACCCGACACCGGCGCCCCGCTGTGCGCCGGGCGGCCGCACTGTTAGAGCTTATGAAAGACTCTTTCGAGTAGCGTCAAGTGTTTGTTGATATTTCGTTTCAGTTTTTTTATATGTAGTGGTAAACATTGACTATAGTTGAAAAAAATCTTAATGTGATCTTTAAAAAGCATTATTTCTAAAAGTAAATCGGTAGCATATATATTTTATGACTTTTATTGGTGGAAGGGTTCTATCTACATGCGAAAAAAAATAAAAACCATTCTTCATGGTACAAAAAGATTTAATTACAGGCATAAGACTGGCACAAAACATTTGTCGACGGTAAATAATTTTTCATCAAAATTAAATAATTTAATACGACTATACCGTTTCACGCTTCAAGCTGAAAGCTACATTCATAGAGGAACTTATGTGTACATAAGTTCATAGGTTTATGTAATACATGGGATTGATTGAAGGAATTCCCACTTACGTAAAAACGCACTTAACATTTCTTGTCTTTTTTGTTCAGTGAAGTTTGAGTAAAAAAAGTGCATCATATCTAACTATTTTCTACTAGAAATGCCCTTTTCAATGAGGTATCACACATGCTATTCAATAGCTATCGAAAAAAAATACAAATAAAGAAATGTCGAAATCGGGAGAATGGACAAATCACCGTGTCACGTGACACCCGTAAAGCCGGGATTTCACTGAATCTACATTCATGTTAAACGCTATTGTTTTTATGTGTGATACAAATATAATGAGGAGGTCACAGGTCCCAACCACTGTTTCAATGGAAGGATGAAAAAAATGTTATGATTTTTATTACCCGACTGCAAAAAAAAAGAGGGTAATGTTTTTCGAATGTGTAAGTAATATTCGTTGTTACCGTCTATACCGATGGACCGATTTTGATAAATTTTATGTCGTTACATTTATCTTAGCAGCCAGAATGTCACCAATCAAGTCCATTGAAAGTGCAGCATGTCCTCCTCACGGTCAAACAACAAAACACGGTCATCCTGCCTGTCCATGGTCCCTAAGGCCTCGCAGAGCGTGGTGGATATGTCGACCACAGAAAACTCATTAGCGTGCCTCCTGCGAAGCCGTGGGTCCAGGCAATCCTCCTCCTCGACATCGCTGCCAGGATTTAGACCCGCAGAACGTTCCCACTGCAGAATCTCGTCATCCAGGTCATCTTCGAAAAACGAAGGCGCTGAAACAAAAACAAATAATATGAGCCTATATTTAACTATCAGCTGCTTTGAACCCCCTAGTCCATGATGCAACCAGATTATCATCACACATTCGCACGAACATTCAATGAAAATCATCATCAAAAAACAACAAAACTGAATATAAATAATTTTATCAATTTCGACCGTGACCGTGATGTTCCAACTTTACGCTGGCGGCCATCTTAAGTTTGTTGACATTTCGTTTTTTGCCGACCTAGTTGAACAAAAATTATAATCCGAACTTAAATTTGGTAGCTTTTGTATATGTTTTGCTTGAAAACTATTATTGAGTACATATTCCATGCGATAGTTATGACTTTTTACACTGAATTGGTCTCACAATTTAAAAAATTACGATAGCATTCCGACAAAATTCCGTTACGAGTTACGACTGCACATAATACCACACAGAAATCGAAATATACTATACCTCTGGTTAAAAACCGGCTGCACACACCTAGACTATATTGTAATTAACCAATAAATCAGTAATCCAATAAAAAATAAAATCGCCTAACCGAATGAAAAAGAAATATGTGACGCCATAGATAATTTTGTGCCCAAAAGTCCACAAAAAGCATTCGAGGGTAATAATTTTCCGTAATAAGTACCAGGCTGTCATGAATTCAATTTAGTATTTTAGCAGTTCTTGATCTTAAACATAATTTTCCGCTGAATTTTTCAGATATTTTAATAGTTATTCTGCTATTTGGGACGGAGGCAAATACAACAAATCAAAAACCATGAAAATCGGTCCAGCTGTTCTCGAGTCGAAACCCGACTTTGTTTATATATATATAGATAGATAGATTTCGACTATTTACCATTATAGCATAGCATAACATTAATTATTATTATTCATTTTAGGCTCTGGAGTTGAACAGTATATATCTAGTATGAAAATAATTGAAGCTCTGTCTGGCTCTGTGTGTCCTGGAACAGAGCCAGCTGTCTGAGGCCACGTGTTTTTCAACTCTGAATACTAGGATACAAAGAGTCAACTGGAGTATTCGTCTATCGATTCAATAAAATTAACCAGGCGAGTCCATTTTGCCAGGTGCAACACACGGCCTTGACCCAAGTACTCTCTCGAGCTCTCGCAAGTTTTATAATTTTCCGTAATAAGTACCAGGCTGTCATGAATTCAATTTAGTATTTTAGCAGTTCTTGATCTTAAACATAATTTTCCGCTGAATTTTTCAGATATTTTAATAGTTATTCTGCTATTCGGGACGGAGGCAAATACAACAAATCAAAATCCATGAAAATCGGTCCAGCTGTTCTCGAGTCGAAACCCGACTTTGTTTATATATATATAGATAGATAGATTTCGACTATTTACCATTATAGCATAGCATAACATTAATTATTATTATTCATTTTAGGCTCTGGAGTTGAAACAGTAGATATCTAGTATGAAAATAATTGAAGCTCTGTCTGGCTCTGTGTGTCCTGGAACAGAGCCAGCTGTCTGAGGCCACGTGTTTTTCAACTCTGAATACTAGGATACAAAGAGTCAACTGGAGTATTCGTCTATCGATTCAATAAAATTAACCAGGCGAGTCCATTTTGCCAGGTGCAACACACGGCCTTGACCCAAGTACTCTCTCGAGCTCTCGCAAGTTTGTATGAAAGTTCTTCATTTATTGTGCTAGGAACCATTTTGATGCGTCCGTGTTTCTGTCTGTCGGGCTAGCAGAATTATTTAGTTGATGTCAAGGTCGTTTGTTGCACCGTGCCATTCAGACTCGACATGTCTGTTCAATACCGGCGAACTCCAGTTGACTTATGGTATCCTAGTACTCGATGTGTTAAAACAGGGAGTTAGGGAGTTAGGGAGTTAGGGACCGCCGTCACACAGACTAACTAATAAACTGTGAGCTTTGAGCATTATGTCGCACATCATTCTAAAGCAAATAAGATCTTTGGTTGTATTCTGGCGTGTTTCTGGAGTATCATATAAATAAATAAATAAAATAAATTATTGCTTAACCAACTTTTTTATTTAATACAACTCTCGGGACGTATCCGGGGAGATATAGCGCTGAACAATAAATAGTCTCTGAATTGACCTCAACATCATGATCATGGGGCAGAATTATTTCCAGTACAACTTTCAGCTTCCCGAAAAGAGCCTATACTCCACCACGGATATGTTAGGTTTTCGCTTGTCTGTGTCGATTCATGCTTGGAGTGATGTTGGCGACTTATACATATAGAAAAGCCTAATCATCATCATTATCATTTCAGCGGAAAGACATCCATTGCTGGATTTAGGCCTCCCCCAAGTGTCACCACATTGACCGGTCCCGTGTGTCTCGCATCCAGCGGATCCCTGCAACCTTTACCAGGTCATCGGTCCACCTAGTGGGAAGCCTTCCAACGCAACGTCTTCCGGTTCGCCTAAAACATAATATCAATTAAGAAAAGTCAGGATTCAAGAGCGAGCGTAGCAAACTCGTAAAATTAGCACCCACTTCGAATTTAATTGGTTTTCTTTGTATCTACTACGTAACGTTGTAAAAACTCTCAGATCTGAGTATCGTCGTTGTTGTCAGTTTAAATGGGGTGGACGAAAAGGGCCTAGATACCTGTTACCTGTTTACTGGTTCTAATCCTACGACAAATGAATAATTCGGTTAAAAAAACCCAATTTTCAAGGACATAGGGTCTGTCCTTCAAAACTGAGTTTTTTATCCGATTTTTTTCTGAAGGAGAAGGATATTCGATAAAAAGGACATTGGAATATACAAGCAATAAAAATCAAAAGTTATAATTACGTACCAGGAAAAAAGGATGATTAAATCAAGAAAACGCTCATCCAGTCACTTATTTTAACAATCAATGCCCATTAGGCACTTACATATGAATTCACAGAGTAACAGGTAAAATACTTCATTGGGAAATTTGGGTATATTTTTCCTTAAACGGATTTAAACATTTATCATCAATAATATGTACACGAATGACAATAGCAAGTCTCAAATGTTTAAATATTTTTCATCCTTCTTCTAATTTTCAATTTGACAATTAAAAACAAAATATGAGGCTTTAAGGTTTTAAGCAAAGAGGCTTTAATGCTGCAGAGTGTAGGGGAAATACTCGTATTGATTTTACAAAATGTCAATACCGTGATCGTTAAGCCGATAATCAATCAGCTAAATCACCTATTTAATATTTAAAAAAATGCATATAAGAAAAAAAACCTTTTGTACTTTCACCATAATAATGCTACAACGACTGAGAGGAATTGTCGGTTACGTCACGTTTTCAGAGAGATATGGGTACTAGGACATCAGAAGGCGCCAAGAGAATACTGCACTGCAACAGTTAACAGAAAAATTGCAAAAATTCTATCACATTTTGCGTCGGTTCTGCTTGCTTTGATTAAAATTAAGCCCCACCGACACAAAATATAAACATAAATAGAAATTCCTTTTTTCCATAGGGATTAGCAGAAACAGCAGAGCGCCATCTGCTGCGATCCTTTTTCTTTCGCGTTTACTGCACAGAATAACAATGTTTTATTTTATACGTTTTGATATAAAATTGAAGCGATATCGTGCGAGTTTGGTCGCACGATTGCTTCATTTTTCTTCCTGGCTTCTGAGGTCAAAAGTCGTGGTTGTGGCCGTGAAATACGCGAGGTCCCTTAACAGGCTAAATCCTGCAAACCTCATATTTCTTATTTTAGTCATACACAGCGAGTGCGAAGAACCGGAAAAGTTCACATTTCATGTTATAAAAGCTTTTGGTAACTTCTGATGTCCCAGTATACAATGGCTTGAACCACGTGGCAAGGCAGCTGATAGCGGCTGGTAGTGTTCTCGCATAAAATGAGGGGTGCAGCTTATAATTGTGTCAAGGTCGTCTGTTGCACCTGGCTAATAGACTCGCCCCAAAATTTGTATCGTACTCCTGTTGACTCTTGGTATCCTATTTTCATGTTTAACACACGTGGTCTCAGTTTGTGCAATTGGTTGTGTGTGCAGCTTTTTTGTAAAGCATGGCTTAGTTTGAGTTTAATCTGCGAAATAATCTATCCTACATCTTTTCAAAATAACAGCTTACTTTTAACAAAAAAACTTTTTTTTTACTGCTGGACCGATTTTGACGGGAATTTTACCGGCAGATAGCTGATGTAATACTATTGTAACTTAAGGTACTTTTATTTTTGAAAAAGATAAGGGTTCCGTGCAAGAAAAAACTAAAACCAATGTATTTATTTTTATTTTTCCGATTTGAATATAAGTAATATTCTTATAATAATTTCACGCGGACGAAGGTCGCGGGCAACAGTTAGTCAAAAATAAATAAGAAGACAAGATTTTCAAAACGCAGATATTTTAAAAATCAGATTATTCTGGAATTATCAGAAATGAAAATCCATACGGTGCGGATACAATTGACTGTTGCTGTTTATAAAAAAAAAAATGAAATAATTTAAAAACGAAAAGAAATCTGTTTTCCTGCACTTTTTATGTTCTTTGCGAACACAATCATCGTCGCATCATTAGCAAAAAAAGGCAGAAATTTGTTTTAGTAAAAACCTTTACGTAAAAATGTTGACTTTGCAAAACTTTTGTACCGCAGTCAGTACCACTGCTGTACCAAAAGCACGTACCCAAAGCTCAAATGACTCCAGTTGGTCTTTGATCTCCTAGTAATGGGTGTTGTGAAACACGTGTTTCATACGTGGCGTTAAATGATACTGTCGAGGTAAACCTCCCGCTAACTTCTGATGTCCTAGTATTCAATGCCTAAGAACACGTGGCATGGGCATCGTTCTAGAGGATATCTATCTACATTGTAACTTAGGCAAAGCAATAAATATAGCATAGTCGAACGTAAGTTAAAAGACGTATAAAGTAATGCAGAATTTTTCTGGTGCCTCACCATGACGTTAAGTTAGTTAACTAATTATAAATCAAGAGCTTATAATATTTTTTTTTTTACCATGATGTGGCAAGTGTAAATCAAGAGCTTATAATATTTTCGTACCATGATGTGGCGTAGTGCTTTAGGGGGTAGTGATTGAAACAGGATCCCACTTAAAAACACATTTATTAATCTATTAACTATTAATTTATTAACTTATTAAGAATTTTAGATAGTAGATTCTTAAAGTGTCTAGTAGGGTCGTTCACTGGTATTTTAGGTAAATAGCGACTGCTCTAGGGTATGTCCTTTAACGGAAACCGTAGGTGGCGCACCCTGTTTCAGGCGCAAGGTAGTGGTGGGGCAGTGAACGGTAGCGGCCACGTGTCTCAGAGCTGCGCTGTCGTTTTCAACCCCTCAACAATCCTACATGTTTATTTCATTTTTCACAATAGGTGGCGCTGATTGATCGACACAAAACTATACTTTTACATGTTAAATGCTATTTCAATGGTTTGAATTGAACTCCATTTTGCCAGAGTAGTATCTGAGACTAATCACGGCTGGCTGGCTTCGGTGACTGGATTTGATTGCTCATAAAATGAGATTTTTCTTATATTTGAAAAGTTTTATTGTAAATAAATGTAAACGTAGTTTGTCATCAATAATTTAGTACATTGTTTAATAGCTAGCTAGATAGTGACTTATATAATGCTAAGCCTAAATCCACACAAATACTAAAAGGTTATCTTGGATCTTGGCCTTAGTATTAATGTTCTGAGAATAAACCCTTCCCTAGTCTCGTTGTGACGTGTGTAGTCCCTCAAATTATTTTAATTTTCACTAGCTTCGTACCGCCTTACAGTCAATGAATGTACAAACACCGTACCTACCTACTCAGAATTATTCAAATGCAAAGCACCTTGAGCTCATGCTAGCCTGATACTTTTTGGGGAACATCTGTCATATTAGATGCCTCACTGGCAACAAACGGTAACTTTTTCCCCTGTCTACCTACCCTACCTTCCTACCTACCTACGCACTTACCTACCTACTCTATCTTCGTGACATGAGTGAGCTTTGCTGTCAATTGCGGAAGATGATAAACCTAATTTTTATTTAAACACAATTTTTTTTTCGTGGTCTTTTTAGATATTTTAATAGTTATTCTGCTATTCGGTGCGGAGACGAATCCAAAAAATCAGAGATCATTAAAGTTGGTTCCCCATCCGTACTTGACTTATAAATTGTGTAAAACTTTCAAAATTACCGGCTGGCAAGAATTCAAGGTTCCGCTTGAACGCTTGCGCGCCATTCATAATTATGACGTAGGCTGCTACCCGACACCGGCGCCCCGCTGTGCGCCGGGCGGCCGCACTGTTAGAGCTTATGAAAGACTCTTTCGAGTAGCGTCAAGTGTTTGTTGATATTTCGTTTCAGTTTTTTTATATGTAGTGGTAAACATTGACTATAGTTGAAAAAAATCTTAATGTGATCTTTAAAAAGCATTATTTCTAAAAGTAAATCGGTAGCATATATATTTTATGACTTTTATTGGTGGAAGGGTTCTATCTACATGCGAAAAAAAATAAAAACCATACTTCATGGTACAAAAAGATTTAATTACAGGCATAAGACTGGCACAAAACATTTGCCGACGGTAAATAATTTTTCATCAAAATTAAATAATTTAATACGACTATACCGTTTCACGCTTCAAGCTGAAAGCTACATTCATAGAGGAACTTATGTGTACATAAGTTCATAGGTTTATGTAATACATGGGATTGATTGAAGGAATTCCCACTTACGTAAAAACGCACTTAACATTTCTTGTCTTTTTTGTTCAGTGAAGTTTGAGTAAAAAAAGTGCATCATATCTAACTATTTTCTACTAGAAATGCCCTTTTCAATGAGGTATCACACATGCTATTCAATAGCTATCGAAAAAAAATACAAATAAAGAAATGTCGAAATCGGGAGAATGGACAAATCACCGTGTCACGTGACACCCGTAAAGCCGGGATTTCACTGAATCTACATTCATGTTAAACGCTATTGTTTTTATGTGTGATACAAATATAATGAGGAGGTCACAGGTCCCAACCACTGTTTCAATGGAAGGATGAAAAAAATGTTATGATTTTTATTACCCGACTGCAAAAAAAAAGAGGGTAATGTTTTTCGAATGTGTAAGTAATATTCGTTGTTACCGTCTATACCGATGGACCGATTTTGATAAATTTTATGTCGTTACATTTATCTTAGCAGCCAGAATGTCACCAATCAAGTCCATTGAAAGTGCAGCATGTCCTCCTCACGGTCAAACAACAAAACACGGTCATCCTGCCTGTCCATGGTCCCTAAGGCCTCGCAGAGCGTGGTGGATATGTCGACCACAGAAAACTCATTAGCGTGCCTCCTGCGAAGCCGTGGGTCCAGGCAATCCTCCTCCTCGACATCGCTGCCAGGATTTAGACCCGCAGAACGTTCCCACTGCAGAATCTCGTCATCCAGGTCATCTTCGAAAAACGAAGGCGCTGAAACAAAAACAAATAATATGAGCCTATATTTAACTATCAGCTGCTTTGAACCCCCTAGTCCATGATGCAACCAGATTATCATCACACATTCGCACGAACATTCAATGAAAATCATCATCAAAAAACAACAAAACTGAATATAAATAATTTTATCAATTTCGACCGTGACCGTGATGTTCCAACTTTACGCTGGCGGCCATCTTAAGTTTGTTGACATTTCGTTTTTTGCCGACCTAGTTGAACAAAAATTATAATCCGAACTTAAATTTGGTAGCTTTTGTATATGTTTTGCTTGAAAACTATTATTGAGTACATATTCCATGCGATAGTTATGACTTTTTACACTGAATTGGTCTCACAATTTAAAAAATTACGATAGCATTCCGACAAAATTCCGTTACGAGTTACGACTGCACATAATACCACACAGAAATCGAAATATACTATACCTCTGGTTAAAAACCGGCTGCACACACCTAGACTATATTGTAATTAACCAATAAATCAGTAATCCAATAAAAAATAAAATCGCCTAACCGAATGAAAAAGAAATATGTGACGCCATAGATAATTTTGTGCCCAAAAGTCCACAAAAAGCATTCGAGGGTAATAATTTTCCGTAATAAGTACCAGGCTGTCATGAATTCAATTTAGTATTTTAGCAGTTCTTGATCTTAAACATAATTTTCCGCTGAATTTTTCAGATATTTTAATAGTTATTCTGCTATTTGGGACGGAGGCAAATACAACAAATCAAAAACCATGAAAATCGGTCCAGCTGTTCTCGAGTCGAAACCCGACTTTGTTTATATATATATAGATAGATAGATTTCGACTATTTACCATTATAGCATAGCATAACATTAATTATTATTATTCATTTTAGGCTCTGGAGTTGAACAGTATATATCTAGTATGAAAATAATTGAAGCTCTGTCTGGCTCTGTGTGTCCTGGAACAGAGCCAGCTGTCTGAGGCCACGTGTTTTTCAACTCTGAATACTAGGATACAAAGAGTCAACTGGAGTATTCGTCTATCGATTCAATAAAATTAACCAGGCGAGTCCATTTTGCCAGGTGCAACACACGGCCTTGACCCAAGTACTCTCTCGAGCTCTCGCAAGTTTTATAATTTTCCGTAATAAGTACCAGGCTGTCATGAATTCAATTTAGTATTTTAGCAGTTCTTGATCTTAAACATAATTTTCCGCTGAATTTTTCAGATATTTTAATAGTTATTCTGCTATTCGGGACGGAGGCAAATACAACAAATCAAAATCCATGAAAATCGGTCCAGCTGTTCTCGAGTCGAAACCCGACTTTGTTTATATATATATAGATAGATAGATTTCGACTATTTACCATTATAGCATAGCATAACATTAATTATTATTATTCATTTTAGGCTCTGGAGTTGAAACAGTAGATATCTAGTATGAAAATAATTGAAGCTCTGTCTGGCTCTGTGTGTCCTGGAACAGAGCCAGCTGTCTGAGGCCACGTGTTTTTCAACTCTGAATACTAGGATACAAAGAGTCAACTGGAGTATTCGTCTATCGATTCAATAAAATTAACCAGGCGAGTCCATTTTGCCAGGTGCAACACACGGCCTTGACCCAAGTACTCTCTCGAGCTCTCGCAAGTTTGTATGAAAGTTCTTCATTTATTGTGCTAGGAACCATTTTGATGCGTCCGTGTTTCTGTCTGTCGGGCTAGCAGAATTATTTAGTTGATGTCAAGGTCGTTTGTTGCACCGTGCCATTCAGACTCGACATGTCTGTTCAATACCGGCGAACTCCAGTTGACTTATGGTATCCTAGTACTCGATGTGTTAAAACAGGGAGTTAGGGAGTTAGGGAGTTAGGGACCGCCGTCACACAGACTAACTAATAAACTGTGAGCTTTGAGCATTATGTCGCACATCATTCTAAAGCAAATAAGATCTTTGGTTGTATTCTGGCGTGTTTCTGGAGTATCATATAAATAAATAAATAAAATAAATTATTGCTTAACCAACTTTTTTATTTAATACAACTCTCGGGACGTATCCGGGGAGATATAGCGCTGAACAATAAATAGTCTCTGAATTGACCTCAACATCATGATCATGGGGCAGAATTATTTCCAGTACAACTTTCAGCTTCCCGAAAAGAGCCTATACTCCACCACGGATATGTTAGGTTTTCGCTTGTCTGTGTCGATTCATGCTTGGAGTGATGTTGGCGACTTATACATATAGAAAAGCCTAATCATCATCATTATCATTTCAGCGGAAAGACATCCATTGCTGGATTTAGGCCTCCCCCAAGTGTCACCACATTGACCGGTCCCGTGTGTCTCGCATCCAGCGGATCCCTGCAACCTTTACCAGGTCATCGGTCCACCTAGTGGGAAGCCTTCCAACGCAACGTCTTCCGGTTCGCCTAAAACATAATATCAATTAAGAAAAGTCAGGATTCAAGAGCGAGCGTAGCAAACTCGTAAAATTAGCACCCACTTCGAATTTAATTGGTTTTCTTTGTATCTACTACGTAACGTTGTAAAAACTCTCAGATCTGAGTATCGTCGTTGTTGTCAGTTTAAATGGGGTGGACGAAAAGGGCCTAGATACCTGTTACCTGTTTACTGGTTCTAATCCTACGACAAATGAATAATTCGGTTAAAAAAACCCAATTTTCAAGGACATAGGGTCTGTCCTTCAAAACTGAGTTTTTTATCCGATTTTTTTCTGAAGGAGAAGGATATTCGATAAAAAGGACATTGGAATATACAAGCAATAAAAATCAAAAGTTATAATTACGTACCAGGAAAAAAGGATGATTAAATCAAGAAAACGCTCATCCAGTCACTTATTTTAACAATCAATGCCCATTAGGCACTTACATATGAATTCACAGAGTAACAGGTAAAATACTTCATTGGGAAATTTGGGTATATTTTTCCTTAAACGGATTTAAACATTTATCATCAATAATATGTACACGAATGACAATAGCAAGTCTCAAATGTTTAAATATTTTTCATCCTTCTTCTAATTTTCAATTTGACAATTAAAAACAAAATATGAGGCTTTAAGGTTTTAAGCAAAGAGGCTTTAATGCTGCAGAGTGTAGGGGAAATACTCGTATTGATTTTACAAAATGTCAATACCGTGATCGTTAAGCCGATAATCAATCAGCTAAATCACCTATTTAATATTTAAAAAAATGCATATAAGAAAAAAAACCTTTTGTACTTTCACCATAATAATGCTACAACGACTGAGAGGAATTGTCGGTTACGTCACGTTTTCAGAGAGATATGGGTACTAGGACATCAGAAGGCGCCAAGAGAATACTGCACTGCAACAGTTAACAGAAAAATTGCAAAAATTCTATCACATTTTGCGTCGGTTCTGCTTGCTTTGATTAAAATTAAGCCCCACCGACACAAAATATAAACATAAATAGAAATTCCTTTTTTCCATAGGGATTAGCAGAAACAGCAGAGCGCCATCTGCTGCGATCCTTTTTCTTTCGCGTTTACTGCACAGAATAACAATGTTTTATTTTATACGTTTTGATATAAAATTGAAGCGATATCGTGCGAGTTTGGTCGCACGATTGCTTCATTTTTCTTCCTGGCTTCTGAGGTCAAAAGTCGTGGTTGTGGCCGTGAAATACGCGAGGTCCCTTAACAGGCTAAATCCTGCAAACCTCATATTTCTTATTTTAGTCATACACAGCGAGTGCGAAGAACCGGAAAAGTTCACATTTCATGTTATAAAAGCTTTTGGTAACTTCTGATGTCCCAGTATACAATGGCTTGAACCACGTGGCAAGGCAGCTGATAGCGGCTGGTAGTGTTCTCGCATAAAATGAGGGGTGCAGCTTATAATTCTGTCAAGGTCGTCTGTTGCACCTGGCTAATAGACTCGCCCCAAAATTTGTATCGTACTCCTGTTGACTCTTGGTATCCTATTTTCATGTTTAACACACGTGGTCTCAGTTTGTGCAATTGGTTGTGTGTGCAGCTTTTTTGTAAAGCATGGCTTAGTTTGAGTTTAATCTGCGAAATAATCTATCCTACATCTTTTCAAAATAACAGCTTACTTTTAACAAAAAAACTTTTTTTTTACTGCTGGACCGATTTTGACGGGAATTTTACCGGCAGATAGCTGATGTAATACTATTGTAACTTAAGGTACTTTTATTTTTGAAAAAGATAAGGGTTCCGTGCAAGAAAAAACTAAAACCAATGTATTTATTTTTATTTTTCCGATTTGAATATAAGTAATATTCTTATAATAATTTCACGCGGACGAAGGTCGCGGGCAACAGTTAGTCAAAAATAAATAAGAAGACAAGATTTTCAAAACGCAGATATTTTAAAAATCAGATTATTCTGGAATTATCAGAAATGAAAATCCATACGGTGCGGATACAATTGACTGTTGCTGTTTATAAAAAAAAAAATGAAATAATTTAAAAACGAAAAGAAATCTGTTTTCCTGCACTTTTTATGTTCTTTGCGAACACAATCATCGTCGCATCATTAGCAAAAAAAGGCAGAAATTTGTTTTAGTAAAAACCTTTACGTAAAAATGTTGACTTTGCAAAACTTTTGTACCGCAGTCAGTACCACTGCTGTACCAAAAGCACGTACCCAAAGCTCAAATGACTCCAGTTGGTCTTTGATCTCCTAGTAATGGGTGTTGTGAAACACGTGTTTCATACGTGGCGTTAAATGATACTGTCGAGGTAAACCTCCCGCTAACTTCTGATGTCCTAGTATTCAATGCCTAAGAACACGTGGCATGGGCATCGTTCTAGAGGATATCTATCTACATTGTAACTTAGGCAAAGCAATAAATATAGCATAGTCGAACGTAAGTTAAAAGACGTATAAAGTAATGCAGAATTTTTCTGGTGCCTCACCATGACGTTAAGTTAGTTAACTAATTATAAATCAAGAGCTTATAATATTTTTTTTTTTACCATGATGTGGCAAGTGTAAATCAAGAGCTTATAATATTTTCGTACCATGATGTGGCGTAGTGCTTTAGGGGGTAGTGATTGAAACAGGATCCCACTTAAAAACACATTTATTAATCTATTAACTATTAATTTATTAACTTATTAAGAATTTTAGATAGTAGATTCTTAAAGTGTCTAGTAGGGTCGTTCACTGGTATTTTAGGTAAATAGCGACTGCTCTAGGGTATGTCCTTTAACGGAAACCGTAGGTGGCGCACCCTGTTTCAGGCGCAAGGTAGTGGTGGGGCAGTGAACGGTAGCGGCCACGTGTCTCAGAGCTGCGCTGTCGTTTTCAACCCCTCAACAATCCTACATGTTTATTTCATTTTTCACAATAGGTGGCGCTGATTGATCGACACAAAACTATACTTTTACATGTTAAATGCTATTTCAATGGTTTGAATTGAACTCCATTTTGCCAGAGTAGTATCTGAGACTAATCACGGCTGGCTGGCTTCGGTGACTGGATTTGATTGCTCATAAAATGAGATTTTTCTTATATTTGAAAAGTTTTATTATAAATAAATGTAAACGTAGTTTGTCAACAATAATTAAGCTAAGCCTAAATCCACACAAATACTAAAAGGTTATCTTGGATCTTGGCCTTAGTATTAATGTTCTGAGAATAAACCCTTCCCTAGTCTCGTTGTGACGTGTGGAGTCCCTCAAATTATTTTAATTTTCACTAGCTTCGTACCGCCTTACAGTCAATGAATGTACAAACACCGTACCTACCTACTCAGAATTATTCAAATGCAAAGCACCTTGAGCTCATGCTAGCCTGATACTTTTTGGGGAACATCTGTCATATTAGATGCCTCACTGGCAACAAACGGTAACTTTTTCCCCTGTCTACCTACCCTACCTTCCTACCTACCTACGCACTTACCTACCTACTCTATCTTCGTGACATGAGTGAGCTTTGCTGTCAATTGCGGAAGATGATAAACCTAATTTTTATTTAAACACAATTTTTTTTTCGTGGTCTTTTTAGATATTTTAATAGTTATTCTGCTATTCGGTGCGGAGACGAATCCAAAAAATCAGAGATCATTAAAGTTGGTTCCCCATCCGTACTTGACTTATAAATTGTGTAAAACTTTCAAAATTACCGGCTGGCAAGAATTCAAGGTTCCGCTTGAACGCTTGCGCGCCATTCATAATTATGACGTAGGCTGCTACCCGACACCGGCGCCCCGCTGTGCGCCGGGCGGCCGCACTGTTAGAGCTTATGAAAGACTCTTTCGAGTAGCGTCAAGTGTTTGTTGATATTTCGTTTCAGTTTTTTTATATGTAGTGGTAAACATTGACTATAGTTGAAAAAAATCTTAATGTGATCTTTAAAAAGCATTATTTCTAAAAGTAAATCGGTAGCATATATATTTTATGACTTTTATTGGTGGAAGGGTTCTATCTACATGCGAAAAAAAATAAAAACCATTCTTCATGGTACAAAAAGATTTAATTACAGGCATAAGACTGGCACAAAACATTTGTCGACGGTAAATAATTTTTCATCAAAATTAAATAATTTAATACGACTATACCGTTTCACGCTTCAAGCTGAAAGCTACATTCATAGAGGAACTTATGTGTACATAAGTTCATAGGTTTATGTAATACATGGGATTGATTGAAGGAATTCCCACTTACGTAAAAACGCACTTAACATTTCTTGTCTTTTTTGTTCAGTGAAGTTTGAGTAAAAAAAGTGCATCATATCTAACTATTTTCTACTAGAAATGCCCTTTTCAATGAGGTATCACACATGCTATTCAATAGCTATCGAAAAAAAATACAAATAAAGAAATGTCGAAATCGGGAGAATGGACAAATCACCGTGTCACGTGACACCCGTAAAGCCGGGATTTCACTGAATCTACATTCATGTTAAACGCTATTGTTTTTATGTGTGATACAAATATAATGAGGAGGTCACAGGTCCCAACCACTGTTTCAATGGAAGGATGAAAAAAATGTTATGATTTTTATTACCCGACTGCAAAAAAAAAGAGGGTAATGTTTTTCGAATGTGTAAGTAATATTCGTTGTTACCGTCTATACCGATGGACCGATTTTGATAAATTTTATGTCGTTACATTTATCTTAGCAGCCAGAATGTCACCAATCAAGTCCATTGAAAGTGCAGCATGTCCTCCTCACGGTCAAACAACAAAACACGGTCATCCTGCCTGTCCATGGTCCCTAAGGCCTCGCAGAGCGTGGTGGATATGTCGACCACAGAAAACTCATTAGCGTGCCTCCTGCGAAGCCGTGGGTCCAGGCAATCCTCCTCCTCGACATCGCTGCCAGGATTTAGACCCGCAGAACGTTCCCACTGCAGAATCTCGTCATCCAGGTCATCTTCGAAAAACGAAGGCGCTGAAACAAAAACAAATAATATGAGCCTATATTTAACTATCAGCTGCTTTGAACCCCCTAGTCCATGATGCAACCAGATTATCATCACACATTCGCACGAACATTCAATGAAAATCATCATCAAAAAACAACAAAACTGAATATAAATAATTTTATCAATTTCGACCGTGACCGTGATGTTCCAACTTTACGCTGGCGGCCATCTTAAGTTTGTTGACATTTCGTTTTTTGCCGACCTAGTTGAACAAAAATTATAATCCGAACTTAAATTTGGTAGCTTTTGTATATGTTTTGCTTGAAAACTATTATTGAGTACATATTCCATGCGATAGTTATGACTTTTTACACTGAATTGGTCTCACAATTTAAAAAATTACGATAGCATTCCGACAAAATTCCGTTACGAGTTACGACTGCACATAATACCACACAGAAATCGAAATATACTATACCTCTGGTTAAAAACCGGCTGCACACACCTAGACTATATTGTAATTAACCAATAAATCAGTAATCCAATAAAAAATAAAATCGCCTAACCGAATGAAAAAGAAATATGTGACGCCATAGATAATTTTGTGCCCAAAAGTCCACAAAAAGCATTCGAGGGTAATAATTTTCCGTAATAAGTACCAGGCTGTCATGAATTCAATTTAGTATTTTAGCAGTTCTTGATCTTAAACATAATTTTCCGCTGAATTTTTCAGATATTTTAATAGTTATTCTGCTATTTGGGACGGAGGCAAATACAACAAATCAAAAACCATGAAAATCGGTCCAGCTGTTCTCGAGTCGAAACCCGACTTTGTTTATATATATATAGATAGATAGATTTCGACTATTTACCATTATAGCATAGCATAACATTAATTATTATTATTCATTTTAGGCTCTGGAGTTGAACAGTATATATCTAGTATGAAAATAATTGAAGCTCTGTCTGGCTCTGTGTGTCCTGGAACAGAGCCAGCTGTCTGAGGCCACGTGTTTTTCAACTCTGAATACTAGGATACAAAGAGTCAACTGGAGTATTCGTCTATCGATTCAATAAAATTAACCAGGCGAGTCCATTTTGCCAGGTGCAACACACGGCCTTGACCCAAGTACTCTCTCGAGCTCTCGCAAGTTTTATAATTTTCCGTAATAAGTACCAGGCTGTCATGAATTCAATTTAGTATTTTAGCAGTTCTTGATCTTAAACATAATTTTCCGCTGAATTTTTCAGATATTTTAATAGTTATTCTGCTATTCGGGACGGAGGCAAATACAACAAATCAAAATCCATGAAAATCGGTCCAGCTGTTCTCGAGTCGAAACCCGACTTTGTTTATATATATATAGATAGATAGATTTCGACTATTTACCATTATAGCATAGCATAACATTAATTATTATTATTCATTTTAGGCTCTGGAGTTGAAACAGTAGATATCTAGTATGAAAATAATTGAAGCTCTGTCTGGCTCTGTGTGTCCTGGAACAGAGCCAGCTGTCTGAGGCCACGTGTTTTTCAACTCTGAATACTAGGATACAAAGAGTCAACTGGAGTATTCGTCTATCGATTCAATAAAATTAACCAGGCGAGTCCATTTTGCCAGGTGCAACACACGGCCTTGACCCAAGTACTCTCTCGAGCTCTCGCAAGTTTGTATGAAAGTTCTTCATTTATTGTGCTAGGAACCATTTTGATGCGTCCGTGTTTCTGTCTGTCGGGCTAGCAGAATTATTTAGTTGATGTCAAGGTCGTTTGTTGCACCGTGCCATTCAGACTCGACATGTCTGTTCAATACCGGCGAACTCCAGTTGACTTATGGTATCCTAGTACTCGATGTGTTAAAACAGGGAGTTAGGGAGTTAGGGACCGCCGTCACACAGACTAACTAATAAACTGTGAGCTTTGAGCATTATGTCGCACATCATTCTAAAGCAAATAAGATCTTTGGTTGTATTCTGGCGTGTTTCTGGAGTATCATATAAATAAATAAATAAAATAAATTATTGCTTAACCAACTTTTTTATTTAATACAACTCTCGGGACGTATCCGGGGAGATATAGCGCTGAACAATAAATAGTCTCTGAATTGACCTCAACATCATGATCATGGGGCAGAATTATTTCCAGTACAACTTTCAGCTTCCCGAAAAGAGCCTATACTCCACCACGGATATGTTAGGTTTTCGCTTGTCTGTGTCGATTCATGCTTGGAGTGATGTTGGCGACTTATACATATAGAAAAGCCTAATCATCATCATTATCATTTCAGCGGAAAGACATCCATTGCTGGATTTAGGCCTCCCCCAAGTGTCACCACATTGACCGGTCCCGTGTGTCTCGCATCCAGCGGATCCCTGCAACCTTTACCAGGTCATCGGTCCACCTAGTGGGAAGCCTTCCAACGCAACGTCTTCCGGTTCGCCTAAAACATAATATCAATTAAGAAAAGTCAGGATTCAAGAGCGAGCGTAGCAAACTCGTAAAATTAGCACCCACTTCGAATTTAATTGGTTTTCTTTGTATCTACTACGTAACGTTGTAAAAACTCTCAGATCTGAGTATCGTCGTTGTTGTCAGTTTAAATGGGGTGGACGAAAAGGGCCTAGATACCTGTTACCTGTTTACTGGTTCTAATCCTACGACAAATGAATAATTCGGTTAAAAAAACCCAATTTTCAAGGACATAGGGTCTGTCCTTCAAAACTGAGTTTTTTATCCGATTTTTTTCTGAAGGAGAAGGATATTCGATAAAAAGGACATTGGAATATACAAGCAATAAAAATCAAAAGTTATAATTACGTACCAGGAAAAAAGGATGATTAAATCAAGAAAACGCTCATCCAGTCACTTATTTTAACAATCAATGCCCATTAGGCACTTACATATGAATTCACAGAGTAACAGGTAAAATACTTCATTGGGAAATTTGGGTATATTTTTCCTTAAACGGATTTAAACATTTATCATCAATAATATGTACACGAATGACAATAGCAAGTCTCAAATGTTTAAATATTTTTCATCCTTCTTCTAATTTTCAATTTGACAATTAAAAACAAAATATGAGGCTTTAAGGTTTTAAGCAAAGAGGCTTTAATGCTGCAGAGTGTAGGGGAAATACTCGTATTGATTTTACAAAATGTCAATACCGTGATCGTTAAGCCGATAATCAATCAGCTAAATCACCTATTTAATATTTAAAAAAATGCATATAAGAAAAAAAACCTTTTGTACTTTCACCATAATAATGCTACAACGACTGAGAGGAATTGTCGGTTACGTCACGTTTTCAGAGAGATATGGGTACTAGGACATCAGAAGGCGCCAAGAGAATACTGCACTGCAACAGTTAACAGAAAAATTGCAAAAATTCTATCACATTTTGCGTCGGTTCTGCTTGCTTTGATTAAAATTAAGCCCCACCGACACAAAATATAAACATAAATAGAAATTCCTTTTTTCCATAGGGATTAGCAGAAACAGCAGAGCGCCATCTGCTGCGATCCTTTTTCTTTCGCGTTTACTGCACAGAATAACAATGTTTTATTTTATACGTTTTGATATAAAATTGAAGCGATATCGTGCGAGTTTGGTCGCACGATTGCTTCATTTTTCTTCCTGGCTTCTGAGGTCAAAAGTCGTGGTTGTGGCCGTGAAATACGCGAGGTCCCTTAACAGGCTAAATCCTGCAAACCTCATATTTCTTATTTTAGTCATACACAGCGAGTGCGAAGAACCGGAAAAGTTCACATTTCATGTTATAAAAGCTTTTGGTAACTTCTGATGTCCCAGTATACAATGGCTTGAACCACGTGGCAAGGCAGCTGATAGCGGCTGGTAGTGTTCTCGCATAAAATGAGGGGTGCAGCTTATAATTGTGTCAAGGTCGTCTGTTGCACCTGGCTAATAGACTCGCCCCAAAATTTGTATCGTACTCCTGTTGACTCTTGGTATCCTATTTTCATGTTTAACACACGTGGTCTCAGTTTGTGCAATTGGTTGTGTGTGCAGCTTTTTTGTAAAGCATGGCTTAGTTTGAGTTTAATCTGCGAAATAATCTATCCTACATCTTTTCAAAATAACAGCTTACTTTTAACAAAAAAACTTTTTTTTTACTGCTGGACCGATTTTGACGGGAATTTTACCGGCAGATAGCTGATGTAATACTATTGTAACTTAAGGTACTTTTATTTTTTAAAAAGATAAGGGTTCCGTGCAAGAAAAAACTAAAACCAATGTATTTATTTTTATTTTTCCGATTTGAATATAAGTAATATTCTTATAATAATTTCACGCGGACGAAGGTCGCGGGCAACAGTTAGTCAAAAATAAATAAGAAGACAAGATTTTCAAAACGCAGATATTTTAAAAATCAGATTATTCTGGAATTATCAGAAATGAAAATCCATACGGTGCGGATACAATTGACTGTTGCTGTTTATAAAAAAAAAAATGAAATAATTTAAAAACGAAAAGAAATCTGTTTTCCTGCACTTTTTATGTTCTTTGCGAACACAATCATCGTCGCATCATTAGCAAAAAAAGGCAGAAATTTGTTTTAGTAAAAACCTTTACGTAAAAATGTTGACTTTGCAAAACTTTTGTACCGCAGTCAGTACCACTGCTGTACCAAAAGCACGTACCCAAAGCTCAAATGACTCCAGTTGGTCTTTGATCTCCTAGTAATGGGTGTTGTGAAACACGTGTTTCATACGTGGCGTTAAATGATACTGTCGAGGTAAACCTCCCGCTAACTTCTGATGTCCTAGTATTCAATGCCTAAGAACACGTGGCATGGGCATCGTTCTAGAGGATATCTATCTACATTGTAACTTAGGCAAAGCAATAAATATAGCATAGTCGAACGTAAGTTAAAAGACGTATAAAGTAATGCAGAATTTTTCTGGTGCCTCACCATGACGTTAAGTTAGTTAACTAATTATAAATCAAGAGCTTATAATATTTTTTTTTTTACCATGATGTGGCAAGTGTAAATCAAGAGCTTATAATATTTTCGTACCATGATGTGGCGTAGTGCTTTAGGGGGTAGTGATTGAAACAGGATCCCACTTAAAAACACATTTATTAATCTATTAACTATTAATTTATTAACTTATTAAGAATTTTAGATAGTAGATTCTTAAAGTGTCTAGTAGGGTCGTTCACTGGTATTTTAGGTAAATAGCGACTGCTCTAGGGTATGTCCTTTAACGGAAACCGTAGGTGGCGCACCCTGTTTCAGGCGCAAGGTAGTGGTGGGGCAGTGAACGGTAGCGGCCACGTGTCTCAGAGCTGCGCTGTCGTTTTCAACCCCTCAACAATCCTACATGTTTATTTCATTTTTCACAATAGGTGGCGCTGATTGATCGACACAAAACTATACTTTTACATGTTAAATGCTATTTCAATGGTTTGAATTGAACTCCATTTTGCCAGAGTAGTATCTGAGACTAATCACGGCTGGCTGGCTTCGGTGACTGGATTTGATTGCTCATAAAATGAGATTTTTCTTATATTTGAAAAGTTTTATTATAAATAAATGTAAACGTAGTTTGTCAACAATAATTAAGCTAAGCCTAAATCCACACAAATACTAAAAGGTTATCTTGGATCTTGGCCTTAGTATTAATGTTCTGAGAATAAACCCTTCCCTAGTCTCGTTGTGACGTGTGGAGTCCCTCAAATTATTTTAATTTTCACTAGCTTCGTACCGCCTTACAGTCAATGAATGTACAAACACCGTACCTACCTACTCAGAATTATTCAAATGCAAAGCACCTTGAGCTCATGCTAGCCTGATACTTTTTGGGGAACATCTGTCATATTAGATGCCTCACTGGCAACAAACGGTAACTTTTTCCCCTGTCTACCTACCCTACCTTCCTACCTACCTACGCACTTACCTACCTACTCTATCTTCGTGACATGAGTGAGCTTTGCTGTCAATTGCGGAAGATGATAAACCTAATTTTTATTTAAACACAATTTTTTTTTCGTGGTCTTTTTAGATATTTTAATAGTTATTCTGCTATTCGGTGCGGAGACGAATCCAAAAAATCAGAGATCATTAAAGTTGGTTCCCCATCCGTACTTGACTTATAAATTGTGTAAAACTTTCAAAATTACCGGCTGGCAAGAATTCAAGGTTCCGCTTGAACGCTTGCGCGCCATTCATAATTATGACGTAGGCTGCTACCCGACACCGGCGCCCCGCTGTGCCCGGGCGGCCGCACTGTTAGAGCTTATGAAAGACTCTTTCGAGTAGCGTCAAGTGTTTGTTGATATTTCGTTTCAGTTTTTTTATATGTAGTGGTAAACATTGACTATAGTTGAAAAAAATCTTAATGTGATCTTTAAAAAGCATTATTTCTAAAAGTAAATCGGTAGCATATATATTTTATGACTTTTATTGGTGGAAGGGTTCTATCTACATGCGAAAAAAAATAAAAACCATTCTTCATGGTACAAAAAGATTTAATTACAGGCATAAGACTGGCACAAAACATTTGTCGACGGTAAATAATTTTTCATCAAAATTAAATAATTTAATACGACTATACCGTTTCACGCTTCAAGCTGAAAGCTACATTCATAGAGGAACTTATGTGTACATAAGTTCATAGGTTTATGTAATACATGGGATTGATTGAAGGAATTCCCACTTACGTAAAAACGCACTTAACATTTCTTGTCTTTTTTGTTCAGTGAAGTTTGAGTAAAAAAAGTGCATCATATCTAACTATTTTCTACTAGAAATGCCCTTTTCAATGAGGTATCACACATGCTATTCAATAGCTATCGAAAAAAAATACAAATAAAGAAATGTCGAAATCGGGAGAATGGACAAATCACCGTGTCACGTGACACCCGTAAAGCCGGGATTTCACTGAATCTACATTCATGTTAAACGCTATTGTTTTTATGTGTGATACAAATATAATGAGGAGGTCACAGGTCCCAACCACTGTTTCAATGGAAGGATGAAAAAAATGTTATGATTTTTATTACCCGACTGCAAAAAAAAAGAGGGTAATGTTTTTCGAATGTGTAAGTAATATTCGTTGTTACCGTCTATACCGATGGACCGATTTTGATAAATTTTATGTCGTTACATTTATCTTAGCAGCCAGAATGTCACCAATCAAGTCCATTGAAAGTGCAGCATGTCCTCCTCACGGTCAAACAACAAAACACGGTCATCCTGCCTGTCCATGGTCCCTAAGGCCTCGCAGAGCGTGGTGGATATGTCGACCACAGAAAACTCATTAGCGTGCCTCCTGCGAAGCCGTGGGTCCAGGCAATCCTCCTCCTCGACATCGCTGCCAGGATTTAGACCCGCAGAACGTTCCCACTGCAGAATCTCGTCATCCAGGTCATCTTCGAAAAACGAAGGCGCTGAAACAAAAACAAATAATATGAGCCTATATTTAACTATCAGCTGCTTTGAACCCCCTAGTCCATGATGCAACCAGATTATCATCACACATTCGCACGAACATTCAATGAAAATCATCATCAAAAAACAACAAAACTGAATATAAATAATTTTATCAATTTCGACCGTGACCGTGATGTTCCAACTTTACGCTGGCGGCCATCTTAAGTTTGTTGACATTTCGTTTTTTGCCGACCTAGTTGAACAAAAATTATAATCCGAACTTAAATTTGGTAGCTTTTGTATATGTTTTGCTTGAAAACTATTATTGAGTACATATTCCATGCGATAGTTATGACTTTTTACACTGAATTGGTCTCACAATTTAAAAAATTACGATAGCATTCCGACAAAATTCCGTTACGAGTTACGACTGCACATAATACCACACAGAAATCGAAATATACTATACCTCTGGTTAAAAACCGGCTGCACACACCTAGACTATATTGTAATTAACCAATAAATCAGTAATCCAATAAAAAATAAAATCGCCTAACCGAATGAAAAAGAAATATGTGACGCCATAGATAATTTTGTGCCCAAAAGTCCACAAAAAGCATTCGAGGGTAATAATTTTCCGTAATAAGTACCAGGCTGTCATGAATTCAATTTAGTATTTTAGCAGTTCTTGATCTTAAACATAATTTTCCGCTGAATTTTTCAGATATTTTAATAGTTATTCTGCTATTTGGGACGGAGGCAAATACAACAAATCAAAAACCATGAAAATCGGTCCAGCTGTTCTCGAGTCGAAACCCGACTTTGTTTATATATATATAGATAGATAGATTTCGACTATTTACCATTATAGCATAGCATAACATTAATTATTATTATTCATTTTAGGCTCTGGAGTTGAACAGTATATATCTAGTATGAAAATAATTGAAGCTCTGTCTGGCTCTGTGTGTCCTGGAACAGAGCCAGCTGTCTGAGGCCACGTGTTTTTCAACTCTGAATACTAGGATACAAAGAGTCAACTGGAGTATTCGTCTATCGATTCAATAAAATTAACCAGGCGAGTCCATTTTGCCAGGTGCAACACACGGCCTTGACCCAAGTACTCTCTCGAGCTCTCGCAAGTTTGTATGAAAGTTCTTCATTTATTGTGCTAGGAACCATTTTGATGCGTCCGTGTTTCTGTCTGTCGGGCTAGCAGAATTATTTAGTTGATGTCAAGGTCGTTTGTTGCACCGTGCCATTCAGACTCGACATGTCTGTTCAATACCGGCGAACTCCAGTTGACTTATGGTATCCTAGTACTCGATGTGTTAAAACAGGGAGTTAGGGAGTTAGGGAGTTATAGATTTCGACTA
This sequence comes from Noctua fimbriata, assembly GCA_905163415.1. Taxonomy (NCBI): domain Eukaryota; kingdom Metazoa; phylum Arthropoda; class Insecta; order Lepidoptera; family Noctuidae; genus Noctua; species Noctua fimbriata. The sequence goes on from LR990922.1 coordinate 1,296,877, forward strand.
TTTACCATTATAGCATAGCATAACATTAATTATTATTATTCATTTTAGGCTCTGGAGTTGAAACAGTAGATATCTAGTATGAAAATAATTGAAGCTCTGTCTGGCTCTGTGTGTCCTGGAACAGAGCCAGCTGTCTGAGGCCACGTGTTTTTCAACTCTGAATACTAGGATACAAAGAGTCAACTGGAGTATTCGTCTATCGATTCAATAAAATTAACCAGGCGAGTCCATTTTGCCAGGTGCAACACACGGCCTTGACCCAAGTACTCTCTCGAGCTCTCGCAAGTTTGTATGAAAGTTCTTCATTTATTGTGCTAGGAACCATTTTGATGCGTCCGTGTTTCTGTCTGTCGGGCTAGCAGAATTATTTAGTTGATGTCAAGGTCGTTTGTTGCACCGTGCCATTCAGACTCGACATGTCTGTTCAATACCGGCGAACTCCAGTTGACTTATGGTATCCTAGTACTCGATGTGTTAAAACAGGGAGTTAGGGAGTTAGGGACCGCCGTCACACAGACTAACTAATAAACTGTGAGCTTTGAGCATTATGTCGCACATCATTCTAAAGCAAATAAGATCTTTGGTTGTATTCTGGCGTGTTTCTGGAGTATCATATAAATAAATAAATAAAATAAATTATTGCTTAACCAACTTTTTTATTTAATACAACTCTCGGGACGTATCCGGGGAGATATAGCGCTGAACAATAAATAGTCTCTGAATTGACCTCAACATCATGATCATGGGGCAGAATTATTTCCAGTACAACTTTCAGCTTCCCGAAAAGAGCCTATACTCCACCACGGATATGTTAGGTTTTCGCTTGTCTGTGTCGATTCATGCTTGGAGTGATGTTGGCGACTTAAACATATAGAAAAGCCTAATCATCATCATTATCATTTCAGCGGAAAGACATCCATTGCTGGATTTAGGCCTCCCCCAAGTGTCACCACATTGACCGGTCCCGTGTGTCTCGCATCCAGCGGATCCCTGCAACCTTTACCAGGTCATCGGTCCACCTAGTGGGAAGCCTTCCAACGCAACGTCTTCCGGTTCGCCTAAAACATAATATCAATTAAGAAAAGTCAGGATTCAAGAGCGAGCGTAGCAAACTCGTAAAATTAGCACCCACTTCGAATTTAATTGGTTTTCTTTGTATCTACTACGTAACGTTGTAAAAACTCTCAGATCTGAGTATCGTCGTTGTTGTCAGTTTAAATGGGGTGGACGAAAAGGGCCTAGATACCTGTTACCTGTTTACTGGTTCTAATCCTACGACAAATGAATAATTCAGTTAAAAAAACCCAATTTTCAAGGACATAGGGTCTGTCCTTCAAAACTGAGTTTTTTATCCGATTTTTTTCTGAAGGAGAAGGATATTCGATAAAAAGGACATTGGAATATACAAGCAATAAAAATCAAAAGTTATAATTACGTACCAGGAAAAAAGGATGATTAAATCAAGAAAACGCTCATCCAGTCACTTATTTTAACAATCAATGCCCATTAGGCACTTACATATGAATTCACAGAGTAACAGGTAAAATACTTCATTGGGAAATTTGGGTATATTTTTCCTTAAACGGATTTAAACATTTATCATCAATAATATGTACACGAATGACAATAGCAAGTCTCAAATGTTTAAATATTTTTCATCCTTCTTCTAATTTTCAATTTGACAATTAAAAACAAAATATGAGGCTTTAAGGTTTTAAGCAAAGAGGCTTTAATGCTGCAGAGTGTAGGGGAAATACTCGTATTGATTTTACAAAATGTCAATACCGTGATCGTTAAGCCGATAATCAATCAGCTAAATCACCTATTTAATATTTAAAAAAATGCATATAAGAAAAAAAACCTTTTGTACTTTCACCATAATAATGCTACAACGACTGAGAGGAATTGTCGGTTACGTCACGTTTTCAGAGAGATATGGGTACTAGGACATCAGAAGGCGCCAAGAGAATACTGCACTGCAACAGTTAACAGAAAAATTGCAAAAATTCTATCACATTTTGCGTCGGTTCTGCTTGCTTTGATTAAAATTAAGCCCCACCGACACAAAATATAAACATAAATAGAAATTCCTTTTTTCCATAGGGATTAGCAGAAACAGCAGAGCGCCATCTGCTGCGATCCTTTTTCTTTCGCGTTTACTGCACAGAATAACAATGTTTTATTTTATACGTTTTGATATAAAATTGAAGCGATATCGTGCGAGTTTGGTCGCACGATTGCTTCATTTTTCTTCCTGGCTTCTGAGGTCAAAAGTCGTGGTTGTGGCCGTGAAATACGCGAGGTCCCTTAACAGGCTAAATCCTGCAAACCTCATATTTCTTATTTTAGTCATACACAGCGAGTGCGAAGAACCGGAAAAGTTCACATTTCATGTTATAAAAGCTTTTGGTAACTTCTGATGTCCCAGTATACAATGGCTTGAACCACGTGGCAAGGCAGCTGATAGCGGCTGGTAGTGTTCTCGCATAAAATGAGGGGTGCAGCTTATAATTGTGTCAAGGTCGTCTGTTGCACCTGGCTAATAGACTCGCCCCAAAATTTGTATCGTACTCCTGTTGACTCTTGGTATCCTATTTTCATGTTTAACACACGTGGTCTCAGTTTGTGCAATTGGTTGTGTGTGCAGCTTTTTTGTAAAGCATGGCTTAGTTTGAGTTTAATCTGCGAAATAATCTATCCTACATCTTTTCAAAATAACAGCTTACTTTTAACAAAAAAACTTTTTTTTTACTGCTGGACCGATTTTGACGGGAATTTTACCGGCAGATAGCTGATGTAATACTATTGTAACTTAAGGTACTTTTATTTTTGAAAAAGATAAGGGTTCCGTGCAAGAAAAAACTAAAACCAATGTATTTATTTTTATTTTTCCGATTTGAATATAAGTAATATTCTTATAATAATTTCACGCGGACGAAGGTCGCGGGCAACAGTTAGTCAAAAATAAATAAGAAGACAAGATTTTCAAAACGCAGATATTTTAAAAATCAGATTATTCTGGAATTATCAGAAATGAAAATCCATACGGTGCGGATACAATTGACTGTTGCTGTTTATAAAAAAAAAAATGAAATAATTTAAAAACGAAAAGAAATCTGTTTTCCTGCACTTTTTATGTTCTTTGCGAACACAATCATCGTCGCATCATTAGCAAAAAAAGGCAGAAATTTGTTTTAGTAAAAACCTTTACGTAAAAATGTTGACTTTGCAAAACTTTTGTACCGCAGTCAGTACCACTGCTGTACCAAAAGCACGTACCCAAAGCTCAAATGACTCCAGTTGGTCTTTGATCTCCTAGTAATGGGTGTTGTGAAACACGTGTTTCATACGTGGCGTTAAATGATACTGTCGAGGTAAACCTCCCGCTAACTTCTGATGTCCTAGTATTCAATGCCTAAGAACACGTGGCATGGGCATCGTTCTAGAGGATATCTATCTACATTGTAACTTAGGCAAAGCAATAAATATAGCATAGTCGAACGTAAGTTAAAAGACGTATAAAGTAATGCAGAATTTTTCTGGTGCCTCACCATGACGTTAAGTTAGTTAACTAATTATAAATCAAGAGCTTATAATATTTTTTTTTTTACCATGATGTGGCAAGTGTAAATCAAGAGCTTATAATATTTTCGTACCATGATGTGGCGTAGTGCTTTAGGGGGTAGTGATTGAAACAGGATCCCACTTAAAAACACATTTATTAATCTATTAACTATTAATTTATTAACTTATTAAGAATTTTAGATAGTAGATTCTTAAAGTGTCTAGTAGGGTCGTTCACTGGTATTTTAGGTAAATAGCGACTGCTCTAGGGTATGTCCTTTAACGGAAACCGTAGGTGGCGCACCCTGTTTCAGGCGCAAGGTAGTGGTGGGGCAGTGAACGGTAGCGGCCACGTGTCTCAGAGCTGCGCTGTCGTTTTCAACCCCTCAACAATCCTACATGTTTATTTCATTTTTCACAATAGGTGGCGCTGATTGATCGACACAAAACTATACTTTTACATGTTAAATGCTATTTCAATGGTTTGAATTGAACTCCATTTTGCCAGAGTAGTATCTGAGACTAATCACGGCTGGCTGGCTTCGGTGACTGGATTTGATTGCTCATAAAATGAGATTTTTCTTATATTTGAAAAGTTTTATTGTAAATAAATGTAAACGTAGTTTGTCATCAATAATTTAGTACATTGTTTAATAGCTAGCTAGATAGTGACTTATATAATGCTAAGCCTAAATCCACACAAATACTAAAAGGTTATCTTGGATCTTGGCCTTAGTATTAATGTTCTGAGAATAAACCCTTCCCTAGTCTCGTTGTGACGTGTGTAGTCCCTCAAATTATTTTAATTTTCACTAGCTTCGTACCGCCTTACAGTCAATGAATGTACAAACACCGTACCTACCTACTCAGAATTATTCAAATGCAAAGCACCTTGAGCTCATGCTAGCCTGATACTTTTTGGGGAACATCTGTCATATTAGATGCCTCACTGGCAACAAACGGTAACTTTTTCCCCTGTCTACCTACCCTACCTTCCTACCTACCTACGCACTTACCTACCTACTCTATCTTCGTGACATGAGTGAGCTTTGCTGTCAATTGCGGAAGATGATAAACCTAATTTTTATTTAAACACAATTTTTTTTTCGTGGTCTTTTTAGATATTTTAATAGTTATTCTGCTATTCGGTGCGGAGACGAATCCAAAAAATCAGAGATCATTAAAGTTGGTTCCCCATCCGTACTTGACTTATAAATTGTGTAAAACTTTCAAAATTACCGGCTGGCAAGAATTCAAGGTTCCGCTTGAACGCTTGCGCGCCATTCATAATTATGACGTAGGCTGCTACCCGACACCGGCGCCCCGCTGTGCGCCGGGCGGCCGCACTGTTAGAGCTTATGAAAGACTCTTTCGAGTAGCGTCAAGTGTTTGTTGATATTTCGTTTCAGTTTTTTTATATGTAGTGGTAAACATTGACTATAGTTGAAAAAAATCTTAATGTGATCTTTAAAAAGCATTATTTCTAAAAGTAAATCGGTAGCATATATATTTTATGACTTTTATTGGTGGAAGGGTTCTATCTACATGCGAAAAAAAATAAAAACCATACTTCATGGTACAAAAAGATTTAATTACAGGCATAAGACTGGCACAAAACATTTGCCGACGGTAAATAATTTTTCATCAAAATTAAATAATTTAATACGACTATACCGTTTCACGCTTCAAGCTGAAAGCTACATTCATAGAGGAACTTATGTGTACATAAGTTCATAGGTTTATGTAATACATGGGATTGATTGAAGGAATTCCCACTTACGTAAAAACGCACTTAACATTTCTTGTCTTTTTTGTTCAGTGAAGTTTGAGTAAAAAAAGTGCATCATATCTAACTATTTTCTACTAGAAATGCCCTTTTCAATGAGGTATCACACATGCTATTCAATAGCTATCGAAAAAAAATACAAATAAAGAAATGTCGAAATCGGGAGAATGGACAAATCACCGTGTCACGTGACACCCGTAAAGCCGGGATTTCACTGAATCTACATTCATGTTAAACGCTATTGTTTTTATGTGTGATACAAATATAATGAGGAGGTCACAGGTCCCAACCACTGTTTCAATGGAAGGATGAAAAAAATGTTATGATTTTTATTACCCGACTGCAAAAAAAAAGAGGGTAATGTTTTTCGAATGTGTAAGTAATATTCGTTGTTACCGTCTATACCGATGGACCGATTTTGATAAATTTTATGTCGTTACATTTATCTTAGCAGCCAGAATGTCACCAATCAAGTCCATTGAAAGTGCAGCATGTCCTCCTCACGGTCAAACAACAAAACACGGTCATCCTGCCTGTCCATGGTCCCTAAGGCCTCGCAGAGCGTGGTGGATATGTCGACCACAGAAAACTCATTAGCGTGCCTCCTGCGAAGCCGTGGGTCCAGGCAATCCTCCTCCTCGACATCGCTGCCAGGATTTAGACCCGCAGAACGTTCCCACTGCAGAATCTCGTCATCCAGGTCATCTTCGAAAAACGAAGGCGCTGAAACAAAAACAAATAATATGAGCCTATATTTAACTATCAGCTGCTTTGAACCCCCTAGTCCATGATGCAACCAGATTATCATCACACATTCGCACGAACATTCAATGAAAATCATCATCAAAAAACAACAAAACTGAATATAAATAATTTTATCAATTTCGACCGTGACCGTGATGTTCCAACTTTACGCTGGCGGCCATCTTAAGTTTGTTGACATTTCGTTTTTTGCCGACCTAGTTGAACAAAAATTATATCCGAACTTAAATTTGGTAGCTTTTGTATATGTTTTGCTTGAAAACTATTATTGAGTACATATTCCATGCGATAGTTATGACTTTTTACACTGAATTGGTCTCACAATTTAAAAAATTACGATAGCATTCCGACAAAATTCCGTTACGAGTTACGACTGCACATAATACCACACAGAAATCGAAATATACTATACCTCTGGTTAAAAACCGGCTGCACACACCTAGACTATATTGTAATTAACCAATAAATCAGTAATCCAATAAAAAATAAAATCGCCTAACCGAATGAAAAAGAAATATGTGACGCCATAGATAATTTTGTGCCCAAAAGTCCACAAAAAGCATTCGAGGGTAATAATTTTCCGTAATAAGTACCAGGCTGTCATGAATTCAATTTAGTATTTTAGCAGTTCTTGATCTTAAACATAATTTTCCGCTGAATTTTTCAGATATTTTAATAGTTATTCTGCTATTTGGGACGGAGGCAAATACAACAAATCAAAAACCATGAAAATCGGTCCAGCTGTTCTCGAGTCGAAACCCGACTTTGTTTATATATATATAGATAGATAGATTTCGACTATTTACCATTATAGCATAGCATAACATTAATTATTATTATTCATTTTAGGCTCTGGAGTTGAACAGTATATATCTAGTATGAAAATAATTGAAGCTCTGTCTGGCTCTGTGTGTCCTGGAACAGAGCCAGCTGTCTGAGGCCACGTGTTTTTCAACTCTGAATACTAGGATACAAAGAGTCAACTGGAGTATTCGTCTATCGATTCAATAAAATTAACCAGGCGAGTCCATTTTGCCAGGTGCAACACACGGCCTTGACCCAAGTACTCTCTCGAGCTCTCGCAAGTTTTATAATTTTCCGTAATAAGTACCAGGCTGTCATGAATTCAATTTAGTATTTTAGCAGTTCTTGATCTTAAACATAATTTTCCGCTGAATTTTTCAGATATTTTAATAGTTATTCTGCTATTCGGGACGGAGGCAAATACAACAAATCAAAATCCATGAAAATCGGTCCAGCTGTTCTCGAGTCGAAACCCGACTTTGTTTATATATATATAGATAGATAGATTTCGACTATTTACCATTATAGCATAGCATAACATTAATTATTATTATTCATTTTAGGCTCTGGAGTTGAAACAGTAGATATCTAGTATGAAAATAATTGAAGCTCTGTCTGGCTCTGTGTGTCCTGGAACAGAGCCAGCTGTCTGAGGCCACGTGTTTTTCAACTCTGAATACTAGGATACAAAGAGTCAACTGGAGTATTCGTCTATCGATTCAATAAAATTAACCAGGCGAGTCCATTTTGCCAGGTGCAACACACGGCCTTGACCCAAGTACTCTCTCGAGCTCTCGCAAGTTTGTATGAAAGTTCTTCATTTATTGTGCTAGGAACCATTTTGATGCGTCCGTGTTTCTGTCTGTCGGGCTAGCAGAATTATTTAGTTGATGTCAAGGTCGTTTGTTGCACCGTGCCATTCAGACTCGACATGTCTGTTCAATACCGGCGAACTCCAGTTGACTTATGGTATCCTAGTACTCGATGTGTTAAAACAGGGAGTTAGGGAGTTAGGGAGTTAGGGACCGCCGTCACACAGACTAACTAATAAACTGTGAGCTTTGAGCATTATGTCGCACATCATTCTAAAGCAAATAAGATCTTTGGTTGTATTCTGGCGTGTTTCTGGAGTATCATATAAATAAATAAATAAAATAAATTATTGCTTAACCAACTTTTTTATTTAATACAACTCTCGGGACGTATCCGGGGAGATATAGCGCTGAACAATAAATAGTCTCTGAATTGACCTCAACATCATGATCATGGGGCAGAATTATTTCCAGTACAACTTTCAGCTTCCCGAAAAGAGCCTATACTCCACCACGGATATGTTAGGTTTTCGCTTGTCTGTGTCGATTCATGCTTGGAGTGATGTTGGCGACTTATACATATAGAAAAGCCTAATCATCATCATTATCATTTCAGCGGAAAGACATCCATTGCTGGATTTAGGCCTCCCCCAAGTGTCACCACATTGACCGGTCCCGTGTGTCTCGCATCCAGCGGATCCCTGCAACCTTTACCAGGTCATCGGTCCACCTAGTGGGAAGCCTTCCAACGCAACGTCTTCCGGTTCGCCTAAAACATAATATCAATTAAGAAAAGTCAGGATTCAAGAGCGAGCGTAGCAAACTCGTAAAATTAGCACCCACTTCGAATTTAATTGGTTTTCTTTGTATCTACTACGTAACGTTGTAAAAACTCTCAGATCTGAGTATCGTCGTTGTTGTCAGTTTAAATGGGGTGGACGAAAAGGGCCTAGATACCTGTTACCTGTTTACTGGTTCTAATCCTACGACAAATGAATAATTCGGTTAAAAAAACCCAATTTTCAAGGACATAGGGTCTGTCCTTCAAAACTGAGTTTTTTATCCGATTTTTTTCTGAAGGAGAAGGATATTCGATAAAAAGGACATTGGAATATACAAGCAATAAAAATCAAAAGTTATAATTACGTACCAGGAAAAAAGGATGATTAAATCAAGAAAACGCTCATCCAGTCACTTATTTTAACAATCAATGCCCATTAGGCACTTACATATGAATTCACAGAGTAACAGGTAAAATACTTCATTGGGAAATTTGGGTATATTTTTCCTTAAACGGATTTAAACATTTATCATCAATAATATGTACACGAATGACAATAGCAAGTCTCAAATGTTTAAATATTTTTCATCCTTCTTCTAATTTTCAATTTGACAATTAAAAACAAAATATGAGGCTTTAAGGTTTTAAGCAAAGAGGCTTTAATGCTGCAGAGTGTAGGGGAAATACTCGTATTGAATTTACAAAATGTCAATACCGTGATCGTTAAGCCGATTATGAATCAGCTAAATCACCTATTTAATATTTTAAAAAATGCATATAAGAAAAAAAACCTTTTATACTTTCACCATAATAATGCTACAACGACTGAGAGGAATTGTCGGTTACGTCACGTTTTCAGAGAGATATGGGTACTAGGACATCAGAAGGCGCCAAGAGAATACTGCACTGCAACAGTTAACAGATAAATTGCAAAAAATCTATCACATTTTGCGTCGGTTCTGCTTGCTTTGATTAAAATTAAGCCCCACCGACACAAAATATAAACATAAATAGAAATACCTTTTTTCCATAGGGATTAGCAGAAACAGCAGAGCGCCATCTGCTGCGATCCTTTTTAACAATGTTTTATTTTATACGTTTTGATATAAAATTGAAGCGATCGTGCGAGTTTGGTCGCACGATTGCTTCATTTTTCTTCCTGGCTTCTGAGGTCAAGAGTCGTGGTTGTGGCCGTGAAATACGCGAGGTCCCTTAACAGGCTAAATCCTGCAAACCTCATCTTTCTTATTTTAGTCAAACACAGCGAGTGCGAAAAACCGGAAAAGTTCACATTTCATGTTATAAAAGCTTTTGGTAACTTCTGATGTCCCAGTATACAATGGCTTGAACCACGTGGCAAGGCAGCTGATAGCGGCTGGTAGTGTTCTCGCATAAAATGAGGGGTGCAGCTTATAATTGTGTCAAGGTCGTCTGTTGCACCTGGCTAATAGACTCGCCCCAAAATTTGTAGCGTACTCCTGTTGACTCTTGGTGTCATATTTTCATGTTTAACACACGTGGTCTCAGTTTGTGCAATTGGTTGTGTGTGCAGCTTTTTTGTAAAGCAATGGCTTAGTTTGGGTTTAATCTGCGAAATAATCTATCCTACATCTAAACAAATACATCAAATTGGCGGGTCTGTTTGTATGTAATTTCAAAATAACAGCCTACTTTTAACAAAAAAACTTTTTTTTAACTGCTGGACCGATTTTGACGGGAATTTTACCGGCAGATAGCTGATGTAATACTATTTATTGTAACTTAAGGTACTTTTATTTTTGAAAAAGATAAGGGTTCCGTGCAAGAAAAAACTAAAACCAATGTATTTATTTTAATTTTTCCGATTTGAATATAAGTAATATTCTTGTAATAATTTCACGCGGACGAAGGTCGCGGGCAACAGTTAGTCAAAAATAAATAAGAAGACAAGATTTTCAAAAAGCAACGTTTTGAATTATCAGAAATGAAAATCCATACGGTGCGGATACAATTGACTGTTTGTTTATAAAAAAAAAATGAAATAATTTAAAAACGAAAAGAAATCTGTTTTCCTGCACTTTTTATGTTCTTTGCGAACACAATCATCGTCGCATCATTAGCAAAAAAGGGAGAAATTTGTTTTTTATGACTCCAGTTGGTCTTTGATCTCCTAGTAATGGGTGTTGTGAAACACGTGTTTCATTGAATACGTGGCGTTAATTGATATTGTAGAGGTAAACCTCCCAGTAACTTCTGATGTCCTAGTATTGAATGCCTAAGAACACGTGGCATGGGCATCCTTCTAGAGGATACCTCCATTGTAACTTAGGCAAAGCAATCTAGCATAGTCGAACTCTTGTAAGTTAAAAGACTAAAGTAATGCAGAATTTTTCTGGTGCCTCACCATGACGTTAAGTTAGTTAACTAATTATAAATCAAGAGCTTATAATATTTTCGTACCATGATTGGCGTAGTGATTTAGGAGGTAGTGATTGAAACAGGATCCCACTTAAAAAGACATTTATTAATCTAATTTATAAAGAATTTTAGGGAGTAGGTTCTTAAAGTGTCTAGGGTCGTTCACTGGTATTTTAGGTAAATAAGAACTGCTCTGGGGTATGTCCTTTAATTTCTCATATTTGAATCTCTCTTTCAGTGCCAAGTTTTTAGTGCAAAGAGTAAAGACAAAAGGAAAAATAAAACAAAATTACTATTCAACCATTCCGACTACACTACGACTATTAAAACCTAATTACATAAATTATTAAATTTATCAAAGAAATCGCGTATGAGGTTACCAACTAAATTTTGAAAATTAATATCTTTTGCATCTGTCGGTCGATTTTGATGAAATAAACGCTAAATAATACCCATAACAATGGTTTATATTTTGTAATATTTTTATTTTGAATACAATGAGGGGTTTTTACGTGATGCGTGCACAAACGAACAGACAAACCGACAAACAGAAAAATAAAATAAAATATATTTTTAGTTATTTCTACATAGAAGATATAGATAGAAGATATAGATAATTAGGCATAAGAACACTACAGGAAGGAGTAGTTTTCAAAACACAGCGTTAACTTTATTTTAACATCTCTTAATCATTTCTAGCGCCCTAGTACGTAATGAACACTGAACTCGGTACTAGGGTCTTCAGGAATGCGCGGTTTGTCGTCATGCACTTGTCGTCACCGACTAGAAAGTCTCCTCCCATCCTCTTGCAGTGTGAATTGCGGTACAAACAAGGTTCTTTTTCGTGAAACAATTTGTTTACTTTACAGCTTTAGTTGGAAATATTGTGCTAAAGCCAATCATCGCACAGTAATTAATCCGAGTCAGTATCGACTAAGAACTGTATTGAACCCCTTGGTTAATCTAGGATTCTAGGTTATTTCGTTTTATTCGTGTATTCTACACTCTTTTTTACATTTTTAACAATTAAAAAAAAAATAGGTTATTATTTCCTTTGTTTATTTCTATACAAATCTAATACATTTTTAAATATTCCTTAAAATTAAAACAATATAAAACACTTTTAAATATTAAAAAAAAAATGTAGCTCACCGGTATCGGGAACACGGTCCAAGTTCGGCGGTCAGGGCTCCAGAGAGAGGAACCTCTTAATTTATTAGTACGAGCCGTATTCAGGAGTACCGCTTTCTGAATCAAGCTCTCGATCCAGATGCCTAACGAGAGCCTCCTCAGGTATTGGTCGAGGTTCTTGGCAATTAAGCTAGTGGCTGATATGACTAGGTTAAAAACTAAACTAGGTTTATTATAAGTTTGAATAATAGTTCAAATCTTTGGCAATATAACAAAAAAACCGGGCAAATGCGAGTCGTACTCATACGCACACAGGGTTCCGTAGCACCAAACAATATAATAAAAATATTTTGAAGGCTCATTCAAAAACGAAGTCAAAAACTACACTTCAAATCTTTTATTCAAACCATTTTTCGTTGAAAGATTTGTTTACGTTCTACAATACTACATTTCCGCAGAATGTTCCTCATCTTACTTTAGAAATTAAAGGAGTGGGGGGGGGGACACATTTTACCACTTTGGAAGTGTCTATCTTTCAAACGATTAACTTTGAGAAAAAATGGTTTTAGAAGCCTAAATGTCATTTTTAAAGACTTATCTATAAACACCCCGGACGTATCGGTTTGATGGAAATCTTTTTTTTAGTTTCAGTTCCATGTATGGGCATCGTAAAGCGGTTTACAGAATACATCTACCTACCAAATTTCAACTGTGTAGGCCTAATAGTTTCGGAATAAAGTGGCTGTGACAAACGGACGGACAGACATACATGATGAATCTATAAGGGTTCCGTTTTTTGCCATTCGGCTACAGAACCCTAAAAAAACAATCTGCCCCCACTCTTTGGACTGAGTTTATTATGTTTTAATAATTAATTAATTAATTATTTTTTTTAATTCAGCGTGCTGTGCTGGGGCTGCGGCTGCGGCTGCAGAGAACCTCAAGCGGCGTAAATATAAGTAACCTTATTGGTAACTATATTTTCGAGCCGTTTGGGGTTGAAACTCTAGGTCCGTGGGGTCCGAGTGCTCACAGCCTTTTTAAAGACATTTCTAAACGTTTAGTTGACTCTTCCCGTGACCCAAGGGCTGGCTTTTACCTTGGCCAAAGGCTTAGTGTTGCCATACAACGTGGCAACGCCGCCAGTCTTTTGGGTACATTACCAGTTGACTACGTTGAGGAGGAGTTTTTTGACGCCATTTTTTAAGTTAGTTAGTTAATAATATTGTAATGGAGGATGTTGGTCACCGTTTCCGGCACGAAGAGAAGATATGTTTTGACAAGGATTTGTTTCTCACAGCGTACAAATAAATAGGACGAGTCCCGCCAACCTTTTCCCAGCAAAGACGAAGGAGGGGGAACTTGTGGTCCTCTAACTCAAAAAATGACAATCTGTCTGATTTACCGTAGACTTAGTAGCCGTATCCCGTGTGGTTATCCCAACTAGAGCGTAATCCACGAATGCACTGCTAGGTCAGTCTCAACAAAAACATAATGTACTAGACTTGTTTGTGTTGTTGTTTTTAACAACATGTTTGGAACTTTTATTTGAGTTGTAAAATACATGCAAAATTATGTTTGTGTACATACATTGGAATTGGGGTTAAGTTTAGACAAACATTGGCTTTTTGTGCTTGTGCTTCACTCAATAGATTAAAAACACACACACATATTGATAATTTATTTAAAAATCAACCTTTTGAGAAATTACGATTATTAAAATTTTTATCACGGTTTTTGGAAGAAGTGCAGAGTCAGCAAAAAAATGGGAAAAGTGTTTTGCGATTACTGGTTATTTTTTTCAAAAAGACTGTTGTTTCTGTGGAGTTTTTTGATATTTTTATAAAACAGGATCAAATTGGCACCAAGAAAAGTTTTTGTGGAAATTGGCCATTTTCTTGCTGAGGATAGCCTACTAAGACCGTTTTCTAATAGCTAAGTACAACAGTTAAGGTTTCAGTTAAGGGTTCAAAATTCTACCCTGTATATTGATACAACATCAATATACAGGGTAGAATTTTGAACCCTGTATATTGATGTTGTCACTTCGTAAACAAGTAACAAATTGTTTGTTAAAAAATCTTCAGTTTCAGTATGAGTTTTTTTTTTTTTTATAAAACTCTTCTAAACTTGGTTCAATAACAATGTTTGACACGATATGTACAAACTTTCTGTTTAGATATAAAACAAGACTTATTGATGCAACGTCAAACCTCTTGCTACTTTCTAAAGTCCTAGTATGTGTAGCCTCAAAACACGTGGCCTCAAAGTTCGTGGACTTTGTACATTTTAGATTTACCTGGACGTTATACTTGTTTAGTTTTGTGTGCATAGATTGTATGTGCTTAAGAACTATGTTTTTCTGTAGAAACTAATAATCGAGCTTCGGTTTCAGAGAATATAAACCATTATAGGTAATTAACTATATGTATATCGTAGCACGTTAACAATTTTAAACATGGTTTTAATTTGGTATTTAAATTGGTTACGAAACGCTGACGACATGTGGGCAAGTGTTTGATAAGGTTTTCTTATAGATTTTCCGGAAAGGAAAAGTTGTACATCATGATGAGTTCAATGACCCAATTTTCAGATATCTCACGTATAAAATATAGGCTAGATAGGACTACTGAATAACTTAAGTTTTAGTCACTACATACACTTCTTTGGTGTTGACAATTATTTCTTGTTGAAAGCTGGTGCAACTAAGACTCAGCCTAACAACTTTTGAAAGCCTGGTAGCCGGTACCGGATCAACACGTGACGTAACCGGTAACCGGTTTTCCCACGATCCTGAACCGCTTATAATCGAAATAATAAAAAATCTCTAATATTAAAGGTGTATTTTTCAATACATTTTCTCGGTTCCAGAGATCTAGACCATTTGGTCTGCGCTGTCAGTTTATAAATCTAGTGAAACAATATTTTATTAAGTGGGTAGATTGCTCCAAGAATGCCGAAACTTTCTGTCCGAGTTTCTGCCTTCTTGGTGAACATCTCTATCCAAACGCTTGCCTTTAAATGCTTAAGGCTCAATTGAAAAACTAGCATCCTTTTCTTCCCGGTGGCGTCTTATTCTTTCTGTATTACAATCCCTTGTGTGCTGTGTAGACACTTCGGTCAGCCCTGCAGCCGTGCATACGACGGTGTGTATGTTGTGTAGGTACAGTGGTATGACCTTGCAAACTGTTTGTATTCTAGTCTTGCTCACTCTTGATACCCTGGTATCCAATATTACGAAACACGTGCCCGCGTGGCGAGGAGATTTACACGAAATGAGAAAAAATTATATTCAACAAAAGTAGATCACGCTATGTTTTAACACATTTCTTTCGTGTTTTTTATACTTCTTAAATCTTTCTGCATTTAAATCGTTGGATTCTGTTATTTAGTCTGTTGTTTCAAAATTCACCGTAAATAAACAACGAAGTTCTTTGTTAAACATAATTTGTTTGCTTCACCATACAAACCTGCTTGTAACTACTAAATAATAACACCCCCTATAACATGTGCAACATGAATGGGCTATGAGAACTCCTGTTGTTTTCTGAGGTCTCAGTATTGTATATCCCTTACACGTGACGCAGGCAACGCTGCATTTATATATCTATGTGTGTGTCAAAACATGATACATTTTTATCATGTCTCAGACCTTTCTTTCGTTTTTAATCTGAAAATGTTTAAAAATGAATGTAGACTGGGTTTTGATAAAGTTCTTGGAAGTACAACAAATTAAAAAAAAACCTAGTTTAATAAGACAAAAAGAAAACATCTCTATCTGCTTTAGCATAATTATGTACAGCAGGCATGAGAAGACACTGTGACCAAACATTGAGTACTAGTACAACAAAAAGCAGCAAGTCGTATGAAAATAGGGAAGCATTGCACAAACACATAGACATGTTACACACTGCGTACAAAGTTAGGAACTATGGTGTAATAAAGTCAGTCCCTCTTGCATATGAAGTAAACACTGATCTGGGACCACGTGTTTCATTACATATACTAGGTAACCAGGAATGAATGGGAGCTTTTTTTTATAATACATGAGATAATATTCAGTCAGCGCAGCGCCTCTATACTCACAGTAGATAATACAATACAGCCCCGTATTACAGAACACTCAAGACTCAAGCATTTCTTTTAACAAGTTTCAAGTCATTTGGTTCGTTGAAACTAATTTTAGTTGACGTTTGAGTGACTATCTGTAATACGGACTTTAGTACAGTTTTTGGTACTTTTGGCTGTCCCGGCCAATCCTGCAGTTCTCAAAAAATGTAAATATTGTAAACACCGAGACGTTTACCAACTTTCACTTAAAGAAAGATTTTAAAACTTTTTGAACTGACTTCAACAAAATAATACCTACTCTTGTAAGTCTGTAATGCATGTTTGGTTTCAGAAGTTTTCCTTTCAGAATATATTTTGGAAGCTTACAACATAGTCCATTTTATAGATAGGGATGGCACACATTCATCATAAACCTCCGCGGCAAAGCGGTGTCGGGCGTTACGTCACGTTTTTAGGGCCACTGAATACCAGGACATCAAACAGTCCTAGGACCTGTCGTTGTACAACACATCAACATAATTATTATTGTACTCATGCAAGTAGCGTTGACTTGGTATATTAACTTAAGTGGGTCTTAAACCCAGAACATGGTCCGTGCGATTTTTTAAATCTGGTTGGGAATGAAGACGTAAAATCAGTTTTCTTGTACCTCATATAACCAACGTGAATAAGTTCGATACCTACAAACTATACTGGCGCCCAACATGGGACAATTCAATCGATAGTACTTAGTCCTCTAAGTTGGCATTCGGTGTTCAATTCGAGTTGGCCATCGAACTTACCTTCGTGTCCTGGAGTTTTTCCCTCCGCATTAAAGTCAAGTAACCATGAACACTCTTTTGCTCACCTCTAATCTTTAGTTACATACCTATCAAATCCCTGAAGTAGACCTTATTCTTGATTTTACTAACGTATTGAAACTTTGGTATTAGTTCAAGTAAGACACGCCACGTAAAGTGGTCCCACCATGGGAGCCATTAATATTCTGAAAAAGTTGCGACTTTGTCCCCCAATTTTTCTCCGTAACTATAAGATTCCCAGGTATGGTCTAGACCAAAAAAAAAATATCGCAATGACGAGGAGAACTACTGGCTTCCGTCTTCGTTAAGTGTCTTTTTACACCCTTTATATCTTTCTCGAATGCTTTACAGATTTATGCACTTGAACTTTGAAATCTTGTGAACTTGATTAATAAATAATTAAAAATGTCAAATTAAAAATAATATTCCGTCATATTAAGTAACAGTTATAAGTCATACACGCTAAGTTCACAAAAGGCCACGCCTTAGTAACAACGACAACCTCGCAAAATCCTGCCCTGTTTGGCAGAGGCCACGTGTTTTTAAACATTGAGTACTAGGACATCAGGAATCAACTGGAGTCACGCTAACGTTAAAGCCAAAGGTGACCAAAATCGAAACTAACACCGCCATCTTGTTTTTTGGCGACACAACTTCTTTTCAGATAGAAAAAAGTTAATTCTGAAGTCTAGATAGACTGCACTGATGTAGGCAAGAGGTTAATAGTCTGTGACGTCACTTAGCTCTATACGACGTTAAACCGTACGTTCCTGAATGCCCCAGTATCGACAGCTCGGTTCATTTGGTACTAGGGCGCTAGAATTGGCGGATGGTTAAAACAGACGTTTCATTGTTTTCAGAAACTACCCACTGCCCTCCGGGTTCTCTTTAACAGATACTTATTTTGGTTTTACGTCAATTAGTAAAAAACTTAAATAACGGTATATGAACTACTCGTAAGTTCATTAAAAAGTATTTGATTTTACCGAGTTATTGAATTACTAAGCTGTTTCCCGCAACTTCGTTCGCGTTGAAATTTTGATGTGTAAGTGTAAGAAAAAAAAGTATTCTTGTGCTATTTATTCCAGACTAAAGTAACTAACTAGAATATTACACTAATCTATCTCTCTGTCAAAGAGATCCGATCCGATAAAGATCCGTTCAGTTATTCTGGCGTAATTGAGTAACAAACATCCATCCATTAATTCAAACTTTTTTGAAATGACCAATAATGAGGAAAATTGGAAGTGTATTCGATGTGAAGCTTTTAGTGACCGCTTTTCCCACATATCTACCAAAAATGCATTTTATGAGGAAACAACTAAGAGCTAAGAGTTTTTTCACTTTCACCGTAGCGCTGATAGTACCGTGGCAAATCGACGGATGCGTCACGTTTTCACGAAGCGTTGGGTACTGGGACATCAGAGAGCGTCAAGAGTAAACAAAACAAAGGGTGCACAAGGTATTACATTTTGCTTCGGTTCTGCTTCCTTCAAAATGATTAAGTGCCACTATTCAAAGCCATGAACCACGTAGGGAGGCAGCAGTGTTGTTGTGTAGGCGGCGTGAAATTATTATAAAATATTACGTCCCTATTTAAATCAGATTTTGTCAACAATTTCACGGGTTTTATTTTTTTTGCACTAAACCTAATTTTTTTTTCAAAAATAAAAATAAAATTTAAAAAATGTCTAAATTTCTCCTTGTAACATCACCTATCTGCCAGTAAAAAAAAAATATAAACAGACTCCTTAATATGTATTTGTTTGTGCGGCGAATTGCGATAGTGATCATTGTGTCAAGGTCGTCTGTTGCAGCCGGCAATAATAGACTCGCCCTTAAGGTTGGCCTTACTCCTGTTGACTCTTGGTGGGTATATTCTATGTTTAAAAACACGTGGTCCCAGTCCGTGCGATTTCAATTAGTGGAGATTTTTTTGTAACGAAACAACATGGTCGCGTTATGTCAGCGCCTTTAGGTTAGATATCGGTAATAGTATCCAGAACAAGATCAAAATCAAAACACTTATTTCAAGTAGGCCAGCTACAGGCACTTTTGAATTGTCCAAAGACAACAATGAAATGCAGCTACAGTCCCAGTCACAAGAAATAAAAACTGTGAAAGTACTGTAGTTGCCCATTCCCTAGCGTAGACCAATGGAGAAGAACGGGCAAGAAACTCCATGGACACTCATACTTTTACAAAACTCTTGGTTACATCATTCATGTTGAGATGGTACATTATGTGAGAACGATGTAGCAAGACGTGCACGTTAAAAGTGTCCCTAGTCAAAACAAGAAAAAATAAAATTCAAAAATAAGTACAGGGGTAGATCTTTCCTAATATTATTACTTAGACAGGAAACGGGATATTTACCATGTTTACTATTTTTGACGAGTTCCCGATATTTCGGCGCTGTTGCAAGCACCATGATCACGGATAAACTGAAGTTATTGCGGGTGGCCACTCGCAACTCGATTCTGTTCCCGACATACGAAACTCACTGTGTCCGCTCGCGAACTTTTTTCCGCACTTTTTCCCTTTTTACATAGCTGGACCACTGGATTCCAAGCTCTCGACAGTTGAAACCCATCTCAATGGCTTCTCTAACCAGTCTAGGAATATAGTGGCGTTCTGTCGAGATGACCTGAGGGTTATGTAACTCAATCCAGTGGTTCGATCCTGATTCCAGGAGATGTTGAGCAATGGCCGATTTTTGGGTGTCGTTGTTCTTCACCGCCCTGATATGTTCCGATATTCGACAAGCTACCGTACGTTTCGTCTGACCGATATAAGACTTGCCGCAACTGCAGTCTACTTTATAAACACCAAAAAAAAAAAAAAATTGAATAAAAAAAAAAAAAATCATCATCATTCATCATTCTCTTGCCCTTATCCCAATTCATTTGGGGTCGGCGCAGCATGTCTTCTTCTTCCAAAAAAAAAAAAAAATATAAATAATAATAAAAATAAGAAGAAGATAAATAAAGGAAATAAAAATAAATATAATTATATTATAATATTATATATATATATAATATTTTATTTAAATTAAATATTTAGTAATAATGTTAGTGACCATGATAGTTTAAAATCTTATATCTTTCCTAATAATAATAATCTCATAGGAAGGCAATCTCCTGGTAATCGAGTCTATTAGCCAGGTGCAACAGACGACCTTGACACAATTATAAACTGCACCCCTCATTTTATGCGAGAACACCACCAGCCGCCATGAGCTGCCTTGCCACGTGGTTCAAGCCATTGAATACTGGGACATCAGAAGTTACCAAAAGCTTTTTTACGTGAAATGTGAACTTTTTCGATTTTTCGCACTCGCTGTGTATGACTAAAATAAGTCTCTCAGTAAGATGAGGTTTGCAGCATTTAGCCTGTTAAGGGAACTCGCTCATTTCACGACCACAACCACGAGTTTTGACCTCAGAAACCAGGAAGAAAGTTAGGTCGCACGATCGCTTCAATTTTATATCAAAACGCATAAAATAAAACGTTGTTATTCTGTGCAGTAAATGCGAAAGAAAAAGGATCGCAGCAGATGTCATTTTTTTTTGTCATTTCTATGTCATTTTGTTTTTTTAAAAACTAGCTTACCTTATTATATTTTATGCTCTTCGTGTATCTACTTTTGTATATTTTTGCACCATTTTCCGTCGGAAATGTAATATTTTACCGTACTTATGTATCCACACAATTGCCATCGCATCTGCAATTTTTCCGTTCACTTCTTACAAATTTTAATTTATTATAAGTCCATCGCGCTCGGTTGCCTGCAGCGTATTGAGCGACGAAGTGCACGGATTCATGACATACGAGTATTATGCGTTTACAAAGTGGGAACGTGCGAAACAGGTTTATGTTTCTATGCGTCCGTTTAATTTATTTAGGTTTCTTGTTTTGTCTTGCACTCTTCTTGTTTATTTTTTGTTGTTGTTTTGCTTTTTTTTTTATATTGTATCTATTCATGCATACCTACACTTACCTAATTAGAAACAAAACTGTTTTATGTCCGTCACATCACCATCCCAGGTCCAGTTGAAAACCAGCGTCGGGCAATAGCTGCTCGGCAGTTTGCTGAACTGGGCCTATTTGGCGTAGCCGTGAGACGCACAATATTATCACTTTTTGTTTTTTTTTTTTTTATTTTTGTTTAGTTTTAACTTTTTTAAATTTAAATTATTTTTATTTGTTTGTTGTGTGTACTTGAGGCATGTGCCAAATAAATATGTTTTCTTTCTTTCTTTTCTTTCTTTCTTTCAGATGGCGCTCTGCTGTTTCTGCCAATCTCTATGGAAAAAAGATATGTATGTTTGTATTTTGTGTCGGTGGGGCTTTATTTTAAAGCAAGCAGAACCAACGCAAAATGTGATAGAATTTGTGCATCGCTTGTATAAACTGTTAGTATGCTCTTGGCGCCTTCTGATGTCCTAGTACCCATAGCTCTCTGAAAACGTGACGCAACCGACAATTTCTCTCAGTCGTTGTAGCATTAATATGGTGAAAATAAAAAAGTATTTTTTCTTATATGCATTTTTTTAAAGATAGGTGATATAGTTGATTGTTAAATCGGCTCAACGATCACGGTATTAACATTTTGTAAATTCAATACGAGTATTTCCCCTACACTCTGCAGTGTTTCCTGTGCATTAAAGCCTCTTTGCTTAAAACCTAGAAGCCTCATATTTTGTTTTTAATTGTCAAATTGAAAATTGGAAGGAGGATGAAAGATATTTAAACATTTGATTCGTGTACAAATTATTGATGAAAAATGTTTAAATCCGTTTAAGGCAAAATATACCCAAATTTTCCAATGAAGTATTTTACCTGTTACTCTGTGAATTCATATGTAAGTAAGTGCCTAATGGCCATTGGTTGTTAAAACAAGTGGCTGGATGAGCGTTTTCAAATTCAAATTCAATTCAGTTTTCTTGATTTAATCATTCTTTTTTCCTGGTACGTATTGATAACTTATGATTTTTATTGCTTCTATATTCCAATGTCCTTTTTATCGAATCTCTTCTCCTTCAGAAAAAAATCGGTTGTCCTTGAATTTTTTTTTTTGAGTTTTTTTTTAACCGATTTTTCATTTGTCTTAGGATTAGAACCAGTAGACAGGTCATATCTATCTAGGCCCTTTTCGTCCTCCCCATTTAAACTGACAACAACGACGATACTCAGATCAGAGAGTTTTTAACAACGTTATGTATGTACAAAGAAAACCAATCAAATTCGAAGTGGATGCTAATTTTACGAGCATGGGGAAAGCGACTCGCGATTCGCGTATGGAATGCCTAGACTTTGCGAATGTACCTCTTCGTGATTCCTGATATCCTAGTAACAGGCCCCTCTTCGAAACGTGACGGGTTCGTGCTAGCACTGTCGTTTTCAACCCCTTTCGAGTTTCAAATCTGTGTGCGGGGTCACAATAGGTGGCGCTGATTGATCGATACAAAACTATACTTTTACTTGTTAAATGCTATTTCAATGGTTTGAATTGAACTCCATTTTGCCAGCCTAGTATCTGAGAGTGATCACAGCTTTTCGGGGACTTTATTTGATTACTCATAAAATGAGATTTTTCTTATATTTGGAAAGTTTAATTAAAAATAAATAGTACACGTACACGCTTCAATTTTTTACGGTAGGTAGGTAGGGTAAAAAAAAAGGCCTCCCCCAATTCCTTCCTTGTACTCTTTTCCCGCGCCTGCTCGGGCCAGCCCTCGCGGTACGCGTCCAAATCGTCTCGCCACCTCTTTCTTGGCCGGGCTCGGCGGCGCGCGCCGTCCGTCTTCCGGCAACATCGTGTGGAGACTTTTGCCCAGCGGTCATCGTGCATACGGCAATCCCATTTTAGCCTAGCAGCCTTTTTGCCAACGTCCACTATGCCCGTTTTGGAACGCAGCGTGGTGTTTCGAACCCTGTCTTGTCTTTTGACACCCAAAATGCTGCGTTCCATTGACCTCTGGCAAATTACAAATTTTTGTTTAATCACAGATTTTTTTTTTCGTAATCTTTTGAGAAATTTTTGACAGTTATTCTGCTATTCGGTGCGGAGACGAATCCAAAAAATCAGAGATCATTAAAATTGGTCCATCCGTTCTTGATTTATAAATTGTGTAAAACTTTCAAAATTATCAGGCATGAATTCAAGATGGGTATTTAACAGTTCTGGATCTTTATCATAATTTTCCGTAATAAGTACCAGGCTGTCATGAATTCAATTTGGTATTTTAGCAGTTCTTGATCTTAACCTCAAGCGGCGTAAATATAGTAACCTTATTGGTAACTATATTTTCGAGCCGTTTGGGGTTGAAACTCTGGGTCCGTGGGGTCCGAGTGCTCACAGCCTTTTCAAGGACATTTCTAAACGTTTAGTTGACTCTTCCCGTGACCCAAGGGCTGGCTTTTACCTTGGCCAAAGGCTTAGCGTTGCCATACAGCGTGGCAACGCCGCCAGTCTTTTGGGTACATTACCAGTTGACTACGTTGAGGAGGAGTTTTTTGACGCCATTTTTTGAGTTTATTTTTAAGTTAGTTAGTTAATATAGGTTATTTTAATTTATGCAAATAAAGTTCTTGATCTTAAACATAATTTTCCGCTGAATTTTTCAGATATTTTAATAGTTACTCTGCTATTCGGGACGGAGGCAAATACAACAAATCAAAAACCATGAAAATCGATCCAGCTGTTCTCGAGTCGAACCCGACTTTTTTTAATATATATAGATAGATAGATTTCGACTATTTACCATTAAAGCATAGCATAACATTAATTATTATTATTCATTTTATTCTCTGGAGTTTGGTATTTAACTTGAAAAAGTGTCATCAAAAATTGAAACAGGAGATATCTAGTATGAAAATAATTGAAGCTCTGTCTGGCTCTGTGTGTCCTGTAACAGAGCCAGCTGTCTGAGGCCACGTGTTTTTCAACTCTGAATACTAGGATACAAAGAGTCAACTGGAGTATTCGTCTATCGATTCAATAAAATTAACCGGGCAAGTCCATTTTTCCAGGTGCAACACACGGCCTTGACCCAAGTACTACCGAGGGGTTTCACCCCTCGTTTTAACGCTGCATACCTGACTTACCACGTGGTTCAAAGCATTGAATACTGAGACATCAGAGATTACCAGAAGCTTTACATGAACAATATTGCAATTTACCACGCGATAAATAATGGCAGATGAGGTCATTACCCTGTTAGTTCATAAGGTCTTATGCCTTCTTTTCAGAACTTATCTTGTAAAAACAAATATTTATTTATTAATGAACTATCTTGTGCCCGCGGCTTCGCCCGCGTGGAGTTCGGTAATGGTCCCACAGGATCGCACTACCGGGATAAAAAGTATCCTATGTGTGCTAATCCAAGTTATGAACTATCTATGTGCCACAAATTTCCATCCATCCTCACAAACTTTCGCATTTATAATAGTAACTTTTTTCGTTTGTTTTTTTTTAACAAAAATAAAAAACCATAATAGGTGTCTAATAAAGAAAACCCGGAGAAAGGCACCCGCCAATTCTAGCGCCCTAAGTACGAAATAACATGGAAGTCGATACGAGGGCTTCAGCAACGCGCGGTGTGACGTCATTTGACGTCACAGACTATCGACCAGTGCAGTCTAGAGTTCTACACTACGGAATGACCACTTCAAATACGCAGTTCAAGGTGGCGCTGTTTTTCAAGAAAAAATGCATCGATACGGCAAATTTGGTAAATTTATTTTAGTTCTCTGTTTTCCCGCCTGCACAGATAAGTTGTCTGAACTCTGGCTGGTTATTTGAATGGGCTGGGGAAGTGTTGCAGCCTTACTTCTTATAACCTACTTTCACCAAATATAGATCCTTGTAACACTTAATCAGAATGTCTAATTTGCAATAAATGGCACATGGGTAGACCTTGAGCTAACCTAACTTAGGACATAGGAGGATAAAGAGGACCGTTCTCCATGTTGTATGAACCCATGGGATGATCTCCGACATCCATGCGGGCAAAGCCTAGCAAGAGCTAGTAGTATTATTACTTATAAGGCGCTTGGACTCTACGACATGCTACGAGCTACGACGTAGCTTAAGAGGCCGTATACGAAATTTTGTTAATGTTTCACTCTGAATGTTTCTATCAAAGTTATCTTCTTGTACTGTGACTTTTGTTTTAAAAGTAGTTCGTTTTTGTAATGCAATGGAATTCGCTTTCTCTTTGTCTCTTCTTCAACCTTTGGTCATCCTATATTGAGTGTAGGTCTCTTCCAAATCTCGGCACTTTTGGCCGTTGTGTGTCATGGCTATTCAGTTTCTCCCGGCCACTTTAATGAGATCGTCTGTCCACCTAGTCGGTTGTCTTCCCACATTCCTCCGTCCCGTCCGAATGGAAATCAATCTGTAGATATAAATATGGATTAATACGCAAGTTATTTCACTCCATATCAAAAAACAAAATTTTGCGTTAGTTCCTGTTTTGGCCACGTGCCGAAACGCCATGTACTGCCATTATTATCGTAGCGTAACTCTAGTTGACTCCCGATGTCCTAGTATTCAATGTATAAAAACATGTGGCCTCGGTGCGGCCCCTCCACAAACAGGGCAGAATTCTGTAAACTGCGACGTCTGTTATTACAGGAAAATCTTTTAGCTACGTGGTAGCACTCGTCGCTCGTAGCATCTCGTAGCGCATTATGTGTTATTGGGTAAATCAGAGCTGTGCAGGTGGCAATATACTAGTCGGATATTATTTGAGTCTATCGACACGCATAGAAGAAGAAGGGTAAATTAGAAAACAATAACTGGCTGGTTCGTCTGCGAGGTGGTCTGAAAACCAATCCGCTCCAAAGGCAAATTTTATATTGTAGTCATTTGAAACGTGCCGCGTATCCCGTCACGCGTTCGTGGTCTACTAAAATGCGATTATTTAATCTTGCTCATTCTTGGTGTATAACAAAGGACACAGCTACCAAACAACACGCATTCCCATTGGCAATGAGAATTTTATTGGAGGGTAGCTACCCAGAGTCCCGTTTTTAGTTATTAAAATCACAGAAAATTAGGAACGTTGCAAATTCTCTGTTTTATATTACGAGTTAAGTATAACAAAATTATGTATTTTTTACTACTCGCAAACATGCCACAGGGAAGAATTTGTGCAAAAATTGTCACTATTATTCAAAGGCTGATTTTTTGTGAGACTGGCGTTTATTATGTTATTTTATTTTACTTGTGTCGATACTCTTGCGCCATCCCATCTTCCTAGCTCATCGTGCTGTGCTGGGGCTGCGGCTGCGGCTGCAGAGAACCTCAAGCGGCGTAAATATAGTAACCTTATTGGTAACTATATTTTCGAGCCGTTTGGGGTTGAAACTCTAGGTCCGTGGGGTCCGAGTGCTCACAGCCTTTTCAAGGACATTTCTAAACGTTTAGTTGACTCTTCCCGTGACCCAAGGGCTGGCTTTTACCTTGGCCAAAGGCTTAGCGTTGCCATACAACGTGGCAACGCCGCCAGTCTTTTGGGTACATTACCAGTTGACTACGTTGAGGAGGAGTTTTTTGACGTCATATTTTAAGTTTATTTTTAAGTTAGTTAGTTAATATAGGTTATTTTAATTTATTAATGTATATAATATTTGGCATTTGAAACGTAAATAAAATTTCTTTTGATAAATCCAAAAATTTTACTTTATTGGGACATTTAACAGTTACACATGTTATGGCTTAGTTAAAATGTGAGGGTATTTCTTATTCATTTTATTTGATTTAATAATATCAATTGATAAAGTTTTACAATAGAGAAGGCTTCCAGGCGACTGCTGGAACTAACTTCCGGTCCGACGCCTCTACAAACATCCGGACAGATGCGCTAACCGCATCCACACCACTCTGCTCGCCGTGACGGCGCTGGAGCCACAGCGAGTGTGAGAAAACTTATCTACCCACCTGCTCTGCTCATCTAGACGAGTGCTGCGAGGTCAACTGCGCCGCACTAGACCCCAATCTGCAGCTCTGAGACACGTGGCCGCTACCGTTCACTGCCCCACCACTACCTTG
Organism: Noctua fimbriata; assembly: GCA_905163415.1. Classification (NCBI taxonomy): domain Eukaryota; kingdom Metazoa; phylum Arthropoda; class Insecta; order Lepidoptera; family Noctuidae; genus Noctua; species Noctua fimbriata. The sequence continues at coordinate 1,323,845 of LR990922.1, forward strand.
CGCCTGAAACAGCGTGCGCCACCTACGGTGTCCATTAAAGGACATACCCCAGAGCAGTCCCCTATTTACCTAAAATACCAGTGAACGACAACTAAGAACACTTTAAGAACCTACTAATCCCTAAAACTCTTTATAAATTAGATTAATAAATGTATTTTTAAGTGGGACCTGTTTCAATCACTTCCTCCTAAAGCACTACGCCACATCATGGTACGAAAATATTATAAGCTCTTGATTTATAATTAGTTAACTAACTTAACGTCATGGTGAGGCACCAGATAAATTCTGCATTACTTTAGTCTTTTAACTTACAAGAGTTCGACTATACTATTGCTTTGCCTAAGTAAGTTACAATGGAGGTATCCTCTAGAACGATGCCCATGCCACGTGTTCTTAGGCATTGAATACTAGGACATCAGAAGTTACCGGAGGTTTACCTCTACAGTATCAATATTAAGGCCACGTATGAAACACGTGTTTCACAACACCCATTACTAGGAGATCAAAGACCAACTGGAGTTATTTGAGCTTTGGGTACGTGCTTTTGCACTGGTATGACTGCGGTACCAAAGTTTTGCAAAGTCAACATTTTTACGTAAAGGTTTTTACAAAAACAATTTTCTCCCTTTTTTGCTAATGATGCGACGATGACTGTGTTCTCAAAGAAAATAATTTCATTATTTCATAATTTTTTTAAAAACAGAAACAGTCAATTGTATCCGCGCCGTATGGATTTTCATTTCTGATAATTCCAGTATAATCTGATTTTTAAAATATCTGCGTTTTGAAAATCTTGTATTCTTATTTATTTTTGACTAACTGTTGCCCGCGACCTTCGTCCGCGTGAAATTATTATAAAAATATTACTTATATTCAAAAATAAAAATAAAAACATTGGTTCTATCTTTTTCTTGCACGGAACCTTTATCCTTTTTAAAAATAAAATACCTTAAGTTACAATAGTATTACATCAGCTTTCTGCCGGTAAAGTTCCCGTCAAAATCGGTCCAGCAGTTTAAAAAAAAGGTTTTTTGTTTTAAGTAAGCTGTTATTTTGAAATTACACATAGACGCTCCAAATCCACGACAGCATCTCTCACGCGGTAGTGGCGGTGTCGAGACATACAGTCAGTTGCGTCTATTACACCGACGACGCCGATGACGCCACAGGCCGCTTTGCAAAGAGAGCGATGGATGCGCCTACTAAAACGGTCGTCGAATACAACCTGAAGACGGCCATGCAGCATCGAGACGCGATTGTCGTGGAGGATTTACTCAGGCTAGCGAAGTCCCTGGTCAGTCGACGCACGTAGTCCCCATCCAAACCCCAAAACCCAACCCCCAACCCAAACTACTCCATAAAATAAATAAAAAATATTGTGTAAAACTGCATGGCGGAGTGAGTCTGTCATACTTACGTAAAAGTTTTGCCGATGGTGGCACTCGCTTCGCCAGGCAGTTATCAGTGAAATGTCGCATATGTGTATCCCTAGTTATATATAAATTATTAATTAAGAATTAAGACTTAAGTAAATAAATACAAATTTCTTGTGTAAAACTGCACGGCAGAGTGAGTCTGTCAAAGTCACGTAAGGGCTTGCCGATGGTGGCGCTCACCTTGCCATGCAGTTATCAGTCAAATGTCTATTTTAATTTTGTGTACATAAACTTTAGTGAAATAAATAAAGTAAATAAATAAGCCTGAAAAAAAAAAAAAAAAAAAAAAAAAAAAAAAAAAAAAAAAAAAAAAAATTATAATAAGAGATGGTCTCACGTAGATTTTAAGTTACCTAGCACCTAGCATAATGTAACGTGTCCAATGTGAGAGCACGCATGCAATAAATTATACAAATCAATACCAAACAATGTAATTAAGTGAAAAAGAGCGCGGACCTCCACGTCTGCGGTAAAAAACTCGTTCAAAAAAAAAAAAAAAAAAAATTACACATAGACACTTCAATTTTATTTATTAGTATAGATTACATACAGACCCTTCAATTTGATGTATTTGTTTAGATGTAGGATAGATTATTTTCCAGATTAAACCCAAACTAAGGAATGCTTTACAAAAAAGCTGCACACACAACCAATTGCACGAATGAAAATAGGATACCAAGAGTCAACAGGAGTAGGCTACAAATTTAGGGGCGAGTCTATTAGCCAGGTGCAACAGCCGACCTTGACACAATTATAAACTGCACCCCTCATTTTATGCGAGAACTCCACCAGCCGCTATCAGCTGCCTTGCCACATGGTTCAAGCCATTGAATACTGGGACATCAGAAGTTACCAAAACCTTTTTTTACATGAAATGTGAACTTTTTCGGTTTTTCGCACTCGCTATGTATGATTAAATTAACTCCCAGTAAGATGACGTTTGCAGTACTTAGCCTGTTAAGGGACCTGGCGCAATTCACGGCTTCTACCACGACTTTTAGCCGCAGAAGCGGGAATAAAGTTTGGTCGCACGATCGCTGCAATTTAATAATGAAACGCATAAAATAAAACATTGTTATTCTGTGCAGTAAACTCGAAAGAAACAGGATCACAGCAGATGTCGCTCTGCTGTTTCTGCCTGTCCCCTTGTTAAAAAGGTATGTATGTTTGTATTTTGTGTCGGTGGGGCTTTATTTTAAAGCAAGCAGAACCGACGCAAAATGTGATAGAATTTTTGCATCGCTTCTATAAACTGTTAGTATGCTCTTGGCGCCTTCTGATGTCCTAGTGCCCATAGCTCTTTGAAAACGTGACGTAACCGACAATTTCTCTCAGTCGTAGCATTATTATGGTGAAAGTAAAAAGTATTTTTTTCTTAGATGCATTTTTTTAAAGATCGGCTCAACGATCACGGTATTGACATTTTGTAAATTCAATACGAGTATTTCCCCTACACTCTGCAGTGTTTCCTCTGCATTAAAGCCTCTTTGCTTAAAACCTTAAAACCATATATATATTTTGTTTTTAATTGTCAAATTGAAAATTGGAAGGAGGATGAAAAATATTTAAACATTTGAGACTTGCTATTGTCATTCGTGTACATTTTATTGATGAAAAATGTTTAAATAAAAAATAAACCCAAAAAAAAACCCAAAAAAAAATACCCAAATTTTCAAATGAAGTATTTTACCTGTTACTCTGCTTAACTCCCAGGCCACGTGTTTTAACACATCGAGTACTAGGATACCATAAGTCAACTGGAGTTCGTCGGTATTGAACAGACACAACTATGGGGGCGAGTCTGAATGGCACGGTGCAACAAATGACCTTGACACCAACTAAATAATTCTGCTAGCCCGACAGACAGAAACACAACATCAAAATGGTTCCTAGGTCAAAATTCTAGAATTTATTATGCTCTCGCTGTTGCCCGCGACTTCGTTCGCGTGGAAATTTTGGTGTGCATGTGTGAGACTGCCTCGTTGGTCTAGTGGTCGCAAGCACGACTACTAAGTGTGGGGATCGATTCCCGGGTCTGGTAAAGTGTTAAAAAAAATATGTTTATTTCAATTACATAAAGTTGTCACACACATGATTTGGAGATCACCTTTTAAGCAAGGAGATGCTTGTGTTAGGGGGCGTCCATTAATTACGTGAGGCGATTTTTCGACACCCTTCTACCCTTGGTGGGATGCCGCGAGATTTGGCGTGACGCCCTCATCTCCCTCCTAATCTCACGTGAGATTTATCAAAATGCGTAGTTTAGTATGAATACGGTAATTTGTGCTTGATTACGTTGAATTCACTAAAAAAAAATCATTTGTAGAGAAACATGTTTACTTGATTAAACCGATCTGACCGAACTGATACTTGCCGAGACCCCCCTCTCTCCCTCGTGAGATTGGGTGATATTTGGCGCGACCCCCGGCTCTTAAACGCCTGAAAAATGAACACAGAAGCCGGTACTAGGGTCTTCAGGAATGCGCGGTTTGTCGTCATGCACTTGTCGTCACCGACTAGAAAGTCTCCTCCCATCCTCTTGCGGTGTCAATTGCGGTACAAACAAGGTTCTTTTTCGTGAAACTATTTGTTTACTTTACAGCTTTAGTTGGAAATATTGTGCTAAAGCCAATCATCGCACAGTAATTAATCCGAGTCAGTATCGACTAAGAACTGTATTGAACCCCTTGGTTAATCTAGGATTCTAGGTTATTTCGTTTTATTCGTGTATTCTACACTCTTTTTTACATTTTTAACTATTTCTTAAAACTAAACTAGGTTATTATTTCCTTTATTTATTTCTATACAAATCTAATACATTTTTAAACATTCCTTAAAATTAAAACAAAAAAAACATTTATAAATCTAAAAAAAATTAACCTACCGGTATCGGGAACACGGTTCAAGCTCGGCGGTTAGGGCTCCAGAAAGAGGAACAGCTTAATAATACGAGCCGTGTTCAGAAGTACCGCTTTCGTAATCAAGCCCTTGATCCAGCTGCCTAACGAGAGCCTCCTCAGGTATTGGTCGAGGCTCTTGGCAATTAAGCCATGGGCTGATACGACTAGGTGAAAAACTAAACTAGGTTTATTATAAGTTTAAAATAGTTCAAATCTTTGGTAATATTACAAAAAAAAACCGGGCAAGAGCGAGTGGTACTCACACGCACACAGGGTTCCGTAGCACCAAACAATATAATAAAATATTTTGAAGGCTCATTCAAAAACAAAGTTATTGCTGCAGTTTTGATGAAAAAGTCCCATATCTCAAAAACTAAACATCAAATCTTATTCAAACCATTTTTCGTTGAATGTTTTTTTTACGTACTACAATCCTACATTTATCAGTATCAGTTTTGCGATTTCTGGTTATTTTTTTCAAAAAGACTGTTGTTTCTGTGGAGTTTTTTGATCTTTTTATAAAACAGGATCAAATTGGCACCAAGAAAAGTTTTTGGTGTCGACAATTCTTTCTTGTTGAAAGCTTGTGCAATTAAGACTCTGCCTGACGACTTTTGAAACCCTGGTAGTCGGTACCGAATCAACACGTGACGTAACCGGTGACCGATATTCCCACGATCCTGAACCGCTTATAATCGAAATAATAAAAATTTCTATTAAGTCATCATCATTCTCTTGCCCTTATCCCAATTCATTTGGGGTCGGCGCAGCATGTCTTCTTCTTCCATACTTGTCTATTACTCGTCATCTCATCCGACACCTCCTTTCTTGCCATATCATTTAATAATTTATCAGTAATTTTAAAAATGTATTTTTCAATACATTTTCTCGAAAACTGGTTCTTTTCGCATTACGATTAGGTTCAACATGCAATGTATTTCGTACACGTGGATTTTTAATATTTTTCCGCACACGTGCGGAAATAAAGATTTCCACAGATAAATAAACTTATACTAAGTCCAAATGAGTTTAACGACTATAGTCGGCGGCGATTGTTTTTTAAATCTCGGCAAAGAGATAAATATTTTTTGAGTATTTAAATTGTGTTTATTAATAGAATATTATAGATATACATGATTATTTAAAACAAATATTTACTTTTATGAACAAATTAACATTTATTTGTGTTCTAAATTCAAAAATATTTGAATTTTCTATTTTTCATATTAGGCTGTTAAGCGGCTTCATACCTTTGCGTTTTCTTCAACCTGGCGAAAGCAAAGCGCGGAAAAAAACAAACTAAATCATAGTTTCATAATTATTCCTGTCAAAAATAGTTTCCGTTCTATTTTTTTTTTCTTCGAAAGTGTATTGAAAAACTTCGTTTGATACATGTGAGGATTTGTTACTGCAGTTCTCGGTTCCCTAACAACGTCGCCTGCAGATCGGGTGTTAATTTCGCCTCGAATGCAGTTACAGTTTTCCCACTTAAATATAAATGTACTATAATCACAAAAGACAAGCCAGTTCCTTTGATTTTACAGATAATAATCCTATATGCAGTATTTGATCGTAATCAGCAACACTCGGTTAATGCAATAAATAATACAGGACATATTTTTGCGAAAGCTTTTTCAAAAAACGAATACTGTTTTTTATTCACCTCCAAAATCATGACCATGGTTTCTTTGGTCATTGCATTGAATTTTGGTTGTATAGCTTTAATGGGATTACAAAAAGTTATCCCTTTTTCCCTCTTGGGGAAACAATTTCCAAAATTCTGGCCTGATATTAAGAGATCTTCTGCAAAAAAATAGTTCCAGAGATCTAGACCATTTGGTCTGCGCTGTCAGTTTATAAATTTAGTGAAACAATATTTTATTAAGTGGGTAGATGCTCCAAGAATTTCGAAACTTTCTGTCCGAGTTTCGGCATTCTAGGTGAACATCTCTATCCAAACGCTTGTCTTTAAATGCTTAAGGCTCAATTGAAAAACTAACATCCTTTTTCTTCCCGGTGCCGCGGTGGTGTCTTATTCTTTCTGTAATACAATCCCGTGTGTGCTGTGTAGACCCCTCGGTCAGCCCTGCAGCCGTGCATACGACGGTGTGTATGTTCTGTAGGTACAGTGGTATGACCTTGCAAACTCTTTGTATTCTAGTCTTGCTCACTCTTGGTACCCTGGTATCCAATATTACGAAACACGTGCCCGCGTGGCGAGGTGATCTACACGAAATGAGAAAATTTATATTCAACAAAAACTGTGATTTTTATGATTATAAGTTGATCACGCTATGTTTTTAACGCATCTCTTTCATGTTTTTATTTTTCTTCTTAAATCTTTCTGCATTTAAATCGTTGGATTCTGTTGTTTAGAAAGTTGGTCCAAAAATTCAAATTCACCGTAAATAAACAACGATCGAACGAGTCGATCACATAACCGACCTTAAATTACACAAATAAATAAATAATAATGAATAACAATAAGGCCTATAATACCAATAATTCCATATCAAGAAATCAAGAGGTCTTTGATACACAAACACACGATGTTTAACAAAGCAGGGGTTTTTTGTTAAACATAATTCTTCACTATACAAACCTGCTTCACCATACAAACCTGCTTGTAACAAAATAATAACACGGGGTGTTTTACACCCCCTATAACATGTGCAACATGAATGGGCTGTGAGAACTCCTGTTGTTTTCTGAGGTCTCGGTATTGTATTCCCCTTACACGTGACGTATGCAACGCTGCATTTATATATCTATGTGTGTGTCAAAACATGACCCATTTTTATCATGTTTCAGACCTTTCTTTCTTTTTTAATCTGATAATGTTTAAAAATGAACGTAGACTGGGTTTTGATAAAGTTCTAAGAAGTACAACAAATAAAAAAAAAATAGTTTAATAAGACAAAAAAAAACATCTCTATTTGCTTTAGCATATTTATGTACAGCGGGCATGAGAAGGCACAGTGACCTTACATTGAGTACTAGTACAACAAAAAGCAGCAGGAACTACCAGTCGATATCAAAATAGGGATGCATTGCACAAACACACAGACATGTTACACACTGCGTACAAAGTTAGGAACTTTGGTGTAATAAAGTGCCCGCCCTCTTTCTTGCATATGAAGTAAACACTGATCTGGGACCACGTGTTTCATTACATTGGATACTAGGTAACCAGGAATAAACGGGAGCTTTTTTTATAATACGTGAAAAAATATTCGGTCAGCGCAGTGCCTCTATACTCACAGTAGGTAAAACAATACAGCCCCGTATTACAGAACGTCACTTCACACAAATTTCAAGCCATTTGATTCGTTGAAAACTAAACTAACTAAACTAATTTTAAGTGACGTTTGAGTGACTGTCTGTAATACGGACTTTAGTACAGTTTTTAATACTTTTGGCTGTTCCGGCCTATCCTGCAGTTCTCAGAAAATGTAAATATTGTAAACACCGAGACGTTTAACTTTCACTTAAAGAAAGATTTTAAAACTCATCGTTGAACCCTTGACTTCAAAATAATACTTATTCTTGTATGTCTGTAATGCATGTTTAGTTTCAGAAGTTTTCCTTTCAGAATATATTTTGGAAGCTTACAACATAGTCCATTGTAGATAGGGATGGCACACATTCATCATAAACCTCCGCGGCAAAGCGGCGTCGGGCGTTACGTCATGTTTTTAGGGCCACTGAAAACCAGGAGATCAAATAGTCCTAGAACTTGTCGTTGCACAACACATCAACATAATTATTATTGTACTTATGCAAGTAGCGTTGACTTGGTATATTAACTTTAGTGGGTCTTAAACCCAGAACATGGTCTGTGCGATTTTTTTAATCTGGTTGGGAATGAAGACGTAAAATCAGTTTTCCTGTACCTCATATAACCAATGTGAATAAGTTCGATACCTACTTATACTATACTGGCGCCCAACATGGGATAATTCAATCGATAGTACTTAGTCCTATAATTTGGCATTCGGTGTTCAATTCGAGTTGGCCATCGAACTTACCTTCGTGTCCTGGAGTATTTCCCTCTACATTAAAGTCAATTAACCATGAACACTCTTTTGCTCACCTCTAATCTTTAGTTACATATCTATCAAATCCCCGAAGTAGAGCTTATTCGTTATTTTACTAACGTATTGAAACTTTGGAATTAGTTCAAGCAAGTCACGCCACGTAAAGTGGTCCCACCATGGGTGCCATTAAAATATTCTGAATAAGTTGCAACTTTGACCCCCAATATCTCCGTTACTAGAAGATTCCCAGATAGTCTAGAACAAAAAAAATATCGCAATGACGAGGAGAACAAGTGCCTTTCGGCTTCGTTAAGGGTCTTTTTACACCCTTTATATCTTTCTCAAATGCTTTACAGATAGATAGATTTTTTTTTTTTTTTTGGTTGGTTGGCTTTTTTTTTTTTTATTCACTTGAACTTTGAAATCTTGTGAACATGATTAATAAATAATTTATAAAGTCAAATTAAAAATAATATTCCGTCATATTAAGTAACAGTTATAAGTCATACACGCTAAGTTCACAAAAGGCCACCCCTTAGTAACAACGACAACCTCGCAAAATCCTGCCCTGTTTGGCTGTTGCTGGCGACGCCGCACAGAGGCCACGTGTTTTTAAACATTGGGTACTAGGACATCAGGAATCAACTGGAGTTACGCTAACGATAAAGGTTACCAAAATCGGAACTAACACCGCCATCGTATTTTTTGCGACACAACTTCTTTTCAGATAAAAAAAAGATCATTCTGAAGTCTAGACTGCACTGATGTAGGTTAATAGTCTGTGACGTCACTGAGCTGCATATGACGTCAAACCGTACGTTCCTGAATGCCCCAGTATCGACAGCTCGTTTCATTTGGTACTAGGGCGCTAGAATTGGCGGATGGTTAAAACAGATGTTACCAACGTCATTGTTTTCGGGTTCTCTTTAACAGATACTTATTTTGGTTTTACGTCAATTAGTAAAAAACTTAAATAACGGTATATGAATTACGAGTAGTTCGTTAAAAAGTATTTGATTTTACCGAGTTATTGAATTACTAGGCTGTTTCCCGCAACTTCGTTCGCGTTGAAATTTTGATGTGTAAGTGTAAGAAAAAAAAGTATTCTTGTGCTATTTATTCCAGACTAGAATAATACACTAATCTATCTCTCTGTCAAAGAGATCCGATCCGATAAAGATCCGTTCAGTTATTCTGGCGTAATTGAGTAACACACATCCATCCATTAATTCAAACTTTCGAATTTATAATATTAGTTTAGATTATTTTTTGAAATGGCCACTAATGAAAATTGGAAGTGTATTCGATGTGAAACTTTTGGTGACCGCTTTTCCCACATATCTACCAAAAATGCATTTTATGAGGAAACAACTAAGAGCTAAGAGTTTTTTCACTTTCACCGTAGCGCTGATAGTACGTACCGTGGCAAATCGACGGATGGGTCACGTTTTCACGAAGCGTTGGGTACTGGGACATCAGAGAGCGTCAAGAGTAAACAAAACAAAGGGTGCACAAGGTATTACATTTTGTTTCGGTTCTGCTTCCTTCAAAATGATTAAGTGCCACTATTCAAAGCCTTGAAACACGTAGCGAGGCAGCAGTGTTGTGGCGTAGGCGGCGTGAAATTATTATAAAATATTACGTCCCTATTATCAGATTTTGTCAACAATTTCACGGGTTTTATTTTTTTTGCACTAAACCCTATTTTTTTTCTAAAATAATAATAAAATTAAAAATGCCTAAATTTCTCCTTATAACATCAGCTATCTGCCAGTAAAAGAAAATTATAAACAGACTCTTTAATATGTATTTGTTAGTGCGGCGAATTGCGATAGTGATCATTGTGTCAATGTCGTCTGTTGCAGCCGGCAATAATAGACTCGCCCTTAAGGTTGGCTTTACTCCTGTTGACTCTTGGTGGTTCTGATGTTTAAAAACACGTGGTCCCAGTCCGTGCGATTTCAATTAGTGGAGATTTTTTTGTAACGAAACAACATGGTCGCGTTATGTCAGCGCCTTTAGGTTAGATATCGGTAATAGTATCCAGAACAAGATCAAAATCAAAACACTTATTTCAAGTAGGCCAGCTACAGGCACTTGCGTAGACCGTCTACGCTAGGGAATGGGCAACTACAGTAGGTACTTTCACAGTTTTTATTTCTTGTGACTGGGACTGTAGCTGCATTTCATTGTTGTCTTTGGACAATTCAAAAGTGCCTGTAGCTGGCCTACTTGAAATAAGTGTTTTGATTTTGATCTTGTTCTGGATACTATTACCGATATCTAACCTAAAGGCGCTGACATAACGCGACCATGTTGTTTCGTTACAAAAAAATCTCCACTAATTGAAATCGCACGGACTGGGACCACGTGTTTTTAAACATCAGAACCACCAAGAGTCAACAGGAGTAAAGCCAACCTTAAGGGCGAGTCTATTATTGCCGGCTGCAACAGACGACATTGACACAATGATCACTATCGCAATTCGCCTCACTAACAAATACATATTAAAGAGTCTGTATATAATTTTCTTTTACTGGCAGATAGCTGATGTTACGTTCTTTTCCATAGGTCTACGGTAGACCTATGGAAAAGAACGGGCAAGAAACTCCATGGACACTCATACTTTTACAAAACTCTTGGTTACATCATTCATGTTGAGATGGTACATTATGTGAGAACGATGTAGCAAGACGTGCACGTTAAAAGTGTCCCTAGTAAAAACAAGAAAAAATAAAATTCAAAAATAAGCACAGGGGCACTATCTTTCCTAATAATAATAATCTCATAGGAAGGCAATCTCCTGGTAATCGAGTTTATTAGCCAGGTGCAACAGACGACCTTGACACAATTATAAACTGCACTGTGACGTAGTAGTTAAGCAGTATCTTATAAGAATATATAATGTATCTTTTAGCAGACCTTTGGCATTAATAAACGGAACGTATTACGATCCACAACTCTTTCATTTAGCTAAGTCCCGTCCTTACATGGCGACCCTGCCATTTAAGGTTCGGTGTCAAATCCCGGGCACGGTAGATCGCGTAGTGAAATAATGGGATTAGAAATTCGATTGCGTTACTGTTCGAACAGAGTGATAAGTTTAGTGCAAAATTTTAAGAATGGGAAAAACACAAAGTAAAGAAGAAATTGTGATCGCGCAAAACGCCGCAGGTGGCACAAATACGGCTGATGTTGCGCAGCTATATCAAAACCAATCAGTAACTAATATAATACTGGGGGTGATGTTAATCATCCTAATTTTTGGAGTCTACAAACTGTACAAACGCTGCCACGTAGACTGGATGCGAGCGGAAATTGCCAGGAATGCTTTTAGGCGTTCTGGCCCAAGGCGTGAGTCAAGGAGCAAAGCGACCGGTGTCGAAAACGTCTAGCCTTAAGTAAAAACTCGGCTCGACAAAAGCAAACAACGAGTAAAGAGTCTTCATGTGTTACGAGAAAAAAAAGTGAAAATGTGAGTGAAGTGTTACAGAGGTACGGTATGGACAGAGGTATTACAGTTAAGATTTAGAATAGTTTTATTTCTTCTCGCTTAATTATGATTATTTTATGTAATTAAAGGGTTAAATGTCTGATTTAATAGAAATTCATAAAACACTAAATAATATTAAAATAAATTTATTAAAATTAAGTAAGGTAAAGAGAACAAAGAAGTTGTTAGAACAAAAATATTTAGAGGCAAATGATTTATATGAAAAATATATTACATGTCGTAGAGATTTAGATAAAAATGTGTGTAAAGGTTATGTGAAGCAGGAGGAATCAAAGTATATTTTGGTTATCTGTGAGGAAATAGAGTCATATTATCAAAGAATTCAGAATTTTTGTTTAGAAAACGAAGAAAGTACAAGTACCATAAACATCATGACTGAGTTTGACATGAGAACTGCAACTTCTCTTCTACCTGTGATGACAGGAGAGGAAGAATGTACAAAAAAATTAATAGATGCTATTGAATTTTATAGCCAAAACATTAAAAAAGAACATGAACCGTTATTAATATCTTTCGTTCTTAAAACTCGCATATCCCAACATGCCAAATTACGTTTGGCATCAAATTATAATACTTCCACAGATCTTATAAAGGACATGAAAAATAATTTACTGACTAAGCAGTCTGCCACGGCGCTTCAGTTAGAGCTATTGCAGTCCAGACAAGGGACCCAAAGCATTGAGGAATTTGGTAAGAAACTTGAGAACTTATTCGTTGAATTGACTATATCTCAAGCTGATGGAAAGGAAGAAGCATATAAAATGTTTAGACCTGTAAATGAAAAACTAGCTATTCAGCGGTTTACAGAAGGCTTGAGAAATGGTCGATTGAGTACCATTTTAGCTGCTAGAGATTATTCAGAACTGAAGGATGTTATTCGCGCGGCTAAAGATGAAGAACGGTCACATCAAGGTCACAACACATCACCGGAGACAATGTTTACTACTCAACATCGAGGTAAGCATAACCAATTTTATAGAGGGCACAGCCGAGGTCGTGGTTATATATCAAATCGTAATTTTAGGCCAACCCAACCACAACCTCCGAGGAATCAGGTACCTTCAAGGACCTCTTATCGAGGCCGCGGAAGAGGTTTTGTTAACAATTCGCGAGGACGTGGACGTAGTTATGGCCAAACATCGAATCCGGGAAATCATAATCGTAATAACAGGCATAATACTTATTTACTGGATCAATCTAGAAATGATGCTCAAGCCGCATCCAATAATAGTCAACCAAACAATCAAAATTTGGATTTAGCGTTTTTTCGATCCTAACTTTATTTTAACAGGCAACTATAATAATTTCGTAGAATTGATTATATTCGATATCAAATACAGAATGCTAATTGACACGGGAGCCTCTTTGTCAGTAGTGAAATATGAAGCAATAAGAGACTGGCAGATTCCAATATATCCAGAATGCATAACCATTAATGGTATTGGTGGTAAATCGACCACTGACGGTTATGTTTACATACCATTTTCCATAAGCGGAAAAGAATTCAAACATAAGTTTTATGTTCTAAAGAATCTGCCTTGTCTACAGGACGGTATAATTGGCCAAGAATTTTTAAAGAAATATAATTGTATATATACTACGTTTGAGTAAATTAGTCAATATAGACAGATGAAAAAATTTTTCTATCATCCACAATACAAAAATTTTATTTTGTGTTGGAAATTCGTTGTTTGGTGTATCTACTTGCAATTTTAATAAATAGAGAGAGCATTGCAACTGTTTTACTACATTGGCGACGGAGGTGATCATTTATTATCAGGCATCTTTCACACACAAAGTTTCGGTCAAATTGTGGGCCAGTTGAGTATACTGACAGGACAGTATAATATCTGAAGTGAAATAAATTGTCGGGAAGAAACAATCACCGTTAGGTCAAGAAAAAAAACAAAGAAAGGAAGCAGGGTTACTGCCATCGCGCGCCGCACAAAAGCATACAGCTGCAAGGAGCACCCGAGGGACTATCGAAGTATCCACACCCAAGAGACACTGTGAAGGAAAAAAAAAAGAAATTTCAGCGTGAACCGCCAGAAATGTCAGCGTGAACGGCGCGGCGGCAGCGGCGCCCCAGGCCGCCTGCGCGAAGTTGCTGACAGCTGTCTTGCTTGACGTATTTTTTACTTGTGTTGTTTGTTTGGTTTTATTTTAATTTTTTACATTATATTTAAGTTATCACGTAAGTTTCATTTTAAAACTTATTTTAATGTTTAATAATGACTGTAGTGACGCCGAACGTAGTGCCAGTCAACCTACCACATCGCTGGATGTCCTAGTAAGATGCCCACACTGTTCCCAAGCACGTTTTTTTAAGGGTGAAAGAGGCTTGAAGATACATTTGGGGAAAAAACATAAGCCCCAAAATGTACCTTCTTCATGCCCTATATTACCCACTTCCCTTACACCTGATCCACCCACTCAACCCTTTTGGAAATATCTTTCAAAATTAAAAACTACAACACCTGTTTTAAAGAGAGTTCCTCGTGGCGCGCGACCTTTAGTAGCATCAAGTTTGGCGCGTTGTGTCCGCCTCGCCGCCCGAGAGAACTCTCAAAGTGCTTGGGAGCAATTACTCACCTTCCCATTTAGAATTCTGCATGTGCAAAAAAATTTGGCAAACAAAAAATCTTTAACAACTCAAATTAAAGACAACTGTAACGTTTCGGCCCAAAGTTTTGACCCTGTGGCGGAACATATCTAGACCACCACTAAACGATATCAAGAAAACCGCTACCGCTTATGATTCTGTACCACGCATACATATCAGGTGATGTCTTGCTTGTGTGAGTGCGAACGCCGCTGATACGTGGAGCAAGCAAGCACACAACGGGCGCGTGATTATTGTACTACGGCGGCCGGCAATGACCTCGAGGGCGACGGCGTGAGGAGCCACGGACACCAGTGGTCTTCCAACTAGCTAGCTTACCGGTCGCGCCGCGCTTATAATATTGTCTTGCTCAAAATAATTTATTCTTCTTTCTTTCTAAGTGTTTGTACTGTCTTAACGAATAATATAATCATTTCGTCTAACTGTAAATAATATCGTTCATTTCTACGCGTTTCACCTTCATTCTTCCCGCTTCGCTTTGCACGCTCAATAGCGCTTAACTGCCTTACTATACGGGTTAAATTCCCGTGTAGTGTTAGTATAGACCTCGTCAAGAACTATACTACAACCCAAAATTTACAGTACATCCCCCCCAAAGAGGTTTATTGCATCATGTAGAATCTAAATTAGGCGAGGGTGATATCAGTGGTGCAGCTAGGATCATCTTTAGCAGCGATGTGGTCGCGCCGTACTCTCCAGAGACCCTTACAGCTCTGGAGAGTAAACACCCAGCCCCGGCAGATGACCTCACCTTCCCTGACCCCCCCGTTCCAGAAACTAACACTCTTCAAATTACAGCTCAGCAAGTTTGTGCGGCCGTCTGCTCCTTTCGAAGTGGCTCCGCCGGCGGCCTCGACGGCCTGACTCCGCAACACCTTAAGGATCTAATATGTTCAGGCGCCGGGGTAGCTGGTGAGTCCCTTTTGAAGGAGCTGACGGCCCTCATCAATCTCATGCTCTCCGGCAGTGTGAACGATGCCGTCATCGATATTTTGTACGGGGCTAATCTTTGTGCCCTGCGCAAGAAGGATGGCGGTATTCGTCCCATTGCCGTAGGGTCAACTTACCGTCGTATCGCAGCCAAAATTTGCTGCGCCTTTTATAGTGAAACACTGGCCAGCAAATTCCAGCCCCTTCAGCTTGGTTTCGGGTCCAAAGGGGGCTGTGAGGCTGCGGTACACGCACTGTCCACTTACCTTGATAGTGATAAGGGCGAGGTCATCCTTAAGGTTGACATTAAAAATGCTTTCAACTCCGTAAACAGGGACACCTTGTTGACAGAGGTTCAAAAAGAAATACCCCAAATTTACAGTTTTCTTTACCAATGCTACAGGAACCCATCAAAATTACTCTATAAAGACAACCTTTTGGAATCAGCCGTTGGATGCCAACAGGGTGACCCTCTTGGGCCAGTCATTTTTAGTTTAGCAATTAATCCAATTATTCGACAGCTAAATTCTAAATTCAATGTATGGTATTTGGATGATGGAACCCTGGGAGGTGATGTGGATACAGTCCTAAAAGATTTAACTTTTTTAAAAGAAAAATTCAGTTCCATTGGCTTAGACCTTAATCTTTCGAAGTGCGAAATTTACCTTCCTGAAACCACTGACAGACAGACTACCATTTCTAAATTTAATTCTTTGGCACCAAATATCAAAATTACCGGCAAACATTCTCTTCACCTCTTGGGTTCACCAATATTTGACGAATCTTTTCCGTCGTTCATTGAAGACAAAATTCAAAATTTTAATGATGTTTCGGAGAGACTTTTTAAAATTAACATTCATTCGGCCTTCACACTTATTCGATACTGTTGTTTTGGACCAAAATTCACGTATAGCCTTCGCTCCACTCATCTTTGGAAGCATCCGCAGCTTTTAGAAAAAGTAGACCAAATTATTAGGAACACTCTAACTTCAATACTTAATGTGGCCCTGGACGACCGAGCTTGGCAGCAAGCCACACTTCCCATTCGCTTGGGTGGTCTCGGCGTCCGCAAAATTTCAAGTATAAGTTTACCAGCCTTCCTCTCCTCGGTCTACGGTACTGAAAAATTAACCAGGGATATTCTGTCTTCCTCACTGGTTGATTTTGAGGTGCCGTATTTGACCGATGCGTTGAACGCTTGGAAAATGGCTTGTCCCAATACGGATTTGCCCGACAACCTGTCCTCCCAGAGACAGTGGGACGTGCCGCTCTGCAGTATTGTACGGAATACCCTTTTAAACACGTCATTCAATACTGTGGAGCGTGCCCGTCTACTGGCCGTGGGGGAATGGGAGTCGGGGTTGTGGCTTCAGGCACTACCGTCATCCACCATTGGCACTATGATGGATGACGCATCGTTCCGGGTCGCTACGAGTCTACGCTTAGGCGCACCTTGTGTTGCCCCGCATCGATGTCACTGCGGTGAAGCTGTCGACAGCCTCGGACACCATGGCCTGTCCTGCTACAGGAGCGCAGGTCGCATTGCACGGCACGCCAGCATTAACGACATTATTCGTCGAGCCCTTGCCAGCGCCGGCGTACCAGCGGTTTTAGAACCAAACGGCTTGGTACGTGACGATGGCAAGAGACCAGACGGCATGACGTTGGTGCCTTGGAAGGTGGGTAGGCCTTTGGTGTGGGACGCAACCTGTGTCGACACCCTTGCGCCATCTCACCTTGCAAGCACGGCGGGCTGTGCAGGCGCTGCTGCTGCGGCTGCTGAGATCCTCAAGCGGCGCAAATACTGTAACCTTATTGGTAACTACAGTTTTGAGCCGTTTGGGGTCGAAACGCTCGGGTCATGGGGACCGAGTGCGCGTCTCCTTTTTAAGGAAATCTCTCGCCGACTGGTCGACACTTCGCGTGACCAGAGGGCTGGCTCTTTCTTTGGCCAAAGAATTAGCATTGCTATTCAGCGTGGCAATGCTGCCAGTCTTCTGGGCACGTTTCCAGATGACAGCGATGCGGAGGAATACTTTGACGCCTAAGTGTCCTATTGTCGTCGTTGTTTAGATGTTTATTTTTTCTTACTTTTAGTCTTATTTTTATCATTACTTTAGTTCTTTTTAGTCTGTATATAATGTACATAATAAATGTATCTTATAAAATAAAGAATAATTAATAGATATTTCGTAAACATTGTGTTCTAAATTATGAACATAACACGTTGACGATAAATAATTCGATAACAATTGGTTTAGAATCAGGCAAGTTACATAGAAACTTATATATTACGATACCTCCAAGGTGTGAGAAACTTTTTCAGATACAGTGTTTTAAGAGCGAGCCTTGCGTTGTATTTCCGAGAGAATTATGCGAGGGCGTATTTATTGCTGGAAGTATCTGTCAACCCAAAGAGGGAAAGATCATAATACAAATTTTAAATACACGTGAAACAGAGGTTCAACTGAATTATTTTAAACCTGACATTGATAATTTAAATAATTATAATATTTGCACATTCGAAAAGCAAAATATAAGCGGAGAAAGAGTTAAAAAACTATTATTATTGATAAAATTACAGCACTTAAACAAAGAAGAATCTATAAGTATACAAAACATTTGTGCAAAGTATGCAGATGTATTCTACTTACCGGGAGATAAATTAGGCACTTGTAACCTTTACGAACAAAAAATTCAGTTAAAACCAAATTCGGAGCCAGTTTATATTAAACAATATCGATTACCATTTTCGCAGCGTAATGAAATTGAAAATCAGATAAAAAGAATGCTTTCCAATGATATTATAGAGCCCGCGAGTAGTGAGTGGTCTAGTCCAGTACTACTTGTACCTAAGAAACTGGAGAATAATAATAAAAGTTGGCGTTTAGTTGTTGATTTCCGGAAATTAAATAACCGCATAATGGATGACAAATTTCCTCTCCCTAACATAACGGATATACTAGATTCACTTTCTGGTGCAATATATTTTTCACAGTTAGACTTAACACTTGACAAGCATATTATCAGGCAAAATTAGATTCGGACAGCAGAAAGTATACTGCATTTACAACACCCTCAGGACAGTATCAGATGACCCGCATGCCGATGGGGTTAAAGAAAAGTCCCAGTTCTTTCTCACGTTTAATGACGGTAGCAATGTCAGGACTGAATTATGACAAGTGTTTTATTTATTTAGATAATTTAATTTGTTTTGGAAGAAATTTAGACATGCATAACAAAAATTTGTTAGATATATTAACTAGACTACGAAAAGTAAATTTAAAATTAAATCCAGACAAGTGCGATTTTCTTAGAAAAGAAATATTATATTTAGGACACGTGGTATCCGCAGAAGGAATTAGACCAGATCCAGAAAAGATTAAAGTTTTAAACACCTATCCAGTTCCGAAAAACGCTGATGAACTGAAACGTTTCATAGCATTTTCTAACTATTATAGGAAATTTATCCCAAATTTTGCCGAGATTAGCATACCACTAAACAACTTATGTCGTAAAAACGTAATTTATAATTGGGATGAAAACTGCCAAAAATCATTTAATATGTTGAAAAACAGTTTAGTAAAGCCTCCGGTATTGCAATATCCTTTGTTTGATGACAATAACACTTTTACCGCCTTTAATCGCTTTACACCTTTGCCTTTGCCTTTTGCGTATTTTTTTCTTTTTTTGTTTCGCTTTTATCGCTTTTATCGCTCAGCTGCCTTGCCTTGGTTCAAGCCATTGAATACTGGGACATCAGAAGTTACCAAAAGCTTTTATTACATAAAATGTGAACTTTTCTGGTTTTTCGCACTCGCTGTGTATGTATGAAAGTAAAAAGTGACTAAAATAAGTGTCAGTAAGATGAGGTTTGCAGGATTTAGCCTGTTAAGGGACCTCGCGTATTTGACGGCCACAACCACGAGTTTTGACCTCAGAAGCCAGGAAGAAAGTTTGGTCGCACGATCGCTTCAATTTTATATCAAAACGCATAAAATAAAACGTTGTTATGTTATGTGTTAAAGAAAAAGGATCACAGCAGATGGCGCTCTGCTGTTTCTACCAATCCCTTGGAAAAAAGATATGTATGTTTGTATTTTGTGTCGGTGGGGCTTTATTTTATGGCGGCTCCACATTAGTGCCGTGAAGCCCCGTAAACAGGCGTGAACGTGAATGTGGACGGTTTTCGCGGGGTTCACGCGCATTCACGTCTGTTCCCCGACCAGTGTCGGTATTTTGTCCCGCGACAAAGGGTTCGCGCCCCCTTCGCGCGGCGTTCACGCGTACTCATCCAAATTCACGGCCCCGTGCCAGTTTACTCCGGACTACAAAGGCAAACGGACGTATGCAGTCTGGAAGCGGATTAGTAGTCAAATGGATAATATTGATATCAAAGAATTAAAAAAGAAACTTGGACCTCTTAATAGTTATATATTGCCACAGCAAACAAAGTTATTGCAGCAGCAGCTTCTACGTCCATTTCACGGCAGGTTTCACGAACGATTGAGAGCATCCCGTGAATGTGGAGGGCACGACTTGTGCCGTGAATTCACGGCGAGAATTCGCGCGTGAATTCACGGCACTAATGTGGAGCCGCCATTAAAGCAAGCAGAACCAACGCAAAATGTGATAGAATTTGTGCGATGTTTCTGTTAACTGTTAGTATGCTCTTGGCGCCTTCTGATGTCCTAGTACCCATAGCTCTCTGAAAACGTGACGCAACCGACAATTTCTCTCAGTCGTTGTAGCATTATTATAGTGAAAATAAAAAAGTATTTTTTTTTCTTAAATGCATTTTTTTAAAGATAGGGGATTTAGCTGATTGATTATCGGCTCAACGATCACGGTATTGACATTTTGTAAATTCAATACGAGTATTTCCCCTACACTCTGCAGTGCTTCCTCTGCATTAAAGCCTCTTTGCTTAAAACCTTAAAGTCATATTTTGTTTTTAATTGTCAAATTGAAAATTGGAAGGAGGATGAAAAATATTTAAACATTTGAAACTTGCTATTGTCATTCGTGTACAAATTATTGATCCGTTTAAGGCAAAATATACCCAAATTTTCCAATGAAGTATTTTACCTGTTACTTTGTGAATTCATATGTAAGTGGCTAATGGCCATTGATTGTTAAAACAAGTGGCTGGATGAGCGTTTTCTTGATTTAATCATCCTTTTTTCCTGGTACGTATTGATAACTTATGATTTTTATTGCTTCTATATTCCAATGTCCTTTTTATCAAATCTCTTCTCCTTCAGAAAAAAATCGGTTAAAAACTCAATTTTCAAGGACATAGAGGGTCCTTGAAAATTGAGTTTTTTTAACCGATTTTTCATTTGTCGTAGGATTAGACCCAGTAGACAGGTCATATTTATCTAGGCCCTTTTCGTCCACCCCATTTAAACTGACAACAACGACGATACTCAGATCAGAGTTTTTACAACGTTATGTAGTAGATACAAAGAAAACCAATCAAATTCGAAGTGGGTGCTAATTTTACGAGCATGGGGAAAGCGACTCGCGATTCGCGTATGGAATGAAGCCTAGACTTTGCGAATGTACCTCTTCGTGATTCCAGATATCCTAGTAACTGGCCCCTCTTCGAAACGTGACGGGTTCGCGCCAGCACTGTCGTTTTCAACCCCTCAACAATCCTACATGTTTATTTAATTTTTCACAAAATGTGGCGCTGATTGATCGACACAAAACTATACTTTTACATGTTTAATGCTATTTCAATGGTTTGAATTGAACTCCATTTTGCCAGTCTAGTATCTGAGACTAATCACGGCTTTCCGGTGACTGGATTTGATTGCTCATAAAATGAGATTTTTCTTATATTTGGAAAGTTTAATTATAAATAAATGTACACGTAGTTTGGCTTCAATCATTTAGATGCTGGTCTCTATCTTATACATTGTTTAATAGCTAGCTAGATAGTGACATAAATAATGCTAAGCCTAAATCCACACAAATACTAAAGGGTTATCTTGGATCCTTAACCCTCCCCTAGTCTCGTTGTGACGTGTGGAGTCCCTCAAACTATTTTAATTTTTACTAGCTGACCCGGCGAACTTCGTAACGCCTTACAGTCAATGAATGTACAACACCGTAACTACCCAGAATTATTGAAATGCAAATCACCTTGAGCTCATGCCAGCCTGGTACTTTTTGGGGAACATGTGTCATATTAGATGCCTCACTGGCAACAAACGGTAACTTTTTCCCCTAGCTACCTACCCTACCTTACCTACCTACGTACCCTACCTATCTATCATCTACATCTACCCTACCTTCCCTACCTACCTTTCCTTTTTTTTCACCCTAACTACCTATCCTACCTGAGGTAGGTACGGTAGGTAGGGTGAAAAAAAAACCTTATCTACCCTACCTACCTACCCACCCACCTATACCTACCTACTCTACGTTCGTGATATGAGCTTTGCTGTCAATTGCGGAAGATGATAAACCTATATTTTTATTTTTTTTATTTAGCCTGTACTGTCCTACTGCTGGGCAAAGGCCTCCCCCAATTAATTCCATTCCATGTACTCTTTTCCCACGCCTGCTCGGGCCAGCCCTCGCGGTACGCGTCCAAATCTTTCGCCACCTCTTTCTGGGTCGGCCTCGGCGGCGCAGTTCGTCTTCCGGCAACCATCGTGTGGAGACTTTTGCCCAGCGGTCATCGTGCATACGGCTGACGTGACCCGCCCAATTCCATTTTAGCCTAGCAGCCTTTTTGCCAACGTCCACTTTGGAACGCAGCGTGGTGTTTCGAACCCTGTCTTGTCTTTTGATACCCAGAATGCTGCGTTCCATTGCCCTCTGGCAAACTCCAAATTTTTGTTTAATCCTAGTTTTTTTTTCGTGATCTTTTGAGATATTTTTGACAGTTATTCTGCTATTCGGTGCGGAGACGAATCCAAAAAATCAGAGTTCATTAAAATTGGTCCTCCGTTCTTGATTTAGTGTAAAACTTTCAAAATTATCAGGCTGGCATGAATTCAAGGTGGTATTTTAACAGTTCTTGGTCGTAAACATAATTTTCCGCTGAATTTTTCAGATATTTTAATAGTTATTCTGCTATTCGGGACGGAGGCAAATACAACAAATCAAAATCCATGAAAATCGGTCCAGCTGTTCTCGAGTCGAAACCCGACTTTGTTTTATAAATATAGATAGATAGATTTCGACTATTTAGCATTATAGCATAGCATAACATTAATATTTCCTTTATTTATTTTCCTACACACTAATTACATTTTTAAATATTTCTTAACAAAAACCATATAAAAAAACATTTAAAAATATAAAAAATAGTAGCCCACCGGTATCGGGAACAGGGTTCAAGCTACCCGGCGGTCAGGGCTCCAGAGAGAGGAACCTCCTAACAATACGAGCCGTGTCCAGAAGTACCGCTTTCTGAATCAAGCCCTTGATCCAGCTGCCTAACGAGAGCCTCCTCAGGTAGTGGTCGAGGCTCTAGGCAATTAAGCCATGGGCTGAGACGACTATCGGTACAATGATCGCTGAGTCCACATCCCACATGTCGACAACCTCGCGAGCCAAGTCAAGATAACATAAATAACATTAATTATTATTATTCATTTTAGGCTCTGGAGTTTGGTATTTAACTTGAAAATGTGTCATCAACAAATTGAAACAGTAGATATCTAGTATGAAAATAATTGAAGCTGTGGCTCTGTGTGTCCTTGAACAGACCCAGCTCTCTGAGGGCACGTGTTTTTCAACTCTGAATACTAGGATACAAAGAGTCTACTGGAGTATTCGTCTATCGATTCAATAAAATTAACCGGGCGAGTCCATTTTGCCAGGTGCAACACACGGCCTTGACACCCCTCAGTTTCACCCCTCGTTTTAACGCTGCATACCTGACTCACCACGTGGCTCAAAGCATTGAATACTGAGACATGAGAGATTACCAGAAGCTTTACATGAGCAATATTGCAATTTACCACGTGATAAACAATGGCAGATCAGGTCATTACCCTGTTAGTTCATAAGGTCTTATGCCTTCTTTTCAGAACTTATCTTGTAAAAACAAATATTTATTTATTAATGAACTATCTTGTGCCCGCGGCTTCGCCCGCGTGGAGTTCGGTAATGGTGCCACAGGATCGCACTGCCGGTATAAAAAAAAATATCCTATGTGTGTTATTCCAAGTTATAAACTATCTATGTGCCACAAATTTCCATCCATCCTCACAAACTTTCGCATTTATAATAGTAACCGTTTTTTTTTTTTTTTTTTTTTAACAAAAATAACAAAAACCATAATAGGTGTCTAATAAAGAAAACCCGGAGAAAGGCACCTGCCAATTCTAGCGCCCTAGTACGAAATGAACATGGAAGTCGATGCGGGGGCATTCAGCAACGTGCGGTGTGACGTCATTTGACGTCACAGACTATCGAACAGTGCAGTCTAGAGTTCTACACTACGGAATGACCGCTTTAATTACGCAGTTCAAGGTGGCGCTGCTTCTTAAGAAAAAATGCATCGATACGGCAAATTTGGTACATTTATTTTAGTTTCCTGTTTTCCCGCCTGCACAGATAAGTTGTCTGAACTCTGGCTGATTATTTGAATGGGATGGAGAAGTGTTGCAGCCTTACTTCCTATCGCCTACTTTCACCAAATAGATAAAGGAGGGTAAAGAGGACTGTTCTCCATGTTGTTTGAACCCATGGGATGATCTCCAACATCCATGCGGGCAAAGCCTAGCAGAGCTAGTAGTATTATTGCTTATAAGACGCTACGACACGCTACGAGCTACGACGTAGCTTAAGAGGCCGTATACGAAATTTTGTTAATGTTTCATTCTGAATGCTTCTATCAAAGTTATCTTCTTGTACTGTGACTTTTGTTTTAAAAGTAGTTTTTTTTGTAATGCAATGGAATTCTCTCTCTCTCTCTGTCTCTCCTTCAACCTTTGGTCATCCAATGCTGAGTGTAGGTCTCTTCCAAATCTCTGCACTTTTGGCCGTTGTGTGTCATGGCTATTCAGTTTCTTCTGTCCACCTAGTC
Organism: Noctua fimbriata; assembly: GCA_905163415.1. Classification (NCBI taxonomy): domain Eukaryota; kingdom Metazoa; phylum Arthropoda; class Insecta; order Lepidoptera; family Noctuidae; genus Noctua; species Noctua fimbriata. The sequence goes on from LR990922.1 coordinate 1,348,337, forward strand.
GGTTGTCTTCCCACATTCCTCGGTCCCGTCCGAATGGAAATCAATCTGTAGATAAAAATATGGAGTTTTACTCAAGTTATTTCACTCCATCTCCATATCAAAAAACAAGATTTTGCATTAGTTCCTTTTTTGGCCACGTGCCGAAACGCCATGTACTGCCATTATTGTCGTAGCGGAACTCTAGTTGACTCCTGATGTCCTAGTATTCAATGTATGAAAACACGTGGTCTCGGTGCGGCCCCCAAACAGGGCAGAATTCTGATGACGTCTGTTATTAGTATCAGAAGTCATCTGAAAAGTTCAGCTTGCAACATCAATGAACCCCATCCCCATTCACTTACCTGTAGATTCATGGGCGTGGCGGACGGCGGCAAACATGTCCTATATTATTCACTAGTGTGTATACTATGCTCTGAGGCCACGTGTTTCTCAACATGGAATACTAGGACATCAGAAATCAACTAGATAAATTGAAATTCTGAAATCGTCAGGACCTACCTGCATTAAAAAGATTTTTCACTACTTGACTAAATATCACTGTATGAAAATAATTTAAAACTTATTTATGCTGTTAAGGTATTTGTAATTTACAAAATAACTAAAATTTTAAAGAAAAGAAGTAAAGTTTGTAATTATGAAGAATAAATTCAAATCAAAGCACATTTCGCCAAAAAAAAGTAAAAATTAAGAAAACTTCCTTTAAAATACAATATTTTAAAGGAAGTTTAAAGAAAGGAGGTGACTGCTGAGATGACGAGTAATAGAGAAGTAAGGAAGAAGAAATCCAGGTTTTGCCATCGGGGAAAAAACCTGGATGAGGCTGGCACAGGTCCGTGGGGATTGGCACGAGAAAAGAGAGGCCTATATATACCCAGCAGTGGGTGAGTTCGGGCTGTGGATGATGATGATGATGATGAAGGAAGAAGAAGACTTGCTGCGCCGCCCCTAAATAAATTGGCAGGAGAATGAGAACGATGAGTAGGTATGTCCGTGTGGGGTAACTTCAGGCCATAAGGCGCTACGACATGCTACGAGTGCTACGACGAACGTCATGTTATCGAAGCTATCTTCACATTTTGTAATTTTTAATTTTAAGTATCATTTAACATTTTTAATTTTAATTGGTATTTTGTACTTATTTTAAATTATACTCGTATGTCAGTTATGACAAAACATAGCGAGGACCTTTATTGGTTATAGATACTCAATGTTAATGAATACCATGCTTAACAAAAAAAATAGTCTATTAGAAGTACTTTAAAAAAAAATAGATAGTATTTTTTTGTAATCCAATTGGAATTCTGAAGAAAAATAAAATATTCTTACGTTGTCGTAAGTTTAGTTTGAAAGGCTAGGCTCTTCAGGCCATCAGAGAAAAAAGTGGTGTCAGCAAAAAACAAGATGACCTTAGTGGCCAAAAACACCATGTGCAGCTATTATCGTTAGCGTTACTCCAGTTCATTCCTGATGTCCTAGTACCCAATATTTAAAAACACGTGGCGTTAGTTCGGGCCTCGCAAACAACCAAACAGACTGGCGTTTATTAATTACGGTTTAGTTCAAATATGAAGAATTATTTCTTGGTCGAAATTGTTACAACGGAATTGTTTATTGGTCGAGATTTCCATTGCGAAATGCCTCTTCTGTTTATATTGGGTCACCAAGATACTACAGGCTGTTCTGTGGGCTGTGCGGGCTGTGCCTAGTTTGGGGCTCACGGCTACTTCTACTTGAGTGCGAGTGAGTGAGTGTGTATATTCTTGTGATTTGTATTGGTGATTGGCACGATATTTCCTATTCTCCAAAGTATGCACAATACTATAGCAACCCTCATTTGATAGTCTTGTATTTCTATGCTTGCTATCTATCAAACATCCCGCACCAGAAACTTATTTATTAAAATAAAACTTTTTAGAAACGAGCTTACAAGAGTCGACTATGCGTTGCCTAAGTTACAAGGTATCCTCTAGAGCGATGCCCATGCCACGTGTTCTTAGGCATTCAATACTAGGACATCAGAAGTTACCGGGAGGTTTACCTTTCGCAATATCAAACGCAGTGAATGAATAGGGCGCGGCCAAAGGGGCGTGACGGGCGGGCACCCTACATAATATATCCGTAATATTAGGTGGACACGGGGGCACCGTCTAGAGTTATTTAAATAATTATGGGTAAGTACCCACCCTATGGGTATTTGGGTATACCTAATTTCCTATTACCACCGTGCTAACCAAAACTTTTCCAACAAAGTTAAAGTGGTACTTTAGTTTTTACAATAGTGCTTATATTTTTCTGAAGAATCCGTGAACTTTGTGTCACAAAGAACATAGAAAGTGTATGAAGGTAAACACAGTGGGTGTTTTTGATAAAACAACCTACTTTCATTTTTATGTAGTGCAGCAAAAATCGTTGCGTCCACGCCGCGGTCTTACATTTTCTAGTCCAATATAACTTAATCGTAGTTTCAAAATATAAACGTGTTTAAAGCAAGTAAATTGATTTCTAAAATAATTTCCCAAGCTAGTCGAAAATTATCTAAGAACTGAAGGCGCTGAAACAGCCTGTCGAATATCTTTGAGCCTGACAGTCTGAAATTAATGTCCTTTACAAAAAAGCTGCTCGAGCAATCGCATGAACTGAGGCCACGTGTTTTCAAACATTGAATACTAGGAGACAAAGAGTCAACAAGAGTATGATACAACTTTAGGGGCGAGGCTATTATTGCCAGATGCAACAGACGACCGACCCAATTATAAATAACAGCACCCCTCGTTTTATACGCTAACGCTGGGCTTCAGCTGCCTCGCCACGTGGTTCAAAGCATTGAATACTAGGACATCAGAAGTTTCGAAGGGATTTTGCGTCGAGTGTGAAAACTTTTCAATTTTTATCCGACTACGGCGAACCCCAAAAGGAAGGGTTATGATTTTAGCAGTCTATGTATGTATGTGTGTATTTACGTATGTTCTTCAGTAGCACCTAAACTATTCATTCGATTTTGATGAATAAGATGTAAATCGATTCGTTATTATGGCCCGGGTAGCATAGGCTACATTTTGTTCAGTAGTCGGGTTTTTTAGTTGTAGTACACCACACAAATTCTTGTTCACTCTTCATATGAATGCAAAACAGTCTCAGAAAGATGAGGTTTGCAGTCTTATAATAATAATAAGCGGCTGTACGTACCGGCACTTACAGCTTAGTACGGCCCTTATTCCAAGTGCGTACGATGTGGCTATGTTTGAGACATTTGAGCCTGGTTCAGTACCAAAGACCCTAACAGGTGCGGTCACAGAGGGGTCGACCCCTGTGACCAAAAATCATACACTCCAAATTGATAAACCTTCTTAAAATAGCTTTTTTTCGGATATAAATTATTACCTAATTTGATGCTTAATCGTTCAACAAGAGAAACTAACCTTTTTCGAGGCAGAGTTCTAAAATTTTCGAGCTGGCTTCGCTCGCTAATGCATCAGGGTTGCTTTTATTGTCATCTCTGTATGAATGAACAAAAAGAACCAAATACACGGGGCGGAGGCGGACTGCTTCAATTTTGAGCTCTCTTCTTTCGCTCTTGCATTCTATTAGTAACAAGAGCGGATCCAGAAGGGGGCTCATGGCCGGGCGTCATGATCACCCCGCCTGGGTTGGGCCTAGGTCAACCGTGATCATGTTTCTGAACTCACTGATTACAATAAAATAAAAAGGGACCGCGCCTGGACCCTACGGACTATAATCCTAGCCCTACAGTAATTACCTAGCACCCTAGTTATTCTAACGCCCTAGCCTACCATACAAACCACACCTAACGTTACGTTGGTTTTACGTGAGGGAAGTCTGTTACAAGGAGATCTTCGGTAACAGACGGAACTTGGGTAGGAATAGGGGTTTGTGTACGCCATGCTATGTACACAGGAAATGGTTTTCACACTGCCGACTAAACTAATAGGACCGATGATGGCTAAAGGTGTCTTGGCCACAGTCAGAGGAGGTGAATCACACTCGACTCCAGCTTGATGACTAATTTATTACAATAATGAATTGAATTATATACAAATACACATTAATAGCTATTTACATGTGTGTTGTGTGTGTATCGAGTCGATGAAGCGAAGATCTCAGTAAGCCACTTCTTAGCGCTGCGCTGCTGGTGTTGCCAGCGCGTGGACCGAATGTACGTCGCTCTTAACGCTGACGCTGTAATGCTGTTGTTGGCGCGTGTAACTTTTGTATGTTCACGGTTGAACAAGGAGGTTGGACAAAACTATATGAACTGTGTAGACCTAATAACGACTACAGACCGACCGCTTTAATGAGTCCTCCGCCTTGCCCCATCAAAGGCACATTAAGCTTCCACAAAGTCCTAACAATATCCCACAGGTTATTTGCTTTAAAATAACCATAATCCACGTAGGTATTACGATACTAATTGAACCAATACGTGATCAACCTTCAGAATATTCCATTTAAATTGATACCTTCGCGAGGACTCATTAATGCGGTCGTTCTATAGCTAGACACATTGCTTCGTCATTAAAAAGCTCCATCCCACATGCAGTAATGGCTTTATTTTATCTAGAAGGCATCAAGAGCATCAGTAACACGTACTAGGTGTTAATAATAAGTCTCTATTATATATCTGAGGGTATTCGAGAGCGTCGCTATCGAAACCGTCGTGAAGTGTGGGTTGCACTGCCCATTCATGACCAGTAATTCTGGGTTTGTGATGAACCACTCCTCGCCTTCTCCTTCTCTCATTTGATTCTTTTCAACATTTTTAGTTATCAACTCTGAGAAGCAACCATTAGAAGTTTGGAACTGAGTTATTTTTTGGAGCCATACCTTCCTGAAAAACTGAACGTGTCCAAGTAGACTGCAAAGAGCAACTAAAACAATTTAAAGAATTTTGGTTAACATCTTTAAAATTGAGGAGTAATAACAAAATATGGTGTAGTGTCCACATTTTTCACACAAATTGAATTTTTTTATAAATTGCAGGTGATTTTTTGAAATGTTGCTAGTATTTACGGTTTATATACGAAATTCACAATACTTTCTTTGTATTGTAAATAATCAAATTGTGTCATAATTAATTAGCCCGTTTTGTCCCACTCCTGAGCAAAGGCCTCCTTGTTCTCGCCAATTCGCGAGGAAGCCGTTAGTGAGTTTTATTTTATACGATACCCCTCAAATATTAGCACTACTTCACTTGTATGCCTTAAATAGAAAGTATTCAGATTTTTTTAAATCCACTCACTGTTTTCACTCATGAGGTCAGGCAATCGAAAGTCATTTAGTGCGATATACTGCAGCTCGGTAAAACTCTTCGCGCAAAACAGATCCGTTTTATGTTTGTCTTCTTTATCGGAGAACACGACACATTGACGTGCAAGACGAGCAAGGATCAAATATAAAACCCTGGAAAAATACATTATTTTTATTTTTCGTAATTGTCTTGTGTGGACAGGTCACATGAGGAGGACACAAACAGAAAAGTGGACCAAAAAAGTTACTGAATGGTACCCAAGAGATGGAAAAAGACGAAGAGGAAGGCAGATAAAAAGATGGGAGGATGATCTGCCTAAGGGATGGAGGAATATAGCGAGGGATCGACAAATGTGGAGGGAACTAGAGGAGGCCTGTGTTGCAAGACAGACTTACCTCATAAGGTAGCTGATAAGATGTATAAATGAATGAAATATGTATAATCTAAGGTGAGTTAAGTTATAATTTAAGTTTAGATGTAGAAAACAAGTAAGTGTAGTTTATATTTTTATTTTTCCAAATTACTATATATTGTGTATATGAAGGTCAGAGTAAATAAAGGCTATTTTTGTTTTATTTTATTTATTTATTTTAACTGTCTTGTGTAGATCAGATAGGCAGTCGCTCCATGTCAAGTAGATGCAGTTTGTGAGAAACAACTGCAGTGTTCCGCTGCGAGGAAACCTCTAATCTTGAGAGTTTTCGATTCATACTGGCTTGCGACCTTATTTTTTTTAACTGTCCAATGTTTTGATTTGAATATGACTTAAAAAAGAACTCTTTTTTGTTTTTTTGTTGATCATAGAGTCACTAGCTTGGACCCTGTTCCCTAACGCTATTCTAACGGTGGTCAGGGCTCCAGAGAAAGGAAACTTACATCACGAGCACCTCCACCTCCTAACATCACGAGCCATGTCCAGGAGGACCGCTTTCTGAATAAAACCAGCTGCCTAACGAGAGTCTGCTCAGGTATTGATCGAGGCTCTTGGCAATCAAGCAATAGGCTGAAACGACTACCTACTAGGACAATACTCGCCCATCCCATATGTCGACAACCATGCGAGCCAAGACAAGATAGTCAACAATCACTGCCCGCCGCTTTAATCGATCTACCATTACTATATCAGCGAATAATGGCATAATCTAAAATATTCTAATAAGAATCCTTGTTCGATTAATATTAACTTTTACGTAACTAGGGTTCATGCACTGAAAGCCATTGCAATTGCTATAGGTACACCGAATTTCTGGATGCTTAATTCAATTCTTTGATTAGTATTCACCAGGTTATCTCCACAAATGCTTACGTGAGATACCAATTCCGTGGCGAAAAAATACTTAATATCATAATTTTTAAATACTTATAGTACCTTTTTTATAATATTGTTTAAAAGTGATAAGAGAGTGAGAGCCATCTCAGACGGTATGGTCACGTGATGCGAAGAGACGAGGCAAATGTAGTGGAGAAAGCAAGCATTAGAAGACGACCTCTGGCTACGTGGTGGACTAGCATGACAAAGCTCCTATTGGAGAAGGCCTGCTCCTACCCAACAATCCAGGACCGATTGTCCTGGCGCCAGAAAATTAGGGAGCTGACCCCACCTAAAGTGAGGTAGCGCCAGGCAGGAGAACAAGAAGTTTAAGGTGATAAATCATTCTACTAAATTATACGTATGAAAGTGGTGAACTTACATTTTAATTTCGCTTCACAACCCTCTAACTCATTAAGCGTAGCTACAGATTAATAGAAAATAATACCTAGCTTGACTTACCTGTGAGACAAACTATAGCCGAAATCGTCACCGTCTTCCACCGACCTTTTGCAGTGAGAAGGTATTCGACAGTTTTGAAACGAAGATTTTGAAGGTGTAATCCAGCCCAAGGCTTGTAGGCATTTATCTAAAGAAAATGATAAGGAAACAACTATAAGTAGAAGTAACCAGGCGCGAAATCTAGGGGCTGATGTAGAAAAGAGAATTGTCATCATAATTGCACCAACTCACAATTCATATGTATGGCTTTGGTGGGTAGGCTCTATAAAGGAATTTCCAATTCGCAAATTTTCGCACGCTACACGCGACACCAGAGTAGCATGAAGTGGTTCATGTAAGCTGTTTGCACCGTCTTTACATAAAATCGACTCACTCTACACTCAGGCAGTTTATCGATACTGGTGGTCTACCATGATCTCTTTTAAGTATTCTTTTAATCTTACCTCAGTGTGGGAAAGAGATGAATAGAACTGGCTGTATAGCTCCATATATTAATAAATAATTTTGTTTTTTATTGTCATAAAAACAGGTTACAGAAAAAAGTGAGACTCTGGCTCCATCGGTTTCTCACACAAAAATGACATTAAAAAATAAAATAAAAAATCTCTAACATTACTTTACTTTACTTTACCCGATTCGTCAGGCGAAGGTGTAAATTTTTCTGGTTTCTCAACATTAGCTAAATAGTCCTCCCATTTTCCATAAATTTTCGTCAACTTTTCTGGACTATAGATCTTCGTATGTTTCAGCAGATCATTATTGAATTTATATGGAGTCCTTGACCACATCGTTTTGTTATAAAATAGTTCCGCGACTGAATAAAAAATAAAATGGTTCTAAGGATAATAATGTAAGGCGCCAGAGCATGCGCCGAGATACGGCATGCCCCTGATTCCCAGCGCGGCTTCCGACGAAAAGATGAGGATTTATAAAAGAATAAACATATGTATGATATTGTGAAGATACAGACAATTTATCTGTTGGGAAGTTCCTAACTTTCCACAATCAGTTTAAGGATGACGTATAGGTTATTTGTGAGGCTGGCTGTGAACTGTTTTCTTTGGTACCCTATAGTGACCCACAAGTGGGCAAAGGCATCTAACATACTTTTCTAGTCTCCCTTATGTATCTTACCTTCTCACTATGAAAAATATCCTTTATTTCCTTTGACCCTGCTTCATCCATTACAAGTTCTTAATATTAATCAAAAATAACATAACATAACCTAATAGTACACCCACATTTCGCCAGTTATGTTTAAGTCCCATGTAATAGGGGGCGAGCCTATTGCCATCAACCGGGCACAAATCCAGACACCGGGGCTGTTAGTGAGAAATTCCAAATCGAAAAACCCAATAACACTCACTCCACTAATTTCACACAGCAGGGTGTTAAGTTCTACATATTCTCAATGTAAAATGTAAAGGCGAGCGTAGCTAGCTCTCGAGTTAGGCGTTTCTGTATAGGTCGACAAATAACTCCTTGAATAAATGGACAAACGAAAATCGAATTAATAATTTTGAGGCAGAATACCAAAAATGATGGCAATCCATATCAACCAAGAAGTGTTCCGCAAGGGCCTGCTGGGGCTGCGGAACACAAAGGGCAAAGAAGGAACATGGGCGCGTTTTAGTCAGTACAAGTCTGACCCTCCCTCCCGCTCCGCGCAGAGCGGGAGGAGTCATTTGATGATTTCCCATCCTAAAAAAAAAAGAAGCAATCCATTCAGCATTTCACACATCCACTGTATCTACGTTTAATAAAAAGTTTTTCCTACTTGCCGTTCTTGTTTTTTTAGCCTATTAGAAACCCCCCCCCCCCCCCCCCTCCGTTGATCTGCCTTTTTTGACTACGGCTCTGCAAAGCCGTTCTTCGCCAACCTGATATTATAACGTAATGGAGACAATTAATAGTATCTCTTACTATTTATATCCTGGCTATATTTTTTCACATGTTTAATTTTTTGGACCATAGTGTGGAAATAGGAAGTCAATTCATCAACCTGTAACATTAGTTTTTCCAAACGGGAACGTATTTTTACAGGGATATCATAATGTAGTTTGTGTTGCAAAAATTTTCTTAAATTCACTGCAAATAAAAAAATATAGCTTAGTGTTTATTATTAATTAGCTGTTAGCTGTAAGCTGTCGCGACCCTCGTGCAATTATTATAAAATACTGTGTACTTGTCCCGTTGACGCCCCGCTCCTATTGATCGTAGCGTGATGTTATATAGCCTATAGCGTTCTTCGATAAATGGACTATCCAACACTAACAGAATTTCAAGATTAGCGCGTAGAGGAGCTCGTGGCTAAATAATAACAGCCGCTCGGACCGATCTTTAGGTTAAGCCGCGCTTGCCTAAGTGGGTCTGTGGATGCGTGACCACCCACTACATACCGAGTTTCCTCCGAGCCTCGGAAAGCACAGCACGTTAAGCCGTTGGTCCCGGCTGTCGTTTGTAGATCTTTGACAGTCGTTACAGGTAGTCAGTGGCCCAACAAGTCTGACAACCAGTCTTACCAAGGGGCATCGTAACACATAGGACTAACTGGGTTTTGGAGGTCAGATAGGCATTCGCTCCATGTAAAATACTGGTATTCAGCTGCATCCGGTTAGACTGGAAGCCGACCCCAACATAGTTGGGAAAAGGCTAGGCAGATGAGTTTGAGATTAGCGCGTTCAAGCAAACAAACTCTACAGCTTCTTAATATTAGTATAGATAACGTGATAGTCTTCTTTTAAAGGGGTCCTGCCGCTGATATTTGTTAGGTGAAATACAAAAATATTTGTTTTTTTTTTTCATTTACTAGAAATGTTAACAACGAGCAGCAAATGTTAACGGAGAGCAGCGGCGGCCCAGTGGTGGCGGCCCCGACTTACGAACAGTAAGTCGTAGGTTCGAACCCACGCGCATTACTTTGTGTAATTTATTTCATCACCACTGCTCTCAAAACGGTGAAGGAAAACATCGCGAGGAAACCGGCATGTCTTAGAACCAAAAATTCGAAAACATGTGACATCTACCAACCCGCACTGGGCTCGCGTGGTGGATTGCAGCCCATTCCCTCTCATAGAGAGGAGGCCTGTGTCCCAGCAGTGGGAACATTATAGGCTGATTATGGTATGGTTATGGTTAACAACAAAAGAAATGTTACAAACAAACTACACGTCTCAGGTGTTTTATAAAAAGTAAAGTTATTCGTGCGAACCTACCGTTATCAACCATATCACGTTGACCTTGTGGTCACCGAGTCATTTGTGCAATCATTCCACACACTACCAGTGCTTTTTATTTTGAAGAGTCATCGCAATGAAACGAATTATAATTGACTCATGATTGTTCGATGTAATCAATTCGTTCATGATAAAAGATCTATTAAGCTTATACTTTTTTTCATGAACGAATGGATATCATCCGCAAGCAAACATTTTTCGCTGATTCATTTCATTGTACCCTTAATTATGTTATGTCAACTCTAACAATTATAAACTTTATACTAGTGTCAATTTAGTTTAATTCAGAATGACTAGTTACAATCTCGCGGCAAACTTTTGAAGAATACGGACATAATGCAATATTGATAATCCGCCTTATTAAATAACGTGATGGTGTCCCTATTAATTGAAGAGTGGGTTCGCGCAAGTGTCTTTCGCACAAATCTCCTGATACCTTTTTCTATGATATTCTATTGATAAGAACCAGTTTTCAAGAAAGTGCATTGAAAAAATATTATCTTATGTAGGTATAAACATAATCTTACCGTCCACCATAAACAACCCGAACGCCGAGTTCAAATCCACGTAAAGATTATGTCTTGTGTAAAAATCGACCGCCTTTTCCAATGAATTTAAATAAAAGTTAAAATCGGCTTCCTTTGGTAAATCGTCAATGATCTCGTCATTACTACGAATGGCAGTGATAGCGTTCGCAGAAAAAAATAAAGTCGGCAAAAAAAACAACAAGGAAATCGATTTACAATTGTTCATGGCGGGACGTTACAACGCCTAGATATTCGAATGACAACTGGTCGGATTTGCTTTAGTGCTATGCTACTGTTCTTATCTGGAGATAAGAATGTGGAGACTGAACCGAGCCGAACACATTAGGTACGACACGGTAAGCAGGGCAGGCAGACGCCAGGGTCGTCAAAAGAGCATTGGATTGACTATTTTTTTTATTATTATTTAATTTGGCTCTTCAACAATGAGTACACCATTACATATGTACATACAAAGGGTGTAACAAGACCCTTAACGATGCCGAAAGAGCTTCTGAAGTCGGTCACTTTTGTTTGTTTGATTTAGTTTTTTTGGTACCGACTTCTGAAGCTAAAGTTATTCTTCACTTTTTTATGTTTTAGAAGTCGGTTTTATTATTTGCAAAAAGTTTTGTATTTTTCCATTTTTAGTTGTAACATCCTATACAAAAACTTGCTATGTTATTTTACATTGTTAACAATACATTTCATGGTCATAGGCTTATCCCAAATAAAATGGAACTTAACATACCTAACTGTCGAAATTTGGTACTTTACACATCTGCGTACCCCCTCAGAGCATACAGGCGTGATGTTATGTTATGATGTTGTGTAAACAATAAACATTCAAGCGATTGCAGCAATCACGACAGATTAGATGTCGATAATTGAAGAGATCCGTTCCATATCTCCGAAGTCCATGATCAAATCATGACAATATTTATATGGGTCCAACTTGGGAGTATTTAATTTAAAAAAAAAGGATTTTCCAAATCTTGTTCAGGCGTCTTCGAGTAATCGGTGAACATACATAAAAAAAAGATTCCAACGAATTGAGAACCTCCTCCTTTTTTGAAGTCAGTTAATTAATACATTTTTGTATAAATCAAGCTTGAATACTATATGCTACAACTAGCTTCCAGTCGCGAAACAATATGCAACTACTAATACTACTAACTTTGACAGAAAATGTGGGTGTACCCTGATATACTGAATACATCTGGGTAACCCTTTCGAGATTTCGAGTGTACAGGCGTGATGTTATGTTGTGTGATTGCGTAAACAATGCATATTTATGGGATAGCAGCAATCGCGGTTGATTTGCTGTAATTTTTTGGAGAGTTCCGTTGTCTGTATGCGAAACTCATGATCAGATCTATATGAAATTTAAATGGGACCTTTTCAGAATAAACCCCTTTCTACAAAAAAAGATTTTTGAGAATCCGTCTATATATCACGGAGTTATACACGAACATACATAATATATATATATAAACATCCGAATTGATAACCTCCTCTTTCTTGAAGTCGGTTAAAAACCATACAAAATTATACAATAAGCCAAACGAATATGTTATAGCCACAAGTTGTTTTTCCTTTTAAGCGCACTGTAGAACTGGCTATGTCTAGCCTACTTTTTTGTTTTTTTTTAAATAACCGGGGAGGTCTAGTGTGTGTAAGACAACCTCCCTATATAAATGTAATTTAGTATGTGAGGCATTAAAGGTTAATACTTTAAGCAAGACGGTTCTTTGATTTGGTCCTCGTTTGAATAAACAACACCTTGAATTTATGCTGACCTAGTACTTCAACTACTACCTCCTTATACTTTTTACTACTCTACCCTATCTACCTACCGACCCATCTTACCTTTTTTTTTTGTTTTACCCATCCTACCTACAGACCTACCTGCCTACCTACCTACCTACCCAACCTACCTACTTCGTTTGAATAAACAACACAAACACAAACAAATTTTATCCAAATCCGTTAAGCCGTTTGAGCGTGAAGGAGTAATAAACATACACACATACATACATACACACATACAAACTTTTGCCTTTATAATATTATTATGTATATTTGTTGATTCGGTTTAAAAAAAAATATTAACGACTTATAATTTAGCGCCAAAAATCCGTCATCTTGGTTTTCTTTTAAACACGTAGTTAAGGACACTTGGGTTTTTGAGACGAATCTAAGGATACCTTAATCGTCGAAATCCATCCAGCCATTTGGAACATAAGAGGTAATAAAGAAATTTGCAAAAAACAAACAAAGGAACTAAACATGATACTGAAGTTTTATATTATTCAGATTTTGTAACAAAACGCATACATAATACATTGGCCAGCTGAGAGAAATTTCTTGTGTGTAAATGATAAATAAATAAATAGAGCACGTTTAGAATTTTATTTAGGTACTATTTGGGAAAAATTTAAACAAGCAGAACCAACGCAAAATGTGATAGTTTTGATGAATCGATTATAAACTGTTTGTATACTCTTGCCGTCCTCTGATGTCCTAGTACCCAACGCTTCCTGAAAACGTGACGCAGTCGCCGATTTCCCACGGTCTTGTCAGCGCAATGGTGAAAGTGCAAAAACTAGTCTGCTTCTAAAATGATTTTTTTGCCAGAAAACACGTGCACCGAACATTTGGTCTGTGTCTTTTAATTTTCATAATTATTTAGCTACTGTTTTGAGACTTAGCGCAAATTTAAAATTATGAAGGAAGCAGATCCGAGGCAACATGTAATGCTTCTTGTGCACCTTTGAAAAACTGTTTGTACACTCTTGCCATCTTTTGATGTCCTAGTACCCAACGGTTCCTGAAAACGTGACGCAACCATCGATTTCCCACAGACGTGTCAGTGCTATATAGTAAAAGTGCGAAAGCTATTTAATAATTAACTCTTATTCTTTAGATGTTTTTTTGGTTAATTTTTTTGGTACAGAGGTCATTAAAAAAGCTTTACATCGAATTTTTAACAGTTCCAATTTTTCACGTAAAAAATAATGGAATGGTCATTCATCTTACTTACGATGTAGCTTAATGTTTCTTTCAAAGTTAGCGTATGTATTGCAGTAATGTGACTTAACACTATGTTTCAACACGTAGCTTAAAATATGTACTGTTACATTTCGTCAATTGACTCCAAAAATCTAGGCTCTTTCTAGGTTGTTTCAAGAAATAAAATGGAGGCGTAGGCCACGCTCCAAAACATGTCATGTACAGCTTTTATCGTTAGCGTAACTCCTGTTGTGTCCTGACGTCCTTGTACCCAGTGTTTAAAAACACGTGGCCTAAGTGCGGCCTCGTACACAGGCCAGAATTTTGAAAGATCACCGCTATTATTATCTATCACTCACAGACTAATATTATAAAGACGAAAGTTTTTTATAACGATAGCTTCTTATATTCTGGATTAACAAATAGGCTACTTTTGATCCCGGAAAATGCGGTGTTCCCGTGGGATGATCAAATAACTCCAAAAGAGACGATTTTAGTCAAAATTCGTGAAAACCAGAATTTTGACTAAAATCGTCTCTTTGACGATCAAAAGTACTAGGCTAGCATAAATTCAAGGAGTTGTTTATTCAAACGAGGTAGGTAGAGGTAGGTAGGCAGGTAGGGGGGTAGGTATGTAGGTAGGGTAGAGTAGTAAAAAGTATAAAGAGGTAGCACAGCTTACTTTTACCAGCTTGACATGAAATTATCAAGAACATAAAAAAAATGTTCTTCAAAATTTATGATGTCATTCTTTTTTCCAAGTTTCAGTTCGTGTACATACACGTGTGCAAACTTTTTCACCGCGGCGGGTAACACCGCGGGCGCAGCCAGTGAATAAATATGAGGGGATTATTTTTAATTTGTCATAATTAATTATTAATCAAGTTTCACAACATTTCCAAGATCATGTGAATTATCTACAACATTAGTTTTAGTATATGCGAAACCTGAAACACGTGTCGAGTATTTTTATGTAAAGAATCTATGTACAAAATTTCAAAACTGTATCATGAAAAATCACAAAGTTATAAGCTTATTCTGTTACCTGGTTGTCCGCACAAAAGCGTGGTCACCACGCAACGCGCCCGCGCGCGAGCCTCCAGCGTCGTCTTGAGCTCATTGATAAACATAATTTGACAGGTACCTAAATTATTGCGATAGGTACTTAATGTCGCTCGGTGTCCAACTTGTAACTTTTTTTAAATATTTTTGGGACAAAATATAACATGGTTTAAAAGTTATTGGAATCAGTTACTTATTCTGTACAAACTATATTCAGGTTTCGCATATACCACACATACCGTGTAGACCACATTCATACGCTGCGGCAGGTTATACAGGATACTGAAGAGCTTCCTCTCTGTTTAGCGTTTGTGGACTACGAGAAAGCCTTCGATTCGATCGAGACTTGGGTTGTACTGCAGTCTCCCCAACGGCGCCAAATCGACTACCGGTACATCGAGGTGTTGAAGTGTTTGTACAAAAACGCTTCCATGTCAGTCCGACTTTAGGACCAGACCTGGGAATCTATCCTATTGTTTAACAAAAGACAGTTTTATTAACCGATAAAAGTTATTGATACTTCCCGAGAATTTGTGAGATTATTCATATTGAGCTTTATTAGTGAGATTGAGGTTTCTGACAGAGAAATCCAATTTCGATGCCACTGATTTTCAATTTTGGTGGGCACTTTCGATTTTGGTGGGCGATTTTCAATTTTGGTGGCCACACTAGACTTTGAACTAAAATGTCTCAAAAAGTTATGGAGAAATTCTGAGACCTCTTGAAGATCCTTCAAGCTTGGACTTTCTATTCTTATACCAGATCCTTATTTTTCACGAAAAGTAAAGAAAAAATTAAGCTACCAAAGTTGACAAAAAATGAACTTTGTTGATATTGACTCAATTGATCTATGGAAGCCTACGTTTCGCTACGCCGTAGACCGTAGCTGTAAGGAAATACACAAAAGTAGAACCCTACATCTGCTATGGTGGCTACGATAAATTACTACATTTTGCCCTCGGTTTCGCCCTCGTGTAGGGAATTGTACCACGGGAATGAACAACCGAGATATAAGTATCATAAATATGTCCTAACCCAGGTAATGGTCCTACCTGTGTGCAATTTCATCAGTTTTTTTACGGCACGAGGCATGCCAGGGTAATATGCACATACACAGAGTTAGTTCCTTTTGACTACGGCGAAGCAAAAAAGAGGGTTATGATTTTGACCAGTTTGTATTATAATGTCAGTACGGGTTTTGTTTATAGTGTTGCGGGTTCGATCCCCACCCGGAATAAATGTTTGTATGGCCTACAGGTAAAGGAAAAAAAATCAGTATGGATTAAAAAAAAAGGGAAGCATTACTTAACAAAATTACACAAACGGAGCAAGTAAATACGTCTGACATTAAGAAAAATAGTAAGGGCACTCAAACAACTATAATAGATATTATGAAGGCATCTAAGGAAGATTCTGCGGTAACACCAACAATCCTTCATTCAAAAAGTCATAGTGAAGACCCCGAAAAAAAACTTAATAAAATCTGTATTATAAGCGAAAGTAAATATAATAAAATACGTACAATTGCAGAAAATAAGTTTGAAAATTATGAATTATGTCATTACCTAACACCATATTCAGGAATAATTAATATGTTTCGCAACTTGGAACCAAAGCTAAAGAAATTTACTATGAATGACTTCTGTATTGTTTTTATTGGTGAAACAGACTTCAAATCTACTAAGGACTATTCTAGTATCATACTCCATATAAGAAAAGTACTTGAAAAAATCCAACACACGAATGTTATTTTCTGCATGCCGACCTATAGTCAATGTATTAGTATCGTTACTTTGTACAACATGAGAGTAGAAAATTTTAATAATCTGCTATACCAAGACATTTTAACACACGAACATGCCTACTTCGTTGACTCGAATAAGAACCTTACGTGGGACTACAAAATGTACAGACAAAATACAGGATCAGTAAATAACTACGGCATGCAAATAATTTTCAAAGATCTCGCCACACTTATGAACTACATACGTGAAAATACCTTCGTAAATACAGAGCGCGAGAATATTAACAATATGAATGAACAACAAGAGACAGTGCAGTTTTTTCGATTATAAGCACCTTAACGTGATACATCAAAACATTGCCGGTTTACTGAATAAGAGTAGTGAGCTCACTGTATGTCTTGAAGAGATGTCAGAGAAAAATACCGAAATCGACATAATTTGTTTATCTGAACACTTCATGATGGCTGGCCATGAAAAAACATTGTATATTCAGAATTACACTTTGGCGGCATGCTACTCAAGAAAGGACAGTAAGAGAGGTGGTACATGTATACTTGCAAAGAAAGGTCACCAGTTTAAGGAGCTTCAAGACATAGCGAAACTCTCCATAAATGGAGTATTCGAATGCTGCGCTATTGATCTGACAATCTATAATACTTTTATTGTTTGTGTGTATAGAGTACCAAAGTCTAATAACTTACCTGTATTTTTTGAGCAATTAGAGAAAGTGTTATGTACTATTTGTAACAAAAATTTAAAAAGAAATGTCGTAATTGTAGATGACTATAATATTGACTGTCTTAAGCGTAATAATAATACTTTGATAGATCTAGAATGTTTGCTCTTAAGTTACAATTTAAAGCTAGAAATAAATCAGCCAACTCGACTTGCGAGCGGCACTTGCACAGACAATTTTGCACATAATGTGGGGAAGAAGTGTAAATCTGATGTGATTGACTTCGGCCTGTCAGACCACACAGCGCAAGTACTAAAATTGCCGGTTAGTAAAAAAATTTTAATAAACTATTGGCGAACAAATAGACGAGACTATACTGAAGAAAATATGCAAAAGTTCAAAAATTATATAAAAACATTTTCTTTTTCTGAAATCTATAATACAAATAATCCTAACACAGCATATAATGTATTTTTGGAAGCTTTCATGATGCTGTACAATTCATGTTTTCCTTTCAAAAGCATTACAATAAGAACCAAAGTAAAACCTCAGTGGCTATCGCATGGCATAAAAATCTGTAGCAAAAAAAAAGAGAGAGCTTATGTGGAACTATAGACTAAATCGTAATGAAGTAAATAAATCTAAATTTAAAAAATACTCTAAAATATATAAAACTATAATTAATTTAACGCAACGAGCACAAAACAATCATAAAATAAAATCATCTACTAACAAATCCAAAGCCACATGGGCGATTATAAATAGGTCTAAACTCAATTTACCAAAAGGTAGTATCACTTCCATAGAAACAAACCATACAACTATAACCAGGCCATGAGAGATTGCGAATGCTTTTAACAATTTCTTTATAGAAAAGATAGAACAAATAACAGACGCTGGTAAGGACGTAACCGTGAATATTTCCAAATCAAATCAATCTATGTTCATGGCCCCTAGTACTCCATATGACATACTTCAAATTATAAGATCACTTAAAAATACCACAAGTGTTGGATACGATGGGATCTCTACTAGAATCCTAAAGTATATTGCTTATCATATCGGTGACCACCTAAGCCATATCATTAATATGTGTATAGCCACTGGATCATACCCGGAAAGTCTAAAAACTACTATCGTTAAACCCATCTTCAAAAAAGACAACAAACAGAGTATGAGTTGCTACAGACCTATTGCTCTTATTCCTATAATATCAAAAGTTTTTGAAAAATATATTTATAATCAAATTTATAACTATTTAGAAAAATTCAACATTCTTACAGAAGACCAGAAAGGTTTCCGCAAGAATAAAACAATAAACATGGCTATTTTTGATTTTTTTAATAACGTTATGGGTAATGTGGATAAAAGAACGCCGGTATGTTCCATTTACTGCGATATGACCCAGGCTTTCGATTATGTGAATCATGACATTCTCCTCCGTAAACTGGAAGCTTATGGCATTAGAGGCAATGTTCTAAATCTCGTAGAATCTTATCTAAAAAATCGTAAACAATTTACAGAAATCTCTAAAATAAACATTAATAATAAAAAAGAAGAAACATATGCATCAAAAAAACGTATAGTTAAATTTGGGGTCCCGCAAGGGAGCGTATTGGGTCCTTTGTTATTCATAATCTATATAAATGACTTGCCATTAGTAACTACTTATCCAGTATCTCTTTTTGCCGATGACAGCACGGTCACTATTAATTCTATAAATAAAGATAGGTATGAACATGAAATTAATAATACAATCAATTCAATAATTAACTGGTTAGATAACAATAATTTAAAAATCAATCTTGAAAAAACAAAAATTATGTTCTTCAGTCAACGTTTAGTAGCACCAAATATTAATGTTCACCACAGATTAACTGTTATATGAAATGTAGACACAGCAAAATTTTTAGGTGTAACCATTGACAAACGTCTGAACTGGAAAGCACACACAGAAGAATTAAATAAAAAAGTATGTTCTTCTGTCTATGCCCTCTACAAACTAAAACCTATTATAAGTACCAACGCGCTTATTACTGCCTACCATGGTATTGCCGGCTCCATATTGAGACTTGGAATTATATTTTGGGGAAACTCTACTAATAAGGAAATCATTTTTAGGTCACAAAAAAGGTGTATTAGGGCTATGTTTGGTTTGAAAATAACTGATAGTTGCAAACAGTATTTTATTAAATATAACACTTTAAGTCTGCCTTCCTTATTTATTTATGAAATAGCTAATTTTATACAAGCCAATCCTAACCTATTTAAGAAACTATCAGACGTTTCTATTCGTAATCGACGGGATAATAATAAATTATGCGTACCAAGATCCACTACGGCATTGATGCGTAAAAGTATTTTTTGTTTAGCACCAATCATTTATAATAAAATCCCAAAACCTATTAGACAAATGCCTACTGCTCTGTTTAAAATACATTTAAAAAAATATCTCATAGCCAAATGCTATTATTCCATATCAGATTTTTTAAATGACCGCAATTAATTAAATAGATTCCTGTAATTACGATATTTTCACAATTTGAGCCCCAAATCTGTAAATCAATACTTTCTATTTTTTAATTATCATAGTTTGCTGTGTAGACTAATTTTTTTTAATTTTTTGGTTTATTCTTAGCCAAAAATATGTTGTTTTGTACGCCTTAAATGGCAAAACATGTAGATCTACCTGTTATTTTTTAAGACCTTGCACATATTATTTGATGTATACTCATGTTTTACAATAAAAATATGTTCTATTCTATTCTATTCTATTATATCAAGAATTAAACATAGTGTAGTGCTCGTATTATTGTTATTCCACCGACGTTACGACTGCCCGTCTCTTTGAATCTCTTGGTCCCATTTTAATATATCTCTTTTGTGCGCGGCACTAAATTCCTGTGCGGACCGGAGGGAATGCTCCCGTGACGTCACGTGTTTCGGGGCATTTGGTACCAGGACAGCAGGTGACGTCAGGAGCTTCTCTGTATAAAATGCAGTGTTATGAGTTTATGAAACCAGATGGCTCTGTCATTTACACGTGCTGCAAGGACTTTTTGGCGCTTCAGTGGAAATTGTCGATGTGCATACAATTTTATGTAACAGAGATTGTTTAAATTATAATGATAACTTGCATCTTTTTGGGGCCGACTGAATTGTAAAAGGTGGTGTTCGGTTGTTACTAAATCACATATAAACATTAAAATTAATAAAATTGAAGTGTCTGTTTGTAACTTCAAAATAACAGTTTTTTACTGAAAAGCATTATGAAAGTATACACGTATATCATCATCATCTGCCTAGCCTTTTCCCAACTATATTGGGGTCGAGTTCCAGTCTAACCGGATGCAGCTGAATGAATATCAGTATTTTACACGACGTGACTGCCTATCTGACCTATGAAAGTACGGTACTTCTATCAAAAAAATATGATGTAATAAGGAGTAAGTAAAGTTAAGCTACTTAGTTTATAATAATTTTACGCGGACGAAGTTCAAGACAACAGCTAGTTTTTAAATAAAATACAACCGCATTTTGTCGGTAACTGGATTGGATTGCTCATAAAATGAGCATATTTTTCTTACACTGTTTTAAGTTGTTGCTGTTGTTGTTGTTTTTCTTATTTGTATGCTTACTAAATCACATAATTCGGCACATAATCGTATACAAATATGTATACGATTATGTGACGAATAATCGTATACACGTATACATTAATCACATAATCGTATAAACACTTTGCACTTGTCTCTTACACCTAGTAGTTTGACAGCTATGCGAAAGTTATAGAAAGAATGCTAAGCCAATACCTGTTGGAAGTTATCTTGGATCCTTGGCCTTAGCGTCTTGAGAATATGGGCACGTGGTTGTAGTGCACTTTAACGATGGTAATATGTCGACTGTTTACCATAGACTTTCTAATTCTACTTTTTTGTATCAAACCTTAAAATGTGTCATCAACAATTTGAAGCAGTAGATAATTTCTAAAATTGTTTTTCCAAGACTAAACGTGGAACGAAAAGTATATCGATTCCCCTTCATATACCTATGTTTTCGTGGGAACTAATTGTTAGCCCTACAAACATACCTAAATTATCGTGTCTATCTTCATGTACCAACAGTATTATGACTCAACTATTATTTAAAAACGTAGGATAGTTTTTTTTTTTGTACTGGAAATGCAAATACAGTCAGTCTGTAGAGTAAAATAGGTATTGCTACCTTTTTGTAAGTTCAGTATGAAACTTAGGCACTCCAATCCAACTGAAAAATTTGTTGTGTCAGCAAAAAACCAGATGGTCCCGCTTGTCCAATTTTTGCCACGTGCCGAAACATCAGGGTTTGCAACGCTATGATCGTTAGCGTAACTCCAGTTGAATCCTGATGTCCTAGTACTCAATGTTAAAAAACGCGTGGCCTCAGTGACAGCGGCCTCGCAAACAGCCAAACAGGGTGGGGGGCTAATAAAATATGATTATTGGGTGATTATTTGTTAGCCTGGCTGGCGTGTATTGTCTTAGTTAAAATGTGAGAAGAATTGTTTTTCATTTCAATTGTACTATTAATATTTATTTATTGATCAACTTTTGAATATGTTTTATATTGTTTAATAAATATTGTGGCAAGATATTTCTAATCGTTTTAGTTCAGGCAGGTTGTGTTCATTTAATAAGACAAAAAAAACGTCTTTATTTGCTTTAGCATAATTATTTATGTACAGCGGGCAAGAGAAGGCACCGTGACCAAACATTAAGTACTAACTAGTACAACAAAAAGCAGCAGGAACTACCAGTCATATCAAAATAGGGATGCATTGCACAAACACAGACATGTTACACACTGCGTACAAAGTTGGGAACTTTGGTGTAATAAAAGTAAACACTGATCTGGGACCACGTGTTTCATTACATTGGATACTAGGTAACCAGGAATGAACGAGAGCTTTTTTTATAATACATGAAAAAATATTCAGTCAGCGCAGCGCCTCTATACTCACAGCAGGTAATAACAGCCCCGTATTACAGAACGTCACTCAAGACTCAGCATTTCTTTTAACAAGTTTCAAGCCATTTGATTCGTTGAAACTAATTTTAAGTGACGTTTGAGTGAATATCTGTAATACGGACTTTAGTACAGTTTTTGGTACTTTTGGCTGTTCCGGCTAATCCTGCAGTTCTCAGAAAATGTAAATATTGTAAACACCGAGACGTTTACCAACTTTCACTTAAAGAAAGATTTTAAAACTTTTTGAACTGACTTCAACAAAATAATACCTATTCTTGTACGTCTGCAATGCATGTTTGGTTTCAGTAGTTTTCCTTTCAGAATTTATTTTTGGATCTTACAACATAGTCCATTATAGATAGGGATGGCACTCATTCATCATAAACCTCCGCGGCAAAGCGGCGTCGGGCGTTACGTCACGTTTTTAGGGCCATTGAATACCAGGACATCAAACAATACTAGGACTTGTCGTTGTACAAGACATCAACATAATTATTATTGTACATATGCAAGTAGCGTTGACTTGGTATATTAGCTTTAGTGGGTCTTAAACCCAGAACATGTTCCGGGCGATTTTTTTTAATCTGGTTGGGAATGAAGACGTAAAATCAGTTTTCCTGTATCTCATATAACCACATGAATAAGTTCTATAATACCTACTTATACTATACAGGGGCCCAACATGGGATAATTCAATCGATAGTACTTAGTCCTATAAGTTGGCCTTCGAACTTACCTTCGTATCCTGGAGTTTTTCCCTCCACATTAAAAGTCAAGTAACCATGAACATTCTTTTGCTTACCTCTAATCTCTAGTTACATACCTATCAAATCCCTGAAGTAGAGCTTATTCGTGATTTTACTAAACTTTGGAATTAGTTCAAGCAAGTCACGCCACGTAAAGTGGTCCCACCATGGGCGCCATTAAAATATTCTGAAAATGTTGCAACTTTAACCCCCACTTTTTCTCCGTAACTAGAAAATGCCAGGTATGGTCTAGAACAGAAAAAAAATATCGCAATGACGAGGAGAACAAGTGCCTTTCGGCTTCGTTAAGGGTCTTTTTACACCCTTTATATCTTTCTCGAATGCTTTACAGATTATTCACTTGAACTTTAAAATCTTGTGAACTTGATTAATAAATAATTAATAATGTCAAATTAAATATAATATTCCGTCATATTAAGTAACAGTTATAAGTCATACACGCTAAGTTCACAAAACGCCACCCCTTAATAACAACGACAAACCTCGCAAAATTCTGCCGTTTGGCTGTAGCTGGTGAGGCCGCACAGAGGCCACGTGTTTTTAAACGTTGGGTACTAAGACATCAGGAATCAATTGGAGTTACGCTAACGATAAAGGTCACTAAAATCGGAACTAACAACAACGCCATCGTGGTTTTTGGTGACAAAACTTATTTTCAGATAGAAAAAATTTCATTGTGAAGTCTAGACTGCACTGATGTAGGCAAGAGGTTAATAGTCTGTGACGTCACTTAGCTCTATATGACGTCAAACCGTACGTTTCTGAATGCCCCAGTATCGACATCTCAGTTCATTTCGTACTAGGGCGCTAGAATTGGCGGATGGTTGAAACAGACGTTACCAACGTCATTGTTTTCAGAAACTACCCACTGCCCTCCGGGTTCTCTTTAACTAATACTTATTTTGGTTTTACGTCAATTAGTAAAAAACTTGAATAACGGTATATGAATTACGAGTAGTTCATTAAAAAGTATTTGATTTCACTGAGTTATTGAATTACTAGCTGTTTCCCGCAACTTCTACGCATGGAAAGTTTGATGTGTAAGTGTAAGAAAAAACAGTATTCTTGTGCTATTTATTCCAGACTAAAGTAACTAACTAGAATAATACACTAATCTATCTCTCTGTCAAAGAGATCCGATCCGATAAAGATCCGTTCAGTTATTCTGGCGTAATTGAGTAACAAACATCCATCCATTAATTCAAACTTTCGCATTTATAATATTAGTTTAGATTATTTTTTGAAATGGCCACTAATGAAAATTGGAAGTGTATTCGATGTGAAACTTTTGGTGACCGCTTTTCCCACATATCTACCAAAAAATGCATTTTATGAGGAAACAACTAAGAGCTAAGAGCTTTTTCACTTTCACCGTAGCGCTGATAGTACCGTGGCAAATCGACGGATGCGTCACGTTTTCACGAAGCGTTGGGTACTAGGACATCAGAGGGCGTCAAGACTAAGCAAAACAAAGGGTGCACAAGGTATTACATTTTGCTTCGGTTCTGCCTCCTTCAAAATGATTAAGTGCCACTATTCAAAGCCTTGAACCACGTAGCGAGGCAGCAGTGTTGTGGCGCAGGCGGCGTGAAAATAATATAAAATATTACGTCCCTATTTAAATCAGATTTTGTCAACAATTTCACGAGTTTTATTTTTTTTGCACTGAACCCTATTTTTTTTCTAAATAATAATAAAATTAAAAAATGCCTAAATTTCTCATTATAACATCAGCTATCTGCCAGTAAAAGAAAATTATAAACAGACTCTTTAATATGTATTTGTTTGTGCGGCAAATTGCGTTAGTGATCATTGTGTCAATGTCGTCTGTTGCAGCCGGCAATAATAGACTCGCCCTTAAGGTTGGCCTTACTCCTGTTGACTCTTGGTGTGTATATTCAATTTTTAAAAATACGTGGTCCCAGTCCTTGCGATTGCAATTAGTGGAGATTTATTTGTAACGAAACAACATGGTCGCGTTGTGTCAGCGCCTTTAGGTTAGTTAACGGTAATAGTATCCGTAACAAAATCAAAATCAAAGCACTTATTTCAAGTAGGCCAGCTACAGGCACTTTTGAATTGTCCAAAGACAACAATGAAATGCAGAGACGAGAAAATGTCTAACTCAAAGCACGTGCCACGTAACGTTTATAGATCTCGGCTTTAAATCTTGGTGTTTATAGTATCGTCACTGTCCCAGTCACAAGGATTAAAAACGGTGAAAGTACCTATTGTATTTGCCCATTCCCTAGCGTAGACCTATGGAGAAGAACGGGCAAGAAACTCCATGGACACTCATACTTTTACAAAACCCTTGGTTACATCATTCATGTTGAGATGGTACATTATGTGAGAACGATGTAGCAAGACGTGCACGTTAAAAGTGTCCCTAGTAAAAACCAAAAAAAAAAAACAAAAATAAGCACAGGGGCACTCCCTCTTTCCTAATAATAATAATCTCATAGGAAGGCAATCTCCTGTTAATGTAATCGAACACAGTACCAAATAGTGGTTCGTCTGTTATGGACGAATCCCTCGTGTTTACAAGGTAGAAACTTCTTGTGATCTCTGATATTTAATTATCCGATGCCTGCAAACACGTGGTCCTACATCCAAATCGATTTCACTGCATATTGTGCGTCAACTCACACCACACTATCACACGTAGTTTGAATAACCTCTCGTTCGGACCAAAATAATACTAAGTAGTTTTTCACAAAACCATATAATGGGACGGGACGAGATGGGAAAACGAACTAGTCCATTTTGAATTAAGGATGACCTCACTAAACTAACCATTAATTGTGATTCAAACAAAACGTGTAAGCAAAATTTCGGCTCAGTCGGTTCGGGATAACTGTTTTAATATTCAGTTACAAGATTTGACCTAAACAAACAAACATTACAGTTAAATAAAAGCTTTTAAAAAATACAAAACATTACTATTCTCAGCTGTGGGAAAAGGAAGCGCTACGTATCAATTCATCCCGGGGTGAAACGGGGTTAACGTATGACGTCATGAAGTCTAGACGTTGTGGATGTACTAGTTTATCTCTTCGTGATTCCTGATCTCCTGGTAACTCGCCCCTCTTCGAAACGTGACGTGCTCGCACCCCTGTCGCTTTTCAACCCCTCAACAACCCTACATGTTTCATGAAGTGATCAAGCCTCGGTCACAGGTGGCTCTGATTGTTCTACAAAATTAAATAACAAATGGTTACTTTCCTGTAACATTGAATTTTCATTGTATACTTAAATGAAAATTCGAACTCTTCGGAAGATAATAATATAATTTCTTGGGTTTTTTCTCCAAGACGCACAGTTTCGTCGCGGCAACAACGTTTAATGTTTAGCAATCATTTGAAACAAATATCAATGTTCCAAATGCTCTACTATATAAAAAATGAAACAAATGATAACTATTTTAAAAGCTAAAGGTTTGTTTTTATGCATTGAAAACAACCTTACAACATTCACATTTTATTTAAATTTGTCGAATTATAAGGAGTTGAGTAAAAAAAGAGGGGAGATTATTTTTCCTTTTTTTCCTACACCTCTCGCAACTCAACAAAAAAAGTTCTAGGAAAATCGGACCACTACTTTAAACTTTTTGTGGTCTAACTGGATTGGACTGTCATTGCACTCGACTATAATTAAACATTTACATATTAAAAACAATCTATAGGTACACTTATATTATACACAACACGATAGGACACTTAGGCGTCAAAGTACGCCTCCCCAATAAAGATAATTTTATTTGTCAAAAAAAAATTGTGATGACATAATATTGATATTTCGTACGTACATGTTTTTGTAAGCCGTACAGATTTATAAAATTTACAAAATAGTAGCAATTAAATTTCGACATTGCATTGAAAATTGTTGATGTTAATTGTAATAATGTCAATTTTCTAATAGCCACATTGTTTTTTGCCTATCCTTCCGAGAATACAAGGGTTTTTTACTCAATTTATTCTCATTCATTTATTCAACTATAGCCCATTTTGAAAATATCAAAGTTCACGGGCTAACATGCAAGTTTAACTCTCGGTATCCTTTGATGTCCTAGTAACTATCGCTCCCTGAAACGTGACGTGACCAGCTTGTTCCCACGGTCTCGATCCAAAATGTTTCGAGATTTTTTTGAAGGTTTTTTGTTCGATTCCTTTTCACACGACTCCATTCCGATGACAATACATGAATAAAGCAGCGATGATCTGGTGGTGCAATCAACGCAAAATGGCTAATGGTTTAATCTTTTTTAGTGTTTGAGGATTGAAGATTCGTAAAAGTCATTATTTTTTTTTGGGTTAATCAAATAGTGATCAACAAAGCTATACTATCTCACTGCGGGTCTAAAAAAATCTCTCCTCCGTAGACTTCCACATGGACACTTTTCTCTCTGGTACCTTCTTGTTCTAGGCCTGGTTCGAGATCGATGATGGTCCCTTCATGCAAGACTGAGCAAAACTACCACTGACAAAAATATTATGTTTACCAGCTAGAAAGCTCTACGTGAATCCTACCGCCCTAGTATTAAATGAACGAAAGGGTCGAACGACTACATGCAGTGAGTCTCAGGATGACGTCATAATGTGGCGTCATTGGCGAAGTTCCGTTGGTCGAAGTTCAGTTGGATGTAGTCTAGACTAGATGGAGGGTTTCACCTGATTACCACTGATCTCCGACCTTTATAGCTATCTATTTCCAGACTATATGGGTGAGCTTATGTGCAGTCGTTACAAACGGATATGCGATTTGTGTGTAACATTAGTAGTAATAACAACTTTCAAGCAGCATGCTGCAATATACCGAATGGAAAACCTATGATCAAAAAAAAATATTCCTCTCCTTCTTTTGAGGTTGGTAAAAACTCGGTTAGTTAATAGTCACGACCAGCTATATAATTAACTAACTACAGTAATTTTAAACGTGTTAGTGTATATTATATCTACATATATAAGATTTTAAACTACACACACACATTTAATTTAACAGAAAACATGGTAAATTTCCCGTTTCCAGTCTAAATAATTAAGTCTGTCAGTCTAAAAAATACGGCATTTTTACGGTTTTTCGGACAATCAATGTTTGAGTTACCTTAAACCGTTACCGTTATGTCCTCTTAATGGATTCTACTGCCCTAGTATTGAACTAACGGAAACTTCTGTACCAGGGCATTTTGAAATGACGTTTTAGTGTGACGTTATCGACGACTTTGCACGATGGAGTATAGACAGCTTTCGTGTGTAGTATGTAGGTGGCTGTATGTTGATAGGTAGTATAGCGTAAACCAGAAAGGCTTCTGGCTTACTTAAATACCCCTAGGTAAGACTCACTAGGTAAGACTTACCTAGGGGTATCGTATTGCCCAGTTACTGGGTTGTGGAGGTCAGATAGGCAGTGGCTCCACGTAAAATACTGGTATTCCGCTGCATTCGGTTAGACTGGAAGTCGAAAGAAACATAGGTTGGAAAAAGACTTGGCAAGATGAAACAGACCATTTTCGGATTACAACTCACCTGTGGAAAAAGGAAGCGCTAAGTGTGAATTCATCCCAAACTGGGTTGAAAAGGGGATAGTACTATGATGTCAAGAAGTCTAGACTTTGTGGAACTAGTTCATAGTTTATCTCTTCGTGACTCCTGATGTCCTGGTAACTCGCCCCTCTTCGAAACGTGATGTGCTCGCGCCGCGGGATTCAAACCCTCAACAACTTCTTCAAATGTGTGGTGAGCTGTGAGGTGATGCAGCTGATGGTTCGAGAAATAACAATAATAACCAATAATACAATCAAATGGTTTGAACGTTTGAGAAGATTTTCTCACTTGGGTTTTTTCTGCCCTTTTTTTTGTTTTATCGCGCTACCAACAAATAGTGTTTAGCGGTTATTTGGAACAAATGTCAATGTATTTTTTGTGCGCAACTTTTCACTAACAATTTGGTCTATCTGTTTGCCAATTTTTTTCGAAGTTTGATTTCAAAAATCGTTACGAGTATCCATTTTACTCGAGATCGTCGAACTTTAAGATGCTCAGAAAATAATCAGGGTAAACAAAATCGCGGGGGTCGTGTTTTTCACATTCATATAAAAAATCCGACCACTATCGACTTCGTTCAACTTTAGGTTTTTTTGTCTAATAGCACTCGCTATAACAAGATATGTACAAAAAAATATAAATGATATTAAAAATTTGCTATACTTAAATACAAAGACAATAGAACACATAAACGTTAGTAGTCCATCACATTAGCTAATTAACTTCAATATTGCATTGAAAAATGTGGCTACGTATCTACTTATATTTCAGTTATATTTTAGTTATCAGTTATATGACAGTTTTGCCTATTCGTCCGAAAACGTATTAATTTATTTTATTCTCATGGAATCAACAATGTCTCTTAACCGTACTCATTCTTGAAAAAAAAAAACAGTTCACGAACCAACATTTTAGTTTAACTCTTGGTACCCTCTGATGTTCTAGTAACTATCGGTTCCAGAAACGTGACGTTGCCAGAAAGTTCCCACGGTCGAGACCGTGATCACCATTGTTTGACATTTTCTTGTTCGCTTTTTATGATCCTTCTAATTCAAAGGTGGAGACTTTGTTATCTCGTATCATTTCGAAGATAATGAATGAATCAAGAAGATACTGCAATCAGCCGAAGAAGAGCTCTAAAACTAAAATGGTTTATTGAGTGTTTGGGGATTTGTGAGTCTTTAATTTTTTTAGGTTAATCAAGTAGTGAAACAACGGTATATAACAAAGCTATACTATCCACTTCTGGTCTGCTAGGCAAAGATCTCTTCTCCGTAGTCTTCTGTATGTCCACATTCGGCTCTTAGAGAATCCTTGCAGCCTAGTACCAAATGAACGTAACTATCCAACGACGGCATGCATTGACTCGTAGGATAATGTCTAGACTAGACAGACTTGAGACTAGGGTTACCTCGAAAATATCACGAATTAGATCTTTTAAGCTAGATATTTTCGAAGTTTACGGGGGTCTGAAGTTATAAGCTTAATTATGTTAAAATGCATAACGTCCTTTATTGTCGTGTAAAAAACAAGAAGGCATTGAAACCAGTACCTACTTACTCATTATAACTCTATGGACTCCGGTCTGAAATAAAAACTTTCTATTCTATTCAATAATCATAAATGAGAACATGAGGTCCCATGGATGTCCCCATTAAGAGGTCGTCTGGTGGTCGAGATTTTTAGCTGTTATTGACGGGGAAATTAGTTGGACTTACTTGAAACAAGATCCCTCTTACAACACATTATTTTATTCATTAGAGCACTGAGCATGGAATCTTGTGGGGTATAAAGTACCAATTTGGTTTAGAAGTGAGGTACTGTCCTGAGCTATGTCCTTTAGTGGACACTGTAAATTATGCACGCAGTCTCCGGCGCTAGGTGCAGGTGGTACGGGCAGTGGTCGGCTGATTGATAATAATATTTTTTTTTGTTTTGACTGGAACAAATAAGCATGGCTTTAAGACAAAGCTATATTTCCCAAAGTTGTAAAAACATTGTTGTGAAGGTCAGTTCACTGCCCGGGCCGCATGATGCAGCTCCTATTGACTTCTGGTGTCCTAGTACTAAACGTTCGAAAACACGTGGCCTCACTGCGGCCGCATCACTGCTGAAAACATGGTCAGCTGGGCTTTGAGTAAGCGACGCGGGCGGTCGCAAATCTAGCAAAGAGTAGGATGCCCTGTAAACAAATAACAACATTGCGTCTTTCTTAAACTTCTTCTTCGTTATGTGGATAAAACTTTGATTAGAGTTAGATGAGCGTCGACCAGAACTCTGCCACATCGGCGTTCAGTGGCTTCAGACAGCTTCTTAATCTTAAACTAAGCATATTAAATAACTTGCGACGTGTATTTCTTTTCGATTTGATGCTCTCTCATAATAATAGAAGCTAAAGTTTTCACACAGCTTACCAGCATCTGAATAACTTGTACACATGTAAATAAATAAGTTCATAATAAAATTCTATTGGCGCCCGACATGGTACAAACAGGTAATAGATAAAAAATTACCTATTTCCTGAAAGTACTATCTCAATTCGAGATAAAAATCAACTATTACCGACGAATGAATATTTTATTATACTCATTCTTAATAACCATGAACACTCTTTATTCACCTCCTCCGTGAGGAGAACTAATTCTCGACTCTTTCTAAGCGTCGGAAATAATTTAAGCGGTATTAGTAGTAAAACTGCAGAGTTGTCCCACCACGGGCGCCATTAAAATATTGTAAGTAAAAGCTAGTCTGTTTGGTTAATAACCAAAACATGTGCTTGTGTAATAAATACAGTATAGTAAATTAAACCTATGAAATACGGTTGTTTCAACTTGCGTCCAAGTCTGAATTTCTGCTCGGTAATAGTGTCGCCTTTCATAATGTGACTGAAACATAAGTGGTGAAGGTACGCATGATAGTAACTTTTTTTTTGCAAAACAGGCTTCGTTAGAGTTTAAATAAGGTTCAGATTTTCACGCGTCACGCATAAAAGCGCGAATATTATCTAGAAATTGTATAGCTAGACTTTTCATCGAGAGATGTGAACGCCTTGTGATTTCAGATGTCCTAGTATCAAATACCCCTCAACACGTGACGCACTGCCAGTACTGAACTCGCTGCAACTGCAACTATGCTATACGAACTAAGAGAAGTTGTTGTACACATCATGTTCTAGTATGACCACTTTAAGTGTTCAAGGTGGCGTTGCTTGTCAAGAAAAATGGCATCGATATGTCAAACTTGGTACATTTATTTAAGTTCCGTTTTTTTCCGCCTGCACAAATAAGTTGGTTGAAGTGTAACTGGATAACTCTTTGTAATTCCTGTAGTCCTGATGCTATTGCTGCTACACGCTTCGCGTATCCATGGCAACGGCAACGAACGCTTCGCGAAGATGGCTTTTGAAAACTTTTACTTTTATACAGCGTAACTGATAAAAAATATTGCCATTACCTTTTACTTTACTTTGTCTACCAATGATAGACAAGGATAGTGAGATAGTGCTATATAAACGTCATGCATGCAGAAAAGGCAGCTTTTGCATGTAACGTGGGAACGGACAAACGAATATTGCTATTACTTTTAATTTATGGTATCTATCAATGATAGAGGAGGATAGAGATATATTGCAACAAACGTTGTGCAGATAGCTGCACAACGTTTGAGAACGAAGTAAGTGGGATGGCATAGCCATCCCACTCACCCCATCGTAAACGGATCGGGACCTTGACCGTGTGCGGTTTTTTTTAAACTTCTAACAAACAACAATGCTTTTAAAACAAAGTCGAAAATAACTCTAGGCAGCTAATTGAAACACCATTATTTCTTAAGTTAGTTAATTTTTATTTTATTGCAAATGTTTTATATCCACCGAAAGAGAATAAATTATTGTAAGTTCAATAATTTTTAATGGCGCCCATGGTGGGGCGAATTTACAGTTCTAAATTTATACTTTTGGGGTGATTTGCTTGAAAGTATTAACACGTTAGAAAAGTCACGGCTTTAATTCAGGGTTTTGATGGGTAGGTAAAAAAAGATTTGAGGTGAGCAAAAGAGTGTTCATGGTTACTTGACATTAATGTGTATGACATTTTACTTGACATTAATGGTAAAACCGATTCTTCCGATTTTTAACTTGAATTGAAAACCAAATGACGAATACCGAACTAAGTTTTTTTGACTGAATTGTACCATCTTGGGCGCCAGTACCTGTAATAAAAGTATTGAACCTATTCACGTAGGTTATATTAGATACAGGACAGCTGATTATACATATTCATAATCCAATCCGGATAAAAAAAGCACAAATCAGTTTCTGTGCTTAAAACCCACTAAAGGTAACGTACCAAGTCAACACTACATGCTGTGTGTAATACCATGTTGACATTTTGACTACTACGAGATCTCCTAGGTATTTTTGATGTCCTAGTACCAAATAGCCCGCAAAACGTGACGTAACGCCCTATGCCGACGCCACGGAAGTTCCGATATGATGAATGTGTGCCATCCCTTATATAAAATGCACTTGAGTTCCAAAATATAATTCTGAAATTTAAAATTACTGAAATTAAATTAAATACGCATTACAGGCATACAAATACAATGATGTGATTTTGAAGTTAAGGGGGAACTTTTTGTCGCTGACTTTTAATTTGTTTTTTTTTTTATATGTAGATTAGTTTGTAACTTATTTCAACGAATTAAATGGCTTGAAACTAATTTTTAGGAATGCCTTTGTCTTGAGTGAATTCTGTAAAACAGGTCTGTATGTACTACTACTTACTCACTGTTAGTATACACGTACGCTGTATTAAATGAATATTTTTACACGTATTGCAAAAAAAGCTCCGGTTCATTCCTGGTTTCCCAGTATCAGATGTAATGAAACACGTGGTGCCAGATCAGTACATAGTTCATTCGCAAGAGACCGCTTTATTACAACATAAATTGTAAGTGTGTTTGTGCCATGTCCGTGTGTTTGTGCAATGCACCCCTATTTTAATATTACAGATCAAGTTGCCTTGACGGGGCCGCTGTTCACTTGTTTAATGCTAGATAGATATCTGATTGTGAATTAAGTAATATTTTTTGTTGATTGGTTGATCTTATAAATTTTTGTCAAACCATTCATTTAGTTGAATCAGCAGCTTTCGCGTTTTAAACCTTAATATAAGTTATAAAGATAGTAAGCTCTCATGACAAAAATCTGGACAACATCTATTATGTTTTACAGCTACACACACATAAATGCATACGGGGAGGTACAATCGACGCGAAAACTGTTCCCAAAATGTTCCATACATTTCGGTAACCGTTTTCGCGTCGATGTCTCTTCCACCCCTTATAGAAATGCAGCATTGCCTACGTCACGCGTAAGGGGTATTCAATACTAGGGCCTCAGAAAGCAACAGGAGTTCTCATAGCTCGTAGAAATAGAATATCGTAGATAAAATTAATATTTAAAATAAATATTTACTTTTATGAACAAATTAACATTTATTTGTGTTCAAAATTCAAAAATATTTGAATTATCTATTTTTCATATTAGGATGTTTAGCGGCTTCATACCTTTGCTTCTCCTTCAACCTGGCGAAAGCAAAGCGCGGAAAAATAGCAAATTACATCATAGTTTCCTTGACAAACATGCTTCGTTCTATTATTTTATTTCTTTGAAAGTGTATTCAA
The DNA here is from genome assembly GCA_905163415.1 of Noctua fimbriata. Classification (NCBI taxonomy): domain Eukaryota; kingdom Metazoa; phylum Arthropoda; class Insecta; order Lepidoptera; family Noctuidae; genus Noctua; species Noctua fimbriata. Next base: position 1,382,631 of record LR990922.1, read on the forward strand.
TAACATCGTTTGATAAACGTGGGCATTTTTTAGTGCAGTTCTCGGCTTCATAACATGACTGTGAATTCGGCCTCGAATAGAATAACAAAGTTTCCCCACTTATTTCAAAATGTACTATGTTAGGGCTCGCTCCGTACCTCAAAAGTAAAACGAACCCGTTATAAAAAAAAAGGATCACTTCATTGTCCATCTGTCTCTCACAGTCCTTTTTCTCAAGAACGCGAGGTGGTTTCAAATTAAAATGAATATCACATATTTAGGTGTACAGTCCCTTGGAGCTGTAAAAAATCAAGCTTCTTAATCAACGCAATCACTTAAATGACCATTTATGTCGCATATTTTACTCATTCACAAGTAAATCGATACCTGCAGGGTGGGTTCTTCCCGTAGACCTGGAATCATAAAAATTGGTAAGAAGCAAGATCTTACAGCACAAATCAAGGAAAAATCGTTCATCACATCAAAAATAATATTTTTGCGATTCAATTTTGTGACCGTATACAAAACAAAGACCAAAAAAACGTGTGTTTTACATTCGCAAATATAATTTGACTCACTGTTCCATAGGTGTTCTTGTTAATTTATTGCAACTTAAATAAAACTTTTAAGCTGTAAAATTACTTATCACAGAGTGCATTGGGTAACTCTTTAATCGCTAATTCACTAAGCAAAGCAAGCACTTAATAATAAATGACCTTGCATAAAATTAATTCTGCCGTATCTATCTGCACCCGTGGCCGCACTGATGCCACGTGTTTTTAAATAATAAGTACTAGGACATCAGGAATCACCTGGAGTTGCACTAACAATAATGGGACTGATGGGGTCGGCTATGTAACTTGCACAGTGACATAATTACCTAAAATATGTTGTTTTTTTCGATGACCTGATTTGTGCTGTCTAAATAATTCAATTAATTAAGAAAGAGGGGGCAAACTGCTTAAGATTTGCTTAGTTATTCAAATTCAAATATTTTTTGTGGATCATTGGTTCATAAGATGTTGCGTTAAATACAGGTAAGTCTGCTATGTCCCGCCATTGAGGCATAGAAAATTTATGTCACAACTAACAATAAAAGTGTAGTTAAAAACTTAATATACAATACATCAAATTGTCATGAAATTCATTATGATTAAATTAGTAAAATATTTATGTCCAGTTACAAATTATTCATTCAATAAATACACTCAAACACTCCCACTCACACCCTCCTTCACCCTCCTCACCCTCTTTTCTGGATTATTAAGACACTCTCTCATTATGGTCCGCTTGTACCACAAACCGCAATTGATAAATATAATTTAAACAAATAAAAAACTTCGTTCCATTTCTGAAAATATTTTATAGTCGACAAGAAGAAATTGTAAAAAAATCTCTTTAAACTCAATTTATGCCATATTTTGAAACGGTGGTCTTTTTGCGTCTATTCTTTCGTTAACCATAAAACGTAACAAATTAAGGTTAAATATTAAAAAAAAATGTGTTTTTTCTATTTCGTGTAACTTGTTAAGTATGTGGTATAGGGATCTAACATTTTGGTCAAAATATTAGATCCAAAACTACATTTGTTTATGGTTATAATGTTTTTTGACTTTTTGGTCTAGTATCATGTAAAAGAAATACACGATTCAATGAATTTTTCTCGATACAAAAAAATTGCAAAGTTACATGTATTTTTTCGACATTACGGCGCGGAAGAGTAACGCTTAAGAGTTATTCGATGGGATTTACTTTAAAACAGAGAATTATCATATCAAAGTTTACTCAAAGTAGTTTTAAAGTCAATTTATTTATTTTGTTAAAAAAGGAGTAAATTCGTTTTGGCACATACGGAGCTAGCGCCTTAAAATAAAACCTGACTGGCTGCAGCAAACAGCAACTGCAGTTTCTTTGGCAATCAAAACAGAACGAGCTACTTGCATTGTGTTGTCATATTTATTTCTACTGCCGAGCAGCATGTGTTTCAGTTTCTAAGTTTCAAGTAACATAAGCTCATAAGGTGGGATGTTGTTATCGCCCCAACCAATGATGAATATTTACAAAATTGGCAACATCAATACTGAAGTTCTGCACATGCCTACCGGCCATTACTGTTCTTGACATTGACCATAGAGTACATTACAGTGACTGAATAAATGTCAAACATTTCTCCAGCGTAGTGCATGTCATGTCAATCTTTATGGCGGGCGGCAATTATAAAAGCCAATTATTATTTATCAGACTGCAAACCTCATCTCACTGAGACTGTTTTTCTTTCATGAGCTGGGACAATTGGAAATGTTCACATACGACGTAAATGTAAAGGTGTGTCCAAACGTTGAGCGGTAAGAGCGCGGCAGTAAGACGCGGCGTTTGCAGGACACATTTCTGCCGCGCTCTAGTTAGGACTAAATCGACACATGTTTGCGCGGCAATACTGCGTGGCGCATATGAGACACGCCGCGCTCATCAGTTGGTATCAAAACTAAAAAGAAAGCGGTTGCGTTTGTCGTAACTCTGCTTATTATTCAAAAATTGCGAAGAAGGACTAAGAAAAAACAAATTAAACTTTATTTTAATATGTTTTTTCTTAGTCCTTCTAAAAAATGCTGGATGAAACCACTTTATCAGCAGAGTTTACAGAATTTTGAATCAATAAATTGAAATTCATTTCCAACCACCACATTTTTTTTACGGTTTTAAGATTATCCTTAGAAGACTTCGAACATTTACATAGCCTGGTGGAATCGCATATAAAAGAAGATACGTACTGGCGTAAACCGATCACAATAAAAGAGAGATCCTTGGCTATTTCATCCATAACATATTAAAAAATCCATACATTTCGATCAAACGAATCGATGTTTCGATGTCCATCTTGATACGCAGAAATCAGAAATACGTCCAAACACAATTACTGACGAATGTTTACTAAAAATGTTTGTGCGCGGCAGGTAGACAAGCGTTCGCGCGCGGCAGTCGTCCAATCACAGCGTGGTAGGCCGCGCGCGAGCCGCTTTATGTTTAGACACACCTTAAGCTTTTTGCAACTTATGATGTCCTAGTATTCAATGCTTTAACCACGTGGCAAGGAAGGTGGTGCGCATGCTCGCGCACAAAATGGGGGGTGCAGTTTATAATTGTGTCAAGGTCGTCTGTTGCACCCCTGGCAATAATAGACTCGCCCCAAAATTGCATCATACTCCTGTTGACTCTTGGTGTCCTAGTATTCAATATTTGAAAACACGTGGCATCAGTGCGTGCGATTGATTCAAACTTCGAGCAGCTTTCTTGTAGAGAGAGAGAGACATTTCACATTTCACGCTGGTTTAGCACCTTCATTCAGCTCATAGACAAAGCACGTCCTTTTCACATGCTAATCAATTAGTTTACCCCTTTGACCAGCATTGAACCAAGCATTTTTATCATCAATGTTATCTCCTAACTTATAATGTGCTTGCCTACACATAGTGCGCGTCTTATACAAGATTTAAATTTGGTCTCATTCTTGTGTACTGATTTTCCTAAAACACCCACCCTACTGTGTTTTTCTTCACTTTGTGTTTTTATTTTAACAAAAAGATCACGTATCTAAAAAATATAATTCCAGACGGTTTTAGTACTATCATATTCTGTGTTGTGAAACACATCATAGCGTCACAATACACACTACCGAAAATTACGGGTGGTAGGGTGCAGTCGCCGCCCCTCTGGCCGCACCCTATTCATTCACGGATGGCGTTTATTGATATTGCAAGGTAAACGTCCCGGTAACTTCTGATATCCTAGTATTCAATGCCTAAGAACACGTGGCAAGGACATCGCTCTAGGAGACACCTTGTTACTTAAGTAGTAGAAGATTCTTGTAAGTTTGTTAGCTTGTAAAGACTAAAAGCAATGCAGGATATACACACAAGGGGTTCCGTAGCACCAAACAATATTTTTGACGATCATTCATAGGTCAAAATACTCAACAGTAAAACTAACTTTGTTTTTCATATTATACACACACAATATGTCGAACACAACTAGTCAAATCATAAGAAAAAAAGTTGCAAAATAACAAAAAATAAAACCCAAGAAAATAAACTTTGAAGTACTTTGGGACTAGTATAGTGTTTGTTACAGCAGTCATAAATTCAATTAACTCTAGTTAATCTTTGATTCGTCCTATTCATTAACAGATGGCGTTATTGATATCGCAGAGGTAAACCTCCATGTAACTTCTGATGTGCTAGTATTGGACGCTTAAGAACACGTGGCATTGGCATAGCTCTGTAACTTAACCGTCTGTAGCTTAGGCAAAGCATAGTCGACTCTAAAATGCTTCTTTACGAGGTTTTTATTTTACCAACTGATTTAAAAATAAAAAATCTTTTTTTGCAAAAAAATAAAACCGACTTCAAAAACACAGAAAAGTGAAAAATAACTCTAGCTTCAGAAGTCGGTGACAAAAAAAATAAGAAAAACAAACAAACAAAAGTCAGCGACTTCTGAAGCTAAAGTTATTTTTCACTTTTCTGTGTTTTTGAAGTCGGTTTTATTTTTTGCAAAAATAGATTTTTTATATTTCCATTTTTAGTTGTAATATCCTATATAAATATTTGCTATACATTAATTTTACATTGTCAACAATACATTTCATGGTAATAGGCTTATCAACAATAAAATGGAAGTTAATATACCTAACTGTCGCTATCTGGGTACCCCTCAAAGCATACAGCCGTTATGTTATGATATTGTGTAAACAATAAACATCCAAGCGATTTCAGCAATCACGACAGATTTGCTGTCTACTATTGAAGAGTTCCATTGTAAAACTCCGGAGATCATCTTCACCAAATTTAAACGGGACCACCGACCGCGGAATAATATACTTCCAAATTAAAAAAAAAACGTCCGAAGATATCGCTGAAAAACACAAAAAAAAATCAGTCGACTTGATAACCGTCTCTTTTTGGAAGTCAGTTAAAAAGAAGGAGGCTTATGTACTTGACCAGTATCTTTCTTATTTCATATATGGACACCAATGTCTCCGCGATTAGAAGGTTGATTTTTATTTGGTAGAGGAAGACCGTGCGGTGCTCCCATACAATTTGTATTCACTTTGCTTGAGTATTTTATGAGTTCGCTTCTTAAAAGTATTTATTCTTCTTCGTCTATGTTGATCTCATAACTACTTTTAATATCTATAGTTGCACTTTAAAATGAACACAACCTGCCTGAACTAAAACGATTAGAAATATCGTGCCACAATATTTATTAAACAGCTCGTAACAATATAAAACATATTCAAAAGTTGATCAATAAATAAATATTAATAGTACAATTGAAATGAAAAACAATTCCTCTCACATTTTAACTAAGACAATACGCTCCAGTCTAACAAATAATCACCCAATAATAATATTTTATTAGCCCCGCCCTGTTTGGCTGTTTGCGAGGCCGCACTGAGGCCACGTGTTTTTTAACATTGAGTACTAGGACATCAGGATTCAACTGGAGTTACGCTAACGATCATAGCGTAGCAAACCCTGATGTTTCGGCACGTGGCAAAAATTGGACAAGCGGGACCATCTGGTTTTTTGCTGACACAACAAATTTTTCAGTTGGAGTGGAGTGCCTACGTTTCATACTGAACTTACAAAAAGGTAGCAATACCTATTTTACTCTACAGACTGACTGTATTTGCATTTCCAGTACAAAAAAAAACTAACCTAGACGCTAAGGCCAAGGATCCAAGGTAACTTCCAACATGTATTTGGCTTAGCATTCTTTCTATCATTTTCGCATAGCTGTCAAACTACTAGGTGTTAGAGACAAGTGCAAAGTGTGTACACGATTATGTGATTAATGTATACGTGTATACGATTATACGGCAGTACTAACTATTACTATTACTAGTGTAAACAGTCGTTGGTTAACCAAATAAATAAATAAATGTGACTAATTACGTGATTTAGTAAGCATACAAATAAGAAAAACAAAAACAACAGCAACAACAACAGCTTAAAACAGTGTAAGAAAAATATGTTCATTTTATGAGCAATCCAATCCAGTTACCGACAAAATGCGGTTGTATTTCATTTAAAAACTAGCTGTTGTCGTGAACTTCGTCCGCGTAAAATTATTATAAACTAAGTAGCCTAAGTTTACTTACTCCTTATAACATCATGTTTTTTTGATAGAAGTACGGTACTGATAGGCAGTCACGTCGTGTAAAATACTGATATTCATTCAGCTGCAACCGGTTAGACTGGAAGTCGACCCCAATATAATTGGGAAAAGGCTAGGCAGATGATGATGTACGTGTATACTTTCATAATGCTTTTCAGTAAAAAACTGTTATTTTGAAGTTACGAACAGACACTTCAATTTTATTAATTTTAATGTATAGATGTGATTCAGTAACAACGGAACGCCACCTTTTACAATCCAGTCGGCCCCAAAAAGATGCAAGCACACAAGTTTTCATTATAATTTAAACAATCTTTGTATGCACATCGACAATTTTCACTGAAGAGCCAAAAAGTCCTTTCAATACGTGTGAATGACAGAGCCATCTTGTGTCATAACACTGCATTTTATCAGAGAAGCTCCTGACGTCACCTGCTGTCCTGGTACCAAATGCCCCGAAACACGTGACGTCACGGGAGCATTCCCTCCGGTCCGTACAGACTGACGGGAATTTAGTGCCGCGCGGTTCATGACACAAAAAAGGTATATTAAAATGGGACCAAGAGATTCAAAGAGACGGGCAGTCGTAATGTCGGTGGAATATCAATAATACTAGTACTACACCATGTTTAATTCTAGACATAATCCATAGCACCTTTCATACCGATTTTTTTTCCTTTACCTGTAGGGCATACAAACATTTGTTCCGGGTGGGGATCGAACCCGCAACACTATAATCATCACTACAAAACCCGTACTGACATTTTAATTACAAACTGGTCAAAATCATAACCCTGTTTTTTGCTTCGCCGTAGTCAAAAGGACCTAACTCTGTGTATGTGCATATTACCCTGGCATGCCTCGTGCCGTAAAAAACTGATGAAATTGCACACAGGTAGGACCATTACCTCGGTTAGGACATATTTATGATACTTTTTATCCCGGTTGTTCATTCCCGTGGTACAATTCCCTACACGAGGGCGAAACCGAGGGCAACATGTAGTAACTGATAAGGTGGTATAAATTATACGCTGCGTTTGCTACGAACGACGTCGTAGCCACCATAGCAGATGTAGGGTTCTACTTTTGTGTATTTCCTTACAGCTACGGTCTACGGCGTAGCGAAACGTAGGCTTCCATAGATCAATTGAGTCAATATCAACAAAGTTCATTTTTTGTCAACTTTGGTGGCTTAATTTTTTCTTTAGTTTTCGTGAAAAATAAGGATCTGGTATAAGAATAGAAAGTCCAAGCTTGAAGGATCTTCAAGAGGTCTCAGAATTTCTCCATAACTTTTTGAGACATTTTAGTTCAAAGTCTAGTGTGGCCACCAAAATTGAAAATCGCCCACCAAAATCGAAAGTGCCCACCAAAATTGAAAATCCGTAGCATCGAAATTGGATTTCTCTGTCAGAAACCTCAATCTCACTAATAAAGCTCAATATGAATAATCTCACAAATTCTCGGGAAGTATCAATAACTTTTATCGGTTAATAAAACTGTCTTTTGTTAAACAATAGGATAGATTCCCAGGTCTGGTCCTAAAGTCGGACTGACATGGAAGCGTTTTTGTACAAACACTTCAACACCTCGATGTACCGGTAGTCGATTTGGCACCGTTGGGGAGACTGCAGTACAACCCAAGTCTCGATCGAATCGAAGGCTTTCTCGTAGTCCACAAACGCTAAACAGAGAGGCAGCTCTTCAGTATCCTGTATAACCTGCCGCAGCGTATGAATGTGGTCTACGCGATACGTGTGGTATATGCGAAACCTGAATATAGTTTGTACAGAATAAGTAACTGATTCCAATAACTTTTAAACGATCGAATCGAAGGCTTTCTCGTAGTCCACAAACGCTAAACAGAGAGGCAGCTCTTCAGTATCCTGTATAACCTGCCGCAGCGTATGAATGTGGTCTACGCGATACGTGTGGTATATGCGAAACCTGAATATAGTTTGTACAGAATAAGTAACTGATTCCAATAACTTTTAAACCATGTTATATTTTGTCCCAAAAATATTTAAAAAAAGTTACAAGTTGTACACCGAGCGACATTAAGTACCTATCGCAATAATTTAGGTACCTGTCAAATTATGTTTATCAATGAGCTCAAGACGACGCTGGAGGCTCGCGCGCGGGCGCGTTGCGTGGTGACCACGCTTTTGTGCGGACAACCAGGTAACAGAATAAGCTTATAACTTTGTGATTTTTCATGATACAGTTTTGAAATTTTGTACATAGATTCTTTACATAAAAATACTCGACACGTGTTTCAGGTTTCGCATATACTAAAACTAATGTTGTAGATAATTCACATGATCTTGGAAATGTTGTGAAACTTGATTAATAATTAATTATGACAAATTAAAAATAATCCCCTCATATTTATTCACTGGCTGCGCCCGCGGTGTTACCCGCCGCGGTGAAAAAGTTTGCACACGTGTATGTACACGAACTGAAACTTGGAAAAAAGAATGACATCATAAATTTTGAAGAACATTTTTTTATGTTCTTGATAATTTCATGTCAAGCTGGTAAAAGTAAGCTGTGCTACCTCTTTATACTTTTTACTACTCTACCCTACCTACATACCTACCCCTCTACCTGCCTACCTACCTCTACCTACCTCGTTTGAATAAACAACTCCTTGAATTTATGCTAGCCTAGTACTTTTGATCGTCAAAGAGACGATTTTAGTCAAAATTCTGGTTTTCACGAATTTTGACTAAAATCGTCTCTTTTGGAGATTTGATCATCCCACGGGAACACCGCATTTTCCGGGATCAAAAGTAGCATATTTGTTAATCCAGAATATAAGAAGCTATCGTTATACCAAACTTTCGTCTTTATAATATTAGTCTGAGTGATAGATAATAATAGCGGTGATCTTTCAAAATTCTGGCCTGTATACGAGGCCGCACTTAGGCCACGTGTTTTTTAACACTGGGTACAAGGACGTCAGGACACAACAGGAGTTACGCTAACGATAAAAGCTGTACATGAATGATGTTTTGGAGCGTGGCCTACGCCTCCATTTTATTTCTTGAAACAACCTAGAAAGAGCCTAGATTTTTGGAGTCAATTGACGAAATGTAACAGTACATATTTTAAGCTACGTGTTGAAACATATTGTTAAGTCACATTACTGCTATACATACGCTAACTTTGAAAGAAACATTAAGCTACATCGTAAGTAAGATGAATGACCATTCCATTATTTTTTACGTGAAAAATTGGAACTGTTAAAAATTCGATGTAAAGCTTTTTTTATGACCTCTGTACCAAAAAAATTAACCAAAAAAACATCTAAAGAATAAGAGTTAATTATTAAATAGCTTTCGCACTTTTACTATATAGCACTGACACGTCTGTGGGAAATCGATGGTTGCGTCACGTTTTCAGGAACCGTTGGGTACTAGGACATCAAAAGATGGCAAGAGTATACAAACAGTTTTTCAAAGGTGCACAAGAAGCATTACATGTTGCCTCGGATCTGCTTCCTTCATAATTTTAAATTTGCGCTAAGTCTCAAAACAGTAGCTAAATAATTATGAAAATTAAAAGACACAGACCAAATGTTCGGTGCACGTGTTTTCTGGCAAAAAAATCATTTTAGAAGCAGACTAGTTTTTGCACTTTCAATTCACCATTGCGCTGACAAGACCGTGGGAAATCGGCGACTGCGTCACGTTTTCGGGAAGCGTTGGGTACTAGGACATCAGAGGGCGGCAAGAGTATACAAACAGTTTATAAATGGATTCATCAAAACTATCACATTTTGCGTTGGTTCTGCTTGTTTAAATTTTTCCCAGATAGTACCTAAATAAAATTCTAAACGTGCTCTATTTATTTATTTATCATTTACACACAAGAAATTTCTCTCAGCTGGCCAATGTATTATGTATGCGTTTTGTTACAAAATCTGAATAATATAAAACTTCAGTATCATGTTTAGTTCCTTTGTTTGTTTTTTGCAAATTTCTTTATTACCTCTTATGTTCCAAATGGCTGGATGGATTTCGACGATTAAGGTATCCTTAGATTCGTCTCAAAAACCCAAGTGTCCTTAACTACGTGTTTAAAAGAAAACCAAGATGACGGATTTTTGGCGCTAAATTATAAGTCGTTAATATTTTTTTTTAAACCGAATCAACAAATATACATAATAATATTATAAAGGCAAAATGTGTGTATGTTTATTACTCCTTCACGCTCAAACGGCTTAACGGATTTGGATAAAATTTGTTTGTGTTTGTGTTGTTTATTCAAACGAAGTAGGTAGGTTGGGTAGGTAGGTAGGCAGGTAGGTCTGTAGGTAGGATGGGTAAAAAAAAAAAAAAGGTAAGATGGGTCGGTAGGTAGATAGGGTGTGGGTAGTAAAAAGTATAAGGAGGTAGTAGTTGAAGTACTAGGTCAGCATAAATTCAAGGTGTTGTTTATTCAAACGAGGACCAAATCAAAGAACCGTCTTGTTTAAAGTATTAACCTTTAATGCCTCACATACTAAATTACATTTATATAGGGAGGTTGTCTTACACACACTAGACCTCCCCGGTTATTTAAAAAAAAAACAAAAAAGTAGGCTAGACATAGCCAGTTCTACAGTGCGCTTAAAAGGAAAAACAGCTTGTGGCTATAACATATTTATTTGGCTTATTGTATTATTTTGTATGGTTTTTAACCGACTTCAAGAAAGAGGAGGTTATCAATTCGGATGTTTATATATATATATTATGTATAACTCCGTCATATATAGACGGATTCTCAAAAATCTTTTTTTGTAGAAAGGGGTTTATTCTGAAAAGGTCCCATTTAAATTTCATATAGATCTGATCATGAGTTTCGCATACAGACAACGGAACTCTCCAAAAAATGACAGCAAATCAACCGCGATTGCTGCTATCGCATAAATATGCATTGTTTACGCAATCACACAACATAACATCACGCCTGTACACTCGAAATCTCGAAAGGGTTACCCAGATGTATTCAGTATATCAGGGTACACCCACATTTTCTATCAAAGTTAGTAGTTGGATATTGTTTCGCGACTGGAAGCTAGTTGTAGCACATAGTATTCAAGCTTGATTTATACAAAAATGTATTAATTAACTGACTTCAAAAAAGGAGGAGGTTCTCAATTCGTTGGAATCTTTTTTTTAAATGTATATTCACCGATTACTCGAAGACGCCTGAACGAGATTTGGAAAATCCTTTTTTTTTAAATTAAATACTCCCAAGTTGGACACATATAAATATTGTCATGATTTGATCATGGACTTCGGAGATATGGAACGGATCTCTTCAGTCACATCTAATCTGTCGTGATTGCTGCAATCGCTTGGATGTTTATTGTTTACACAACATCATAACATAACATCACGCCTGTATGCTCTGAGGGTACGCAGATGTGTAAAGTACCAAATTTCGACAGTTAGGTATGTTAAGTTCCATTTTATTGGGGATAAGCTTATGACAATGAAATGTATTGTTAACAATGTAAAATAACATAGCAAATTTTTGTATAGGATGTTACAACTAAAAATGGAAAAATACAAAACTTTTTGCAAATAATAAAACCGACTTCTAAAACATAAAAAAGTGAAGAATAACTTTAGCTTCAGAAGTCGGTACCAAAAAAACTAAATCAAACAAACAAAAGTGACCGACTTCAGAAGCTCTTTCGGCATCGTTAAGGGTCTTGTTACACCCTTTGTATGTACATATGTAATGGTGTACTCATTGTTGAAGAGCCAAATTAAATAATAATAAAAAAAATAGTCAATCCAATGCTCTTTTGACGACCCTGGCGTCTGCCTGCCCTGCTTACCGTGTCGTACCTAATGTGTTCGGCTCGGTTCAGTCTCCACATTCTTATCTCCAGATAAGAACAGTAGCATAGCACTAAAGCAAATCCGACCAGTTGTCATTCGAATATCTAGGCGTTGTAACGTCCCGCCATGAACAATTGTAAATCGATTTCCTTGTTGTTTTTTTTGCCGACTTTATTTTTTTCTGCGAACGCTATCACTGCCATTCGTAGTAATGACGAGATCATTGAAGATTTACCAAAGGAAGCCGATTTTAACTTTTATTTAAATTCATTGGAAAAGGCGGTCGATTTTTACACAAGACATAATCTTTACGTGGATTTGAACTCGGCGTTCGGGTTGTTTATGGTGGACGGTAAGATTATGTTTATACCTACATAAGATAATATTTTTTCAATGCACTTTCTTGAAAACTGGTTCTTATTAATAGAATATCATAGAAAAAGGTATCAGGAGATTTGCGCGAACCCACTCTTCAATTAATAGGGACACCATCACGTTATTAAATAAGACGGATTATCAATATTGCATTATGTCCGTATTCTTCAAAAGTTTGCCGCGAGATTGTAACTAGTCATTCTGAAATAAACTAAATTGACACTAGTATAAAGTTTATAATTGTTAGAGTTGACATAACATAATTAAGGGTATTTTTTTTTTTTTTTTTTGTAATTTTGTGTGATGCACGTCATGTACCTGCGGCAAATAAATATATTTTCTTTCTTTCTTTCTTTCTTACAATGAAATGAATCAGCGAAAAATGTTTGCTTGCGGATGATATCCATTCGTTCATGAGAAAAAAGTATAAGCTTAATAGATCTTTTATCATGAACGAATTGATTACATCGAACAATTATGAGTCAATTATAATTCGTTTCATTGCGATGACTCTTCAAAATAAAAAGCACTGGTAGTGTGTGGAATGATTGCACAAATGACTCGGTGACCACAAGGTCAACGAGATATGGTTGATGACGTTTGGTTCGCACGAATAACTTTACTTTTTATAAAACACCTGAGACGTGTAGTTTGTTTGTAACATTTCTTTTGTTGTTAACCATAACCATACCATAATCAGCCTATAATGTTCCCACTGCTGGGACACAGGCCTCCTCTCTATGAGAGGGAATGGGCTGCAATCCACCACGCGGGCCCAGTGCGGGTTGGTAGATGTCACATGTTTTCGAATTTTTGGTTCTAGGACATGCCGGATTCCTCACGATGTTTTCCTTCACCGTTTTGAGAGCAGTGGTAAATTACACAAAGTAATGCGCCTGCCTGGGTTCGAACCCACGACTTACTGTTCGTAAGTCGGGGCCGCCACCACTGGGCCGCCGCTGCTCTCCGTTAACATTTGCTGCTCGTTGTTAACATTTCTAGTAAATGAAAAAAAAAAACAAATATTTTTGTATTTCACCTAACAAATATCAGCGGCAGGACCCCTTTAAAAGAAGACTATCACGTTATCTATACTAATATTAAGAAGCTGTAGAGTTTGTTTGCTTGAACGCGCTAATCTCAAACTCATCTGCCTAGCCTTTTCCCAACTATGTTGGGGTCGGCTTCCAGTCTAACCGGATGCAGCTGAATACCAGTATTTTACATGGAGCGAATGCCTATCTGACCTCCAAAACCCAGTTAGTCCTATGTGTTACGATGCCCCTTGGTAAGACTGGTTGTCAGACTTGTTGGGCCACTGACTACCTGTAACGACTGTCAAAGATCTACAAACGACAGCCGGGACCAACGGCTTAACGTGCTGTGCTTTCCGAGGCTCGGAGGAAACTCGGTATGTAGTGGGTGGTCACGCATCCACAGACCCACTTAGGCAAGCGCGGCTTAACCTAAAGATCGGTCCGAGCGGCTGTTATTATTTAGCCACGAGCTCCTCTACGCGCTAATCTTGAAATTCTGTTAGTGTTGGATAGTCCATTTATCGAAGAACGCTATAGGCTATATAACATCACGCTACGATCAATAGGAGCGGGGCGTCAACGGGACAAGTACACAGTATTTTATAATAATTGCACGAGGGTCGCGACAGCTTACAGCTAACAGCTAATTAATAATAAACACTAAGCTATATTTTTTTATTTGCAGTGAATTTAAGAAAATTTTTGCAACACAAACTACATTATGATATCCCTGTAAAAATACGTTCCCGTTTGGAAAAACTAATGTTACAGGTTGATGAATTGACTTCCTATTTCCACACTATGGTCCAAAAAATTAAACATGTGAAAAAATATAGCCAGGATATAAATAGTAAGAGATACTATTAATTGTCTCCATTACGTTATAATATCAGGTTGGCGAAGAACGGCTTTGCAGAGCCGTAGTCAAAAAAGGCAGATCAACGGAGGGGGGGGGGGAGGGGTTTCTAATAGGCTAAAAAAACAAGAACGGCAAGTAGGAAAAACTTTTTATTAAACGTAGATACAGTGGATGTGTGAAATGCTGAATGGATTGCTTCTTTTTTTTTTAGGATGGGAAATCATCAAATGACTCCTCCCGCTCTGCGCGGAGCGGGAGGGAGGGTCAGACTTGTACTGACTAAAACGCGCCCATGTTCCTTCTTTGCCCTTTGTGTTCCGCAGCCCCAGCAGGCCCTTGCGGAACACTTCTTGGTTGATATGGATTGCCATCATTTTTGGTATTCTGCCTCAAAATTATTAATTCGATTTTCGTTTGTCCATTTATTCAAGGAGTTATTTGTCGACCTATACAGAAACGCCTAACTCGAGAGCTAGCTACGCTCGCCTTTACATTTTACATTGAGAATATGTAGAACTTAACACCCTGCTGTGTGAAATTAGTGGAGTGAGTGTTATTGGGTTTTTCGATTTGGAATTTCTCACTAACAGCCCCGGTGTCTGGATTTGTGCCCGGTTGATGGCAATAGGCTCGCCCCCTATTACATGGGACTTAAACATAACTGGCGAAATGTGGGTGTACTATTAGGTTATGTTATGTTATTTTTGATTAATATTAAGAACTTGTAATGGATGAAGCAGGGTCAAAGGAAATAAAGGATATTTTTCATAGTGAGAAGGTAAGATATATGAGGAAGATAGGAAAAGTATGTTGGATGCCTTTGCCAAGTAGTGTGTCAGTATAGGGTACCAAAAAAAACAGTTCACAGCCAGCCTCACAAATAATGTATACGTCATCCTTAAACTGATTGTGGAACTTCCCAACAGATAAATTGTCTGTATCTTCACAATACTGATACTGATACTGCTAGCCTGCGTCATCCCACTGCTGGGCAAAGGCCTCTCCCCATGACTTCCAGTTGCTACGATCCAAGGCTTATGTGGGCCACTGGTGGTTTGTTTTGTCAAGTTCGTCCCGCTATCTTCTGCGAGGTCTGCCGCGACGCCTTCTGGCTGTGTCAGGGCTCCAGAAAGTGGTTATTTTAGCCCACAGCTCATTGGGCATGCGGCAGACGTGGCCAGTCCATCTTCACAATATCAATTATATATTTATTCTTTTATAAATCCTCATCTTTTCGTCGGAAGCCGCGCTGGAAATCAGGAGCATGCCGAATCTCGGCTCATGCTCTGGCGCCTTACATTATTATCCTTAGAACCAATTTATTTTTATTCAGTCGCGGAACTATTTTATAACAAAACGATGTGGTCAAGGACTCCATATAAATTCAATAATGATCTGCTGAAACATACGAAGATCTATAGTCCAGAAAAGTTGACGAAAATTTATGGAAAATGGGAGGACTACTTAGCTAATGTTGAGAAACCAGAAAAATTTACACCTTCCCCTGACGAATCGGGTAAAGTAAAGTAAAGTAAAGTTAGAGAGTTTTTATTTTATTTTTTAATGTCATTTTTGTGTGAGAAACCGATGGAGCCAGAGTCTCACGTTTTTCTGTAACCTGTTTTTATGGCAATAAAAAACAAAACTTATTTATTAATATATGGAGCTATACAGCCAGTTCTATTCATCTCTTTCCCACACTGAGATAAGATTAGACGTGTAGCGTGCGAAAATTTGCGAATTGGAAATTCCTTTATAGAGCCTACCCACCAAAGCCATACATATGAATTGTGAGTTGGTGCAATTATGATGACAATCCTCTTTTCTACATCAGCCCCTAGATTTCGCGCCTGGTTACTTCTACTTATAGTTGTTTCCTTATCATTTTCTTTAGATAAATGCCTACAAGCCTTGGGCTGGATTACACCTTCAAAATCTACGTTTCAAAACTGTCGAATACCTTCTCACTGCAAAAGGTCGGTGGAAGACGGTGACGATTTCGGCTATAGTTTGTCTCACAGGTAAGTCTAGCTAGGTATTATTTTCTATTAATCTGTAGCTACGCTTCATGAGTTAGAGGGTTGTGAAGCGAAATTAAAATGTAAGTTCACCACTTTCATACGTATAATTTAGTAGAATGATTTATCACTTTTAACTTCTTCTCCTGCTTGGCGCTACCTCACTTCAGGTGGGGTAAGCTCTCTAATTTTCTGGCGCCAGGACAATCGGTCCTGGATTGTTGGGTAGGAGCAGGCCTTCTCCAATAGGAGCTTTGTCATGCTAGTCCACCACGTAGCCAGAGGTCGTCTTCACTACATTTGTCTCGTCTCTTCGCATCACGTGACCATACCGTCTGAGATGGCTCTCACTCTCTTATTATCACTTTTAAACAATATTGTAAAAAAGGTACTATATAAGTATTTAAAAATTATGATATTAAATATTTTTTCGCCACGGAATTGGTATCTCAGGTAAGCATTTGTGGAGATAACCAGCCCCCGTAGCATGACCACCGTAGAAAAGGATTTCTTTGACGGAAGAATCGACAAAATGACAGATAGTGCAAAGAAATCTGTCATTGTGTCAACACAATCTGTCATTTTGTCGATACTTCCGTCAAAGAAATCCTTGTCTACGGTGGTCATGCTACGGGGGCTGGTGAATATTAATCAATGAATTTAATTACACATCTAGAAATTCGGTGTACCTATAGCAATTGCAATGGCTTTCAGTGCATGAACCCTAGTTACGTAAAAGTTTATATGAATCGAACAAGGATTCGTATTCGAATATGTTAGATTATGCCCATAAGCCTGATATAGTGGTGGTAGATCGATTAAAGCGGCGCGCAATGATTGTTGACTATCGTGTCTTGGCTCGCGAGGTTGTCGACATGTGGGATGAGCGAGCATTGTGCCAGTAGTCGTTTCACCCTATGGCTTGATTGCCAAGAGCCTCGATCAATACCTGAGGAGACTCTCGTTAGGCAGCTGGTTTTATTCAGAAAGCGGTCCTCCTGGACATGGCTCGTAATGTTAGGAGGTTCCTTTCTCTGGAGCCCTGACCACTGTGAGAACAGGGTTAGGGAACAGGGTCCAAGCTAGTGACTCTATGATCAACAAAAAATACAAAAAACAGTCTTTCTTTTTTAAGTCATATTTAAATCAACACATTGAACAGTTAAAAAAAAATAAGGTTGCAAGCCAGTATGAATCGAAAACTCTCAAGATTAGAGGTTTCCTCGCAGCGGAACACTGCAGTTGTTTCTCACAAACTACATCAACTTGACATGGAGCGACTGCCTATCTGATGCAGACAGACAAAAAACACACACTCTGAGACAGTTAAAATAAATAAATAAAATAAAAAAAAAATAGCGTTTATATACCTTCGTATACACAATATATAGTAATTTAAAAAAAAAATTATATAAACTACACTTATTTGTTTTCTACATCTAAATTATATGATTAACTAAACTTAAATTATAACTTAACTAACTTTAGATTATACATATTTCATACATTTATACATCTTATCAGCTACGAGGATGTCTTGCAACACAGGCTTCCTCTAGTTCCCTCCACATTTGTCGATCCCTCGCTATTTTCCTCCATCCCTTAGGCAGATCATCCTTCCATGTTTTTATCTGCCTTCCTCTTCGTCTTTTTCCATCTCTTGGGTACCATTCAGTAACTTTTTTGGTCCACTTTTCTGTTTGTGTCCTCATCATGTGACCTGTCCACACAAGACAATTACGAAAAATAAAAATAATGTATTTTTCCAGGGTTTTATATTTGATCCTTGCTCGTCTTGCACGTCAATGTGTCGTGTTCTCCGATAAAGAAGACAAACATAAAACGGATCTGTTTTGCGCGAAGAGTTTTACCGAGCTGCAGTATATCGCACTAAATGACTTTCGATTGCCTGACCTCATGAGTGAAAACAGTGAGTGGATTTAAAAAATCTGAATATTTTCTATTTAAGGCATACAAGTGAAGTAGTGCTAATATTTGAGGGGTATCGTATAAAATAAAACTCACTAACGGCTTCCTCGCGAATTGGCGAGAACAAGGAGGCCTTTGCTCAGGAGTGGGACAAAACGGGCTAATTAATTATGACACAATTTGATTATTTACAATACAAAGAAAGTATTGTGAATTTCGTATATAAACCGTAAATACTAGCAACATTTCCAAAAAAAACCTGCAATTTATAAAAAAATTCAATTTGTGTGAAAAATGTGGACACTACACCATATTTTGTTATTACTCCTCAATTTTAAAGATGTTAACCAAAATTCTTTAAATTGTTTTAGTTGCTCTCTGCAGTCTACTTGGACACGTTCAGTTTTTCAGGAAGGTATGGCTCCAAAAAATAACTCAGTTCCAAACTTCTAATGGTTGCTTCTCAGAGTTGATAACTAAAAATGTTGAAAAGAATCAAATGAGAGAAGGAGAAGGCGAGGAGTGGTTCATCACAAACCCAGAATTACTGGTCATGAATGGGCAGTGCAACCCACACTTCACGACGGTTTCGATAGCGACGCTCTCGAATACCCTCAGATATATAATAGAGACTTATTATTAACACTCAGTACGTGTTGCTGACGCTCTTGATGCCTTCTAGATAAAATAAAGCCATTACTGCATGTGGAATGGAGCTTTTTAATGACGAAGCAATGTGTCTAGCTATAGACCGACCGCATTAATGAGTCCTCGCGAAGGTATCAATTTAAATGGAATATTCTGAAGGTTGATCACGTATTGGTTCAATTAGTATCGTAATACCTACGTGGATTATGGTTATTTTAAAGCAAATAACCTGTGGGATATTGTTAGGACTTTGTGGAAGCTTAATGTGCCTTTGATGGGGCAAGGCGGAGGATTCATTAAAGCGGTCGGTCTGTAGTCGTTATTTGGTTTGTACAGTTCATATAGTTTTGTCCAACCTCCTTGTTCAACCGTGAACATACAAAAGTTACACGCGCCAACAACAGCATTACAGCGTCAGCGTTAAGAGCGACGTACATTCGGTCCACGCGCTGGCAACACCAGCAGCGCAGCGCTAAGAAGTGGCTTACTGAGATCTTCGCTTCATCGACTCGATACACACACAACACACATGTAAATAGCTATTAATGTGTATTTGTATATAATTCAATTCATTATTGTAATAAATTAGTCATCAAGCTGGAGTCGAGTGTGATTCATCTCCTATACCTCCTCTCACTGTGGCCAAGACACCTTTAGCCATCATCGGTCCTATTAGTCTGTGATCGGCAGTGAGAAAACCATTTCCTGTGTACATTGCACGACGTACACAAACCCCTATTCCTACCCAAGTTCCGTCTGTTACCGAAGATCTCCTTGTAACAGACTTCCCTCACGTAAAACCAACGTAACGTTAGGTGTGGTTTGTATGGTAGGCTAGGGCGTTAGACTAACTAGAGTGCTAGGTAATTACTGTAGGGCTAGGTTTATAGTCCGTAGGGTTCAGGCGCGGTCCCAGCCTAAGTCTTTGGGTCACACGGGGCCATAGCCAGGAATTCGGTTGGGGACCGATTGGGGGGGAGGGGGTGTTAAAATATTATCAACAACTTTTGAAAAACGAAATTATAGCAACCATCTCTGGATTTAAATAAACAAAACAATCAAGGGCGCCTAAGGTTTATTTCCGGGGGTGCATGTTTAGCTTTCAGTTTATAAAGATATACTGAAAAAAAACGCAGAATGTCAGAGCGAGCAAAGCGAGCTCGATAATTTAAGCACTACATCGGGTAGGTTAGATTTTTTTTTTAACCATTCCTACAGGAGTTGTGTTAGACGCAAGAGCGAGCGAAGCGAGCTCGAAAATTTTTGCACCCTTCCTCGGATAAATTAAGTTATTTTTGTTTATTCATACAGGAATGAGTGTAGGAGGAACTCTGTTAACTTGTGGAGAATTCAAAAGTACAGGATGTATTAGCGAGCGAAGCGAGCCGGACCCCTTTTTATTTTATATAAATCAATGTGTTCAGAAACATGGTCACGGTCGACCTAGGCCCAACCCAGGCGGGATGATCATGACGCCCGGCCATGACCCCCCTTCCGGATCCACTCTTGATACTAATAGAATGTAAGAGTGAGAGAAGAGAGCTCAAAATTGAAGCAGCTCGCCTCCGTCTCGTGTATTTGGTTCTATTTGTTAATTCATACAGAGATGAGAATAAAAGTAACCCAGATGTATTAGCGAGCGAAGCGAGCTCGAAAATTTTAGAAATCTGCCTCGAAAAAGGTTAGTTTCTCTTGTTGAACGATTATAATTTAGGAACGGTAATAATTTAGATCCGAAAAAAGCTATTTTAAAAAGGTCATGACCCCTTTTGTTTTTTTTTTATGATGGGAAATCATCAAATGACCCCCCCCCCCCCGCTCTGGGCGAAGCGGAAGGGAGTGTCAGACTTGTACTGACTAAAACCCATCCATGTACCTTCTTTGCTCTTTGTGTTCCAGGGCCGCGGTATCTCTTTCGAGCAGTCCCGCAGCCCTGGTAGGCATCGCCCGTGCCTCAAAGAGATGTCAGCAGCCACGTAGGGGTCCCTACGTGGCTGCTGACATCTCTTTGAGGCGCGCGTGGAACACGAATGCGCCGTCGACACGGCCTGTCGCCATAAGACGGCCGGACGGCGAGCTAGCCAATAACTCGCCGTCCACAGGCCCGCGCCTACGGTGGCCGGGGGCCACCACGTGACCCCCGACGCCCAGGGCGTTTTTTCGGCGGCTGGGACGTGAGGCTCTTTCCCACTCACGTCCCGCCACCTCCTTCACTAGCATGACTGCTTAGCAGAAGGAGGTGACGGCTTCCCATTCCCTCTCGCTCCGGACCATGGCTTGGACCAGGGCCGGGCGCGAGAGATCGCCGCCGCCAATCGCCTCTCAAGGACAGGGTCATGACCCCTATGACCGCGCCTGTTAGGGTCTTAGGTACTGAACCAGGCTGTAAGTCCCGGTGCGTACAGCCGCTTATTATTAAATTAACTATTTGTATAAATATGTGACTGGAGTTTTAATTTTTATAATTGTTGATTTAGTCATATAATAATTTCAGAATTTAAATTTAAATTTATATTATTTAATTGATTTTAATTGTAACATTTTGTCTCAAATGTATGCATCATATGATCCTTAATGGATTGAAATAAATGATTTTGAATTTGAATTTTGAATTATTATTATTATAAGATTGCAAACCTCATCTTTCTGAGACTGTTTTGCAATCATATGAAGAGTGAACAAGAATTTGTGTGGTGTACTACAACTAAAAACCCCGACTACTGAATAAAATGTAGCCTATGTTACCCGGGCCATAACAACGAATCGATTGACACCTTATTCATCAAAATCGAATTAATAGTTTAGGTTCTACTGAAGAACATACGTAAATACAAACATACATACATAGACTGCTAAAATCATAACTCTTCCTTTTGGCTTCGCCGTAGTCGGGTAAAAATTGAAAATTTTCACATTCGACGCAAAAGCCCTTTGAAACTTCTGATGTCCTAGTATTCAATGCTTTGAACCACGTGGCGAGGCAGCTGAAGCCCAGCGTTAGCGTATAAAACGAGGGGTGTGCTGTTATTTACAATTGGGTCAAGGTCGTCTGTTGCACCTGGCAATAATAGCCTCGCCCCTAACGTTGTATCATACTCTTGTTGACTCTTTGTCTCCTAGTATTCAATGTTTGAAAACACGTGGCCTCAGTTCATGCGATTGATCGAGCAGCTTTTTTGTAAAGGACATTAATTTCAGACTGTCGGGCTCAAAGATATTCGACAGGCTGTTTCAGCGCCTTCAGTTCTTAGATAATTTTCGATTAATTTGGGAAATTATTTTAGAAATCAATTTACTTGCTTTAAACACGTTTATATTTTGAAACTACGATTAAGTTATATTGGACTAGAAAATGTAAGACCGCGGCGTGGACGCAACGATTTTTGCTGCACTACATAAAAATGAAAGTAGGTTGTTTTATCAAAAACACCCACTGTGTTTACCTTCATACACTTTCTATGTTCTTTGTGACACAAAGTTCACGGATTCTTCAGAAAAATATAAGCACTATTGTAAAAACTAAAGTACCACTTTAACTTTGTTGGAAAAGTTTTGGTTAGCACGGTGGTAATAGGAAATTAGGTATACCCAAATACCCATGGGGAACTTTTTTTATTTTTGAAGTTATACTTCTTTAGGCGCGTTATGAAAAAATGATGAGAGTGAAATTTTAAGATGCGCGCGCACCTGTGACACAAAATTAACAGTATGAAGTTAGGTGCGTTATGAAAAAATGATGAGAGTGTAATGGATTTAATTAATAATTATATTATAATTTGATGTTCAATTTTAATTTTTATCACAAACTTTTTATTAAATGTTTTATTAATATCCATGTTCAGTATGTGATAGGTTGTGGTTTCAGGATGATTTGAAAAGTCCGTCTCCTGAACATAAGGAAATTCTAACAAAAATTATACCCAATATACCAGCGAAAAATACAAAGCTTTGCAACACATGCGTGCAAGCGTTAAACAAGAAGAATATTCCTTCAATGTCCACATTCAATGGTTTTAAATATCCAGACGTACCTCAACATCTACCACCTTTAGATCTTGTTTCTGAAAGACTAATTTCACCTCGTATTCCTTTCATGCAGATCAGAAGATTGAGGCATGTTAATGGTCAGTACGGTATTTTTGGTCAAATAATTAATGTTCCTGTTTCAGTTAATAATATGATTAAATCACTTCCACGAAATGTTGATGACGATTATTGTATAAATGTACATATCAAACGTAAGAAAATTCATCGATCTAGCTACTTACAAAGTATTGTTAATAAGCGTACTATTAAAAGTTGGCTACGATTTTTAATTCCGTCACCATTGTATACTATGTACGATATTAAAGTTGATGAGTCATTCTTTAATGATAATCAAATTCACGATGAAATTCAGCAAGATGATTTCAGTGAACATATTTCTATAGAAGAAAGTTTTACGGCTCAACAGCAGACATTACTGTGGAATGAAGAACAATAAATACACAATTAATTCTTGAAGTATAACTTCTCACGCGCGTACATAAGTACACGCACCCATTTTTTTTTATTTAGCCCGTATTGTCCCACTCCTGAGCAAAGGCCATAATTATACCCATAGGGTACTTACCCATAATTATTTAAATAACTCTAGACGGTGCCCCCGTGTCCACCTAATATTACGGATATATTATGTAGGGTGCCGCCCGTCACGCCCCTTTGGCCGCGCCCTATTCATTCACTGCGTTTATTGATATTGCGAGAGGTAAACCTCCCGGTAACTTCTGATGTCCTAGTATTGAATGCCTAAGAACACGTGGCATGGGCATCGCTCTAGAGGATACCTTGTAACTTAGGCAACGCATAGTCGACTCTTGTAAGCTCGTTTCTAAAAAGTTTTATTTTAATAAATAAGTTTCTGGTGTGGGATGTTTGTTATATAGCGAGCATAGACATACAAGACTATCAAATGAGGGTTGCTATAGTATTGTGCATACTTTGGAGAATTGGAAATATCGTGCCAATCACCAATACAAATCACAAGAACATACACACTCACTCACTCGCACTCAAGTAGAAGTAGCCGTGAGCCCCAAACTAGGCACAGCCCGCACAGCCCACAGAACAGCCTGTAGTATCTTGGTGGCCCAATATAAACAGAAGAGGCATTTCACAATGGAAATCTCGACCAATAAACATTAATAACATAATTTAATTGAGAAATAATTCTTCATATTTGAACTAAACCGTAATTAATAAACGTCTGTTTGGTTGTTTGCGAGGCCCGAACTAACGCCACGTGTTTTTAAATATTGGGTACTAGGACATCAGGAATGAACTGGAGTTACTCTAACGATAATAGCTGCACATGGTGTTTTTGGCCACTAAGGTCATCTTGTTTTTTGCTGACACCACTTTTTTCTCAGATGGCCTGAAGAGCCTAGCCTTTCAAACTAAACTTACGACAACGTAAGAATATTTTATTTTTCTTCAGAATTCCATTTGGATTACAAAAAAATACTATCTATTTTTTTTTAAAGTACTTCTAATAGAATATTTTTTTTGTTAAGCATGGTATTCATTAACATTGAGTATCTATAACCAATAAAGCTCCTCGCTATGTTTTGTCATAACTGACATACGAGTACAACTTAAAATAAGTACAAAATACCAATTAAAATTAAAAATGTTAAATGATATTTAAAATTAAAAATTATAAACGAGAAGATAGCTTCGATAACATGACGTTCGTCGTAGCACTCGTAGCATGTCGTAGAGCCTTATGGCCTGAAGTTACCCCACACCGACATACCTACTCATCGTTCTCATTCTCCTGGCAATTTATTTAGGGTCAGCGCAGCAAGTCTTCTTCTTCCTTACTTCTCTATTACTCGTCATCTCAGCAGTCACCTCCTTTCTTTAAACTTCCTTTAAATATTGTATTTTAAAGGAAGTTTTCTTAATTTTTACAATTTTTTGGCGAAATGTGCTTTGATGTGAATTTATTCTTCTTAATTACAAACTTTACTTCTTTTCTTTAAAATTTTTGTATTTTTGTGAATTACAAAGACCTTAACAGCATAATAAGCTTTAAATTGTTTTCATACAATGATATTTAGTCAAGTAGTGAAAAATCTTTTTAATGCAGGTAGGTCCTGACGATTTCAGAATTTCAATTTATTTAGTTGATTTCTGATGTCCTGGTATCCCATGTTGAGAAACACGTGGCCTCAGAGCATAGTATACACACTAGCGAATAATATGGGTATGTTTGCCGCCGTCCGCCCCGCCCATGAATCTACAGGTAAGCGAATGGGGATGGGGTTCATTGATGTTGCAAGCTTGAACTTCAAGATGACTTCTGATATCCCAGTATCCTATGTCCATGTCTGAGAACACGTTTTAAGAGCGGTTCTCAATGCAGGGGTAGACAATTATTATTGTCTCGTCCTTACTATTTACTAGCTTTTTCCCGAGGCTTCGCTCTAGTTAATTTAAAATCTTAGACAATTAAAATCTTAACACACTACTAAAGTTTTATAATAATTCAATCATGATTTGAAAGACACGTGGCGTCATCTATTATCATGAGCACGTTGTAGTTGTTTTCCTCGGGAACAGTACTGTTTTCGGGATGAAAGGTACTCCTATGTCCGTTTCTGTACACCTGAAAACGTATATACAAAATTTCAGGATGATCGGTTTAGTGGTATAGGCGTGAAAAGGTAACAAACAAACTTACTTTCGCATTTATAATATTAAGTTAGGATTATTTTTTGGACTGGTCGTCATTTACGGACAGGTCCACCTTTGATTATCATCTATTGATTCTTGCTATCCTGGTATCTGATGCTGTGATACACGTGGCACGAGCTCACGCATCCATTAGAAAAGCTGTCCCATGCCTGGCTTATCTAGATGAATTTAAAAAAAACAAATGTCAATATTTTATGCCGTTGGTTGTAACGACATAGCTCTACATGGTAATTTTGTTTCAACAGATATAATGAATGGGGCTGGCACAGGAACGTCGGGCTTGGCACAACTAAAGAGAGGCCCAGCTGTGGGTGTAGTCAATATAATATTGTACGGCTGGCTGCACATCACTGGTACGTGGTAGAACACTTGACATTGAGTTTCAATAGAATATGAAGGCCAGAAGCACTTGTAAATATACGTTTTGATAGCTACCACTAACGTGAAAGCTACCGTGCCTGTAAAGGGTCTTGGACAAAATAGGTGTAATTCCAAAACAATTTATACAACATTCGTTTCAGTATATGCGAAACCTGATACACGTGTGTATCATGAAAAGTCACAAAGTTATAAGCTTGTTCTGTTATCTAGTTGTCCGCACAAAATCGTGGTCACCACGCAGCGCGCGCCTCCAGCATCGTCTTGAGCTCATTGATAATAATAATTTGGCAGTAGGTACCTAAATTATTGCGATAGGTACTCAAAGTCGCTCGGTATCCAACTTTTAACTTTTTTAAATGTTTTTGGGAAAAAATATAACATGGTTTAAAAATTATTGGAATCTATTCAGTTACTTTATATTCTGAACAAACTATATTCAGGTTTCGCATATACTAAAAATAATGTTGTAGATTATGTTGAAAGCATTGTGCTCTAGCTTAGCACATAGTAATTAATCCGAACCAGGCTGGCGCAGTCCTAGAACCGACTAAGGACTGTTACGGTTGTGTCACGGAATCCCCTGGTTCAGCTAGGTTTATTATAAGTATCATTATATTCAAGGGGCACAATTTCGGTTCTTCGGCGGCTTTAGTTGTTTGTGTAGAACAACAAATAATAAAGCCGCTTCTGATTATAAACTATTAATATGAGATAATATTCCGATTTTGTCGATGTCACGCTCAGTTTTCATAGAACATTGCCTTCTTTCGTAAATTGTATTGAGAAAACAAGACGGTGGCCACGCGCAAAAAGAGCCATGTACAATAATTCGTGTATCGACCCGACCTTCACCTTCACGTAGGCACACGGACGCTCCCCCTGCGTCATATGTTACACACGATAGCTCCACCTGATATCTGTTAGCCTGGTATCTTGGTTCTATAAACACGTGGCATTGGCGCGCCGCTATACACACGGGCGATATCATAAGCAAGCGGATGTGGACAGTGTGAGTAGCGCTTTTGAAATATTCAGAACTAGCTAATGCCCGTGGCTTCGCCCGTGTGGAGTTCGGTAAATGTTCCACGGGATCGTACTACCGGAAACATGTATTCTGTGTTGTTAATCCAGTTTATAAACTATCTATGTGCCAAATTGCATTTAAATCTGTTAAGTAGTTTTTGTTTAAATTTAATGAGTAACAAACATCCATCCGTCTATCTATCCATCCTCACAAACTTTCGCATTTATAAGTATCGCAATTGTAGGTAGTAAGAAGTAAGATATTATACAATATTAGTTTTGATCGGTGACTTTTGATTGTTTAATTGACTTTTTGCCACCGACTTCCGGAAGTAAAGTTATTTTCTACTTTTTAGTGTTTAAGTCGCTTATTTTTTTTTGAAAAAAAAAACAGTTTTTATTTTACTCTTTTTAGTTGTGGTATCTAACACAAATCCTAGTCAAATATCAATTTTACATTCTAACTAAAAGCTATAAATTAGCATATGATCCACATAGAAGAATAAGAAAAAATACATATTGCAGAGACCCATAAAGTAACTAAGCAAATGTAAAAAGAATATATATATGGGGCCAAGCTTCTTCTACCAAATGAAAAATGAATCACTTAAATAGGACTAATAATCACGGAGATATAAGTGAAAATACATGAAAAAGAAAAAAAATATATAACAGAATACATAACCTACTTCTGTTTTAGAAGTCGATTATTAATTAAAAATAAATATTTTTTTATGTTGATTCTTAAACTTAATGTTGTTAGAACCGTGTTATTAATTTCACGTGTCAATGTCAGAGCCATCTTGTGCCAAAGAATCACACTGCACTTTATAAAGCGAAGCTCCTGACGTCTCCTGCTGCCCTGGTACTAAATGTCCCGAAACACGTGACGTCACGGGCGCATTCCCGCCGGGCCCGCACGGACTGACGGGAATTTAGTGCCGCGCGATTCCGGGCACAAAAAAGGTTTTCACCCGTGGGTATAGTAAAACTGGACCAAGGGATGCAAAGTGACAGCCAGCATCGTAATCTTGGTAAATAACAATAATACTACACTATGTTTTTTTTTGTTAAGACATAATCTATGCTAATATTATGAACCAATGTAAACTAATCCTTCCATATTTTAAAATATGCGAAAGTAACTTGGTCTACTTGTCAGTTCTAAAAATGTTGTTGGATGATTTTTGCACAACAATGCGTTGCGTTTGCTACGTCGTAGCACTCGTAGCAACGTAGGCTTCTATTTAGTATGCATTTCGCTACACCTAGGGTCTACGACGTAGCGGGACTTGGCTTCTGTAGAACAACAGCTCTTGGATGCTACTAATTACGAGATGAGCCTAATTATCAAATTAAATCGATGGAAAAAAGAAATAAAAAAGAGTTTTTGAGAATTACTTAAACACGTTGGGGTGGAACAATTTTTAATTATTTTAATCAATGCCGCTGGCCCCACCAGTGGGGACACGGGCGGTTGGGTCAACGGGAATACACCAACTCAAGTAATTACTTTAACTTGATTATAATAATATAAAATCCTACTAGCTATAACTTTAACTAGTCTATGGTGTCTAAAACTCCATCCTTCCTCCTTCATTCAAGCTGGAACCAATATTTTATTCACATTCACAAAAATTCTATTAATTCGGTTTGGTGACTTCGCAGATCAGTGTGTACGATAATAATCATTCCGTGAAGGCAAACATGGCAAAAAATCGAAGGATTTTCTGCAAAAAAATATCGAAAAATTGCCGGTCTCGAACGTCAGTCACGTTATTTTACTAGATGTGATCTCGACACGACCGGCCTGCATCGCTTCTGACTTAACACTGAAATGAATTGAGGAAACACCAATCACCGATGGAAGGGGGTGCCACGCATACATTGACGTATCGTAAAGCCATTCATTGAACTATCCCCAATCAAAGCATGCTTGTATGTGTGCACTTTCATTCACACACACAGACAACTTTCGCCAAAACTATGCATCTCTGTCTACACTCGGTCACTCGTATTGTCCGACAACTTTTCACTTCGGTGGGGGCGCTGCTTGTAAAGGTCTCGTGTCAAATCCAGTATATTTTATTTTAGTTCTCAATTTTGCCACTTGCATATTTAAGTTTGTCGAATAGTGATTTACGATGCAGCAAAGAGCTTCTAGTAATTCCTGATGTCCTGGTATCGAATGCCGTTAACAGCTATCTCAACTGACGTGTTTTTCCCACGGTTAGTTCAGTGCAAATAACATAGAGGGCGCTTTACCTTGTTTTTACATTAGATACCTATGTTTTGCGTATAGTTGTCAATTATTTTTGTTGATTATTGGTTGTAAATACTATAGAACATAGAATTTTATTTACTTAAATGATTACTAATTAGGTATTTTGTGATTAGATTATCGCATGACCACTCCATATTGCTGTTTTATTTTATTTTTTTATGATTAAACTTTATTATCTAGCTAAAGCTATAAGTACATAAATATCACGCCTGTAATCCCCGAAAGGTTAGGCAGAGGTGTACCCAATAACATTATCTTACACCCAGTTTTCGCCAGTAGGTAAATAAGTAATTTAAATAATAACTATATTGTTTTTTTTATAACCAGTATATTATGTGTATGCTACATGATTGCGATCTGCTGGTCGTTAAACTTTTCTGGAAGCTAAAGTTGGATGCAAGGTGCAAGGGTATCGAGCATCTAGTTTAAAAAAAAAAAAAAACTGTTACTTACCTACTTATTTTCCAAATACATAATAAGCAATTGTATACTTGTCTGCATGTTTTTTTAAATAATCGAAACTCGTTTAATTGTAAAAAACTGCACATCTATAGAAACTTTCATGATAAATAATATGTTGACTGAGTATTGGAGCTCTCCTGTTGCTTCCTGCTATCCTAGTACTTCGTGCCCCAAAACATGTGACACCGACGCTAACTAGTGGTGTTCCGTATCGCTCGATACTATAACTTACGATGGTAAGTAACTAAAGATATTTAAATAATTGTATTTACATTTTCTAATATTTCGCGAAATTATATTAAAAAAAAATGTATAAAATCATAAATTCGAAATACTTATACTTAAATCGATAGGAAATGAAATGGTGGCCGAGATGGTAAAAAGTTATAACTTTCTGTTAATTATCAATTTAATTTTCAGAAAAAATGACATGCTCATCTGAACTCACGCTTTTTTAGTTAGAAATTGCAAAACGATTTCACGAACGGTTACCTACCTGCTTTAATTCTCACATAGCACCGTATTTCAATTTTTCCCTTCATTATTTCTAAACTATTCAACAAGGTCATCCCAACACATAACATTATTTATTTGTTGCCCATGTGCCACAGTTTCTTACGTGTAACGCTAGTATTGCCATCAGAGTAGCAATAGTTCAGTTATAGTTCGATAGCTCGCCAATACTTGTAACCTGAAATAAATGTACACCCGAGCGACAGATTAGCTGTGTTTCTTAGTTTGTCGATGGCAAGTCTAGTCTAAATTGAGTTAGCCCAGAATTTGGCTACGAGTTAAGCGCCTTGTTTACCTTCCATCAGTTCATGTAACAAAGAACAGGATACGCAGGACTCGAAATATTTAAGTAACTTGGCAGTTACGTATGACTTTGGTAAGTAAAAACATACAAATAGACGGACTTTTATTATTATTTAAAAAAAGCGTTGCCCCCCACTAGGAATTTCTCTTGTATCGTGGGTGCGTTTACAAACATTTAAAGTCACATACACAAACAGCCAGACTCGGAACAACTACCTGGATCATACAAATATTTATTCCGTGCCGGGATCGAACCCGCGACACGCAGCGTAGCAGTCAATCGCTCAGCCACTGCGCCAACCGTGCCGGCGTGCCGTCAAAATAAATAAGCTTATGGAAGTTGTTTAGCCTTTTGT
Organism: Noctua fimbriata; assembly: GCA_905163415.1. Classification (NCBI taxonomy): domain Eukaryota; kingdom Metazoa; phylum Arthropoda; class Insecta; order Lepidoptera; family Noctuidae; genus Noctua; species Noctua fimbriata. The sequence continues at coordinate 1,413,550 of LR990922.1, forward strand.
TAAGGCAGACTGAAAGATATTAAAATTAAACGTGCTATGGATAATATAAAGACGTTTCTTTCATAACAGCATCCCAATTGTGTAACACACTGTCAATCACAAATCGAAAGATTTTAAAGAAATTCTTATTATGATTGAAAATTCGGCAGCTCAGCAAGCCAGCAACGTAAATAACGCAACGAATGTTGTTGAACTGACGAAATTAATAGCATCGCTATTGTAAGTGTGTTGCGCAATTACCTCGCTGGTTTGTTTTGATCCAATTTGCATGCATTTCGTTGCAGTACCAATTTATTTTAAAAATAAAATTATGTTACAGCAACCGCTGCTCGCTGGTCAAAACAGTATGGATATAGAGCGAGCATGTTGTGGTGCAACTTGGGAGAAGCTGGACATGCAGTGGACTGCAATAGGCTGGAAGATAAATATTGTTAACTTTTCTCTTTTGTTTTACGTTTTTCGAAGTTAGTACCCACTTGTTGTCCGGCCTGCGTTATTTTTACGTACTTCAGTATTAACCCTGTGCCATGATAACATTATTAAAACCAAATTATTTTGAAAATGGCTTATGTGATACAAAATATTTTAATTTTAATACCAACTCTATGAACCATTCTCCCGTGCGGCTGTACAGAGTACCTCAGTCACAGATCGTCGTAAGCTCTGCGCGCGCGCACATGACCGGCACGCGCCGCAGATGTTGCTACGAGACGCTTTCTACGCCTGTTGTACTATAATGTTTGAAAGCTTTTATCTATTTATTTACAGTAAATAGCTTTAGTTGTAGCGTTGTAGATAGCCTGTTATTATACAAAGATGAATCAATGATAAATGGAGATTAAAATTAAAAAATTGGGTAAATAAATAAATGGTGGTTATGTTCAATGTTGAAATATAAAGTCTTGATCGATCTCGTTGGACTCGCTACATGGGACAGACACATAACTGGCGAAATGAGGGTGTAAGTATAGTTAAATCTCTGCCTAGCTCTCCGAGGATAACAGACGTGATATTGTGTTACGTCAGATCGAAAACTAAATTAAAATAAAGATATGCTGAGGTCTTGAAAGAATACTTTGAGGGCTCTACAAAAAATCTTCGTAGCATTTTCTGATCAAAATAATGTTATTTACGCCACGATTTTCCAGATGTGAAATTAGTATTTTTATAGTTTGATACAAATTCATGTTATCTTAATGCGGCAATTGAACCTGCGACCCTTTGAACAGTAGGCGAGCGCTCCAATAGTGCCACTGCGCCATTTAGGATATGGCTTACCACTATTAATAGGCGCAAATGTGGCGTAGCTGTTTTATTTTGTGTGTCTTATCAGTATAATCACACAGCATCGTTAATCAGAATCATCATCATCGTTCTCCTGTGCTTATCCCAATTTATTTGGGGTCGGCGCAGTATGATAGATAGAATACTATACTTTTAGTACAGCAAAATTGTTACACATTTCCTCTCACAGTTCTTATTTTCTTTTTCTGCTCTGTATTACTTCTTGAAAGCCATGGGGGAGGCCTTTGCCCCGCAGTAGGACGGACCAGGCTGATATAAAAAAATAAAATTCTTGACACAGCATCACTCATATTTGCACTTATTTAGGTACATTTTCAATATTTAACATTGCATTAGTCGTAATTTACAATAACAAATGAAACCTCTCCAGTGTATCTAATGTTCTGATTTTATTTATTTCATTTTAAATATAAATAATGATTGTATTAGTTTACATACAAAATATTCTTAACACATTCACACTTACTTATTATACCTACCCCCCAGACAGCAAGCACCCACCCTTATCGCCTACCAGAACATGCATAAATTAGCCTGTACAGCAAATCCTTCCATTACAGCATGTTCTAAATTACTACATAGCATGTCCTCCGGCGCCACCTGTTCAAATCTCCCAATTGAAAAACGTCGTTACACAGTGTGTGGCTGACTCATCAACACACAAACATAATGGCTCAACTCAAATTTTATGAGTTGGTTTCCCTTAGCGGTGCCTTTTGCGCGAACATATTTGCTCAGGGACTTTTTTTGGGCTTAGCCTAACTTATTTACGTGGGGACAAATGCTGCGGATTAGGGTGGGTTAGTGGTGCACGCTAATTTTTACGCGGTTTGCTTAAAATAGGTACCGGTATGCTTTCTTATGTTGTGTTTTGACTAAGCTCGATTTTGCTTTAAAAGTAGATCGTATTGTAGCTACAACAATCGAATTCCTAAAGGTCAGTAAATACGCATAGGTAGGAAAGTGCCTACGACCTGTCTAAATATTTTTATGTCACAAAAAAAAACAAATCTGTTTACAGCGTATAAATATACAAAAATATTACACACACGTCTCGCCAATTTGTAGATCAAAGACGCAAACAAGACGGAACAAATTTTAAAAACTCATAAAACCTTTGATATGTGCACCAATTGTTTGTGGCTAGCGGAAATATTCCCACGAAATATATTTATAAAGATATAGGGTCAATTAAAAATAGCGCCGCCCAATGTCCACGAAAATGATATGACACGATTGAGTAGAGAACAAACGTATAGAATAGAAAAATACGCGACACACCGCGCCGGTTCCAGTCCATCCGACAACATTTCGCGAGCTGGTCGACAGCGCGCGGTTCCCGACTCCCGGCGCCCGGCGCGCGTCTCGACACCTTCCTACAAATTATATACAACTTTACGTCTTTCTTTTTTCTTTTAAAAAGTGTCGTTATTGACACGAGTGTTCGTGGTGACAATGATACGGATTTGTGACGCGTCGCAGTGAATGGCGGCCCGCTCGCGCCGCGCGCTTGACGGATGACTCTCCCGCGCTTTTACATCAGGTGCGTTCATGTAACACTGATAGAACATAATTAATGACTCCGCACACATATTGATTTTATTGTCACATTACTGCAGTGGCTCGACTCTCGAGCCATTGTAGCAAACTTTTTCCAATAGGGTGTCCTAGCATAAATCAAACGTTAAAAGCCATGTTCCATAGAGAATTGTGTCATTTACAAAATAAACTGCTTTGGCCCAGTTTAAAAGACTTATTTGAGAATTAAACGGAGCTCGACGTAACATGAAACATCAAAGCGAGTGGGTTCATTGATTTTACGTTAATTTATGTTTAAATGGTTATTAGATAATGTCGGTAAGTGTGTGGAGTGGTGTTATTTTTCTCGTTTTCATGTTATAAGGTAAGTGAGGCGTCAGATATGAGCGGCCCGCCCGCAGGGGCGCACGTGGTCGCTGTTTGGACACAAACAAGTGAATTCTATTTTAGTTTTGACGTTTCGTAACAAATGTCCCCTCGGCCGGTGTGGTGATAAATGGCTGGTTCTGATAAATATGTTGTCTGCTATGGCTCTGATCGTGTGTTCTGTGGTTCGCGTGTGTTTCCTCTGTGACAAGTTCTCGTGCTCCGATGTAAGTTTTTTCTCCTTATTTTTGTGTCTTAATGTTTGTTGTTTTCTGAAAGTAGTGATTTATAGTTGCTAGTGGTACAGTTGTGTTTTAACTGTATGTACGGAAGATACAGTATTCGTTTCTAAATAAAAGAACAAAGTTTGAGCAATAACGGACTTATTTTCGCTGAGTTTAAAAAATAAATTCTCTCTAGTTCATCATCATCATCATTTCAGCCGAAAGACGTCCACTGCTGGACATAGGCCTCCCCCAAGAAGGGGGGGGGGGTTTGCCATAATCGCCACGCTTGGCAGGCGGGTTGGCGATCGCAGTATGGTGTTATAAAACACAGAGAACGCTGCTGCCCATTCTCTCTCTCTAGTTATTGTAATGAAATTACTTGAAAACAAATTAGTTTTTTTCGTACTCGAGATATTATTATAAAGGACCCATAGTTAACCATGCTATCATTCTAAATGTGTGTTTTGCAAACATATCGTCGGTAGGTATAATCCAAAGTGTTTTGGTCGCGTCAGCTGATCGTACGAGCTAATATGCTGACTCAATTTAATTTCAAATGGAAAGGTAGCTTTTCTTAGTAGAATTGATATGGAAAATAATGGTGGAGGTGTTTCTGCTTAGGTATGTATTTTAATATGTTGTCGTAGTTTTTCAATTATCTAAGAAAGCATTGCCTACATCTACTGTTAATCATGGACTCTCTGAATTTAATTAAAGATTCACGAGAGCAGTAGAATAGGCAGTATGTGATACTGCTCCTCGTCCAATTTTAAATCTTCAGTCATTATGTATTTAATATGTAGACTATTAACGCCCTGTACTAGGTTCGTATAACATCACGCCAGTAATCCCCGAAGGGTTGAGCAGTGCTGACTTAATAGTACACCCATATTTGACAAGTTATATATTTAGTTATGTATGTAGGAGATTTTCCTGCTTAAAATTATCGAAATATAGATCGTTGATCTTGCTTCAAAGATCAGAATGTAAAATCAGAATCATTTACATATTTGTTAAACATAGATACTAACATTAAGCAATTAAGGCTCTCGCTATGTTTTGTCATTACTGACATACAAATTACCCTATACTCATACTGTCCTATAAGTACAGAGTACAGACCATATTTCCTTTATCCAAAGCTTCAGGCTCATAACTCTGGATCCCCATTCAGCACTATAAACCCGGAAGCCATCCCCATGGCCCCCATTCAGCGCCAACCCTTTCTCTCCGTCTAGAAGCCCAACAAATCAAACGACCCCACAATTGATCGCCACATTTCCGGGGCATACATAATGCATCAGAACGATACAAGTTTTTACAGCACTTGTTTCTTCGTACCCGGCCTTAATGCGTGCGGGGTACCCCACTACCCCGCCTGGGGTATTCGAGTACCCCAGCGCTCATTAAAGAGTTCGTTAGCTTTATCAGCAGCGTTTACGGGTATATCGTGTTTTTATAGATGTTTGAATTTGTTTAATTAAGTCTTACGAGCTCGTTTGGCTGCGGTGTTGCTGATCGGATAGTTAACACTATACAGGGGGTGTTATTGATTGTTTACATTTGTGTATGTTGTTGGGTGGGGTGTTACTGGTTACGGGGTGTATTGTTTTAAAGTAGAGACCGACGAATAGTCGACTATTTGAAAATTTAAAACTTCATTCATGAGATTATTATTGAAAATTAACGATTCATAAAGAAATCGTAATGCAAATGATTCGTCAGACGAAATTGTCATAATTACGTAACATCACACCGTTTTCGCTCAAAGAGCTGGGCAGAGGTGGACTTATAGTATACCCAGATTTTTCCAGGTTTCAGCTTCATTCTCATTTACTGGTGCCATACAATAGTCATAAAGACTCGCTTAATCTAGATGTATGATTTGCAAAATCTATAGGCCCTCTCGTCTGTTTGAATGTTTTCACAGTTAAGTTAAAACCAACGGCTTATGGATATTCAGATATAAATAGAAAGATATAGGTTGTTTCCTGAGTTAGTAAAGTTTTCAAAGCAAGTAAATGGCATAGCTAGTATTTACTAAGTGCACAGCTTATATTAATTCTATTGCAATAGGTTACCGGTACTGATACCAGTCGGACGGTGTTTCTCCTGCTAGCCTAGTACCGTCGACATAATAATTTAATTAGCAGTAAGTAATTGGATTAACGATTATCCTTCTCGTTTGACACCACAGTTACTAGGCCCTCATTATATCGCGGTGGGTGATGTTTTAAGCCGGTTTTAGATTTACATAATGCGTCTTTTGAACTACTTTCGATAATATACAAGTACGGCTTTTCTTAAAACCCATTTTCATGCTTAAGTGCTTATATTTAATTAGTAAGCCCACTAAGACCACAAATATCTAAATGAGCTTAGCGCTAGACATATTTAAAACATCCTCCTGTCGCTGTTATCTTTAAACAATTGACAGAAATAGAATGAGATGCTTATTACTAAACGTATTTAATTATTTGCAGGGAGCGTAAATGTGTGCAGGCGGGCCTAAATATGGTTTAGAATTCAATCCAACGCTCCAACAGAGTGAACTGTTTCTTCTCATTTTGTCTTAAATATGCAATGTACTAAGCTAACCTTTGTACAGTTGTGCCAAACTTATACCTCAAAAAATGTAAAGTAGGTTGATCTGAAGCTAATACCTATCAGCGGCAAAGATTCCATTTAACTCGATTCCTACTGGCTTCCCTTTGAAAAATGGCAGTCAGTATTCTATAGACAAATAATACAATCACAATAAAGATATGTACTCCGGCTTACCTCTTTCAATTGACCCTTCGCTACTGGTACCTATTGGTGATAACTTAAATTAATTAATATGAGGGTTATGTGTTCCCGTTTAAACTTTAAGCATTACTGGAATGACTACAATGTTACTATAACATTGTAAGTAAGCACCACATACTAGCATCCTGGCAGACAGACCCGACACGGGTTCATCGAAACTCGCCATAAATCAGATTTATGACCAGGAACACATAGAGATCAATGCAGTTATCCACTGCTGAATGAATGGGGCCATAGGCACGGGTATGGGGGTCGAATAGATAATGTAGCTATGAAGTGAAACGCGTATCTCAGCATTTCTTCGCAACCGTAGCTATGAAGCGGAAGGATCGGCATTGAGTTATGGTCCTAATAATAGACTAGACAAAGTCATTTTAAGTCGATATGGCTGGTACAGTTGGTGAAGGTCAGGGACACACGGTGGTAACTAGTATTAGTGACACTGGTTGCAAGAATATTTTAGCGATGCATAACTTAGAGATCAAATAGAATTGCTTGTATTGTGTGTTCTTATTTTTTTTCTACATTACAACAGTGGACCCTTCATAGCAATACAACAATGAGTCATAGATGACTCTGTCCAGGAGTGTATATGTTGTGTTGGACCACAAACGATGGAACTTTTAATATCCTGCAAGTAACAAGTACGGATGGACTCAACTGAATACGTCGACGCAATTTTGACTATTGTCGACACGTTGAGAAAAATATGTGTTATACCCAGGCCAAAACAAAACAAAGTGGAAAAATAACTTTAGCTTCAGAAGTCGGTAACTTTTGTTTGTTTGATTGAGTTTTTTTGCCACCGAATTCTGATGCTAAAGTTATTTTTCCACTTTTTTGCGTTTTTGAAGTCGGTTTTATTTTTTGCCAAAAAGTTTTTTATTGTACCATTTTTAGTTGTAATATCATACAATACGGTAATAGGCTTATCCCCAATAAAATGTAACGTAACATACCTAACTGTTGAAATCTGGGTGTACTGTACACATCTGCGTACCTCCTCAGGCCTCATACAGGCCCCGCATACAGGCCTTATATTACCTATGTTGTTCGCAATTGGCGAAGATAACGCTGAACATACAAACAAAAAAACTAAATTCAGACGAATTTTTAACCTCCTCCTTTTGGAAGTCGGTTAAAAATAAAAAATAGTTTCACACACCAAAGTCTCCGCGCTTCAAGATACTGTACCAGCACTACCAGCCTTAACACATTCGTATCTATCCACACCCTCAAGTGCTGTCCACTATATCTTCTGAGACATTATCACGGTTATTAGACGTCTTACACGCGAGCCGCCGACCAAATTGCGGCGCCCTCATCGTTTCATTACCCGCCGCAGTGGCCAGCCGGCCTAATTAACTTACGTTACATTTATGTAACGGTATGGTAAGTTACGGTTTTTAACTTAATACTGCGCACCTGAGAGCTGCATAAAGTTGAAAACAAGTGGGGTTTGTATGTTTAGCTTTTTTATCTTTGTTATTATGCTAATGATTTTCATTGCATTTATTAAGATAAAAAAAAGAACACAGTACCTACTGTTTTTTTTTTTCGGATGTGAATCATCAAATGACCCCCCCCCCCCCCTCTAGGCGGAGCGGAAGGGAGTGTCAGACTTCTACTGACTAAAACCCATCCATGTTCCTTCTTTGCCCTTTGTGTTCCAGGGCCACGGTATCTCTTTCGAACAGTCCCGCAGCCCTTTTTTTTTTTTTGGCGGGATGTGCTGTGTTGAGCTGGATAAAATCGACCTAAACCAGTGGTCCACATTAGCCCTGAGTCAAAAGAACTGGCAGCAATGCAGCGAAAACTTAGCCCTGCAGTGGGATAATGCAGGCTATCAGTAACTTTACGTATTATAGCAGGGACCACTGCGATGCAGCCTGTCTTTTTAGAACATTGCACTTAACATGACATACCGCCGTGTTATAAACTTAGGAGGTGCACACAGAAAAAAAATCCTTTGCTATAAAAAAAAGCTACTTCTCTGAATTCTTATATAATAATGTTTAAGACACTTCATTATGCAATTGCAAAAAGGCAAAGCTAAATACCAAGTGCAATTTAAAAACTGTTATTTACTTAATTTCAGAATAAACAACAGTCATTACACAAAACGGCTATGTTTTTCTATAAATAAAAAGCTCAGAGTGTGCTTAAGCTATCTGACTGCAAACTCGTTTACAATTCCGCGCAGAACTTAGCTGGGCTAAGTAAAGCTTAAAGCTTAATTCAACAAAGAAGCCTTCGGCGGCACTCGGCAGACAGAGCTGAAATAAATCGTACTAACATGCTAGACCAAAGAAAAGACAACAGTCTACACCGGAGACTGGCTCCACTAAATTATTTTTCCTCGTTCTTGGATTGTTAGTAGCTTGAAATTGTGAGGTTGGACGACTTTGGGGTTTATTTAGAGTTTTGTTTAAATATTCAAAATAACGTTAGTTTCGACTACCGGTTTTACCAGGGTTCAGTAATGACTTTAGTGTTAAAAATTCTGATGCTTGATGCGATTTTTGGGAATATGAAAAGCTTCGATGTCCAAGATTTGAAATACACATCTCACTGTCCTGATAATTATGATACGGTTATCACCATCGCCATAAAATCCTCCGCTGGCTCAGCCTTTTAATAGCCCATAACGATAAAGCTCAACCCAGACGGTAGACTTTAAGTGTGAAAAGTCTACAAGGCACACACATACATACAATACATGCTAAACGACTGTATATTCTGAGTTTAAGCTATGTTAATTACGTTTTCGTGCATTTTGATGATCAATTAAAAGCGCTCACGAGTTTTCCATCATCTGCACAAGACCACAAACATCGCAGTTTAATATTACCGATGAAAATCTCATCGACCACTAAACCATGTAACAATACCCACAGGAAAATTTGAGGTGACAACTACCCATAACGCGGTCACCAACATCCCAATAATTCACAATTATTCGAGCTACGATTCATAAATAACCTCCACTAATATATTAAGCTGAAGTTACACATGCATTTGTCAAAATATATCGTGTGTGATAATCATGCGTCGTTAGTAAGGATGACAAAGTAAGGGCAATTGCTGCAACACTCGCAATTTGACCATAAATCTGGAGTTTGCACGATTTATTGCGCGAACTCGAAATAGTACACGTCAAGCAAACACGTGTTAGTTGGGGTCATTTTAGTGGTTTAGACTTAGGGCCGATTTTAATCGTTAATTTTCTTTTATACGAAGAATCTTATTGACTGTTTGACGTTTTTTTTTTAAATACAAAAGCTGGCAAACTGTCAATAATTCCTAGGTTATAAGTTATCTGATGATTGAAATATCGAAACTTTTTTGTTGCATTTCCGAAATACGAGATATCGAAAATGCAACGAAAACAGTTTGAAATAAAACCAAACTTCTGGCTTTGAATACTTTTGTTCAGAATGAAACATCCAAAAGCTCAGCTGCAATAACAAAGCGCTAACCAAAACAACGTAGATTTTGTGTTTCAAATAAAAATCTTCTAAAAAACCCACATCGGCGAACTACCGGTCAAGCCGTACACTACAAACACAAAAATGTCAATACAAGATAAGCTTTTTATTATCATAAACATATTTATAGCCACTAAAACTACATTTTCACTACTTTCGTTTTCCCTTTTTTGGCACAAAATCCGCTGATCATAGACTTTTTTATCTACGGCCGCCATCTTTATAGGTCCTGGAGAAAAGTTCACATAGAGATTATTTTGTCCGTTTGTTCTGACCAGGAGGTCATGATTTAAGGGGGGTCTAGCAATTGGGGCGTGAATTACGGACCCCTGGTGTGAGGATATTAGAGGTACGGGTCGAATGTGAGATAAATAGGCAATGGAGTCTTAAAATTAAATTGTGCGATAAACTGACAGTTCTTGCAAAAGTTCGGTTTGTATGTAGGTCAGGAAGTGATAAAATCAGATTAAACGAAATATTTATATTTCCTTAAAATTAAAACAAAATATTATGTAAGCACTAAATGGAGGAGTTCAACAACAACCAACTTTCAAACCAATCTTCTTATTTATCGTGTGGTTAGTTACTAACCTGATGTCAAAGTTTTTATGCCACCCATGGGCCTCGGCTTGGCTGTAAAGCCATCAAGAAAAATCTCTCAGGCATAATGGTTTCCTCACGATGTTTTCCTTCACCAAAGCAAGTGATAAATTATACAATACGCACATGAATCTGAAAAATCAGAGGTGCGAGTCTTACAAAAACCAATAATAATATTACATTGTCTTATTCAAGATTGTATTTAAGATAAGCAAATAGGACAAACATGAAAAACACCCGGACGTGACGACAATCCCTTCGTTATTGAGCTAAACGACGAAAACAACAAAATGCTTACCATATGCTTAGGTTGGCACAACGGAATGTTTCCCTGTCCTAGTCATCATTCAATTTAAATAAAATAGCTGATAGTAGCACGATTATTTATTTTTATCAGTTCAAGTGTACTGTTACGATATTGAAACCTCATTGAATTCTGACTGATGGCCATTTAATTGATACAGAAACAATTTATGTGGCTTTTTAAATGTTAACCTTCGTATCTATAGTAGGCAGATACCTATAAAAATAATGTTTTATAAATATGTTGAACTAGGCCTCTATGGGGTTGCATATACGTCTAAAAATCGAAATATTTTGATGAAGATCAAGTTCAAGTGTCCAACACGGAGCAACATTCATTCCTCTAAGTTACTGAAGATAGATTCTGATTTCCAAAGGTTAGGATGATTATCTGACTTTTGAAGTCAGCTGCCCCAGTGACGGTCAGAGCAACATATTTATATACTAGCCTTAAAACGGAGGAGGTCTACAAATTATGCTCTCGTCTCTTGACCACCGTTGATTGATTGTCTTGCTTTTTTAAATTAGGATGTCCGATTAGGCCGGAATTACGTCGCGTAGTTTGCATAGACAACATAAGCACGTGGATTCCCGCCACGTAATCTCCTTCGACTATAGGCGATGCGACTAAAGCCAGCCATAGACGATAGGTTATGATTGTGCTGCATGAACGTCTGTAGCAGAAAACTGTACTGTTATCCTGGCCTGTACATTGCATCTGGAGAATATAGAAATATGTTTTTTCCACTTGGTCAGGCATAACCGAGCGGGTCTGGGAAGTGTCATGTATAACACTCAGTTCCCAGTTGTTTTCTATTTTTATAACAATTAACAAACCCACTAAAGCAACCATATCGTCGTCTGTTGCCGGTGATACCATGTTTGCAAATGAGCCAACCGACAAGCTTGCAGTTTCAAATGTGTCCTCTATGGAACTCTGTTTTGCATGCACATTTAAAACTGACATGCATAAACTATTTTGGGGGTCTGAAGAACAGTGTATAAAGTTCTGCATCCCCCGTAGAAAAGGGAGAATCCTCCGACCAGACGTCGGTGTCGATGTCTGGTGAGCTACTGCCCGACATTTGTTGTCGGTTTCTTCTATATATTCTTAAGTCGCGGATAATTTTACTTGCGGTATGTAGGATTTAGATAGATTTCATGATAGATGATGATGATTTTCGGATGTTTAGTTCATCATCTGTGTCATACCGCGTCGCAGCTCGTGTTATGCTCTTTAAACAACTGCTTTCATGGTTCCATGTGTTTCTACCGCACTCGTTTTCACAAGCCGCATGACGAACTTGTAGCACGTGGCCAAGCGGTACCGTATGACTGCAGTAGTCGCGATTAATCATGCTTTGCTGGAGCCAATTAGTCGTATACCCACGAGCTCCTTCCGCATAGCCCACAGTCTACTAAAGAATAGGAGCTAAGTAAAGTCACATTATCTAAATGAGTTAGAAACTTCCGTGTTCATTTAGCCTCTCATTTCTCACTCTGCTTTGTTTAGCACTGTGGTTCATAATAATCCCACGGGGGTTGACCTGGCAAGAAATTAACAGCGGCTTAAGTCAAAATAATTGTTTGTTAACACCGCCATTAAATGGTAGTTAAATCTTATTCTGGTTTTATTTGAAGTTTTCCTGTTGGGGCGTGTTTGTGGCCCCTCTGGTTTAGTGGCCAAGCCGGCGTAATAAAACAGGATTATTATTCTTTGTGCATTTGACGACATTTGAATTTGAATATTTAAAAAGAAGAGCTGCTAAAATATTGTTACAGTTATATGATTTTAAAAGAATGTTCATCGAATTGTTTGCCCACTTTTCTCCTTATAAATATGTTTTGTAATAAGCAACCAGCTTAAACTTTCTGACTAACTGAGAGACTTCTTAACAATCCAAATACCTATAAATGATTTTATTGAAATAAACGCTTTGGTGTCGAGCTTTCATTAGAAAGCTCGACACCAAAGCGTTTGTTGTCGAAGGTTAATACCTTCGTATACTCGCGCCATATGACACTTATACCCGCATCGGTCTCTCAGACCGGTATTCGCCTAATACAGCTATAATGTGCTATTTACACAAAGACGCTGGTCGCCCTGAAAACATCGTAGCAACTTATCATACAGCCAATAGGAAGTACGCACGGCAACCAATCAAGGTATACAAAACCAGTATAAACGATAAAATCACGGAAGAGTGTTTATCGGTCTCACAGACCAAAGTGCGGGTATCTAAAGGTTAATTATTGAGGTATTTATCAGTGAATTAATTTTTCCGTGTTGGTTTTTTAATATTCGCCATTGCGTGGATTGATGCACCTTTTAGTGACACGGGCAAAGTTCGCGGTATCAGAGCAAAGTTGGATCAAAAAGGTGTGAAACTACGAAAGCTAGTCGAGCGGTGCGGCGGCGGTGGTGTGGTGAAACTTTGCTAACACTGCAAACTACTACTCCATACAGCTTACTCGTTTTTGTATGTCAGACTTTTAGGAAATTATAGTGTTATTTATTTATTCAAAGACACGTAAGGCGTGTACAAGGGACGCACGTCATACCTTAAGTATTTTAATTGCTGGTCAAGTCAACTTTTGGGTGACGCAGAGGAAAAGTATGGCAAGTTCCAAAGCAAGGTAACATGAAGTAATCTTACAGAATAATATACGTTATCTACATATATACTATTACATTTCTCATATAGGTATGAAAATAGTTATTCATATCTTAGTGAAAAGATTAGCACTGACCCTATGTGTGGAACTGTGGACAGACCCGTACAAAGTAAACATGGAATAGAAAAAGTCACGATATTGAAACTCGTTCATAATAAAGAAAAACCCGTACATTTCTTTCCCTAACTTTACTCAGCCTGAATGAACGAATGAGTGAACGTTTCCACTGAACTACTCTCGTTCTAATTAATTAGCGTACCTATCTAGTTTTCGTTCAGTCGCAGGTGCTATGTAGCGAAACATGTTCATTTGAGAGTCTCTCTTGTATTGGACATGTTGACGCCTGTTCGGCTATTCAGACAAATACTTGCAAGTTTGAGTAGGAAAACGGGATGTTTTTGTCTAAATGGTTTTTCAGGCTTTATTTTGTACAATTGTATAAGTATAAAAGCGGGCTTGTACCTATTTTTTATTTTTTACAAACCGTCTCCTATGCACAAACAAAAGTCCTTCTTGTTGTCTGCAAATAAACTGCTAACACGCTGTTTTTTATTCAATGGAAGCTTTAATTTTAGTACTTTATTTTTCACTTAATGTTAATTTATTTATTTTAAGTAGGTATTTATGCACTTTGTAGCCTGAAATACAGGTTCAACCTAGTTCAGGCAAATAATCAACTGTTTTCTATTTTAATTGTTAAGATATTTTATTGTAAAAGTGCCCCTTTTGTAAATAAACGATAAACGAAACGATATTATCATAAGTATGAAACCAGACCTGGAGAAGTCAGGGTAAATAGAAAAATTTAACACAATCATTAGTAGTATTAGTATTTGATCCAAATTTTTTTTTTTAGGAAATTGTTTTTTTTTTACATCGGTTACTTCTATAATCAGATGTGTATAACAGGCGTGCGTGTATGACTCGATGTATGAACGTGGACGAGGCATCAGGAGTATGTGAGGATTGTAGCAGGTGGCGGTCTTTAGTTTCTGCCTACCCCTATGTACGTACTTACAGAGAACTGGATCAAAATAAGAAAAAATAAAATCAATGCATAGATATTTGATAGAAAACATAAATTTCAAATCGATTCTACCCCAACAAATGGCGGTACACATAAAACCTCGCAGAACTCCATAAAGTGGGCAAGAAATGTTATTTGTGAGTACAATCAACAATTTCCTACTTATTTCCTCGCGGACTTGACAGCTGATACGTGGCCTGCGTTGTCAGATGTTGGCCTCACAGGCTGATATGTTTGTAGGCTTTTAATTATTAACACTGGACAGCGGTACCTTTTCAGTGTTGTATATTCGGTTACTTGGAAAACAATCTAGTTAAGCTATGTATTTTTATTTTACTATAAGAAGCTGACTGGAAGTCTCTGCACAGCAGAAGGAAGCTTCTACTGAGGTTTCCAGTCAGCTAAGCCTCACCATGATTTATAAATCTTTATTGGTTTGAATGGGGATGGCAACTTTGGAACTAATGGCGCCAGCATAGCTGGTTCCAACCCAATTGGCTTTGGTTGAAAGTCTGGTAATGTAATTTTATATTTCAAAATAGCTTGACCTCATTGGTCAGATTGAGACCTAGCTATGGTCGCGCCATCTACATCTCGCTTTTAACGGTCTTCCCTATTAAAAAACATTGCTTATTTTTTTAATTCAAACCAGTCAAGATTTGTACAAGAGTAAAAGTCAACAGCCCAAAAACAGCTTAATTGATGCTTTTCTTTTCTTCGTAATGGACGATGAGCGAATGCCATCAAATAGCCGCAATTCCTTGCACGCGGGGAACCCATAACTCTCGTAAGAAATGCTCCCTCAGCCGACATACCGAAAGTTTAAATTTCATTAAAAATGGAGACATAAAAAGTTTTTCCCTGCAGTTTAAATAATGAAAATACTTTCGTCAACTACCGCGATAGCTGCTACATATTCAAATGAGCACGAAACAAAATTCTGAGGCATAAATATTTCAGACGAGACTGTACTAAGTAGTTTTCGTGATAGAACGTTTCTGGCAGGCCATACATCTTGGCGGAGTCGCGTGACCGTGCCGTGCCGTGCCGCGTCCGTGCCGGAGCGTGCCGTGCCGCAGTGCCTATCTGCAGGAAGCTCTGACAGTTCCATGTAGTGCGAACTGCATTGTTGCAGCGCACAATGGTCGTAGATAAATGCTCACATGATGAAGTTTTCAGGCGGTTCGCGTAGTTTCGGTGTAGTTTGTTCTCTGTCCGATTACGCCGCGAAAGAATGGGACAAAGATTGCTGCGCGCACGGAAACTATTTATTATTGGCCACTTTGTCTGCCCGGCTTTGTGCGATTTTAAATTCTATTTTTGAAAATAGTTGACAACTTTATCTTACAAAGCATTTTTTGTTTTGAATAGCAATTAAATACTTTCGTAGGCACATCTTTTCAGGTGTGAGTTTGTTAGGGATCGCTGACAAAGCGAGACACTTACTCTAGGTACCTACCTTTACAAAAGGTCACCACCGTCTGAAATAAATCGTGAACTACCCACCACACGTAACCCTAGCAAATCGGCTGTCATTCAAGAAATTCACTCGCCCGCCTTCGTTAGCTAGAGTAGTCCTAAAAGAAAAGCTAGAACAAGACGGAATGAATAAATCAGGGATGCGACGTAAATCCCGGCATCCAGCGATCCCGGCCATCCCGGGCTGAGCGGGATTCGCGTCTCATTTACAATTTAACTGCAGAATTAATCTGACGGCGGAGTGAATCGACCGCTGGCCTCTCGATAAAATTTATTGTTCTTGTATGCAATAGATACATGTCTAACTGTCTTCGAGGATTCCCAAATTGGGGAGAGATTTATTGATTGCGGCTGAGCAGTTGTGACACTAGTTGGGTAAGGGACAGTTGGCTCTACGTGTAGATGTAGATTGTGAATGTGCCTTAGAATTATGCAGGGCTTGCTTAAGATTTGTCATAGCCTGAATGAAAGTTGTTTTAACATGAATACCTACTTAGTACAATTTGCTACTACGTTGTTTTATTTTATCTCTTAAGTTTTCTTATAAATCTTAGTTGATATCCTTGAATGGATATAATAATTAAGTTTCGGAATTTATTTGCGGATGAAGGTCATGATTAAGTGCCGATCTTCAAGAAACTTTTAATAACTATAACTTGTGAATAAACTTCCTGAAAGCTGGCCTAAATCTCAACTTATTTTTTCATTTTCAGCATGGGTTACGATATCCATATTTTTTCTATGTAATCCCCTGCTTTTTAACACTTCGACCGCTGAGCGCTTAATGCCGTGATATAAGGTGCGGGATGTTTTATCCCGGGCCGTTTCGGACCGCGAGATCTGTCCGGGGTCGCGAAGACCCAACACGCATAAATCTTTGGAGCTTATTTGTTGTGGAAAGTAGTCGGCTTTACGCCCTCCCGGCGGCGAAGGGTTACTGTAATTGATTTGTTAACAGTACTCACTTAACCCTTCGGGAGTCGGCGCGGCTTGTGCTCGGCCTACAGGTTATTATGTTGTTATTTCGGTTTCCTGTTTTATTGCAAGTTGGGGATGAAGAGTAGGTGGGTATCTGTTTTATTTACGACCTCTGTCTAATCTTACTTTGTGACTTTCGGGCATGCTTTACGCGTGTAATAAAGTTAATTCTATTATGTTCCTAAAGTACAGAGTCAAAAATTGAAGAAGAAAGAAAAATTACAAAATAATATTACAACTTAATTTTCATCTGATACATACAAGAACATAAATATAATTCTCTTCACTTATTTCGATTGTAACAGTTTTGTCTTACGACTTCGCTACTGATTGACTGATCTTATATAACCTCAGACTGCGGTACCAATAGGTAAATATACACAGCTAAAAAAAACCCTTGTTTTTAATATTCAACAAGATGCAGAAGATAAGGGATCTGATCATCATCATTATGATGATGATGCAGAAGATATGGGATAAAAACTAAAACCAACGTCTTCAAAGTGACTGAAGCCAAGTGTCTCAAGAAAACGAAAGCTAGTCAATCTAGGACTGAAAAATGTAAGTTCCTGTTACTTTAGTGAAACAAATGTTATTTTTCAATTTAACTAGGACAACTTATGATCGCCCAGCTATTTTAAGGTTATGGTTCAAATGAAGGCAGATAAATATGAGCTTTTCAATTCCTGTGTGTAACTACTAACTTCATCTTGGTAATGACCGACAAGGTGAAGGAAAATATCGTGAGGAAATACTTAATAAGACTGAAGTCGCCAATCGCCCTTAACTAATTGTGGTGATCAACACTCGCCTTCTCTGTTGCCCTGCAATTGTAAAATAATCAGCTGGTATTATAATTGTCAATACAACAGATTTTTTTAACAAAACTTCAACAATTTCATTGAATAAACTTTCAAATGCATTGGTGCATGTGAAAGTTGTCGCTGAAAATTCACCGAGGCTCAGAACAAATCTTCTACTGATGCTGTTAGCATAGCAGCAGTTCTGTAGGCTGGATACATAGTTATATTGTCTCAACGCGGAAATGAAACCTAGCACCCTTCGCACGAGACTAAGTCGGCTGCCAAATAATAAATACACTGTGTAGGTCGTTCAACTTGAATTGTCTGCTCCTTTAAAAGTGATGAAAGAAATAAATTACGACTTAATTTCACAGGGAACAATAACTAATTTTAATAGATTACTTAAGATCTGCACCGGATCAGCACTGTCTCCACCCGAGGCCTTCACTATTGTTTCTATGAAACTACATACTGCAACACACACTATAAGCATAGTAATGGCACCGCCTTGGATCGGAAACAGCTAGTAATAACAAGGCCAATTAAATAACCTTTAAAATTTATTTAAAGTGGTATGATTTCGATCCAGCGCAGACGAATACGTGTGCGATGAGCCCTTTAGCTCCCAGACAAAAAAAAAAACGATTAAATTTCCAAATTCATAACAAGAATTGTACGCCACACAGTTGCTCCAAAAAGGCCTAGTTCAGCAAAAACCAAACTAGTGTCCATGCTATCGCCATTATTTCCCTGATACCATTCTCACTTCATTACGAAAAACGCAGACAAGTAACACGTGAGTATGTGACGTACAAGGTCGGCTGGCCCGAATTCCCTGACCACGTCAATATCTTGGTACAGTCTCACAGACCACTGGGCCGATTAGGGTGCCCATTACACCGCTCATCGCCTGGAATATTATTTAATAGCAATTTTCGGGACACTTAGCCCCGAATAGGCGGTAGAAGGTGATACGAAGGGTAGGGCGAAGATACAGAGCTGATGGAAGGGATAATACGTTAAATTGAGTTGCTTGCAGAGATTATTAATTTTACCTCTGTTTGCACATGATCCTTTAATAAGCTAAGCTGATAGGCAAAAACTTGATTGAGCAATGAAATGCCAACTAACATGAATTAGGTAAAGGTTAGGTCTACTACTTATAGAATCAATGGCAGGCTTCTTGGGTTTCAGCACCTACAAAATGAGTAAAAAAACACCAATTTGGTGCGACCATCTATCCTATCCAGTTGCTTATTCATCATATTAAGCAATAGCTAATGCCAAAGAGATTTCAGAAACTACGGACGGCTATCAACTGAAATTTCATGGAATAAACTGTTGCGAAGACGAAGACATGGGGTCTTATGAGACTAAAATTGCAGCAAAACGACACTATTACTGACAACGAGTTGATTATTGCAATTAGATTGTTCGTTTTATAAGTTGTCCGTACCGTCTATTAATTAAATGTCTTTGACTACATACCTACATACCATCACGCCTGTAAGGGTTAGGCAGTGGTGTCCCTAATAGTACACCCACATTTAGCCAGCTATGTTTAAGGCCCATGTAAAAGAAGGCGAGGCTATTGCCATCAACCGGGCACAGATCCAGACTCTGTGGCTGCTACTGAAATATTCCTGACAGAAAAACCTAATAACACTTTGCCCGGCCTGGGAATCGAATCCAGGATCTCATGCTCATCAGTCGCGCTTGCGAGCACTGGACCAACGAGGTAGTCTTTGACTAATGCTAATGAACTCTCATGTGATATAATCATTTGCATAGCGTTCTTGTTTCGCTTCCCTTCCATAGCCCCGACCTCCGTGTACTACGCACATCAACTCTGAATGACCGGACGGGCTGCGTGATGGAATGAGACATACATATGTATACCGCGGACCCGTCTGCGACCCCGCCGTTACTTACGTTACATCGCGCTCAGCTCGTCTGCCGGGAATTGAGAATAGGATATACGGATAGGTTTCTGCGAGTAGGTATCGGTAAATGTAGTTATCTGTCTGTTCGTCATATTTTCTTTATTTGGTGGTGTCTATAAAATAAGGGCGCCAACGGGGTAATTACGTAACACTCGCAATCCCAATTTTATTCATTTGACAGTACAATAATATTTATTGCGATTATAATTTATTTATTTATTACAATTCCAAAGACTCGTTAATATATATACAACATTAGTTTTAGTATATGCGAAACCTGATACATGTGTCCAGTATTTTTATGTAAAGAATTTATGTACAAAATTTCAAAATTGTATCATGAAAAATCACAAAGTTATAAGCTTGTTCTGTTACCTGGCTGTCCGCACAAATACGTGGTCAACACGCGGCGCGCCCGCGCGAGCGCCTCCAGCTCGTCTTGAGCTCATTGAAAATAATAATTTGGCAGTAGGTACCTAAATGATTACGATAGGTACTTAGTGTCGCTCGGTGTACAACTTGTAGCATTTTTAAATATTTTTGGGACAAAATATAACATGGTTTAAAAATCATCATCATCATCATCATCATTTCAGCCGAAAGACGTCCACTGCTGCACATAGGCCTCCCCCAAGTGTCGCCACATTGACCGGTCCCGTGCGACTCGCATCCAGCGGATCCCTGCAGCCTTCACCAGGTCATCGGTCCACCTAGTGGGAGGCCTTCCAACGCAGCGTCTTCCGGTATAAAAATGATTGGAATCAATTCAGTTACTTATTCTGAACAAACTATATTCAGGTTTCACATACACTAAAAATAATGTTGTATACGGAATTCAATACATAACACAAATGACACATTAAACACACAGTACATTAAACATACTTGTAATAATGACGCTGCCAACAGATTAATTTTCCATATATAACGAAGCTGTAGATTAGAAATTTCTTACCGGGTCCTTCAGTTTGTGACGGAAAGTGTGTTACAGTATTAAGGTACAGGTTTCAGAGGTGTTTATTGAGCAGTTTCTGTAACCGGATCGGGATTTTGTATCCTAAAAAATTAGAAGCAATTCTATGCTCATAACTTTGTACTACGAGGTCTGCAGTAGGATACGTAGGTACTCGTACAACTTCATATTTAGAAGACAAGTATACATATCATCATTCATCATCAGTCTCTTGCCCTTATCCCAATTCATTTGGGGTCGGCGCAGCATGTCTTCTTCTTCCATACTTCTCTATTACTCGTCATCTCATCAGACACCAAGACAAGTATACATAATCATGCCATATTATTCAACATCCACATGAAATACACTAGTAACAAAATATTTAGCATATAACTTAGGTAGAAAGATATTGAAACAGGATGGTTCATACCCGGCTTTCCTCAGGTCCACACCCGGCTTTTCTCGCCCGGCTCGTTTCCCGATAAGAATTATCAAACGTACACAGGAGTTGAACCCTGACAAATGCTGCGTTTGTGTTTACCGCGGCAGAGTATGGTCAGCAACGAAAGTAGGTTTTAAAAATCTTTATTCTTTTTCGTCGTCTTTAAACCCTTTCACAATTTATGTTGGGGTCGACTTCCAGTCTTAGGTTAAAGGTTTTTGACATCATAACTAAATACAAAATTCAAAATATCGGATATAGTTGAAAAAATAAATTAATTAATTATTAAACTTCTAGCATTCAAATTAAAAATGTTGCTGAAAAACAGTTTTTAAAACTTGCAGTTAAGATAAACGTTGGAGTATTAACCAACTTTCGTTGCTGACCGTACAAACGAGGCTTACATTACTTTATGAGGGTCATTATCAGTGTGCCACATCAGCATAAAAATGCTGGTCAGGCCGTGATGATGACAGGAAATTAGATAATGTAATAAAAAAACATGGTTGCAGAGAATTTTCGAATTTGCCAACAAATATTTATTACGTAAGAAAAACACGCGTTCGCAGCTCTTTAAATTAGTTTATAAGACTTTTATTGACACTAAGGTAGTGTTAAAAATATAAAAGCGTCGTCACTCGCGAATTTGTTGTTCTGAATCTTATACAAATTGTTATTGTCACAAAGTAGGACAAACTTCTAGCCTAGCCAATATCTTGTTAGAAAATTGTAAAAGAAAGAAAAAAGAAGCCATTGGCCACATAGCCATGTTTTATTGCGTGTTTAATGTGAGAACAAGCAGTCATGTGTAGGGTTACCATTTGGTAATTTGGAAAGTCCGGACAAAAAGCTGTACATTTAAGAAAATTCCGGAAATTGTTTTAATTTTTTTTTGTAAGTACCTACTCCTTCTGTATTTTCCAAAAATCATTGCACTCACTCTGTATTTTCATAAACCCTCTCATCAAAAGAAAATTCTGACAAAGTCCAGACGGAAGGGTAAGGCGCAGGACAGACAGAAGCGATGTGAGACGAGGTCGGGACGCAGACGCAGCGTCTCGTACACGTGTCGTCATAAAAAATGTGTATTATTACTCTCTCGATCTGCATATCTGGCACAAAACATACAGAACAAGTGAAACAGAACGCGTCAAAGACGCTTCATTTCCCTTCAGTGTCCGCGCTCTATAACTATGAGTTTCTTTGGGAAAGTTGTTCAAAATGACAGGGTAGCTCACCTCCTTGAAAGATAGGTAATTAAAGCCCAACCTGTATATAATTTGAAAAGTTGCATCCGCATCTCCTCCTCTTCTTACGTCCATTCTGTCTGGCCTGGCCTACGTCGGATATGTCCTAATAACTCCAAACATATGCTAACTCTAGTCGCGGGGACAATCTGGCGTCGGCTCGTAAATCGTAGCCAACCATGCGCGTGCGCCGATATCATAATATAGGGCAGTGACGTCATGTGATACATTTTACTATGATTTTCTTTTATGGCTCCGGTGTTAAGAAACCTGTGTTTTTGATGTTTGTGCAGTGTTTATTGAAATTGTTAAGTTCGTAAATATTTTTTCATTGATATGTTATGAATCAAAGTAAAAAGTTATACTTAGTTATGGGTTAACTAAGAATCAGGCAAAAGAGAAAAAATAAAAATTATGGGTTTTATTAATAACGCACTAATTTTAGTTGGTATAATTAATTAATGTTGTTGATATAGATATACAACTGGGAAACTGTTTGATCACCTCTAAACAAGTTTATATTTATTCTATTCAATTAACAAATTCAGTATCGGATTGTGGCGCCACAGTCGGCGGTGTTTGTACTTCAGACTACATTCTATATCTATCGTACAGAGAAATAATGACACAAAGAAAGAATGAATGTGCGTAACAAAGTTCGTGTAACGAATAAAATAAACATACTAAAAACGATAAAATGTCTATTCTATAATTTGGCGATTGTTGCTGTGTACATATTCGTGTCGAATAAACGTTTTCTACGTGTTTCCATGTTTTTTTTTGTCAATAAAATAAATGGCGCAAAAGTAAAATAAATATCAAAAAAACAGCTACCAGGCTAAATATCAGGCTGTATTGTGACATAAGCGTCTTCTATTTATACTATTAATACTTGTTTATGTATAGAGAAGGTTAGAGGAAATAAAGGCTATTTTTATATATATTTTTTATTTCTTTTATTTATTTATCTCAATGCATTTACGTAAAAACTAATTCTTAGTTCACGTCAATATAGCAACGGAATCGCCAGTCCGAAGCCTAAGCCCATTATCGCAGGCTATAAGTTTAAAACCTCATGAAAATAACGCTGTAGCAGTGAAGATTCCCGCGGACCTAGTGGCCCGACAGCCTCGTTATCGTGTGGTGTCGATAAATCTGCCTTGTCTAATAAAACCCCTCGGCAGTATACCGAGCCGGGCTGATTGTCCGGCAGACCTACATGCCTAGCTGTAAATAGATTATATTATGTACCTATCGTGGATCGCCGGTTCATATTAATATTAGGAAATCTGTTGTAGAAATAGGTTTGTTGTTTGATATCGTGTTTGTAGAGGTGGTGAAGACGATAGTTTTGATAAGCAGTCGCTCCATTAAAATACTGGTATTCAGCTGCATCTGGTTAGACTAGAAGCCGACCCCAACTTGGGAAAAGGCTAGGCAGATGTTGGTGATGATGACGGAGACGATAGTTTTGTTGTTTTTTTTTTTTAAATTAAATGGGTCTACTCTTGTCCTCAATCTAGTCCTGAGGACAGAGATGAGGTCGACATTGGAACGAGCTAACCCAAAAGATGCCTATTAACTCGCGACTTAAATAGATTGGGGTCATATGAACTTGGAAACACCGACGCAGGCAGGGAATTCCACTCCTTGGCTGTGCGCATGATAAACGATGTAGCAAAGCTCTTCGTGCAAATGTGTGGAACATCGACAAGGTATATGTTTTGCACCAGCGTATAATTTTCACACAGGTCAACTCTGTACGGGGGTTTTTATTTTATTGCTTAGTTTTTTTGATTTTGTATATTTAAAATCAGATCCTTTCGCCGGTTCTTAGCGCCTGGACAAGTGGAAATCGCATTTCTTAATTCTTTGGGCATTCAACCGATTTTGACAAAATCTTTTCGGCAGCTTTTGACGTGACAGTCCCAAATATTTTTGACATTTCTATCAGCGTCATCACAGCATGTCAAATTGTCTCGGGCGCTTTTATTTCGCCTTAAGAGATCGAACTCATAAAGTCATAACCTGCGATGCCTGAATTTGTTCCACACTAGGATTTTCTCCTGTATCGTGGGTGCGTTTACAAACATTTAAACTCATATACACAAACAGCCAGACCCGGAACAACGACATGTAGGTCATACACATATTTGTTACGAGCGTGGATCGAACCCGCAACACGCAACCCAGCAGACAGACAGCCACTGCGCAAACCGTGCTGTCAAAAGATGATTAAATCTTCAACAGAAAATATCGTAGACTAACGCACTGCTTAGCCATAAAATACTTTTAAGAAAAGCTCCCATCTATATTTTCTCAAAAACTTTAAAATTCTCTAGAAGCACTGCTAGCTTTCAGCATCTTCATTAGTTGGAACGTCTCCAGCCACAGATTGGCAAATATGGACACAGACTGACGACGTGGCAGAACTGAGAATCAGTTTGCCCAGTTTGTCAACGATACTATTATGAGAGTCATAGAACTAGCGCTACAGACTGTAGGCGCGTGCAGCATGCAGCAGTGTAATGAACAGTTGGTCAACAATATTTTTGGAGTTTTCTGGTTAAAAAAATTGTCAGAAACAAGTTCATAGATTAAAAATAAATTTCCTATGTGTCTTCTTTTTCTCAGTGCTTATGTTCAGTTTTGCTATTTATTTTCCTTTATTGAATTCTTGAATAATAAAAATCAAATTCAAAAGGTAATACGTGCGTTAAATAAAAACAATACATAAGTAGGTATATCTCCAGCTCTTACATATTACCACCAGCATTATACTTCACTTGGGCAGTTTCATTACACTGTATGTCCAAAATGAACGAACAAAGGACATGGCATTTTTCCGCAGATCGTGCGATAAAACTGTAATTGCTGATTACAACATTTGGCACCGGCTCGGTAGTCTGTAGTCCTGGTACTACAGTGTAATATTAACAGCGTGAATGTACCTATGAGTAGATGGAATAAGTGGATAGGGCGTTTACATGATATTGTTGTGAGTTGGCTGGCCATTATAGAAAAGAATTAGAAAATGTTGAAGACTGTTAATCTGTTTCTTGTTTTCAAGTCTCATGTTTTAATACTCACAAACATAAACTATCGCCCTTTTCCACTTGCTACGATCCTTACATACCCATTTCACTTCCTGCGCGTTCACAAATACAACTGGTCATAAACGCACGCCGGTGATTATCTTGAATACGCACCTGACTTCTCTGATGAACAGCACCAAGGAAGCCGGCAAAAGAGTTTTAAGCTTTAAATGAGACCTCACAAGTGCATATATTCTACTCCGTCAGCGTCAACTAATATGAAGAAAAAATTGAGAAACCTAGAAACCACCACATAGGGTTATGTAACACAGTCTAATAGCAGTCCGTTGCTGTATACAGGCCACAGAACAAGCTGCGCCACGACACCCTGTCTGAATCAGTCAACTTTTTAAAGGCTCCGGTCCACCTGGTGGTTGAGGAGGGAATTACTAACCTCATCATGCCTCGACTACAGATGGATGCTGTAATGATTAAGACTAAAGAATCCAAAAGCAACAAATTCAAGGCTGTTTATTATTAACGATGCCAAGCCAAGTGCTGGGGCAGGTGTCCTTGAAAGCAGGGCTAGAGTGTGCCAGGTGGATGTCCATCAGTTCCGCGATGGGCAGCATCCTGGACGCCAGCGCCTTCAGCATTTCGATGACCTGCGGCCCCACCATCTGGGGCTTGGTGGAGAGGACCTCGATAGTCTTGGTTCTGATAGCGAAGTTCACTGTGTTGCGGAGGTGGTACTGTTGGGGGTGAAAGTCAGTTGGAGTTGAGATAATAAGATACTGGGAGATTCAAGCCAACAGAATCACTCGTGAACTAGATGTTGAGAATTCAATATCTTTTCTTTGGGAAACCTGACAAGTCGACGGTGCGACTAAGTTATCAAGATCAGATAAATGACTTATTTTAGTTGATGCTTTGGTAATCAGAACCAAACAGACGTCCTATCTTGTCGATTTGAAAACAAACAAAATAACATTGCCGTTGCCGATAACTTTAAACACACAAAGTATTGTTCAAAACAGGTTGGTTATACTGAAAAGGTATTGACTAACCTGTATCAGCAGTGCTACTCCAAGATGCACAGGTTTGACTTCAAGGTCCTTGAGCTTCTTCACCAGGATCCTCGGCGTCAGGTCATCCAGCTTACCTAGCTGAACTAAGATTCGTGGAGTCTAGGAAAATACAAATTAATTGTTGAGTTGATCTTTATGAAAACATGACCTACTCTTAACCGGTTATAATACACACTATACACTCACAAACTCTCGCATTTATAATAATAGTAAGAACAAAGGAACTTAACATAACGCCTGTAATCCCCTAAGAGTTAGGCAGAGTTGTACTTAATAGTACACATTTTCTCATTTAATAGGGGGCGAGCCTGTTGCCATCAACCGGGCACAAATTCTAACTCCAGGACTGCTACAATGAGGAGTTCTTGATGGAATAACCCAATAACAATTTTGCCCGACCTGCCCCCGTAGCATGACCACCGTAGACAAGGATTTCTTTGACGGAAGAATCGACAAAATGACAGATAGTGCAAAGAAATCTGTCATTGTGTCGACACAATCTGTCATTTTGTCGATTCTTCCGTCAAAGAAATCCTTGTCTACGGTGGTCATGCTACGGGGGCTGGGAATAGTCCACACTGTTTATAATTGAAAGGAGGCTACACTCATTGTTTGTCTTTTTAGCAAAATTTAAGTGCGTAAGCGACGGTCCTACGTACTTGAATTATGCTACATTAACTTAGTTTATATTTGAAACTAACTGTTCCTTCACATCAGTAAACAACTAACTACACAGTATTCCGGGCAAAGGCATGGCTTAATTTCTCAACGTCGCTGTCTGTATTGCCAACTAGCTTCAACTGAGATTACTACTCAAATAGAATATTGTTGCTGGCTACATTTTAGAAATGTAAAGTTTATTTATAAGATCGTTTTCCTCTATATTTATTCTCTAGTTACGTGCAGTTAGCGGCAAATTACAACATATAATAGCTGTGTGACATGCGTTAAGATAATAATGATACCCTCGTATGTTTTGTTATCCTAGATATTGACAACGGAAAATTGAGACGATGTTGTGCAACATGTTGCCCGCAACAAGTTTTTGTGTTGCTAAAACAAGGGAACACAAAAATTTGTTTATGTGTAACTTCTAATCACTCTGATAACTGTGCTTAAAATAGTGTCTACCTATTTTTAAAACATATTTTTTTGTTATTGAGGAAAAGTCTCCAAAAGGCTCCAACAGTACTTTATCACAATGCTGTCCTATTTGACCCAAAGGTTGACTGGTAGAAAATGCCTTGTGGCATTAAGTTCGCTTATATACCTACTTCCCACTCTTGTATATGAACTGTAAATAAATAAAAGGTCTATTTTTCCTAAATGTAAATCAGTCATCACTAATCTGTCATAGCACTGTCAGCACAACTTTCGGGAGTTGTCCATTGTAAATGACATTTGATAAGTTCATAACAAAAACTTTTTAATTTAATTTGTCCTGGTGCCGTTGTTGATATTAACTCGACGGGGAGTAGTGTCAACATTTAACAGAGAACTGATGTTCGTTTAAATTGTAAAATATTTAGGCTTGAAGCCGCGATAACTTGACCTACACAAGGTTCATTACCACACATTATCCTTTTCTAACATAATTGGAAGTAACTTCGACATCTTGTTTGTTCAATACATTTCACAAAACAATTGCACTAATGTTTACCAACAGCACATCTGTCAACGACATACTTACTTATACCCCGATGGTGTGAGCTGTTAGTTGCGGATCTGAGCTGTCATATGCGGGCATGAGCTGTATTATGCGGGCTTAAGCTGTCTTATACGAGTCTGAGCAGTTAGATGCGACATACTCACAGTGAACATGATGTCGTACAGTCGCGCGCACGCGTGGAACACTTGCACGTCGGCCATCTGGTCGTGCATGTCTCTGCTCTCTACGGACATATAGTAGCGATGAGCTGTGTCGATGCGGTGCTCTGCTGTCGTGTTGTGGGGCAAGTCCTAAAGAATTAAAAAGAAACGATTTTAAATCGTGTTTAAAAAAATCAAAATATAATTTGTTAACGAGATATTGTTGGACTACGAAGAAAGCTGTGATTACACCAAGTCGTCCTTGGTGTATCTAGTAAGGCGATTCTCACACGACGCCGCCCGACCACGCGGACGAGCGGCGCCCACCGCTTTTCCGCGCGGGGCACTGTCAATAAATTTGCTTCGCCGCTTCCACCCGACAGCGCGGGTAAGCGATGTTGTGTGAGAATCTCATAACTCAGCGTTTTAGACAAAGACTCTTTGAGTTAAATGGGTATCGTTTTCTGTGATAAGCCATTGTACCCTTAAAACATGATTGCTTTGTATGGACGTTTGTTGCCTGTAGAGCTTTGTTACAATTTTGGTTTACAGAATATCGCATTTATCTATGTTTTTGTATGGTTTACAATAAAGTCCTATTTCTGACAAAGCCTTTTCTCAGCCATTAATGTTGAGTAAGGTGGTAATAGTTGGCTTTCGACAAAGGTAGTGTGGGTCACCCTCAGCTAAGTTATGTGATCATGGAAGGCGCACTAGTTCCCATGATCCCCGGTGCAAGTGAGGGAAGGAAACACCGGGGTGGTGTTAAGTCAGTTAGAGTCTGACAGACCCCGAGGACATCCATGAGGTTTTTACACCCAGGAAAAAAATAAAAAATAAAATGAGGTGGTAATAGTTGGCTTTCGACAACAACAAGCGTAGTGTGGGCACCCTCAGCTTAGCTAGGTAAACCGACG
This sequence comes from Noctua fimbriata, assembly GCA_905163415.1. Taxonomy (NCBI): domain Eukaryota; kingdom Metazoa; phylum Arthropoda; class Insecta; order Lepidoptera; family Noctuidae; genus Noctua; species Noctua fimbriata. The sequence goes on from LR990922.1 coordinate 1,442,585, forward strand.
ACGTGCTAGATGGCTGTCAGACTAGGTGCGGATGTGGCTGAGCTCGGGAGAGGCTTATGTAGAGCTGTGGACTTGATTGATGGATAGGCCAAACATTACTACTATGTTAGTTATATTCAATTATTTTGAAACAGATAGAATATTTTTTTTTGTTAGATTGAAAACACCACCGGCCTTTTTAATATTTTTGCCTGAATCTGATATCCCTACATTCAAATGTCTCTCCAACAGAAAATACCCCTTTTATTTACAGTATAGACATTGCTCGCTGTAAATGAAGTATTCACATTATTCGGCTATTGTTGTCCGAAGCCATTGTTTCAGTTCGATATGCATAAAGGAACGGTTTCTGCGCTCATATTTACCAGCGCGGTAAGTTAAATAATTTATAGCCGACTCGTATGGTACGCTACGTTAAATAACCTTTCCTTTTGTATTACGAGCAAAACGCCATATTTGATTGGGGTGGATATTGTTTATCATGACACATACATACAGGGTGTAAGGGACAGCCTCCACAACCTGATGGGGTGAATTCAGTGTATCATACTAAGATGACCGGTGCAAGAAATTATTTCAGGAATGTTATGGGAATCCAATAAATTTGATTTGTTTTATTTCCTCGTACGCAATGTATCGTTACCGTGGCAAAACGCACGTAGCGAACGGCAAGCGCGACGACGAGTTCGATGAACTCTGTAGCTAGGCAGGAAATGATCAGCTGCTTTCACGCGTCGTTCGTTAGAGTATTTCAACGTCCATTGTTAGATTTTTTAATTTAGCCTTATTATTTACGCCGTATTATAAATGGAGTGCAAGTGGAATGAGTGAATGTAATTTTACATTGAAATAAAGGACTAGTACTTAATTGAATAAATTAAATAAAAAAAGTCCGGAGAAATATTCCGGTGGAATATGATTCAAAATAAGGAGCTGAATGCACCCTGTCAGTTTGAGGAGGGCTTACACCCTGAATTACCTGATGGCTCAAAGTAACACTTATTAGAAAAAGGTATGAGTACAAGCAGAGCTTCTGTTACCTTACCCTAACTACATGATTACAGAATGTTTTTTTTATTTTTGAAAAGTGGGCAGTAGTAACGGCTCCAACATACTTGTCTTACAGGCCGTGAATTCAATTCTAAACAAGCGTTTTACTTTGCGTGATTAATTTCATCACTACCGCTCTCAAAAACGGTGAAGTAAAACATGGTGAGGAAATCGACATTTTGTAATAGTAAAGTTTCGAAGCCATGTAACATCCACCCACTGGGCACTGGGCCCGTGTGGTGAAGAGCAGACCCTCTGCTTATCACAGAGTGGGGGCCTAAGTCCCAGAGGTGGAAAAATTATAGGCTGATTGTGCTCACTTAATAAAAGTATTTTTTTTAGGAATGTACTTCTGAAACAGTAAAGTTACTTGTATTTAGAAAGTCTCATACAGTCGCAAACAGCCTTAAACGACTCTTTGATTTTTGCGCAGAAACGAGTTTTTTAGTTCTTACCCGCTTTGACAATGGGTTAGTTATAGAAATCGATCATTAAAACATCAATACGAATCAACATTCTTCTACATACCTTGGCAATATCGATGAGCTTCATAATGAGCGAGGAATAAATTCGTCTGCTGATCGCGTCCGTGCGCCGCGAGCGGTAATTGTCTACCTCGCTGGAAACAGACATGGGACGACAAAATATCAAGGATTACGAGAAATTGTTGATGGTGTTTTATTTTGGTATGGTTGTTGGTGGAAATGTGATGGTTAGGTACATAGTAGTGTGAGGGTTTAATGTAAGGACAAGGAAAATCAGAAGATAACATTCTATATTTAATTTGTGGAAGACTTCATCAAAATGTAAATGCTGAAAACATATCATCACGCCGGTAATCCCCGAAGGGTTAGGCAGAGGTGTACAGTCACGAGCACCAATATGTATACACTTTCCTAAATTTAAAAGCAATTTTCGTGAAAAATAACGATTGTAACTTGGAGATAGGATCTTTTTCATAAAATTTGAGTTCCAGAATACTATGTTCGTAACAACATGGAATTTTAATCAGAACAGTAGGAGAAAAACACTTTTAAAAGATGTTAAGTGTTTACATATTGGTGCTCGTGACTGTACCTAACAGTATACACACATTTCGCCAGTTATGTTTTAAGTCCCACGTAATAGGGGGCGAGCCTATTACCATTAACCCAGCACAAATCCAGACTCTGTGGCTGTTACTGAGAAATTCCTAATGGAAAAACCCAATAACACTTTGCCCGACCCGGGAACCGAACCCAGGACCTCATGCTCAGCAGTCGCGCTTGCGACCAGACTAGACCAACGAGGCTCTGAAGCTTTGATCAAAATACTGCTTAATAATAATGTTAAGCTTGTAGCACACGTACATTTAAGTACTGCATCGGATTGGTATGACCTCGCCTCATATCCATTAAGCGACGAAAAAACAAATTTAAAATTCCGTTTTCTTGTTGGCATTTCAATTTCTTCTCACGTCGGTTTAATTTTTACAAGCTGATCTGAACCCGAAGCAATACCGTTACGGAACTTATAAGAAGTGTGCATAGCAGCATACTCCAACGCACTCGAAAGAGGCTTACTGCATAGAGTGTCATAGAAAGAATAGTGATTGGTTCGAATTGAGGCGATGCTGATCCGATGCAATGTTTAAACATTACGTCTCGCCGGACAGGTTTCCACACAGAATCCTAACTAATATTATAAATGCGAAAGTAAGTTTGTTTGTTACCTTTTCAGGCCTAAACCACTGAACTGATCATCCTGAAATTTCGCACGTACGTTGTCAGGTGTACAGAAACGGACATAGAGTACCTTTTATCCCGAAAAATATTACTGTTCCCGAGGAAAACAACAATAACGTTCTTATGAGAATAAATAGATGGCGCCACGTGTCTTTCGAATCATGATTAAATTTTTTTTTTTTTTTTTTTTAATGCGAATTGACTGTTAAATTTTAAACTAACGCGAGCGGAGCCGCGGTAAAAAGCTAGTAAAAAATAAATTGCGGGCGCAGATAGTTGTGTTTGGTCCCACCCACCTAAATATTTATGAAGCCCCAGCTCTTTTACAGTTTCTATTTGTTTTCCATCCTCGCTACCTAGCTACACGGGAACAGCTCCCAGTCTGCCCATATGCGGTTCAATATCAATATTTTATACGTAACTGCCATCGAAACTACGCACCTATCCTAAGCCGCAGTAAGCCATAATGTCGTTCCGTACAGTTTCTATGGGAATCCGACATGAAATATAATGTTAACAGCGCTATACACATCCTGGTTCACGCCATAGGAAGCTCGAGGACAATGGTAGCAATAATATCAAGCTGTATAGGGAACGAGCTTCGGTCTTCTGAGTGCTAACAGTGTGTTCAGAGAGCCTACATTCTAGCAGCCATACCGATTAACATAAAAAAATCACAATCAATGCCAAAATTCAAATCCTAATCCTGTGCAAAGTAGAAATACGATAGTATGTAAAGATTTGAAAGCATTTGACACTTGTTTAGGCCATCAGATTTGTTGGCTATATTTTTTTGTTGTCTTTAATACCTCTAATAACCTTTACCTAATTATAGAATAATAATGGCAGAGGTTTGCGGGGTTTTGGATTCATAACCAACTTAATAATTCCATAAACCTCTTACACTTTTCATTACCTAAGTTATGCTCTTCTAATTACAATTCACAAATACAAATACTACTCCTTTCTGCTTTGATCAACCAACTGACAATAGTTAGTTAGTCGTGGATTGGAACCCAGGCAGGCGCGTTACTTTGTGTAATTTATTTCATCACCACTGCTCTCAAAAACGGTGAAGGAAAACATCGTGAAGAAACCGGCATGTCCTAGAACCAAAAATTTGAAGACATACGACATCTACCAACCCGCACTGGGCCCGCGTTTTGGATTATTCCATTTCCATACCGTTTAACAATATATTTAATGACGAGCGACATGGTCCGGTTGAGAAACACCTGGTTCTCCTTCTTCAGGTCGAAGAGCAACTCATTCTCGAACTTGGAGTCTTGCAGGGCTTCCACTATGGCCTTGGCAAGGCGACGGTTCGCTTGGAATTCAGCCTGGGGAATGATGAGCAGGATATTGTAGAAAATAAATACACCACACAGCTAGGAGTTTCGTTGATGAGTTTTGAGTAGCGTAGCTCGAACATAGTTAAAGGGCTTGAAAGATTTTTGTATGAAGTGGTCACGCATAACACCTAAATTAATCGATAGCTGGTATCAATACAAACCAGTTTTGTATGAGACAAAATGTTCTAAAGTATCACGTTTCCGAGACATGAGCTGTCAAAGTTAAAGTCCATTGAATGATCTTCAGCACAATTTTGAAAGCTTATATCTCGGAAACGTGACACTAAGAACATTTTGCCTCATTCAAAACTGGTTTGTATAGATACCAGCAATCGATCAATATAGATTTTATGCATGGCCCTAACTTTATAAACAAATTAAAATGGCGGAAGTTAGGCCTGCGATAAAATTCAAACCACTTTGTAATTGTATAATTATCACTTGCTTCGGTGAAAGAAAACATCGTGAGGAACAGATATTTCTTGACGGCATGTAAAGCCAAGTCAGAGGCCCATGGGCGGCATAAAAACTCTGACACCAGGTTAGGTACTAACCACACGATAAAGAAGAAAGAAAGAAGTAAAAATTTAGTATTACATGGCTAATGCTGTACTAAATATGTATACAATAGTCATATAGCCTTGCACCAACCACCGTGTGGCCATACAATAGTAAAACCAAGCGCTGGTTGGCCGTGGCTACATCATATCACCCAGCACGCAACTCCTGCTAGTTGTGTGGTTTCGACATTAGTACTCTACTTAGCAAATGCGAGACTTTGAAATGTTAGGGGATGGTAAACAGTCATGGTAGGTCTAATTCTTAAATAAATGTTCTGACAAAAAAAATAAATGTGTTAACATTGTAGTTTGCAGCTAATAAAATCTAAATGATACTACAAGTATGGTAGTATTTTTTGTTATTTCATTTCATGGAGTTTCTGTAAAGAACGCTTGGGTGAATATAACGATCCTTTTTAATTTTAAAAGCCTTACTTAGCAGATGCAGAAATAATAAAAATAGTCCCTTTGTTCCGGAGCCGTATCTGAACTGAACAAAGGAAAATACATTCAGCAGCAATTAAAATAAATAAATGTTTTTTAAGAACACGCTACAATGCAAAACCGTGCAATTTAGATCTCATAAAATGTTACAAAAAAGGAACTTTGAAACAAAATCGTATAGTTTTTTTATCTTGGCGGCATTTACATCTGTATACGTCCGTTATCAGAACATGCATTGTTGCCAAATTTCCGGAACTGTTTTGCAATGCAGAGTGTGCAACAAAACAATTACGATTACCTCGGGGTCGACGCGGACAGCGACCGCCGCGACTGCGAGGAGCACTGCGAACAACGCGGCCATTCCCCACTGCAATATTCACTTTAACTGCCTATATTCATTTTATTTTTCAGTAAAAATTACTTCACAGAGAATATCTAACGAACTCTGTGTTTTTTTATTCACGAGGGACAGACGTTAGTGGCGGTGAGTCCAAAATGGCGGAGCTGTGAGGCACGTAGCCGAGTGTAACGCTGTTGGCGGTTGGTGCTGCTCTCGTAAAACGTGATTGATCATAAAATTGTACGACGATTTAAGTGATTCGTATTTATTTGCGTTATGACATGCGTTCAGTTTGAATTGGGCTCTGAATAAATGGCTTATTTGAATAACTACAATACTAAATAGAAGCGATTCTTACTTCAATCAATTTTTTAGAAGTTTTTTCGACATTTTGTTAATTATATTATCTTTGGTATCACACTCCTTACCCATTCCGTCCAATTCAAAGGATTGTCAAGCAATCGTGTCACTTAAGGATCTTAAAGAGACACACACACACACATACTCACACACACCTACACACACACACACACACTTATACATAGTAAGATGTTTCTGACACATGTTTTTATTGAAACTTTCTTATTAATTCGAACTAAAACAACATTTAGACGCAATTTCCAAAAATTATTCATGAAAATCGCGCACTTCTACAAAATTCAGTTTGCTATCCCAAATTGAAAATATAAATTGCAACGACGGAGAAAGAAAATTTTAAAAAGCGTTTAAACCGGCCTTTCTTGATAGTGCGCGTTTTACCAATTAAGTTGGAAGAGATTTTTCGGTAAATAAACCAGAGCCGAAATAAACATAGGTAAACTACATAGATGAAATGATCCTAGAATAGAAAACTAAATTTCTGTCGTGTTTTTATTTAAAAATAAGTTTTTCGCTATATATTTGGAGAGCATCGAGAGAGAGGCAACTTCGTAGGAATTTTTCGGAAGTTTGATCGTTCTAACTTTCGAAAATTTCTGTCCATTAAACGTAAATATTGTATCATTTTTGCATAGAAAAACTTCATACAAGTCAATAATTATAAATTAATAATAACGCCTTAGGAGCACGTGGCTGAATAATAACAGTCTATCTTTAAGTTAAGCTGCGCTTGCCTAGGTTGCTCTGTGGATGGGTGTGGTGGGGTCAGATAGGCAGTCTCTCCATGTAGAATACTGGTATTTAGCTCCACCCGGTTAGACTGGAAGCTGACCCCAACAAAGTTGGGAAAAGGCTAGGCAGATGATGAATAACGCCTTAACTTTTTTTCTATATTTATGTAGTTGTTATTTTTCAAGGGTTAGTTTAAATTCAGGAAGTAAAGTTTTATCAGAAGTTTTCAAGGTAGGTAGGTGTAAAAGTTTTGCAATACCATTAATATGGACTTAGGAGGACAGTAAGCTCAAAGATATAGTATAAGTTAAGTATATGACATATTTACAATCCGTAATCACCTACGTAAAATCATGTAGTTTCTATTCTCCCAATTTCATATATTTTACAACTACTTAAATCCGAAAATACGATGTTTCAAACAGTATACCTAAACCAATCTAGAGCCATCACCAACAAGATTGCATGGATGAAATACTCGGCGTACCGGCGCAGTGGCGTAGTGGCGTAGTGTCGGCGTATCGGTAAATATCGGCGCGTGTCGCAATACTTTTACGGCCACCGTAAAACTCGGGATTTATTGCATTTACAATACGCCACTAGTATGTACGTGGATTTATGGAAACTTGTTATATTGTGTGCGAGAATATTGCTGGTTGTCTCACACTACTAGGTGTCACAACTTGATGGATGAATATTGTTATTGTGTGGGAAATGTTAATTTTGAGTGGAGACTATTTGATTTGGTTTTTTCTGGGGATTATTATGTGATATTGATAATCTATAAACCTTTAATATATTTTCACTTTTATCGAATTTGTAAACTTTGGTGTACCTTATTTTAAAGAACGACCGAAGCGTCCATTTGTATAAACCAAACAGACGTCCAAGAGGGCATCTAAAACATCGATAAAACATGGTTCAATCTGATATGTTTTGCGAAGAAATAAGTATTCAAATCAAACTTAGATGACCATACATTTTAAAATCAGCATCTGTGCCCACAAAATGTTGCAGCAGTTGCCAAAGCTAGACAGATGCTCAAATTTATAAAGGAATTTTACAACTCAACCTATAATTTGAAAACGTTACACCACTACAAGCACTCAGAATGGAAAAAAAAACACATTTCTGTCATATCGACGCAGCTCGTAAAACAGAAAGATAAAATTTTACGCGATCCACGTAACACATCAGAAAATTGAGAAATTCTAGACAAAACTTTAATATTACACATAGCGATAAGTGAAACGTGAAATTTCAGCGTTTTCCCGCGTTCTGGAAATTTATCCGCGGCGGGATCACCCGGGAATGGAATCCCATTCGATTTCCGCGCACTTTTACAGGCACTACTTTAGGGAGGGGACTGAGGCGGGCGCGAGCGGGAGCGGGAGAGCGGACACATGAAAATGAAAGATTGTTATCAATTAATTTGTTCTGTGATTTATTAAAACTATACGTTCGTTTAATTTTTGAAAGCGTAGCTGTATTTCTGTTTCAGTTATTGTTAGTTAACTACCACAAATAGGCCACTGTAAACTCGATTTGACGAAGTGGGGAATTACTGACCTAGCTACCAAATTGCGCTTGCTTTGCTTATTAACTGTGTCTGTGACCATTTTAAGAATTTTATCCTATTAAGATTCTGCAAAAAGCGGCCATTTTAGGCCCCCTGGCCTATAGATAGATACAGTATCCTAATCTTGTTCACTTGCACAAGTCAAAATAAAGGTCACTGGATTACTAGCACTCGATAAATCAGTATTTACGGCCTATCAAATGGTTGAAGCCCAATATATCACGTTTAAAGTGGCCATGACTTCGTAATGCGATAAAGATGGAAACACAAGCAATCAAACATAAATGACTTAGTAATAAAAAACCTCTTCTTAGTCACCTCGAACTACTTATAGGTTTTTGTGGTCCTAGGTTCCGGACAGGCGTTGCACGGAGGGGGATCCGGACAGGTCTTTTAATAGGAATCGGTGCCTCCTCTCATGTGTGGATGGTGACCACCGGCGTGGTTTTAGTGCGGTAAAAATCCCACACTCCCCGTTATTATCCCCAAAGACCAGTCGCCTTTTGAAGAATCCCACCGAAAAAAAAAAAAAATGTTCCGGACCATATTATGGGACAGAAATGAAGTTAACACTAGAACTGGCCGGGCAGTCCCACGTTATAACCTGGGGTTGGAAAAGGTTTATGAGGATTTATGTCGAGAGGTTTTCCACAAGTACCCTCTTGTTTGGTTAACCACAATTCATTTGGTGTGGTGTAGTTTTCAATAACAGGTTCATGTTTGCAGTGGAGTTTTAAAACAGAACTTTATGATATGAATATTATGATCGAAGTAGATGGCGTTCTGTGTTTCTGCCACCCCTCATGTGTTTGTATTCACTTGAACTTTGAATAGATCCAGATTATAATGATCAGTGAACAGAGAAGCCGGCAGTGAATTGCACAGACATTGTTCAATTACCATTATCAGAAAACGAATTGTAAAATTTCGTTTTTATTTCGCGAGTTGCAGCCAAACGCAAGCCTATTTAGTATAAAAAATGTGCTAAAATGAAATTTTCAATTCAGTCGTTGTTACACAATTAAATCCTTGCTAATACACTGTAAACTTAGACCGATAAATCTTCTTTCGGCAGATCGATCCGCAACATCATCCGCTATGTCCAACACCATATTCTAACCTTAGAAATGATATTTGCAATGAGTATGCATCGGTAAAGAAACTCGCGGCATATTGCACCGTACGGTGATATCAATTATTTAGATGGCTTCTCGATATTTCTATGATGGGATACGATGCTCTTTCGAGTGGTTACAATAGATACTCGCTTCTAACCCATGAGCAATAACAAGCAATGTTTCGTACATGGTCGCAGAAGTTTGATAGGTTTTATGAGCATAGGGCTTTTGGGAATTCAGTGTTGTTTCTCTGTTATGCGCTAGATAAAAAATAAAGGTTAGTCTATTATGTTAGGTAGCAGTAGCGAAGGGTCAATTTTTGTAAGAGGTAACCCGGAGTACATATCTTTAATGTGATTATATTATTTGTCTATAGAATACTGACTGTGCCATTTTTCAAAGGGAATCCGGTGGGAATCGGTAGTTTTTTCAATGGTTTTTAGTTTTTTTTATTGTTTAATCTTTGTGAAATAGCTTATTTCCTTGTTCGGAATCAAAATACTGGTTTGCCAGTTGGCTGGTTGTTGATTTTCCATCCAGTTGCTTCTCGTAGTTGCAGGTTGCGTTACTATGTAAAATAATTAGATTTAAAGGCCCACTAATAACACTGTAGGTGTAGAGTCTAGTTTATTTGCCTTTTATCATTGCTCTGTAGCCCTAGTTAATTTGCCGTTTGGCCTTGCGTGCATTCGAAGTTGTAAAAACTTGTCTTGCGATTTTAACTTCCGCACAAAGATGGTGCAGCTTAACTATTATAAATAACATTGTAGTTATAGACCTATAAACATCTACCGCCTCACCACGCCTGAATCTGCAAACGACGAGACAATCACTAAACTATTTTATGACGCCACGCGAAGTTGTGACCAGTAAACGACAGCACATTTACAAGGAAATAGAATACATTTACAACCCAGTACCCTGACGTCAAATGGACGTCACTTGGACAGGGTAATATGAGCACATAGACTATATAAATACTTGACTGACAGAATAATTTGACTGGCACGGCAACAGGAATTTTAATAGATTTCGCATTTTGCAAATTGATTTCTTGGAATTCTGAAACTGTGAAATTGTTCAGCGTTGTCAATTTTGCACATATCGTGTTGCGTTCATTAGCCTAATGAAATACTTCGATGTCTCCCTAATGCACAAGCTGGTGTGACATTGTATACAGATTATATGGCATTGTGTGGTGTGCGGTTGAACCGAGCAACCACTCGTGGTATGACCCTAACAAGTGAATTAATACCATATAAGTAGTATGATAGTTGATGAAAAATCTATAAATGATTTGGAGCAAAGAACTCAAACAATCGACAATCCGTAGCTAGCTCCTAGGCCTAATAAAACCTACATTCTTACAGTGATCACAAGTCTCATGGTTTTCTCTTTGTCCCCAGTGGTAGGTGCGAGGATGGCGCGGGCGCAGAGCCTGCGCTGAGTGGCGGTACCCTCCGCGCGACCGATGGGCAAGACGTCTGGCGGCCGGCCCGACCCAGGAGTGCGCGCACACAGGATTGCTAATAGACGGTAAAGGTCTTTCTATAAAAAAATGAGAAATTAACGAACAAATGAGTGTAGCCACACAGGTTTACGTCTAGAAAATGTAGTTCACATTGATTAGTGGTCTATTTTTTTTTAACTTCACTGTTGTGAGAAAATTACCGAGTAATATAGTGAATCATTAACATTAACGTATTATCAGCAATTAAATATTTAAGAACATTTCATATCGTAGTCAAATTGAAATAGAAGCCAGGCTGCACGGTAGCCCAGACTGCGCCGAGAAATTTAAATGCTCCATAGGCTAATTTAGAAGCACTTTTGTAGGATAAATAAAGAAAATTGCTGCAGGCGCAGAGCGTCACTGCTTCCCGCGCACCCCATGGGCAAGACGACTGGTTGTCGCCAAGAAGTAGCTGGCCGCCAAGAACTACTTCGAGCGAGCAGGATTAACAACAGAAGGTAAAAATTACATTCGTAAAAACACTAAATAGAATACTCTCAATGTTAATTTCAGACAATACCATTTTTCATCTGAAATAAAGAGTGAACCAAATAACTCAAATAGAATCGTTGTAAAACGGCATCAATGGAACATTTATAAACAAATGCTCACAATATAAATAAATGCTCCAAGACATAATCTAACAAACATTTGTCCATTGAGCAATAAAATTGGTTCAAGCCAAACTAATAAAAAATATACAAGCTATAATAGAACACACCGCTCGCTAACGAGATATTCAAAATAAACACAATATCCATTAACAATGAAAAGTGTATGATACAAGTCAACAGACGTTTGACCGAGTTCCAAATATACACGTGATTCAGGCTATCATCATACAGACAGACAAAGATCTCTAAGCCGACGGCAGCAGTTGTTCAGACATCAATCTCCGGCTGCCGACTTGTGGGTAGCATTTGACAAGGTCGACACCTGTATTTATTTGACAACCTCCTTAAAGTGGAACAATGCTTGGTAAAGTGATGCTCATACTGTTTGTTGCTTTAAAAAACAAAGTACACTCTGTATTCGAGTTCAATCAAACGGTTTTGGAAAAGTAAACATGAGGGGTACCGCTGGGCTCGGTGTTAGGACTCATAAAGTTTGTTCGTAGTATCTTGTTTGAATAAAATTGAGTCATAAGACATACGATTATTTGAGGATAACGATACGGAGCGATTTATTTAATTAACCGTTAGACGTAAACTGGGATTAAGAGGTGGTGTATAGTACATTCATCACGTAAGTTTGGGTAATTTGGAGACCGTCCAATGCTTTTTGTAAATATTTTCGACTGAATGACTTTTTCTTTCATAATGAGAAAAATATGTGGAATATTATGAAAGTTAAGGGCATTACATTGCTCGATGACCTTGATGATTTGATCCCTGTACTGGTTTTTGTTGACTTGCCCCACACATTTCGCAAAATTTCGGTTTTTATTTATTATTTAAAATATTAAAAGAAATAACAGAAAAAAACAATACAGATTGTTAAGTATATCATTACGTATTTGTTGTTACAAAATTTATGCCGATCTATTCAGCCGTTACAGAGATAATTTACAATTAAGGTTGAAAAAGGACCTATTTTCTACGATTAACCAAAAAAAATTGAGAAGGTTTATTAAAATTTTAAACAATACAATTTATTTGTGATGAACTTAACTATAACATACTTTTTTTTACACGGAAAACGCGCGAAGGGATTCATCAAAAAATTTCTTTGAACATACGCTGTTTTTGGGATTTGAGCCATGTAATGCCCTTAATGTATAGGCATAGGCTGAACGTTGTACTTACCTACCTACTTCATTTTTCACTCCCTAATTCTCTGTTTGATTTTTTAATGTTGAAATACTTTCTTGTATCTCGTCAACTAGATCGTATCTAGTTAAAAGGTTGATTTATATTTCACATATTGTAAATTTTTCACACTTACTTTTAATTATACACTTTTTATTTATTTATTTATTTATTTATTTAACTATTTATGTACACACAGAAGACAACACAGGAGAATAACATTATAATAAATAAGTACAAGGGTACAACTTATTTCATATGAAATTTCTTCCAGCAGACCCGCAAAAAGGAGAGATGAGAAATAAATGTAGACGATAGTGTGTAAAAAGGAAGAGAAGAGTGTGTATATATGTGCCTTAAATAACTTAACCTATAATACTGTATAAATATACATAAAAGTAAATATTAATAAATTCTTATATAAATACATAATGCTGAGATATATAAACTAATAAAAATATATATGTATATTATAAATCATAATTGAGAGGAAAGGTAATGCTCTTTCACTCTGGTTTTAAACAATGAAATGCTCTTTAAATCACGAATGCTAGGCGGAAGTGAGTTCCACAACCTTACAGCATTTTATGTATCCTGGATGTGATTAATGAGGATGCTGTCATTCATGTTCTCAAATGAGCACTCTCCATTAGTTTATTTTTATCAAAAGAAAAACTAGGAACACACACGCGCCACAATTGCACTTTTCAGTTAGAATAAAATCTTTGTCAAAATTTCAACAAAAGATAAACACTGTCTGGTTTTTGAGACTTGATTTCTTACTTTGTAAAGCACCATGTAGTGCCATTCCAGTCTTATGTCGCATTCCGAATCACGATACGCTATCCGTATGTCAGGATGTTTATTCAAACTCACTCTCAAAACAAAAGAATAACAACTTGTCTCCCCAATACCGATTGACAACAGAACCACAACCTTGAGTTTCTATTATTAATTGAACATCTATTCTTATATTTTCAGCGGTTCCCTGAACTCCTGGTAGTTGTGTCCGAGCCTTTACTGCGTTTGTACACAATTGAGTCGATTTCGACTAAATTATCTAGATTTAGTTTGTAACACGTGTTAAGACGGCGCTTGCGCATCCGACGCACGTCGTAGAGATCGTTCCATTGATACGGACTGTAGCTATTAGTGTATTGTTGTGTGCTGGTGTTTGTTTGGGATTGACTGGGATAGGGATTCTGTCATTTCTTTGGTGAGTTGTTTACATTAATATTAAGTGTTTATTGCAAAATAAACACTTACCTAATATCTTTCGTAATTGTTTCGTCAAATTGAAGAAAACAAATCAAGCATTTTAATAGCTCTGTTTTTAAATATAAATTAGTATTGTGTCAATAGCAGCAATCCATTTAATTTTAAAGCTGATCTTTTTCAGTTTTTTTTTTCATAATTTTGTACATTTAGTACAAAACAGCTGATGCAGCTTTGTTTTTACTATCAACTTGACCTTCATTGTTCCAAACTAGGATAGTTTGTTTATATCGGAGCTATTGCATGTCAGAATAACACAACACAGAACGATGCATTCTGGCCTGGGCTAAAGATAACATTGTTTTACCTGCATTGACTGAATATTACTGATTCTTTAGCTGAATAAGTTCTAACCTGCACTTTTTTCTTAGGCTTTCCTACGCACTACAGGTTGACTTCAAGTGTCATTTTTTTGTTTTTATGCAGCGTCGTTTCTTACCAAGACTTGTAATTCTGAGGGACTTTGCCTTTTCCAGAAACCACTTTGTGTCTTGATATGCCAGTTTATCGTGGACCTAGTTTTTGCACCTATTCTATAGGGTTTCTTATAAAGGCCTTGAAGTTTCAGCTCTACCTTTAATTTCTTTTCCAGGGACATCTCCTCTTACTAACTCCTTTACTGTAGGCTCTACTATTGGTCAGCATAGTCTTGAAGTCACACTTCTAATCAGGACTCCAAAACCTCATGCTTGTATTACATTTCTTGGTCTTACTTTACGTCTGGTAAACTTCATCCGCAAGGACTTTCCTCTCTCTAGGAAGCTATTACGTGCCAGTCTGTCGTGGATATTTTCATAAGGTACTTGTGCGTCTCCAGCATATGCATTCCTTCCTGAGGGTCTCCCTTTAAATCAAATGTCATAAAGTGTAATTTCTAAGTAGTACCTCTTCCCCAGGGACTCGTGCTTGTCTTGGGGCCGTCGGGGACGCTGCGCGAGCGCGCGCGCAGGCGGCGTGTCCACGGCCGGCAGCGGCGCTGCCGCGTGGCGGCGGCGCGAGCGCGCCCCGCAGCCGCGAAGGCCCATGGAGATCCTCACCAGCATCTATGCGCTGCTCTCTGGAGGGGTGAGTCGATCTTAGAAGATAAATGGCCACTACTTGAAATCTGGTGAACGTTCCAACCAATACTTAGGGACCTCATCATTGCATCGTCTGCGGACTGCTCTTTTCCGTTATTTGAAAGTATTTCACCCTGAAATAACCCCGCCAGTCTAAAGTGCAGCATTCCTGTCGGGTTGCTCGATTTCAGATTCAATTTGCGATGGCAATCCGATAGGTTTGGTTTGAGATGCGGAAGATATAATTAGTAATATATGTGATAGATTCCGAATAAGTTCTAATATTCTATCTTTCGGAGGCGACTCGGCTATTCCGAAAAGTCATAGATTTTTACGAAGTTATACGAGCAAAAAACTATTTCCTGTAAAATTTTAATAAAATTTTAATCAAAGCCTTAGAACAGCGTGTAAGCACGTCGCAACTCTTACACTAGAACACACATACTCAGGCCACATAGCTGTTTACCATAGCCCTAGACTGCGCCACTAATTAACATACGTAAGACTGGTGTAGAGGCACGAAGACCGCGGGAGTCGAGACTAATCGCGTTGTAACGTAACGTAAGTCGGTTACGTTACGTCTTCGTCGCGGCTTCCTACGACCACTCGTTATTAGTAATATTGTCGGGATATTAGGAGTATTTGTTTGTCTTGACATTAATTATTGTGATATTATTTTCTGATTCTTTCCTGTTCGGGGTTTGTGAAGGTTGTGTTTTGTTTCATTCAGTGTGATTATTGGAAGTAATAGCTATGTGCATGCCGTATTTAGGTATTCAGCGTCTCATGGTAAATACCACGCAAAAAGTTTGCAGTGTTGTAATTTTTAATATTTCCTGTTATGGATTTGTTAATCCTTTAAATCTTCTCATCGTTCTGCAGTCAACCGCATGCCCATGTAACTTAACTTAAAAGCCTTATTACCCCTAACGTGCGGTAGACTGTAGGTACTACTAACTTGTTGTATAGATGTATATAAAACATAGCAATAGTTCAAAACTTTATTACTCCAATTTGTTCCGCTCAAGAGTCAAGAGCGAGCCATAAACATAAAACCTCTTTGAATTCAAACAGCGTGATTACGAAGAGCTTCCCCAATTTGCGCCGATTTTAACACTGAATGTTTAATATTTACATGCAAGACATTTAAAATTGAATTCTAACCTTTGAGACTATGTCTTTATGTGTTATTTTCCCGTGTACAGCAAGGGGTGAACCCGAAGATTGATTCCATAGCATTCCGACTGCACTGCGGTGCAACTACCGCCGCGTTACTTGCGGCTAGCGCAGCCTTAACTACGCGCCACCTGGTGGGCAACCCTATCGACTGTATACACACGAGGTGAGAAAACACGACGTTTAGCTAGCAAGCAGACCACGAAGTTCGCACTTAAAATGGTAGATGGCGTTAAACACAACATTTGAAAGAGTGTGGGTTGTAAAAATGAGCAGTGTTTTTTTTGTATCGAAAAGAATTGTTTTATTTCTATAATATGACTTGTATTGTTATTAAAATAATATATGAGATGGATAACACGCTCAGGTTTAAAATAGTGCTGCTGTCACGAACCAGCAGCGGGGTTATTCATGATGAACTCATTAGCCAAAAATGTGTGCCAATTATTATTTTACAGTTAATAGTTTTATTGGCGTAATAAATTAAATTAGTTCACGAACTAAATTATAATTATGACAGTAGTTACGCTGTAAAACTGTATTTTCACTTTAAAACTGTTGTGAAAATTCAGTTAGGTATACCTATTCGTACACGGGACAATCATTGTATTATATTTCGTGTTTAAAAAACCCAGAATATCGTAAATGGCGCACTTAAATGTAATGAATGGTAGTGGATGTCCATATTTTGCCGAATTACTATTTTTGTTCTCTATGTTATGTGGGTATTTATATCAAAGATACAGTAAACTGCTGAATATTTTATTCGGGAACCTTAACGGCCATTTCCGCTGATAAACACTAAAACAAAAGCCAAAAAGGTCGGTTGACGACAACCTCAGATTTGATTGCTTGAAAGCTCTTAAGCTTCACTGACCTTGGTTGACAAGACCTTTTCAGCTTTTTACAAAGGAATTGCCAATTTCTTCTACTTAAAATCAGCTGGGCCAAGCTACTGGCCAGTCCAACGCCGTTCATTAGGCCCTTAAAAGTGTAAATGTATGAAGACGGTAGTTCAGTAAATGGGTTATGTATGGACAGCACCGCACTCACATTATCATCTGCCTAGCCTTTTCCCAAATATGTTGGGGTCGGCTTTCAGTCTGACCGGAGGCAGCTGAACAGTATTTTACATGGAGCGACTGCCTATCTGACCTCCACAACCCAGTTAGTACTGGGTAATACGATACCCCTTGGTAAGACTGGTTTTCAGATTTTCGGGAACTGACTATCAGTGGCGAAGGTTCCATACAACTCGATTCCTCCTGGGTTTTCTTTTAAAAATTGCCCAGTCAGTATTCTATTACTATAGACAAATAATTTAATCACATTAAAGATATGTACTCCGGCTTCCCTCTTACAAAATGAGCCTTCGCTACTGCTGACTATCTGTAACGACTGTCAAAGATCTACAACTTAACGTGCTTTCCGAGGCACGAATGATACTTGGTATGTAATGGGTGGTCACCCATCCACGAAGCAACCTAGGTAAACGCGGCTTGAAACTAAAGATCGACCCGAGCGCCTGTTATTATTTAGCTTCCAGCTCCTCACTCGCATCGTGAGTCATAATCCACCATTTTGCCAAGTTTAGAAGCTAACTTTCCAACTGAAAGCTGCTTCACACGCAAAGAAAGACAGCGAAAGATGCACAGCTCATATCCTACTCATTCCCCCAGAGACATACCTGAAGATGTGCTGAACACTTACTGCTGGATCCACTCGACCTTCACGGTGGCGGGGGAGGCTGGGGGAGCATACCCTGGCGTGCGGGGCGCAGGGACGTCCCCCCGCCGGTACGGGAAGTACTACCAGTGGGTCGCCTTCACGCTGTTCTTTCAGGTTGGTGGTGAAGTAGGACTTGATGGTTTTTTTAGGATTTTTGGTTATTTTTACGTCGTGTTCGAGTATTTTTCAATCGCTTCGACGTTAAGTATTACTGTGGGGTTCATCTTGTTC
The DNA here is from genome assembly GCA_905163415.1 of Noctua fimbriata. NCBI lineage: Eukaryota > Metazoa > Arthropoda > Insecta > Lepidoptera > Noctuidae > Noctua > Noctua fimbriata. Next base: position 1,460,651 of record LR990922.1, read on the forward strand.
CTCTTCGAAGGTAAGTGAGTTATTATATTTTTTATAACAAAATCAATATTTAAAACTTTTCCTTCTTAACTGCACAATTCAGAGATTGAAACATGTTGAAGATACACAACTCCTATGTCAGTACATAACTCGTCGTTGATCAATTATTTTCTGAAAGTACTAAGAATGACTTTCATCGTTAATAAACATAGTTTTTGTTCATATAATTTGGAATTCGGAATAATCCAAGAACATAAAGCCTCTTTGTTATGGAAATCATAATCATACGAAGGAAAATTGGTGTTTTTAATAGTTTAACAAACTATTCCTGTTAGCCTCTAATTATATAGGTAGGTCACTGTTATATTTTCTCGCTTACATAGGTGTTAAGTTTCTGTTTAGTGATAGTGATACAATACCTCAAATAATTGCATTTAAAATCAATTGGTCAACTAAAAAGCTGTTAGAACTATGTCTACGGACTTATCTAAAATCATTCTGTACTTACAGAATGATTTGATCTAAAAATAGGCACGCCAAACCTCTAATAAATGTATTACGAATAGTCATAATACTAACTAAATTGCAATATAATATTGATATACGAGCAATAAAGGTAAGTGATCGCTTAGTCTATGGTGAGTATAGACTATAGAGCAAAGTAAATGATTCTAGTGCGGTCATCGTGAATTGGCTACTTAGCGGGCCTCGGGATTAGCTATCACGCGATTGAAGTATAGTAGGAACCAAGAGTATTGGCTGTTGGGTTTTTAAAACAGTAGAAATTGGTAGTTTTATTAATTGCGAAGGAAGTACCTATTCAAGTAAAAAAATCAAGGATTTTTAGCAAATAATATACTTACATAAATAAAAACAAATTTTGATAATTTAAAATAATTATACAATTTGCTGCGAGCAAATTGAGGTCTAGGAAGAGGTTCTGTTATTGCTACGAAGTGCTACGGCGTAGCGACTTCGTAGCAAGCTACGCATATTAGCGCTTTATGATTTTCACATCGATGACGAAATATGATTGTATTTAACGTGATTACGGTAAGTGCATCATGTGTGATCACTCACTCTTATATTCATTAAAGGGGTCTGCAGGTGTGTTCACTTGTGCAGTATGCCCCTTTTCACCATTTATGTTTAATAGTTATTAGTCATTAGTCATTAGTCATTTATTCTAAACAAAAATCCATTTGTGTCGAATATAGGATACAAACAATAATAATAATAATCAATAAAAGTTACAATCAATAATATAGTTAAAATGTCAAAAATAAAATAAGTAATATCAAGAACTTACTTAGTTAAAATAAAATAAAAAATAAAAAAAAAAACAATTAGCCTAGTCAAAAAAAAAAAAAACAAACATTCAACTTAATTAAAAAAAAATAACATGTCAAGAATTAGACTTAAACTTATACAAATAAAGAAGTTACACTGTGGCATTATTTTTGTCCCTAAAAAACTCTTCTAAACTATAATAGCACTTCGTCAATAGGAATGAGTTTAATTTTAATTTAAATTTTCTTGGACTATTAATCATTTTTAGTTCTAATGGCAATTTATTGAAAATTTGTACAGACTGCACCTTGGAGCTATGTTTGACAACATTTAATTTTGGCTGCAAATAGTTAGGCAAATCTTTCCTGCGCGTTTCCACCCTAGTTTCCCTTTCTTCCTTTGTCTCGTATTTATCTAGGTTTTTTAGAAAACTACTTAGTAGAACCAAAATATAGAGACAAGGTACAGGTAGAATTTTTAATTTCACAAAATGCTCTCTACAAGATTCAATCTGGTCTATGCGAAGAATAGTTCTGAGGGCTCTTTTTTGCATAACAAAGGCTGCATCCATATTGTATTTATAGCTGTTCCCCCATAGTTTAATACTGTACCTCAGCTTGGACTCAACTAAGGCAAAATAAACATTTCGTAATTGAGCAATGGTTAGTTCGTCCCTTAAACTTCTCAAGGCATAGCATGCACTGCTGAGAGTATTGGTGATTGCTTCCAGTTCTTGTTTCCAGCTTAAGAGCGCATCTATTTGTATCCCTAAAAATTTCAAATTTTGTACAATTTCCACTTTATTTCCCAATGAAGCTATTTTAATACTATCATTATTCCTGACGGTTGATTTGAATAGCAAACATTTAGTTTTCTCCACATTGAGTTTTAAATTGTTAGTGGAAAACCAATGTTCAAAAGCAGACAGTGCATGATTCACTTTATTTTCTAAGTCCCTTACAGAGATATCGTTCATAACGGCACTTGTGTCATCAGCAAAAATAACCATTTTGATGTCTGGTACTATCTTATACATATAGTTTGCTAAGTCATTAAGAAATATTATAAAAAATATTGGACCCAAGACTGAGCCCTGTGGAACTCCCTTTTGTACTCTAACAAGCTTAGATTTGTTAATTTTTTCATGACCGCTTTCAACTGACTTAATTTCGACGTACTGTGATCTGTTCTGTAAATAAGAACTGAAAAGCTTTAAGACATGATCTCTTATCCCATAGTGTTCTAGTTTGTCTAAAAGGATTTTATGTTCAACAGTATCGAAGGCAGAGCTAAGATCTAGGAATAGTCCTGCCACTTTTTCTTTATTGTTCAGTTTGCTAACCACATCATCCACTAGTGAGTCTATTGCATCAATGGTTCCTATGCTTCTTTGATACCCGAACTGTTGATAGCTAATGATATTGTGTTTATTCAAATGTTTGACAAGCCTATCTTTCATTACCTTTTCAAATATTTTAGAGAATACCGGTAATAGTGAAATGGGTCTATAGTTTTTCGCATCTAATTTAGAGCCTTTTTTGAATATGGGCAAAACACGAGCAATTTTATATTGCTCAGGAAAAACACATTGCTCAATACATTTGTTTAAAAAGTCAGCTATTGGCTCAGCTAATATGTCAATGTTATCCTTGATGATACTTATGGGTATTTCGTCATGACCGTGAGAATTTTTATTGTACATATTATTAACCATTTTGAAGATTTCTACGGGGGTTACTTGATCAAACAACATGTTATCGTCTACTCTAGCCATATTGTCGGTTAAGTATTTTTTAGCTAAGCTATGATCAGAAGACTTTAATGTAATTTTGTTGTCAAATTGGTCAGATAAAATGTTAGCTACGTCTATGGGGCTGTCATATATCTTATTATCTTGTTTAAGTATTATAATGTCAGTGCTTTGTTTTTTATTAGAATTACGTCTACTATTCACTATTTTCCACATGGCTTTACTAGATTGAGGTGCTTGATCGATCTTTTTCCTAGTGTCGAGCTTTTTTGCACATCTTACTACCTTTCTAAATATCCTTAAGTAGTTTTCGCGATATTTTAAAATTGATTTATCACATCTTTTTTTATCAATAAGGCACAAAATGCGCTTGACTTTGCTGGATACTTTAACTCCTTTGCTAAACCAATAACTTTTTCCAGGCTTATTAAGATTAATTATAATTTGCTTTTTTTTAAAAGAATTATCATGTATTTCATTAAATTTTCTTATAAATGTATTTATGCCGAGATTCCAATCTATCTCTACTAACTTTTTCCTAAATTCCGCCTTATTTTTTTTATTATATATTCTTTTTTTAATATACTTAAAATTACTTCTTTTTATTTCTTCTGTTACTTTTTTTACATTTATTGTGCAAAAAAGACCGGCATGTCCATCTGATAATCCGTTGTGGTCAATATGGATATCGTTAACATTAGTATCTATTAGATTTGTCAATATATTGTCAATACATGACTCTGTGCCATTACGTATGAATGTTGTAGTGTCAAACAAGCATCTAAAATTGTAGCATGTGAGCAATGATAAAAATGATTTTCGGTATTTGTCATCTTTCATCAGATTAATATTGAAGTCGCCACAAATCAAACATTGTTTTTTGAAGAAGTGCTTCAATAGTTGTTCCAGTCTTTCAAGAAAACTATCAAAATTATTATTCACAGGAGTTCTATAGCAACAGACAATATTAGTATTAGATTCTAAATCTTTTAGTCCACATACCTCAAAATAATCTTGTTTATAGAGCTTTTTACAAATTTCTATGTCCTCTATTTGTCTGTCATCGCTTATTAGCACTAGTGTACCACCTCTTTTTTTGTTTACTCTTGTGTTGTAGGAAGCAAGTTTATAAGTAGTCATCTGTAATTGTGATATTTGGATTTCATTTAAAAAGTGTTCACTTATACAAATACAATTTACTTTTGTTTTTAAGTCATTCAAATAAATTTCTAGGTCGTCTTTCTTGTTGTTAAGTCCACATAAATTTTGATGATAGATAGTATATAATACAGTGTCTTTGTTTGTGTTGATATTCGTTGAATGAGGTAAGATGAAATCACTTCGACGACTACTATTAAAGTCATTTAAACTACAGTCCTTCATACTGTTACTTACGAAAAAAATCACAAGTTTGTTGCGTTGCACTCAATTCATTCGGATTAGTTACAGTTACCGTGTTGTTTATGGTAGGTAGTTGGTCTTCACTTCCGCCATTTCGGTTTGTCAAATTGTCTTGAGAGCTGAATACTTCGTAGTCATAAATTATGTTGGACCTTATTTGTTCAAAGATGTTTTTCCATCCGTGTTTGTTTATCTTGCCAGTATTGATAGAAAACATTTCAAGTGATAAGGTGCGATTACTATCGAAGGAATATGCATATTTGTTATTTTTAATGTCCCAATAGAGGAGATTGTTAAAGAGTTCGACTTTGTAGTTATGTATTAAGGCACCACATATGAACGTCGGGGCACACACAACGAGATTGGTGTGGGTATTCTTTTTCAGATACTTTCTTAAGTTATCAAGAATTCCTATATAGTCGTCATTCTTCAAATCGTTTTCTCCAATAAAAATTAAGCAATAGTCGTTAATAGAGAAGGCTTTTAATTTGTGTTCAATAGTGCTCAATACGTCCTCTGTGATGACGTTTGGCAGCAAATAATGACAATACTCAAAATTATCTGAGAAGACCTCTTCAATTAACGGCAGAGTTCCTTTTGTGCAACCGCTGCTTATTATAGCCAGTTTGTTTTTTTGTTTTGGTAGTACGCCTGATGTTTTTTCAATAGCAACATCACTCAAGTGAGATATCAAAGTCCGTTTTTTATTCTGCGTCAATGTATTGCCATAAGTCTGATCGGAAGTTTGAGTTTCTTTATTAAGCATGACAACTTTAGTTTCTGCGTTACAATAATTGTCTTCATGTCGAGTATCTTGACTCAGATTGGATGGATACTGTGTAGATGCGCTTGGACTCTTATCGTGGTAAGTGGATATCTGTAAACCTTGAGTCTTTAGGGGCGTTGAATTTGTGTTTAAACTAGACTTTCCAGCGTGATTCTGGGGTGTAGAATGAGTAGACCTACTGTTCATTCTAATGAGATTTCGTTTGCGTGAGGTCACTGGTGTCGTATTTTTCATGTCGGATGAGAGAATTTTTTTGTAAGTTTCAATAATTTTCTGACCTTCACCTATATCCATTTTTAGCCGGAAATTTTCACTGTTTAAGTCCTCAATCTCTTGATGTGCTGATTGAAGTTCCATAGTTAATCTTCTAATGGTTTCGTTCAGGTTGGTGATGGTATCGTTGTCATTCATGGATGTACTTGGCAGACTCGTCATTGTGGTATCGAGCAATGTCGAGTTATTCACAAACAAATTATCGAGTGAATTTGTCCGTTGTGGCTTTCTTTTTGTAACGTAATCTAATTCCATTTCAAATAACTTATAGTGTTTTATAAAATTATATTGTATTAAGTCTTAAAAGTTTGCAAAATAATAAACAAACAAATAAGACAAAAAATAAACAGAACTTTTATAAGTACAAAAAGGGCGATCGCTTCGTGGGGTTTGAACTTGGACTCCTGAGCTTAAGCGCTGTCAAGTCGATATCCGCAAGGCCAAACGTACATAACTAACGTTGACAAAATTTTTGATCTGTTCCTATCAGAGTTCGCAGCGAGTCGCCGATGTAGTTGTGGGTGGGGTTGGTACCGTTGTCACACAGTCCGAAGTTCACTTTTAACGTTCACTTTTAAACAAAATATGAGTATTATTGTGTAACGCTTTGAAAAATGGAAAACTATAATGAATTCTTTAAAAACTACATAGTCTCTAGGTCCTGATGTTATTAATGACGAGTTGTACGCCAGGCAAAGTATTTTCTATCAGAAATTTTGCAGTAGCCAGGAGTCTGGATTTGTGTTGTGCCCTGTAGGTGGACCCTGGTGTCAATAGGCTCGCTCCAATTGCATAGGACTTAAACATAGGTGAAGAAATGTAGATAGTACTGATACCTCGGGGACTACAGGCCTGTTTTTTTCTTTAATGGTTACGCCGATTTCGGTTTAAAGAGATTTATTTTTCAAAAAGAACATTCATAGTACACTAAAATATGAAAAAAACAAAAATATCTTAAAGTAATAAACATAGTTGTCGTTCGATCTATCGAGTACATCCAGTCGAAAGTGATTAACTATTGTTGGTTGCCTAAATCCAACTTCAACCTATTTTAATATTGATTTATGTATTACAAATACACAACACCGTATTACACAATACACCTGTCGGTACTCTGAATTACCGCATCCATGACGGTCACACCAAATTATTCCAATGAACAAGTAACAAGCGTCCACTTCAGTGCGCCATTAGTGCAGGCGTGGCGAACTACCCACATCTTATAATATGTATGTGGCGGCAAAACGAAAGGATTGCGCCGTGACTCCGTGACGCGGCTTCTAACTGCTATCGATAAACTGAGTGTCGACTAGCACCTTTATCTGGCTTCGCTTGCATGTCGGGAAGTGGTTTTAAAAACTACTAACCTACGTAGATTTGGGTATGTATTTCAAGTACACTTGTGATGACTTGTCTATACTTCTTTATTACCATACGATCCGGGTTAAAGCTATACATGCAGAAGATATTCGGTCTATCTTTTATCTTTTCAAGGTGGAAGCGCCAGGATAGCCCGCAAAATTCCAATTTTCTTACGTTTTTTGCAATTTATGACACAAAGGTACAGAAACAGTACTTTGACACTACATGGCAATCAATATTGCGAGAAGACTTTGTTTTTTTTTAACCGACTTCCCAAAGGAGGAGGTTATCATGTCGTCTGAATTACTTCTTTTTTGTGTTTGTATGTTCAGCAATATCTTTTCCAGTTGTGAACCGATTTCGATGATTTTTTTGGTTTTGAAGAATATTTTGTTATTCCTCGGTGGTCTTACTTGGTGAAGATCTGATGCTTATCTTCGGAGATATACAATGTAACTCTTTAATAATAAACAACAAATCTGTCGTGATTGCTGCAATCGCTTGGATGTTTATTGTTTACACAAATCTTAACATAATATCACGCCTGTAAGCTCTGAGGGTGTACGCAGATGTAAGGTAAGTTAAGTTCCATTTTATTGGGGATAAGCCATGACATGTATTATTAACAATGTAAAATAAATGAATAGCAGATATTTGTATAGGATATCATAACTAAAAATGGAAAAATAAAATAACTTTTTTGCAAAAAGATAAAAACGACTTAAAAACACAAAAAAGTATAAAATTACTTTAAGTTAGATGAATCAAACAGACAAAAGTCACCGACTTCTGAAGCTAAAGTCATTTTTCACTTTTTTTGTGTTTTTGAAATCGTTTTTATTTTTTGCAAAAAAAAGCTTTTTTATTTGTATCTCTGATCTTGTTGCTAAACCACCTAATACAGCAATGGGACCTCTCAATGAGACCCGTTTTAGCGGTCAAGGGTCGCAGTTAATTTAATAAATAACTAATGCAAATTAGCTATTTAACGCTTCGCAACTACAATTAATTCTGCTAATGAGCTCATTTACATAAGCGCCAGTTATTTCATGTTGCAAATGTTACCGTTTATGTTATTATTTATTTATTTATGGTCCGGTATTCCTGACTTTACAGCTGTGAGATACAAATACAATTAGTATAATACTGATTTTAATAAATAAGAAAGTTCTTAAAGATAATATTTTGCTTCTGAGATGTAAAATTAGGTAATAATTAGACTTGTATCTACTAGTGGTGTGTATGAACAGCGTCTGCAATTAATAATGTATCCTAATCCCAATTTTTATCCCGATTTTTGTCTCTAACCAATCAACTGACGAGTTTGAGTTTGAGTCTTTGAGAGGGCGAGTCACACACAGCCAGCAAAGATAACGGGTCAAGATTGTGAAACATTACTTATGACAAATATATTATCTGTGTTCAGCCTTGTCATACAGGAGTTAGAGAAGACAGAGTCCACTTTCTGCCGTTATATCATTAAGGGTGAATTTCACCAAGTATCTGAACGCGATCCGAAGTGCTGTCAGTGTCAGCTTACATTAAACTTAGCAATTATGACATTAACAGCTCTTAAACGTGGTTCTGATGCCACCGCGCGGTGTAAACGTAACGTGAATACGAAAATATTTTAAAATTAAACTCGTTTCACTAACTTAATTTTAGGAATTTATTCATATCTATGAATGATACTGATTGTGTTTGTGGCAATGGTAATTGCGATTAAAAAAATCGGTAGTATTTACGGTAGGGTGTCTAATGTGCGGATCGCGTTGAAAAGTTTCATTGGCCAAAAACGCTTTTACTTTTTTTCTCTGCCGTGTACCCTGACAGACGGACAGTCCCAATAAGCAGCGATTCGCATGTAAATCGGTAAGTGTGTTAACGTCTGTTGCGTTGTGACGGTGTCCCGTCAGTACTTCAGTACGTACTTACGTACCTACTCACGTTTAGTGTCCGCGCACGTGCCACGACGTCTTGACGTCGGTACCTAATGTAAGCATAAGAGAAAGGCGATGGAGATTTTGAAAGAATGTAATTCAGAAAAATCTTACTAACATTTACATAGAAAAACTTTACAATAACCGCTCAAGAATATAAAATGATGTGTAAAAAATTATTTGTGTCCACAGTAGCATTTGGTGACAAATTTTTGTCTGAAACATGACGCCTGTAAGTTGGTATGGTGGCAGAACTGCCCATGCTTACAATGTTATATCTATTTCTACGGACAATCTGCATTGCACTGACGTTGTTGGTAATGTACTTTGTTAGCGAAAATCAAGTTCGGACATCATCTTAGTTACCATCCTTCCTATGATTAGGAACGCAATATCTAACATGTGGAGGTGTTACTGAAGTTCAACAATGGCATTAACAGTTTTACTTCAGCTAGCTTGTTAGCTCAGTAATTAATGTAAACTAAAACACCCAAGCAATATTCGTTTTCAGCGACTCAAAAATCGCGGAAGACGACATTTTCAAAATTAACCCGTTCCACAATATTACATCGCCGCTCTCTTGTCCCTTGCGCGTGTGTTACAATTTGACATCGTAGTGTCCATCTTTACATGTTTACTGCTCACCTGCGCAAGTGGGTCGCACTCAGCTGCTGTAGCTCTCTAGTGGATGTGATGAAACAACCTTCATTTACATTTTCTTGAGTCTTCTACTAATTTCAGTGCTGATTTTATTAAAAAATAACTCAATTTATGTAGATCGGTGAAGTTGGGAGGTGAGGCTGGAATGAAAACCATGAAACGTATCTTAATAAGTTCTGTAAATAGATAAGACGATATTAGGCTTTTTTATGTAGGTACACTAGTAATATCACATGCTCTTTGGTATATTCGGTACCTATACCTATTATGACCTTTTACAACTTTCACATTTGTACTAAAACTTCAAAAAAAACTTTGAAAATATTTAAAGTCTGTTGTTAGAATTCCAAAATACTTTCTTCCGTGTATATTTTACGTTAAAATAACTGACGTAACCAGTCCAATAAAATCTCCGAACAGGTATTTATTTTGAAAATAAACTCAACGTGTTTACAATTTAGGTACTGCCCAAGGTAACATAAATATCACGTCAATTGATGAAAACAAATAAAAACACATTAATTCTCAGTTTTTATAATGTTATTTTCGTAAGGTTGCTGCAATTTGTAAGCAAAGCAATCAGGAATAGCAGCAAAGTTCAGCTAATTAGATTATGTCTTGTTCGTGCAATGTGTGTTCCAAATAAAACTGTAGGAAATTATAGATAGACCGATGTGCCTTACTATTAATTGTATTCATATTGTCTATGACTTTGTTTTTGAAATATTTTACTGTGCTTTAATCCCTCCTCTCGGAAATAGTAAAATATTCTTTAGGCATAAATATAATACAGGTTTTTAATTATTATCTGTAGCATGTGTGACAGTTCTGCGGGCTCTTCATCTTGAAATTTTGTAGGTATCAAATCAAGTTACTGATAATAGTAAGCACCTGATTCATTTACATAACATAACATCACGCCTGTAATCCCCGAAGGGTTAGGCAGAGGTGTACTCATTAGTAGGTACACCCACATTCGCCAGTTAAGTCCCATGTAATAGGGGACAAGCCTATTTCTATTAGCCAGGCACAAATCAAGACTCCATGGCTTCTACTGAAAAATTTTTGATCGAAAACCCCCGTAACACTTTGCCCGACTCGGGAATTGACCCCAGGAGCTCAGGCTCAGCAGTCGCACTTGCGGCTATTAGATTAACAACCCATTTAGTGTAGATGTATTTTCGTTATCGTATTTGGTATAAGTGGGTATCTTGAAGGCCAACACTAGGTGCGAGTTCCAAAAGCTGAAGGTCCATGTATTTTAATTTATTTTAATTTCTAATAATACAAACACAACATAAGGGATGGAGATCCATACCACTTTAAAACGTAGTAACTAAATTCGCATCATTCAGCAACCAGGTTGCCTATCAAAGTGTCACGGGACAGTACGTCAGCGCCATCTGTCGAGCGCCACACTAATTACTGCGCGTCCAGTAGCAGCGTAATAGAAGCCGTTGGTTTTACGCGACCATAGAGTTTGGCACTGAACGCGTATGATTTAACGGAATTAATGTCTAATATGCATACGAGGTATGCATAAATTTAATGCAACTTGATGTTATAGTGTCACAGTAGTACAGTCGTTTTTTTTTCGCAAAAGAGACGCGTTCAATTCCCGCGAACAGAAATATTTGCAAAGTTTAAAAGTCCTCTGAAAACTGCGTTATGCAGCAAACTAGGAGATGTTTAGTAAGCAAAGGTAAACATAGATTATGTTAAATAACAAGAGTAAAATGATTTCTAATTAATACGACACTTAGGTACCTACTGCCAAACCAAAATGCCAAACCGTGAGAGCCGCAGTGTTTCTTCAAAATTGCAAAATACTCCATCTTACTACATAACACCTGCGAAGTTTGGATTTGCATAAACTAAAACTGGTACAACACCTTATTATGCTCGAAAAGCGAAACAGCTTAAAGTTTTAGTGCTTACACTCCAGAAGGAGCACGTGTCGAGTTAGCGAAATTGCAATACTTACGTCATACTAACAGCTTGGGATTTTGTTTAGTTTATCATAAAAGGCTGTAAACTAGGCGTAATTTAGAGATAGTGGAGTACCTAACTTTTGACGAGCTCGTGGCTACATAATAACAGCCGGTCGGAACAATCTTCAGGTTAAGCCGCGCTTGCCTAGGTTGGTCTGTAGATGGGTGACCACCCGCGGCTCGGAAAGCACGTTAAGCTGTTGGTCCCGGCTGTCATTTTTACATCTTTGACAGTCGTTACAGATAGTCAGTTGCACGAAAGTCTGACAACCAATCTTACCAAAGACAGTTATTGTCAATTTATAGTCGCGTTGCATCGACAATGTTGTTGATTTGTGTCTGTGAATGCACCCTCCAAAAACAGCGACTTTCAAGTATGTACCAGTTAAGACTTCAGTCTAATCTTTATTTTTTATAATATTCACATCGTAGGACTTACAAATTCATGACCGCTTCCCCTCTAATGCCTTTTACTCACCTTCCACTACTGAAGAAAGAAAAGAAAGGAAACACAGACTGAAGACACACAACACACAGGGTGGAGGGACACCGGCGCTAAAACCGTATATATTGTTCGTCGGTTATTAAAAAAACTGATGTTTCCTACAAAACTGCAATACCTTCACGGTCAAAATGTATGGAACAGCTAATTTTTTAATTGAGGGGGGGGGGGGTCAGAATGATGTGCTGAATATATGGTAACCGTGTTAGAGTCGGCCACCTTGTATTCTGCAAAATGAAAACAAAAAGTACCTATATGACGCTCTCAAAAAAAACCATATGTGTGCCTCACGGCTGCGCTAAAGTGGCTCTCAGAATCAGAATCATTCAAGTGACTTCTAGAATGATCCATATCTATAATCTATAATGAGATTAATATATATGAAACATGTTATGAACGGAAATAAGAACGAACAAAAGAAAGTATGTTATCTGATTTATGGCGCCAATGAAATGTTCGTTTGCTCACTTCAGTTTCAGTTTATGATCATTACACTCTGCGTACATTTAACATATTATTTATTGCAGTAAGTTTCCACATGCCACTGAAATCATCAGGTTTGTTAACCTTTACATTGTTTACGTAATCAATTCATATTTTTATCACTGGACATCATTCAGCTCCAATTATTTCTAAGATATATCATCTATTTATTTCCTCGTTATGTCAAATTTCTTGGCTATAAGATCCACGGTTGCCACTCCCGCTAGTTAGTCAACATTAGTGTTATAAAATATTGCCAAAATAAAAATAAGCGTATGACAGTTTGACGCTAAAAAATAAACTGCTTAACTCATTCACACGGTACCCATAAACATAATAAATTATTACATTAAACATGTATTTTTTTTATAAGAACAAGAAATATGGAAGAACATTTCAACACGTCCAATTTAGTTGTTCTAAGCGCTGAGATGTTTATGTCCGCCCAGACTTCAAAGATTTATCCGCGCCCGTGTCACGCACGATCACTCTTTGATTCCTACGTCTTGTTTTAAAATACTAACACGTTACACGGTGTAACAAACTGTCCTGTCAGCTCCGTCAAATTTGTAATTATCATATTCGTCACCGTAGCGTCACCTCGTCACATCGCGTCACGTCACGTTGTCGTCCCGCAACCAGTGCGCGTGTCAACCGCACGCACTTGACAACTTACGACACCGAGGCGTTGAGGCAAAAAGCTTTCGAAAAACCATCACTAAAATATGAAGCCATTTTGTTTTACAATAATAAATTCAAATGTCGAACTCAATATTTATTGCCGTTTTTATAGTTTGCACTGTAACTAAAGATGTTATTTCAGTAAATAAAATAAAATATAAAACGGGCCGCGTCGGGTGCGAGGCGGGGCGGGGGAGGGAGCACGGCAAAACGGTTCTCACGATCATCATAAACGTAACATATCTCTATTATTGTTGGAGCCCTTCCAATGTGTAACTATTATACCTACTTAGCGTTCGATCTGTTTAGCATGTGATGCACCGCGCGGTGGCACGCGTCACAGGCGCGGCGCGACGCGGGCCCGTCCGCCGCCGGGAGGCCGGGTGGCCGGGCCGGTCGCCGGCACAGAGGTGCTGCTAATTAACGTGATTGCAGTGCGGGAGCGCGCCGGGGTGCCGCAACACGTTTCATCAGCTGACCTAATAACTTCAAATATTATGATGTTAATGTAGGCAGTGGCAGGCGCTGCACGCGCGTGCCGCACGCTCAACTTAAGTTTATAAATAGAATGCACATCGCCCTGTATGTATTTAACGTAAGGAGCTTTTTCAGCGAGGCGAGCCAGTCGCCGCGAACGTCTGTGCGCGCCGCCCGCGCCTGCCCCGCGCGCCGCCACGACCGCACAACGCAACTTTTGGAAACGGAACGCGAACTTTTTTTCTATCGAATTTTGGAAGTTTTTCACTCGGTGTGGGTGCGGCGGTGCAGTGTGGGCCCCCGAGCCGTGCGTGCGTGCCCAGTGCGAGCGCGGTGCACGCGTGGACGAGCCGCTAATCACCGCAACGTAACCGTGTTTCAAAAATAAAACGTTGCCGATTCGAAACCGGAGCACCCCGAAGGTTAATGACAAAATAAAAAGCATGCATTAAAATTGTGTGTCTGAAAACTGTGGGCGATCGCAACCTGGATCCGTTGTATGTTCTATATCGACACGTGAGTCGCCCGCGATTTTGCTATGACGATACTCTGGTTGTCTTGCGAGAGACGAATTTATTTAATTCCGTTACCTGAACGTGAGCAGTAGGTATGTGAAACTTTCCCATGGAGTATGTAACAGTTGAATACGCAAGTGATTCGTGCAAATGAACCGGTAATTAGAGTAGTACTAGTAATTAACTCTCACAATGCAGCGCCGACGCTCTGTTGGTAGTTTTGCAACTAATCAAGGTGTTCGTTAGTATTTGTTTACATTCCAGTTTCGTAATAACAGCGCGGTGAGAAATTAAAGTACATACTCCAAATTTCAGTAGGAACAAACATATTCTGAAAACTAATATTGTTCAAATAAACTGTTTTATAAACACGAGTGAAAACAGAGCTTTTCACTTCATAAAAGTTTTCGACAATAACAGTTTTGTATAACTGAACAATTCTAAATTACATGAATAACATTTTTCTGTTCTGTAGATACTTGGACTTTTATTCGACTTTTCTTTTTTCATAATTAATTTGTGAGCTGAAAACTTAGCGAACTTCACTTTTTATATTGTAAACAAAACACATCTAAACTACTATTTAATTCATCCAATACTTAAAATAATGTTAAACAGAAAAGTTAACTTTTAAATAAAACAATGACAATCTCAAACCATTCCGTCAAAATTCGAAAAAGGAAACTTCTCGCATTGTTTTTTCTCATCTCTGCAGCCTAATTCTGCAACTTTTTATTCTTACAAGCCAATTCTGCACTTTTTTTAGAATCCAATTCAGTAGAACTGTTCCGTTTTGGATCAAACCTCCCGTGTGGTGATTTACGACAAGTTGCGAAACGTTGCTCGATAATGCTCATAGTTCATCGTACGAGGCGTTTGGACAATGTTGACCCAATATCGTCGGGAGCGGTCTGCTCGGCGAATTACATGTACCTCCTACATTAAACAGTGGCTAATCGAGACCATGCTTTTTAAATTAATTATACCTACCGTAGAACACGCGGCGTGCGTTTCAGCGGATAATGTTTAGGTGCTGGATGATATTTTTATGAAATATTCGTGCTTGAGATGTTGTATGGCTTCTAGTGAAGATGTATTATGTTTTGTGTAGGCTGGCTTTTGTCTTCATTGAGGTATATTTATTTAGTTTGATGTTCATAATGTTTTGTTTAGGAGATTTAAAGGACGATAATGTATCTATTCCAATAAGTACTAATTTGGGTATAAAATCGTATTGCACAATGCGTATAGCCTCGAATTTTGGTAATTAGCGCAGCCAACAGAAAGATCAAATCAACATCATGCTAACAAAGTTATAGCCAAATACATTTGATGCAAAGTTTTACCTAAGGTCAAATAAATAATTTACCGACAAACTACAAGATACAAAAAATGAAAACATTAAATCATCCCCAAGTTATTTAACGAACCGAAATAAACATTTATTGCGTATCGATACAAGGCAGAATGTGCGTTATCTTTGCGTCCACTGCTTTCCCGCGCTTTTCTCTGTCACTCATTAGCGAATAATGGCGGCCGGTTGATGGCTCGATGGTTTGACGACTGACACCAAACGGTCATAGGTCTGTTGAAAATGTTATGGGTGTCATAACAAGGAGAAATGGTTGTAACAAATGATTTATTTGTAAATGCTGCAGTTGTTAGATATTTGTGTGGGATATTATGTTTCTGAGATAATAAATTGTCACTATTTTGGGTACCTCTTAAATCATTGTTTTATCGCCTTTTGACACCTGCCAATGCTTGTCGGCTATTTCATAGATGCACAAGAAATAATTATCTGTTTGGCAAACAAGACCGGCAGTATAAAGTTTAACACATTCTCATGAAAATAATTTTAGTATTGTAGATGTACATAAAATAAGATATTATTTTCTCGTTACGCTAACGAAATATGCTCGCAATTTTTCAACGGGATAGCTTTTGCATTTACAATTCCACGTTCAGACCTTAACACTATTTGACTTAACTCATTTCGTAGGTATCTCCTATAAGGTACTAGAACACGCAAATTTTCTTCTACATAATCATAGTAGGTAGGTACCCAAAAACATGTTTTTGACAAACAGTTTCAAAATCTTACTTCCTGTTGGTCAATCAATATACATTTTACCGGTTAATTAAACTCCCTCCCTATTAAATGGGACAAAAAGGTCATGAGGGTGCTTTAGAGCCTTCTGCTCATCCGTACAGGATATACGAACGTATTGTTTTGTTAGTAAGATAATACACTCACTGATCACCAGTTCCCTTGGAAATCTGATCAGAATTATTGCAATTCTCTCTTTGCAGTCGAGGTCCTATGAATTTCTACAATGACGTTTAACGAGATTGACAGACATGTTTGGGCAGCATCAGTCAGACTCAGAATTTAGACTATTTCATGGCCGTTATTGCAGTAGTTTATAAAGATGGGTATACGTTCATCTAATTCACATTTTCAAACCGCATTCTGCACCGTCATAGGCTAGCAACAAAAAAGTTTCAACTAATAAAAAGGTTCGTTGCAGACAACATAAATCATGCTGCGTTTGCTCCGACGCACTCCAGCACTACACCTATTTATTTGAACACAACACGTGTGACAATGTACAGTCAACCATAGTAACTGAGTGACATTTAATAGTATCTTTATTGCATAGCAGTAAGAACCGTTTTCGTAGTTAAATTGCCGGTTAGCTTGATTGTACCTGGTTGCAAACCACTGTTTCTCAGAAACTTATTTGCGGAATGAATTAGTGTCAACTTTGTGCAGTTCGCTGCTTCGGACTTTGTGTAGATCTATTTAAATGGTTAACAGTCGCTGGCACTTATTGTGTTTGAAGAAGCAATGATCTAGGTATGTCCGCATCACGAATTTAACTGGTGTTACTTAGAAGCCAGAACTGAGCCAAAAATGAACGTTTTTTTCAGTTCAAACATGAGACACATGTAATATACAATATAAGGATGCAGTTTTGAGGAGTAACTATCAGTTTGGCAGTTCGTTAGTAAAATTGAAGGAAGTTAAACTGAGTGTCAAAAAATATCTGAACACGGCAAATGATTCAATATTCACCACCTACCTTTCATTTCACTATTTCTCGTAATTCGTAACCATAACCTAGCGTTCCCAACGCTGGGAACACTAGAGTGGATCTGTTATATCCTAAGCTATAAAACATTCTCTTTTACAAAACCATACAGTAGCATGTCTATATTTTTATTCAACATCAATAAACTGCGAGTTAAACCGGCGCGCGCGCAACCGTTGTAAACTCTTGTTTTATTGGCCGGTTCGCTTGGAAAAAATACAAACTGTGAGGAAAGTAAACTTTGACGTTTATTTAGCGCTGGATCACATTCCTGCAATGTGTGGGCAGCACTGCAGGCGGTCTTGTCTTGAGGAAATATTTCAGAGAGTAACTGGTCTTTTCAGGAAGTAGATACATGAAACAGACATTACTGACCAAATGGGATTATTAAAACACATCTCAATCTCTAGACAAAGGCATTCTGTAACTCCATCTTCCTTTTGTTAAACATGACGTGTAAATATTGGTCTTTACAAAATAAATGACTTCATTTAATTTCGAACCTTGACATTGCACTTAAAACAACATGCTACTGCATTCGGTTCCTTTTGACATTGATATAATAAAAGCACCAAGGACAAATTTTATCAAACAACATAAAACAAGAAGGGAGAATTGATCAAAGAAGAGCACACTATTGGCTAATGAGACAGAACCGCCATCTTACTGCCGAGATATTATCGTCGTAGCATTTTATCGTCCCTACGACTCGCTCGATCGAACTGTTCAATACCTACCAAGTTGCTAAGTATCAGTTATGATTGTATCTGAAATATATTTGCGCATTTGTAGAACTCTGGAAGTCGTCATAGCTAATCAAAACGTCCCATAGACAACTAGTCTTACCAAAGAGCATAGTTTCATCTAGTTTATGGGTTGAGTAGGTTTGATATAATACAGGTATTTAGCTACATTTGGGTAGACTAGAAGTCGATCCCAACATAGTTAGGAAAGGCATAGGCAGATGATGAATTTTTAATTGCTCTGAAGGGTGTAAAAAGACCCTTAACGAGGCCGAAAGGCCCTTGTTCTCCCCATCATTGCGAACGTATTTTTACATAGACCATACCTGGGAACCTTCTAGTTACGGAGATAATAGAGGTCAAGAAGGTAAGATTTTTAACAACTTTAAACACCTCCAAGACCCCCGTACTATTCAATCCATCCATCAGCACAATGTTTTGAGTGCGTTAGATTAAGTCCTGCCGTAAAACGTGTTCTTTCAACCCAAAAAAAAAAGGCGTTTCCCAGCAGTAATTTTTGCGTAAAGTTACTTAGTTATGTACATAATACTTGGTTGACGGCTTCGTGAAGGGTCCGTTTACAACCCTGTATACAGAGTATACATATAAGTTTTTAAACTGACATGGACACTAACATATTCATTAACACTGAAAACGGGATATTTAAGAGGGTAGACCGATTTGTCTGCTCATATTTGTCTGATCATGGTGCTTGAAACAGCGCCGAAATATCGGGAACTCAAATCAATCAGTAAACAGTAAATATCCCGTTTCTAGTGTTAAAGATAATGTTTTAATTGCTATTTCGATGTTGACCTCTTCAGGACAATTACGACGGAATTTAATTTCACTGTAGCACCTTAAAAAGCAAAAATAAATGCAAAGACCCATTTGGAATGCAAGAGAAATATTTTTTCTCTATTTTTAGCCCCGTTCAGTCGACTTTTACCTGTTTCCAAGTGACTTTAAATAGATTTGAACCCGGTGATAAAGTCGTTTTCATGAAAAATGTCTACGTAAAACTACGATGCGAAAATATGTTGCAAAGTTTTGTATTAGAATGCTTAACTCAATATTTTAGTTTAGTGAAAGCCTGAAAGACCGACCTCGTCTACTATCAAAATATGTATTAAAAGACGGTCGACGTTTATAAATATTTGTTGAAAAAAATTTACAGAAATAAACATATTTTTTATCAATAGGGTGTTTCTGGGAAGAAATAGGAACTTAGCTTCAGAATTTACAAATAAAATAAATAAATATTTATTCTGAGCACTTTTTCTATTGACTACAGATTTCTAAACAATATCCAACATGGAATAATTCTACAAATGGTTCAATCCAACATACACCATTTAGCCAGTCAAGATCTCCTTCTTGCTTGATATTCCATTAAACAATACTTTCCATCTATGCTATGTTACCTTAGTACCCGACTCTTCACCTGCGGGGTCAACGACTACCCTCTTTCTTAATTGATCGGAACCGTCTCGAAATACGACTGTGCCGCCACTCACGGCCAGACTCGTTTGTTTGTATTTATAGTTAGCTTGTTCAGACCAACTTTATTTAGGTATACTTGTTGAAACGTAGCTGTAAACTGTTGTTGACACAATAAACCAAAGGGGCAAGATTCAGAATCAAGATTAAGATAATCTGGAAGATAATCTAAGACAAGCGCTTGCGAGCACTAAAATGTGAGTGTAATTTCGGGTACACCTCTGCCCAATCCTTCAGGGACTACAGGCGCGATGTTATATCATCTAAGTTAGTCTTAGACCGTCTTACCTTAGGCCTATAATAGATGCTATATAACAATAAAAAAACTTTTGTCCTATAAATCTAACTTTTCAGGAAATTGAATAAAAACTTTCAACTTGAACGTTCCAATGCAAGCACGACTAACTTCACGTTCGACAATGTCCGCTTTTCGAATTTGCAAAACGTTTAATAATAAAAGTAGGGGCACATAAGAAATCTCTGAAATATCTACATTAGTATATGCTTACATTTATATTTGTACATATGTATCATCTAGCCTAGCCCTTCCTGTTCATGTTGTCATGTTTGGGTCGGCTTTCAGTCTAGGCGGATGCAGCTGAATACCAGTATTTTACATGGAGCGATCTATCCTATCTGACCACCACAACCTAGTTAGTACTAGATAATACGGTACCCCTTGGTAATAATGGTTGTCAGACTTTCGGGCCACTGACTACCTGTAACGGCTGTCAAAGATCTACAAATGACAGCCAGGACCAACGGCTAAACGTGCTTTCCGAGGCACGGAGGAAACTCGGTATGTAATGGGTTAATACCCATCCGCGTTATATTTGTACAAATTAATATAGTTATTTCGTTTCAACTAGAGAAGAATGATTACCAAAAGAGGTATCGTGTTGTCCAGTAACAAGATTTTGGAGGTCAGATAGGCAGTCGTTCAGCTGCATCTAGCATAAATCTAGCGGGAAAAAGCTAAGAGATTTGATATACTAATATACACGTAGTGTGAGCTTTAAGTTTCCGTGTAAATAGTCCTCACTTATCCCGGGCAGTGAGTGCACGTACCCTTAAAGTAGTTCATCTCAATCAAATCAATCATCCACAGCCCGAATTCACCCACTGCTGGGTATAGGCCTCTCTTTTCTCGTGCCAATCCCCACGGTCCTGTGCCAGCGTCATCCAGGTTTTTCCCCCGATGGCAACTATGTCGTCTGCCCATCTCGCCGCCGGACGACCCACGTTTCTTTTGCCAGTTCTTGGACGCCATTCGGTGACAGCCTTAGTCCACCTGTTATCACTGCGCCTTGCTAGGTGTCCTGCCCAACTCCATTTGAGTTCCGTAACGCGATTTCCAATATCGAAAACCTTTGTGCGTTTTCGGTTTTTTTTTTTTTAGTAGTTCATCTACTTACTAATAATTTGGTAGTTTTATTCTAAACCCTTACTAGTGTTTCTAGTGAACACAACAATTAGACAAGAATGCTTGAGTAACTCTATTTCGTTGATTCTATTTGTTCTGCTCTTTTTCCTGTGCTATAGACATCTATCGTCTTTAGTTCTTCTCTATTAGGCTCCTTCAAGAAAATGCTCAGTTTGGTTGGTCCTTTCGAAGACCTAAGAAAACCTAAGCATACACGTGTAACCTGCTATTTGAAGGTCGTCTAATTATTTTTCAGTTGACAAAGTAACCTCGTTCATGCTAATCAGTTAGGTACTATCAGCTTTGGGAAGCTCTTCAGTTTATCTTTGAGGATATCGGCGGTCGGGCTTGTGGAGCCTTTGTTCAAATTATGGAACAAGGATTTCTACTTTTTAAAGACGGGCACTTTACTTAGGTTTTAGAATTCTCAAGATCATTTTAAATATTTCGCTTAAAATTATGTGTGCTATGTTTGTTATGTAAACTAACAACATTTACTGAAAACTAACTGATCGTAATGTCTTAAGTAGAAAAATTAACACAACCATTTGGTAACTCATCAACCGTAAATACTACGAATGGTCTTCCTTAAATCTTTAGTTCATAGTAGTCACATAACCAAACGCTATATTTTGCCTATAATCTAATAGTCTTTAAAAAGATCAAACATAGCAACAGAGCATAATAAAACCAGCAATTTTTCTTTATTAATTAAATGCAAACAAAACCTACGCAATGACGCAAACTTAACACGTTGACGGTACCTACCAACACTGTGCTATTAACTGTCTACTATAGCAGGCAAGAGAAACATCCGTGGAAACTGAAATCACAGCACATCGAGGTTTTACTTCGGCCACATTAAAAAGAAAGAGATGAAAAATTGGCAATGGAACGCTAAACTATCGATAACTTCCACACTCTCACTGACGCACGCAATGTTTGCACTATGTCCATAGCGGTTGTCAATTTGTTCCCAGTTCCAAGTACCAGCTCCAGTACACTTGCGTATGCCTCACTAAATAAATGATTAACAAAAAGAACTCCAGAGACCAACCTTGGAGCGATGCTCACGCGTATTATAATTATTTACAATCGTAAATCGTATTAGCGAATGATTCCGTTTATTTTTTCAATTTCAGTCAATGATAGACTCAGTTTGCGTACTCGGCGTATCGGCGTATCGGTAGGTAACTCAGATTGTATCGGTACACCAGTCTATTTTGGCATGTAGGAAGTTTATTATGTATTTATAAATGAAGTCGGTGTTGCGGAGCGTTTACACTCGCTTCGATATTTGAAATTATTACGCAAATAATTGTTTAAAATAAATATGGCGAGTTTGTTTTTTTTTTCGTTGTTTTTGAATCGAGGTCTGTTTCAAGGAGGCTGGTGAGGTGGATTGATATAGACGGATGGTTTGACGACTGGTTCGGCCGTGGTGCGAACGTTGCACGTCATCCGAGCTCGTCGATTTAACTCTTAATTATTGCGCGCCAGACGTAAATACAAACACATAAGAAATTACGATTAGTTTCTCTGAAAACGCATGCACGGAAAACATTCAAACAACATTACATTCTATTTGAAAATTGAATTATACAGGGTTATATTTCAATGACCAGTCTAATATTAAAATTAAGATCTCTTTAATAAACTTAATGTTATATACATTATAATATAATTGAGTGTTAAATATTCTAATCAACAATACCAATTTAAAAAAAAATTAAAACATTGAATTTTATTTATCAAAAGGCTATTTGTTTCAAAATTTTCGGACATAATATAAAATTTTAGTCTAAGTTGTAACTTTTAATTACAATCCGTAAGATTTTTTTAACATAACTTAAATATCGCAATTAATATTGTTAATTGCCGATTGCGAGTGTATTACACAATTGACCAGCAACAGACTTCCCATTTACCGTTCAAATCATAAACTAAAAAGTATTCACAGAACACGTTGGGGCTGGCATGGCGATTAATCGCAGGGGTATTAGTGTCCTGAACTCCTGGCGGGTCTATTTCAGCGGCTTGCTCCAATGCCCGCTCCTGAGCAAACTTCATAACGCGAGCTGTCTGGTGGCGGATACCCCACACCACTCACGATAAGATAGATGCATTCAGATATTCTGAGCTATCTCGATATGTAAAGATCCCAATTCATATTCATATCTTTACTTGCATTCCGTAATGTTATGTCATAAGACCTTACAGTGGGTTTAAAGCTATGATTTAATTACAGACCCTGTAGGAGTTAATGAAACTCACATTGGATCGTGTGTATGTATTTTTGAAATGGTTCTGAATAATGAGCCCCAAATGTTTGTGTATTAGTTAATTATTAGAAAAATACAAGGAATTAACAAAGGATTAGATCGAAAACAAGTTTCTTAAAAAATATTAGTCACACATTTGTTACTAGAATTATGAATGATCGATTGTTTTCTGGCCTTCAACTGTCAAAAACATCAAGCAGAAGGAATCTCATTGACCGTTCTGTTTCCGGCGTTCCAAGAAATGTAATAGAGAAAGTAGCATCAGAATCACTTCAGCAGTTACCGAGTGATGCACGTGACACATACAGATAAACAAACGGAGTATGTTGTTTTTGGCGCCAAACGGTGGGTGGAGTTCGTTTTTTAAATGTGCAATTAATATTGTAGACGGATGCAAAGAGTTTGTAATCGTCTGGGTTTCCATTCGTCTTGTGCGTTCTCGGAAACTAGATAGATTAGTCTGAGCGCGAGGTGATTATTATTTATTAGTCACGTGAAAGTGTTTTCTAAGAAGAGTCTAAACATGAAACTTGTGTTAGTTTTCTTGCAATTCATTGTATACAATTAAAATAAAATTGAGAAATAACTTATCAGTATACTTATTTGCTGAATCAAAAGTTGTTAAAAGTTACTAACGTCTGAATATGCATAGGTAGTGTAGACGGAAATTACTAAAGTTTTGCAAACATTTAAACCTACAAATAGATGTAATATAATAATTAAAATATGTACAAGTATCAAAATGGGAAAAGATATACAGGTCCTCAAAAAATTCATTCACATCGCTATCCATAGGAAAAGTGCCCAGAAGGCACAGTTTCAGTTTTGCCACGTTCGATGTCAATGCTGATTCTTTGGCCTATAAGTTAAAGTTAGTGTTCGTATTTGTTAGTGGCTGTAGGTGTATCTAAAAAACTAATCATAACATAACATCAAATTATCTGTGAGCTGTGATAGTTTGCAGTGAAACTGCTTTCCTCTCTCAGCCTTTTTTCATAATTTTCCTCAAACCGACTCTTCAAACGTGTAGACATTACCAGCTAGAAATGTAACAAGTCTAGTCCATTGGACACAGTCCCTAACGCCTCTATATTTAGCGGGACCACACAGCAACACCTGACTGACATACTTCTGTTCTAATCTAGTTTACAATTACCTACTGCAGGATTATGGCACTAAATATTAGAACTTGTCAAGCAGAGGGTGGACTGAGAACATGGAATAGAGAGTGTTGAGCGATTTCAATTCTGTGTTCAGCTGCACATTAACTGAAAAAATGTGCACTGACTGGATAGGTAAACCCTAAGCTGTGTGGTTCTTATGATCTAAGATAATTAGTTTTTATACTGTCATGGTCACTAACACCAAATAAACTAACTCACTCACTCAGTACTTTCTCAAGTTATTATGCCTTGTGACTGTGACTGTAGCTTCGCTTTTTTTTTGTTTTATTTGACATTCAAAAGTGCCTGTGATGGTCTAATTGAAATAAATGCTTTGAGGATGAGTTTAAAAAACACACACACACAGACACACACACCACACAACAACATGGTAACATGGTAAATATCCCGTTTCTAGTGTTAATGATAATGATCTAAGATAATGTCTGTATTTTAAAAGACTGTGACCTCTGAGTATGTTACGACACGGTTGGTGCAGTGCTTGAGCGATTGACTGTTGCGCTACGTGTCGCGGGTTCGATTCCCGCACAGAAAAGATATTTGTATGGCTTACAGGTAGTTGTTTCTGGTCTGGCTGTTTGTGTATGTGAGTTTTAATGTTTGTAAAACGCACCCACGATTCAGGAGAAATTCCTAGTGGGGCAACGTTCGATTCCAGTTCTGAAAATCGTGAATTAAATCTGTATCTCCTACAGTTGATATTTATATAAGTATATTTGATATTTATATGCAGCAGTATCTATGATTGATGAAATGATGATATTCACAGCACACACATAAGAATAACAAATGGTTTTGAACATGAAATGAAATAAATGCCAGAAACTTCAACTTTGACGTTTGGTAGATATTTTAAAAGTTCCATTTTGACGTTCAGAGATATTACAGTGGCTTTAGACGGACGTTTTTAGAAAATTGACTCCTCCATCTCTCTATTCAGTTCAGTACCCAGTTCGGTTAGCCTCAAGTATTTATATCGGCCATCAGAATGTTCTCTATATTTGCAGACGGTATAGCTCTTTCGAATATATTTTTAGAATAATAGAATGTGTTTGGAAGCTATTTGTTTGGTATTTTTGATATTTGTTACGCTATCAGTTCGCTTTATTTATCTGTGGAAGTAGGATGTGTACTGCCTTTAGTTCTTATTGTTTGGGTGTCAATTAAAACTTTTAGGTAGGTACAGTTTCAGAGCAGATAATGGTGGAAAATAATCATGCTTTTCCCTTTTTTTGCAAACTCGATTGTCTTATTATTATTTGCTATCAAAATTCACAGGATTGTATGTAGATACTCACAAAATTGTATTAGGAACTAACCACTAAATCTTTTTTTATCATGGTTAAATTCCACAATATCTATTAGCATCTAGTAACTCCGCTCATTCTTCGAATAGTTTCCATTCGAAATTCGTATACAGAATCCCTTTTCACTGAAAACCAAAACACTCCATCCATTGGCCCCTTTTGAACGATGTTTATCGCTCACTCATTCATTCGTTCAACATGACATCTTTTGTATCATCACAAAACTGTCAAACGTATTTTTTCTCACTTCGGACTGGCCATAAATATGTTTCTTCTTCCATTTTTGAAATGACTGTGTTGCTACCATTTAAAATGAAAGAACCCTTTTAAGCGTCAAAGTATTTATAAGTGTTTAAAATAGTGGGTTGGATGGCGATAGATTTAGCTGTATTCTCGCGACGCATTAAGTTTTATTAATGTTGTCACACACAAGTTTGGCATTCATGTTTTTTAAATGGCCGCCATTTGTAAACAGTTTAGTAGTTGGAAGTGAACTGTTTTATTTGTCGAGAAATATAGTGGTAATTTATCAATTAATTTTGAACTGTTATTTGGTTTGGTTTAATAAAGCTAATTTTGTGGGTAGAAAAGCAGTTTTTCATTGTTATATTTAAATGCAATAGCCGTAGAATACAGGCATAAAAGTGTGAATAGCGTTTGTGCGGGAGTTAATACAGTTTTGATAGTGTCTTTAAGCGTTGATATTCTTCAACACTTTCAAGTTATTTAACTTAAGTTATTAAACTTGCTCGGAACAATATTGCTTCTAAAATACTTCTTCCGCACGTAGATCTAAGTATTGCCACATGACGCTGCACAAACTATACGAGAATTATTCTGCTGAGATAGGTACCTATTATTCAAACCTAATTTTAAAGGTTTCAAGGATACTTTGAGTGTTCGACCTTCTCATTTAAATATAAACCACAGATGCAATCACTGTAACTATTAACCTTAATTATTTTCAAAATCACAAGTACTCACAAATATTTACATAATAATCAACAAATGAGTGTTGCAACCACAAACACATTTATTCCTCACCATCTCATCAAAAAGTATAATTCATCGCTAAATACTATTTTTAAAACTAGCAACACCCATTTTTACGCGCCATACTTGCTAACGCGCGGAGAAATAGCCCCCGTAGAATAAATAAATGTAAATATAGGTAACACGGCATCGTAATTACCTCGGGCAGGTTAACGTGTGCTAGCACAATGTTTATTTGTCTAAAAGAATTATTTCGGTTACGAACTTGGCATTCATTGTGCGGTGAGAATTAAATGTGGAATTAAATGAATTTAGGTTATTTGTGGCAGGCTGGCAGGTGAAGATTGGGTTTAGTTTGGAGGGAAAAGGGTATTTGCTCAGAGCGTCAATACTGGCAACGATTATGCAAGCGGCATTGCCATCTTTTTAAGAATCAGCTGAACTGATTACTGAAGGTAAATTCATTGATTGCAAAAAGTTAAGCTGCTCAGACTACCGTTCTTCATTCTTACTAAGTTTCTGAAACTTTAACATAACTGTTTAACCTCTCAATAAAGCAAAAAGCATAAACTATCCATTATTGAATTTCCCAGCTCGCGGTCGTTTGTACCGGCACCTCGTTGGTACGTCGTTTGGCTCACTGTCGCATGTTCCACCGCTACTTGTTTTATTTTTCATGACATTTCGTACTGCACCGAATACAGTCTTAC
Organism: Noctua fimbriata; assembly: GCA_905163415.1. Classification (NCBI taxonomy): domain Eukaryota; kingdom Metazoa; phylum Arthropoda; class Insecta; order Lepidoptera; family Noctuidae; genus Noctua; species Noctua fimbriata. Next base: position 1,487,979 of record LR990922.1, read on the forward strand.
AATCGATACTTATGCCTGACTTAAGTTGCACGATTAGTAAAATACTTTAGTATTTACAGGAAGAAGAAATAAACTATGTGTGAAGGAATTTTACTTCGTTCAAAAGTCTTTAAGGAACTGTTACATTTAATAGTTACAAAAAAAGTGGCTTCATGCAGATACGATGATATTCAAAAAGCTTTAAAACTGGATTTGTAATTTTCGAATGTATTCAAAATTGGCGTAGGTCTTGCGTTTCATGGGCACCACGCTGACAAAGCGTAGACAGTACGTTAGGGTCGCGTAGACGTGATTGTATCGAAAACTCGTCGCGTTTGCGCAGCGTCTACGGTGTATTTACGTTCCTCACCAACGCCAGATGCGAAAGCACCCGTATACCTAGCTGAATCTATTTAGGAGTACAAAAGTTTCACAGACATAGACCTGACAGATCTGAGGTTAAAGACTCTTTCGATAAACACTTATTAACGCTGTTCAAACTCGTGCGCACTTCTTAAATATTGCTACCATTCACTCGCAATAATCAGAAATGATTACCTACTCCAATATTCAAAGACTGACTACACCTCGGTTATACGCTAGATAAGTTTTAAACAAAGATATTGTGTATTTGTTCGTGGATCTTCAAATAAATAAATGTTGTGATAGATCATACCAATTTAGACTTTACTAGCTACTTTATAGTTTTCCTTTGAATTTAAAAACTCGCGTGAAAAAGTTGATGAAACAATTTTATAAGTAGTTCATCGTTTTTTAAACATTTGTTTTATTGAAATTAACGATCAAATCTGTTAAAAGTAATAATCTTGCAAGTGTTGTAAGTTTAGTTTATAATTACACACTTGTGTTACGCCCCGTTCACGTCCTCAGGCGTTACAACCCGACTTCTTGCCTCAAGTGATACACGCGTGCATCCCTTGCTTTTTCCGCATGTTCTAAACAATTTTCTTTCAGTTGTTTTCGTCGCAGTTGTGGTCGCAACACGCGTAGTTTGTGGCCAAGTGGTAATTGTGACAATAATATTTATTTTCCTTTTACAACATTTTAATGTTTCAAAATATTATAATGTATAGTTGCGTGGCTATCCCGGTTCTCGTGGATGTTAGAATATGGGTCAGTTTACGTTACACATGATGAATTCTTTCAGAATGGAACGCGTTGCTTTACGATCAGGGATAATTTATTTAAACGTGTAAACAGAGGTATACCTGTGCGGGGATACTTCTATTAGTTTTACAATATATTGTATAGTCAGCAGGAACAGTAAAATAAATAGTTTTTTCGAAATATTCAATAGGCTTACATTACATAGAGTTTTGATATGATTTTATGCCCCAGCTGTGCAACAAATCATTGGATGCATTTAAGGTTAAAACTATTTAAAACGTCATTCTCACTTTGTCTTTGTCACATTCGAAAATAGAATGATGTTTTAAATTAATTAAGCGCCAGACGCATTTAGATTTTTTTAATGCTGTTAGATCTTAATCATTTTAAAATTGTTTTCTGCTATTTCATAATAATATGGAATGATTCAATTTATAATAAGTCAATTATATCAACAATCTCGTATATTGCGTAACCAGGCTTATAATCACACTGCTAGGACCTTAAACCACCAGTGTGGATTATTGTTTCCTTATATACCCTCTTTTAAAACTCTTCAAAAGCTATTGACTTACTTTTCATGCTGACTCTACAAAGTTTATGAGATTTCGTAGTGACGAACAACATTGAGGTGAGAATCGTATAATATCTTGTCTTTGTTTAATATTATTTGTTTTTGATCAATTGTGTGAAGAAACACAGGCGGTGTTGCCATAATGGTCAGAGTCAATGACCGCAGAATCGCTTGGGTGTAGAAATGATGTCATTTGGTACCTTCTGCAGGTATTTAGTGTTGGTGGCTCTTTTTGAGATGGTTTTTGGGCGGTCCTACAATAATAATGGCTTTAAAAATAACTTTAGAACATTTAAAGCTATCTGTCGGCAGATGGTATTTAAAATAGCGGCTGTAATAAAATTTGCATAATAACATAGGTTCGAGTAGGTAGGTGAATGTCAGTCTGTGACATATTTTTAGAAGTATTTGGAAGAGACACGATTAACATGATCATATTTAAGCTCTTATGCTTGTTTTCAGTAATACTAGGCGAGACCTAAATGAATGTCTAAATGAAATAGTAGTTACTGCGAATTCCAACTGTGCTGTAACATATTTAGGCAATAATTTGAATGTCACTTAAATTTATTAGTGAAAACGGGAAAACCTTCTAGTTTTCCCGAAAGGGACTCTAAGTCCCAAAGATTAAAAGATGATTTCCTTTCTTTTTTCATCACATAATTATTTAATAGCATTTCGTAGAATCGATGAGACTTCTGACTCGGTCACGGGTCAACATTTGCCAGCTGCATCGCCTGCGCTCGTAACGTAAACTCCAGCGTTCCCAACGTTTAATGCATTACTCACAGAACAACTATTTACTACTGTTTTGATAGCTTATTGATTTCGCCTGATAAATTGACGGTGAACAACACATTTTATAATTGGCTTTTTAAGTACTATCCTTGAAGTTGCATCATCACCATTTTTCCAACTATATTAGAGTCGGCATATACGTAGTACCAGCAGCACACCAAAGCTCTCGACAACCGCCCTAGAAAGCCATCTAATGCAGTCGCTATCTGAAATCGAGAGATCATCTAGATGGCATCATCATCATCATCAGTACCTATAGCGTAGTGTAGCTGAATACCCAGTATTTTACATGGAGCGACTGCCTCTCTGAACTCCACAAACCAGTTAGTGGGTAACACGATAATAATAACCCCACAAGCAGTGACCTAATGTGTGTGTGTGTGTGTGTGTGTGTGTGTAGCCTAAAGGTGTAACCGTCGGACTGCCAAGTCATAGGTCTCAAGTTGGAATCCAAGACACGCACCTCTGATTTTACGGATTCATATGCGTATTGTATAATTATCACTTGCTTCGGTGAAGGAAAACATCGTGAGGAAACCAGCATGCCTGAGAGATATTTCTTGAATACATGTAAAGCCTATTTGGCCTATTTGCGGCATAAAAACTCTGACACCAGGTTAAACACAATAAGCACAAAAAGAAGAAGACCCCACTTGATAAGCCTGATCTTCTGAATTATTACATAACATTATGTCATCATGTTCAATGAATCATAATCACCATGTAGGTGGAACTTCTAGCGTTTCTAGGATTTTGTAGAATAAATAATCTTTAGAATCCACGAATGTGGAAGGAATATTTTCTTTAACGTTTTGAAATTTTCTTGAGTTTTCCCAAATGATTTACCCCAACGTAAATAACTCAGGACTCTTTAGCTAACGTCTTATCACACACGGTTCATTTACGCTACAGCACGCAAGGACTTGCTATAGCTTACAGAGTAAGAAAATGTTAGCCGCGTTATCTGCCATATTTAAAAAAAAAAACATCAAAACAAGGCACAGCCAGCAATAGATTCAAAAATTCGATTTGAACTAAAACTCCAATGCAGATACTACTTCGATAATAAAAAAATATGCTATAAAACATTGAGAAGCGAGAGCGAACGCTGTCGGCACAACAGCGATGATAGGATTACATTATTCAGATGGGTCGACTGCGCCGATGCCGACTACCCGCCCACTATAATGGCAGGTTAAAAAATTATAAGCTTGCCGACGTCTTCCACGGGTGATCGACAAGATTCTTTTGAGTTTTCGAGAGTGTGTGCTCTCGTTATGGGAAAGTTTTAAAATTGTGTGCTGAGTGAAATTGTGTGGTGTGTGGAAATATGTGTTAACTTTTTAAGAGACTTAAGAAGACTATATACGTTCTCAAATGTTTTAGGATACGAAATAAATTTACTGTTTATGACACTAAAAATACGTAGGAAATGTTCTAAGGAAATTAAAATATCTACATCATCATCATCATCATCATTTCAGCCGAAAGACGTCCACTGCTGGACATAGGCCTCCCCCAAGTGTCGCCACATTGACCGGTCCCGTGTGACTCGCATCCAGCGGATCCCTGCAACCTTCACCAGGTCATCGGTCCACCTAGTGGGAGGCCTTCCAACGCAGCGTCTTCCGGTTCGCGGTCGCCACTCCAGAACTTTTCGGCCCCATCGGCCATCCGTTCTGCGAGCAATGTGCCCTGCCCACTGCCACTTAAGTTTGGCTATTCTTCGGGCTACGTCGGTTACCTTGGTTCTCTTGCGGATGTCCTCATTTCTGATTTGATCACGCAAATATCTACATCAAAGGACAAAAAACAATTGCTTTCACAGTGTTTTGTATTTTTAAAACTACAATCCAGTTTTGACATTTCAATCTTCGTTACCGCTGATAAAATTCTTCTTTGTCTATAGCTAGGCCGTTTGAGAGGCACTAGCAGGAGCGCGTGTTGTGAGCATATCATAAATACGTCGATTTTTAATCGAAAATACAATTATCCTATAGCATTTTAGCTAAATTGTAACTGTTAATTGTTAACTGCGTCGACCCCAAATGAATGGGGACAAGGGCAAGAGACTGATGATGATGATGATGATTTTAGTTAAATTGTTTGCAACAAGCATAATCAGTCTTATCCATAGATATGAATAAATTCTGAAAATTATGAAAATATTATTTGTGTAACAAGTATTTTTTTTTTAAATTTAATATCGACGCATTTACGTAACGTTTACACCGCGCGCTCGTGCTAGGGCCACTGATTCTATTAAGTAAAATCGTATACTAGAATAGTATTTTTGGCTACAGTTCTACAACTAATACTCTATTCAATAAGAAACATTTCATTCATACCACCTTATCTATTAATGAATGTTGAAATTTGGCCAACATCAGTATGCAGAGTAGTGTTAGAGCCAAAACAATGAAAGTCATCAATTCAGTAATAACTCTTAACCTAGTTTAGTAAGAACAGGCGAGACTATATCGTAACAGTCATTACAACAACTAATTCTTATGTAAATGACTAAATTACACAATTTTGGACAAATGGTAAAATGGTTTAGTATGCAAGTGACAGGTGCTATGCAATCTACCAGCATGTAGCTGTCTTTTATGATACAAAATATTTTCAGCTACCCTACCTACCTATTTTCATGATACCTTTAGGCAAGATAAAACCTTTGTTTTATCTTTCAGCAATTCAACACACGCTCAATAGTAGTATGTCAAACAATACAATAGTAAGTCTTGGCGTGAGATTGAACGTTCACTACACTCTAATTTCAGCAAAAACTTATTAGGGCGATAAAATCAGCGCTATCGAATGTGACAAATAACATGTACTCTTTAAAAAAAAACTATCATAGTTCCTTTCATCAAGAAGAGAGAGAGGAGGAGGAGGAGGGGGGAGGGGGAAGTCATCCTCTGAGTTTGTTTCGGCTTTTTCTTCTCAGAGTAGTCAGGTACGAAACACCGGCCTCATCTAGTTTACAAAAACAATGACGTGTAAAAGTGTTTGTAAAAACCTATTTGTAAAATAAATAATAACATCATAAGATAGTCTCCCAATACGCCCGCCCTTCGCCACAAGTCTTTTAACTGGGGAGGAGTGCCAGAACCAACTCTCCAGAATACTAGCGTTATTCACTCCACATAGTTATGAAGTTGTAAAAGACTCTCCTCCATACCTACTTAAACATTTTGCCGACTGTACCATCCTTCAAACCCATTGCTTCATCCGAACATTTGTCGCTCGCGTGGGCAGATGAAAAGATACTGTAATTACGAGCAAAAGAGCGTATTTCACGTGCGGTAACGATCGACACAAACAGTTGTAGCCTAAGCCTCGACATTCATGTATCCGGCGGTGTTCCACCACAGAGGTTTCGGGAGATTTATTCCACATTACAAGAGAATATTGTAGTTTTATAATGTCATTCGTCGGATTAGAGGCGTTTGCGTTGGGGCAGGTTATGAGGCTCTTCCCGCGGAAGTCTATTTGTGAAAAGTTATGGGGGGTTTAAAACTGTGTTGAGCAATGCTTTGTTTGCTCCACGTAAAGCGTGACCGCCGTAAAAATGGAAGTGAAGAAATGGCATATTGTAGAAAGATTTTACAGCGTGATGCTTTATAGCAGAAAAGAAATATCACGCACATTGTATAGGAAAAGGTGTATGTATATCCACATTTTAGTTATGCCTGTTATTGATACTATTGCACTGACATTTTAACACTTGTAGCGTAAACAAGTGGTGAAAATCGAACAGTGGTCCTTGCTGATTCGAAATCAGAGTCACGAACACGTCGTCAAAAGCAAAAAGTTACAAAATCAAAGAATAGTTTGCAGACGAAAAGGTAAACTACTCTAAAAGCCGCTTGACGTATTGTTTGTTTCTCCTTTTGTCTTTGCTTTGACTCAAATTGTATCTTTTCTAATCTTTTAGCTTCATCTTTTGTTTCCCCTTCAAATCTTTTACCATCAACATTTAAAGGTATTTCATCGTTGCCACCTGGGTAGTCTGCAACAATGTACATAACATTACACTATGTCTGGTTCGTGGCTTAAAAACTGCGGGTATTAACCCACTTGTGAGCTAATTCGGTCTGCGCGTACGCAGCGCGGGCGATCCCGACTGCGTCAATGTGAATGATTGATGATATTTGACAACTATGGCTCTTTGGTTACTGTGGCTGATATAATGTTTATTTCTTTGAGTTGGGATCTTTGTGGTTCTTGGAAGAGGTGTCTCAACTTTTTTTAACAGCTGGTGGTATGGTCTTAATAACCTGGTTTCATGGCGCCGTCAGTGACGGAGCATAAGCCAGTTTAGTTAAAAATACGGTGCCGTTATGATTTTGGTCATTCTTTTCACAAGCAATTCTTCAGAAAACCTGTTCTGGCCAAGTATTTTAGCTTCTTATATCCCTTTCTTTCAGAAGAACACACATGTGCAGGTACCTGAACATCTTTGGATTTGTCGCGATTTCAATATAGGCAGAAGCTATAATTACAGTTTTTGCGTCATGGTCGATTGAACCTCTCATTCTTAAAGTTCTTTAAGGATCCGATTAAAAGACCAATGTCTTTTAATCGGATCCTTAAAGAACTTTAAGAATAAGAGGTTATTGTCTTTATTCTTTTGTATTTTTATGGTGTTGGTACCTATGTACTGTCACATCATTCGATCAGCAGCTAACGAGTCGATGATTGTGCATTATGTAATCAGTAGACACTGTCTACTGCCGAGTAATTAATCAATAATTTCGCCTATTGGCTGATGATCGACTAAAACTATCACAAGACAACCTGTAGCTACCACCTACCTACTATTTCTCACGTACGTCTGTCTCGCCAAACTGTACCGTTCTATTTGCAGTATAAACTGGCGAATGTGTTCCTTATTCGTTGCTACGTAAATATTAGCTCGCGTAGTTATTTGTGTATCAGCTTCCATTTGGAAATCATTTCGTATGATAGATGGGGTGGTATTCGCCTATATTAACTTTAATTTTCATAAAAATGCCGGTTCCTTTCTCAAAAGCCCATCATCAGCCTATAGCGTTCCCACGGCTGGGGCAAAGACCTATTGTGTGACGGAGTAGGTAGCTCATATACCAGGAGCGCAGTTCAGGTGGGTGGTCACATCGTCCGTTGTTTTGGTTTTCCCCTTCAAAATAATCGTTGTATGAGCTGCTATGATGGTCCATAAGTAGCGCTATAACTGCTCAGTAATATGTGTTTATGATAACTCCAGCCTACACATCAACATAACCGATGTGATCGCGTAAACCTAAACCTAAACCCGTTTGACGTCACAACCTACTATTTGCGAACACTTATCATAAAATCGGCTGCTCAGAATCGAAATGAAGTAACTCGACTACTTTTTTTTTGAGAATTCGGTTCTTTCAGGTCTTTCTGCGCTAAACAATCGTCTTAGAAATTTATAATTACAGAGTTACTCATGATATAATTTTTGAGCTGTTTTCGGCGCTAAAACTTAGCTTAGATTTTAAAACACAACTGTCATTACAAGTTAGCAATTATTTCAAACACAACTTTTAAAAAAACAAAACGCTGTCCTATAAAATTTACAAAATATCGAGTTACTCGTTTTCACCTGTGAGCAGCCGATGTGACGTCACGAACTCAGCATTTCACGATTCGTATCAATCCGTGAAGCGTGCATTGTATCGAGCCGATTGCTGATCTATCGCCTGCCAGTTGGCATCAGATCACACGCCGCATCTATGCCAGACTGCCAGTGATGCCGTGTTGCCAGATATTAACGGATTTCTGACAGATACGTGAGTTAAAATCCCTAGGATTGTAGTTCGTTGAACTCTTTGGTGTTACCCTAGTTGTTGAAATAGCTGGATTGGGTTCTGTTGATGTACGTTCTTAGTTTGTTGAATGGGATTATTGTTATTGCGACTAGGAGTTAGTTTACATGTATTAGATAACTAAGGCAAGGTATATAATTAAAAAGAGCTTCAATGAACTCTTTTCTTTACTAAAAGGAGCCTTAAAGGAAGGGACAACTGGTTTGGGCCAGGGCCCAACCAGTTTTAACCTGTATTTGAGTCAAGATACAAAAATATCGTTTACATCATTCTGTAGTACATATTACAATGCCACCTTATAGATGAAAAAATCTAAAATAGGATTGTCAGGATCGCTTATGTGCGAATTATATTGAATTGTTGCCATTTTTTTAACACGTTCAAAATTGGTGACGAAATATTATGTCATATCAGGATTAGTTACAGCAGGTATAATCATCCCCGTACGAGGGTGTACTCTTGAACAGTTAATATTACTGAGTTGACATTTTGTATACACATTCAGAACTCATAAGAAAGAAACCTCAAAACAAGACTAAGGTTTATAATATCTTGTTATGGGTCTGTTTCAGGAGTTCCTCGCACGGAAACTATCCTGGCTACAGTAACAAATCTTAATTTGGTACTCCTTAACGGTTATTGTTAAAAATACTCGTAAGCATAGTACCAGGACGGCATGTACGCACAGGAGTCCGTTATTGTTGCCATTTGGTTTAAAGCACGTTCATAAAGATCACGTTTTAAACAAGATGCGGTGCTGCACTGCTGCAGAAAGCATCGTCTTCGTACGAAGGCATTTCGAAACGGTTAACAACTCGTATGATCTAGTTATTATACTATCGCGAGTTAACTGTTTTGTTTTCAGATTTCATCTGAACAAATATACAAAATTACAGATCAGTGGTACTCACCATTAGCAGTGGTAGCAATGGTCGTGACTAACGAGTACTTAGTCGTGACCTTAAACTCAGGCACATACTATTCTTTGTTTAAATTATTTCAATTTTGAACATTGCTAGACAGCTCAACCCATAGAGAATTAATTTCGTAATGCCATTTGCCATATACTAAATGCCACAAACCCGTACTGGAACACAAAGCCAAAATTAAAAAAAAGTTTGACGCTGTCAATGTGCACAACGCTGCTGTCACGCAGAAGGGATCGGTTCGTGTGCTGTGTTATAATCATTATTGCTCTCAAGGCGAAGGAAAACAACACAGTGCCATTAACCGCGAAAAGATAATTCAATTTGGCCATTAAAAGGTACTTTTGAAATTCCCTCTTTACAAGGAAATATAGTTGATTGTAGTGAGCCATTCACAATGGCTGCACCTTATTCAAATAGTTCAGAAACCATTTAGGTCCGTTAAGAATAGACATCATCTGTTTACTATCTAACCAATACCAATACGCTTATGTTTATCTTACGTATGTATATTTACACTAATATCTAATACCATGGCTTACTTTACGCTATAAAGGAACTTCAAACAGTCAAATCTTACCCAAAAGTACTCTAGTTACCTCAAGATATAAACCTGATGCTCTGACCTTCATCATTGAACTCCTCGACATACTCCAGCCAAGATCCGAATTACTTTACAATGTCAGTCGTCGAGTTTTAAATAAACACGCGTTTAACCGCCGCCATTTTTCCTTACGCACTTCGACTGTTTATTTGATAGTTTTGTACCAGTCATTATGACTGTCTTCACTGTATTAACAGAAACACAAGGATAATTAAGTTTCCGTGTTTTTGGATATATTGGTTTGTGTTTGAGGAAAATCGTAAAAAATTTCTTGTGAATTCTTTTTTTACCGATTATTTATTTACTTGTAATTTCGGTTATTTGTTCTCCAACAAACCCTTTGACCATTACAGTTGGTCCTTCGAGCCGGATCCGAACCAGTAATTTTGATGATCAATACAGTCTACTGCTTTCATTAGAAAAAACTTTCTTTTTTTTTGCTTCGCCTTCAGCATTCTTGCAAATGGGAAACCCAATGATTTTTTTTTAGCATTCTAATCTTATGTTAAAGTTGATTCGTGATTGGAGAACTATTGAATTTGTGAACACGTGAATTTCGAAGTCATGTTTTAAGAATAACCACACTTCCACGTAGGGTTATTTTCTGTCATTACAACATATTAATTCCCGGTTGTAGTTGAACAGTCCCCAGTCTGGTAGCAAAGCGGATACGGCATTACACACTACTTATGAATGTACCCGGCGTCTTCCGTGTAATGCCCGCGACGCCCTACGAGTGCGTCTTACGACTAACACCTTATCGATTGCACACCTCACTGTCATTGTCTAGCTCCTAGATAAACAATGGGAAATCGTAAAAATGTTGCCAGTTGTGTTATTGATGGCTGGGTTTCGTTTGAAAGTCTTTGGCATAGGTAAAAATGAAGATATTAAATTGATTGTATTTTTTATATTCGTTTTAACGCATCAGCAACCGAATTACGCCATTTTGACAGTTCAACAATATTCATTGCGTTATAACGTCGTCGCACAGAAGATTTTTTCAAACACATGAAGCAATGGATTAGGAATTTCCTTTAAAATCTTGTGGATTGTGATTGTAAGTTATGCAATTGGGAGTAACAAAATCTACAAAGAAACGAATTCAAGGTACACTGAAAAGGAAAGTATATCTTGCGAGTCGGGAAAAGTTTGTCGCCAAACAGTTTTCTATGTTACGTTTTGGATGGAACGTATAATATATGTAAAATAACAGAGACATGAGCTATTCTATTTAACTTTATACCTAAGGTTAACGTATCGACAAACCTCTTGATGTTGTGAGTGTTTATAATCATAACTATTTCCTATTTTCGATTTATTTCTACTTCGTAAAGGTTAGGCTAGAATAACTAGAATGCATCATCATCATTCATCATCCTCACACAAAAGATAAAGTGAATCCTTGGCACAAGACCACTCAAAGATCGACCATTCACACTAAACGCTGTCCATCTCATGCACCGGTTACTCTAGAACTCTTAGACACGTCACTGCTGAAGTGCTGATGCATCATGAACACTTTCAACCGTAATGTTTAACTCTTCACGTATTTCGGCGAAAACTTGACCTATTTAGACTGCAGTATGACTAAGTCATCCATCATCATGCAATGAATCATCACTTACTTCCTTCATCTTGTTTATAAGAGAAACGCTTCCTTGAGATATTATGAAGATCATTATATCGGTGTAAAGCAATTTATTGTAGTCAATTATAGGTGAGTCAGTTTTTCTGGTCCGGCTCGTAAATTGTGGCTGGACTGTCAGGTTTCTGACAATTTGTGTGTTTATATTGTCAGTAATTGTGGTCATAATGTCACATTAATAATGTTGAATCGTCACTTATTTATTGACCACAAATAAAAGCGATATTTTGTGACCATTTCTCTAGTGATTATTTTAATTTTTGATCATTAATTTTCGTCATAATTATGTTCTGTTACTTCAATATCGTCATAGGATTTGTGAATCGGTTAGTAGTCATTAACTATGATTATTTTTCATAACAAATAGCGTCTATTTCATCACTTATATTATTTTACTAGAAAGATAAACCATATATTATAGCAGTTTATAGGTAATTATTTGTTTCAGGAAACTTTTGAAATTCGTTTTCAACATTATTGATGGTCATACACAAATTAGTGATGGTCCAGGTAACTTTCACAATTTATCAAATAAATAGTGCTGTTTTTCGCACTAATAGTGGCTGTTTTGTAAAATAAATAATGTCAATTTTAGGGGGAATAAATTAAACTTGCGACACAGGGCATTTATCAAGCTATTTACCTGTAATGAATGTTAACTTTGAAAATCTCTGACATTTTTTCGAAATTACTGTTCAAAGTAAAAATCATTTCGAAATGGCCAAACTTCGAGGGCATGTGTTTTTCTATATTTAGCTTCAATTTATTGGCTCTTGGTCGTCTGATTAAATCTCCAAAAATACTCGTAAGTACCAGGATGGCATGTTCGCACAGGAGTCCGTTACTCACCGCTGGGGAACGGAAGCCGAGGTGTCTGTTCATATGGAAATACTCCTGTGATTCACTCGTAACTGCAGATGCCTGCCATTGTTGCCTTAATTAGTCTCCTGGACGCTTTTACTGCAAGGGTGCTTGGTGTATGTTGCACAGTTTATTTGCAGTGATTTTTAAGGATATTATTAGCTACCGCATGTTTTCTATTTCATAAAGCCTGGCTTGACCGTAGGAACACTACGGCCAAGCCAGTGTGAGGCAGTGTGTTTGTGTTTGTGTCTACCACTGCAAGCTCGTTTTGAATATAAATTCCAGCCAGACTCTTATAACCAGGAAAATAAATGGTTATCATTATCCCATTGCCGTTAGCACCACCATTGTGAGCATTTCGCACCAAAATTCGCCCAGAACCGTATCATTTCGTGATAACAGCTACCTTGGCCAGTTGAAAACCTGTCGATCATATCAGATGCGTCTGGAACCGATCCAGGATCGACTCGATATTGATACACATTAAATTTTATTTTAGCTGCCGTTAGCCGCGCCTGACGCCCGTCCACCAAACACAGAGTAGATAGTACAGAAAGACAGGATCAAATAATGCGTCAGCGAAGCTAGGAGCAATCGTGACATGCATTCGTTTGATACAATTCGCTACTGCAGTGACTAGAGACGCATTTACGATTAATATTCGTGTCCGAATTTGGCGCAACAAGCTCAAGCTAGCTGTCACAAGACATTGTTAGAATTTCGACTCAATTGATTTTTGTGCAGATCCGTATCTACTATCAACGAGGCGTCTTAGTGCTCTATGAACCTCAACCGCATGCATTTGTGTGCGTGCGCCTTTTATCATCCTTTGTATGGCCGGCCTTCTGTATTTTACTTATTCTATGGCAACTATCGTTTTTAAATTATTTCAGTCTGTGAGTCAAGGAGTCTAGCTTTTAAGCTCACGTGAACGTAAACCTTGTTTATTTGGTGAATTGTAAACGGCTTTAATCTTTTTTTGTTTGTAAATAAATATTAGATTTATTATAGTCAAATGTTACATTTATGAATGTAGGTATGTGTGCCATTCGGCTAACATGAATACGGTGTATTTATTTTAGTGAGTCAATTCGACATTTCAATCATTTTCTGAAGATATTATTATGTAATCAATCATTTGTATATAAAATGTTAGTTCACTTTTTAAACAGCCAGTATAGCTTTTTTAAACAGTAAGTAATGTTTATTTTTTTATAAAACAAATGGTATTCTTGCCTTTTGAAAAACACCCCAAATTCAAAATCTCTTTATCCATTTAAATAGATAGAGAAACAGTCAAACTCAACTCAAACTCAAATCAAACGAAACTCAACTCAAACACAGCTTAAACTCAACTCAATTCAAACTCAAATCATTTATAGTATGACCACTTTAACTGTGTTGTTCAAGGTGGCATGTTAAACTTAGTACTTTTATTTGAGTTGTGTTCTCCCGCCTGCACAGATGAGTTGGCTGAAGTGTATTTCTATTCAACCATTTACAGGCTCTATTGAATTGTCAAAGAGTCGGTCAGTCAGAGAGATGAAGATGAAGGGTTACAAGGATCTTTTGGCGTTTGAGTGACGTTAACGGGGGACGATGTTAAAATGTAATTTTATTGAAAAACTATATCCTTGCACAGCTATAAATGCCCATTCAAAAGTGTAAAATGTTCTCGGAACATCAAATGTTGCTCAACTTTATGTCAAAAAAAAATGGGACTTGAAGATCTTCAGACAATTCGTGTCAGTCTAGACAAAAGGCCGATATTGGGCTGTACCGTTTAGCGACTGATTGATAGCTGATTGATAGGTAGCGGCTAGAGAAGCCGCGAGTGCTGCTGTCAACTGTCAGTCATCTGAACAGCTTGGCATTGGCACTCGGTTTCATTGTGGATGGACAGGTGGTAAGAACAATATGGGGCTAGGTTTCGTACATCTTGGTCTTGGGAATGTTATGGATTTTCGTAGAAAGTTTCAAAAGATTGCGTAAAATCGGTGTCGAATTACCCGAGATTTTGGTGGTACTGCATTTCTTTATTGAAGGTATTATAAATAATTTAATTCGTATCATGATTTGCAATATTTACGGATCGATTTGAAACTAAGCTACGCCTTTGATTTTCTCTATTATTTAGGTGATGTAAATCATCAAATTTAAGAAATTACAGACAGTGCATGAAACTGTCAGTTCTACACTTGAACCACACTTAAATATTAAAGCCTCCGTTTGGAACATCAATTTACATAAAAATATAAATAGGTACTAAACCTTTGAAATCTTGTGAACAAGCTTTTAGTAAAAGAATGGCCCTTTTCTTCGAGATTCTTCGCAGTTGACATAAGTATTCACTTTGTTGACAAGCCGCCATTTTGTTTATCTAATTATCTACCCATCACTTATATTACTGCCGGCCTCCGTTCGCCGCGTCGTAAAACACTACTGACTATAAAGATCGCATGAAAAGAGAGAGGATTGATTTATTCATTTCGCCCTTGAACTAATTCTGTAAGAATGACATTCTTGGTTGGCAACTAATTGCAGTTATTTTATTTTTTCCTTGTTTTGCGTGGTCCTCTGCAAGAATTAGCCCTTATTATTATTTTTTTTTTGAGTGAGTGTTTGCAAAACTAAAGAGTGTCTATAGAGTTTCTTGCCCGTTCTTGACCATTGAGAACTACGTTTTCAAACGGGAAACTTCAACTTCAAATCTTTGACAATAATCAAAAGTGTGATAATTGCCGTTAACATGAGACATCGAGCTTAACACAGATTGTCAGTCTTGAACCGAAAAGGTAACCGATTTTCACAACGAATGAATCAATGAAATTAATAATTAACACCAAAAATATGCTACTAGTACTTTACCGAAGCTGAAAGACGCTGAAATACCTAGTTTCGAATATGAAGGCAGATAAGTACTGTAAGTAGTGTATCGCGATCTACGAGTAATATAATAAATATTTATACTCCGCCCGAGGTGCGCGTGCCCATTGATAGACGATTTAATTGAAATGCAATCCATACATAAATAGAATCACGCCTTTTTCCGATGGGTGTAGGCAGATCTCACATAGCGCCATCTGCTCAAAATCAAAATCAAAATCAAAATATTTTATTTCACGTAGGCCTAGATGGGCACTTATAAAACGTCGACAAAAAAGTGCACGGTTCGGGTTGGTCGTTTCCTATGGAGAAGAACCGGCAAGAAACTCCATGGTTACTCTTTTCAAATAATTTGGTATTACAATATTATCATGGATACAGCATTTGTACTTAAGTATGGGGGGACAGCGTAGGCCCGACAATAAGCCGTTGCTTACTACACAAAAGATGTAAAACAAAATAAAAAGTTAACAAGCAGCTGGGAATCTACAAAGCCTACAATCTTTACATACTACTTTTGCAAATTCCACGTTCATACACCTATTCACTTCGACTATCGGTTGCGAGGACCTGGTAATCAGCTCATATTTCTGAAGCAAATCAGAAATAAGTTCATGTAAATCTAGGTACACGGTTCTAGAGAGAAGAACAGACAAGAAACGAAGCATGTTGTCATATTTATTACACTTTTAATAATTATGTATGACAGTAAGAGTTGACCTGACGAAAAGGAAGATACTAAAATACTTAATCCTAATCACGCATGTACAAACAGCATATAGAAATACATTAAATTAATTTTTAATGTTGGAATAACAAAAAAAAAACACAAAAAAAGAAACAAAAAGAAACACCACAAACAAAAAACCAAACAAAAGAACAAAACAAACACAAATATAAACAAAACACCATCACACAACCATCCCTGTTTCAATTTATCACATAAACCTTTTAATAATGAACAAAAGTTTGACATTAATTGATACCTAATAACAAATATTACTCACGTACCACACATTCTGATATTGTGAAAGCTCTGTACATTATTCCTTGAGGGAATTTGAATATTAATAAATTGTTCCATCTGCATATTGCGAGAACCGAATTGCTGGCGGACTAGGAAAGCCTTAGCACGAACGCGCTCCGAAAACGTATTTTTAATCAAAAATATTACTATCCTGTTATTTTATTGGAAAACCCTATTATTATAACATAACATCACGCCTGTAATACACGAAAGGTTAGGCACAGGTATTAGCACACCCATATTTCGTCAGGTGTGCTTAAATCCCATGTCATAGGGGGCTATTAATATCACCCATGAAAATAAAACACCATTAGTTTATCGTTATTTATTATATATGATAGTTATTCATGTTGTTTGTTCATGGAGGAGCTCGTGGCTAAATAAAAACAGCCGCTCGGATCGATCTTTAGGTTAAGCCGTGCTTGCCTAGGTTGGTCTGTGGATGGGTGACCGCCCATTATATACCGAGTTTCCTCCGTGCCTCGCAAAGCACGTTAAGCCGTTGGTCCCGGCTGTCATTTGTAGAACTTTGACAGTCGTTACAGGTAGTCAGTGGCCCAAAAAGTCCGAGTCTTACCAAAGGGTATCGTTTCACCTAGTACTAACTGGGTTGTGGAGCTCAGATACGCAGTCGCTCCATGTAAAATACTGGTATTCAGCTGCCTCCGGTTATAATGGAAGCCGACCCTATCATAGTTAGGAAAAGGCTAGGCAGATTATGATGAGTTATTCATGTTACGTTTACTGCGCGTTCATGCTAGGCCTACGGGGTACTTATCTGTCTTTAGGGAATGCTTCCAGCTAGTTGGTAGCAGAGGAAGTATACGTGTTCATATAACTAATAATAGGTATCTGTGAATAATGCACCAATTTTAACAAATCTTTGAAGTTTGAGTCACATATCTCTTCTTAGCTCCTAACCGGAAACCGGCCCACACATACATCGCTACAATAATGATTTGCAGTGACTTCTAGCAAAAAAATGTCGCAATCTACCCCACACAACTATATTCAACTATCAAAGAAAGTAATTCAATTCATTAACAACTGTTTTGATCTAACATCAACTGTATACACATCAAAACATTACTGTTAGAACACTTACACGAAACCTGTTAATAAAAACTTTAATCGCTTACAAAAAGGAAGTTGTAAAATATTATAAAATGTAAAGAGCAGCATTTCAATGAGTATTACTAAGATTTCCGGATGTAATATCAAATAAAAGTTGTTTTATTGAGCATAATGGCGCCAAAGAAATAAGCGTTTAGTCTATGATTATGTTTATTTTTTTAAATTTTGAAAGAACGCAGCCTGATTCGAAATTGAAATTGTGGATGAGTTCCATCCGTTGGTGAAGATGTGTTTTAAGAATCACTTACCGGGCGGTCTTATCTTTGATTGTGTTTATTTAGATATTGCCAACAAATACAACATTCAATTCAATTGAAAAGATTGAAAAATAAAGTAAATAATATTCAAATTGAAGCTTGTTAGTTCTAGAGTCAGCCATCAGAAAACTAGAACGATAATCGCGAGCTATTTTCCAAAAAACACATCAGATAAGAAAATTACTCAAGACATGGATTGTCAAGATAATCTAGCCAGTGTGTTATTAGGCTTTTGTCAAATTTTGTTGTGGACATGATCTCCAGTTCAGTAAATGGGTACATACTATAATTAATTGTACCGATAATATTGCGTCCTAAAATGCAATTATGCCCGACCTTTTTTTTTACACGTGTATCAAAATAACCAAGTTAAAGATAATTAAAATAAAAACTGAAATGGTAACTGTAGCACATACCTACTCCATTTGTCAAAAAATTCGAGTAGCTGACATTGGTAACATATTGTAATTTCGATGTCACTCACATTCGGAGACTGACAGAGTGCGTAACAAATGCGTAGCCACGCGAGTGTTGATATTTGTACATTATTATACTTTCAATATTCAAATAATGCGTTGAAGAAACTGTTTTTGGTTTAAAAATAGAGGGTTTACTACAATACCGGCCGTGGAAGGGACGCCGACGGAAAAACGGTTGCCACGTATTCAGTACATTCATTCCCACATAGAATTTTTTTTTCGGTTATTTAAAAAAACAGCTGTTCCATACATTTTGATCGTTTAGGTATGGCACTTTGTAGGAAACAGCTGTTTTTCTTTTAATAACCGATGAAAAATTTCTATGTGGGGGGGCTTAGAACGATGTACTGAATAGGTACGTGGTCACCGTTTTCGCGTCGGTGTCCCTTCCACCCTGTGTTGCGACCCGACTCTGTTTTGCATAGATTTAAGGCAACAATATCAAACCATTGCGTTTTCTGTGCTTAATTTAAGTTAAATATCGTCTATGACTTCTTGAATAAATGCTTTGAATGTTGGAAAAAACCGAATCAAAAAATATTCTGTTATTGGAGTTTTATTTGTAAATTGTAGTTTGGAAGATTTCGGTCGTCACACAGACGGGCACGCAGTGACTTTGGTTCATACTATGTATAGATAGATATACTACCCTAAGTCAATGACTACGAGAAATATGTACCTCAGTACACACACACATGTAAAAGAATCTAAATAAACTTATTTCAAATATGTTTCATCCCAACTACGTCAAATCAACGTCAAAATTCAATACCCGACCATAAATTCAAAATATAAGTTGCAAGCCTAAAAAAACTCGACCATAAATTATTTAAAACTCGTTCGTTATCGTTATAAACAATGGGAACGTACCATAAACATCAAAATAATAGCTCGGAGCACTTTTATCTGCGTTCGAGCTGCATAGGGACGTAAATAAACCGAAAGTGCAAAGACTCGAGCGGGCAATGTTTGAAGAGCTCTGAGCTATTTGCGAGCAATTGAAAGCTGACGGTGAACTCGGCAGTTTGTTTCCGATGATGTTATTTTTTTAAATAATTATTAAACAAGAAAGGGAATAATTAATTAAACAGCATTTGTTTAGCAATCCTAGCTATTTTAATGTACCTGTCTTTTTGGAAATTATGATTGCTCGGTTACAGACAGAAGTAATAACATAATTCAAGAGATTTCATTAATTTATTGATTTTATGAACATAGGGTAAATAATATACTGATGTTATATGAATAAGCGTCCATTCCCATTAATTTTTTCGTAATACACCCCAATAGGCCCCAAAATCTTTTAACTCCACATCAACAGACACACGCTGTAAAATTCGGTATAAGTACTTATTAGTTCCACGGGAATACCAAAGACAACCGGATAAAAAGCCAGAGCGATTCAAAAATCGAACTGCACCAAACACAGACGTACCAATTTATTCTTGTTTCACTTGCGATGTCGTCGACACCGGACGTATGTAATGCGAGCTCTCGTTTTTATTGCAATACAAACGTTAAATTATTACCTCTATGTATGGTTGTTTGGTAAAATATTGTGGCTCTTTGAAACGCAGTTTAAACCCTTTGTCTCGTGATGGACCGCCGCCGCCGTCTATGAAGTTTGGAGAAGAATTTGTTTAATATCTATAGCGTGGTGTCTTTAATGGAGTTATATTTTGTTTTCTTTGAAATATAGTTTCGTTTGGCTTTGTTTTTATTAAGATGTATGAAAGAATAACACTGAGTTTATCTATCATTTTCTTATATATGTACCTACGGAATTATCAGGAGATTCTATAAAAAGAAAAAATATAAAACTAGGTTTGATGATATGTACTAGGTGTAACGCTTAGTCAATAGGCAATTTCCCTGACTATTCAGCCGAAGCGACAGGAATGGAAGGAATTTACGATGTGAGTTTTGCTTGGACCTCTGCCTAACACCTACTCCGTCTAACTTTTTTATAGTGTTAGTCTCTTGAACGAAACAATGATATCGTTCTTGCTAGGGTGTTTGAATTCTATCTTTCATAGCTCTATTACTTTATCATATTTGAAGCTTTACAACCTCACATCTAACAGAACTAAATGATTACAGCCTCACAAAATAAAAGTAATATCCCAAATAAATAATTCCTCAATGCATCCCACATATCGCTCTACCCGCAATTCTTTCACCTCCAACCAGGCGCGTACGCACGCTCATTTGACAAACGCACGATATAAATCGTCGCACGCGCCGCGTTCACACCCACGTGCCGCCTAGTAGGTAGGTATGAAGTACGTAGCACTAAATATACAGGAGCTTGTGAATGAATAATACGCGTATAAATGGAGACGCGTGTGCTGCCAACGTTGTCACACGAGTTCCACTAATACGATATAGAAGGTCAACTTATACTGTATTAAGCTCGTGGTATGATAGACAATTGAATTCGAGATATAGTAGCATTTTTTCCTTTACGCAATAAGAGAATAGAATAGAATAGAATAGGTCTTTATTTGCTTAGAATGTAGGCACATAAAAATAGGTTGTTAAATTATATAATAGGATCCATGTACATTCTGCCTTAATATAGCATGCAAATGTGGCTAAATGCAGCTGTATGCTTTATAATAATAACCATCGTAAGGAACCCGGCACATCTTAAATTAGAATCAAAAATTTGAAGGCATTTCTCAATTACTTTTTTCTTTAAATAAAACGTTGCCCCACACTAGGAAATTCTCCTGTGTCGTGGGTGCGTTTACAAATATTTAAACTCACATACATAAACAACCAGATCATATTTTTTCCGTGCGGGGATCGAAACCGCGACACGCAGCGCAGCAGCCAATCGCTCAGCCACTGCGCCAACCATGCCGTCAAAATCGACAACAAGTCACAGCCAATTACAGCACACTCCCACTCCTAGAGAAGAGGCCTTTGTCCAAGAAGTGGGAACCTCATAAACTGATTATTTATGTACAGACACCAGCACATCAAGCTACCCGAAAGTGGCAAATTTTCCCCAATCAACTTTGAACCTAATGCTTGTTTTAGCGAAAAATTTGAAAATCTCTTAAAGATTAGATTATTAGATTGTAACAGCTCGATGTGCTGGCGTCTGTACATTTAGTAAGAGCTTTTGCCAGCCTTTTGAATCTTCGAAGAGCGCTATTTACCACACACATACCTATTGTGTGATACTGTAGCCCTACTAGTGAATCGCGATCTATTAAACACGCTTTTATAATCTTCACCTGTTAGTAGCTAAAGTTAAATTTGATCCACTTCCCGGTTTCCGATTGAGCTGAAATTTTGCATACATGTTTAATTTGGATGACAATGCATGGTTAGCTAAGTGACGTCATTCTAACTTCAATATGGTGGACTCCTAAAGATGGCGGAAAGGTTATTTTCATGCATTCCCATGATATGGATATCAAATGAAAGGCTTTGCTGAGAAAAATACGAGAAAAAAATGACGTCACTCTAAAACGATTTTTTAAATTTAATATTTTATTCACCAAAGATTTGTTTTATGACTTGCTATGGGGAATCAAAGACCCTTCATCACTTGTTAACAGAATTATTTCGTAGCTTTCCATCGCGCTGTACGTGAAACTTTTCCCCAAGACGAAGTGCTTTATAATGGGCTCCCAAGCAATAAATAACGTACCTCCTAAATCTCAAACTGAAACTAACAACTTATAAACGTTTCAGCTGATTGAAATAAAACTTAACGTTAACGGGAATCGCGTTTATTGTTTATTTTCATCTTTACTAATAAATTATAATAAAATAAATTTCGCGTTAGTGTTCAACAATTAGAATTTAAATTATTGCCGCCTACGAGTGAACCTAGGCTAGATTTCAGGCAAAAACATGAAGTCTATTTTCTTTATTAAAAATATGAGCGCTATTTGAATAATGAATTTATTTGAACAGAGCAACGCGCCACAATAAAGAGATGACAAGCTAAATAAATACAAATCTGAATTATCTCATTTAAAATAAAGAAGTGGGATAGTTATGGTATCTCATACCACAATATTACTGTTAGAATTTGAGCTCTCGGAGCTGAGTCTAGAGTTGACAATCCAACAGTGCTCTTCTACCTAAGCAATAATCCAGTTGTGTACTAGTGTGAGTGAAAACGGGGTGTTACCATAATTGTCGAAAGAAATGGCTCTACAACCCAATTTATAGAGAAAACTAATTCGTTACTCATTGAATGGAAAGGATTCTATATAACAAAATATACAGGCTTTCAAAGTTTTAATCAGTAACATTTTTTCCCAATAAATCATCTAAAAATATCTACCTACCAAATGTGTTCAACTCTTATTATATCATTGTGAAGTACGCAAGGCAACGTTTTGTATTCCGCTGATGAAATTGTAAAGTCTCACTAATTAGCTGATCTTTTTCAACCTTTTTACTCTGGCTTCCCATTCCGGTGTAGTCTGTGGATGGCAGAAACAAATGCACGAAGCTGTACTTGCAGCTTTTCTTCTTTTAATGTCATATTATTCGTCTTAATTAATGGGTGGGCAGTGCTTCTGAGAAAATGGCGGGACGAGCTGGGTTAAACCAACGGCCAGTAGGCCACATTGGCCCTGGATCGGAAGGACTGGAAGTCATGAGGACAGACCTTCGTCCGTCAGTGCGATGACGCATATTGTAATAGTAGTAGTGAATTCACGATTATGGCCACACACTTGAGCTTACTATAGTCACAAATCAATTTAAGCTTGAAGCAATAAAAAACTAAAATTAATAAGTAATTCCAAACAATACATAGTATAATTTGTTCTAAACCTAAAATATGCTAATCAGTTCATCTACAATTACTTTCACACGTCATGTTTCAAAAAAAGCTTCATGGCGGCGACGACGTTATGATTACTTCTGAGAAAAAAACGTTTCTATTATAATTGTAATTTTAATTTAACAGTTTCTTTCTCAAATCATTGACATGCAGGTCAAAATAATTTGCAACACATATCCGGCATATAAACCATTTTAATTTCAGACATTAAAAAAAAAACTAATCACGTAACAAATGACATAACAGCGGACATGACAGCCGAACATTTACGAAACTTCCCGAACGCATAATTACTAATATTCCTATGCGCCCGCGTCTATTTCCTGCCCCGTTTTGTACGGCCTTGACCTGAAACCGATTATACACGAAAATATACGAAGTGAAGTAGGTAGAACAGAGGAAAATTAAAAAATATATGTTAGTGAGCGGAAGACCGTCCCTTTTGAAGAGAGCTGTAAATTAAGGAGCTCGTTAAATGAGTGCTTAGGGTTGCCACATAATAAAATGTCGAAGTACGAATTTTATTAGACGTGTATCAACTTACACGCAGAGTTAAATCGTTATTACTCGTTCACTGCAGGTTATTTAGTGTGAACATAAATAATTTGAACTATGGCTTAGACTTTTACCTCTATTCGTTCTGATTTCATATTGTGCAGCTCCTCTTTTTTGTACTGATCTAAAAATTGACAACTCAATCAAATTGAAGTGATAATGCCTACCCTTTCCTGTTACGGAGAACAATGAGAATGAGATCGATTAACTGATATAGACCACAGTTTACCTTCAGTAATCAGATTTTAATAAATTACAGCAACGATGCATAACAGAAGCTAGTAAACTTGACTGTGCAATAGAACCCATAGTTTCGGCCATTGTTCGGCAAATGAACCATGGAATGGACCAAGAATGTTGCGACACAAAGCCATGATATTGGGCGCAGTGCCATGCATCAGTGCGTACCACGTGGACTAGTTACAGGTCATTTAATTAAACAATGACTATTTGACTATACATTGTGGACTAAACAGACCATTAAACTTTGTTAATTTAGGGCGTTTTTTCCAATATATCTTTATTCGTGTAATGAAATTGATAATTTTTATACGGTTAAAAAAATCGAAATAATTCTTTGAAAACATATCTGGCACTGCGTAAAAAAGCCGTAAGTAGAAAAAAGACTTTGGGAAAGGTAGATTGGTAGAAAATGCCTGAGGACTTAATAGCATAGCACCCATTTTGTTCAAAAAGAGTAAAACAATGCTTTTTATTTTAGCAACTAATGCTAAAAATGTTAAAGAAACACGAGGCATGAGAAATATTTAAGCACACTCGTAACACTTGGCAGCTTTTTCTTTGCCAAACAGCTAAGGATGCGGCGTGTGATACATAATTTACGATCTCCAAAAAAAGCTGGCAACCCTACAAGATTGCCAGATTTCAACCGCTTAATTTTGACAAATAGTTTGTGGCTGCTTTTATTTATTATGGCAATATTATTTCATCGCATAGATAAGTAATCGATTAATCATAGTTTTTAATTATTATATCCGTCTGTTAACTGTAAAATGATTTTAATGATGATAATTAATTTGTTTTTGAATGATTGGCTGCCATCTGTATTGAGATGTGATGGCTGATTCGCGAAAATAAGATATTGAATAGTCTTCGAACAGTTTAATTGAAATCATATGGCGTCTACGTTTAGATCCAGAAATAAATGACTCGTTACAGTAAAACAAAACTGTTTTATTACATTTATATCATTACAAATGTTCATTTAATTAAAATGCCGGAGACAATCTGTATTTTTAATTAAAAAATCGTTGGAATTCATGTTACAATTGCGTCGTACAAACGCGAGCACATCAAGCTACCCGAAACTGTAGAATTTTCCCAATCAATCTTGAACCTAATGCTTTAACGATAAAGTTGAAAATCTATTAAAGAAATTCGACAGGTCGTAGTAGCATGGTTTGCCGTCTGTACATCGTGCTAGGAACTCTGAACTGACAGTAGTTCCCAGCACCTTAGTGGGTTCACTAGCAACATTGATTCGTAAACCAAACACGTGTGGTTGCAGGCTGCAAAAGGTGCAAATATCGCTGATAGTTTCTTGATTTAACTCTACAAACCGTAAATGTGGCTGGTATTATGTATCAAAGATTAAGCAATATTGTCTTCTCCATAAAAACACTCTAAAAGCTTACTGAAATTGCTTTTAGATTATTATAAGTCTATAAAACTATAATTTTCAAACAAAATCTAATATTTATAATATATTATTTTATTACTGTACCATAGATATAAGTAATGAGGTATGAATATAACCCTTTGTAACAAATTGATAAATTACTCTTGAACAGAACTCCCTAATC
The DNA here is from genome assembly GCA_905163415.1 of Noctua fimbriata. Taxonomy (NCBI): domain Eukaryota; kingdom Metazoa; phylum Arthropoda; class Insecta; order Lepidoptera; family Noctuidae; genus Noctua; species Noctua fimbriata. The sequence goes on from LR990922.1 coordinate 1,513,317, forward strand.
CTTTGATGTGCTCTTGAAGATTTAAAGTGCATCTAACAATATTATGCTTTGTTCTTTTAACGAATATTCTTTTGATTGTAATGAATATGTAATCTGAATGAAACCATCGTAAAACATGCGGCTTTTAAAAGGCTTAAACGATTTAAAGTCATGAAACGATTAAATGGCGTATGGAATTCCGCGCGCATTTTTCTGTCAAACTGACATTTAGTGTGAATACTCAATTGTTTTTGTTTATGGTTGTCAAAAAGCTTTAACTATAAAAAATATTCAAATGAGTTCTGAAAAATAATGCAGAAGAGCAGAAATACCTACTATGATTAAATTCAACGAGCAGTTTCTTGTAAAATTCGTCTAGAAATAGAAAACAAATATTCATTTTGCTTCTTTGCTCCAAAATATTAGGAAATACTTGTCATCGTTAATGTCCGGTCGGTTAAAAGCCAAGCGGCCGTGAGACAAGACCTGAATCATCTCAAACAATGGCTACTAAATATAATATTTCAAAGGAGCTCTTAAAATCTAACGTGTAAATATTAGCACAATTTAACAGAAACAGCGCCGCGTGGCACACTTTGTGACAAACCAGGCCTTGAACCAGCACTCGCCCATAAATCGTCAGCTCGAGAAATAGACTTCTGAGAAACGCGTGATGCTCTCCAAAAGATTGTCATTGTTGTTTAAAATATCACACAATGAGGTATTTGTAGAACACATCAAATTATCATGCGGAGACCATCTCGCTGAAAGTCCGGAGCGATTGCATTCGACGCGAGTTTACGCCGAGTATTGCCAACGCTAATAAATATCTAAATGCTCATATAACTCACATCAGGTGTCGAGCCAGTTTATCCAAATGTTATCATAATATTGCGGTTAGTCAGTCGCGCTCCTGCACTCCCCACAGTTGAGTCATAGCGACGCATAAATTAACCGGTAGGGAATACACCAGCTCTATTTAGGATCATAATTTAAATATTTTTCATCAGTTTCCTACACCGATTAGTTTATCGTACACACGGGTACGCGGTGCTCCGGCGGATCGACGACGTGTGAACTCATAAATTTGTACTAGAACATCTGACCTGATAATCTAGTTTACGTTAATTCCTCGAAGATTAATTTCCAAAGAGTTACGCAGCGGCGCGAGGCGCGTGGCGGCGTCATCGCCCACAGACTGGATGACTGCCGCGAGCGCCAGCATGGCGGCGCGCCTCTGACCAGCTGGACCATGAAACGAAGAAAACATGAGCCAAGCGCTGTCGCTGCTCAAGTTCATCAAAATACCAAAAAAGTTATCCCCCCGTGAGAGGACATGACGCCCGAACACTCGAACAGTCTCACTGCCAAACTAAATAGTGCCTTACGTTATAAATAGTGTAATCTTGGTGCTTCGAAACAATAAATAATGTTAGTGAACACAGACACACGGACGATAAGGTCAAACGTTTAAGATGTTAGACGTTTTTCGTGGATTGAAGAATCTCATTAAAGTGAACTATGTACACATCGACTCGCCGGTATTTCGGTTGCACTACTCTATAACGGTCATCCTGCTGATCTCGTTCAGTCTGATCGTGACGACACGCCAGTACGTCGGCAACCCTATAGACTGCATCCACACGAAGGACATCCCCGAGGACGTGCTGAACACGTACTGCTGGATCCACTCCACGTACACGCTGAAGAGCTTCTTCAACAAGAAGGTGGGCGTGGAGGTGCCGTACCCGGGCATCGGGAACAGCCGCGAGAAGGGCAAGGAAGATATGAGTGACAGGAAGATCTACAAGTACTACCAATGGGTGTGTTTTTGCCTATTTTTTCAGGTGAGTTTTAGTTTTAGTTGAACATTCCCTTGACTAATATACAAACTCGTTGACACATCTAGTGTGGTGTGTCACTACTGAAATTAACACTCTCTTTTAGATCAGTTTTGACGTGTCGTTGACAGGTATTTTCCTTGTCGAATGTTCCTCGCGCATAGACATTTCAGTCTTGTTTGAATTTAGAAACACGCGCCGGCCACTGTTTCTTTTCATTTGTTTCTTTTACTAAATGACGTCTGTGATAAAAGAAACATTTTTACTGGCCAGTTTTAAATTCAAACATTTTAATTGTATGATATCATGAGTTCTCGAATTTTAAACATTGATCCTAACGAGTAAATGTGAAAGTGACTTTGTTGCCGTCTCGCGTTAATGTCTGAACGGATTTGGATGAAATTCGAGACAGACATAGACCAGAGGTTGGTTAACACAACCATATATCTTAACCTAGACCTTAGTATATGGGTTGGCATAAAAAGTAATCCTCATTCTATAATGAGGATAACTATTATTCCGGTAGTACGTTTCTGTTGTTTTCGACATCCTTGCTACTAGCTTGATTTTTTATAAAAAAAATAATTAAATAATTGACCTGAAAAATATCGTAAGACGTGCTAACCTAGTGTCGCAACATAGACGCGTTGCGCACACGCCTAAACAAAACTCAAGTAAAACAAGCAAACTATAATTACCACAGAACATTGTTAATGTTGCCAGCGCGACTCGTCCCACAAAACCAATAAATATTTATTTTTTATTATTTTCTTCCGTTTTAACGATCGATAAAACTGGGGCGTTAATCAGGAATCCGGAATATGCGGTAATCAAAATATTTTGTGTGATTTATAGAGTGCATGTCGTATGTGTGCGGTCGGACAGTGGGGTGGTCTGCTTAAAATGTTGGTTGGCTGGAATCATCATCATCATCATCATCCACAGCGCGACTTCACCCATTGCTGGGTACAGGCCTCTCTTTGCTTGTGCCAAGCTCCATGTTCTTGTGCCAGCCTCATCCAGGATATTCCGGTTGGATGCAATAATGCAAAAAAAAAAAAATAACTAGTGAAATGTGGGTGGACTATTAAATATATCCCTGCCTAACCATTCGGAGATTGCAGGCGTAATAATGATGTTTAATCATCTTTCACAGAGCACCCACAACTTTTTCTCTGCCTACAAGCCAGCTAGAGTTTCTCAAGGCAAACACTGGTATTACGAAGTTCATACTGAAATCACTGACCCTCATTTTCACACAGAAACAAGTGAAAAGCTAACACAAGCTTTTCATCATTTCAGCCGAAAGACGTCCACTGCTGGACATAGGCCTCCCCCAAGTGTCGCCACATTGACCGGTCCCGTGCGACTCGCATCCAGCGGATCCCTGCAACCTTCACCAGGTCATCGGTCCACCTAGTGGGAGGCCTTCCAACGCAGCGTCTTCCGGTTCGCGGTCGCCACTCCAGAACTTTTCGGCCCCATCGGCCATCCGTTCTGCGAGCAATGTGCCCTGCCCACTGCCACTTCAGTTTGGCTATTCTTCGGGCTACGTCGGTTACCTTGGTTCTCTTGCGGATGTCCTCATTTCTGATTCGATCACGCAAGGAAACTCCGAGCATAGCCCTCTCCATTGCCCTTTGGGTGACTTGAACACAAGCTTTTACCGACCCGAGAATCGAACCGAATATATCTTTGTTTATACTGGATAGCACTTCGCCCGCGACTTCGTCTGCAAAAATTGTGATAGCTCGGCTAATATGCATGACATAAATATAATTTATAGCCTATAGCACCCACGAACAATGTAGCTTTCTACCAGCGAAAGAATTTTTAGAATTGGATAATTAGTTCCGGAGATTACCCCCTACATACAAACTGACAAACAAATTTTACCTCTTTATAACTGTACCTACATCTAATTCATAATGAATTTAAAACGTCTGCCTCAGCCCACACGCTATCGTCCAACTGCCGACATAATTAGAAGCGGAAGGATTAACGGCTTAACTTCATGTTCAAGATTACGAGATTAACTAAACAGACTGTTAACTGTGAATCCTTATGAATTATTGCTGACAAAACTACGAGTTAATGTAGGTAGAAACACCGTTTAGAATTTCGGGTTAAGTTGTGCGTAGGAATCCGAGTCATCATCATCTCTGCCTAGCCTTTTCCCAATTATATTGGGGTCGGCTTCCAGTCTCAACTTTATGCAGCTGATACCAGTATTTTATATGGGGCGACTGTCTATCTGACCTCCACAACCCAGTTAGTACTGGGTAATACGATACCCCTTGGTAAGACTGGTTGTCAGACTTTTTGGGCCACTGACTACCTAACGACTGTCATAGATCTACAAATGACACCCGGGGCCAACGGCTTAACGTGCTTTCCGAGGCACGGAGGAAACTCGGTATGTAATGGGCGGTCACCCATCCACAGACCAACCCAGGCAAGCACGGCTTAATCTAAAGGTCGACCCGAGCGGCTGTTATTATTTAGCCACGAGCTCCTCCGTTAACATGCTTTGAGTATGCACAGGTATAATCAAACGAAGTATCTGTGATCAAAAGTTAACATTTGAATATCAATATTTGTTCATAAAACTTAGACGATCTACGATGTCTGAGACTAACTTCTGATTAAATGTGTATTTTTTTCAATGTGTCTTCTCAGATTGGTCGTAGAAGAAACAGCGGCCTATTATTATAACGTGTTTTTAAAACCAATATCTGAGAAATACTTTATTTGACGTAAAACCTAATTGATCGTTGTGATTTTGGTGAACCAATTAAAATTATGTAGTAATAAGAAATGAACCGTTCGGAACTTAAGTTTTGTAATATTGAATGCTACGAGTGGCTACGAGACTACGACTTAGCTACGCCGTAGCACTTAATAGACCCAAACATTTTATTGATATGCACGAGTCACGACTATCGATCTGTAAATCAACACGGTAGAAAATTAAAAGATACCAAAAGTAACAAAAGCAAAAACAAGTCTTATTTAAAATAGATACTTAAATATTTTGAAATCCTTGTACTTTCTCATGAATTATCTCAAGTCCGGGGGAGGTTGTGTAACGTTGGCAAGGAGCTATGTTTTTATTGGAGCTCCTCTGGTCGACTAATGTATGCAAATATCAACAACATGGTAATGTCTACGACGACTCCCGACAATCCTGCAGTTCCACTGATGCGACTTTTTAAATATGAGTTGTTTAAATTTAAAATAGCAAAATATTTAATCTAGTCATATCGGTAGCTATCATTCAGTTTACAATAGTAACGCCTTAATGATAAACATGTAAACCTATATATGTTGCAGTTTTTAATCTTTGAAGCTCAGCTCAAAGGTAACTAGGTTAATCCGTTTTTAGAAACGGCTTTAATTGTCATCAGGGTATGTATTTGGTAACAAAGAGAAAGGTATTTATAAATGTACTTGTTTCCTTAAGTATTCTACTTTTATATATCTTATTTTGTTATTCTTTAAAAAAAATTGTAGAAATAACCGACTTCCAAAAAACAGAGAAGAAGTCTAAAATAACTTCACTTTCAGAAGTCGGTTACTTTGTTTCATTGACTTTTTGCCACCGACTATTATCCTTTTAGTTTTTCGGTAGCAAACGTCAATCCAACACTATTTTGACATCTCCATCATTGGTATCACAGAAATAATGAGACTTTGTGTTAGCAAGTTCATTTAAAAAAAAAAAACAACAACAACAAATCGCACAAAAAAGTCGCGACATCAAAAGCCACCCTTAAACAGATCATCAGAATAAAAATGTAAGAGCTCACTCAAGTGGCAGTTAATATCGGTTGATTATCATCCCGACACAGACATTACCCCTCACCCCCTGCGACCTTTCAGCTCCTACACCCCCCTTATACAGAAGCGACCTAATTTTCACTTTATTAAGCTAAATAATAGCATGTTTACTCGAATGGAAGCGAGTTGCGAACTATTTAGGGATTTTACAAATGTTCCAAGATAAGACACGAAGATGCGTAGTTAGGATGAGCGTGTATTTAGTTTTGTTCTGATTGATTTAAGATTTTACTGTTTTCTAGCGATTTAGTAGAGAGGGACTTTTTAGGGGTTTTCAGTGGTTTGGCTTTGTTGACTTAATCATTATGTCTGTTGTTTAGATTTGGTTACTTGTTTATTCATTAACAACTAGATTTTGCTCGCGACCTTCTTTTGCGTGAAATTAATATAAAAATATTACTTTGGCTATTTGTAAAAAAAATCATGGTTTTTTTTGCACGGAACCCTATCTTGTTTCTAAAATAAAAGTAGCCTAATTTACTCCTTCTAAAACCAGTTATCTATCTAGTCCCTATATCGGTCTATCCATTTCGGAGATTAGCCGAAAAAGACAGACAGACAAAATAAAAATAAAATGTTTATGTTATAAGTACCGTACGTATACTTTCATATGCATTCAGTAAAACCTGTTATTTTGAATTACAAACAGACCCTTCAAGTGTTTATTTTTAGAGATACTGCCGTCTTGCATCGTGGCATGCCTTGAGTTAAAGTATGTTTTCTCTGACTTATTTTTAATTTTGCAATAAGTCGTAAACGCTTCGTATTAGTCTAGGTGACAGACTGACTCAATTCCTCGTCCGTCACCTACAAAGAGCGATTAAAAACCTGTCCACTTCAGCTTCTGTTTTAATTTTCTTATCATAGAATGTTGACGCGATCATTAGATCATGTTTTGACCTACTTTATATCAAGCAAGTAATACAATTAGACACGCTTGAGTTTTCGCTGGTCCCGATTTCAAGACATTCTGTGGTTTTATCATCGGCGAGGTATAAACACTGGCCATTTTCCTTTATAAGCTTTAAACTTAATACTTCTTTTTGTTACCTTTAAACATAAATCATTTATTTGCATACAATGGTGTTCTATGCGCAAATAAATAATTTATGCTTATTTATGTTAAACAAAAAGTTAAAATGTTTAAGGGTGTTTAGAAATTCGATATGTCTACATAACCTACATATGATTTTGGTTTATCATACAAACAGAACCAGTTAGGTAAGATATACTGGAAGGCAGAGGCCAGACAAGTGATAACAACCGTTTCACCGAATATTTGAGATCTTTTTTTTTTAACTTTCTACGCTATTGACATACTCGTAAGCTTTTCAGTAGGTTATTTCAGTCCTCAGACTTCAACCAACTGATCTGTGCAGGTGGGAAAACAGAAATAAAATAAATGTACCTTTGACATAATGATTTTTTTCGTGACTAGCAGCGCCACTTTGAACTACAAACTTAAAGTGGTCATACAGTTCATTGCTGATACAGTTCATTCTCGATATCTTTCAAGAATATCACTTTCTTTAAGCCGCTGTGAATGTTCTCGGCATAACCCTTCTAGATCGAATGCGCAACACCGCAATCCGTCGTCTACGACGTCGGGGACTAAGGACAGCATATCTGGCTAGACGCGGAGATGGCAGATGGATTAAGGTTTTGACCGAATGGTGGTCAAGTTTGGGCCCAAGAAACCAGGGCCGTCCAAAGGCGTGTTGGGTTGACGATACTGCCAAAATAACGGGAAACAGATGGATGGGGCAAGCTTAGAATAGAAAAGAATGGCAGAAGAAAGAGGAGACATATGCCAACAGTGAGTGATTCTGGCCTGAAATGATGATGCCGATGAATATTTTCAATATTTTTAGTGGCACATTCATTTTTTTAGTTGACGATAATATCGTACGACAATATAGTGTCTTTGAGAGTTTCTCAAGGCTTATCAACGGGCTGTAGTGTCGTATTATGTGTGGTCACGTCTCCGCATGGCGACCGTATCATCGCGTCTCACATTTTGTCGTTTTAATTAAAACACACGTGTTTTTAACGTCAGTGGACTTAATAACAAGGTGGCTCAACTAGTACTTGACGACGTAAAACATGATTGACGGTTTTCTTCTTAAAGTTCTACACAGGATTAATTATTGAAGTCATGAGGTTTATCGTATAATGTAATATTGTATCTAATTTTGTAGGAAAATTGTCTCTAAAAAGAAAATTAACTTTCCGTAAACATAAGTCTACGTTGCGGTTTAAAAAAAGATGTAGTAACAAAAATTTAAAAGAGCATGCTTAGATGTTTTGGTCATGTGGAGACGATAAGTGAAAGGCGACTAACACAAAAGGTACAAGACAGATATGAGTGGCTACACCGGGAGGGGACGCCTTAGAAGGACATACACTGACCTTAATGGTGAGGTCCTTCAGAAAGATCAGGTGCGTAGTACTCGCAACCGGCGTGCGTGTATGACGAACTATACAATATTCTAATTTGTAAGAGTTTCCATTGAAATTAATGCCCTTTCTTCTGCATAAAGATCTACGTTTTGGAACAGACAAGCTTCAACTTTCCGACTCCTTGAGAATTCAAAAATTCTTTGAACTTGAGTTTAATTGTGTTGTTGCCGCTCTGTCTTTCTGTACCCTTGACCGGTGACCTTGAGGTATATTTCAAGACGGAAACCACTTGACATCACAACAAAGATATCCCAAGATTATTTTATGGAGTTGGCACATAATAAACCTTACATTTATCAGTTCACAAAACACTCCTAAAATCAGTCCATTACAGCAGACCTGTACTCAGAGCTCAGAAACCAATCCAAACATCTGTTTATTATACGAGATAACAAGCTTTTAATGTACGGAACCTTGTCTGATACATCGCATAATGCATGAGCACTACCCTGATTAGAACCCACGTCCCTCGGGCACCAGACTCCGGTCCACTATCACACTGGGATCATGGCTGCCTGAAATATGGACCACGCAGTTGCCAATTCGGAGGTTTGGCGAGAGTCACGATAATGCTGGAAAATAATTGGATTCTATTCTGTAGCGGTTACCGCCGCATCGATATTTATGGCGCTTTTCTAATGGCCTTTGTAAAATTAGTTAGGCTTTGGGAAATTAGGCTTGTAATATTTTAATAGGTTAAAATAGAGGGCCTAATAGGAAAGTGCTTAAGTTTGTTCAAAATTAGCGCGCATGTTCCCAGTTCCCAATGCTGTTCTGCCTAGAGAAAAGATTTCTTTGTCGATATGTAACTGTAATTTTTAAGGTTCTTAATTCTGCCACAACAAAGTGGCCGTGCATTCAGTCGATTAGCATAACGTAGCATAATCGATGTACAATGTTCCCACTGCTGGGACATAAGCCTCCTCTTTAGTAGTGGGAACGTACTGTAATCCACCATACGAGCCCAGTGAGGGTTGGTAGATGTCACATGTCTTCGAGATTTTGGTTAGAGGACATGCCGGTTTCCACTTTGGCCGATTCCTTAATTTAATGTCTGATGCTTTCGTTTCCAACACTTTAATTGTGCTGACCCTAGTTATGAGTAACTGGGTAATTAGTTACCCCAGTAGGTACACAGTGAAATGATGCGTGCGGTTAGCTGCAGCTCCTAAATAATGCCGCTTGTTGGAGTAGCTGGCAACCCGCTATAATTCACCACCATCCGCTGAGCGTCACAAATGGCACGGAATCATTGTCGTTCGCATATCCGTCTATATTTAGATATCTAACTGCCCATATCTCTCGGCCTATTGTATATACCTTGTGATTTGAACTGTTCTTCGACTAATACAGGGTGTAAGCAGACCCTTCACATAGCCGTCAACCAAGCATTCTCTACATCAAACTAAGTATCTTTACGCAAAAATTATTGCTGGGAATCGACTTTTTTTTTTGGGGTGAAAAATCACGTTTTAAAGTAGGACTCGATGGAAAACACTCAAAGCATTGTGCTGATGGATGGATTAAATATTACGGGGGTCGTGGAGGTGTGTAAAGTAAAAATCTTACATTAAAAAAACATGTATTTAAAAAAAAACTTGTGAAAAAGTTGGAACTTTGACCCCCAATATCTCCGTAACTAGAAGGTCCCCAGGTATAGTTTAGAACAACAAAATGTTGGCAAAGACGGGGAGAACAAGTGCCTTGTTGGGCTATGTTAAGGGTCTATTTACATCCTTTATATCGCGAATCGTTGGTACACTATTATTATACTTATCTAAACCAAAAGCAGCTAAATGTTTTACTAGTCACATCGGTGCCGCGCGATTTTTTTGCTCAGTTCAGGCACTTTCTAAACATTTTAATTTTCTACGATAGATCAGTAAAATGCGCTATAAAAACCATAGTTTTGAATGTCCAGATACAATTAATTTATATCCGTAGGCCATACAAATATAGTTCCGTGCAGGAATTGAAGCCGTAGAATACAATCGCTCAGCCAGAGTGCCAATCGCGCAGAATTACTTTAAATGCTTACTTTGCTCTTTGTCCTAAGCGTTTTTAAACTTGTGTTATGTTTTACTAAAGCAGTAGGTAGTTTGATAGTAAATCAAAAGTTTTCCTAAGTGAGCAAAAACATAAATACCTGTCACTGGTTTTATTTTGCATTTAATATACCTATCGGATCCGCTTACAGTCAATTTACAAATCTACAGGAAGAAATTAAAGTAGAAAGAAGTGTCTTCGAAAGGAAGTTATCCATTTTGTACCAATCTGCCAATGCAGCTATAAATTTTAAAGAAAAGAAATACTTATGAATTTTAAATCCAGCAAAAATAAGTTACTTGTGCCGAAATCTGAAATGACATGCCGTCGACGGTGCATTGGTGTTCGCGTTGTTTACGCCAAACGTCTTATTGTTTTGATTATATTATTGTGAGACTGTTTGCAATTACGATAAAAGAGCGTGTTTGTGTTAGCTTTCCAAACATTATTTTACTTATTGATGATTAAAAAGTGTAGTATGTGGGCCGGTCGTGATTTAAAATAAATGTTTTACGAATTAAAAATGTACCTGATATTTATTTTCGTGTTATATTTTGATGATAACACAATCCGGACGTGTTTGAGTTTGTTTGTTATATGTTTTCCTGTGCTCTGTATGTTTTCTTTCCGCACATATTTTAAAGTATTTTATGTGATTGGAGAGGCACGTGCTTCTGCTAACGTAATCCAAGCGTGTTGGTCATGCTGCTTTTTCTCATGTATGACACATCGATGGTACGAAAGTAAAACCAGTACCGCTACACATTACCCAGGCGCACTTTTTGCTTTTAAGCGATGTTTTCATGGACTGCCTCGTTCGTCTAGTGGCAAGCACGACTGCTGAACCTGGAGGCCTGGGTTCGATTCCCGGGTCGGGCAAAGTGTTATTGGGTTTTTCCATCAGGAATTTCTCAGTAGCAACTACGGAGTCTGCATTTGTGCCCGGTTGATGGCAATAGGCTCGCCGCTTATTACATGGGACTTAAAGATAGCTGCCAAAATGTGGGTGTAATATTACCTCTGCCTTCCCTTCGGGGATTACAGGAATGGCTTTATGTATGTTTTCATGAAACACACCCGACAAGGATGCAGATAGTACTCATACCGACATCCCTTTATAATAGTCAAATGTCAACTTTGAGATAAATTTGTTGTCCAATCATTCGTTTAATGAACATTCACGTCACGGATATAATCGGATCTTGTCATGTTATCACCTCCTTTCTTGCCCTATGTGCCCCAAAAGCTGCAGTCAAGTCGGCCTCTGCGCTTTCACCGACAATGCCGTGGAGGTGGTGACCTAGTGAACCAATATTTAATAGTACCATCGACACGAAGACAGCTGTATCATACAGATGAATTCTTTATTCTACAATTAATTTCAAATATTTCATAACTTGCATCTTTAATACGTTCAAATTCCTAAAACATTCGTCGATACATTCGATAGCAATTAGAGCCTCAGTTATTTGCGAAACAAAGTAGCGTGGTAACAAATGAAGCCGAGTTCTAATGAAGCGGTAAACAATTATTATTTATTAGTAGCGGTTCGTGGGAACCACCTCTTGCATGCACCTACTCGCCTAGTACCTAGCTATGTATACAGTGGTGCACTGTACTTTGTAACTAGTTACATAGTCTGGGAATATCGGAGTAAGAAGAAGAGAACCACCTCTTGCATGCATCTACTCGCCTAGTACCTAGCTACATACACAGTGGTGCACTGTACTTTCTAACTAACTAGTTTCATACACCTAGAATGCCTAGACTATGACTACACTACTACTGACTATGGCTGGGAATTCTAAGCGTAAGAAAAAGACACGGAACTCTTACAATGGTTTTCGGCGTGGTTTACGCTGATGAAACTGGTGGACTGCCTATAAAATGTTTAAAGAATTGTATTATTACAGACTGTTTGCTTATTCCACAAGATAGCCTTAGTCTTTGTCAGTCACTGTAAAGTAGCAGGTACTATCTAAAAACGCTAGACTACGATTAAATACACATGTTTGTTCGCGAAATCCACCCTACAATGGTGGCCCCTATGTATGAATGTGTTGATCACTTTACGCACAATAGAAATGTCACATTAAAAAAAGACAAACACTATTTAAAACTATTTAGCATTCGTGGTTTCTGATATAAACAGCTATGGTAGACAGACACTTTCACCATAAGGTTTAATTTTCAACATTTGAAAATCGGATTGCAATAAAAACTTTATCCGCTATTATCAATCAAAATAGCGCCATTTCAGATATTTTTCCCGCGCTGTCATTGCGGAAGGCAAAGACAACTGGACATATAGCCAGCGCATAAATCACGCGCGTCGGCCCCGATAGCGTGCATGTATCCGAGCGATGATCGATGCATCCGAAATGTATTTAGAATTCGACGAATAAATGTTTGTTTAATATTTGCTTAATGCATAATTAGTGGCTTTGAATTCTGTAAATTATAAACCAAGGCAGGATTTGGAATGGAAATAGTGTGACTGTGTGAAACAGATTACGGACCGGCGGCCGACGTTACACTACATTATCTATCAGAGCTGTGTTTGTCGGTAGATTGACCGACCCTTTACTAAGAGAACCTACGATAAATGTGGTGCAATAGTCGTGAAAATGACAAATACTCTTCATCTTACGTTTATCAAACCTTTTTTTTATAATAAACCTTTAAATGATTGAAACCTTGACCTTCACTGACCCGAATAGACATTTCCACTTTGACTCACGCTGTGCCCTTCCTACACCAATGTCAATTTTAATCTTCAGAATATAAAGACTAGTGTTTATTGTGTCTACAGAAAATACGTGGGCTATTATCTAAAATAAATGAGCCTATATATTTTTTTTGTTTGTCTATAAACAATCGCGCAACACACTTAAAACATATTAAAGATAATTTATGAACTGTGTTAATAATCCTAAATATCCTAGTTAACAATCAAAGAGTATTTTCATATATTTAGAAGAAATTGAGCGATAAATCTTTGACTGATCCCAAAAACATGTAAGAACCGAGCTAATAAAGTTGCTGGACGACAGTAAATTATTTCGCGCTCGAAAAACATAATATTGTAACTGTCAAGGTTGACCATAAACAATTCATTAGAATGAGCAGTGGAGTAATTAACTCTTGCACTTTTGGCGGTTAAAACTCAAAAATAACACGTTTAACAGGCTCTGAAACAAAACTTTAGTGTTGTACTCATTAATGGTTTCCATATTTCATAAGTCGTTTTGCTGGTGGCCGTGAAAAAGTCACGACTCGCTTGCGTTTTCCCGCCCGTGGGAAATGGACGCAAGTTATGAAGTATTGGCGGGAGAACCATTTGGCATGTGGCTCAAATGATGTTTTGGTTGTACAATAATTTAGACTTATTTTGTTTTAAATGATTAATTAGTACTGTTTCCGCTATTGCCGTGTTTACTGTTTTTGTAATTAACTAGCAGTTCGCACTCTTGATGAAAGAATGTAACTACATATTGTGATTGTAGCACATTTAAACAATGAAACATTTTGAAAACTAAAGTAACTATATTCGAATGAGATAGACATGTCCGCTATTTGACTGGAATTAATTATTGCATAGATTCACTTCCCTTATCCGTAGTAGTAGTCACAGCGATTTCAAACCTGAATCATTTAGAGTTTCAACATTTAAAGGAGCCAAACGAAGTGACAAGTCAAAATACATTCAATTGACATAAGCTACCGAAAAGCTAACGTAAGTCCTGTCGAAAGCCTTTTTTTTTTAATTCGAAACGCTTTGATAGCACTTTTCATTTGTCTATACCACTAAGTCCGAGCAAACCATAACGAAACTTTTGTTTTTGCTACGGATTCCAGGGGTTAAACCAATCATTCAAAGCTTCATGACATAGAAAGTTTTTGTCCGTGTAGGTCCGAAACGCTTCCGCTTCTAACTCGACCAGGTCATGCCGCGACGTTGACCGTTACCGAGTGCCAAGTGACTCAGCTGTGATCTTGGACGTGTCTGTCCGCGCTGTGCTCTAATCTATTGTAACGCTAGCTAATTATGAAGTGTTATAACACGTTAAAACGTTACCGTTTCTCTTGATGCGGACACCTATGCTTGAGCTAGTTTATAGTGTATCTGTGACTAATTTGTAAAGCAAAGAATATGAACAAACCTGTGGGATGTGGTGGTAAGTTCGGATCAGACGACCAATATGATAGTCGTGAACTTCTGCAAAAATGCTTGTTATTCTATCAGCCGCAGTGCAGGCTTCCATCAGCAGCTTTCCACCAGGGGGCCTAAAATGGCCGCTTTCTCAGTATCAGCCCAGAGAAAGATGTCGTGCCTAGTTGATAGCATTAGGCTCGTCCCGTTTAATTACATGGAAATATCGGACTTAAACATAACTGACGAAATTATGGTTTTGTAATTTTCTGCATAACCATGCGGAAAAACCGACTGTTATGTGTTCAATTATACGAAAGAGAACTTGAAATCTATGTTGCTAGATTTCAAAAAACGTGGTGTTGATTTATTTATTTAACACTTCAAGCACAAAGTACAGAGGCGGACATGCCATAGGCATTTTCTACCAGTCAACCTTTGGGTGATGCAGAGACAAACAGTGGTAGGTGTATATATCTGCAAAAAAAATATTTTTTTACTAAGATAAACTACAAGGATATATAAAATACTATAACTATATATCAAAATACTATAAATATATATCAATATGGGATCAATGATATCAATATGGGATCGATCCCATTGCTTCGTAAATGAGTTAAACTCCAAACCCGATAGGTTGATCTCTCTTCCAGTGATTATCGAGAAAGCTTTGTGGACGTAGGTGTCATTTGTTTTATTTCAATTACAAACGTTTAGAAGTTACATGTGGGTTGGGTTAAGCATCTCTAATAATAGTAGTGTTGCATCAAGATGAATGGTACTACAAAATATAATTAGTTGTCATATCGCCTACACGCGTAATAATCCTGCTTTACAACTCTCTCTCAACACTTCAATTTATTATTATTATGTATCGTAACATTTATGTAATGGCGGAGCTCGTGACTAAATAATAACAGCCGCCCGGATCATTCTTCAGGTTAAGCCGCGCTTGCCTAGGTTGGTCCGTGGATGGGTCCACGACCTCCCATTACAAACATACCTAGTTTCCTCCGTGCCTCGGAAAGCAAGTTACGCCGTTGGTTCCGGCTGTCATTTGTAGATCTTTGACAGTCGGTACAGGTAGTCAGTGGCCCGAAAGTCTGACAATCAGTCTTACTAAGGGGTATGTATTACCCAGTACTAACTAGGTTGTGTAGGTCAGATAGGCAGTAGCTCTGGATGATCTGCAAGCCGACCCAATCATAGTTGGGAAAAGGCCAGGCTTTGTCTGCCTTTTCCTAACTATGATTGGGTCGGCTTGCAATTCAACCGCATGTAACTGAATACCACTATTTTACATGGACCGACTGCCTATCTGACCTCCACAACCCAGTTACTGGGTAATACTGACGTTCAGACTTTCTAATTTCTGACTACCCACAACGACTGACAAAAATCTGCGAACGAATGACAGTCGGGACCAACTTCTTAGCGTGCTTTGCGAGGCACAGAGAGGTCTGAGTATGTAATGGATGGTCATTTGTCGTACATATACGGATGGTCCTCGGCAAACGTTGCTTAACCTTGAAAATCGTCACGTGCGGCTGTTATAATTTGTACATAAATGTACCAAAACATAGATAAAAATAAGTAATTTATTTATTCAAGTTACAAGGACTCATTAATATGCACAGAATTCAATAAATAACACAAAACAAAAATCAGAGTACACCATACTTGTCGCAGTTACGTTGATAGCCGCCATCTTATGTATGGACAGTCGAGCCTGTGAGCTATCATCATCAGCACAAAAAACAAACATACCCCACAAACATATGATTTTCCTGTTACTAGCAGACACTACAGAACACGCCACGTGCTACTATAGGACCCTAAAATACTCCTTTTGCTCCGTCAACATTATTCATAGTACACATCTGGCCATATACACGCAGCGGAAACGTTTTCTGCGCACCTAGTGTTTTTTATTTCAGAAAGAGCCAAGATTGATAAACAGGTTGACCAACAGACATTTTGGTCTGACCTCATAATATCGATATCCGATATCCCCTAATAAGCTATTCGGTGGTAAAATCGAAGGTCAAAAGCAGCCGTCGCACCGGCCTGTGTAAAATTGTTATGGTTTTCTTTATTGGCTTTGTCTTTGTTTTACAGAAGGATGTTTTGCATTTTATCACTCTCTTTTAATGTCTCTAGCCTGGAAAGTAGGCCTTATACAAGGTGTAAACGGACCCTTCCCGAACCCGTCAACCAAGTATTCTGTACAACATACTAAGTAACTCTACGTTAAACTTATTGCTGGGAAACAACTTTGACCACCAATATCTACGTAACTAGAAGGTTCTCAGGTATGGTCTAGCTAAAAATGATCGCAATGACGGGGAGGACAAGTGCCTTTCGGCTACGTTAAGGGTATTTTTACATCCATTATATGTATATGTTCTTTACGTCTCTATTTGTTAAATGACTTAAATATAAAATGGCAAGGGACTTGAAAACATTATGAAATCCCGTCCTAAACGGTAGAACTCTAATAATGTGCATAAATCTTGTGTTAAAAAAAAAAACTACATATGCATAAGTATTTATTACTAGCTATTTTATTGTATTTACAGCATTGTTGTGTTTTGTCTTTGTATTTATAAGTATGTTAGTATATTCTTATATTATTATGTTTAAATAGTTCTGCTTTGTGTTTTATGTATTCCATTTTCTCTTCTTCTTTTACACACTATGTCTACATCTCTTTTTTTAGTATCTCCTTTCGCAGGTATGCTGGAAGAAATTTCTTTAGAAATAAGCATCACCTTTGTACTATTTTCTGTTCTTTTTTTCTTTTCTGTATTTAGTGTGTACATAAACTGTTAAATAAATAAATACATCAACTAAATCTGTCAATACATTATGTTCTAAGTTGTATGACGTAACATTCAAGCTACCTCTCGTCTCAGCCCCGACGTATGCAACAAGTACGTGACAATCGGTTCACAGCTGATCGCAGAGCTCAGTCGACTGTGCAGATAACGGCCTCCTTGCTCAGATGTGCACTACTGCTCTATTTGTGTTACCAAAGAAAATCGAGCATTAAAAATAAACTTGTGGGGTAAAGTGGGTTGAAATAGCTTGTGGTTGATTTCGGCTTTGTTTGCACTGACTGTTTGACTTTTTGATTTGGGGATTATAGGTAGTTTCGACAGTCGCGTGGTCAAGCCTTTGATCCTGGCTGTCACTTGTAGATCTTTGACAGTCGTTACAGGTAGTCAGTGGCCCGAAAGTCTGACAGCCAGTCTTACCAAGGAGTATCGTATTACCGAGTAGGTACCAACTGGGCTGTCAGATAGGTAGTCTCTCCATGTAAAATACTGGTACTTAGCTGCATTCGGTTAGACTAGAAGCTGATCCCAACATAGTTGGGAAAAGGCAGGCCGGAATACTAATGATGATTTAGTTTAGTTATAGTTTTCACGTTTTGCAGACTGTTAATAACAAGTTAGTGCGTTGTGTGCTATCTCTAGTCTTTCACTAGCGATAGCACACAATCGATCCTTTCCTTTACACCAGCCAAAACATCCAGACTAAAGACCATTTTCCTATGACAGAATCAACTAAAACTCAGCTTCAGTAAACACCATTTAAAAGCTCATAATTCAGCTACGAAGACACCCGGCATTTTATTCGTATTTACGTACGTAACTGGCCAAAACCTCGGAATGCTCATACAAGTGCAGTCAGGCAGGCTATTAATCTAGCAGTTGTGGACGGGATGAGCAGCTGTTGTGGTCGACCGCTGCTTCTGAAAAACTGGCAACACCCGCTGAAACTTACTGGTGGAAATGTTAGGTGTTTTGGCTTTTATACATAACGCCTGTTAGGCAGTGGTGCACCTTAATAGTACACCCACATTTCGCCAGTTATGTTAAGTCATGTAATAGGGGGCGAGCCTATTGCAATCATCCGGGCACAAATCCAGACTCCGTTGCTGCTACTGCGATATTCCTGATGAAACAAAACCCTTTTGGCTTTTATAAAAACGTATTTCGAACTTACTTTTCTCATCTATCGAAGTGTTTCAGAAAAAGGACTTGTGTTTAGCTGCTATATGACCGTTTGTATCTTTTACATATATTCCTCTAACCAAAGTTCTAATAACTTTTCAATCTTGACTTAATGATTCACTGATTACGACAGTAAAACTGAAATTATAAAAAAAGAGGTTTCTATCTCGCTCACACTCACGCTCGCTCTCTCGTTTACATCATGAGTAATTTTTTGGTATGTAGTTATTTACCTTCCTAAATTATTCTAATAAGTGACGTAAACAAAATGAGCTGAATAAAGCTAAGAGTAACATTGGTTTAAAGATCTTTATTTTGCTCATTTTATATAATCTGTAGGTCAGTGCTGTAGGTACAAAGTACGGGCAAAGTAATGAGTTTCGCAGACTCACATTATGCGTATAAAATGATTCATACAGAAGAAAACGTACGCATTATTTGTTACCATTCCTTATGAGACGGGAAGGGCCAAAGAATAAGTACCATAAGTCTGGTGCTCACAGCAAACAGCGGTGACAAAATTCTCACACGCAATAGAAAATCCATCTGAAATCTGAAAACACAACATTTTCAATTAAACCACATGAATCGGCAGTGCTATTAATAACGCCAGTAAAGTCGGGGACACACTGGTGAACGTATGGCCGGTCTATCGTTAGGCCGTGAACACACTGGCGATATCGCGACGATGCGGGACGTAAATAAGCGATGCCGGTCGACGTGAACAAGTGAACGTTTCGGTTACGAATAGCTTGTGGTTTATTGTTTGTAATGCTTTTTCTGGTGGTGCGAATGACTGGCAGTTGACGCATTTTTATGCGCTGGTTTAGCTCTGACAAATTCCTCAAAATAGCTAAGATGCTAAGGGATTCTCACAATTGCAAAGTCATAATGTAAATTCTCAAAGGCAAGTTATTTTTTAAAGAAGGCGATTCAGATTATTCAGAAAAAAAAACAAAGTTTTTGTATCTTAGAATATATAATTAGAACAGTAGTAGGCAATGAGTACAATATACAGCGCCTAATTGAACATTCGACGAAAAAAGAAATACTTGTTAGCCACCCAATAATATACAATGATGGGGATAATAATTATAATATTTTATTAGCGCAGGAGCTGGCTACAATTTAACCGTCTCCTTTATAATAAAATAAGCCTAACTTCATACTCATACTACATTAACATTAAATATGAAAAAGCCCAAAAATAAAAACTACAAACTTCGTGAAAATGACTACAAACACATACCCACACTATTTCGGGGCATGCATTGAATAGATAATACTCTGCCCTGAGCCGCATCGAACACATTCAATTTATGAGCTACGTGCACACTAGCGCCCAGCGGCTGCAGTCGTAAGCTCTGCATTATGCAAGTTGCACGGTTCACAACTTGTTTGCAGGTTGGCATTACTGCAATGGATTCGTTTGAATTATTAATTTGTTTGTCGTTAAGGTGTTAATTAGCTTATTCGGCACTGACATTATAAAGAGGTAATGTTTGAATGATGGAGGTACTATCTCCGATACTATTCATCAGAGTGCCATGGAATATTTTTCTTAGACGCGGACGAATGATCACGGGCAGAATCTAGAGGTTTTAAAAGATAAAGATGATCATGCCAGTAGAAGAAGAGTGGGTCTTAGGTGTTTTGCTGCTTTCGTCACTGAAAATACAGTTACTGTGAATTAGTGGGTAACTGAAGTGACTGTGTTTTCAGTAATGGGGACAGTTTCTGTGACTTTAAGTTGTAAATAAAGATTATAAACAGGGAATTCGATATTCGAAGGAAAATACATGCTGCGACGACCCCAAATAAATTGTGATAAGGACAGGAGATTAGTACAGTGAATTCGGATAAACCTAGTATTAAGCTTATTTGAATATGCTCCCAGCATTTCCATGTCCCATGCTTTGAAACAGGTCGAAATTACCAGTTTTCAAGAGAAATCCCGAAACCACGAACTCCTTGAATAAATAATAAAGCAAAGGCATTCCTCCAAGCCATGTATTGAGACACTCTCAATTTATAGCATACGTGACACCACAAAATGCAGCTGAAACTGCAATATACTAATAATAAATAGGTAGTATTATAGCACACCAACGCCATCTAGTAGCGTGCCCCACAAATGCCAATCAGTTATTTATATAAAGCTATCAGTATTATGATATCTGTCAGTGTGTGCGCATATCGCGGGGCCTGCTGAAAGCCATAATATCTGATGGCTATAAACCATTTACGATAGTGTCTAGCCAGATGAATTTATGACGTATGAGTAGGGCTGCCGATTGAAAGTTATTGATTTAAGTGAGAGTTTTGGATGTTCTATTATTAAGTGTATGACGTGGGTTTTTGACCTGACACTAGCAGGCAATAGCTGTAAGATCTTACATGTCTGGTTGCTTATTTGTGAATTTTAAGTAGTCCCTTAGGTAATCGTCTATTGCTTAAGCATGCTTAAGCATGTCTATGGCTTATTAAAGAAGACTGAAATCAGACTACTAAGAGCTGGTTCCACCAATAAAACTTAACGCGATCAGC
Source organism: Noctua fimbriata (assembly GCA_905163415.1). Lineage (NCBI taxonomy): Eukaryota > Metazoa > Arthropoda > Insecta > Lepidoptera > Noctuidae > Noctua > Noctua fimbriata. The sequence continues at coordinate 1,534,205 of LR990922.1, forward strand.
ACATCCTAACAACGTTCAACAGCTGTCAGTGTCAATATTAGACACCAGTTATACCTAACACTGACGGTTTATGAATAGGGAATTTGGGCCGATCATATTCAGTTTTATTGGTGAAAATCGTCCTAAGACTTTATACTAAAGAAGGTCATCATCATCTGCCTAGCCTTTTCCCAACTATGTTGGGGTCGGCTTCCAGTCTAACCGGATGCAGCTGAATACCCGTATTTTACATGGAGCGACTGCCTGTCTGACCTCCACAACCCAGTTTATACTAGGTAATACGATACCCCTTGGTAAGACTGGTTGTCAGACTTTTTGAGCCACTGACTACCTGTAACGACTGTCAAAGATCTACAAATGACAGCCGGGACCAACGGCTTACCGTGTTATACTAAAGAAGGTACCTACGTAAAACTTTTATTTTTATTCTGTATGGTTAACCATGAGCTGACACTTACTTTATACTGATTCATAAGGAAAAATCATACCTTTTCTTTGTCAGCCCCGCCCTAGCTTCCGATACGTATTTTAGCAATTGCATTTATATACTATAACAGCAGTAAACATTGCTACATCGTAATACAGGTTGCAATACGACCATTCAAACGTCTGCTACTTTTAGCTGTTTCATTCTCATTTTATTGCCACAGATTTGAAGATTGCTCTCATTGTGACTCACGCCTTATTATTTCCTTAGTTTTAAATTCTAGACTTTGATCCTCTGGAAATAAAGTTTAAAATAAGTTGTCAGTAAGTTAATTAAGTTGGTTGTAAAACATTTGAATGCGCTGTAAACATGGTAGTTTAGAATAAGTTGGTTAGTTTTAATGTGATTGAAATTGGGTTCAGTTAGTGTTAAGAGCAGTTTGGGGACCATTCAGCAGATAGTCCCCAAACACTGACCCCCCGTTCTGTCCTTTTACTGTTTTACAGTAAAAGTCTATAAATGAGAAGGAAGTTTAATAGGTAGTGTTTCCAATATGTACTGGACATGATACCTAAATAGTACCTAGCGGTGACTGGTGACGGTGTCCGTCACGAAAAGGTCACCGCAAAAGTTTAATTTCCGTTATTCGTTATGTTTCCTTTCACATTTCCGGAACAAAGTTTAACTATCATACCAACATAATAATGTAATATAACGACTGGCGAAGTGTGGGTGTAGGAACTGCCTAACTCGGCCTAACTACTAGCAATAGGCGTGAAATTTGTAGATATTCAACACACGACTAGTTCGACGAAGACGGTCTACAATTCCATGACGACATGAATAAAATAACCTGTAAAAACAACCTCCGTTCATGATGATGTTAATTTAAATACCTTAGATAGAAGAAATAATGTTCAACTTTACTTCGGCAGACAGGCCCACCCGCAGCTCCCAATCTTGCAAGCACACTGTCTAATCATTTGACTAAGCTTGTGAGTTGAACTTAATAGAACACCCACATTTCGCCGGTTCTTTTTAAGTGTCGAGCCTATTGCCATCAAATGGGCACGATCCTGACTCCCAGGTTGCTTCTGATAAATTCTATGTGTGACCCTTCAGAAAAAAACGCTTGATGTTAACTTGTGAGCTATTCTTCAAGAATCCTTTGCGTTAAATTGAGTCCTATATACCTGAATCCTGTTACATTGAGTTCTACCGTAAACCGTGATTGTACACCGCAAAAAAAAAAGTTGTTTCCCAGCAATAACGCTCAGAAAACTTGGTTGATGGCTTCGAGAAGGGGTCCGTTTACAGCTTTCAAAATTAAATCCCATAATTCTTGTTCCAGGCAATGTTATTCTACGCGCCCCGTTGGTTATGGAAATCGTGGGAGGGGGGCAAGATCCGGGCGCTGATGATGGACCTGGACGTAGGCGTGTGCACGGAGATCGAGAAGAAGACCAAGAAGAAGCTGATCCTCGACTACCTGTGGGAGAACCTGCGGTACCACAACTGGTGGGCTTACCGGTACTACCTGTGCGAGGGACTTGCTCTTATCAATGTTATAGGTGAGTTTTGCATTCCTTTGTTTCGTTGATAAGACACATGCCTCTTCTATGTGAGAGGGGGGTGCATCTCAATCCACCACGCAGGTTTATAGTTCTACAACATTGCGGGATACTCACGATGTTTACTTTATTAGTGATGAATAAATTACTAATTATAATAACGTCTTGAAATAGTTATTTACTTAGGTATCCTTCAGTAATTTGTGGCGATAAGGCAGACGATTAAATAAAACTATGTCCCTACTCCTGCCATTATACATAGCATAGAAGAACAAGTAGCATTTTGTTAAAACTGGGCTTTAATGTCCCATGCGTTTATGGAGTGGAAAACTACTAAGTAGTCACGAGGCAGTTTCTCTTCATAATAAAATGCCAAACATTTTGACGTTTATAGTGAAAATAATTCTAATTAAGAAATAACGGAGAAATTGCTGATATAATTACCCAAAGCCATAGTAAGTTCTCGTGTGTTGAATTTTACTTTTTATGCAATTTTTGCAACCCAAACGTTCATTGCCTTGGACACGTTTACCAAATCCTGACCTTTTAGATTCCAAAAGTGCCATCAAACTCTGTTTAGAATACACTCTCAAGAAGTCAAGCCTAATCGGGATCGATACCAGCCACTTGTCCTTAAATACTGATTTAAATTAACCTCCTTGGAATACTAAAAGCCTTTTGGAAATCTGTCAAGTAGCCTCTCCGTTACCGTCGATATGATGCGCAGTGATCGGATCCGCGCACTTCCAGTTACTTCAGCTTTGTTAATAAGCTTTAAGTTTTTATAAACACAAGACATTTAACATCCTGAAAGCCCTGTCGATAGTCCTTTTGATACCACATTCTGAAATGATTGTTGAAAGTCGTTTGAGACAATTTTTAGAGCGGTTACTAAGATTGAACTGAAACTCTCAAGCACATTAAAACGACTTACAAGCTAAGTTTTATTTTCATTGTTTTATTACAGAGACCATACCTAAAAAGATAGTAAAACGTAATAATGTTATACATGGTGTCAATCGAAATCGAAACTATGTTCAGCGGAGTTCCAGTCTGTTCCTTTGTGTATAAGGTGACATCAAAAAGCTCGTCACAATCTGTCAGGAAATATAAATCAATATCCTTTCGGTTGTAATTCTAAACCCATCGGCTATTTACTTTCGCTTCCTGTCGCGTTTCCAATAACAAAAACTAAGTAGGCCGCGAGGGAAATAATGCTGTGCGCGCGATCTTGCCCTGGTTGAGCCATGAAAACAGCGGGGAAACGCCTAGATTTCACCACACGCACTTTGGCAGTAGACATATACCGTAAATTGTTACAGCCTGTCTTTGCTAGCAGGCCCAAGTAGGTAAGGATAGCGTTTTAAACAGAGTAGAAGTAATACCTAATTAGAAGGTAGGAATAAATCAGTAAATCATCGAGTTTAATACTACGACAATTTCAGTTCTTCTAACTTAATAGTGTGTTACTGGGGAAATTGTCCCACTACTTCTTAGCACTAGGAAATGGTGAAGAGTGAACATTTTCGGGGTCTGTCTTAAGTAATTTTAACGATAAAAGTGCTGATTGTCATCCGAATTTAAATAAAAGATTTATATTTTTAAGATAGTACTAAATCGCAGCAATGGACAACCATGCAAGATTTTCGTGACTCGCAAATGCTTTGAAATGATTTATTTCCCACAATATAGTTTGTGTGTTAGCATTTTGGCAAGAGCCGCGATGCTAGTGGCCCGCGCGGGACCTAAACATGTCCTAACTGATATATCAGACGCACATCTGTCGCGTGCACGATCTGAATCGAGAACCAACCGGTCACAGGAACAATATGCTGCAGAAGACCAAGTTGGAATCTGTCTCCTAACTTTTGAAGGCACATAACATCATGCCTGTGAATCCCAAAGGCACAATGGTGTATAGGTACTGTGTAGTACGCTTCATAGGGGCAAGCAAAATACGTAATTTTGGGCCACTACTTGACCTCTTAAAAATCCTTTTGCGGAACCGGATTCAAACCCAAGCTTTTGAAGACGGGATAGCCGGCTATAAATCAGGCAGTGCATGGAACTTTTAACTTGCCACGGTGAATAATTATCTCGCAAAACGAAGTATGGGATACGCTTCTGTAGGTCTAGACCGTTTGCCATAGCAATCATTTCTTTTTTTTTCATTTATTCAATAAACAATTTATATTGTGTCTGAATGTGTTACGAAAAAATCGATTGTGATAAGAAACGGCTTTGACGGCACGGTTGGCGCAGTGGATTAGCATTTGGCTGCTGCGCTGCGTGTCGCGGGTTCGATCCCCATACGGAACAAAAATTTGTATGGCCTATAGGTAGTTCTTCCGGGGCGGGCTGTTTGTGTATGTGAGTTTAAAAGTTTTTAAACGCACCAACGATACATGAGAAATTTCTAGTGCGAGGCAACATTTAAAAAAAAAGATAAATGTAAGATAAGATGATAAACTATGGACGTTTATGGGCTAGTTATATAAATATTTTGACTACAAATTAAAAGACAATTTCATTTTGAGACAGTTACTGAGTATAGGTTTTATTGAGATTTTTGGCAAGTCCATAGAAAAATAAAATGGATCTTCTGCACCTTTCTTGCTACGTCGTAGGGTCCTACCGCGATTGTAAATCATAACATATTGAATTAAAACGGGCATAAACCAAGTTTTACAGCACGCTGCGGGTTTTATGCCCGACTGTTGACCTGTGCCCAAACTCTGCAATAAAAAAACACCATGCGTCGACTCTTTTTGGGCTCGGCTTAGAATTTAGATGTGATGTAGTGTCGTAGTAGCTTACGGCTCGTTGTAAACAATATTTGTACAATTCATTTTGATGAAGGGCCTCTTATGAAATTTTATAAGAGTTTGAACACGATCCTTAGGGAGGCTACTCACATATTTTGGGGTCGGCATGAATCCATACTCCAAAGCAAGAGTGAACAGGAATCTTCTGGGCACGCTCGTCCCATCATAGACCTCATCTATTGCTTTCCGTCAGGCGTGCTCGAGTTCAAGGGCAGGACTATTTTGTAATAAAAAAGAAATAAAAAAACTCCATAGTAGCTACATCCATCGGTTTCCATTTTGAACGATTGTTTTTCCAAAATAGAACATGTAGCAAAACATTTTTCATTTTAGCTCGAAATGTGCTAAGACGACCCGAACATTATTTAGCGATATTAGATCTATACCGAACGGAGTTTACCGACCGGCAAGAGCCGAATGAAAGCTGAAACTTCGGGTTTGTTTCTGTAATTTCAAGTGTATAGCTCATCTTACCGTCTTCGTAGGTCCTCATGATAGAAGGAAGCTTATTAAGGATAATCAAAAAAGGTCTTCCTACGATGCGAATTAATTAACCCACATTTCTCGGCAACTTGGCAATATTCAAGATTTCGAGGCCTTGTGAAAAATATACGAATTTGTAATGGTTTGAAAGTAATAATATCGATATGGCTAGAACATGGGACTGAAACGGTGGCTTGTTGTGACATTACATATAGGGTGGAAGCCGTGGAAGGGCACCGACGCGAAAACTAAAATGTATGGAACAGCAAATTTTTTTTTAAATTAGCTATGTAAAATTTATATATGGAGGGGTTCATAATGATGTACTGAATACGTGGTAACCGTTTTAGCGTTGGTGTCCTTTCCATCTTGTATAATTACCTTTTTGAAAGAGAGATAAATGCCCAATTGAACTAATACTTGGCGAAACATATGACTATTTAAATAAAGGTAAAATGTGTGTTGGATTTTCAGCGCTCAGCTAAGAATTGTCATTTCAGTGCAATAATGTTTAGGTATCAATATAGATCTCGCTTAAGGTCACAGCACACATATTAACGGTGACGATCCCTTTCCGAGTGGATATGTGTGCTATTTCCTTTAGTCTAACTAAAAACGGGAAAGGGAACTAATATTAAAGATCGTACTTTATATAAGATAGACACTTTAAGTAAGGTCAGGGCTTTAAGATGATGATGCATAGTCGAAATTAAATTGAAATGTAGGTTGCATTTTCTTTATCTTCATGTCTCTGTATCGATACGGTACGGTGTACTTATTCTTTATTCCATTACTTCGCCACTGCCTCGTTAGTCTAGTGGTCGAAATCACGGCTGCTGAGCGTAAGGCGGCTTCGGTTCCCGGGTCGGGCCAATTGTTATCGGGTTTATCCATTAGGAATTTCTGTGGTAGCCACGGAGTCTGGATTTCTGCCCAGTTGATGGCAATAGGCTCGCCTCCTATTACGTGGGAATTAAACATAACTGGTGTGGGTGTACCATTAGGTACACCTCTGCCTAACCCTTCAGGGATTACAGGCGTGATGTTATGTTAACTTCGCCACACTGCGCAGAGGTCACTGTGACTGTACGTAGCTTCGTAGCTTCAGGCCTAGAATATAATATACCTACCAGTGGCGAAGGTTCCATAGAACTCGATTCCTATCGGCTTCCCTTTGAAAAATGTCACACTCAGTATTTTATAGACAAATAATATAAACGCATTAAAGATATGTACTCCAGCTTACCTCTTACAAAAATTGACCGTTGCATTTATTGATGATAATATGTTTGCTTTCCAGGGCAAATGTTCCTGATGAACCGTTTCTTCGACGGGGAGTTCTTGAGGTTCGGACTGGACGTCATCGAGTACATGGAGTCCGATCAGGAGGATCGCATCGACCCCATGATCTACATATTTCCAAGGTAAATACACCTCTTCTTTTGCAGTCTACTTGGAAAGAAAAAGCTAGCAATAACAACGGTAACAGTTCTTGAAACATTGGTGTTACCCATTACTAGAAGTACAAGTAGATAATAGTAGAGAAAATACAATTTATAAGATTTTAAACTATCATGGTCACTAACATTATCCGTGATCATGGTGCTTGCAACAGCGCCGAAATATCGGAAACTCAAAGAAAACAGTAAACATGGTAAATATCCCGTTTCTAGAGTAAATAATAAAATATACTTTATTGTACACTAATATTAATACACAGCTATTTTCTAATATTTATTTTATGGGTACCTACAACAGTGGTCTTATTGCTTAGTAAGTAGGTGTTTTTATAAATCCATCTCGTTCATCCAACCGTTTTACCATGATTTCTAAGACTTTAGACTTATAAAGTTTACCAATGCTAATTCACAGTTACCTACCCAATTTAATTTGGCAAAAGGTCTTCTCCATTTAACAATACATCAAATAACATAACCGTCTACATTCCAGAATGGTGAAGTGCACTCTGTTCAACAAATTTGGATCGTCGGGCGAGGTGGAGCGCCACGACGCGCTGTGCATCCTGCCGCTCAACGTAGTCAACGAGAAGATCTACGTGTTCCTGTGGTTCTGGTTCGTCATCCTCGGCATCCTCACCTTCATCACGCTCGTGTACCGCTTTGTGATCATCTTCTCGCCGCGCATGCGCGTGTACATGATGCGTATGCGCTTCCGGCTCGTGCGCCGCGACAACGTCGACACCATCGTGCGCCGCAGCAAGATGGGCGACTGGTACCTCCTCTACATCCTTGGCGAGAATCTCGACTCGGTGATCTTCCGGGACATCATGCACGAGTTCGCGAACAAGCTGAACCACAACTATCAGCATCACATCCACGGCGTGCCAGATGCGTGACCTCCGGTGCCGGGGTGGGTGTTCCACACGTGACTCACGTCGCTGCAGGCCGACCTGCCGCCCGCCTGAGCGCCGCGCGCTAGCGGCCCGAGCTCTCGCCCTGCAGTACCCCACGCATGTTCTCGACTTCTGGACAATACTAACGAGTGTAAAGACTACTTTTATCGATACTTTTTAATCGAAATCGTAACAGTGCAATTCTAAACATGCAATAATAGTTTGTACTTAATCTTTAAGAACGTGATCTCAGGACGAATCCTATCGAAGGCCTTCTAATAGTTAACATCGACGGCTACCCCGTTAGTACTAGTATACTTTTAAGAACTATTTTTACTCATAGTTTCGCTGCTCGTAGTAATCTGTTAATCGACGCTTCGTTTGTTTTCTACTTTAGCTGTTGTAAGGTACTGAAGGTAAGCACACGGTGAGCACACACACGATATACATTTTTACACATTTCACTCGCCAAGGATTTGACAGACCAAAAAAAATAAAGCAATAATTAATCAAGCAATTAAGTATTATAGTGTAGTTGTAATTGAAGATATTACTAGTAGAACGAACAGTTCTTTAGAGGATCGAGTTACTACCCGTGTAGACAGATCACCGCGACCACGTCAGAGACGTAGCTTTTGCGTGTCAAAAGACATTTTACGTTAATTGCAGATTTGACGAACGAACCATTGAACATTTTAACGCAACTTGTAATATTTTTGTTTCTAATACCTATTCATAAATTAGCAGCATTAAACGCTACAACTTCGAAAGCCATTTCTTCTTTAATTGGACTGGTACAAGAAATTCCCAAAATTGACGCTGTATTTACAGAACAATTAAAAGCAGCACATGTATCTGCGCTCAAATGTTGAAACATTGTTATGACTAGAACCACACTGCCAACGAAACACATCACACACATGAGCTAAATGTTCACAAAGATGTGTTTAAAAAGATTGCTTGTTGTGTAAGCCTAATGATTTATAATGGAGCGACTGAATTCTTATAATTTCTTCGATTATTAGAAAATATTATTGATATTTTGATTGAAGAAATCTGATTCATATTTTGAAGAATTCGGAGACATCTTATGAAGTTTCACAGCAGATTACAAAATTTTGATTTGATTTCTTCAATCGAAACTTTTAGACGTAAGTTTGCAGATTCAAAGCATCTACATAAGTACAGAAAAACATTGTAAAATTGGTATAAGTAGGTAGGTAAGTATTGTTAAATTAGATGACAATTATATTGTCTTTAAATGTTTCTACTGAGATAGGTAGCATGCATTGAACCTGTAAGCTTATGAAGCTATTTAGAGAAATTTATTTGCCTAGACGTAGGCTAAAAATTATTATTGTTACAAACGATTGTTGTGTTCGTGAGGATATTAGAAAATTGTGTCGGCGTCGCTGAGCTGGGGTGTATTATCTCCAAAAATTGGTACCGATCTATTTAATGAATGGATCTTTGAAAATAACCCACTACTAATAAAAATATTTTCCCAAAAGAATACCCAGGGAAACGAGGACCCTTAGGAAATAATCAAAACCAGGACTACTGTAATGGGTAACTTCTTCCATTCACTCATAGTTCCTACCAAATTTTTGGAGATGACATTCCATGTCTTGGTAGACACGTAAATATTGTAAATGTAAAGGTTGTCTGGTTGTAAAGATGTAAAGTGTAACGATTTATGTTTGCTGATGCGTACGGACACAGCCCGAGGACTTCAGGCTGCATCATTATGAATACTACTTAGTTCCTAGCGCCCGTATTCGGTTGGAACCAATGAAATCAGAGAGCTATTTTTTTTTCTAACTTTGCCCTGCACTTATAATTTCTCCTGTATGGTGGATGCGTTTACAAACATTTAAACTCAGATACACAAACAGCCAGACCCGGAACAACTCCCTGTAGGTCATATAATAAATATTTGTTCCTTGCGGGGATCGAACCCGCAACACATAGTGCTAACAGCCAATCGCCAACCGTGCAATCAAAATTGTTATAGTCGACGAAGTGAATTTCTATCAGCCATATTGGATTAACATTACAATAGCCACTGAAAAGCTTGCTTAATTCAATCCAGTTGAAAGTAGTTATGTTAATACAAAACGTTTTGAAACGCGTCGCCACTTGTATTTGACCTCCAAGACATCCAATTAAATGGAAGAGGCATTCTCTATAATTCTGCATTGTAATTGTAATATCATAATATGTAAACATTGTGAAATAACGTTATGATGATGTTAAACAGGCTATTTCCCCCACGCGTGGCTGAAGTTACCTAGGTACATGTGTTTGTGCAATGTGTTGCCTGAGAAAAGCAAGTGTTTCTATTAGGCACACACACATGCTACAACACGTTGCACTTGTAACGTGTCGCGCAACAAGTTCATTAAACAGACCTCCGAATATGGGCGTAACAGCAACACGATACTGCAACTTAGTGAACCATGCCAAATATTGTGCCAAAAGATATAATTTATAGCAAGGTGTTACGACAGACGAAAATTACCATGGGAGATATCGAATAAATAACTTGAAAATTGATTTTGTATTTTTACTTACCGCCTCTCCTTCTTTTCGTGTGGATTGACCACTGCTTTTATTCAAACAATAATTTGCTGGACAGCTGGTAAACTACAGTAACCAATGTGTAAGTCTGTCAACCTAGGTTTTGGCGCTGTAGAAGCAGTCTGATCAAATGGATAATCATCGACCCTTCCCAAATAGTGCTAGTGTGGATCCGAGGCTGGCCTTTATGCACAACTTAAGTACTCGTTGAATCCAAAGCTTATTTTGAGATCAGAGAAAAACAGACTATTATTCCAATTATCTAGTGGTGAGGGCCTTTTTTTTTTTTTTTTTTTTTTTTTTTTTTTTTTTTTTTATTTTTAGGATGGGAAATCATCAAATGACCCCCCCCGCTCTGGGCGGAGCGGAAGGGAGTGTCAGACTTGTACTGACTAAAACCCATCCATGTTCCTTCTTTGCCCTTTGTGTTCCAGGGCCGCGGTATCTCTTTCGAACAGTCCCGCAGCCCTGGCAGGCATCGGCCCGTGCGGACCCCTACGTAGTTGCTGACATCTCTTTGAGGCGCGCGTGGAACACGAACGCGCCGTCGACACGGCCTGTCGTCATAAGACGGCCAGACGGCGAGCTAGCCCATAACTCGCCGTCCACAGGCCCGCGCCTACGGTGGCCGGGGGCCACCACGTGACCCCCGACGCCCAGGGCGTCTCCCGCGGCGGCTGGGACGTGAGGCTCTTTCCCTCTCACGTTCCGCCACCTCCTTCACTAGCATGACTGCTTCGCAGAAGGAGGTGACGGCTTCCCATTCCCTCTCGCTCCGGACCATGGCTTGAACCAGGGCCGGGCGCGAGAGGTCGCCGCCGCCAATCGCCTCTACGAGGACACGGCGCTGCTCCGCCCAAGCGGGGCAGGCCTCCACAGTGTGCTGCACCGTGTCCTCCGGACGATCCTCACAATGGAAACACCCGGGCGTCTCCTCCCGCCCGATTCGGTGCAGGAACCTCCCGAAACAATCGTGTCCGGTGAGGACCTGCGTCAGGCGGAAGGTGAGGACGCCGTGGCGCCTCTCTAGCCACTCCTCAAAGAGGGGACTTATCGCCACTATGGTGGCGTGCCCTGCACGGGGTTGCGACAGTCGCTCTCTCCATGTCACCATGAGATCGCGCCGGAGGTCTGTCCGCTGAGCGGCGATTTGCCGCGGCAGTGGAGTTTCCCCACGACGTAGTGCCTCCGCGCGCCATTCGTGAAGGCGCGCGAGGACTATCGCCTCCAGATCCCATGGCGGCAATCCGGCAAGGAGGCTAGCCGCCTCACCGGAGATCGTGCGGTACCCCCGGACTAGCCTAAGGGCTATCCCCTTTTGGGGCGCGTTCAGGTAGCGGGCGGCTTGCCGCCTCAGAGAACGCGCCCACACCGGGGCCCCGTAAAGGGCCATGGACCACACGACCCCCGCGTATAGCCTCCGGCAGGAGGCGTTTGGACCCCCCAGGTTGGGCAGGAGCCGCTTGAAGGCAGCCCCGGTCCGTTCCAGTTTGGGGGCCAAACGTCGGAAATGCTCCACGAAGTTCCACCGGCTATCGAGGACGAGTCCCAGGTACTTCAGCGTCGACCCGATGCCGATGGAAACCCCTCCCGCCGTCAGTAGGGATCCCGACGGTGGCGCATTCCGAGGCCCATGAAAACACATGGCCTCGGACTTGTGCAATGCCACCTCGAGACCCAATTGCCGGATCCTCTCCACGACTATCGCAACCCCGCGTGTCATGTTTTCGGCCGCCGCCTCGTGCGACCTCCCTTGTGCCAGTACCAGCGTGTCGTCAGCGTAGCAGACTACGCTGACGCCGCTAGGGAGGTCGGCGCGCAGCACCCAGTCGTAACCGATGTTCCACAAGGCCGGCCCCAGAACCGATCCCTGTGGAACACCGCACGACATCTCTCGCCGGTTCCATTCTCCGCTTCGACCGGGGTAGATGACGGCCCTATCCGTCAGGTAATCCCCGACCACACGACGAAGGTAGGTCGGCACCCGGTGATACCGGAGTGCCTCCCCAATGCAGCTCCAGGGCATGGAGTTAAAGGCGTTGGCGATGTCAAGAGACACCGCCAATACGACCCCGCCCCGGGAAACCGCGTCCCCCGTCGTGAGGGCTCTCACGCGCATGATGGCGTCCACCGTCGAGCGCCCCTTGCGGAAACCAAACTGGTGTTCCGCAAGATCCGGCCCCATCCCCGCGAGGTGCCCGGCGAGGCGGTTAGCAATAACTCTTTCAAAGAGCTTGCCCACCTCGTCGAGCAACACGATGGGCCGGTATGCGGACGGAGAGTCCGCAGGGCGCCCTGGCTTCCGGATGAGGACCAGCTTCCCCGTCTTCCAACGAAGCGGGAACTGGCCTCTCTCCAAGCATGCGCTTAGGAGCCCTTCCAGTCGGGGCCCGAGAGCCTCAGAGGCCAGGACCCAGGCTTTGCCAGGCAAGCCATCGGATCCCGGGGCGGTATTTCTGGCCTTTAGCCTGCGTACCGCCACTCTCAGGTCTACCCCAGTCACCTCCGGAACGTCGTCATCGGTGTGGTCCGCTTCCGGCACCGCAAGCGGCGGCGGAGCCATAGGCGGGGGAGGATGCCTCCCTCGCGAAGGGAACAGAGCGCTCACCACGTCCTCCACGAGCTCAGGCCGGAGACTCTGCGTCAGCGGGGGGGCCCGGGTGCGGAGTTTGTCCCGCACCATCTTGTAAGGGCGCCCCCACGGATCTCCGTTCAGAGACTCCAGCATCTCCTCGCGGGCCAGGTTCTTGGCCCGCCGGACAGCCTCCTGGAGGGCGGTCTTCGCCGCTCTGTACCCCTCGTAAAGCTCCGCCTCAATGGCTGCCGCATCCGGAGGGCGGATGCGGAGCCTGCGATGCCTGGCGTACCGGTGCCGCGCGGCAACGCACGCCTCACGCAGAGACGTCAGCTCTCGCGACCACCAGTACACCTGACGTCGGGCGCTTCCTGGCCGAACTCGGGGCATTGCCACGTCGCAAATCTCGGACATGGCCTCCTGGAACCAACACGCCTCGTTGTTGATGTCGGCAGGCCTGGCCGGTGATGACACCCAGGCCTGCACGATCGAGGCTTCCAGGAGGAGCTCCCGGTCCAGCTGCTTCAGCGCCCATCGCGGACCACTCGGGGCCTGTAGGACCGGCGCGCTTGAGGTCTGGGTGGAGACGTCGAACCGGATGTACCGGTGGTCGGAGTAGGTCTCCACCCCCTCCATGACGCGCCAGTCAACGACACGCGGCGACAGAGCGGGGCTAGCGAACGATATGTCCACCACCGACTCACCCCGCAACCGCACGCACGTGGGGACAGAACCCCGATTTAGGACGACCAGGCCTGTCTCCAGAGCCCAGTCCTCCACCATCCTACCCCGCACATCCGTGTAACGAGAACCCCAAGCCAAGTTCTTGGCATTGAAGTCCCCGAGCACAAGCACGGGGAGAGAATGGCTCCCGATGACGCCACTCAACTCCCTGAGGGAGTTGTGGAACTCGGCGAGAGTTCGGTTCGGGGAGAAGTAGACTCCCACTACAACGATCTCCCCGAACCGTGCCGCTACGCACCCCTGACCCTTCCTGACACTCTCAAGGGTCGGGGTACCGGCGGCGGCCGACGCAATTATGGTCACTGAGCCGCTAAGGTCCTCCACCCAGTCATCCCTGGGCGGGACAAAGTACGGCTCAGAGACCACGGCGATGTTAATCGACCACTGCGCCATGCTCTGGATCAACAGATCCTGAGCGCAGGCGCAGTGGTTGATGTTCGCCTGGAGAAGGCGTAATGGGGCCGTTATTGGCACTCCATTTCAGCCCCCTCCCGGGCCCCCTGCGAGGGCCCCGCTGCAGAAGTTGCAGCAGTGGCGGCCGCGGCGGCGACAGTGGCGGCGGCTGCGGTGGTGGCGACGATGGGGGTTTTGGCGGTGGTGGTGGAGGGCCTTCCGTTGCCCCTGGCCTTGGCCTTGGCGGGTGTACCGCAGGCCTTGCTCCCTGCCCGGTGATCGGCCGGCTTGCCGGTTGCCGCACATGCAGCGCAGTGCGGCGCGGCGGAGCAAGCCGCGGCCATGTGACCGGGCTGGCCGCAGCGGAAGCATAGACCACTGCGGTCCACCTCCGAGGTGCACCGGACCGACACGTGGTGCCCCACATGGCAGCGGAAGCACCTCAGAGGTCTGGGCTCCAGCAGCTTAACCTGCGCCGACACCCAGCCCACCAAGAGCCTTCGGCCCTCCACAATGGCTTTCGCCGCCGTCACAGGGCAGCTTACCGTTATGGTTCGCATGCCCGACAGGTCCGGACGTAAGGTGCCTGCCTTGACCTGCTCAGCAGGGCACCCACCGGTCCTGGTGACGGCGGCCACCACCTCCTCCTCGGTCACGGAGTCGTCCAGACCCAGGATGCGCAGGTCTGCGCATTTGACGGGCCTGGACACTCGGGCCTCGTCCGCATTTAGGGACGCTCTAAGCTTTTCAGCTAGAGCGTCCGCGGACGAGCCACGGGTTTCGCCGGGGATCTCCAGCACTCGAGCACCTGTCGCGGTGACTCTGAGGCGGAGGCCCCCGGTGATCCCGAGCTCCCCGAGATCCACCGTCGCCCTCGCCTTAGCAAGCACGTCGCGGTAGCTCACGCCCCTCTTTTCCGCGTCCGGCTGTAGTGTAATCACTACAGCTGCGGTCTTCGGGGCGTTGAGCCTAGCCGCGACGTTCCGCTCTTTTTGCTGGCGCTTCCGCTGCTGCTTCTTGGCCTTTTTAGCCGCCTTTCGCGCCCGCGTCCTCTCACCGGCCACCTGCCACCCGGTCTCAGCCGCGGAAGGCTTAGGGGGCGGGGGGGGCGGCGGTGGCGGCTGTCTCGCGGCTGGCGCTGGCACAGTCGCCGCCTTGCCCTTCTTTTGGGCCGCCACCTTGCCCTGCCTCAGGGCCGCCGCCTTCTTGGCCGGAGCCGGCCCTTCGGGGTCTGACGCAACCCTGCCGGAGGGCCGGCCGGACGGCCTCGGTGCGGAGGCCGCAGCAGCCGCATATGTGGCCGCCCTCAGTCCCGGGGGCGCCCTGTTTGCCGCCAGGGGGGGGCGCAGGACGATGCCCTCCAGGACGGAGAACCGCGCCTGGAAGGCAGCCAGCTCCTGCCGAACCAGGTTCAGGACCTGATTCTCAGCCGGCACGGGCACGGGCTGGCTTGGTCGCTGCTGGCCTGCTGGCTTTTGGGGCGCCTTGCGGGAGCCGGACTCGCGCAGACCGGCCAGGTCTGCTCGGAGCTTCTTATTGGCCTCTTCGAGAAGCTCCATGGCCGCCGTCAGGCGAGCGACCTCCGCCCGCAGTTTGGCAACTTCATTAGACGTTGGCCCCGAATATCTAGCCTCCGCTGACGCCATGATGGAGGCGATCGCCGCGGGCATGGCCTTATGCCTGGTGGAGGGCTTCTGCTTATACGAGACAGCCCTCAGCGCCGCCTCCACCTCCTTCTCAAACTCGGCCTTACGCTCCGCATCGGAGCCGCCGACTGCGCCCGCCTCGTCGCCAGAGGAGCCCGAACGGGCCACTACTTGACCGGCCACCCCCGGGTGGCGCCCCTCCACGGCAAGCCGCGCCGACCTCTCGGTGGCAGAGAGGCCTCTTCCCTTGCCGCGGATCCCGCCACGCTTGCTGGTCGGGATCTTACGGGCTGAGGCCAGCTCGCCCTCCGACGACGACTCTCGGTCGCCTGCCGGCCTGGACCGCTTGCGGTAGAACTCTTTGCTCTCCGCAGCGGCCCCGGTCCTCTCGCGCCGGGAGCTCACTGAGCCTCCCACGCTCACAACGCTGGATGCGGCGCCGGATTCCGACCCCGCATCCCTCCCCTCCCCTCCCTCGCCGTTACCGGCCGTCGTTTGGGTTGTTGTATTATCCATTCTGTTCCCACGAGCATGGGGGAAATAAAAAGTCCATCTGGGCAGTGCCCCCTGTACCCAGATAAGCCATAGCCAGGCCCGGCAGTGGTTCGCACTAGCGACTGATTTTCCAAAGGAACCCGTCAGCCATACATCTCCTCGCGGTGCGCCGCCGCTTGAGATTCGGGGTAACTTTTTATAGAGGTTTTCTACCTCGCGATCCGGGCGGTTAAGCCAAGACCCTCGGTCCCAATCGAAGCCGCGAGACGTGATCCACGACACTTCGACGGTGGGATTACGATATCGACGGGGACAGTGAATGACTGCGTCCTTCACTGTCTGCTCGGCGGCAGGGTAAGTGCTCACCGAGCCCGCCCTTGCTCCTCCGCTGTGCCCTCTGCTTTTCAGAGGGTCACGCGGAGCAACGCCCCCTTGGTCCACAAAAGGACTCCTCCCATGTCAGAATATTAGCCATAGACAGTAACATTCCCCAAGGAATAAGAATCTCTTCCCATTCCTCGGGGAAGGATACTGCCCACGCCCAGGGTGCACCGGCCCGCCAGCTGCTATTCCCTCCCGACGTATCGAAAGGGACCGGCAGCCATCGGGCACACGAGGAGGAATTCTGACAACGCACCCCAGTGGTGAGGGCCTGGACCTATCGCCACGTCGTGCCGTCACACGGTGGCGGCGCCGCGCCGTAGTGTTGTGTGCAGGCCCTATCTGAAGAACATAGGCGTTAGGTACCTACTACTACTGCACAATTTCATTTCATCATCATTGGTTTGGCCTAATGTATATATTCCTGGCAACACTAATCACAATCGCAATAGAAAAATAGGACCTGCAAGAACATTTCTTGCTTTCGCATTGGCGTGACGACAACCGCATGATCGCTGTAGTTTTGAGTGCTTTTATATCGATCCTGACCTACATCTCCGACAACTCCCAACTCCGCTAACGAAACGACTCAGTAAGCTAACGGCCTACCTACAACTGTCGCCATAAAATACAGTCGAGTAACAACCAATTGGTTTTCTCGCCGCATGCGCCAAAGCAATAATTGTGGCACAATTCGACTCGACACAAATGAATGATCCTGCATCATTATCAAAATGACAATAATATCTTTTCATTTCTCTTCTTGAGCAACTGAACCGGTATCGACTGACAATGATCTCGATTATTCTCGTTGAAATAAAGAAAATAACTGTATATAATTGTTGACTTTTTTCAGTGATTAGGGTTTAACCTCATCTATCAGCACGGAATCACAATTTCATGCTCCTATCTTTTTCTGTCGCTAAGAAGCGTCATTTGCTAGAACCAGAAAAAGAGCGGGAATGCTATCGCACGCGGCAGCATAAGGGATGCGCTCGGCAGTCCGCTCTGTTCCTTTAGCTGTCGGCGCTGTAGATATCACTTAAGAATTAAATGTATACTTTGTAGGTAACAAGACTTGGCACAACAGCAGTGGGTAAGGTCGGACTGTGGATGATGATGATGATGAACTAGGTACTATTATTCTTTTGATGACAAGGTGGAAAGAATAGCTTACCATCCTCTATCAGGTTTCCTAATTTAGGGAGTGATAAAAATAAAACCAAATATTTAAAAGAATAATATTTGTATAATTCATCTGAAAATGAAACATCGCGTCATCTAACAGCTACTTATAAACAATTACATTTTACAGGGTCTAAATAAAATAATTACGATATATTTCATGCAGCTTTGTTTTATACGATGAGCATTTATGGAAGTATAGTTTTATCAAATTGAAGGAGAAAATTCATGATTTCAATAATCTTTACGAATGGTAAAGAGCACTTTTATCAGGAAAGAAGAAAAAACAAGGATTAATAGATAATAAGAAAGTCTACCGTTCGGTAAATAAAAATCGTTGCTCAATAGTTTTACATCTTTTAAAATTACTAATAAAAATCTTTATATAAAAATGTAATAATATATTTCTCTTTCAAGATACTTCTGACAATTAAAACTAACTAGTTTAAACCTAAAAACTTATAAAATAATGTCTTAATTCGAGAACGTATCATACAGAGTATATAAATATTAACACAAGGTTAAAACTAAGTGTAATAAATGCTGGATCGTTACAAATAATATTACAATTTAAAATTAAAGTGAAATTACTGTTCTTCCATAGTTAGTTTTCCTCTGATTTTGACCTTTATTCTTATTAGAATAAGGTTTATTTCAGAGGGAAAACACCTGAGAAAGGACCTATATTGTGATGTTAATTACAATATCACATCACTTTACATGACACTTATTTTTTAAATCAATTCGCGCCAAAATTGCTTGGTGTTGCCGCTTTTTATCAACATTACGAGGTAAATGAGATGAAATCTAGAAGGCGAATTTCTATGGAACATTGATTATTGGTATGGAATATTGACACGGAAAGCTCTTGAACACGATTTAGATATTCTGAACGCGTTTAGATTCAATGGTGAAATTCAACCTACAAGGACACCCTAAACTGGTTTGGACTCTTAAAATGTCTTATAAAAAACGACAACCGCAACTCGGCGCGGGAACCAATAATTTCTCTAAACACAACTATTAAATTGAACTAATATTAATCGTCTGTTAGGAACATACGTATAAACTATTAAATTCACTATTTACATTCTGTCTTTATTTAATTGCAATAATCTTTTCCATACACCGTATATCACTGAACTTAGGTTCCAATTTACCTCTTTCAAACGAAAATTGGTTTTAATTTCATGCAAATAGGTTTTAATCTCGAACTGGCAGAACCTGCAATAACGGTGTATGACAATGTTTAAAAAAATCTAACTTACAAAAATAAAAGTCACTAAAATGGAAAATGTTCACGAGCATGCGCGTACGCAAGTCGTGTCAAGAAATAATAATTCTAATGTATATTAAAATCACTAAATATACAAACAATATAGATTATGTGATTTTTTAATAGATATTTGTAATATTTTATGGCATTTTTCTTGAGCGCTTTTTGTGATTAGGCGTTGCTTATCTATATTTGATGAAAATGCGATTGAAGCATCATCGTGAGTTTATTTAAAGCATTGAAGTCTATTGATAACTTCAGATTATTCGATTTTGTAATTGTTGTTGTATATTGAATGGTTAACTAACACTACGTAATGTGATGAAATGAAAACTTGATTGTAGCGAAGGCAAACTTCTATAAACACATTACCCTCCTCAGTCTGCAGAGGAACGTCTTCACAACATCAAGTAAAAAAATGATATCAATATTAAAACTTAACAATTCGTCTAAAAAGTCAACTTTCAACGCGCAAAAGAGCGAAAATGCTAAAAACACTCCCTATATAACGGAGTTTATAATTTTATTAGAAAAATGAACACCGACAGTCAGATGATCACAACACTCGTTACGTTTCGAGCCGCAAGAGGGCGACACCGTCACATTAGAAACAACTAAATTGGTATTTCTTCAGTTTTCTTTGACACAAATTTGTATAACTAGTTCTATTATAATAAATACAAAAAATGATACATTTTATCACTGACTACCTTCAAATACAAAGTTGGAAATATCCAAATATAAAGGCCTTGAGCTTCACTGTCAGACAACGCAACACTTACTAACAGTCGAGAGAATTGTCAAAAACCACAATATTCATGCAAGTCCATACATTTCATACAACACTACTGGTAAGGCCATACATTTACAGTCCATCTGCTCATGTCAGTGCTTGTCACTACTAATTTAAAATGGCTTTATTATACACATTACATCATGCTGGGCAATATTGCACAAGTTCTTTTCAATTTGCAAAAAAGTAAATACACTAACAAATGTTGCCATAATAAAATTGTAAAAAAAATATTGTGCTAGATTGAGATTATTTTGAGACATGAATCAACTGAAAATATTATAACGCATCAAAAGAGAGATGGTTTTTCACTTATCTTATTAAAAAAACAACTGTCGGAGTTTACAAGAACATTAAAGAAACTTATTAACAGAACTAACTATATGATATGCATTAAAACTGTATCGTAAAAATGTCTTTTTACTCAGATCTAGAGATTATAAACAAACAGATTTGTCTTACTTTCAGCCATGTGAAGTAAAATGACGTATACTGTCCCCAATTTCAGATCTAGCAAGAGAGATAACTAGTTATTTCAGAGGAAAAAATTACTTATTTTGGCACTAATTGTGCGCGTTTTATGATGAGACTTGTTGGTAAGATATACGCCAATAATTTAATCGTGTAACTGAGATCCGATGTGATGTGATCTATTTCAGTTTAGATAAATTGTAACTTTTCAAATACATAGAAATACTATTCGAATTTGGCTTTTAGGGTTCAAAATAAAGTATACTGCAGATACTTTATAACTTGACCTATTGGGAGTTATATTTTATCGCTGAATTATAAAAATTCAGGTTTCGCTAACACATTGTAAATGTATACGTGAAGCCTGTCTGTACACAATTCAATAGTTTCTTTGAGTAATTTCTTTAAGATATAAGAAAGTATAAATGGCAGTGATTTCAATAATGACTACAGAAAAGAATACTACTAAATACAACCAAATGTAATAAAAGCTACAGATTTCGTTGTTCAAACGGACAGTTTTATCTAATTTTATATTAAAATAATGAAATAAAAATATGAAATAGATTTGTGAGCTTAAAAATATACAAATAATTCAGATTTCTAGTAGAGATTTTTATATTTTGAGAATATATTTAGAATTTTACGGACGCTATCGTTAGCATTATTCAGTAGTCCGGAAAAAACTTGATCAAAATGCTTAAAATAAAATCTAATAGTTTAATAGCTTTTACAATTATGGCCATAAACTTTTTAAAAGAATCTCTTATGCCTGTTTTCATAAACACTGGACATCACCTAGATGAGTCCCTAAATTAAATCGCGCTTTAGCATTTTCGCCACTTGGGTCAGTGCAATAATATTTAGGCATTCATTTAGGTGCGCCAAGTGAAAACGGTCTTTATTTAATTTTCATAATTAGCTTCTATTGCGAATTCTTAAGTAGAGTATTTTACGCTTCATTTAATTGCATTTCACGATGATGAGCAGCATTTCAATTGGAACCTTATACCTTTGTAATAAGGTGTGCCAGGCGCCATCGGGAAATGCAACAACATTTTTAATAGCGACATTGGGCAAGTAATTGACTATCGTCGACTACAGCTGAAAAAATATTACATTAATATAGGGTCAGATAAAATTAGCTAGTGAGACGTCACCAGCTTTTTAAATCTGACCCTGTTTTGTTTATAGCTATTGCTATCTAACCACATACATACATTGTTGTTGAAAAGTCAGACACATTAAATACCCCATTAACTGGTCAGATGTCTTGTCGAGGTGCCAAGTACCCGGAAATTTGACATAACTTCCAATATACTAGAACATCAGCAACTTTGTATAAAATACAGGTAATGGGCTGTCTTTTAGTCCAGAATATTGCGAGCAAAATGCATAACTTGCTAGAAGTCAACTAAAACTTGCTTGCAAGGCTTAAATATGATGCTTTCTATAAACTGAAACAAAGTTGAGATCGTAGAAGTATTCATTTTCAGTTACGCGCTTTCTTACACTTGTATTATATATTAGAGTCTGAGATAATTTACATTAATTGTTTCTTTCAACATAATTATTTAGAATTCTTGTATTCTAAGTTGATTTTTGAATGTTTATTTATATAAAAAATCTTGCATTTGCAGCTGAATTTGAACTATATCAATATGATGTCATATTGATATAGTTCAATAAGCTTGTTATTTCAAATTATGTAAATTATCAGAGATTCTGAAGTTGACACTCAAGGCGGTTGTTTTCGCTGATGTTGGTTCACGGATCCTTCAGGGCGGTTGGTGTCCAGTGGTGGGGTGCGGAGGGGGTGTGGCGGAAGGAGAGGCGAGGGGTGCGAGGGGTGTCGTGTGTCAGACCGGCAGCACGGCCACGCCGGGCGGCGGGCGTCACGCGCGCGCGCCGCCCTTCTCGCCCAAGCGCTTGGCCAGCTCCGTGATCAGCTCTCTGGGGAGGGAAAGAAAGATGTGGGTGAGAAAATCATTTAGAGATATCGTGTTCTACGCAAAATACTGGAATTTGTGTACGGTTAGACTAGAAGCTCACCCCAACATACATAGTTAGGAACAGCTAGGCAGATGATATTCACAATAAGATAATTGAACAACAGTGGAGGTATCTGCTTCGTTTATCTAAATAATGATCCCAAGTCCGACTGCTGATGCTGGTCAACAGTCCTGGATTTGATCCCCAGGTCCACCAACGGATTATTGGATATTCCAAGGGAAATTTATCAGCAATGGCCGGAATTCCGGTTAGTAGTTGGGCGAGCACCACTCCAGAAGTCGAAGCTTCGGTTTCGATCGGTGCCCACACATCCTTTCGGCAGTTTGTGAACTTCCATCAACAATTTATCGGCTGTTACCTATATATGAGCGGGTCCATGTTCCGGGCCAGCATGTACAGGAGCCACCAGTCACCGATGTCGGTGCGGCGGGACACTATCACGGCAGTCTCTATGGCGAGGGTGCGGGAGCGCGCGTGGAGTAGACGTGGGCGGACTGATGGCACGAAGATTATCACCAGGCTGGAAGTAAAAGAATTTAATAATTAAGAATGTCACTGTTTTTGAAGTTATACACCGAAGTCATTCTTCTTTACTACCTCCATCAGAATCCACCATCATCATCGTCATTCTTAACCACCATCGTCTGCCTAGGGCTCTAGAGCTAGACTATGTTCATCAGTAATCATCGTTAACCTGAGCCACCATCATATGATGTCGGCGCCCTTCAATAAAGCCCTTTGACTCTGTCCTGTCATACCGTGGCACAGACATCAAGACAGAAGGAGAGTAAAATAAAAACAAATCCATAGCCAATTTTAAAAATAACTTATCCACGGTCCTCTACAGACAAAGTTGACCACACCATTTTATCTTAAAACTACCCGATACTAAAAATGGCAGGTGACACAAACGAAGAGTGACAGGGCACTTAACCACGTAGTATCATCATAATTAGGCTATACGCCGCTATCGGCGTCGTTAAGCAGGTTCCATGAGGCGCTGTGTACACTGATAAGCCACGGACTGTCACATTATGATGTATTCAAGTGTTTGTTTAAGTTCGGACTATAATCGCGGAGAATTGTGCAAAATGGCACGACTCGGGGCTTTTAAAGTATTGTGATGTTCTATCCAAGGCAAGGACCGGACCGTTAACATCCGCTGGTCATGCATTACCCTAATCACCATGATAATCAGAAAAAATCTAAATATTTTATTTCACATAGGCCTACATGGGCAATTCGGCACTTATAAAACGTCGAGAAAAGGTGCACGGTTCGGGTTGGTCGTTTCTTATGGAAAAGAACCGGCAAGAAATTCCACAGTTACTTTTTTAAACTGATTTGGTTTTACAGACGTCATCATCTTAGCCGAAAGACATCCACGGAAGGAAATGGGCCTCCCCCAATCCTATATCGTTTATTGCTGAGATGCATTTAGCGAATTCCTATGGCTTTTACCGCACACCAGAAAGAAAGATAGAAAATTCATTTATCTCTCGTCAATCACTAGGGTGATTGACGAGAGATAAATGAATTAAAAGAAAGCCATCGAATGCAGTCGCTGTGGCTGAAAGCGGCTAAATGGCATCATCAACATGACTTGTTCCAGATCGTCATATTTTTGAACTTGTAAGGGGTCTATGCCATCATTGCGTCGTCTGGTAAGCTATTTCATTTGAGAGCTTTTCGGCCCAAGGTGCTTACCTAAGTAACCCAAACAGTGCTGGTGCGGTTACTACAATTTAATTACTTGTTGGCCCCATCAGCAACCGTTCCGCAGTTTGTTGTTATTAGCTGTAATTGCTGCTACCCATTCTATGCCTACTATGCCAACAACTTTTACTTACCGATAGATCACAAGCAGAGTCAGTATAACCGCCAGTATGATGTACCAGAACCACAGGAAGATGTAGGTCTTCTCGTTGACGATGTTCAGCGGTAATATACACAAACTGTCGTGGGTCTGTATGCTGCCGGACGCACCGAACTTGTGGAATGTGCACTTGGTGATGCGAGGGAAGATGTAGATCATTGGGTCGTATCTGGAACGAGAAATGGTTAAGTTAATGGTAAATGAGGTCCAAAAGATTTTTAGCTTTGACGGGGAGATTTTTGTTCAGCTGCAGCCGTAGCTGTTGACTGATAGGTATGGAAAATTCGATAATACTCGGCATAATTAGGTACAGGCAAGCAACACATTTGAGTTTTGTGTTTCTTACGATAGAGCAGCTGATCTTTCTAGTCTTGCCTCCTTACAAAACGGCCATCAATCAAAACAAATCCTTTATGGTTTGTCCCTAAAGGGCCACCTTTTCAAACAAGTTCTACCAACATACCTTTCTTCCTGCGGCACCTCACTGTACCCCAGGACCCTAGTGCCGTACGAGAAGAACTCGCCGTTGAAGAAACTGTCCATCATCCACAGCTGCAGCACGATATTGACCAGGCAGAGTAACTCGCAGCCCCAGTACCGCAGCGCGTACAGTTTGTGCGTCTGGAAAGAGATGAAGTGGTTGAAGATTTTTACGGATTCTAGAATATTCTACTGCATGCTTGGCAAGAAGTTGACTTTATTCGATCTCCAGCAAGATTTTAGGTAGATTTTGGCAAATTTAAGGTTTTATAAAAGTAACAACGTCACCAAATTTTAAAAAGTCGAATCTCCGCAGCACATATTGATACCTTTCAGGTTTTACTTGGACTTTTGAGTTAATAAACTCAACCAAAAAGATGAATATGATGATTATTTGATTGAGCCAAATCAAACAATCTGTAACTGACTTTATTCACGTCATCGTCCGTGAATCAGTTCACATAACACGTGAGTCCGGAAGTGGTAATGACATTGTCCACCTAGCCATTGGAATCAAAACACCAGAATACTCCATTTCCACTGAAACTACCCATTGTTGTGTTTGTTACTCTTTAGTACTTGCACAACATTGTTGTACCCGATACCACGACCAGACGACCATGAGAATACTAATCTTAAGGGCATTACATTGCTCGATGATTTGATCCCTGTACTGGTTTTTGTTAACTTGCCCCGCACATTTCGCAAAATTTCGGTTTTTATTTATTATTTAAAAATATTAAAAGAAATAACAGAAAAAAAAACAATACAGATTGTTAAGTATATCATTACGTATTTGTTGTTACAAAATTCATGCCGATCTATTCAGCCGTTACAGAGATAATTTACAATTAAGGTTGAAAAAGGACCTATTTTCTACGATTAACCAAAAAAAATTGAGAAGGTTTATTAAAATTTTAAACAATACAATTTATTTGTGATGAACTTAACTATAACATACTTTTTTTACACGGAAAACGCAAGAAGGGATTCATCAACAAATTTCTTTGAACATACGCTGTTTTTGGGATTTGAGCCATGTAATGCCCTTAATACGGAAATATCTATAGTGTTTGTATAAATTAATGGTGGATGGAGTGCACCGCTGTCAGCTCAGCACAAACTTTGATGTTCTGCATCGATGTCCATTCACGCTGAGATTGACCGCCTGACCGAATCTTGGTCAATAAATTCAAAATGATCGATAGCAATTCTTTTTTAATGAAGCTCTTTTTGTTTGTATTGGAGATATAGCCCAGATAAGAGTAATAAGATGATGAAATAAGTCTTTGTTTGGCCGAGAACACAGCAAATGAGCGTAAAAGTTTAAAATTGATTAATATTTGCTTTTTGAACACAATGATTTCAGCCCAAACTAACTTAACTTCGTAGTATTCAATGAAAATTCCTCAGTTACAAAACTCTCGTATGTATACAGCATTCCGAGATTTTTAATAAAAGACGACCAACTTAATAAATGGCCGCCACTCAACACTCGCCAGAGATATCTAAGTGTATGAAGACATAAAGGCGCCGGTGGTCGGTATTAAAATTCCTGAGGAGTGAACAACCGTTTAATGAAGATAGCACTGTCTCCGGGCGACAATTGTACTGCTGTACACTGAGTAGAATTTAATGGGGATTTTATACGAGAAGAAATTCAACCTGAATTTAAATACAAATAAAATTCTCAGGTTTACCTACTAAGCAAAACTAAGCTTTTGCTCCCTTCATTTCTGAGTTCAAAACCGAGGACGGGTCAGTAAGACTTGGATGAGATAAATCAGTGAGGCATAAGTCGAAAGATATAGCCCTATGGATACTCAATAGTACATAGAAGAAGGCTCTCAACTATGACAAACTATTGGTTGCTATGTTTTACAATGGCGGTCACAATAGATGGTCGAAAGGGAAAGTTGTGCATGGTAGACGGATTAGTGATCCCAGCTATAGCTGAGAGTGTCTCGTAACGAAGCCGAAAGCCACTTGTTCTCCCCGTCCTTGCGATATTTTTTTTTTCTAGACCACACCAAACAAGTTTTTTTTTAAATACATGTTTTTAATGTAAGATTTTCTTTAAACACCTCCACGACCCCTGTACTATTCAATCCATCCATCAGCACAATGCTTTGAGTGCGTCCCACGGACTTCTACCGTAAAACGCGATTTTACACCCCAAAAAAAAAGTTGTTTCCCAGCAATAATTTTTGCGTAAAGTTACTTAGTTTGATGTACACAAGCTTGGTTGACGGCTTCGTGAAGGGTCTGTTTACACCCTGTATTAAACAAAAAAAATATTTCAGACAAAGTCCATTTGGTTTGTATACCTAGAAACTAGTGTTATTGTACCAACGCAACAACTACCTGTTTATTAAACTTCTAAGTATTCCCTAATTCCACTACACAAGTCCACATATTTCTCCAAAAGTTTTATTAACATTTTTGTGTGACATAAATTTCCTAAAGCACTCAGCCGCTCTGGATGTGACAGGCTCTTGACAACGAGTGCATGTACATCATTATGTCATATCATCTCGAGTAGATATTAGCGTACTATTGACCCATGTATTACCTTGAAAGGTATTTAACCCACAAAGATAGGTAATAGTCATTTTTCCTTAAAATCTTTTTTACTTATGTATTTGTTTCAGGACTTGCAGTTATTTTTTGAAAAAGGCTGTTGTTTTCCTGTAGGAGTCTTATTGCGTCATTTGATTAGGTAAGTTATATTTTGAGAAGCTTTGTCATTGAGACTTTAGGTACAATGACAAACTTACATGCAAAATTAAAGGCCATTTATTCAAATAAGGCAGAGAACCAATAGACACCATGTTTTGAACATGAAATGATACAAAATAAAAAACGCTCATCCATCATCCGTTTCTCTATAATATTTTAACTGGAGAGAAGAAGAGGCATAACAAACTCCTCAGCAACACATCTGTCTGTAATTTGCAACCAATTAAACAGTGTGGAAGGGACACCGACGCGAAAACGGTTACCACGTATTCAGTACATCAAATCATCATTCATCATCATCACATTCATTCATTTTATTTTTTTGTTTAGATTTAAGTGTTTTAATTTTTGTTTTTTATTTGTTATTTTTTTTATACTGTATGCACTTGTGGCATGTGCCAAATTAATGTATTTTCTTACTTTCTTTCTTTCATCCTGAGCCCACATAGAAATTTTTCATAAGTTATGAAAAAAAAAACCAGTTGTTCCATACATTTTGACCATGTAGGTATTGCACTTTAGTAGGAAACAGCTGTTTTTTTTTAAATAACCGATGAAAAATTTCAAAGGGGGGCTTAGAATGATGTATCGAGTACATGGTAATCGTTTTCGCGTCGGTCTCCCTACCACGCCGTATAGATATCTAACTTCCTATCGTTTCCTTCCTGCCCTTCTACACATAAAAAGCATTGTTAAACTCACAAACTATACCTAATCGCGCCATCCTGTTCAGTGCTGAACCGATTATCACAGGGCCGAATACCAAGAACCGTTGGTACAAAATCAAAGGAGTATTCATAGTGGCCATCGCGGGTGGTGACTGTTTGGGTTATCATGAGCATATCAACCGCTTGATGTTTACAAACGAACCTTGTCACCGGAGTCGTTATGATTATCTCCTCAATGGCCGACTCTTGAGACGAATACTGGACAGTTATTGGAGATATAGCCCAGATAAGAGTAATAAGATGATGAAATAGGTCTTTGTTTGGTTGGAATGAGGGGGATGTGGAATGTGGCAGAGTTATGTAAGTTGAGCTTGCTATTGTGTGATTGTAATCTATAGTAATCCAGACTTGTATACTAATACTATCTGTGCCCCGCGACCTAAGTCAACGTGAAATTAGCGGTGTGAAATATACTTTACGACATATTCTCATACCTATCAAATATACACAAAAAAATCATAAAAATCGGTCCTACCGTTTCGGAGGAGTGCGAACACAAACACCGTGACACGATATTTTTATATATAAGATTACATAACATAACGCCTTGTAATCCCCGAAGGGTTAAGCAGAGGTGTACCTAGTAATACACCCACATTTTGCCAATTATGTTTATGTCACATCTAATAGGGGACGAGCCTATTGCTAATAACCGGGCACAGATCCCGACTTTGTGACTGCTACTGACAAATTGCTGATGGAAAAACCCAGTAACACTTTGTCCAACCCGAAAATCGAACCCGGGAATCAAACCCAGGACCTCATGCTCAGCAATCGCACAAATGCGAAAATAACCGTCTGTTATCTTTTCACGCATTAACAGCTGAATAAGCCGTGCTTGCCTAGGTTGGTCTGTGGATGGGTGACCGCCAGTCATCTGAAGATCGTTGACAGTCGTTACAGGTAGTCAGTGGCCCAAAAAGTCTCACCACCAGTATTACCAAGGGGTATCGTATTACTCAGTACTAACTGGGTTGTGGAGGTCAGATAGGCAGTCGCTCGATGTAAAATACTGGTATTCAGCTGCATCCGGTTAGACTGGACCGTTAGAAAAGACTAGGCAGGCGATGATGACCATCGATGGTTATTGATAAAAAAAATAATCGAAACCTTTATTAACAAGGATTAGCTTCAATTAATATTATTCATTGACATTGAACGTATCCCTTTGTTTTGTCCGATGATAAAAACCCTACCAATTTAGCAATGTTTACTTTACATACTAAATGAGTCTGCTGGTAAACCATTGTCAATTTTATGATTTATCAAACCGCGTCATATAGTTCTCCATATTTATTTATACACTGACAGAGGTGCGATATGCTTATACAAGTCGGAAGTGATGAATATTCAGCCATTTGTGATGTGTCAAGGTGAGCTATAAAAATAGCTTGCTCATCTAACTCTCAATGTTATTAATTATACAGGGTGTTTGGTTAAACGTGGGCAATTCTTTAAGGGACTTAAGTACTCATAAATATGAGCAACTTTTACTACGGGGCTAACTATGAAATATGATTTAAAAAATCTGCTGTTGCCTACATTTTTTCGAGTTACGCGACCCTAATGTATGGATCAGCTGATATTAATTTCGCGATCTCATGGTCGGTCCCACAATAAAAGTTGCTTATTTTCACGAGTACTACACGCCCCTAAAGTATTGCCCACGTTTAAAAAATACCCAGTAGTCTATATTATAGACAGGCGGATATTTAAACACCAAGTTCACTATTGTCTGATTACGGTCTAACCCTCCTATTTAATATACTTCTTTCGAGTTTTTAGTCGCGTATAACTTTATTTTATGTTTACTCCGCTTTTATAAAGGCTCGAGTTCTGTTTAACATAGACATGTTTCTTAATTAGATACCTTACTAGTTAAATTATCAAAATATACGTGTGACAGTTTTAGATCTTAGGTCGCTTTGTATATGGGGTTGACATATCTGTTTAGACAAAATCCCCAAAACAAATAAAGAGAAGAAAAAATGGTCGCTTTGTACATATTGAAGCAAACAATCAAATCGTATTGTTGATGACTTTCAAATCAAAAAGGTTATGTACATATATGTCATTATTGAGGATTAAGATCGACGATTCGACTTTTATAAGTTAAAATTTCTGAAGGAATATTTCCGAAGTTACCTTACTTATCAAAGCAGAAAAAGAAAAATATATGTGGCTAATCAAACTTAGCACGTGGCGATTACCCTAATCCGTTTTGTTGCAAACGCGGTCAGACTGACCAAAAAATAACATCATTCATCATTTGAATGAATAACGCTTGGTCCACGTGCCATGACTCCCCTAGTCGTACAGCTGCGTACTTTGTTCTTGGGATTAAAGTACTTTGTGCCATGGCTCCACGAGGTAGCCGCTGGCCCCGGTGGCTCTTGCATCAAGTTGCGTCACGTTTGCATCATTGTCGAGTCGCTGGCGCTTACGACAGCTGCCTATCAACTACCAAGCTGTCATTAGTTAGACAATGGAGGTTCTATAGAGCCGGTAGGTCAAGTGATTCGGGGTTAAACACATAGGTATAGCAACCTTAAAGTTATTTCTATTTTGTCCACCGACTTAGCACACAGCTTGGATATGGCAACCCTGTGTTTTGGAATAACAATATTCATGTCTATCGAAACCAACCTGTGGTTAAATAACAATTGTCTTGGCAATAAAGATGACGTCGATTAAGCAATTTTATCCGATTTTAAATAGTTGCCATAAAAACAGCATGAAACGACACCTGACGATCACAATATAGTGTCTGCAGGAGCAACGAATTCGATAAAACGATATTTACTGTTTCTAACTTAAAATTGTTGGTGGTAATCAGACCAACGATGGAGAGGCAGAAACCAAAGCCCTTCTTAAACACAAGAACACATGCCAATACCCTTTATCCGCTCGTGCGAATTTCCCCACTAACTAACTACGCACGACAGCCAATCAAGCTACAAGAAACCAGTTTATGCGAATCTCTCATTGTATAGAAAATATATACAAAGTGAAGCCAAGTTATACTGGAAATGTGCAGCTTCATGTGCCGCCGTGTGTACAATGTTCAATGAGCAGCATCGCCCTTGTGGGGTGACACCGGTAAGGGTCGAGGGGCTGGCCCGAGTCCCGACAGATGCACGGGTGAGAATAACCAGCACCTGGCACTTTTTGTGCAGCCCCGCACAGGAAATTATACTGATACCAGTTTGGCAGACAGTTGCTCTGTTAACTGGTATGGTTTGTTATTGATGTTTTGGTGTTGTAATGTGCGTGTGTGGTTTTATGACAACTGTGGCAAGACAAGTGTTGACCAAGACTAGATTTATCATAAAAAAAAAAGAAAGCAAAGAAAGATTTTTTTTATTTTTTTTTTTACAAGATGGGCCTGCTCTTGACCTCGATCATGCCTGATGGAAAGCTATATGTAGATGAGGTCTATGATGGGGCTATGTATACTTATTTATAACTTAAATAAAGTCTATTTGACGTCAGTTCATCAAGCACACAAAATAAAAAAAATCGTAACAAAGTTCATAAGGTTTCTGTTTTATTAATTCGGCTAATTTTGTTTTTTTTTTTATAAACAGTATGTAGGTAAATCCTCAACAATACTTAAAATTAGAACAATGCAATAATATTTCAGAGACGGTGGTAACTATTGACAGTTGACAGTTGATCATATATTATCATGAATCAAAAGAATCATCTTTGATTTCTTTGATCTTTAATTATAACAGGCATTGCCTTTGCGGAAGGTAAATGGCAAATAGATCATTTTAACTAATACTGTACATAGATTATTGTTCTTATATAGGATACACGGGCTAGTACGTTGATAGCTAAAGTAAAGCATGACCTTTGAGTCAACCACGTGCCTGCCACACGTGGCTCAAGCGCCGTCAACTAATTCAAATTCATTTATTTAAACGAGTATACAATAGTCCACTGGAAGATGTTTTATTTATCCTACCACCAACGTAACTGAATTAATATCATTCAGAAAAGACCTCAATTTTTTTATATCTTAGCGTGTCGATGGTAATTTAAATTGTCTCGGCCCGAATAGGGTACAAGTTAAACAAGACAACAAGACAGGCAGGGATCAGCCCACATTTACACTCCAAGGCAGAGACAAACACTGAAAAGAGTAACCATGGAGTTTCTTGCCGGTTCTTCTCTATAGGAAACGACCAACCCGAACCGTGCACCTTTTTTTCGACGTTTTATAAGTGCCCATCTAGGCCTATGTGAAATAAAATATTTTGATTTTGACGTCTTGTGCTACTACCACACCCAGAACGTCACCTGCTCCGTAGAACTATATGAATATGGTAAATACTACTAATAATGCTCCTCACCATTAAATAAATTAAAAAAAAACACTTGATCCTTCAACAGACATAATTATGAACCCTAGCCCTCCACGGCAGTTAATGACAAACAATCGACTAGTACTCGTGTTACTAATTAGTCGGCACCGCATTATGGTTTCACATCACTGGCCCATTGTGGCTCATTGTTGCTGGCTGACACACATGTGACCAACAATCAAGCGAAGAGTATCATTACACTTTCATAACTTCCACGGTGAGGCAAGGCATGGTGTGGCGGTTAGTTGAGGTACTGATATAAAGTACTTCAAGTTATGCAATTCTTTTATTTGTATCTAAAAGGTCTGAACTCTGGAATCATGTGACTCGTAATCGTAAAGTACGTTAAGCCGTTGGTCCCTGCTGTGAGTCGTTACGGGTAGTCACAAAAGTGTGTGTGTCTGACCCAAAGACTTCTGTACTGGGTGTCGTACCCAGTATGGAGGTCAGATAGACAGTCGCTCCATGTTCAGCTGCATAGGGTTAGACTGGAAGCCAACCCCAACATAGTTAAGAAAGGCTAGGAAGACAATATGTCAAAGGTCACAATCTATACAGAGAGTTCACAATCAGAACACTCGAAAGCATTGTACAGATGCCAAGCTACTTCAATCTGTCAAACTTTCATAGATTTACAACTTTATCGCTAAAGCATTAGGTTCAAGCTTGATGTGCTGGCGTCTGTACATTATCAAAAATCTATCAAGCCAGTGGAATGTTTAGAAAAATTCAGAACACTTCCTTGAAGTAGACACGTGTAGCAGAAAAAAGCCAAAGTAAAAAGTAAGGTCTATGACTTGGCAAAAAACTTTCAATCATTACGAGTATAAGGATAATACCAAAGCTATCTACATAGAATATTACATAAAGCGGTCGTTGCTCCATCACCTGCCATTAATACTTAGCTATCTGTCTGTCTATATTGATCCTGGCAAAAAACATGCCATTATGAACTAGTCCGAATATCCAGCAAAAAGTTTTACATGCGTAGAAGACCCGCGCAACTATTTATCTTGTTGAGAAGTCAGTCGCTCATACTTTTGGGGCTGCCACCAAACGATTATTCAGGAATTCTAGGAGCAGTATTTCGTAGTTTTAATGGGTATGTCTGCTGGAAAACTGGAAGTTTCGCCGTGAGAGAGCGCTGAATTAATTGTCAGTTTTCGTCTGATGCAATTAAAACCATGCTTTACTCACAAATGTGCCGATTGATAAATACCTTTATATATAAATACCTACATTAAGGTTTACTCCAACAAAAATACTCTAAGGTAAATCTATAATAAATTACAATAAAAACTCCTATAATCAAACCAATTACCAGTAAGTAATTAATGATGATTATCTTGGAATCAGTTATTATTTTCTTTTGTTTCCTGAATATTATTCCCATATTTTATTTTGTTTGTCGTGAGGAACCCTAAATTCTCCGGATGCCGATGGACTTGACTGGACACGAAAAATCTGCTTGCCATATGTTTTGCCCCCCAGCTAAGTTTTTGCGTGCCAATTAACAATCAATACAAATGACACTTTAACTTCTTAAGGATAGGATTCAATTTTGTATACGTGTAAAATTGGCCAATGAATGAAAATAAAGCTTCAAAGTTTTGCGATCCCTTTGAATCAATTCTAAAAGGTAATAAAATGACGTTGTAAAACGTTAGCAAATTTAGAACTTATTAAAGCGCAAAAGTACACCGTTCAATTCATATTTTATTTGAACAATCAAATATTTGTCAGCAGACCCCAAAACTTTTGGGAAACCGCACTTTACATCAAAGGAATAGAGTGCAATTTTGTTTGGAGATGCAGAATCTACGTCTTATGTTGATATCCTCAATAACAGGGGTCGGTGATTGCTGCAGTTTCCTCTCCTTGAACTTGAGCGGAAGTAGGGAAGGGACCCCAAATTAGGGGAAAAGAACGTGTACTGAGACATAACAATGTTCCAACAAAGTTAGAGTATATTATTGTTGGTTGGGAACGAGAAGGAATTTCGCTACAAGTTCAAGTTCATTCTGTTTCTCCTTTTATTAAAGAGTTAAATAACTGTCCTTTACTAGAACTACAGCTTTAGTGAGTTTGAAGACATGGCGATTTGCAAATATAAAAGCGTACTTAGATATGGAATATACTGTGTGAAGGATGATATGGCAAGACAGAAGGTGTCCGATGAGATGACGAGTAATAGAGAAGTATGCAAGAAGAAGACATTCTGCGCCGACCCCAAATGAATTGGGATAAGGGCAGGAGAATGATGATGACTTGGATATGGAATGGATAATTTACTCCTTTGTTTGGAAATCGGTAAATGAAAAACCATTCCCTCGGAGTAGGTACTCCAAGTTTAATCGTTTTATCTTAGCTTTTTTACTTCAAAATGTATAAGGTATAAAGGTGTTAACATGTTTAATACGTCTACGGACTAAGATTGTTCTAGTAACCCAACTAGGCGAGTCATAAGTGGAATCATTTTTAGGGCCATCTGCTCACTGTGTCAAGGCTCAAGGTGAACTGCCTAGTTGCAATGACATCTGACAGCTGCAACGTGTCCCTTTTAGGACATGACGTAGCCATTACAAATATTATTTATAAACTGAGATTGTGCGTAGTACTCGCAACCGGAGTGTATGACCATACTAATATTATAAAAGAGGTAAAATTTGTTTGTAAGTTTGTATGCTAGGGGTTCTCTCCGGAACTAATGATACAATTCTAAAAATTCTTTTACTGGCAGAAAGCTACATTATTCGTGGGTGTTATAGGCTGTAAATTATATTATACCAGGCATATTAGCCGAGGTATCACAATTTTTGCGGACGTAGTCGCGGGCGAAGTGCTAGTAGGATAATAATATGTTCACAAAAAAACAATTCATAATATTAACAGCGTATGTGAACATTTAAAGAATTTATTATCCTATTATGATTCTGCTAAAATTTGTTTTTGAGGCCCCCAGACGTGTTATCATGGACGCTGCTAGTGGACGTGCTATGGTCAATAGTTTCTACCAAGTCTACCGACCCCCATGGGAACAAAAGCGTAAGTCTATGTAGGCTGTATGTGTAATTGATGTCATATTATTTCATGTTCTATCACCATGTGGGTATTGTGGTGTATTGTTGTTTTAATTAAATTGTGGTTGTGAAAGGATATTGAATGACGTTAGTGTTTATTGGATAAATTGATTGATTTTACCGTCATAAGTATGATTCATAATTGTTACTAAGAAACAGATAAACTTAGAGAAAATAAGAACTTGCAATTTGTCATACAATCTGTGGATTGTTAATGTTGTAAAAGCGACCACCCATGGAATAAAGCCGTCAATAAAACGAGACCCTTAGGGTGACGAGATGGGAATGTTTCATGGGCATGATAAATAAATTCATGGGTGCCAAGATGGGACTAAACCCAATTATCTACCACTAAATAAAAAAGTTTTCTCACGAAAACCATGTCTGGTTTAGCTCTTTAAAAACACATCAGGACAAGTTCCCTTCCTCATATTATCTTGGTACAAAAAGGGCTCCTAGCCCGTTGACTCCTGCGCATTAAAAATTATCGTCGCGTCGCACGGTAGCCGTCTTCAAGTACCGTTAGCACAAAAAGTGCCGCCAAACCAGTCGTGGTTGACAAGCAACCAAAAAAACGAGTTGCTGTTGGAAAGTTCTGTAGTTGTGGACAGTTCTACTGCTTTGGTTAAGGCGACTACAAGAGCTAAAAGCATGTTTTACAATACGTGGATCATATAGAACCACTGCAGTAAAAAAACACAGAAAAATATATGATATTCTTCAGTATATATGCTAGTTCGATACTGTGTTGAAAACATAATACTACAAATTTGATAAGATAGAAAAAAATCGCAAAGATGCCTCTAAACATTTCTGTTAACGAGTAAAACCATACTAATATACATGCAATCATTCTGATTTTTTGTCAAATTATTCTTCACGCAACAAAGTAACGTGATACTGTTTTAGTTTTTTAATCCAATCAATAGATTTTTTGCAAATCACATATTTTTATCTCTGAACAAAATACGTGCGCATGTGTGCGTAAACGCCTGTGTACCGACAGTGCCGGCCGAGGCCTGATGCTATACGGACGTGTCGCTCGTTTTGCCGCATTTTTCGCCGCATTATTACGCCAAGGTTGTTTACTGTTTTGTATAATTTTATTCATAAATTCATTGTTTTATGTCTTTATTCCGTAAATATTTTTGTTTCGTGTAAATATAAAATATTTTAAGTTAAAATAGCGTAATAAATAAGGTACTTCTGGTCATTTGTAAGTATGGGAAATAAAGTGAAACCCATTACGAGAACTAAAAAAAATTCATATAAATCAAACGCCCAACATATGAACGATATTAAAACGTAAGAACATTTTAGTATTACTAAATATTAATTTTTATAACGATATAAAACTATGAATTTTGGAAAAGTATTTCTGGACATTTGACGGATGGATGTATAGTTCGCATACATTCAGTTATTTCGATCAGTAGTGTAACTGTTACTGCAGTGTATTTGGTCGAGGTATGGATTTGCAATCTAGAGTATCCGTCACTTAGCTCTTGTAGTCCTCTTAAGAGGACTACAAGAGCTAAGTGACCTTGAGTGACGCACGCACACATTTACACAATAAACGTGAACGCCATCTAACGACGACGCCCAAAACAATTAACTCTCAAGACTAATCTCTAGAGAGATTACGCCCGAGTATTCAATAGATGGCGCGAAAGTAAGAACAGACAAATAAAAATGAATATTAATAATGAATTGCAATTAAAACACTGCATTTGGGGTGGTAACCGTTATAAGTGTAAAACGCCTCATTTGGAAAGTATCCAAATACTTCTTTTATTCGGTGTTACGATATTAATTATTGCATTTCATAATCAATAGGTACTTTAGTTAATTATTTAGACATATTTCTTATTTCCATACAGTAATATTGACAAATTAATCAAAACAACGAAGTATTTGATTAGATGAATAAGTACTTTTAGTACATGATTAGATGAATAAGTACTTTTATCAATAACTTCACAATCGTGATCGTCGTGTGAACCACTGTTTTCAATCTATAATAAAAACAGAAGATTTCAAATTACTAAGATATGTCAATTCTAAATATCCTAGTTCTATGGTACACAGCAGAAGGTAATTGCGTTTCGTTTATTTTTTGTATAATAAGAGTTTGAAAAATTGTTAGCCACAAGTAAAAGATTAGGTACGCGCGGTAATCAAGCTATAAAAAACCAGTTTATGCGGATCTCTCATTGTATAGAAAATGTATACAAAGCGAGGCCAAGTTATACTGGAAATGTATAGCTTCATGTGCCGCCGTGTCTACCTAACATTCTTACAATTTTATAATTCTTATTTATTAAAAACTATATCAATAAAATTAAACTCTTACTTGTGATAAGTAACATCGCAATTTTCAGATGAATCTGTTATTTCGCAATGCCCGTTACCAATAAGCTGCAGTCTTTCAACAAAAATATTAGGTAGGTATTTATCTGTTTTTTATTGTTTTTCTAGTCAAAGAATACAAAATAGTACAAGGATGAACACAGGGCGACACACCAAGCTATAAATTTCCAGTATAACATGGCCTCGCTCTGTATACATTTTCCTTACAAAGAGAGATCCGCAAAACTGGCGACGCGGCCGGCGCGGCTAGTCCTTAGTCCAGCAGACGGACCTGCCGCGTACTTGCAAATTCATACCTAAACTGCGCAGTGCGCCTGGCCTGTTATAGCTTAGAAAAAACGTAGGTACTTACGCATTGAAAATAATTTCAGTGTCGATATTTTCAACTTTCTCCAGTAAAAATTAATTACATTTCAAATGTTTTTTTTTAGTTATTTATTTTTGAGTATTTAATTTTATATGAATTTACTGCGTAGAATTTTAGTTCAAAAAGCAAAAACATAACATCACTATCCTGGAATCGAACCCGGATTCTCTGGATTGCAAATCCATACCTCGACCAAATGCACTGCAGTAACAGTTACACTACTGATCGAAATAACTGAATGTATGCGAACTATACATCCATCCGTCAAATGTCCAGAAATACGTTTCCAAAATTCATAGTTTTATATCGTTATAAAAATTAATATTTAGTAATACTAAAATGTTCTTACGTTTTAATATCGTTCATATGTTGGGCGTTTGATTTATATGAACTTTTTTTAGTTCTCGTAATGGGTTTCACTTTATTTCCCATACTTACAAATGACCAGAAGTACCTTATTTATTACGCTATTTTAACTTAAAATATTTTATATTTACACGAAACAAAAATATTTACGGAATAAAGACATAAAACAATGAATTTATGAATAAAATTATACAAAACAGTAAACAACCTTGGCGTAATAATGCGGCGAAAAATGCGGCAAAACGAGCGACACGTCCGTATAGCATCAGGCCTCGGCCGGCACTGTCGGTACACAGGCGTTTACGCACACATGCGCACGTATTTTGTTCAGAGATAAAAATATGTGATTTGCAAAAAATCTATTGATTGGATTAAAAAACTAAAACAGTATCACGTTACTTTGTTGCGTGAAGAATAATTTGACAAAAAATCAGAATGATTGCATGTATATTAGTATAGTTTTACTCGTTGACAGAAATGTTTAGAGGCATCTTTGCGATTTTTTTCTATCGTATCAAATTTGTAGTATTATGTTTTCAACACAGTATCGAACTAGCATATATACAGAAGAATATCATATATTTTTCTGTGTTTTTTTACTGCAGTGGTTCTATATGATCCACGTATTGTAAAACATGCTTTTAGCTCTTGTAGTCGCCTTAAGTAACATAATATAACGTCACGCCTGTAATCCCCGAAGGGTTAGGCAGAGATGTACCTATTAGTACACCAACATTTCGCCAGTTATGTTATTTCCCATGTAATAGAGGGCGAGCCTATTGCCATCAACCGGGCACTAATCCAGACTCCGTGGCCGCGACTGAGAAATTCCTGAAATAAAGACCTGAGATTCAAACCAGGACCTCATGCTCAGCAGTTGCGCTTGCGAGCCCTCGACAGTCTATTAAATCCTGGTAGTTGATCTCAAGGCTTTATGACTGGCTGGATAAAGGAAATAGCACGTGACAATATTAAGAACATACATACATAAACTGACGCCTATTTGCATGGGGGTAGGCAGACAGTACAGAACGCCAGCTGCGACGGTACTTACTTACTCCTGTTACTTCGACCACGTTCATACATCTGGTCATTTAGAATTTGGGGGTATGAAGAACAGGGTGTAAAGTTCTTCATCCCCCATAGAAAAGGGAGGATCCTCCGACCAGACGGGTGTTATGTCTGGTGGGCTACTGCCCGACAGTTGTTTTCGGGTTCTTATATATAGTCTTAAGTCGCGGATAACTTTACTTGCGCGATGTAGGATTTTAGATATATTTTGATGTTAAGTTCATCGTCTGTGTCATAGATGGCGCTGTAGTACTTTTTATTCTATGTTGCTGTAGTACTTTTTGTAGTGCCGCTACAAGAACATTAAAACTGGCGTAACCTTCAAACAGCTCATACATTACATGCATATCATTATACAATATAGCTATTAATATTTTTACGGGGTGTAATTTTACTTATTTTATGTTGTTTTATTTGTGTCGTATAGCATCGTATTGGACGAGTCTATAATGTTGATATAATTAGTGGTAAATCTAAATATATAAAAGCGAAAGGTCACTCACTCATCACGAAATATCGAAAACCGCTTGACGTATAAAAATGAAATTTGGCAGGGAGGTAGTTTATAGTTAGTAGACGTCCGCTAAGAATTTTGCGACAGGGCCGAATTAAGAAGGTCTAAGGGCTCTCACAAGTTTGTATGAAAGTCCTTAATTTTTTGTTCTACAAAGTTGTAATTTGGCAGGGAGGTATAGTTATCGCGGACGAAGTCGCAGGCAACAGCTAGTAAATAAATATTTACGCGTGTTTCTACACGTACGAGTAAAACGTCATCTATTCATATTTCTAAACGTCAACTATTATAATCATATCTACCCGCGAAATAGGCACATCGTAAAGGCAATTTTATCACAATCATATGGCATTCATTGTGCGAACTATTCATTCAGGAGTACATTCATAATAGCTATACGTGTATTTAACTCATGAATGAAATCTTCATACTCCACTGCACACGTTTGCTTGAATTGTCTTTGTAAATACACATGAGAAAAATGTGTGTTTAAAATTGCGAGGTTAATGATTATAAATACCTTTGATTTGTAGGATTAAAGTTCATTTTTATTAATCATTATACATATTTTTTTTCATTCATTCATTTAACTTCTTTTTTTTTTCAAAA
This sequence comes from Noctua fimbriata, assembly GCA_905163415.1. NCBI lineage: Eukaryota > Metazoa > Arthropoda > Insecta > Lepidoptera > Noctuidae > Noctua > Noctua fimbriata. The sequence goes on from LR990922.1 coordinate 1,574,986, forward strand.
TATTTTTTGACTAACACTATGGACAAGGTCAAGGTCTGCAAATAAAAGATTATTTATTTATTTATTAAGAACTAGCGACCCGCCCCGGCTTCACACGGGTGCAATATATACATATAAACCTTCCTCTTGAATCAATATCTATTAAAAAAAAACCGTATCAAGATCCGTTGCGAAGTTTTAAAAATCTCACGATTTGAGTCACGGGGTCTGGATTTGTGCTCGGTTGGTAGCTTGCTTGCCCCGTATTACATGGGACCCAAAAAACATAACTGGCGAAATGTGTGTGTACTATTAAGTACACCTCTGTCTAACCCTTCGGGGATTACAGGCGTGATGTTATGTCTACAAGAAAAGAAAACGAGGATTTGTAGTTTTTGCTCGCATCTTTTTGGCCAAAAACTCAAACACATGGTACCTGACGAAATACTGTCATATCTTACGACACTGACTGAACGGAGGGCAATTTTAGCTGAATATAAAAACAACATGCAAAATATAAAACATAGAATAACAAAGTTACTTTTAACTCTAAAATAAGACAATCATAAGTACTAAGATAACCCAAAATTAAACACAACCATGCATGCGTTAACAAAGCTTCAGCCAAAAAAACACCATAAAACATTGAGCAAGGTTGCACAAGTCCAAATTAATACAAAGATTATGACGAAATTATAAAAAAAAAAACCTTTAAGGAAACGTAAAGACTACTTAATGTGTAATACAAATTTTTAAGTATTCGTCATCGAATTGCAAGAATATGTTGTACTAGTGTGCAAATAAATTAGTCTCAGTTCGTATGATATGCAAATTCAAACATCTGTTCTGGTTGTTACGGTTTTTCCATATTGTGAGATCTTAGCTTGGATAATTACTAAAAGGATTAATGGAGATACCATTCTTTTAAGTAATCCATTTCTGCAAACGTTTTATCGGAGATTTTTATCTTGCTGGATTTACATCGCACTATCGTTACGTTAAAAGACCGGTCGGATATGGGTTTAAGTCCCTCCCTACGCTATCTGCCGCTTTTCATCCAAAATGGAACTATTAAGTCATCGACACTACCCAAACTAAATGTGAGTGAGACAGAATTTGACGCATATGCTCTCCTGCCCTTTATGCAACATAACCTGCAGGACCAAGGTGCAGGTCCTGCACCGTCCTAGGACCTAAATAAGGCATACAACATATCCTTCAGGTCGCATCGTACAAGTCAACAACAAGTAAGACATGACACAAGAAGAAGTCATGATGAGATATCATTCTCACTTTCGCATTATGGACAAAACCGCCGATTCAAAATATTTTAGTAGGTAAGTCTCCATAATGAGGAAACAAACCAAAAAATAAAAACTGCCTACGTGCTCGGATTCAGTTAGGATCATGTGATAAAAATATTAAAGCACCGTTTATTCTCTGAATTATAACAGTAGGTAGCTGCGTGAATCACAAAGCCACAATTTATGGAACATGATGTAACTATACAACCTTATTTGCAAATATAGTTTTAAATCTGGATTTTCCCCCATGAGTCTGGTCCGCGATTTCCAGGACAATTAAATACAGTACTTAAGTGGTTATTTGTATTCATAAACAGGTTCTTAAATTATGCAGGTATTTTTAATCTAAACCAATAAAAGGCTTCCGGGAAATAAAATTAATAATGTGATTCAATTTAAAGTAAGGTGATTTGGTTTGGTATTTCAAAAGAACGATCGAGGTTGTTAGGCTTTCGTTTTATTACCTAGATACCAACCGTTCAGAAAAAGATTCATTTTTCATCAAATTTTGTGCAGGTTGCAAAAACCGATGGGTTTACCCCCCGTTGAGTTAGCGGGATATTTTTGAAACAAAAGTTGCAAAATAAGACACGCTTCATGAAGACATTCATTTCAAAGACTAATACAAAGTCAAAGGTGACCCATTTATTTCAAATAGACTATTTGTAAATCAAACTTTACAAGAAATATAGTATTGATTCTAGTTTCTATGATGTAACTAGTAGGATCATAGGTGGAAAGCAAGTTACAACTGCGAAAGAGACAAAAGATCCAACCACCTTACAATTAGAAACATACACTGACGGCAAAGAAACACTAACAACTTACTAGTCCAGTACCATTAGACAGTAGCGAAGCTACTCAGTAAACGCGTTGACAGTCAACAAGTAACACCTATCGTACGTGTACCTAAGTACAGCAGTGACACCTGCGTAAAGACAAAAGATCCAAAAGCTGCCGGCCATTAACAAACATACAGTGAAGCCAAGAAACACAAACAAGTTAACAGTGCCTTCCAAGACAGTAGACACTAGGTAAACGTGTTGACAGCCAACAAGGGCAACTACCTAAGAAAAGGTGCATTTATTGGCAGCAGTAAACCGCACCTGTGACCTGTAGCAGGCGGGAACATCCGCCAGATGACAGGAAGCGGTCGCACTTGACACCTCACCGATTTCAATACCAGTCTTGTATGGTTTTGTTTTAGTGGGGATTTAATAGGATACACAAATAGCCCTTTCCCTATTTGTGTTCTAATTGTAATTTGAGGCAGTTGAATACAAAAGGCCCCAATTATACTGATATGTAGACTTTTTTTCAGATTACTTTGGTGAATACTGTGATGTTGAGAAAAAGAGGAGTATGGAAGAAGAAGAGTTGCTGCGCCAATCCCAAATTGATTAGTATAAGGGCAGGAGAATAACAAAGATGATGTTGATGAATGATTAGTTTCCCTTCAAAGTAAGAAAGGAAACAAGACAAAGATTTCAACGGTCAAAACCAAAAAACTTGTCTTGCATATTTCGGGCAGGAATCTATCGAGTCTACTGCTGGAATACATGCCCCCTCTCTATGAGAGGGATTGGGCCGTAATCAACCACGCGGACCCAGCAGAGGTTGGTGAACTTTTCCTGTTCTCGTTTCAACTCTTTCGGTTTTTTACGTCATTGCAGGTCCAGTGAATGTGATTCTGCGCCAATTATTTCTCAGAAATTGGCCTCGAACCCTTTCATTTAAATATTTTCGATGAAAACTTATTAGTCAGGGTTTTATTACTTCCAATTATTGACAACAGGAAATGTTACAAGAGGTGTTATAATTTGAAACCACAGACAGTTAACGATGTATTGAGTCTTGGTCTTACACCATGAGTGTTGTAATTCAATCTCAACAGACCGATTTTTTTTATTAATTTTGAACAGACACTTGTTTCGAACAGATTAATAACTTTAACATTTCGATATTAGATACCCGATGACATTGTCTCCGAACAGCTGGTAAACTGGTTATATTTAATCCTCGCATTTAGACTTAGGGCTTTCATATAAAAACTACGGGTCCATAACAATTTCAGACAATAGGTAAGTACCTTTAATTTTACTAGCTCAGCTTCTAGCTTCTTAGCTTTAAAAAAAGAATATGACACCACTGCAACTAAACTAAACGCTTTAATAACTAAGTACTCGACTCTAAACCGGAAAAGTAACTTCGGAGATGGTATCAAACGCAAAAAATCTATTGACCATCTATTACTCGCCTCACACTAACTCATTATCTAATACTACGAACACAGTCGTCAATGTATGGAAGACAGTGAAGGTAAAGATTGCGTAACTACGAGCAATGAACGAGGTATGGCCAATGACCGCATAGAAAAAATTGGTTGAATCGTTTGTCGTTGGCCTGATCGACTGTCACGATCTGAAGGCACGACACGGTCCATTGCACACAAGAAAGCGACAAGAAATACACAATAGGGCGAGTAACAGGCGAAGAAATTAAATTGTGAAGCCATAAAGGGTTCACTAGAGAAAAAACAGAGCTGCATATTGAAATATCATGTTATGTAAAGTACTTTTTAGAATTATGCAAGATGAGAAAAACTTGCAACAACCCCCTTGCTTACTAACTTAGCATAAGTTTAGACTCAAATACCTATAATGAGAAACAGAGAGCTTCGTATAATGATAAAGTCAGGTATAATAATCGGTTTGGGTCCGTAACATTGGAAATCTTGTTGTTAGAAGCTATTACTGATACTGATACTGTTAGTCTTCGTCATCCCACTGCTGGGCAAATGTCTCGTCCCATGACTTCCAGTTGTTTCGATTCAGCGTTAATGTGGACCAGTGGTCGTTGGTTTTGTCCAGCTCGTCCTGCTATCTTCTACTCGTACTATGCTATTACTACTACTAATTATTCTGAGAATAGAACATGTCAATTGAAGATAGCGGAACAACAAAACTGACCAGATTTTTAAGGTACAAGGAAATAATAAATGGTCACCGTTAATAGTACATGTAAACACAACGATTTAGGTCAAGTTCATTAGCATACCGTCTATAAATGAATTAAACATGATATCCGAAAAAGTAGGTGTAAATTATACGAAATAACAAAGGTAGTGGTGACTAACTTAATGACTCGTCTAGACTGGTTTAAGGAAATCTCGACATTGATTAATCAATTAACACAATTCTTTAGATATTATGTTGTGTCTACGCGTCTTTCTATCGCTTAAATGTTTGTTGGGTTGACGAAATCGTCAGTCGCGGGTAACACCTGGATAAGAGACGCCCAGAACCGGAAAGTGTGGCTGAAAAAAGGCAAAGGGAGGCCTGTACCCAGAAGTGGGTGATTCCGGGCTGATGAACTATGATGATGAGGGTCTAGAATCCTACACAAATCGACAATCTATGAGCAATAACGTTGAAGGAAAAGTCAAAAATGTATCGGATTTGAAGATTTTCGGAAGCTAAGCGAAACTACCGAAAATTTTATGTCAATTCTGTTGAGAGTCGAAGAATCACGAAACACTTCGAAAGCGTTTATCGATTATCCAGGTTCTTTGGTAGAAAACACAATGTTGGTCTACAAGTGCAACTACTATTTGTGTATGCCACGCAGTGTTTCGTTTTTGCATATCCTACAACGAGATTATTTCACAAAAGCAAAAAAAAAGTTGCGATTCATAATAATGTGTGGTAAAAAATCTTATAGCGCGATGATAGACGCTTCTTGAATGGCTAATTCATTGCCGTTAGAAGCAGGGTGGCCATGTAGATCGTTGTGTTCATTTAGATTCTGTTTTAAGTTAACATACTTGATGCGTCTGTAATTGAAGTTCTATTCCTGTAAAATTGTCGTATTGATAGTATTGCTAATAGAGTTGAAGTTAGACCGCAGGATTGGTCAAAGGTAGTTTAGGAAGAATTTGTTCAACAATTTTAAAGATTGAATGATCGTGTTATAGGACTGCAACCAATATGATAGCTATAAAGCAGGCCACTAACAGTGCAAGGAGTTATCCAACTGGCAGAAACGGTAAGGAAACCATTAGAAAAGACAGGCATCCCAGATAAAAAGGCAAAAAAAAAACTTGTTAAACATTACATTGCACTAAAAACTGGAACCGGGCTTGTACTAGGTAAGCCTGCAAGTATCAGAACTAAGACGAATGAAGGATGTCCTAAATCAGGACGCATGGCATAAAAGAGGGAAGGCAATATCTTGCAGTAGGTGTTTTGGGCTGAAATGATTATGAAGAAGCGTCAGATTGACGCATGTCAGCCTATTTCGAGGGCTTAAAAATTTAACCTTCATGGATTCCCTACACCTCAAGTCCATGACCACAAGAAAGTCCCTCGCGCCTCACGCTCATCACACGCGCACCGCATGCCAATTAGAAGTGGCCCGGGAATGCATTGTGTACACAGACCACGGAGCGGCAGGAACAAGGTTCAGTTCCCAGAGGCGGCCAGAAGCCGTTTGTCGTGAATATTAATCAGATTTGGAACTGCAAGTTTTTGATTCGTGATTTTTTCACCAGAGTCCTTGAAATATTTTACTTAATCAATCGCTAAAGGGACTCCTTTGACTATGATAGCGTGGCGGTTGACAGGAATGGAAGAAATAAAAGTATTGCGCCGACCACAACTAACATGGGCCAAGGACAGGAAGATGATGATGAAATCCAAAATCATCACGATTACAGACTCCTTTTGCAATAAAAAGCAACATTGCACCTGTATCTTTGAGAAATAGTGCTAGCAAATCCGACGGTGCAACGGTGTATAATAATGTCTTTTCCTATATACATCATTCACATTCATCTTCTCCCACTTCATTGGCTTTTCTCACTTAATGCTTTCCGAAAAGTAGCGGTTAATAGTGACTTAACAGAATTATTGTATTTAAAGTAACGAGTCACTTATACCAAAGTAATTGAGTCATTGCCGAAAACCACTAATTTTATAATACAAATACGCCTACTAGGAAGAGCTAATATTGCTTTAGTAACAATTCATGCACAGTCATGCAAATACACCAATTTATATTACAATGTTAACACCCTTGAACAGTTGAGCGTCGGCGTCGTCCTGTACTTTGATCCTCTTGTGTACTTTAGTTATTGCGCAATAGTTGTACACGATTTAAATAATAGTGATTACTATTATGTCGTTGAACTGTTAGAAGGTCTTTTAGAGTTCACGGAAGGACAGGATTTTTGCGTAACAATTTGTAGTAAATTGATGATGAAACAACGAGTTCAAGTAAGGATAAGCGCGATAATAACTCCATAGTGGTCCATACGGTTCTAGAAGAGGTACTAGGGTGTCAAAACTTTGTAGTCGTTAGTCCTTAGCAGTTTATACGTTGCACATGCTTAGCTTAACTTAGCATAGCTGTTGATGATTTCTGCTTCTTGCACAAACATTCTTTGACGTCATTATGGGTCCAATGTTCCCACTTAAAATTTTTTCCCAAAACAAAAAGGTCAGCATGTTACAAGATGTGAATTCAATCAAAATATCATTGTTCAATTGTTCATCTATATTCTACTACATACCCTCTCGTGCCTGATGAGGTACTCGATGAGTACGTCCTTCTTCTTCTCCTTCTCCTCAGGCTGGCAGATGCCGATGTTGAGCCCCATCACGATGGTCTTCAGCAGACCGCCCTCGAACGCGTCCCATAGGAACTTGGGTGTGTAGCACATTAATGCCTGGAAGAAAATACTGAATGAAATTGTGTTTAAGAGTTTCTTAATGGTGTCTCTTTCAATGTTAGCTCTGGTAATCGGTTTCTCCTGTATTAGTTGTATTAGTATACTGTATACAGACGCAGCGCTTGACCTAACGTCACGAAGCCTGCATCTAACGTCGATAAACCTTTGAAAACGGACTACAGATAATGCCACTGTTATTTCGAAGCATGGAACTAATAGACAAGTATTAAGTACAACTTTCTTAGTGATGGATTTGATTGGGTCAAAATAGATTGTGTCTTATTGGCTATTCAATACAAAGGCAATTCATTTACATATTCCCTTTATAAGTAGACCAAAAGAGCAACAGTCCCTATATTGGCAGATCACGATTCTGGGGGGCACGTCTACAAGCATTGTTTTTTTTAATATTTGATGTATCAATTTGACACTAAATATCACATGTTTTTATAACGACGACAAAAATTGCAGTTCCCACGAACATTAGTGCAACGATCTCAACAATGTATATTGTAATGTGTCACGGTTTGTAGGTGAGAAGAATTGAATTATCATCACGTTGTATCAGGACCACCCTGTGTGTGCCGTATCACAGAGATTTATGAGATGTCAATAGAATGACAAAAGCCTGTCTGTAGGTTAGATGGTCATTTGAAATACGGGTAAATATCATTCTCAGCAGCCACATAGAATTTTTCATCGGTAATTAAAAAAACAAAACAGCTGTTTCCTACAAAAGTTCAATACCTACACGGTCAAAATGTATGGAACAGCCGATTTTTCTTTTTATAACTGATGAAAAATTTCTATGTCCCCCACATAGGTTCAGAACGACGAACTGAATACGTGGTAACCGTTTTCGCGTCGGTGTCCTTTCCACCCCGTATAGTTTGTTTTTGGTCGACCTTAACGTCCGTCTACTCAGTTTTAGCGTTGGTTACTTTGATAACACCAAAACAAACAAGCATAGCATCGGCCGTATTATGACGACAGGCCGTGTCGACGGCGCGTTCGTGTTCCACGCGCGCCTCAAAGAGATGACAGCAACCACGTAGGGGTCCGCACGGGCCGATGCCTGCCAGGGCTGCGGGACTTTTCGAAAGAGATACCGCGGCCCTGGAACACCCCACCAATCCTCGAAGGGTTAGGTAGTGGTGCACTTAACAAGTACCCCGTATTTCGCCAGTTATGTTTAAGTCCCATGAAATAGGGGGCGAGCCTATTGCCATCAAACGGGCACAAATTCAGACACCGTGTCAGCTACTGAGAAATTCCTAATGGAAAAACCCAAAACCTTTGCCCGACTCGGAAAACGAACCCAGGACCTCATGCTCAGCAGTGGCGCTTGCAAGCACTAGACCAACGAGGCAGTACCTAGTTTGATGTAAGTACAGAATACAGAAATACCCAACACCAATAAGGTTTGATTGGTTGATTGTGTATATTTTTGATAATAATATGAAGTAACTACATAATTAGCTTGTAATGATTCCATAGCTAGGGCAGGTCTGGTTCATAATATGGACAGTCATTACATTGACGGTCGTTGTATCGAAAACGTTCCACCGACGGGTAAATGAATCGACAGTACCCCAAATCGATGGTACGCTACATCGACAGTACACCAAATCTATAGTACGCTATATCGACAGTACACTAAATCGACGGTACGCTACATCGGCAGTACACCAAATCGATAGTACGCGGTATCGACAGTATATCATATTGATAATACGTTGTATCGACAGTAAAGCACAGGTCACACAGGCCTCACGCAGTGGGAGATAAATATTATTATTCAACGTAACTTAATGATATAATTAAATGTAAGACACAGAGATGAATGTTATTCTCACATGCCTCTCCGCACAATGAATAACATTCAAGCGGGCATCGTTTCGCAGCATTCGTATTGTCACACCTGTCGAGTACAGTTACACGGTTTTAAAACAAAACGAAGTCAAAGAAGATGTTTTTACAAGTTTTATTAAACACAAAGATGTTTATTAGATAAATTGTACAACAAAGATTCTATCTGCATTATTACACAACTGAAGAACAGGAGTTCAGCAGCTTACATTTACAGGTGTCTTTAATATGTCGGTAAGATAAGTAAGGATACATCACAGAACTTGATTTGTTGTGTTGTTCAAGTGTGAATTGTCCATAGAAAATTTTGACAGAGACCATTGTTTCTTATGCCGTTCGACTCTGCTTCCTGTAAGGATCATTTCATTGAATGGGAAGAAAAAAACGGGACAGCAGTAGTTGGTCAAATCTAGCAAATAAAAATGTTTTTTTTTTTGCTTTGGATTTACGCCATGTTGACCAACTTGAAAAGAATCACGGGTGATGGGTGAGTAAATCAGAACTAAAGCTGCCATTTTGTTTTTTCAAAACATTTCAGTACCCCTCAGTCAACATCTCAACATCTAACATCTAACAACATATTAGTAAAAAAGGGTCATGAATATCGGGAACTCCCAGATGTAATAAAATACTCAATATCTGGTATAATAGAATGCTGCGCTATAGAATTGATAAAATTAAAAGTAATTATTTTATGTGTCTATAGGCCACCAAAACTATCTAACTTAAGGCGACTACAAGAGCTAAAAGCATGTTTTACAATGCGTGGATCATATAGAACCACTGCAGTAAAAAAACACAGAAAAATATATGATATTCTTCTGTATATATGCTAGTTCGATACTGTGTTGAAAACATAATACTACAAATTTGATACGATAGAAAAAAATCGCAAAGATGCCTCTAAACATTTCTGTCAACGAGTAAAACCATACTAATATACATGCAATCATTCTGATTTTTTGTCAAATTATTCTTCACGCAACAAAGTAACGTGATACTGTTTTAGTTTTTTAATCCAATCAATAGATTTTTTGCAAATCACATATTTTTATCTCTGAACAAAATACGTGCGCATGTGTGCGTAAACGCCTGTGTACCGACAGTGCCGGCCGAGGCCTGATGCTATACGGACGTGTCGCTCGTTTTGCCGCATTTTTCGCCGCATTATTACGCCAAGGTTGTTTACTGTTTTGTATAATTTTATTCATAAATTCATTGTTTTATGTCTTTATTCCGTAAATATTTTTGTTTCGTGTAAATATAAAATATTATAAGTTAAAATAGCGTAATAAATAAGGTACTTCTGGTAATTTGTAAGTATGGGAAATAAAGTGAAACCCATTACGAGAACTAAAAAAAGTTCATATAAATCAAACGCCCAACATATGAACGATATTAAAACGTAAGAACATTTTAGTATTACTAAATATTAATTTTTATAACGATATAAAACTATAAATTTTGGAAACGTATTTCTTGACATTTGATGGATGGATGTATAGTTCGCATACATTCAGTTATTTCGATCAGTAGCGTAACTGTTACTGCAGTGTATTTGGTCGAGGTATGGATTTGCGATCCAGAGTATCCGGGTTCGATTCCAGGATAGTGATGTTATGTTTTTGCTTTTTGAACTAAAATTCTACGCAGTATATTCATATAAAATTAAATACTCAAAAATACATAACTAAAAAAAAACCTTTGAAATGTAATTAATTTTTACTGGAGAAAGTTGAAAATATCGACACTGAAATTATTTTCAATGCGTAAGTACCTACGTCTTTTCTAAGCTATAACAGGCCAGGCGCACTGCGCAGTTTAGGTATGAATTTGCAAGTACGCGGCAGGTCCGTCTGCTGGACTAAGGACTAGCCGCGCCGGCCGCGTCGCCAGTTTTGCGGATCTCTCTTTGTAAGGAAAATGAATACAGAGCGAGGCCATGTTATACTGGAAATTTATAGCTTGGTGTGTCGCCGTGTGTTCATCCTTGTACTATTTTGTATTCTTTGACTAGAAAAACAATAAAAAACAGATAAATACCTACCTAATATTTTTGTTGAAAGACTGCAGCTTATTGGTAACGGGCATTGCGAAATAACAGATTCATCTGAAAATTGCGATGTTACTTATCACAAGTAAGAGTTTAATTTTATTGATATAGTTTTTAATAAATAAGAATTATAAAATTGTAAGAATGTTAGGTAGACACGGCGGCACATGAAGCTAACCATTGCCAGTATAACTTGGCCTCGCTTTGTATACATTTTCTATACAATGAGAGATCCGCATAAACTGGTTTTTTATAGCTTGATTACCGCGCGTACCTAATCTTTTACTTGTGGCTAACAATTTTTCAAACTCTTATTATACAAAAAATAAACGAAACGCAATTACCTGCTGCTGTGTACCATAGACATATCTTAGTAATTTGAAATCTTCTGTTTTTATTATAGATTGGAAACAGTGGTTCACACGACGATCACGATTGTGAAGTTATTGATAAAAGTACTTATTCATCTAATCAAATACTTCGTTGTTTTGATTAACTTGTCAATATTACTGTATGGAAATAAGAAATATGTCTAAATAATTAACTAAAGTAGGTACCTATTGATTATGAAATGCAATAATTAATATCGTAACACCGAATAAAAGAAGTATTTGGATACTTTCTAAATGAGGCGTTTTACACTTATAACGGTTACCACCCCAAATGCAGTGTTTTAATTGCAATTCATTATTAATATTCATTTTTATTTATCTGTTCTTACTTTCGCGCCATCTTTTGAATACTCGGGCGTAATCTCTCTAGAGACTAGTCTTGAGAGTTAATTGTTTTGGGCGTCGTCGTTAGATGGCGTTCACGTTTATTGTGTAAATGTGTGCGTGCGTCACTCAAGGTCACTTAGCTCTTGTAGTCCTCTTAAATACTTTTTATGAAAAATTAGAGGCTATTTTAAAAATCTTATGTAACAAAAAAGATAGAAAAATAATAATTTGTGGTGATTTTAACATAGACACATTAAAAAAGAACAAAATAACACTAGATTTCGAGTGTTTTCTGTTGAGTTACAACCTTAAACTTGTTATCAGTCAACCGATACGGCTCAGCAGTGCTTCTTGCCTGGACAATTTTTGCCCACAATACAAACCAAAAATGTAAACATAAAGTACTTGACTTCGCTTTATCGGATCACACGGCTCAGTTATTAAAGATAAAAGTAAATAAAACTTGCCAATTAAAATCTTGGCGAATAAACAGGCGTGACATATCCGAAGAAAATCTCAAAAAATTTAGAAATTATCTCCTATCTTTATCGTTTTCTAACGTATACAATACAGAGGATCCTAATTATGCTTATGATAACTTTTTAGAGATATTTCAACTTCTATACAACTTGTGCTTCCCCTACAAATCAATATCAATAAAACCAAACAAAAAGATAAAATGGATATCACGAGGTATTCGTACATGTAGCAAAAGACAGCGACATCTCACACACAACAGCGTTTAAAACCAACAGATGAAAATAAAACAAAATTTGATACATATTCGCGAAGATTTAAAAAAATTATTAAATTGACCCAGAAAGCACAAAATAACTACCTAATTAACAACTCTAAAAATAAATCAAAAACGTCCTGGCAATTAATAAACAACACCAAATCACAAAGTGAGCCCATCTCTCAAATAAAAAAACATGATAAGTTACTATCTGACCCTAAAGAAATTGCTGAGTCATTTAACGATTTCTTTATCGATCAAATTTCAGAAATACCCAAAATAACAACAGATAATACTATACCTATAGAATATAACGACCATTCAATACTTATGTCCCCAGTTGTCCCGCAAGACATAATGAGAATAATAAATCATTTAAAAAATAAAAAAAGTTTCGGCTATGACGGTATCTCAACAAAAGCAATAAAATTTGTATCCAGTAGTATAGCTGCTCCCCTAAGTCACATCATTAATAATAGTATAACTGCTGGAATATTTCCTGAGAATCTAAAAACCGTCGTAGTTAAGGCGACTACAAGAGCTAAAAGCATGTTTTACAATACGTGGATCATATAGAACCACTGCAGTAAAAAAACACAGAAAAATATATGATATTCTTCTGTATATATGCTAGTTCGATACTGTGTTGAAAACATAATACTACAAATTTGATACGATAGAAAAAAATCGCAAAGATGCCTCTAAACATTTCTGTCAACGAGTAAAACTATACTAATATACATGCAATCATTCTGATTTTTTGTCAAATTATTCTTCACGCAACAAAGTAACGTGATACTGTTTTAGTTTTTTAATCCAATCAATAGATTTTTTGCAAATCACATATTTTTATCTCTGAACAAAATACGTGCGCATGTGTGCGTAAACGCCTGTGTACCGACAGTGCCGGCCGAGGCCTGATGCTATACGGACGTGTCGCTCGTTTTGCCGCATTTTTCGCCGCATTATTACGCCAAGGTTGTTTACTGTTTTGTATAATTTTATTCATAAATTCATTGTTTTATGTCTTTATTCCGTAAATATTTTTGTTTCGTGTAAATATAAAATATTTTAAGTTAAAATAGCGTAATAAATAAGGTACTTCTGGTCATTTGTAAGTATGGGAAATAAAGTGAAACCCATTACGAGAACTAAAAAAAGTTCATATAAATCAAACGCCCAACATATGAACGATATTAAAACGTAAGAACATTTTAGTATTACTAAATATTAATTTTTATAACGATATAAAACTATGAATTTTGGAAATGTATTTCTGGACATTTGACGGATGGATGTATAGTTCGCATACATTCAGTTATTTCGATCAGTAGTGTAACTGTTACTGCAGTGCATTTGGTCGAGGTATGGATTTGCAATCCAGAGTATCCGGGTTCGATTCCAGGATAGTGATGTTATGTTTTTGCTTTTTGAACTAAAATTCTACGCAGTATATTCATATAAAATTAAATACTCAAAAATAAATAACTAAAAAAAAACATTTGAAATGTAATTAATTTTTACTGGAGAAAGTTGAAAATATCGACACTGAAATTATTTTCAATGCGTAAGTACCTACGTTTTTTCTAAGCTATCACAGGCCAGGCGCACTGCGCAGTTTAGGTATGAATTTGCAAGTACGCGGCAGGTCCGTCTGCTGGACTAAGGACTAGCCGCGCCGGCCGCGTCGCCAGTTTTGCGGATCTCTCTTTGTAAGGAAAATGTATACAGAGCGAGGCCATGTTATACTGGAAATTTATAGCTTGGTGTGTCGCCCTGTGTTCATCCTTGTACTATTTTGTATTCTTTGACTAGAAAAACAATAAAAAACAGATAAATACCTACCTAATATTTTTGTTGAAAGACTGCAGCTTATTATTAATAACAGATTCATCTGAAAATTGCGATGTTACTTATCATAAGTAAGAGTTTAATTTTATTGATATAGTTTTTAATAAATAAGAATTATAAAATTGTAAGAATGTTAGGTAGACACGGCGGCACATGAAGCTATACATTTCCAGTATAACTTGACCTCGCTTTGTATACATTTTCTATACAATGAGAGATCCGCATAAACTGGTTTTTTATAGCTTGATTACCGCGCGTACCTAATCTTTTACTTGTGGCTAACAATTTTTCAAACTCTTATTATACAAAAAATAAACGAAACGCAATTACCTTCTGCTGTGTACCATATAACTAGGATATTTAGAATTGACATATCTTAGTAATTTGAAATCTTCTGTTTTTATTATAGATTGGAAACAGTGGTTCACACGACGATCACGATTGTGAAGTTATTGATAAAAGTACTTATTCATCTAATCATGTACTAAAAGTACTTATTCATCTAATCAAATACTTCGTTGTTTTGATTAATTTGTCAATATTACTGTATGGAAATAAGAAATATGTCTAAATAATTAACTAAAGTACCTATTGATTATGAAATGCAATAATTAATATTGTAACACCGAATAAAAGAAGTATTTGGATACTTTCCAAATGAGGCGTTTTACACTTATAACGGTTACCACCCCAAATGCAGTGTTTTAATTGCAATTCATTATTAATATTCATTTTTATTTGTCTGTTCTTACTTTCGCGCCATCTATTGAATACTCGGGCGTAATCTCTCTAGAGATTAGTCTTGAGAGTTAATTGTTTTGGGCGTCGTCGTTAGATGGCGTTCACGTTTATTGTGTAAATGTGTGCGTGCGTCACTCAAGGTCACTTAGCTCTTGTAGTCCTCTTAAGCCACTTTTCAAAAAGAACGACAAAGAAAGTATGGCAAACTATAGACCAATTGCTCTCATCCTAATATTTTCAAAAATAATAGAGAAAGTGATTTATGAGTCACTTTATAAGTTTTTAACAAAATTTAATATTCTTTGCGACGAACAGAAAGGGTTTAGAAAGAACAAAAATATTAATATGGCTGTGTATGACTTGTTAAACACAGTTATGAAAAACGTGGATACTAAAACACCTGTATGTGCAATATACACAGACATGTCAAAAGCCTTCGATTATGTTAATCACGAAAAGCTCTTGGAAAAACTAAACGCATATGGCATACGTGGAAATGCTCTTGATTTAATAAAATCATATTTAAGCGGTCGTAAACAAGTTACAGAAGTTTCCAGAGTTTGTATGAAGTCTAAACGAGAAATAAAACATGTATCTTCCTATAAATACATTAAATTTGGCGTACCACAGAGGAGCGTTCTCGGGCCGTTACTTTTCTTGCTCTATATTAACGATCTGCCACGTCAAATTTCTAATCCAATGATATTGTTTGCTGATGATAGCACAGCAATAATTAATTGTATTAATAAAGAGCAATACGAAATAGATATTAATAACGTTTTAAAAACAATAATCAACTGGCTCAATCATAATAATTTGTTAATAAATATAGAGAAAACTAAAGTTATGCATTTTTACCAACGTATACACCCCGAAGACTTAAATTTAAACTACAATAGTCAAACAGTCGACAAAGCAAGTATAGCCAAATTTTTAGGAATTTTAATTGATAGCCAACTTACATGGAAACCACAAGCTTACCATGGCTTAGTGGTGCCGAATTTAAGGTTTGGTGTCATATTTTGGGGCAATTGTTGTGAACGAGAAAATATCTTTAAAGCCCAAAAACGCTGCTTAAGAGCAATGTTTAAATTAAAAGTTACAGACAGCTGCAAAACTTTTTTCATTGATAATAAACTACTTACTTTTCCCTGTCTTTACATATTAGAGCTTTCTATTTTTGTTAAAAGTAATAGTAACTTATTCCCGGCTGTAAAGGACACAACACACCGAAATACAACTATCAGGTCTCAGTATAAATATAAGTTATGTACCGGTGCTCACAATACATCTTTATTAAAAAAAAGTGTTTTAGGTATGGCGCCTATAATCTATAATAAGGTTCCAAATAGTATCAAGGAGCAGCCTTTGAGAATTTTTAAAAAACAGCTTTCATCTTTATTAATACAAAAATGTTATTATTCTGTATCAGATTTCTTAACAGATAAAATATAGCTGTATTATTAGTTTATTATTTCCTTTATTTATCTTCCTACATACTAATTACATTTTTAAATATTTCTTAACAAAAACCGTATAAAAAAAAAAACATTTAAAAATATAAAAAATAGTAGCCCACCGGTATCGGGAACAGGGTCCAAGCTACCGGCGGTCAGGGCTCCAGAGAGAGGAACCTCCTAACAATACGAGCCGTGTCTAGGAGTACCGCTTTCTGAATCAAGCCCTTGATCCAGCTGCCTAACGAGAGCCTCCTCAGGTATTGGTCGAGGCTCTTGGCAATTAAGCCATGGGCTGATACGACTATCGGCACAATGATCGCTGAGTCCACATCCCACATGTCGACAACCTCGCGAGCCAAGTCAAGATACTTGATTTTCTTATCTTTCTCGGCTTTCACGAGGTTCTCATCATGCGGGACCGTTATGTCAACAATCATTGTGCGCCGCTCTGATCGATCCACCACCACTATATCAGGCTTATTGGCTACAATAGTCCTGTCAGTGATGATGGATTGATCCCAGTACAATGTGATACTGCCATTTTCGAGAACTGGGTCGGGCACATACTTATAGTACGGTACTTCCGATTCCACAAGGTTGTATTTTAGAGCAAGTTGCTGATGGATAATCCTGGCTACAAGGTTGTGTCTATGCAAGTACTCTCCGTTAGCCAGACGAGAACACCCGGAGATAATGTGACGGATTGATTCGCCTGGACGGTGGCATGCCCGACATATGTCAACCGTACCGTCCTTCACAATAAATCTCCGGTAGTTATTCGTCATCATAACTTCATCCATAATTGCACAGACAAAACCTTCGGTTTCTCCGAAGAGGTCCCCGGAACGTAGCCAGGCTACGGACGCTGATAGGTCTACATCGGGCCCATGCAGGGCCCGGAAAAAGCGTCCGTGAAGCTCTTTACTCTGCCATACCTCCATGCGGTCGTTAGTGTCAAGCACTAAGGGTTTGCGCCAGTTCTCTTTAGCCAAGGAAAGCGGGGTGAGGCCCTTGTCCACTGCGACCACATCTCGATGCATCCCCACGTCGGTTTCAAGGAAATATTCCCTGAGACTGCATATCTCGCGATTGTGGAGAGTCTTAGCGTTTAAAAAGCCTCGACCCCCACACTTCCGCGGGATATACAGTCTCATAACAGAAGAACGCGGGTGATGCATTCGATATGCCGTCAACAATGTACGGACCCTCCTATCCAGAGCGTCTAGTTCTGTTTGAGTCCATTTGAGTATGCCGAAAGAGTACATCAGAACCGGCATGACCCAACCGTTGAAGGCACGTACCTTATTGCCGCCTGATAAAAGACTATTAAATACTTTTTTCAGGCGGCCAAAGAAGCGCTCCTTCAACGATTGCTTCATGTCAGCAACATTGATGCCCAGCGCTTCCGACATACCCAAATACTTATAGGTTTCGGTTGCTGAGAGGGATCTAAGATTTATGGAATCCGAGAGCTGGGTTCCCACAGATTCCACAATCTCCCCTCGCTTTACATGCATGACCGCACATTTGTCCACACCAAATTCCATCCTGATGGCGCTACTGAAAGTTTCAGTTACCTTCAGTAGCTCCATCAGTTGCAAATCGTTGGGGGCAAAGAGTTTCAGGTCATCCATGTAAAGGAGGTGAGATATAACTTGACCACCTCTCCTCAACTGATAGCCTAGACCTGAATCCTCCAGCAGCGTGCTAAAGGATTCAAGGCTAAGCAGAACCAAAGTGGACTCAAACTATCGCCCTGAAATATACCTCGCTCTATCCTTATCGGCTCGCTATTCCTCTGGATTTGCCGACATCCTGGATAGCGAAGGACTGTCCTCCATTGCCCCATACATGACATCAGGAAGGTGCGCAGAGTTGCATCAACTTTATACAACTCTAGCACCCTCATGAGCCATGTATGTGGCACCGAGTCATAGGCCTTCTTATAGTCTATCCAACATGTCGACAGATCCCTTCGGGAACGGCGAACCTGTTGACTAATGGCCATATCAATGAGGAGTAGCTCCTTAGTACCGCGGGACCCGTTCCTACATCCATTTTGAGAAGCGGACATGATAGAATTGTCATCAATGTGTTTGTTAATTTTAGCTCTCAAAATGGATGTAAGAACTTTATAGACCGTCGGAAGACAGGTAATCGGTCTATAATTTTTGGGCTCCGCAGTACTACCCGATTTATAGAGCAGGTGGGTTATACCTGTTGTCAGGAACTCTGGTAGCGACCCTGACTCTAAGGCTGACTGGAACAGGATCGCCAGGCGAGCGTGCGATCTTGTGAACCATTTAATCCAAAAGTTGTGCAGCCCATCCGGCCCTGGAGATTTCCAGTTAGGCAACGGACGGACTGCACGAACTACGTCTTGGGGGCTGATAGTGATTGCCCCCATTTCTGGCACTAGATCGCACGCTCGCTCAACCTCCCGAGTCCATTCACCCTCGGTATGGCTAACAGGCACCGACCAGATGCTGCGCCAGAACGAACACATGGCATCATCATCCGGTATGCGCGTGTCAGCCACACCTTGGTCCGGTCGCTCCCAAGCCCTATATACCCACCTTTCATCTCTTTGGAAAGTGCGATTCTGAGTGTATCGGTCCACCCGCCGCTTATACCTACGAATACGGCTTGCCCATGCATACACTTTCTGCTTCAGGAAGTCGATGCGCTCTGTGATACGGGACATGTAGTCTCGAGGACTGATATCAGTCCCCGAGAATGCCCGCCTCACAAAACGCATCACTCTAGGGCGAGTATTGCCCTCCCTGAAGCAGATCAGTTTGCCGATGAGTGCTCTGGCCCCATCAATACGTCGTTCAATCCTGTATTGCCATGGCGGCACGACTGGTTTAGGTCGTGTAGCTCTGTCATCAAAAAATTTGACATGAGCTACACGACATGCCGCTACAGCCGCACAATACAGGACTGAGTGAGCATCAGTTGTCAAAATAGTTTGACAACTGCGAATCCAGAACAGCCACCAGCGCCCTATTTTTGTTATGCATGGGCAAACGAGGTATGCGTGGTCTAAGGTCGGGTTGCATGAACCGATATTCTCGAATCGCACCCTCCAAAGCACTCCTCATTTCCTCATTGCACTGGGTACTTACATTAGTAACCATGTCATTACTCACGTCGTTATCGCGATTAGTTATTGTGCTAGACTGTGGTAGTACCACAGCCTGCGCCGACGGAGTAATGACCTGGCTGCTTTGCATTTCAGTTCGCAGGCGATCAAGTACAGTGTCATCCAACATACGGTTACGCTGGATGACTCGCACCTGATCCGATAGTCGTTGTGCCGACACGTTGACAGCTGGCTCAAGCACCTGAAACAAAGAGAGCATCCGAACACGGTACGCAGTCAGGTTGTTTCCTCCCTCTGTAGCCCCATAGTATGAGCGCATGACGTTTTCATTGATGGATTGCGTCCATCGCATGCGCTGCACACTCCCGCCGGGAGCTGGGACCCTATCAGAGGCTGGTGGGCCTCGAGGTCCTAAACCGTCCGGCGGCCGGCGTCCTCCCCGTCGACGAACAGGTGGTGGCGTCGTCGGCGGACAGAAATACTCATCGCTCGAACTCGACGCAACTGCCACGGCCGGTGTCACAGCACTCACGATGGGGCTGGATTCCGGCGGCGGCGAGGCGGAGCTGAGCGACGGGTCCGGAGGCAATAGGCGTGCGCGTCGTGCAGCTGCTGATCTCGTCAACATTTATCTTCATATTTTTCTTCGTCTTCCAAAATTTTTGTGACAGACAATGTCACATTGTGTCAATTCCAAATTGTGGTTTTTTTCTTTGCTTTTCTATTGAATTTCGTTTTCATTTTGGTATTTTTATTTAAAATGCTATTAATAAAACGGTGGTATCGGTTAAATCTTCCGGTATATTTTTTAAATATTTATATTTTAGAAAATTTGATGTCTGAAATAAAGACGTTTGATTATTATTAGTTTTATTTTTATTGTTACTTTACTTTTATTTTGATTTATTGTTGGAAAATAATTTGTTGATTTGTTGTGAGCTTCTAAATTGAAGTTGTATAATTGTTTATAATTTGAATTTTTGCACGCCAAATGGTAGAATGTACCAGGAACAAATATTTACTACTGTAACAACTCATGTATGTACCTACATTCAATGCAAATAAATTATTTCTATTCTATTTCTATTCTATTCTATTCTATTCTAACATCATTCGAACTCCAAAGGATCATTGTGCATCATTGTTCTATGCTCGATAGATTTATTTTTAGAATCTATAGATGGAATCCAAGCATTTCCTATTAAGATAACAATAGTTAATAGTCCAATTATGTGGTAAGAACCTTCAAAGATTATTTAAATTACCTTGTTTCTCCAATTAAATCATCTCATAAATTATACAATTTGACATTTTCCTTGATTATAGAGCAATGGAGAGTTAAAGGCAATCTGATACTGGAAATATTATTTGAATGAAGTAAACAGCAGGTGGTAATATAATTTTGGAAAATTTTAGGTCACATGTGTGTCCCAGCAGTGGGAACATAGGCTGATTATGATATGATGTAGGTATGGTCATATTTATTGTTTTTCATATTTATTGATTTCCCACTTAGGATATTTCTGTTGATTTAAATATCGGCCCTTAACTATCTCAACGATCAAATATGACCATCGATCTGTCAATGTGACATTAGCACCTGTCAGCTGCTGTCGGCATAGTGATACCGTTACGAGACGCGTTTTATTAGGACGTTCCATTGACACGACGTGATTGAGCTATTAGATACATTTGGACAGACGGTTGCCGTATTTGGGCGTGTATTGCGGGTTTCCATAAACTCAGCCAGTAGGCCACAGCCGGTCATAGGCCTTGCTCCGGTTTTGTTGCTAACTGAGTTTCTTAGAGGCATTGTGACGTCATGTCACGGTGTTATTTAGGAAGTAGGCCACTGTAAACACAATTTGGCAAAATGGACAATTGAAGATCCTTCCGACACAGTGTGAATGCGGTGCGGTGCAAGTGGGTGCACTTGTACCGCACGTGCTGTAGTGTCGGAAGTGTCCCAGCACCTGCACTTAAAAGGACCTTAAAGACGCCGCAATTAACATATACTAGCCCCAAGAAATTTAAACAAGTTGTACCATAGACACGAAAGAAGAAGAAAGTAGGAGGTGTTTAGAAACAGATTCGGAAACTGCAACAATCATAGACTGAGAGAATTTTGTCAGTAGAATTTATATGACTAATTATGAGAGTGGTTTAAACCATTACTGGCATTTTAAATACGAAAGCAACTCTCGTCTCTCTGTTTCACGCATTTAAGGATGAACGGTTTTCGATTAAGACACGGATGGATGTCTGGCTGTATGTTACTTTTGTACATAAACGTTATGACAAAGGAGACTTATTATCCCAGGAGTACGTTCCCGTGAACCCGGGTGAAGCCGCGGTTCAAAGCTAGTAACATGATCCTGAACACAGTGGTATTTAAATTGCAGCACAGATCAATAAAAACAACAAGTCAGAAAAATGTCAACAAACACAAAGCCGCTAAGAGAAAGTTAGTCATAAAATAAATATAAAACAAATTGATACTATTTTTATTGCATGAGTAACGCTCGGATCGCGATGAGTAATCTACGCGTTCATTGAATAAATACAAGATAGAGGTAATTAACTGCACGTGGAGTACAAAGTATGGTAATATAATCAACTGTTACGTAGCAAGGGAATCAATGACTTACTTACTTGGCTTCAAGGGACTGTTTTACTGATTCAATATCCTAAACTATTGTGACTGCCTGAACGAGTCGGTCACCCTTACTCTATGACGCATCCCCTGACTATCGTGACTGCTTCAGCCTCGTTGTCAAGATAGTCAGGGGTCGCAAGCGCTGCTGCTAAACGCCATATTCAATTTTGTTTAGTAGTGAATGGATTCCGGGCTGCGATTAACATTATTTCTAGGTCGATTTTAGCAGCGTCTTCATATAGTAAACGATGACATCATACAGCAATAAGTTATGTTTACATGTACATCAAGGTTTCGAGCAACTACCACACACGTCCTTTTAATTATTTTATTGTAATCTTCCAACTGACGTCGCCATGACGTAACGATGGCAGAAGATAGATGTTTTGTGTCTCTAACAACATGAAGTTTTTTGACAGGCGATTATTAATAGCTGAACAATAAAGTTAGTATGGGTTTTCGAATTCTTTGACGTCCAGCGGCCACAAAATACATGACAGATTTTAAGATACTAGCACGCGTAGCATGACTACCGTAGAAAGAATCGACAAAATGACAGATCATCAAAAGAAATCTGTCATTTTGTCGATTTTCCCGTCGACAAAACCCGTTTCTAGGTACTTATTAAGCTAAGCATAACAGTATTTCAATTAAACTAATTTCTGGCCCTTTTGAATTGTAAAGGAGAAAGTGAAAGTTCCAAATGATACATCGATGAAGAGAAAAACAGGCAAGAAACTCCATGAACACTCTTTTAAATCCAGTTATTGCAAAACCCTGGGTACACTGTCCTTGTTGATAATATATCTTTATGTAACGTTAAATGCGAGTAAGAAATAACACAGTTGTTGGTAAAACCCAAAGTGACCCATTTAGGCGGCAGTTTTAATGTTTAAATGAAAGATGGGTCCCTGCTGTTGCCACTTCGAAATAATGATGCAACACTTATAAAAATAACAGGAGCAGGAGCTCGTGGCTAAATAATAACAGCCGCTCTGAAGGTTAAGCCGCGCTTGCCTAGGTTGGTCCGTGGATGGGTGACCGCCCATTACATACCGAGTTTCCTCCGTGCCTCAGAAAGCACGTTAAGCCGTTAGTCCCGACTGTCATGTTGTAGATCTTTGACTGTCGTTACAGGTAGTCAGTGGCTCGAAAGTCTGACAACCAGTCTTACCAAGGGGTATCGTATTACCCAGTACTAACTGGGTGGTGGAGGTCAGATAGGCAGTCGCTCCATGTAAAATACTGGTATTCAGCTGCATCCGGTTAGACTGGAAGCCGACGCTAGGCTAAAGGCTAGGCGGATGATAATGACTTGTAAAAATAACTTTTGTTACCATTAATACTTAAAACGGGATAATATGAACCATATTAACTTATTATACTTAACTATCTCATGTTATCTAGGCAAAAAATGTCGGGATCTACTGTTGTCTGAATCTGGGAAAAACTTGCAATGCGTCATAGGAGTCATAGACCCACAATGTCTGTCCCATAATGAAGGAGTCTACTACAATATTTTTTACGTAATAACGTCACAATTTAAAACATTGTGCAATATAAAATAATATTTATATCCTTGATATGCGTCTAACTACTAACAAATAGCTGCTAACAGTATAAACTAATTTGATAATGCCACAATGCACGTTAATGATAGCTATTTGTATGTTTCATTGACCTGACGACCTCCACTTAACTTTACACACTTACTTTTTACACCATAATTAATTAAAACAATGGTTAACACAGTCTGAACTCGAAACCAATATTTTGTTAAATCTCTTTACTCATAGTTCAAAAACTATGAAGTAGTTGATGCATTATTTTAAGATTGATCGATCGATTGATCGTTCTTACAGCCCGGTAAATGTAATGTAAACATTACATTTACCGGGCTGTAAGAACTTCTTGATGGAAATACAGCATAAAATTTTACCCAACCTGGGAATCGAACCCACGACCTCACGCTCCGCAGTCGCGCTTGCAACCAATAGACCAACGAGGCAGGCAACTTTAAATCGTACACAGAAGATGTCCAACAAAGAATTAATCCCAATATAAGTCCAAATTTCATGGTATTAACTTACTTGAAAGAACAGTACGAAGCACACCCACTGGTAGTAGGTATAGTACTTCTTCTCTTGCGTGCTGTCGTACTCGTTCGCTATGCCTGGATGCGCCACCTCTTTGCCAACCTGCAATCAACAATACGCCGGTTAGTTTCGCAAACTTTCGCCAATGACCTAGAAGTTGAGGTAATTTTCTAGATGTCTGAGCACAACGAATCGTGTCCTATGTGATGAACTTATACGGAGAAATATAGGTGGTGGAGCTACTCTACTATTTCTTCTTCATGAACAAAATCTCCCTCCAAGTCCATGTCAATCAGATCATGTGTTTACAGTGAATGGCAAGCCCGTCACACTTTTCCCAACCATTGCAAATCCTGGAATCCAGAAACAAAGGCGGCAGCCACTAGAAAAGCTCCGAGGCAATGAAGCTCGACAACTTCTGAAGAAATAATTAAAATATGTAACAAAGTGAGAACAGTATAGGACTAAGAAAAACCAGAATGTCCACTTCCTGAAGCAGGAGACGGAACATATACAGATGACATTTAACCAGTACATTTGCCTAAGTTAAACAGTCATCCACCACGGCACGTGTTTCAACTGAATGAATAAAATATACTCCACAACATTACCAAAGCTCACATCCATGAATACATATAATATCATTAGAATTATTTATCACCCCCTTCAGTTTCAAATATACGCCAAATATACAACAACATAAACTGTGACAGACAATAAATATGCAATGAAAACGTTATTTAGAGAGATAGAAACGTGTGGATATGAATTTCAAATTAAGTGATGTGGAAATCATGAAATTGTGTTTCATGGAAAATGAAAATTGGTATTTTTGAAAGCCAAATTGAGTTTTGTATCCACAATCCGATTTATTTGAAAGTCTATAGAATATTTGGAATTGCAAAAGTAATCTTAAGGTAAACAAATAAGCTCTATGAGCTGATAGCGCATTCGTTTAAATCTACAAGTCATCGAATGATGTCAATTTAATACTGAGAGATTTATAGCCTTCATACATAATTTGATGCTGAATTTGAGCTCATGTTTTAGTGATAAACTGTTGTTTTATTCATAGTATTGTCGTAAATCGAAATGTTTCAGGAAGGCACGTGAGAGTATTTTGATTCCAATGTATATATGTATGAATCATTAGGCGAATATCACGCCAGATATTCTTCTCAGTGTTTTTACGAATTGTGCAGAAATTGTAGCTCATCTCTTTAACACTGGGCTAATAACCGTTTTAGAGCAAAGTGGAGCTCATCACATGATGAGTAATCCGCATCATAGTTTGAGTTCAACCTACTCTACCGCAAATAGCCAAGACGAATTACACAAGTTTTATGTGTGTGACCAAAATAACAAAATATACGCCTGACTGATGTACACAACAACAATTTATCAGTGAGACGTAACAATAGGAGCAAGACAAGTGGACGCTGACCTTAACCAACACACACCCATCTGAGTGGCATTACGCACGATTGTGTGCGATTTGCGAATCTCTGCCTCACTATAATAGGGCTGGTGTGTAGTTGACCAAAATAAGTATAGTCCTCAAATATAATTTATTAAGCAATTAAGTCCACATCAAATAACAGTTAAACGATAACGATCTACGTCGTTATTAATTTATTGAAAGGGTCTCGGTGTCGTAGTTTTTAATTGAAGCAAGATTGTTTTGCGAGAACGTCTATGGAAGAAGCAGTATTTTTTAAGCATGTGGCTAATGTCCCTATTATCAGTAAGTAAGTAAAATTTGATTTGTTTAAACATGGTGTACATGATACATTGCATGCAAGATAACAATGAGATACAGAAAGTTCTAACATGTTCATCCGCATATAGTGACGTACAAATTGGTAGGAAGAGATGGTGCATAAACCGTGACAAAATTAATCAAAAATAACGTTATCTATACTTAATATTATAAAGCTGAAGAGTTTGTTTGTTTGTTTGTTTGCTTGAACGCGCTAATCTCAGGAACTACTGGTCCGAATTGAAAAATTATTTTAGTGTTTGATAGCCCATTTATCGAGGAAGGCTATAGGCTACATACCATCACGCTACGACCAATAGGAGCGGAGCATTTATGAAAAAGATTGCAAAAACGGGGAAAATCCAAACGCAGACGAAGTTGCGCGGGTCAGCTAGTATAATATAAATTATGTAGGTACTTCCTTACTATCAGTCTTGGAATATTCATGACGAACGGTATATGATGTACCTAAAGCAGCATCTGATCTACAAAGGAACGAACCCAACAGAACGAATACACCGCGACCTCGACTGTCAATACTATCTAATTGTGTATCACTTGACCCCGAGTCGAACCTTTGAATTGCCGAAACGAAGCTGGTCACGTCATATTCGTATTAGGCCAGGAATTCGTTCCCATTGACAATGACGATACTACATCATTAACCTCGCCACGTTAATAGTCCATTACGTGGGCGATGACCTAATGCGAACCGGGAATAATAACCAATTTGGCTAATTATAATACTCCATCATCATCATCATTCTTCTGCTCTTATCCCAATTACAATACTTATGACCCACAAATCATGTAACTTAGGAAGTTTCAGTTAGGGTGAGCATGTTATGGAGTAGTCACAAGAAAATCAAGATTAGCTTACACTGACTAGCTATATGAAATGGTCTTCGTTTTTTTAACATAACATATCATCACGCCTGTAATCCCTTAAGGGTATGGCAGAGCTGTACCTAATAGTACACCCACATTTCGCCAGTCATGTCTACTACATGGGACTTAAACATGGGGCGAGCCTATTGCCATCAATCGGGCACAAATCTAGGCTTCGTGGCTGCTACTGAGAAATTCCTAGTGGAAAAACCCAATAATACTTTGCCTGCCCTGAGAATCGAAACCAGGAACTCATGTTAAGCAGTCGCGCTTGCGACCACTAGTCTAACAAGACAGATAAAACCTTCAAAGAAATCTAAGCTGAGTCTATTTAGTCCTAATTGGCTCTTGTTCCTCTTACTGACCTTTTTCAGCCTGGTTTAAAGAAAGTGGAAGTATTCTACATTTCACCAACCCTAACATACTCGTGCTCAATCAGCTCAACACAGCAGAGGAAACGAGCAGTTACGGAGATCTGCGCACGCGCAATTGACAGCACCTACCCGACTAATAGACGGTGATTTGTATTGTAACACCAATCAAGATGAAGTAGCTGTTTGTAATAGTGTTGGTGACAAAATAAACTT
Organism: Noctua fimbriata; assembly: GCA_905163415.1. Lineage (NCBI taxonomy): Eukaryota > Metazoa > Arthropoda > Insecta > Lepidoptera > Noctuidae > Noctua > Noctua fimbriata. Next base: position 1,602,518 of record LR990922.1, read on the forward strand.
CAAAGAACTACTAGAAAATAATCACCTTTGACATTATGTTTTAGAAACCCTGGCAGCCTTCCAAACGTTGACCTGAAAAAACCGCTTTCAGCGATAAGACTGCCCATTGTGTCACCCTATGTTATATCTCGACTTATTAAAATGAAAATAAAATAAAATAAAATAACCAACGATTGATGGTCCACATCAGCCCTAGATCGAAGAAGAATAAAACCTTACCTTGTTTTATTTCCATGCTCAACAACTCGCAGGTAATTTAGGAAGACGTATTAAATGCATTGTTTACTAACAAGACGTGACAACGTGGTCGCTTGACCCAAAAATAAAGTTCAAGATACTAACAGTGATTTGTGTTACATTGTGTGTCTACGAAAAGAAGTAATTAGTTAACAATATACGGCTGATTGTTTCTGCGCTATTTATAGCTTGTTTACGTAACAGGTACATTGGCCTACTCATGTAATTATACTTTATGACTAGTTAAGTACAATTTATGTTCATTAGTAAAAAATGGTGATATTGCAAAACTACAGCAGATTTCTAACTAGAAGCCTTTTGTCTCGTAAATGTAGTAATTAATTTACCAAAATAACTTCTTGATAATTGCAAAGATTTTTCTGTAGATGCTGTAAGCCCTGTAACCCATAAGCATCTCAAATATCTCGAATGAAACCTTCTCGTGGGCTGGCCATGTCTGTCGAAGGACTGATGGCCTCGGTAAGCGTAGCGTGGCAAGCAGCTCAATGGACCAATGACCTTAAAAGGGTCTGAACTGGATGCGTAAGTCGGTCAGCTATTGTGGAGGCCTTAGGAGAGGTCTATGTTCAGCAATAAACAGCAATGGGATGAATTGACTGTCCAAGATAGTCCATACGACTGTGGAGACCAGAAACAATCAAATACAAAGATTATACGCCATGCCAACAAGACTCAGGAGTCTGAATTAAAACAATAACAATAAAAGCAGTCGACACCGAAGTGGGAAGCGACAAAGAAATCGGAAGCTCAGCCTAATTCGCGGAGGTGCTGGCGCGATGCCAATATTGTGTTACAAATGTTACCATTATAATTAATTCGAGGCATACGTGACATGACACCTTCACGGGCGACCGGCAAAGGTTTCTGATAGAGAGGACCAAAACATAAGGACCTTTTGGTGCTCGAATGATTTTGACAAGAGAGGTAAACCGAAGAAATTGAAAGGATTCGCATGCCGACGAAATGGATGATTCTGGGCTTAAAAAAAGATGATGATTAAATCTGGGAGATTCCCGTTAAAGGTTGTGGCATGTACACGAATAGGTATATACCTACGAATGTCTGTGGATATGGACTATTGAAATGTGACTAAGAGATTACGCAGCGAGAATGCGTGGGTAGCAGCGCCTAATATCAACAAATTGCAATCAATGATTCATCCAAGGAGAAAAACTTCGTATTGGGCTCGCATGGTGGATTACTGCCCACACCCCCTCCCAAAACTCAAATTATTTATTTATTTTATTTTATTGTGTTTACAGCTAACAATACAAAAATTAATGGCGAGGCAAACAACGACAACGACGATTATCATCAGTATTTCAAATCATAGACCAAAATCTCTGTAGTAATGGAGATTTTGGTCTATGATTCAAAAAAATGAAAATACCCCGAATAAAGGCGCTTCTGAATACTAAACCCGATATAACCACAGAGCAGTAGCGAAGGGCCAATTTTTGTAAGAGGTAAACCGGAGTACACATCTTAAATGAGATCATATTATTTGTCTATAAAATTCTGACTGTGCTATTTTTCAAAGGGAAGCCAGTAGGAATCGAGTTGTATGGAGCCTTCGCCACTGCCACTGAGGACAAAAACTAATTGACATTTAGTATCCATTGAAAGGTGTGCATTTGTGAGGGGAGCTGCTGTCTGTCAATAAATGTCACGATACAGTTCCCGGTTAGGGCACTTAAAACGGAAGTAAAGGGTACCAAATAGTCTGAGGGTCCTTGACTTGAAGAGGTAGACTGAGTCTGAGCCGTTGAAGGACTAATGCCGCACGCTGCCAATTGCCACAGAGCTACTGTGCGATACAAAAAATATCTACATGCTCGTCGTACAGATGATATTCAGAGTCAAGCGGTCTACCTCTTGACTCTGAATATCATCTGTACTGTGCCCTCTAGGGCATGTGTGAATTGAAAAGATGAGAAGTTTATACCCAATATCGGGTGATTGCAGGCTGAAATAATGATGTTGGTGAGTCCTAAACGAGCTTTAAGAAAAGCACGATTGTCATGCTGAAAGGTACCCGTGAAGAATTTGTAAAATATCGCATGAGTATTGGTATTATGGCACGCTTAGATATTTTGGTATAACCTCCCGAAAATCGTAGCAGAGGGTTCAGGTAGAAGTGTACACATTCAATAATACTTAGATGTAAATAGATAATAGAACTGCAAAAAAAAGTCAAGAGACAAACACATTAGAAAAAACTCACCTCTCTGGCAAAGGCATCAGGCATGGTGAACGTCGAAGTGATCCAACAGAACGTGTTAACCACGTTGACGGGTAACCCACTAACGATGCACTGTATCGGCTGCCCCACATACTGGGTAGCCGTAATGATCATAGAACATGTCAATAACAACACTGTGGTGAACACATTGTGTAGCCGAAACACCGCATTGTCAGTCCTAATCGGCTGAAATTTGAAGTAAACACTTAACCCTCCTAATAACTTAAACATTTTGCCTTACTCCGGCTTCTTGCTAACTATACATGGATAGGAATGTGGGATACTACTCAAAATCAGTCTTGTAGTAATTGATACGACGCGCCAGTGGACCGCGTTGCTATTGTCAGGGTTACTTTGTCATCTGAAACAAGAGATAAATAGGTTAAACGCGGTAAAAGTTTGAAGAAAATAGATAACTAAGAACATTTATCTGATCTATTTATAGTAGTAGCAATTTTAATAATCCTGTCGATTAAAGTTGACTTGGATACTACAACTGAGAGTTCGTCACTACAATTTATTCTTCGAACACATATTATAATTAAATAATTATTTATTGAAAGCCTCTTTGTATACAAAATAATAATTCTTTAAATTTCATTCTTACTGTATGTACCTCATTAGGACGCAATACGTTTAAATTGTAGGAATACTTATAAACAACTAAATATCTAAAGGGAAAACGCCTAATATATACCCTGGCCACAATGTAGGCATTAAAAACCATTGATTGGCTTTTCAGAATTAGTTTACCATATAATAACTAATTACGTAATAGTTTGCAGCCACTTTTTCCTTTTGATTCATACCACTCGTCCCATGAAGAACAAGAAATGAGGAACAATACCATTCGCGGCGAATTTGCAAAAAAATGCAAAGGAAACAGAATAAAACAACGAGCCTGATTTTTTTTTAAATCTCATATAACGATTTCCCTAATATGACAGTAGTGGAGTACATCTAAAACTCACGAATACGAGTATGGTTCACATAATAATGCATCTTATAACACAACCTCTGAAACCTCTTGGAGATATAGAAGAGTTATCTTCGCTGTTCTTAATTCGAAAGGTTTCTCTGTTAACTTTTCACGACCATACACAATCAAAGGAATTTGCTAGTAACTGCTTTGGATGGAGAAGACTACGTAAGGATCATCCCGGAAAATATGATATAAATATGCTGTGGGGCTTGTAACGCAGGATGCATATCTTCAGCATTGAATGCATTCTTTGATAGAAGAACAGGGTTGCAAATGATGACGGTGACAATTATGAAGCTGTTGATACAACCGATGTTTGTAAGCAGCCTTGGCCCACTAACCTTCCCTAACTATACACCCGTCAGATTATAACAAATGCCTGCAATCGATCAGGTGGGGCTCAACATGCAAGTGATGGACGTTTGTCGCTAACAGTGGCATCGCGTGACGGCTTAATACTAGCACATTGTAATGACACAGGATATACGTAACACATACACTGATGATATAGTGGGCACAGGCTACGGGAAGTTATGGAGTTTGAATAGAAGTGAGCGGACACTTGCTTAAATACTCTAGCATTATCTACCTGTAATGTTCCACAGCTGGAAGTGTTGGGACATAAAACTCCTCTGATAGAGAGAGTGGAACTAACTACTCTAGCTAATGCTTATGAATATGTTAATGCTGATTTTTTTTAACTTCTAGAAATGAATCCCTGGAAATGCTTTTGACAGCTTCTTCAGCTTCTTCTTTTCAATTCAATCTATTTAAATTTGTAAAATTCGCACTTCCGAGCCACAAGATACAAGCGATGCTTAGTTTGGGGCTCACCGATTATATATGACAACTGTTTTTATTTTTTTTTGTTTAATAAACTGATTTTGATTCAATTCCAAGTCCCCGAATATGTATATGGGTAAAAATCGTCGTGCGTTTAATTGCCGTGTACTGAACGGACTACGCACACCTAAAAAAATAAATCAAGCAAAGGGGATGGGGATTCTAGAGTTTCGCATCGTACCAAAATAACACTACAGTTTTATAAATGTAACGTGAACATTAGTAAACAAGCTGGTCACTCGGTAATGGGCACGTAACTTTGGCGATACCACTTCTGAAATGGAAGCTGGTATAACAGGGTTAAGGACCTGAGGATAATCAAGTTATGTGAAAAGATCTGTTGGTCCATTGTATCAACCTGTTCAAAGATGAATAAATAATACAGTTACAGATGAAGGATGAACCGTCTCTTTTGTAAGTCACTTAGGTCATAAAATTTTATTAGAATTGCAATGACGTCGTATCGTATGTTACCTATATCACCATCTAAGACACACGAGCGGGGGCGTGGCTCAGCATTAATGAGGGGTAATTTATCAGATAACGATCTAAATGGGCAATAATCTTTGCAACATTAACTTGATCTCTATAATACTTATAAATAGGTGATCTGTTTCTACAAAGGATGCACTAACAACCTGGTACCTAGACAAAGAAATATTCAATCAGCTATACCGACGGTAGAAAATTCAAAAATGTATCTGACATGGCTACCTAAAACATTTTATCAATCCTGGACTGGAAACCGACCCAAACATATTTAGGAAAAGGCTGGGTAGATGATGATGAATCATTTTCTAAGACGTTGTAGAAATACGAAAAGTTTTAAAAGTGATTGCAACTTGTATAGGACTTTGTACTTATATCTACGATCGCACGCTGTACCTGCGTATGCGCATGTGCTAAGTATTTGGACCGGCCAGTAAAAACAGAGGCTGGTTACACTAACTAAAAAGAAAGTTCATCGAACTCTCTTATCGCGAGAGTATAACTAACTGCACCTTGTTAAGATTACGATGAATTTGATATGCACCAGGTGCAGTTGTGAAGTAAGATTAGGATGTTAAAGAAAATAATAGCTTCCAGAATGCCCCGATAACTAAGGTGGTAACGACCGCCACTAACGAGTTGTAAGGGGTATCTATGCAGGCAGGCAGGCAGAAAAACGATGATGAAGTAATTTACACAAAGTGATGTACTTTGTGTAAATTACTTCATCATCGTTTTTCTAGTCCTAGAACCAAACATTCGAGGATATATGACATCCATCAACTCGCACGGCCCCGCATGGTGGATTATGGCACAAACCTTCTCAAAGAGGGGAGGTCTGTGTCGCAGTACCAGCAGAGGAAACATTATAAGTTGATCCTTCTTAGAGAGCACCATAGGTAAATTGTCTCGTAGTGTAAAACTTAAACGGATTTGGTGACTGCACAGTCCAAGTTACAGAAAACATAAGTTACCTGTTTTGACGAAAGTAATACTGGCAAATTGATCAATAAATCAACCAAATAAACCTATCTCAGCTTGCAGGAACACGCATCCAGACACCCCACACCATGATATAAAAGCATACTGTATCAAAAATAAAGATGGTTCATTTGACATTTGGAACCCCTAACTTCTCCCCCCTTGCGCTCCCCTTCCTTGTTACAACTTTATTATACGAAACAACGACTGTGTATGGCCCAAACAACATATTCTCTACTTTCTTCTGCAGATATTATGGCAAAAACTAAATAGCTAACAAAGCAAAAAAAAACTATAACGCCACACTCTCGTTTGTGTTATGTTAGTTATGAGTGGGTTTGTTAGGGCGGAATTCTGGTCGAAACTCAAATAATTCGGAAACATCAAAACGACGAAGACGAATTCAGTGTAAGTTCTACGACGGCTTATTTACGAGATAATATTTAGATCCTAATGTCGTCCACAAAATGGAGAAGACCCACTGCTGAGTATATTCATGCAAAGAAAAGACAGCCAATGAAATTGAAGAATATCGAACACCCCAGCCCAATGGTGACCCTAATACTCTATGCAGGTGACTGATTGCTGCATGCGCAGTCTCGATTACAATAGGTTGTTTTATAAACAAAACTAATGGTTGCAATTTATGACTACTAAACGATGCAGGGTGAAAAATCAATAAATTGGTTTGATTTGCTTTAGTACATGAAGCGTCAATCCTGTTTAGAGGGGTCGAGAATTGCGATGTCATGACTCCGTGATATTTTATCGTGAGCTTTTCCCTTTTACAAGTTTACAAGGTTCGCTATTTATGTTCTTGCACAGGTCTCAGTCATCATATGTATATTTAAGTCATATCTTTCATTATATCACTCACTACCTGATGTTTTTTTCATTTATTTAATCATTCCAGTGTTATCTTGAATTTGCTGCCTTCTACTCGGTAAGCAATGTATTTCCCTCTACGTGCCTACTCCATAAATTCTTTACATCTACATTCTAAGCACTTTATTATAAATCTACCACAACCACAATGTGTCGTAGGAAAATTTGCTTACCTAAGATAAGTGCATGAGCAATGCATAACGAAATCTACATGATTCACATTTCCTTGTCTAGATTAGTCATTCGTTTCATCTTAAAATATTCTGTAGTACACCGTTTGCACCGACTGCAGTTTACAGCAGACATTAGGCTCAATTTTCCAAAGCTTCTGTTCAATACGTTCTTCACCTATTTCTGCCTTAATTTTTCCAATCTTTATTACCATTTCACTTAGCCTGACAACCAGTTTTACCATAGGGTGCCACCTAATAACTGGGTTGTGGAGGTTAGATAAGCAGTCGCTTCATGTAAAATACTGGTATTCAGTTCCATTCGGTAGACATTTTTCACACTCTGTAGTGTGTTGGGGAAAAGCATTTCACTCAGTTTCCAATAATTATGACGTCACACTGCGTTACTGACGACACGCGGGTAACACGCAGGCCCGCAGGTCACAACTGTGCAAACAACGAATATTGCTCAACCGGCGATTGTTCAGCGTGGTACCCACCTTGTTTTGGTTGTAAATTCTTTGAATTGCGTGTGAACGCAGCATTGCTATTGACAGCTTGGAATGTGATGCTTTTGGGACGTGCTTCTATGGATTCTGGTTGGCAATAACCGTGAAATGGTGGTCCAAACCTTGCTACACACATGCCTGGGGCGGCATTATTCGTTACACCGTGTGACAAAATAATAGCCTATTCTATTATGCCGTCTGGCCAGTGCCTGATCAAAGCATGTGTTGTGTGTAGCATACCTGGCTCGCTAGCCTAAACCTACAAACCTACAGCAATTGCTTTATGTCATTTTACCTTCACTACAGAAAGCAACCATACACACCAACAGTTAATTCCATCATTATACTTAAATCAAATAATAATAATAATTTATTTAAATCACAGTTATAATCCACAAGTTGTCACACAAGTTCAGTTACACGTTCCATTTATAGTTGTTACTGATGTCGAAATGTCAAGCTAGTTAACAGAGCAGAGAAAGTCTGACATGCAAATTACTTCTACTAATTTGTCACTTTTAAACCAAATATAGAAATGAAATGCTGAAGGTTAGCATGATAACGAGAAGACCACGAGCCGACACGTTGAAAGTGTCAACCTGAACTGAATAATTTCGTTTAGTGCTATTTAGCGAGAAAAATCTGTCGCAGATGTTAAAATGTTACCAAATGGAGTCGTGATAGAATATTTAACGCTACTTTCTAGATGGTAGAATAATAAATAAACACTAAGGAGGAAAACAGTTTACAGAAACATTTGTACATGAAATTCATGAAATAGGAATATCTAAGTAGGCACTTAGACAAAAAGAGACATCTAAGGTTGTAAATGAGAAAGTAGCGTGAGGTCAGAAGCACATACAGAACAAGAACGTATAACTGAAGTTTGGAATATGAAGTTCAAATTCAAAAACTGACGACATGATTTTAGTGACGAAAAAGTAAAAAAACACAATTTATTTCAAGGTTTTGAATTTGCTTATAATTAGTATTACAATATTGTTTTGTAAAATTTTATTAAATCAAATAAGTTTTTTTTATAAAATAGGTAGCGTAACAGCTGTAAAAGAAAAATGTTCTTTGTGCATGGTTGATTTGGGACACACAAAGGTTCTGAATTAAGTTGTTCTGGCTGTGGCACATTTTAAAGTAATTCTAATTATAAAACTGCCAACAATTGGTGTTTATATGCCAACCCTGGTCGACGAAAACTACGATGATTTCACACAAGCCATTGTGGCTTTATTCTAACGGATATTACAACGGATGATAACAATATTATGGTAATTGCTAATATTTTACCCATACTATTATTCAGACCGATGCTTGCCATGATTCAGCAAATCAAAGGCCTAAGCTAAATCCAAATGAGGTGGACACTAAAATAAACTAAACAATACATACTGCGCTAACCTTTGTCCCAAATTCACGAGTTCCCGTAAAGGCATAATGGATTTCATTACGTTTCAAACGTACCTAAATGATTAAATAAAGCCATCAGGCCAATTAAAAGCAATGGCGCCAAACCACCGCACAATTGCACCTAAATATTTGAAAATGGCGTCGACTACCGCAAAACTGTTGAGAAAATTAACGCTTGAATGGCATGAAAATTGTCGAAACTGTAAATAAACGCTGGGAATTCGGAACTTTAGGAGGCCCATATTTGTGTTAAAATTAGAAAATAGTCATGAAAATAGGCACCTACAGTATTTTATCACAATAGAACATCTTTAATAACAAACACCCCTTCAATTTGATACTGGGAATATTTTGGATTTAAAAGGAGATTGCCCGAAGTTCAAATACTAAATTTATGACAGAGTAAAGGAATCAGATTTCAATTAAAACATTCACCCCTGCACGAAACGTGATGTCGACACCTACCGTGGGATCAGCAGTATAAAATCCCACGATATCCCAACTAAGAGGATTAACGGTGTGAATGATTTGAAAAGTAATTAGAAATAAAGATTTTGGAAAGATCACAGCTCAAGAAACATCGATCGATACCCAAAGGCTGCAGAGAAGAATTCCCCGGATTTCGCCTTTTAAGTGAACAAAACAATACAGGAAACAAGGAATATAAATATACCGATTAGTTACTCGCTTTCCATGTTATTTAACCGATTGTACCGTGTGGGGTATTTGTGTGCTCACAATCCCCTGACAATCATTGACTATTCCACAATATTTACTTTTTCGACCAGACGATTTTCTCAAACGATTAATTTTTAAATCTTTCGGATTTTGATGGAAAACGTGTTTCACAATTAGGATTCATAACACTTTAATATTTAACAAAACCAAGTTTTAACCAGCTTCTTGGACAAGATCCAAGGAAGTCTTCAGAAAATAAATTTCTATACGGAAACAAGTGCAACGCTATGAATAATAGATTTTAAGCGTTATTACTGGATAATGTATGGGTTCGGTAAGGATAATGGGCAAGCGAGCTGGTGGGTTTACGAGCCAGTAAAGTCATGCCCATGGAAGGAGGGTGCTATTTCCGTACCGGCTAATAAAAGGGATATAGTACTGCTGTACTTCTCAGAATAATGGATATTTAGATCGAACAATAGTAATGGTATAATACAACAAAAGGGCAACATCCGGCAGTAGAAGTATTATATTAGCATTAAAAGAGCGTAGTCATGCTTAGCAATCATCTGAATTATTAAAAGAAAGTGAATGAGGAGGCTTGAATTAATTTCCGAGACGTCAAATCAGTTGATTCAGTTTATGCCAAGTTGTTCAGAAAATTGGATCCGATTGAAAGTTTCATCGTTTGTTTGTGTCGCCAGAAACATCACGGCAACAACCTTAACTGGATTTTTATACTTGAATTTAGGAAGACATTGCTAAAATTTGGTAAAGGACAAAGCGTATTTCTTCGGCGCAGATGACGAGCTTTCAACGCGCTATAAACGAGATTCAGTTGCAGGTCGCAGCCAGTATATCTTAGGACTCGTCCAGAAAATCAGTAGCGTCGTAAACGCGCGTTCTTGAAATAAGACGCCGTGAACGCGCGTTCTTGAAATAAGACGCCGTATCTATGCAGACGCGCTGTAGTCGCCCGTATGTATGTATAACAGAGATCCTAGACTTAGAGAAACAGTAGTACAGACGCCAGCAGATAGAGCTACTACAATCTATCTTCTTTAACTTTCAACTTTATCGCTTAAGTATTGAGTTTAAGATCGATTGGGAAAATTTGACAGTTTCAGGTAACTTGTAGTGCTAGCGTCGCGAGCACGTTTGTACAGATACAAACGCAAAAACCTGATTTTACGCGCGTTTAAAATACGCCGTGTGAATTCAGTCTTACTGATACCCTATTCTTATTTACTACAGCCATTATTGAACTGATATACCTATTAATGATTCACATACCCGCACTGGTTCAACGTTGCGGATCACATCACACCATTATTAGGCTGATTATGCTTAGGTAATTGTAATCGAGCTCTACTTCACTAATAAAAGGGTATTACCCTTTTAATTATAACTAACATAACACTTAATAGAACTATTTTAAGTACATTCACTTATCTGCATTGATTGCCTCAACCGAAATTAATACAATGCACTCAAACGTAATATGATTTCAATAGATTGTCATACAAAGGTAGCAAGGAAATAATTATCTTCGGCAAATAAAATTATACGAAATGCAATTTCCTTATCGGAATTTTAATAATGAGCTCTATTAGCATTAAAGTTAATGGAATTTAATATCTACACTTAATATTTATAAATAGATATGAAAGTAACTCAGAGCATGTTACCTTTTTACGTCTTAACAAGAAGTCTATGACCAGGTTTAAGACATATTATACAACATTAGTTTTAGTATATGCGAAACCTGATACACGTGTCTAGTATTTTTATGTAAAGAACCTATACATAAAAGTACAAAATTTCAAAACTGTATCATGAAAAATCTCAAAGTTGTTTTGTTGCTTGTTCTGTTACCTAGTTGTCCGCACAAAAACGTTGTCACCACGCAGCGCGGGCCTCCAGCGTCGTCTTGAGCTCATTGATAATAATAATTTGGCAGTAACTTTTTTAAATATTTTTGGGAAATAATATAACATAGTTTAAAAATTATTGGAATCGATTCAGTTACTTATTCTGAACAAACTATATTCAGGTTTCGCATATACTAAAAATAATGTTGTATATATATGATGCTGTTTTTATCCCGGTTATACCAGGCAAGGCAGTTGTCGCGGTTGCGAGCTAGTGTCTATTATAAATTGTGAAAATAACCCTGTTACTTTTTCACGCCGAAACCACTGAACCGATGATCATGAACTGCCTGAGACCTGAAGAAACAAATAGATTACTTCCATCCTGGATATTTGTACGAAATACATGCAAGACGAATTCCCAGGCAAAAGCCAGTTATAAATAAACTTTGATTTATATCAGCCGAAGAGGTGTAAAGTAACAAATTTTCTTTACTAATTGAAATAAAAGTCATATCGTATGCAAGGTGCATTCTCAATCAAGCAGCGGATTTCTTTTAGATCTATTTTAGATAGTTTAGCTGTAACATTTTGTAAGATAAACTGAGTAATAAGGATGCGATGTGTGTAATAAAGAATACTGTTAAACTGATGGTGCGTCGAAGATAATGATGATGGCTTTCAAGATTTAAAGTCTAATGGGGAATGTTTAATATTGCCACACTAATTTATACTCACATCCATCCTTCCCTTTCTGACATTCTCTCTCTCTCTCTCTCTCTCTCTCTCTCTCTCTCTCTCTCTCTGGTACAGCCATTCGTCTTACACGCGCTCTGTACAAAATATATTAAAGTGTCTAATACTCGTTTAATAATAAACAGTTTGTGTTGGTGCATGAGTGTTTCCATCAAGCAGCCCTCGTGACTTCAAGAATCTCCATCACGGAAATTTACAAGCAATGTCCGCCAAAACACAGATAGTATGGTGATGATACTGAAAAAAATTGAATATGTTCTCCGCTTACTGTCTTTCAAATTGAAAATAGAAACTAATGGGGCTCAGAAGGTATTTCAGCATGAAATCTGGATAGGCGAGTCGGTAGGGCGTGATTTATGAAATAGTCAGTTACGTGATGAAGATTACAAATCTTTGAAAGAAAAATTATAAATAAGCAAGTTTTTTTTAAAGCGTGTAAGTACATACTTAACCAAATACCTATAAATATTGTTTCAGCTGATAGCTATGCACACTAATGTTAATACCAAATGTTAAAAAGCTATTTACCTGAATAATGAGGTAACTAAACCACAATTATTCATTATTGTCACTTAATAAAGTAACCAAGGAATTCTATGTAATGATAAGTAAGAACATGTCACGTACATAACGGTGCAGACGGATTTAACGTCACGGACGTAACCACTGTATATTTATTTACCTATAACAAATCGGTCAACAGCACTTTGTGGTACTTAAGTGTAATGCGTAAATTAGGTGAGTACGTGAGAAGATAAGGTGTTATTGTGGTTTCAGCTTTGCGGTCTGGAATACCTTCTTTGATTTTAGTTAGGAATTTAAGTAAGTATTAGTAATGCACTAAATACTGCAAACTAAGTACTTACCGACAATGTCTGGCATTAGGTTTTTTTTTTTCTTAATTTAAACTCACATACACAAACAGCCAGACCCGGAAAAACTACCTGTAATGCCATGCAAATATTTGTTTCATGATTCCGGAATCGAGCCCACGACACGCATCGCAGCAGTTAATCGCTCAGCCACTGCGCCAACCGTGTCTTTTTACCTACCTACCGTTTTTTTAACTACATACTTATTACTTTTTATTTATTTAAAGTAAATTAAACTTGAATCACACAAATATACAATAGAAGCGGACTTAATGCCCTAGGAATTCTCTACCATTCAACCAAGGGGTGGTTATTACTAGGAAGGATTTCCCCAAGACTTGAACCCCCCTCCTTCCTCCCCCTCCTTGAGGCTTGACTTTTTTTGAATTTGAACCCTTACTTCGAGAAAAAAAATGTAATTTACATAAATGTGAATGGAACCCTATAAAACTACTACTTACACAGTTACTATAAAAAACCGACCCATGTGGCAACACTGTGAACACTGATGAAAATAAAAAAGAAATGTCTATGAACAATGGAGCCGTAATGGCTAGCAGTCGCAGTCGTGAATCTGATTAAATTCGCGGACATTACCGAGGGCGCGGGTCAACTGCCAATTGTGACCCTGGTGGTATCGGCACCAGCATTATTAAATTAATTATAAGTCAGCATTGAAGATATTGGGAATAAGGAATTTGCGAGTAGCAACCTGGGATCTTGATATGTGCCCGGTTGATAACAATCGCCCCCTATTACTGAACTGTAACTTGCGAAATGTGGGTGTGCAGCCGTTATGTTAGGAAGATATTACATTACTTACGTACTTGGAGAGAATCAGGGAATAAAGAGAATTGGCGAGAGATGGCTTTTTTCATGAAGAGACACATAAACACAAAAATATTCCTTATATTTTTTTATGTAGGGTCATCAAAACAAACATTTTGTTTGGTCTTGCTCGTAGATGCTAATTAACGTGAAGCTGATACCAGCTTTATTTGTACGCTTGACACAATATTTTTAATGATAATTTCATGCTCCACTTTCCAGTACAGTATTTAATTTTATGTGGCTGTTATAATTGTACTACCACTTAATACTTTTGTTGCAGAATTTAATGAATAAGCATGACAAGTAGCTCACGCTAATAAGCGCGTTACAAGTTTAGAACAATCAAATTCTATTCTGAAAGTTTTCACATACTTACTAAAAGAGAATGTAGTATACATACAAAGTCAGCAACGAATATAACCCATCTAAAAACGCCTACTGGCTGAGATGAACTCTTACAGAAGCAAGAGGATAGTTGCTAAATCCAGCCTGCACTCAAAGATCTTAACAATGCTCATCCGTGTCAGATCCAGATTCAGGTCTAGATTGCAGAATAAAGAACGCATCACCAAACCATGCACGTGATACAAGATGCGTTTCTTCAACAAGCACTCAATGCCAACAAAGGGTACAAAACATGCATTTATGATTGTCAAGCCTATTGTAGGTCCGTGGCCCGATCGCCGAGGCCGGCCCAAATTGGCCAATTGTCGGTGTTGCTCCCAATTGATGTGATCGGGCAATGAAGGCAGCAACTTGTGACACAAAGCAACAAGTATCAGGAGTTTGTTCATCCGATGTGGGATAAATCGGACGAAATAGCCGTTTGGAACGTTTGGAGGAGTTAGGTCAGGACTACGAATGAAATGTTTGAAAAATATTGCGTAGGCGACGCTAAGAAACCATTTAACAAAGGAACTACTACAAGACCATGTTCTATCTCCATAAAATGATCGGATCAGTGACCCAATGTGAGAGAATAACGAATTAAGCTTTGAGAAGCCCCGTTAAGTTTAACTGCGTCGTTCTATCCGATTGTCAATCTTCATAAAGGCTAAATGCTCGTAAACCAGTATCTTTGAATACGGAAGCACACGTTTAGGTCAGATTCACATTAGATCATAGCTTTGCAAGCAGTGACACTAATAGGTTTTCTAGAAATCTGCAGTTTATAGACTGGGTTAAGTGAGGTTTCAATTGATGGAGTCATTGCGAGACATTGGTCATAAAATGCATTATGTGCCAAACAGGAAACCTGAGATTAATGACATAATTGACCAATGATACAAGCCTGTTTTCCGCAAATGGTTAGACAGAGGTGTACCTATTTAATGTATAGTTCACCCATCGCCAGTTATTTTTAAGGCCAATGTAATAGGAGGCGAGCTTATTGACATCAACCGGGCACAAATTCCGACTTCGAGGTGCTACTGAGTAAATTCTAAAGGAAAAATGCAATTTTACACTTTGTCCGACCTGGAATTCGAACCCAGGACTCTACTAGATCGATTAATTGGATACTGAGAAAAGCGTATGATAAGAATAGAATGCCAATGAATTATAACCCAGTGTATGAGTAGTAGTACAAGTATCATGAGAGGAAATTTTATTAGTAAACAATATTATGGCCGATACAAATACCAGTTGTTTGTCACAACAACAAACAAAGAAGTATTTACAAATGCTCCGATAGTAAACTATAACACAGACAGTGTTATGATTATGATAAGTTAATTAAACAACAATCAATTCTTAGTTATTCATCTCGGTGACCTGGAATCGATGTTACTAGAAAACTTAACAGGAATCTTATCCTCAGTCCTGATAGTCCTGAGAGCAAGTGAAGACTAGTGGCAATCACTTTCAAGACGTATTTTTACAATGACTTTCAATGGCATTGATATTAAATTTTTCGGTTGCTCATGCCAATCCCATGTGGCTCCCACATTCCCCTTAAACTCTAGGGGAAGATTTATAAAACCATGGTAAGACTAGCTGTCTTGTATGGACCAGAATTTTGAGCCACAAAAGAGATGAATGAGAGGATGTGTAATGTTACACGAATGGATAAATAAGAAATGAGTACGTAAGAGGAAGTCTGAAAGTGGCGCCGGTGACTGAAAAGTTGTGTGGTCGGCTTGGTATGGTCATGTGATGCTGAGGAATGGGGAAAGTGTCGTGAGGAAAGTTTTGGGTGTGAATGTGGATGGGTATAAGAGTTTAAGAGTAGAGGAAGACTAAAGAATCGATGGATGAACTGTGTGAAGGATGATATGGCAAGAAAGGAGGTGTCCGATGAGATGAAAGGTAATAGAGAAGTTTGGAAAAACAAGAACACATGCTGCGCCGATCCCAAAAAAATTGGGATAAGGGCAGGAGAATGATGGTGATGTCAAGCCCACACATTTTTGTCCTGTTCATCACTGTTATCGTTCTTTCTTTTCATTATCGTATGGTTAGTACCTAACCTGGTGTCAGGTTTTATGCCGCCCATGGCCCTCTGACTTGGCTTTACATGCCGTCAAAAAATATCTCTCAGGCATGCTGGTTTCCTCACGATGTTTTCCTTCACCGAAGTAAGTGGTAATTATACAATACGCACATGAATCCGAAAAATCAGATTTGCGTGTCTTGGGTTCGAACTTGAGACCTATGACTTGGCAGTCCGATGGTCATACCACTAGCTACCACTGCTGTTATCGTTGATAGCATAACAGAACAGGCTAGGTATAGTTCGTTGAAGATATATGTAAAATTCAAAATTACGATTTCAAACGGACCAATCAAAAGCTACGGTCTTATCAAGACTATTAACCTCAGTGTCAAGGACCCCGTTACTTTATTCTGGATAAAGTCTATTAAATAATAAGATATTGGGACGCGAAAAATACAGAAATTATCATTACGACGTACCTATACTCTGCATAACGTGTATTTTGAACATTTGATAAGCTCGCTTTTGACCACTACAGAACCGGTGGTACGACTAGGAAACAAAGAGCTTTAGAATGACTAACGCTAAGACACGGGCGTTACAAATAGAAAAAAGAGATTGAAAAGTCCCTTTCTAACATCTAATAACGTTTCTCAGGCTAGATTACACATGAGCAAAACTAGTAAACTGCAGTCAAAGCGACCACTTCAGTGCTACCGACGATGTCGTGGAAGTGGCAATGTATTGGACCAATAAAACTGAATACTCCCATCGACAGAAGATTGAATAGTACTAAAAAGAAACAAATGCTTGATTTAAATAAATTGAATTCGATTGGCAATCAATGTTAAATATCCAGCAATGGTGTCATTGGCGGGTAGTTAACACTGATTATTTCTTGATTGGCTGAAGAACTACAACTATGTGGAGCGAAATATTTATTACTCGTTTAAAACAACAACAAAGGCTACTGAGCAGAAAATAAAAAGATTGTAGTCTTTGACTGAATGCATGATCTATTACTAATTTAGGCAAATGCAGTTCCGTACTGGACCGAAATCACCCAAAAGATCGAGGGTACCACTTTGAATATCTTTTTCTGTTGACAACGATGCGGGATTTCGATTTTTTTTGACGCCTTGTAATAATTTTTTCCCTTTTGATACGCGTATTATTATTAATGTAAGTCTATTTATAGTTTGTAAATAAATAACCTTTGAATAACTACAAAGAACTTTGTATAGACAAAAACATAATCAGCTTTAAAAGTGACAAATTGACAGTTTACGCACGACCATAATATTTCATAGCTTAGTGAACCTACCAGGCGAACATAAAGTAAAAGTATCGCAATAGGAAGAATTCTTTACAGAAACTCGCACGCCTTACTGAATGGAAGCAGGACAATCGCGAGTTCCAAATAGTTTACATCAACACAGTGTTACAATGAACTCCGCATTGTACTGGCAAATCTGATTTACTAACGGTAATAGTGACCTCAGACCGTCCCACGTGCTGCGAAGGATGGAATATACAAGCCTATAGTTCTGTTTATGACTCAATTATGTATGGACTTAACAGATCTCGTAATGAAAGGAAATTGAATCCTAAGTAGTATTACTTGTGCTATATTTCTAATACTTTGGTCTATAATCTAAAACGATTACAAAGCTTAGTCATCTTGATTACTAACTTGGTGAATTCAACGGATCTAACGAGGCATTCAAGACCAAGACTTCTGAGGAGCTAGAAGTGGTAATCATTTTAAAGCGTTTTGTACTTCTAAAATGGCATTTAACAGAAATGGCAGGCTGGCTTTTCGATAGCTAGGGACCTAAAATGGCAGAATCATAATATCATCATCTGCCTAGTCTTTTCCCAACTATGTTGGGGTCGGCTTTCAGTCTAACCGTATGCAGCTGAATACCAGTATTATACATGGGGCGACTGCGTATCTGACCTCCACAACCGCTGGGTTTTGGAGGGCAACGAAGGGGTGCCCAACGGGTATCGTATTACCCAGAACTAACTGTATTACTGGGTAGTAGTAGGATAATAATTACGTAATAATTCGTAAAATGGATATATTTGAAATTTAGATCGTCGTTATTGCTGCGAGTATATCACTTTGTTTCAAATGTAAGTCGCTAGAGTGACTTCAAGTTAAGCAAGATTTTGCTGACTTCTATGTCTAAGTTAATAGCGCAAGAAAACCATTTATATGATCCTTCTAGTATGAACATTTTATTGTTAACTTTGATCATATTTATCATTATAACAAAGCATTTTACATAGATGCGTCACTTACAATTTACTGAGGTCATTTCCCTATGAACCTAACAGCAGACAATACATTTAAACTCCCTCTACAACTCCACCAATCAACATTTCAGCAAAAACATTATTTTTTCAGACATGACAACTGCCGCTAATAGGTGCTCATACATCACTTAAACATGCAGATGAACGAAATGATCATGAATGTGATGACAGCAGCGTGACCCAAAAATATAATTGAAGCAATTGCCACATGGCCATGTTGCCGTGATTAAGGGTGATGTCAGTAAGGTCATAGATAGTAGACGACCTCTCTGATACGTGAGTTTTTGTAAAATCACATTATTTTTGTGTTATTGTGTAAACATTGCGATTAATCGTCTAGATTTGGCATACTGTTGTGCGTTTGCGCATAGGTGTGATGATACATCATGTAACAGTTGGTTGAATTCTGTTTTTAAATTCAAATCTAAGATCGTGCCAACGATTAACGCATCTTTTTTCTACCTCAGAATTTATAAAAAGAAAATGGCTTCTTTTACACCTCAGAGCCGCAGGCAAAACCGAGTAGGCCTATAATTTAATACATTTTATTTGGAGCCGTGTTATTAAAACGTGTGCTAAATGATAATTGTTAAACACCGGACGAGATGAAGGACACTCACACCCGCCGTGGGACTCTCATCTGTAACACTTGTTAGCTATGCTTTACAAACGAGTGTAAACAAAATAATTTGTATGAATGAAGCCCATGAATGTCACATGAATACGTTCTCTAGAGATCGATGAAATATTGTGATTAGATTATAAATTATAACAGACCCGTGGGAAACTTGCAAAAGTTTCTGCTGCTCGGCAAAAATCAAACATTTCTACGGCAAATAATTAAAAACATACACGTCACATCATCATTCAAGTTCTAAATCAATTGAAAGCAAAAAATCGACTAAAATCGATTGTCAAGGTTGTGTCTTGCCCCAGTATTTCCATTACCGCATTGACATTACAGCCCTCATACAGATACAATCTGGCATGTAAAACAGCTTATATCGCACGCAATATAACAGGTCTTTTTCGCGGTCAAGGCGAACCTGCGCCGACGCAAGGTGCAACGTAGTATCGCGTTGCATCCACTTAACATAGGTAACAGGAACCTGCCTTTACAAAGAATGAGCAATTTTACTCTCTGGGATGCAGACTTCAGACTGTTCTCGCTTTGAATTGGTTGTGGTTGTAATTATGCGTTGAGCAAGAAGTGGCATTTTTGGCAATTGGCAATTTTCATAGCAATTTCTTGAGTTACGTGGCCAGAAAACATCGAAAAAAAAAGTTTTAGAACCCTTAAAATGACTTTAAAAATAAAAATAAATCAGCAGAGGAAGAATGTAAAAGTAATATGTGCAGGTCTGCAGGACAACCCATAAAATATCTAGAAATAATGTACCTTAGTAAATAATGCTTGCTTGGCAAACTGTGTTGGAGCGACTGATTGTAAAATTAACAAATATGGTAAAAATATCTAAGTTTCCAATAAGTTTACCATCTCCATGGTAAAGGTTAATTATCGTGACGAGAATAATTTGAAACCATTCGATAACAAAAGAATATCGAAGGTGAAGAAATTATGGATCCGATGAATTATTGATGCAAAATAATGTCGATGCATAAAATGGAGTAAGTCAGTAAAAGTTCTTTACTTCAAGGTTTTATTGTGACATGCCATCTAACCGACGCTGCACCTACTGTCTTTTGAATTGATATTCAATGGAATGAATCAAGAAATCTCGATAGGTACATCTTTGAAATATCCAGTTGGTTTCGATCAATACGTAAAACATCTTGTGTATTATTCAAGAATGAGTCGTTGTCTTCCAAAGAATACAGTCAGAGACAATATCTGCATGATTTGACGGGGTTTCCAAAAGGAAGCAGTCCGGGCTATCACGTATTTAACGTCTAGCACCATAAATTAGTCGTTTCCTTTCGTCAACTTGTTTGCAAATACGAGGGGTAATGGCATGATGCATGTTTCCTTTAGTTCTCGATCTTAGTCTAGATTTGGATAAAAAAATTCCTAGGCATGGGGCGGCAAAAAAAAATTACATTTTGACAGATGTCAAAAAATTTTGAGGTCGAGACGGGAAAAGACGAGGTCTTAGTCGCAAAGTCACACAGACGTAACGAAGGCTAACAAATCAATAATACCTGGATGCAAAACTAGGACATAATATTATACCAATGAAATTCTTAATAACTAATTAATTAAGAAAACCTATTTTGGATTATCCTAATACCAAAGTCCTTGTCTAGTACGGATTCATTAAAAAAACACAAAACTTGCAGAATGCTGAGATTAGAATCTGCTCGAAGGCAATTTATTCTAGATCGAATCCACACCTGACATTTTCGGCAGTACAAACTTATGTTGGGGATCACGACAGCCAAACTAGAAAGACCTTTCTTACACCTTACTCTTCAATACTCCCCGAGTTGGTTAATAGGTTATGAGCCAAGTTATTCGGTCTTGGCTCAGTGGTCGGTGAGACTAGACAAGTTTGGCTATAAATCACCCCGCCCCGCCCCCGGCGATCTAACATTAAAGGTGATTAAAGTGTGCGCGAGAGCAGGATGGTCCAAATTATACGGTTTGGCCTCAGTTGGCCACAAAAATGTGGTGCGGTCATTATCCCGGATGAAGCGTGGCTTGGGAGCACGTGCGGCCACATGTTGGAATGGGCGCAATACATGCCTTCTCCAAATGACATTGGCTTTTTTTTGGAAGAAAACGGAGATCTGATTCTTTGAAGGTTTTCTTGATCATGTTTTGTTATTTGGGCGAATTTTTTAACTGTTTGGCGGTGCTATTCAGCCAATAATGGCAATCCATTATTGGATGAATAGTAACACAGAGATACTCTCGATTCCCCGTTCATGGCGACAATTTGATTTTGTCATTGATTTCTTTTTTGTAATAACAACGAAGGACGGTTTTCGTAGTCAAGTTTTGGACCCCGACATGATCACAAGACTATGGTCGTTAGATACACTATTGATAGGTGAACGATACGTTTTTATCGTAGAAACTGATCATCACAGTTTGAAAAAGACCTTATTACTCGCGTGCTGTTGAACCATCTAACTGAATAGTACATTGGGCCATTGTGAAATGACATTTGCATAAACATGATTGAGTTTGACCTAACAATTCTATGTAGAACTAAATGAGCTAGCTTTCACTGTTGAACAGTGCTCTTTTATCCTCAGACTAAAACTGGTATAGAAAGTGTCTAGCACACTGTATGGCACTGCAGAAAGTTAACATCCTAAATTTTTGCATTTTTCCAAATACTTTAATATTAGGCCTGTTTTGGTGACATTTTAAACCAAAATATTTTTTGAATCCTCTAAAAGAACACCTGGTTTAAATATTAAAATAAGAAACGCCATTTTAATTATAATTAAAGCTTTGTAATTAATTTTGTCAATTTAATATCTCTGATAGGCAGTTAGATAATATTTTATTATGTATTAAACCATTTAATATTTATTTTCCTCATTATTATTCTATTAATTACCAAACCTAGTCAAATTAGTATTGGGTGATAAGCGGATATTTCTTGATATTTTTTTTATTATGATTACTTTATGAGCAACTATAAATTATTTGTATGTATTTTCCTTTTTATTTCAAATTTGGCTACATGTTGATTTATATTCTTCCTTATTAAGCTTTTAATAACCAGTTACTGCAATGGCTGTATGGCTACCTACATAATTAAGTTGTTTACCACAACAACTTACATTTCAGACGTGCAAATCAGACCTCTAGGTACAATGAGTACATGATACATAAGAGGAGACTAAGTTACCTATTTTCCTGTTCTTTTAAGTTTCCATTTTATTTTCATTGGATAGGTACCTAATTATTAACCTTTTTTAAAAGGAAAAATTAGGTGAACCAAACTGAATTTTTTAATAAAGTATGATTTACCTGGTTACTCATTTTTAATTCTAGTCTGCATGTATTGACTCATTGGTTTTGGAATTTTTCTGCAATATTCACTAGATTGTGTTAAATATGACAAGGCTAGAAAGGGTGTGAGTGCTGGGATGAAAACTGATAGAGAAGTAGAAAACATGCTATGCCAACCTCAAATAATCAAGAAAAGGGCAGCTGACCGATGCCTTATTGGAAGATTCAAATCTTATGCAAACATACCAAATCTTTTGTTATCTGAGAGGAAGGAAGGACAAGGAATGCATTGTTTGTTTTAATTTATAGATTATAGTTATTAGTATCAATTCAGTTAGGATTAATTAAGTTACATCAGTCTATCACATTGGGTTATCCTGTAATGGTAGATGCAAGTAAAGAAATAAAAAAATTGTTGATTTTTTTTGATCAACTTATTACGTTGGTGAATATAATATTTGACAACAGATTGACTGATCACGGACTCAACATGACTTATAAACTTGAGACTATGAATCAGTATGGGGATGTTCATTCAAAAAATACCTGTATCTTTTCTTTTGACAGAAACCGTTGGCAAACAACAGATTGGTTGTTATGGTGTTTTGATATTTTGTTTTAAGGACCCATATGCATGTGCGGAGGTCATTCAAAATCTGCTGAACATAACCACAAGGATATTAAAAACATATTATTATGCTTGATTGGTTTATTCTTTACTTTATCAGTCATGTCAACAACAAGTCTATATTTATTGGTCATTACTGCAGTTATGTTTTATTTATGTGATACAGATTTGCATAATTGGGTGGGTAAGTTGACAATAGATTGAGTTGGGCAACAGGAAATATGACCAGTCCATGGGTAGGCATACCCTGCCTTATTTTAGTAGGTACATATAAGTTATTTAGGTGCAAGGGGCATGCTAATTAAGCTGGAATTTCTCAGAGATTAATCATCTGTATAGTTAGCTTTTTCCAACAATGTTGAGGTCAGTTTCTAGTCTAACTGGATACAGCTGAATACCAGTCAGTACATGAGAGTTTTAAGGTAGGTAATCATATTTATGGCTTGATGCTTGTACTCAATATGATGTGTTTGGTATGAAAGTAGTACTGGTACATGGTTGTAAGGTAACTACTAGAAACCTCAACTCAATAGTTCAAATTGGAATTTGATTACTAGGCCAGTATAATGTGCCTTACAATAACGAGTCGATTTTAACATCAATAAACTCTCAGTTATCATAATAAAATTGAAAATCGAATGTAGTGGCCTACTTAAAATTTTGTTTTTAATTTATTCCAATGAAACTGCATCACCTACTGGCTGACTGAGAAACAAAATAGATGGAATGGGGTTCTATTGAACCTCCTTTGTCTTAAAATTGAGTCCAGAAGCTATTTTCATCAAACAGTACTGACACAGAAGACTCAGCTGTGTTTGCGTAGCGACTAAAAAAATAGTGGTGCGTAAAAAAATGTTACACGACCGAATTAGGCATAATATTATATTTTACTTACCAATTTTGATTGCTCTTTGTCTCCTGGGACTCTTTCAAGTCAGTCCTTTGTTTTATGTAAAGATTTTTCGCGGAAAATCAGATCGTTTTCGAAATAATCGTTTACAAATACAATTTCATGGAAGTGGCAGTATAAAATCTCGCATTAAACACACTCATTAAATATTTCAAAGTCCACCTTGTCTATGCGATAGTTATTCCAATAAATACCAATATTTTCTTTTATAAATCACGAAAGTAAACGTAAAACACTTGCACCACAAAACGGAACCATGCAACGTCAAAGAAAAGTACTCCGTTTCACGGCTAACCCGGCTCTCACGATATATTTTGTTTTACACTGTTTTACATCACACGCATTGACAGAAAATTATTATCTGTTGCGATAACAGAGATAGCTGTATATTTCTTGGTTTGCTAGATAAGGACAACGATACAAGTGAGAGCGCGCCTCGAACTCCTCTTACCGCGCGCTGACGCCATTTTGATTCTTGCCAGAGTACAAAAAGTTCGTTCCAATCTACGCTTAAATACGTGCTTGACATAAATATTATTTATTAAAATTCAAAGAGTTCTTTTTAATTTTAACACAATAATTTATAATTTATTAAATTAGTCAGATTTCCCATTTTAGAGATGTAATTCGAATTATAAATGTAATTAATGATTAATTAACGGCAACAGCGGATTGTTTTCCAACGTAAGTAGTTACTTGGAAATCGTACGGACGAAGGTAGCACGGTGTAGTGTGCAAAATAAATTCATTGCGAGACAATAGAACAGTGCGCGAATTTCAAAACTTTCAAGGAAGTAAATAAGAAAATAATGTTAAGTCTTGTCTTTAAATAACTGGATACTTTATTGAATTTGTCTAAGTTGTTTGTGATTTGATGACCATATTATGTTTATTTTATTTTAATGAGTTGAAATTACAATTTAGGAGCAATTGGCAAGTCGCAAATGTTTAACTTCCAGATATCAAAGCAGAAGCGTTTCTACTACATATTTGTGTGAGCCTGCCGTATAACCTACCTATCTATTCACTAACTCGATCAGCCTCGGTTGGCGTAATCGGCCGTGGTTCGTCCGAGATATCATGAAATGTTGTATAATTAGGTACATACCTACTTCGATGAACATATTTTCAACAATTGTACGAGTTGATTGGGGTCGATTGCGTTGATGCAGAAGCACCTTTAGCCTAAAGGTTGACCCCTGGGACCCTTGTGGGAGTCGCGCCAAATTGCTTCCCCGTGATTGATCGAAAGACGAGTTTTGGTTCGTGCCCTGGAGTCGTACTTCTCGTTGCCCTATCCTAAGCATATGACTGAACATTCTCCTTCGATGAATCTATTCGATAGGTAGCCTATCCCTAGCAGGTCTCCCCCAACACAGCCCAGGCTCGTACTCCACAGGGGGTTTCCATACGTGCAGTGGCTTAGTTTTTATGGCCTTACATTCAAGGCACCACCCTCAGGATAGCCCGGTTAAGCAGCCGAAGGTAATTTGAGTCCATCGACATGCAAAGGCAGAAGACTTAGCTTAGGTTAACCAAATAGATAGGTACCATACAAAAAAATCAATGAATCTTCGTTTCTTATTTAGGTTGCTCAGGTACCTGCCGACGAGAACTTGACTAATTTATGTAATGTTACAAATAACAACAAACACGAAGCCGTAGCCTACAATGACATAAAATTACGTAAGAAAATGGCATTCGGTGTGGAAGCACGTGACGTCTAGCCAATGGCCAGCGTGCGTGGTGGCTATGTGTGTGAGAGAGAGAGATGGAAAGAGATCCCCGGACCCCGCAGCCTAGCCACTCCACTACCTGCCACCGAAATTCCGGGAACCAGGATTGAGTGCTTCGGGACGTAGCTCACGTAGTCTATACTAATGTTATAAAGAAATTTTGTTTGTTTGTACAGAATAGGCTCCGAAACTACAGGACCGATTTGAACCATTTTTTCACCAATAAAAAGCTAAATTATCAGAAAGTAACATAGGCTATAATTTATTTTCAAAAAAATTAGAGATTCTTAAGAAAATTGCAATAATGTAACCCAAACTAGCAAAATAGTTCGCCGGTAGAAACAAAAGTTGGTTAAATTGGTATCGTAGTATTAATTATTATTCGACGCGTACTTACATATATTTTTTTATGTATTATGTATGACCATGAATAACTTTTTACATTGAAGGACCATATGCATGCTTCTTTTTTTTTGTGTTAAGCTTATAATCTCAAAATTGGTTCCATTTAAAATTGAAAAATCGTGCACCTTGCACCTTGATGAGAACTTAAGACCTAGCTGGAGTATGACTGTCATCGATGATCTAACGATGGATACGGAAGGCGGTTGCAAGAGGGCCTCAACAGTTTACTGCATTTATATTGTTATTGGGTTCATTTCATGCATCTTGATGAGAACTTTAGACCTAGCTGGAGTATGACTGTCATCGAAGGTCTGACGATGGAGACGGAAGGCAGTTGCAAGCGGTCCTCAACAGTTTACAGCAGCTATATCGTGTCTCGGCTCATTTCATGCACCTTGATGAGAACTTTCGACCTATCTAAAGTATGTATGACTGTGATCGAGTGTCTAAGGATAAAGACGCAAAGCTGTCGAGGGAAGCCCTTATTTGGAAAAACATAAGTACAATATTTTAGCGATTAATGCAAATATTTCCGAGAAATTAAATGATTACCTATTTAAATCTGTACTATATATAATATTATAAAGCTGAAACGCTAATTTCAGGAACTGCTGGTTCGAATTGATAAAATCTTACGGTATTGGATAGCCCATTTATCGAGAAAGGCTATAGGTTATATGTATAACATCACTCTATAACTAATAGGAGCGGAGCATCAATGAAAAATGCTTCAAAAACAGAGAAAATGTATTCCTTCTCATGTAGGTAGAGCTTCCGTTGTGTGCGCTGCGTAAAAGGTTAAAGTTAAGCAGCAATCCATGTGTGATGGAATCGTTCCTCTTAAAAAATTCTAATAAAAAGTCCACGATAGCATATGTCTATTTTTTAAGGTTGACTCTCTCTCTCTTATGTGGCGCAGACGAAGTTGCGCAGGTCAGCTAGTAGGATATAAACGTGCGGAATATAAGTTGTGCTAGAAATTAAATACACAATAGTTTGCCATGTAATTAAAACCTGACGTTCTGATATATTTTACGTCAATTCAGTCTTAGCTAAGTTTGAGTGAGAAGCTTTTATGCTAGCTCATGGCCTATTTATTTTCGTAGGAGTGGGAAGATATTGCACTCTTTTTAGGGCAGCTAGAAAGGTCAAAACTCAAAATCGCACCCGGTAGGTACGTGAAACTATAATTTGAACATTAATTAATGCCACGAGCAAAATCTACATAGCTACACATAGTCCCCATTGAAGGTATTCTAAACACGGTCCGTAGCAACAATAGACCGAATGGACGGAACCTTTGTCGCCGTAACATGATAATAACATATATAACCCCCAAAGTTAAACATAACATCCGTACCTTCTATCATGAACAATATTAAAGTACACACCGCCCTATAAATAAATAAACACTAGTAAGCGGAGAATGTTGATAAGTGGACGAGAAAAATAATAACAATAAACTGACACTGATACTTTATTACTCATTAGCTTTATCATGAACTATTTTATATTGTGTGGCTTCTTTGGCGCCGGCGCGCGGCGCTACATGTTTAGCTTTTCCAATAACTTTCACTCAAGTAAATACCTACATAAAATGTAAAATTAGGTAAAAACACAGAATGAGGACTCGTAAGTTGTGATTTAGACGGTTATATTAGGTACTAGTGCAGATTGACAAGTTCCCATTTTTTCTGGAATTTAATTAGTCAAAAAATATTCCCTAAGCCAAATAAAGATATGGTTTAGTTTTCACGGGCCTTGACCAGAAAACAATGATAATTTCCTCCTTAATATGTTTCGGTCAAGATGAACAAACCAAAAGGGGACGAGCGAAGTAAGCAGGAGATAAGAGCACAGAGTAAAACCAGCATCAATTATTTTTTTTATAAAAGCTCTTAGTATGTATCAGTAATAAGAGACACGGTGCCCTATCCTCAATTAAATTTTGTTGATGATGCGGAGCACAACTTGTGAAATAATATACAATGTTTGTGCTTGTCCATTATATCTAAGAGCAAAGGCGCAAAGGTCAGAAGTTCACAATAATATGTTTATTTAGGATGGGTTTTCCTAAAACATATGATATTTTTTTTAATTTGGAAAGTCCACAAGATAAACGACGCTAATATTAGAGACGATAAATAAGTTTAGGTCTCTTTAACTACTTACCCTACATAATTATTTTATTTTAATAAAATAGTAGGAAGGTGCGGGAGTAAACTAAAACCTGATCCGAGTTTTAAGTTTGTATATTTATCGAATTAATTGATAACGACGTTTTTTTGGATCCCATTGTAATACTTGGTTCTGAGAACTCGATCGCCGGTTTAAAAAAATACACTAGGTTAGGCAGTAACCAAACGATAAAGAATTTAAAAAAAATATTTTATAATTGCAAGATTATATTATTAGATAAAAATAAGACTAAAAGTAAGAAAATATAAACATCTAAACAAAGACGACAATAGGATATATACAATATTATTAGATTGTTATTCTAATAATATATGTTGCAAGATTTAATATTTTTATTTTTATTACGTATCCAAAAGAATTGCCCTTGCAGTGCCTCATAATGCTAATGTTTTCACGTAATTAGAACAATTGTTCTGTATGGTGTCCGGACGTAAAGAATAGCACCATCCCATATCTTCCCGCGGGTGTCGCAAGAGGCGACTAAGGGACTTACCAGAGAATGGGCAGCAGCGTTCTCTGTGTTTTATAACAACCATACTGCGATCGCCAACCCGCCTGCCAAGCGTGGCGATTATGGTAAAACCCTCCTTCTTGGGGGAGGCCTATGTCCAGCAGTGGACGTCTTTCGGCTGAAATGATGATGATGATGATGAATTAGAACAAAACTTGTTTTTTCGATTTCACGAAACGTAACAGTCCATGTTACGTTCCTTGCAAACCTTTGCAGTAAGTTGGTTAGTCAGCGTCCCGCAGCATTTGGTCGGGTCAACAATCTTTCGTAGACTCTCTATGGGAGAAAGCTTACACTATAAAGCTAAGACTCTATGGCGCTTTGCCGTGACTACCTAGTTTTGTACATTGCCTAGAAATGTATTTCTTAATTATCTCGGTATTAAATCCATGGCTCAAGCTGAAACCGAATTAGGAAGGTGTTAATTTTTTACAATGCAAGACGTGGGTGGCGTTTCAAGCATACGGAAATAAGATTCAATTACATACTGTACTGCTTACATAACTAAATTGGTATGAAAGTAAATATTGTCAAATGTAAGTTAAACAAGACACATCTTGGTCAAAGGTCGCGCAAATAGAGCTGTTATTTCGGCTGGTTGGCTACTGTAGTCAAGAATGCTATTAATTTGGCACCTAAAGTTGATTAGGGGCCATCCTTTAATCATGTGAGGTTTTTTAGGCCACTTTTATGCACGTCCCTCTCCCTTGGTGATATGTCGAGAGGTTTTAGGCCAACCCTCCTCCTCCCTTCCAGCATTAAGTGTATTTTTTATTATTGAAAAGATGACAGAGTTTAAAATCTAGTTTGACTTAAAACTTTAATTTTTAGATTTATTGATACAAATTCGTTTGCTTGGGTTTTTTCGTGGTCTCATTCACAACATTAAATTCAACCCGGTATTGGTGAAAAACATTTTATACTTCACACATTTCCTTATTTCTTGTCACGCGAAAAAATACACGTGATTGACACTCTATCCCCCCATGATTAAAGGACGACCCCTTAGAAGTTACGCACATAAAAAACCTTAACTCATGCCCGTTTTCGACTGCTGGGCATGAGGTCCTGGATTCGTTTCCTGGGTTGCAAATTGACATTGGGTTTTCCCATCAGGAGTTTCTCAGTAGCAGCCAAGGAGTCTGGTTTTGTGCCCGGTTGATGGCAATAGCCTCGCCCCCTATTGTATGGGACTTAAACATAACTGGCGAAATGTGGGTGTACTATTAGGTACACCCCTGCATAACCCTTCGGGGATTACAGGTGTGATGTTATGTTATGTTTAATTAAAAAGTCAGTCTCTTGGGCACATTACCAGCTGATAGCGTTGAGGAGGAGTTTTTTAAAACCCTTTTATAGTTTGTTGTTAGTTTTTTTTTTTTTAATTTAGGTTATTTTATAGTTTTTAATTGATAATGTTTATCGTTAATTTACTCTACAATAATAAAAAATAATTAGATCCATGGTTATTAAAAATATTTTACCGAACATTTTAGTAGTAGAGCTTGGCCCAGTGTAGGTTAATTTGAAATATTTAGTTTGAATCTAGTAAGTAAGTAAGTAATCAAACTAAGTATTAGAACGTTGAACGCCTTCACAAAATGTGTTTCTATAAACTAAGCGCATGAGCGGGAAAATGTCTACACCCGTTTGTGTTTGTTAGAATATTTTGTTATAGCAATGTGCGGCACACCGTTCATAAAAGGCTTAAAACTAAACCTATATTTAAAATAAAAAAGTGAAATTTAAAAAAAAAAGTCCAATTTATTCACTTAAACTTTAAAAAAACAACAATACGTAAATGGACTAGACAATTTATACAACATTGCAAATATTTACAAAAAAAAAGCTGCGCGAGTTTGCCATTCAAATTCTTGACACTTTTCTTTTATTTTATACATTTCGTAATTTCAGTGGGTTTTAAATACAGTTTTATAGATAAATAGAAAAAAAATACTCATTAAGAATTTAAGCTGTTATAAGCCGTACAAACATCTCTTATGTTTATTTGAGCAAAAACTATACTGTCAATAAATAAGTAAGTACTAATTTGTTCCAACATTTGGGACCAAAAACTGACATAATATTTTTCCATTTGATAAACTAAACCTTTCCAAACTTCTTAACAAAATATTATACTTAATAATCAATTTGAAACCATCAGCCTAAAGTTATACCCTGTTAATATTTAGTAATACTAGGTAAAGTCGTATTAATTTTGGTGACCTAAAAAGTTTCGGATGTCAGACAGCAACTTGCTAATCTGATGTCATTTTATACATAGCCTACGATAACTGGGATCATTCCTACATTAACTTTTAAAATGAAGTGAGGGAAACTCATCACATTTTATCGAACTCCATAACACATCTATGGAGTATCCTTACAAAACTTGCTTCCCTACCAAGAATACTTCACTTATTCTTGTACTCAAACCTTAAAACACTTAAGTTACATCTAAACTATCTCAAGTTCATACTACGTGGTTTTCTTCTCTGGCTTCAGCGGCAATGTTTCATCGTCGTAAGAGAGATGCCCAATGAGAATGGGCTCAGCTCCTCTCTTCTCGTTGTCATCCACGTTACCTGGCATGTCACGTCGACCTAATTCTTCTGCAAGACGCTTGAATAGCTCCCTGAAAAATATACAAGCAACGTTTACTTAAGTGTTGAGTATTTCAACTATGTGGATAAAATCAATCAAAATCAAAGCATTTATTTCAAGTAGGCCAGTTACAGGCACTTTTGAACTGTCGAAACAAAAACAACAATTAAATGTTGCTACAGTCCCAGTCACAAGACATAAAAACTGTGAAATTACTGTAGTTGCCCATTCCCTAGCGTAGATCTCTGTTGAGAAGAACGGGCAAGAAACTCAATGGACACTCTTTTAAATCATAATATTGTTACAAAACCTTGGTTACATCATTCATGTTGA
Source organism: Noctua fimbriata (assembly GCA_905163415.1). Taxonomy (NCBI): domain Eukaryota; kingdom Metazoa; phylum Arthropoda; class Insecta; order Lepidoptera; family Noctuidae; genus Noctua; species Noctua fimbriata. The sequence goes on from LR990922.1 coordinate 1,634,317, forward strand.
GATGGTACACTTAATAAGACCCAAATATGGAAGTTAAGTCTACAAGATTATGTGCAATGTCTATGATGCCGTGATGATGTGGTTAGAAAGGGGAGTAAATACTGGAGATGGAAGAAGAACATTGACAATATGGCTGAAGAGGAGCCTATATACTGAGACGACTAAGAGAGACGCATGGAAGAAGAAAACGCATGCTGCACTGACTCCAAATAAATTAAAATATGGGCAGTAAGCTAACTTTGACTAATAATAATAATAAGCCAATAAGCCTGATATAGTGGTGGTGGATCGATCAGAGCGGCGCACAATGATTGTTGACATAACGGTCCCGCATGATGAGAACCTCGTGAAAGCCGAGAAAGATAAGAAAATCAAGTATCTTGACTTGGCTCGCGAGGTTGTCGACATGTGGGATGTGGACTCAGCGATCATTGTGCCGATAGTCGTATCAGCCCATGGCTTAATTGCCAAGAGCCTCGACCAATACCTGAGGAGGCTCTCGTTAGGCAGCTGGATCAAGGGCTTGATTCAGAAAGCGGTACTCCTAGACACGGCTCGTATTGTTAGGAGGTTCCTCTCTCTGGAGCCCTGACCGCCGGTAGCTTGGACCCTGCTCCCGCTACCGGCGGACCACTATTTTTTATATTTTTAAATGTTTTTTTATATAGTTTTTGTTAAGAAATATTTAAAAATGTAATAAGTATGTTAGAAAATAAATAAAGGAAATAATAAACATTTATTTCGGAAAACAATCCATATTTGTTAGTAACAGTGTAAGCTTATAAACTAGTGTTAGTAACATTATTTGATCTAATACTCACTGGAAGACGACACCCTGCATGTTCTTAGCGAGATAGTAGAGGAACAGCCAGTCAGCGAACTGGCAACCGTTGACGATCTCGATGACGTTGTACGGGTCAAACTTAGTGTCCTTGCTGGTCGCTCGCTGGAACATCAACATGTTGAACTTCGGGGAGCGACGGTACAGGAAGAACGAGGCGATACGCCAGACCACAGCTGAAATTAAAAAAAAAACAGCACAAATCAGGCAATGCTAAAATTGATAATTTATGTACAAGTATGAAAAAGGTATTCAAGAAATCAGCCAGTTCCATTTTTACTTCGGGGACACAGGCCTCCTCTCTATGACGAGAAAAATTGAATAATTTACCAAGCAGGCCCAGTAACGATTCGTGGATGTCTTAAAAGTTATAGTTCTTAGACATTTTCTCTGTACTTTTTGACAATATAAGTAGACATTTCATTTGTACTTTTTGAGGGTAGTTATTATTATTAATAGGCTATATTGTCCCACTGCAGGGCAAAGGCCTGGGCTGCGGGACTGTTCGAAAGAGATACCGCGGCCCTGGAACACAAAGGGCAAAGAAGGAACATGGATGGGTTTTAGTCAGTACAAGTCTGACACTCCCTTCCGCTCCGCCCAAAGCGGGCGTTGACCCCCCATTTGATGACTTCCCACCCTAAAAAAAAAAAAGAGCAAAGGCCTCCCTTCCCTCCTTCCACCTGTGCGAGTGCGATTGTAGGTCAATCCTATGAGCTGGACTCTTTTTCAAAGGTAATTTTCAAAAGGTAAAGTTCCTGCCTGGGGCACGTTAGACACGTAAGTCGGAACCTTTACTACTGGACACCACTTCTCACGATAAACCTTCAAAAACATGGAACTTATTGAAACCCACGTGATTGGATTATTACCGAGGACTGAGACGATGAAGAGAAACAGCAACCAGAACCAGAGGACGGTGTAGATCTTCTCGTGGATAATGTTGAGCGCCATGACGCACAGCGCGTCGTGCTGCTGGATGGAGCCGCTCGGACCGTATTTGTGGAAGACGCACTTCGTCACCTGGACAGAAAACACGGCATAAATTAAGAAAAAATTAAATTCTTAATTCTTGACTGCCTCGTTGGCCTAGCGGTTGCAAGCGCTGCTACTGAGCACGATAACTTGGGTTCGATTCCATCTGTTTCTCATCGAATGTTCGAATGTTTTCCATCTGTTTCTCAGTAGCAGCGGAGTCTGGATTTGTGCCTGGTTGATGGCAATATGACTTAAATGTAACTGGAGAAATATGGGTATACGCCTTTGCATATCCATCAGTTCAGATGTTGAAGAAAATTTTGAATCTTTGACCAGGTTTTGTCACGAGACCATATATAGAAGTCACAAGTGAGTTGAATGAGTCCTGTAGACTTCTGTAACAACTTTCTCTAAAGCACACTCGATGTTGACGAGCACATCTAAGTATTTCATTTCATACATTGTTAATAAGTAATTTAAAGTAATAATGATTACTGAATCGTGTGTTTATTAAGATAACCTACGGCTCATTTCTATTAAAAAAAACATAGGTTCCAAAGTTGGGCATTACGTGACAGCGCCAGGGTAGCGCGTGAAATTCCAATTTTCTTACGTTTTTGCAACTTTCCGGTCAGTGTCAGGTTTTATGTTCAACAAAATATGATTCGCGGCCATTTAGGACATTACTAAACCATAGCGTACTCTACTTATGGTACACGATGCTTACCTTAGGAAATACCGTCTCCAGTGGGTCAGCGATTTGGTCCCAGTTTTTGTAATTCAATACACTGGCGCCCAGGCCTATGAATTGACCGTTGAGAAACTTGTTAATGATCCAGATCTCAAACATCACGTGGAGTAAGTTCACCACCTCCATGGACACCAGCCAGACGGACCACGTGCGGGATATGCGCAACCTAATAGAGGAAAGAAGATTATTAAAAACCTAGATTTTTTTTAAAAACTAGAAGATTTATAAAGACTAGATCATTAAAATTTTCACAAATATCACACAGAAATAATTTGGCTACGAAAGGTAGATGCTGTATAATAATCTTTATTAGACAAACCCGTTTCCCAATACTTAATCACTGCAACTCTTATAAGCCTATATCAACAGTTGAGACACTGGAAACCACCAGGAAAGCGCCGAAGTCCAGCAGAAACTGTCTTGATACCGCAATGAAATAAATCAGAAAGAGCAAAGAGCAGTGGAGGAGCAAGTAATAATATAGTTTCCATTTCCGTCTTTATCAAGCAGGCAAAACAGAACTGGGTCAATAAGTACAAAGCGATGTTTACGACTGGTATAAGCCCAGCTGCCTAGCCTTACGTATTGAAACCACTCCGCAAGTCAGCAAAGATACAGGTAAATATAGCTATACCACGACTGTTACCTCAATTTTATATCCCTCCTGATGATTTCAATTCGTTGGTCCAGCGTGGCTTTAGAAGGCAGGTTCATGCCGGCGACGGTCGAGTCCTCTTCTGATAGTGCGAGACTTGCGTACTGCAAGCCGTCCACTAACGCTTTTATTCTCCCACCTGCAAGAAATTTTTAAGTGTGAGATTTTCATTTAACCTCTTTTTTATGTATCATGAGTCAATACAGCCTATTGTAGTTCACAGCTGGACATAGACCTTTCGAAGTTGGATCTAAACAACGGGTTGTCCAATTTCCGTAAGACCTAACGAGGCCCCAACGCTCTTTTTATTTCCTATCGTCATCTGCTTGGCCTTTTCCAATTATATTTGGGTCGGCTTCCGGTGTAACAGAACGCAGCTAAATAACAGTATTTTAAATGGGCCGACTGCCTATCTGACCTGCACAGCTCAGTTACTGGAGAACACGGTAGCAATCGCAAGACTAGATGTTCGAATTTCGGGGCACTGACAACCCCGGGACCTAGCTAGAGACCAACTGCGAGTTTTTCGATAAGCCAGGAGCCTTCTATATAGTCCTCCTGACCTTCGGTCATGGCGGCCAATCTTAGCGGAGATTAGCCATCGGTGCGGAAGATATTATAGTGCACAAGTGTGTGCGCAGACACAGGTGCACTCTCTGTTCGTTTACTCTCATAGTCCGATGGGACGGCAATCCGACGCGACCAGAGAGAGACCAGACGCAGGACCAATGGATTTTTTCTTTTTTTTTTTAGTATGGGAAATCATCAAATGACCACCCCCGCTCTGGGCGGAGCGGAAGGGAGTGTCAGACTTGTACTGACTAAAAACCATCCATGTTCCTTCTTTGCCCTTTGTGTTCCAGGGCCGCGGTATCTCTTTCGAACAGTCCCGCAGCCCTGGCAGGCATCGGCCCATGCGGACCCCTACGTTGTTGCTGACATCTCTTTGAGGCGCGCGTGGAACACGAACGCGCCGTCGACACGGCCTGTCGTCATAAGACGGCCGGACGGCGAGCTAGCCCATAACTCGCCGTCCACAGGCCCGCGCCTACGGTGGCCGGGGGCCACCACGTGACCCCCGACGCCCAGGGCGTCTCCCGCGGCGGCTGGGACGTGAGGTTCTTTCCCTCTCACGTCCCGCCACCTCCTTCACTAGCATGACTGCTTCGCAGAAGGAGGTGACGGCTTCCCATTCCCTCTCGCTCCGGACCATGGCTTGAACCAGGGCCGGGCGCGAGAGATCGCCGCCGCCAATCGCCTCTACGAGGACACGGCTCTGCTCCGCCCAAGCGGGGCAGACCTCCACAGTGTGCTGCACCGTGTCCTCCGGACGATCCTCACAATGGAAACACCCGGGCGATTCCTCCCGCCCGATTCGGTGCAGGAACCTCCCGAAACAACCGTGTCCGGTGAGGACCTGCATCAGGCGGAAGGAGAGGGCGCCGTGGCGCCTCTCTAGACACTTATCGCCACTATGGTGGCGTGCCCTGAGGACCAATGGCTTAACGTACTGTCCTAGTCACGGAGGTATCATATCACCAACTACCAAACTACGGGCTACTACTGAGAAATTTCTAAAGACAAAACCCAATAGCACTTTTTGCCTGACACGGGATTCGAACCCAGGACCCCACGTTCAGTAGTCGCGCTTGCGACCACGAGGCCAATGGAGCAGTCAATGCAGCCCCGCCTCCTACCACGTATTTATTTCTAACCATTAGTTTTCAGTGTAAAACTTTTATTATTTCTAAGAAAATGTTTGAGTAAACATTGTTATCGTACGTTCTTTGTCATGGTACGGGACTCAGCACCGCAATATTGATGTGACACACATTTCTACGAAAGATCTAACCTGGATTCTTTAGATAAGATAGAGTGAAATCATGAAAATACACAAAATGCAACTTTGACAAACATTATTAAGGCTATCATAATTAAGTTGATCTGCTGTTAAAATATTTAAACTAACCAATAGTATCACTCTTCTTCAAAGCTTGAGGTGTTCCAGCTATGTGATTGGTTAGTTCCAGACACAACCCTCGCTAAGCATCCTCGCTCATTTCTGGTGGAAACGCAGCCTAACGACGAATTGAACTTTAAAATGGAGCTAGTGTCGCTTACATGGTGCTGAATAAACTTTTATCGAGACACTCAACAGCATAATTTCGTACAATACGTGTCCCGCAGTACCTCTTCGTTCCATTTTTCGGAAGAGAGATCAGGTAACACAGGGAACTGACTGCGATTTGGAAACCTTATCCGACAAGATTTTATGATTATCTGTACAGAGAACTGACCTTCCTTCTTCTTCCAGATGTAATGAGGCATGTAGAAGGCCATGGACTGTATGAACAGCACGAACGGAACCCACTGGTAGTAGGTGTGGTGCAGGGTTTCGTCCGACTCCGACAAGGGGCCCACACCGGGGTGCGGTAGGAACCCTCCTTGAAGGAGGCTCTCGTTGTAATGTCGAACCTGCAATAAGTAAAGTGTTACCTTCTTTCTTAACACATATCTTCGGTTTACGAGCACAATTTTCGTATTAACTGAGAGGCTTGACAATAGAAACACAGGAATCTTTTAATTGAAATAAAGTCACTCATTTGGCGAAAAGATTGGCACAAAATGTAGGACAACTACAGTAGGCCTAGACCTCACATGTGAAATAACTGTAGTAGAGAACTTGTCCTAAATTAAGTAATGAATTACTAAAAGTCAAGATTAAATTCACCAAAATAATAAAACGAAACTTACAATAGTAAACGTAGCCATAAAGAAACAGTATTTCTCAATCAGCGGAGTGGGGATACTATTATCAGCCATGCACCTGATGCTTTCTCCAATATAGTCCTTCGCACATACTAGGATAACAGCAGTCAACAGGAGGGTCACAGTGAGCTGGTAGTGGAGTTTGAAGGCTATATTCTCTATTGTGGGTTTGTGCAAAGCTATCCGGACTCGCGGTCCCAGAAAGTTCGAGACACTGGCTGCCAACAACATCTTTGGATGCCGTTGTTTTTAGAGCATTTGAATTACCTGGAAAATTAAAATAAACAGTTAAGATTGATATATCGAGTTACATTCGAGCGTTTTCTGAGAGTTGTAACGTTTGTATAATGAACGGTAGTCAGTGCGTGCTTCAAGTAACAGGAACAGCCCTAAGACAAAGTAAGCTGTTAGTAACATTAATAGAACTCGGCTATAGACTTCGGATCATTAAGGTATCAGGTAGATATAGTTCCTAAGCTAACAACGTATATGGATACAATATCATCCTACCTTGATGGGAAATAGGCGTGAGTTTATGTACTCGCATGTGCAGTGTATTTTAAGTAGATAATATAATATAACATCACGCCTGTAATCCCGAAGGGTTAGGCCAAGGTGTACCTGATGGACGTGGATCTGGGAATCATACTCAGGACCTCATCTTCAGCAGAAGCGCTTGCGACCATTAGACTAACGAGGCAGAGGACTTGCGAGGTTAGTACACCTACTGTGATTCACATAAACTGTAGCCATGACCTACATGTAGTTACATATCTATGAAAATAAATCTTACAACTAACATGCGCTTATTTTGATAACAATAGTTTTACTATGGCGGTATTCTTTTCTGTGTATTTTATGGTATGATTATAAACATAAAATGTTGCCACAATCATGTGATTATTACAACACTTTAAAACGAGTAACGTTTACTAGGCAGATGTGACTGGATACGCCAGGAGTGGCGCCCTAACAGGACACACTCTGAACTTGTTGGTGATGTACTTCAGAAGGGTCAAGTGCGCAGTACTCGCAAACGGTGGCGTTCGTGTATGACCAGATGTATGAATGGAGGAGTATGTAAGGACCATAGCAGCGTTCTGTAGTTTTTGCCTATTCCCATAAGAAAAGGACGTAAGCTTATGCTTATGCTAATATAAAATCACGCCTGTAATCCCCGACGGGTTAGGCAGAGGTGCATCTTATAGAACACCCACATTTCGCCAGTTATATTTAAGTCCCATGTAACAGAGTGCGAGCCTATGGCCATCAACCGAGCATAAATTCCGACCACGTGCTACTGAAAAAATTCCAATGAAAAAACCCAATGACACTTTGCCCAACCTGGGAATCGCACTCAGCAGTTGCTCTTGCGGCCACTAGAACAACGAGGCCGTTTCCTATGCTACTATGGTTTAGTAACATACCTAATCTAAAAATGAATTCACGAAGGTTTTTATTTTAAGGTTGGCCAAAATTTATTTAGTTGGATTCAATCGTGATAAGATAAAAGCCAATTCCGATAACTTTCGTGTTGTTTCCAGGCAATGCATTTCCAATAATTTGTTAATTGTTAGATCTACATCCATAATTAATATCGAAGCGATAGGTTCGTAGAAGCTAAAAATAAGTAAATTATAAGGTTCTTAGTATCAGGGGACGAAAACGAAATATAGTTCGTCTTATCAGCTATTTCGAATAGGAGGGTTTAGACCAAGTGGCTTTCTATAAGCGATAACGGTGATAGAAAGGCCTAAATCTAGGTACATTATTGTATTGACATGTTTAATGTTGACACTCGTTGTATACATATTTTTTGAAAGCATTGTCAATTGTGTGGACCCTGAAGGCGCGATTCCATTAGCCAAGTTACTTGTATGTAAGTTTCAGTTTTCCTGTTCTGTATGGTGTCCGGACGTAAAGAATAGCACCATCCAATATCTTCCCGTGGGTGTCGTAAGAGGCGACTAAGGGACTTACCAGAGAATGGGCAGCAGCGTTCTCTGATTCTACAACAACCATACTGCGATCGCCAACCCGCCTGCCAAGCGTGGCGATTATGGCAAAACCCCCCTTCTTGGGGGAGGCCTATGTCCAGCAGTGGACTTTTCGGCTGAAATGATGATGATGAAGTTTCAAATTGCATACAACTTGAACAAACCTGCGTACAAACTACAACTTGGATGACGAAACTTATACATTTTTCATTCAAGTTAAAGTGGGAGTGGGCTGGCCACGTAACGCGAATGCACCCGGAGCGGTGGGCAAAGATCGTCACCCGCTGGACGCCTGACGGAGGAAATCGCCACGAAGGTGGTGAGATGATCTGATCTTGTTTGTGGGGTGAACATGGCCAGATATCGCTTGCGCCATAAATTATTTAATTGCATTTAGCGCTATACTCCTCTGATTGTTATTTATCCTCTGACTTGCATCACTGTTAAAATCACACTAATTCTTATTGTCCTTACTATAAGGTTGTCAGAGATAAAATAACTGTAAATGAATTGAAAATGTATCTAAAATATAGTTCAATTTCTGTTAATCGTTTGAAGTTGACACATTGCCATGTTGGCTGCGCTATTCATTTGTTTGCCAGCCAGCATTTGTTTCGTGTGTAGAGTAACCACGGGTCGCAGTGTAGTGACAGAACGATGTCGCCTATATTTTTATACAAGTACACGTGCCTGCGTCGTTGGTTTAGTGGTTAAAAGCGCGACTGCTGAGCATGCGGTCCTTTGTTCGATTTCCTACTCAATTAAAGTGTTATGGTTTTTCCATCGGTAATCCACAGTGTTTAGATTTTTAACTGTCTGACGGGAATAGGGTGGCCCTCTATTACATTAGATTCAAAGATGACACAAGGTAGAGCTCTGCTTTACACTTCGGGGATTAAAGGTGTGGTGTACACGTACGATTCTTTACTGTGGAGCAACGCTTTAATAGAACAATCCAAGAAGGCCTTTATATTTGTAAGTTTATCTCTTGTTGACAATGCACTTGCCGATTTAGGACATTTGCAGAAAAGTAAAGTAAGTGCCTTTTGTAACTGTACTACCTTATCTGAGATACAATAGAACTGATTATCGCTGGTAAGAAACTGATATCGTAAAGCATAGAACACGCCTTTAATAAAGTACCTAAGCCTGACTCTAGATATTCACATCACATCACGTCACATCACATCACGTCACAACACATCACATCACGTCACATCACATGTGCCAAACCTCTTCCCAACTTTGTTAGTTTCGGCTTCCATTCTTACCGGATGCCGCTAATATTTAGCAGTATTATACATGGAGCGACTACCTATCTGATCTCCACAACTTGATTACTACACGATACCCCTTGGTAAGCCTGGTTGTCAGACTGTCGGACCTCAGACTACCCACAACGACTGTCAAAGATCTACAAATGACAGTCGGGACCAAAGGTCTTCGTACCCCAGTAGTCGTAGAACGAAGGTGTCTCGCCATTTAATAAACGACCACCCATCCACGGCAACCTGCTAATCGACGAGCCTCTCTCACGGCATACGACAGATAGGACACACTTAAGGTCCCATCACTCATAAGAGACAAACAACAACGCAAAATAACTAAATAAGCCTTCAGATATTGATTTAGATAAGCACATAAAATTTTAGTTATGTAGGTTCACGAAAAATTCAATGCTCACTTCCAATGTCGGAAAAAGCGCTGCCTTTTCTTAAATGACCAATCCACAAGACCTCAATTTATTATGGTGAAACAATAGATACTATTTTTGGCCATAACAGTTAAATAAACCTGCAGATAGGCAGTCCCTCATTGTAAAATACTGGTATTCGGCTCCGGTTAACCTGGAAGCCGACCCCAAGATATTTGGGAAAAGGATACGGACGGATAGGACTGCAAAAACTTAGTATCTTGCCTCTAAACATACGTCTAAGCCTTCATACAAAGATATTTACACCAGCACCCTCACCCGATACAAAGCATATACCAATACACCGATTACCCAAAAAAACAAAAGAAAATTACTTACACTCGTCACTTATCTTGTCCCTTCGTCTGTCGTTCGTCACTCACTCACTGCACACTTGTTCGTTGGTCTCACAATCCACCGACGCACACGTATAGCTGGTCGCATACTGCCGGCTCCAACTCCAACGCCTGTGTGTCACTGCCAGATAGCGCTGATAACGATAAGATAGCCGTGATCAAGTGTTTTAATGTGTAACGCTTGAAATTATTGGAAAAATATTTGCTAAGGCTGAAATAATAGGTTTATAATCGCTAATGAGGACTGAGAAAACATATGGATGCGGTAGTGGTGGTCTGGACCCTATTAAGTAATCGGTGGATACAATAATCAGTGCACAAGCACGAGGATGGGGTTGCTGATCTCTGTGAGAGAAGAGTGTACTTCCCACTTCCATCTGTCTTTCCCACGACAGTCCGCTCTACAAATGTCTCTCTAATCTTACGTCTTTGAACTGTATCTTCATTCCGTAGCCATTTTCTTCTCGCTGCTACCATCCTGCGATGATGTTCTCTTCACCTAGCTTGATCAAGAGCTCCAAAAGTCATCGTTTTGTCTTAAATATTCTGTAGGCTTCGTCCATCACTCGCTTAAGAAGTCCTCCTTACTTTTGCTAATTCGCGGCCTCCACTCAAGAACACGTCTACCCCAACAGTCATCAGGTCTATGGCTTAATTTCTCGACCCATTGCCACTTCAGTTTGCTTATTCTGTTAGCTAATTATAGTCGACAACATTATGTCTGTATAGCTAATTATAGTCGACAACATTATGTCATGTTCTGAATTTAGTAAAGTGAAAAATAATATCTCTAAACTTCGTTTCTTTTAGTACACTATCACCTTGGTGACACTCTTCAGCATTGTTACTTACTGTGCAGTAAGTGACAATGCTGAAGAAATAGTGTGCCAAAAGCAGAGATACGATTGTTTTACAATATTGTTATTGAGAAATTCTGGAAAATGTTTTTCTAAAAATGAATAAACTGAAAGCAACAACAAGGTATGAGACATTTAACGATGACTCACAGGTAGTATTCCACTTAAGGCTCTGATTAACTCCAGCTAAATAGTGAACAACTTAGCAATGATTAACTTCATTTAGGATAGCCTCAAGTCGCCTATGCGCACCCATGACCTGCGACAACTCGTGAAAACCATTTACAACATACCTTAATATCACGCCGGTAACCCCCGAAGGGTTAGGCAAAGGTCCTTATAGTACCCACATTTCGCCAGTTATATTCAAGTCCCTTGTAATAGACGACGAGCATATTGCCATCAAGCGAGCACATATCCACACTCCGTAACTGCTACTTAGGAAGTCCTGATGGAAAAGCCCAATAACACTTTGTCTAATCTGTGGATCGTACCCAGGACCTCATGCTCGGCAGTCGTGCTTCCGACCACTAGACCAACAACGCAGTTAAAATATGGTTGTGACTGTTTACCTAATGTAAAGCTAGATTATTATTTAAAAACTCTTTGGACAGTGCTCAGCATTCTCCTGACCTTATCCCAATTCATTTGTGGTTGGCGCAGCATGTCTTCTTCTTCCATATTTCTCTATTACTCACCATCTCATCAGATACCTCCTTTCGTGCCATATCAGCCTTCACTCTTTGGACAGTATTATCCCCGTTATATAGAAACTTATAGCTTATGCCCGCGGCTTCGCCCGTATGGGATTCGGTAATGTCCCACGGGATCTTACTGATAAAAATCCTGTGTTAATCCAGGTTATAAACTATCTCTGTGCCAAAATTTATCCAAATTCAGTCAGCAGTTTTTGCGTGAAAGTGTAACAAACATCCGTTCAACCATCCATCCATCCTCACAAACTTTCGCATTTATAATATTAGTAGGATTAGGTAGGTACCACATGTGGTTACTTACTCGTATTTACTCTGAACATTGGTGAATTTCGCGCTACGGCTACGAGACTACGGCGCGTAGCACGTAGCAATCTCGCAGTCGTAGAGTTTGTCTACGTCATGAACACATAAATCATTGAGTTGATATCATATCAATGTGTGAGTACTATTTATTTATTATTTCCCAAGGATTATATCAAGTAGTATATTAAAGCTTCAGCAGACACAACTGCATCTGCAGTCACTGATTAAAATAACACAATTAGGTTAGTCATTTAGAGAATAATCTGACGTAGCAAAACATAATATCACGCCTGCACTTCCCCGAGTACTTATAGTAGACACATATTTAACCAGTTATATGTAATAGGAGCCGAGCTTAAGGCCTATTGACATTAACATCAACCGGGCACAAATCCAAGCTCCGGAACTACAGTAACGGCTGTCAAAGATCTACAAATGACACATGAAGGAAACTTGGTATATAATGGGTGGGCACCCATCCACAGACCAACCAAGGCGAGCACGGCTTTACCTAAAGATCGACCCGAGCGTCTGTTATTATTTATCCACGAACTCTTCCATACTAATATTAATCGCAATCTCATTAGTCAAGCCCTTTCTGGCCATGTTATCTTTCATACAGTCCATCCATCGTACTTGAGATGATATCATTGTGTCTATTACAGACTTTTGAATGATTGTTACAATCTTTTGCTGGCTGTTATTATTTAGTCACGAGCTCCTCATTGCTTACAACACACAAAAGAAGTAAAACAAGATAAAAAGTTAACACAAGTAAACAACTAGGCAGATAAAGCCTTATGCTGCTAAATTAAGCCAAACAAATCACTTAGTTCATTAATCCTCGTTAGGAATGTCCGTTCAAATCTCGCTAATTCGCAAGTGTAATAAATAACATTAAATACAAAAACATTATCGTACAATAGAATAGGCGTTAGTTAATCCAAATAAGCCGTTATAATTATATCTGCTACTCAAACTAAATCTATGATAAACTTAGCTACGGATTTGATTTAACTGATAGCTCTTATCATCAACAGGTCTAAGCTTTGGCTAGAGGCTACTGGGGTGATCGATCGGTCTACGAGGTTGAGAACCTGGTAAGCCATGTAAGCTAGGTTTGGTTTAATCTTTATAATAACATGGTTTTAAGAACTGAAGATATTTATTATTTTTAATCTAAATAAGCTAAAAAATAATTATATTATGTACAATATATACAGACTACAAAAAGAACTAAAGTAATGATAAAAATAAGACTAAAAGTAAGCAAATATAAACATCTAAACAACGACGACAATAGGAAACTAGGCGTCAAAGTACTCCTCCGCATCGCTGTCATCTGGAAAGTGCCCAGAAGACTGGCAGCATTGCCACGCTGAATGGCAATGCTAATTATGAATTAAATCAATAACAAGCTGAAGGGATTTTCAAGAAATATATCAGAAGCCTCAGCCAAATAAGCTTTAGTAACTACTACTGGTGATGATATGAATTTTGAAGGATTGAGTGAGAGAGGAATTCCAAAGGAAAGATGGATGGATTATGAGAGGAAAAAGAGAAAGGAGCAAATGATGCCGTGACATCTGACAGGGGAGAATGGAAGAAAAAAATGTGTTGCGCTGACTCCAAGTAGAATGCGACAAGGGCAGGAAGCTGATGATACGCTGAAGCCTTCTGAGTTTCCAAAATAATGATGAAGCAACTATGTTTTACATGACAACTTTCTGACTTAACAAATGACAAAAAGTTGCCCTTGAATTGCTTTCTTCTAGATTCAACGGTTTAAGCTATGCGATATTAAAGATTTGTATTAGTGATTTAACTTCAGCAAAACTCAGTTTACAATGGTTAACGATGCCATTACTTAAGAATAGTAGTAATTACTATTGTTACTAGTTAGGTGGCCTAGGTATACCTACCGAGCCAAATAGAGACCACCGGTAGCCCTGAAACAAGTCGATAACACAATGCGTCAGCCGCCCCAAAATGTCAAACTCGATGCACTTAATTCAATTAGTTCATTACAGGTACTTTTGAATCTCCAAAACAAAAGATTGAAGCCACAGTCCCAGTCACAAGGCATAATAACTTGTGAAAGTACTGTTTTTTGTTTCCCATTCCAAAGCGTAGACCTCTATGGGGAGGACAGGGCAAGAAAGTCCATGGACAAGGACCAGCGGGAAAAGTAAGTCATGTAAAACCCGATGAAGATTTGAAGCTGAGCAGGTGCGCTGCGACATTTACTCGTACGCATGTCCTGCCTGAACTTAAGGTCAGAAGGACTGCACTACTCCGGCCAAAGTTCAGCGTTGGTTTCCGAACTTTCTCCTTGACTCCAGTTCGAAAACGGTAGCTCCAGGAACGGGGAGTCTCAACTAAGTAGCTTTTGATATTAAATAAAGCAAACAGAATTAGATTTCAAATACGAAGTCTAGGTAGTAGTTACAACAAGATTTATGAAGTATGAAATTGACTTAAATAAGTTAACAAAACAACAATGTATTTATGAAAGTGAGTTGAGATTACACTCAGTACTAACTGAGAATTCATAGCAATTAATTGAGTGTTGTGTTCGTAATACAATGATTGCTGTTATTGGGGTTATCAGCAGTTATCGCAAATACGCTCGTTATCGAACTAAAAGTATATTGTACAGCTACGGGCGAGCGCACCTTTATTTCAGTTTTTTAGTTATTGATTAGGTTAACATAAACATCTATTTGATAAATTAGGGTCTATCCTATTTTATTAATGGGGGGAGACTTTACTTCAATTGTTACATACCTACGTCATTCCTATCTTTTCTACCTTTTATGGTCTCCTTCGCCTTGTTGGTAATGTGCATGAGGTGCTGGGTTCGATTCACAGATCAAGTGTTATTTGTTTCAAGAGTTTTCCATCAGGAATTTCTCACAATCAGCCCCAAGTCTGGAGTTGTTTACAGCGGTTGATGGCAACAGGCTTGCCCATTATAACATGGGACTTCAACAGAAAACTGAGTGTACTAAAAAAACACATCTGCCTAATCCTTTGTTGTAATCTATTTATTTATTTTATTTTGATGGATGACGCATCGTTCCGGGTCGCTACGAGTCTACGTTTAGGCGCACCTTGTGTTGCCCCGCATCGATGTCACTGCGGTGAAGGTGTCGACAGCCTCGGACACCATGGCCTGTCCTGCTACAAAAGCGCAGGTCGCATTGCACGGCACGCCAGCATTAACGACATTATTCGTCGAGCCCTTGCCAGCGCCGGCGTACCAGCGGTTTTAGAACCAAACAGCTTGGTACGTGACGATGGCAAGAGACCAGACGGCATGACGTTGGTGCCTTGGAAGGTGGGTAGGCCTTTGGTGTGGGACGCAACCTGTGTCGACACCCTTGCGCCATCTCACCTTGCAAGCACGGCGGGCTGTGCAGGTGTTGCTGCTGCGGCTGCTGCGGCTGCTGAGATCCTCAAGCGGCGCAAATACTGTAACCTTATTGGTAACTACAGTTTTGAGCCGTTTGGGGTCGAAACGCTCGGGTCATGGGGACTGAGTGCGCGTCTCCTTTTTAAGGAAATCTCTCGCCGACTGGTCGACACTTCGCGTGACCAGAGGGCTGGCTCTTTCTTTGGCTAAAGAATTAGCATTGCTATTCAGCGTGGCAATGATGCCAGTCTTCTGGGCACGTTTCCAGATGACAGCGATGCGGAGGAATACTTTGACGCCTAAGTGTCCTATTGTCGTCGTTGTTTAGATGTTTATATTTTCTTACTTTTAGTCTTATTTTTATCATTACTTTAGTTCTTTTTAGTCTGTATGTAATGTACATCATCATCATCATCATCATTTCAGCCGAAAAGTCCACTGCTGGACATAGGCCTCCCCCAAGAAGGGGGGTTTTGCCATAATCGCCACGCTTGGCAGGCGGGTTGGCGATCGCAGTATGGTTGTTGTAGAATCAGAGAACGCTGCTGCCCATTCTCTGGTAAGTCCCTTAGTCGCCTCTTACGACACCCACGGGAAGATATGGGATGGTGCTATTCTTTACGTCCGGACACCATACAGAACAAATGTAATGTACATAATAGATAGAAATTATTTATTTATTAAACTTTATAGACAAGAACAAAAAACCGTGCCGGTTTTTATTAATGCCTAAGGTGGCGCCTATTTATTCCGTGAGGCTTTTAGGAGGTGGAGGGCATCGAGCTGAACCTCATCCAATCTCACATGGGGGAGAGGGGTCTCGGTTATTTTTTTCGCAAGAGAGTGTGTAAAATGTCGAGAAAACTGAATTAAGTAAAACATGTTTCTACACAAAAAAAATACTAAATCCTACACAATAATATTTATCGTGGTTTTGCGACCGCCACAAAGTAGTACAGTAGCAATAGTTTAACCGTGACCAGCTTGCCAAACACCAAAAATGCTCATTTTGAAAAAACCCACGTGAAATTAGGAAGGGGGCTGGGGGGATCGAGCCAAAGCCAAAACTCACAAATCACATCATCAATTATCGAAAAATCGCCAAAAAAAGCCTCTCGTACTTAATTAATGGACTCCGCGTTAGGCAATCTCAGTCAGTCTACTTCCATTCCAGGTGAAACAAAGACAAAACATGACAGGAGTAGATACATGTTAGCTATTCTGTCTATTACCGTTGCGCCTTATTCAAATTTAATCAGTATAATAAAGACTAGTAATAACGGATATTCAATGCGGAAAAGATCATATTTAAAACAAACATTTATCAAATTAAATTCCGAAAATTGACAATCAATTTAATTACCTATCAACCGAAGTCGCCTGCGCACACTAGTCCGAAACACTCGACTCCACATGAATCGCATCTTCAAGCCAGTAATCTGACACTGAACCCAGCCATGATGTCATTCTGACACACACTACGACTGCTTTATCAGAACATGTAACACAATCACGATATTTACAAGAATTCTTGCTGACCAAACTGACTACGATTTCTTAATAATCGTGAATTAAATACACGTGTCATTGTAGCACCTTTCTGAACACGTGGCTAACTAATAACAGCCGCACTGGTCTATCTTCAAGCTAAGCCTTAAGGTTAAACCGCGCTTGCCTAAGTCTGTCCGTGGATGGGTGACCATTTATTACATATCGAGACTCCTACGCGTGACACAATAACTTTTTGATTGTGTCTATAATATACTCGGCATACGAGTGGTTAAACCGTGTCATATGTAGATCTTTGACGGTTAGGTAGTCAGTGGACCGAAAGTCTGGCAACCAGTCTTACCAACGGGTTTCGTATTACCCAATACCCAGTGCTAACTGGGTTGTGGAGGTAAGATAGGCAGCCGCTTCATGTAAAATACTATGCAAATGCATCCGGTTAGACTGGGAGCGGACCCCCACATAGTAGGGAAAAGGCTAGGCAGATGATGCTTGTAGCATCTATTAACAATCAATGATGAATAAGTGATACAAGGTATTAATAAAAAACCCCGTATCATTGCGAGCTTTGAGAATAAATACGTAACTCATGCCTCTTTGATCGTTTTCTAAGAGTTTCTTATTTCTACATCAAACAACACTATGGGATATAAGTTGTTCGGTATCTTATGTCGTGTGTACGCTAATAGAAATAGGTTTCTTTAGCTAGGCCCTCCAGTGAAAAAAACCTTAAGTAACCACCCACTAAAATACAGGGTGTAAATGGACCCTTCACGAAGCCGTCAACCATGCGTTATGTACATCAAACTAAGTAACTTTACGCGAAAATTATTGCTGGGAAACGACTTTTTTTTTTGGGGTGAAAAATCACGTTTTTCGGTAGGACTCAATGTAGCGCACTCAAAACATTGTGCTGATGGATGCATTAAATAGTACGGGGGTCGTGGAGGTGTTTTAAGTAAAAATCTTACATTAAAAACAAGTATTCAAAAAAACTTGTGAAAAAGTTGGAACTTTGACCCCCAATATCTCCGAAACTAGAAGGTTTCTAGGTATGGTCTAGAAGAAAAAAATGATCCCAATGACGGGAAAAGCAAGTATCTTTTGGCTTCGTTAAGGGTCTTGTTACATTATAGCATCAACAAATTCATCCCCAACACTTTCAACTAGTAACATGCCAAGAGACTGACGGCATTGCCACGTCGTATGGCAATGCTTATATGCCCAGCTAAATGAACCGACGACTTCTAAAAAGTTAGGTGTGATTAATAATGGTTGCGAAAGACAGAGGACAGCGTTTGTGGAACAGCTTTGAAGGCCACGTCCAGCAGTAGACTGATACAGGCCGAACTGATTGACTGGAAGTGGAAACCAGGTTGACTGCCCTAAACTATCATGATATACCGGAAGACATTAAATTAATAACAAACAAATACAAATCTTTTTTCCTCAAGTAAGTAATGGATCAAATGATTTAATTATGTATTTAATTAATTGTAGTACATTGAATGTTCCTATGCATAATTCATGTAGTTTCATCATCATCATCATTTCATCCGAAAAACGTCCACTGGCCTCCCCCAAGTGTCGCCACATTGACCGATCCCGTGCGTATCGAATCCAGCGGTTCCCCGCAACCTTTACCAGGTCATCGGTCCACCTAGTGGGAGGCCTTCCAACGCAACGTCTTCCGGTTCGCAGTCGCCACTCCAGAACTTTTCGGCCCTATCGGCCATCCGTTCTGCGAGCAATGTGCCCTGCCCACTGCCACTTAAGTTTGGCTATTCTTAATTTAGTTTATTGAATGTTTAATACATGTTAAATGAATTTAGTTTAATAATTACTTTATTACTAAACTAAATTTATTAAATTACATTACATTTTAATGTTTTTGTTTTATGTATACATTGTAACATATTTTTGGGATAATTGTGATAAGAAGTTACTGTTTTGTATATTATTTTTTTGGTAGAGTTAAAGGTTTTATTATTTTATTTTGTAGATTCAATGAACCTGTATTGCCTATTGCTGTCAACCGGGCACAAATCTAGATTCCAGTAGGCTACTTATGAGAATTTCATGATGGAGAAACACAATAACTCATTAACCGACCTTCTCAATAGTAGCGGTAGCGGCTACTAGACCAATAAGAAATAACTGTTGTTGATTGGAATGTAAATTAATTTTAATTGGTTTCATTTAATGCAGAGTGGACGAGAACAGCGAGAGAGGCAAAAATGGAAGACTTTGAAAGAGGCCTTTGTCGAAGGAGGAGGCTGTTGATTGAAACCCATCGTCTAAGATAAATAAATAATATGTGTATTGTAAATTTTGAAACACAGTAATAAAGTCTGTTGTGATTATCTTGTATTGGACATCTATTATTTAATGATATTTCATATTGACCTCTGTTTAATTGTTTTTTTATTTTTTTATTACATGAAATAGCAAAAGTTAACACAATTCAAGAGTAGATCTCTTGAATTATATTAACTTTTGCTAATTAATTGGTCATGTTTCTAATTTTTATTATTGTTTTAATTAATTGACATTTTATTGTTGCATTTAATGTTACTTAAAACTGTAATGGATATTTTATAGTTATTTAAAATTCCAGTTCTTCATAAGATAATGATTGCATGGGACAGTTACTGATATTTTTTTTAAATTAATGCATTTTTTTTTTCGTTCTGTATGGTGTCCGGACGTAAAGAATAGCACCATCCCATATCTTCCCGTGGGTGTCGTAAGAGGCGACTAAGGGACTTACCAGAGGATGGGCAGCAGCGTTCTCTGATTCTACAAAAACCATACTGCGATCGCCAACCCGCCTGCCAAGCGTGGCGATTATGGCAAAACCCCCCCCTTCTTGGGGGAGGCCTATGTCCAGCAGTGGACTTTTCGGCTGAAATGATGATTTATTTTTTCATATTTGTACGCTTCACGGCAAAACATAGAGAATCTAACTAAGTATATTGTAAAATCTCACACAGCGTGTAACTACCTATGTTTACAAATAAAAGTTTCTTATTTCTTATAAAGGCTTATTTTATTTTAATTTAATACAATTGTATTACAATCATAAATCTATTTACAGAAACAATTTTGCGAACTCAAGGAGTTACCCTATCGAAACCTGCTAAACTAGTACTAAGGAACTTGACAATTATAATGACAAATACAAATTCACAATTACGGAAGCTTGACGTTATAATGTGTTATTTCACTGTGATGTATTATTTGTCACTTTTATTAATAGCAAGTCGTGACTGACTTGACTCAGATATTGTATCAATTGTATTTGATCAGCGATAATACGAAATCATTCGCAAGATAAGTTTTCAGTTTTCATGCAGTTACCTAATAGAAAATGATGAAGATATTTTACTGTTCAAGGCAATTTGAATCGTCATTGGACTGGTTAAAATTAGTTTTAATAATGACGAGCATTTAATGTCTTGAATTTGTGCCTATTGAGGTCATTGAAAAAAAAAAAGTTTCAGAATGTCTGTAAAGCCTTGGCCTTACACAAAGCTAATTAAAAGCATATGAAGCATATGAATTTGTGATTATGATTGAATTTGATTTATTGTTATTAATAATTAATTGATGTTGATTTGTATTTTATATGCTTTATATTTTTATTTATTTTTAATTTTTGTTTGTTTTTGTAATTATGTGATTTTGTATTTAATTTAATACCTAATGTTTCCAATATGGGTTATGTACCTGAAATAAATGAATTTGAATTGAATTGAATTGAAGGGTACGATGTTTTTTTTTCTCCCAGGGACTGTCCGTTTAGTCTGCAGTCCTGACAACGGTTGCAGGTGGTGGTCAGCATAGAGTAGATTTTATCCTACCACAACTGGAACTCCAGTTATATAATGGAACTTCACCAGTTTCTCGCCTGTGTTCTGGTTTAAATAGTATGGATGCTGGTGTAACTACAGGCCCATGAGACGGCGGCGTTGCCTATAGTAAGGCAATGCAACTGCGAGATTTATTGTATCGGATATCCATAGCAACACTACGGATGTCTGCTAAGTATCAAGAATTCAATCCATCTACCTCTCTTTCTGCTTGTACCAACAGAGGAAACACGTCGTAAACATGATATTATGTTTACTCCACCCTTTTCCGATATCTTTGTTAGTTACAAGCTGTTATTATCCCGTATTTCCTTAACAAATCATATTAAGTAGTTTCCATTTACCTCGTTACGATCTGCATCGCACGTTTAACATGGTTGTTATGTATTATTCTTACATAAGATTATGTGCTGTATGCTGTAACCTGTTTGGTCGTGTCTCGTGTGTAAAAAATTGCGAATGTGTTGTCTGGTCTGTGGTACACTGGTACAACTGCACACTAACACAGGCACAGTGGTTTGGTGAGGTACTATGAGTGTGAATATCGTGTGGTTCTCACTTGGTTATCACTCGATTGGTTATGCTTGTTAAAAGTTCTTGAACGCTACTTTGACAATGTGAATATATTTGTTTAATTATTTGACAACACGGCCATGTATGTTGTTTATGCCTATTATTTAAAAAAAAAATCTTATGAAGTAAATGTGCGCCCCATTTTCAATCAGCATAATTTATTTTTTCTTAACTTTTGCGTTTTCCTTTGAACATTTTGATTCCTCAAGCAACGTTTTTTTGGCATCCATTGGATATGTGACCCCAATTAAGAACGCGTAAGCTATGTTTTAGTAACCTAATCTAACAAGCCACTTTATCTCAGAAACTTTAGAAGTTTTGACATAGGTATCATAATTATTAAAATACAAGAATGGCAACAAAACTAAACATCACCCTAATCATTTTTCTTCCTTTAAATCAGGCCAAGATTTCAAAGATAAGAAACTATGATCCTCTTAGAAGATAGTTTCAATTTCTTCATAATAAAAACTCTCGCTCCAATTCACGCCGACCAAACTCGACGTTCGATAACTTCGTGACTTCGACACCCGTAGTAGACGCCTCCGAACACACACAAGAGTCCTGTCTGCATGCACTGTTGATCTGTCTGTGTGTGTGTGTCTAGTCCGGAGCCCGCAAGACTGCATTCCTGTCCACGTCGACGGTGAACAACGGAGCTACTGACATTTCTCATTTTAAAGATCTTTAGGTCCGCTTGCAACTCGACCTGCTAAATACAGCAAAAATATAGCTTAGTTTCTGTCAATGTTTTGAAGAATAACAGAGACAGAATTGTTTTAAAATATGATCAACGCTAAATGTTTTAAGAGTAATTTTTGGTGATAGTGGGTCTAGTCTGAAATCGGAGATCTGGAGGCTGGCAAAGAGACTTTAAAATATTTTTTTATGGTATTTATATTACTTTAGGAATAAGGATAAAATTGAATATAGCCTCTTGGACTCATTAGCCAAATGGTCATTGTTCGGAACACCATTGTATGTCGCTTTATTTATACAAGGATATGGATTATGATTAGTTGTATTATTTTATTATGAGCACCTGCGCTTTAGTTTATTGTAAATCCTTATTTATTTGTTGTTATTCTATTTTTAATTTAGACCACAAGTCATATAACCTTAAAGATATTCAAAATTGGCTCTTGCTGTTCGCAAACCAGAGTAATAATTACAATACCTAAAGACAGACAGTTTACACAACATTTTTTTTATCAGAGTTTTGTTTTCGTTGCAATTGATCTACAGGTTATCACCGTCACCTTATTTTCGTAACCTTTCTTCCAAAATCATCATTCTAGCAGTTGGGACCTTATCAAATAAATGCAAATAAATTGTTCTTATTCTTATTCATCCACATCCCAATTTCGAACACTGCTGGACATAGGCTCCTCTCTCTTTTCTTGTGCCAATCCCCAGGTTACTGTGCCTGTCTCACCCAGAGAGCCTAGAGAAGTGACGGGCAATTTAGACCAGAACTGTCAAAGAATTGACATATGTCAATCAAATTCAGTTTGACTTTTCAAGTAAGTAGTGGCTTTAAGGACATCGTGAAATAGGCAATACAAACCCAGGTGACAGGTTGGCAATGGCCAACAATGTCGTCTAAATTGCCGCCAGTTTGGACATGCCTACGCAAAAGTAAACACGGATCCACGGTTATCTAATGAAGTAATGACTTACATCATCGCACACAAAGAAATGTCAGTAATTAGTGTCTCAGATATCAGTTATGTAATTCTTACTGCGGACGTAACTGATTTTGACCATTTAACCAATTATGGGATAAGTTATATGCCAAATATAACGTAACATAACATAACATCACGCCCGGTCCCCGAAGGTAAATTTAGTAATCCTACATTACGCATCTTATTTATTGAGGAGGCAAGCCTTTTGCTTTAAGCCTGACACAGATCAAGACTCCAGCCTGATACTGAGAAATTCTAGATTGAATAACCCAATAACACTTTGGCCTACCTGGAAATCGAAACCAGGACCTCATGCTCAGCAGTAACGCTTGCGACTACCAGACCAACGAGACAGTATCAGATACCACGTGATCAAACGCTTGAATATTATGATTTGTTAAATATAGCAATCAACTTTTTGCTCTCGTACTACAGACCTCTACCATTTAATTCCTGACAAAAAACTAAACATACTTAAATGATAATTGCATTGCAAAACTAATGCTTCGCCATAATTGGCGACGAAACTTAATACGATTAAATGCTAAGTCTCATATGGGACTAATTCCCAACCTGACCACCATTTGACCTGTGACTTACATACACACACACAGTCAGGCAGACAGACAAGCATAAACGTCTATAAGTGACGTATGGGATGTATGTGCATGTGGTAGACCGACTCACGCGCACAGGAATAAAGACCGGCTCCGTTGGATGGGGAGCAGGGCGCTAGTGCACATTTTTAGAATTTAAAATGTTTCTGTAGGATTATTTAGCTAAATGTTAAATTTAGTTTTAGGTAAACGAAGATAAGTAACTCGTGAAAGTAATTTCTATGGACAGGCAGACGGGTTTTCGCTCCAGTTTCAATAGTAGCATCATGATCATCATCATCAGCCTATAGCAGTCCACTGCTGGACATAGGCTTCCTCAAAATACTAGTACAAAAAGATTAGTAAAACACTTAAATACTAGTATTCTGCAGCATTAGGTAAGACTTGATGGTGAAAGAGACACCAGACTACTGTCTCATTTATTTCGTCATGAACAAATTCAAATTCAATCGTTTAAAGCAAAATTGAATATATAAGGTCTAACTATTCATACACGAAATATTTTAAGAGTAACTTCTATAAGTCGTAGAGTCGCCATAGCAACGAAAAAAAATATTAACAAAAATTTTTTTTTTTATGAAATTATTATAATTCTAAAAATTTTTCAGACTTTTTGCATAAAATCTTTACTCCCATATTCTAACAATGACACTAGGTAAATACGACGTAATGGATGTTCAAAAATAAGGAGCTTGTATTTATTTTGTGGGTCAAGTAATATTAAATTATATATTTTTATAAGAATATACTCAGATAAAAAAAAATCCCTTGAAATGGCTTCGTTATAGCCGTTAGATGATTCCCTGAAAATATTTCGTGTATTAATACCTTATATGGCGTGCGTAAATGTGTTTTTTTCCTTCAAAATCTGAAAATAGTCAGAAAATAAGGTCAATCTAAATATAGTGTAGATCGCAGTTACCTGATAGGTACAAATCCAATTCAAAATTTTCAAAAACCACTTCGAAGTCGATGTTTTTTTTATCTTTTTACTACCACACCTCTTCTAATCTTGATCTCATAAATATAACATATAAAGATATTAAAAAGCACCATCGTCCTTATCTATATGAAGTGGGACAATGACGAATGGCACCCGACATGATAACTAACTTTAATTAGTAGTATTTGAACAAGATTAATTAGAGGTATATTAAATGGCGTCTCCTGTCTCTTAGACGCCACATTCCACACATTTATGTTTTTACTCACTTGTTATATAACATACATCATAACATAACAACGCCAACGCCTGTACTCCTCGAAGGGCTATGCACAGGTGTACCTAATATTAATTAAATTCTATGTAATAGGGGGCAAGCCTATTGCTATCAACCAGACACAGATCCAGACTCCATGGCTGCTACTGAGAAATTCCTGGTGGAAAACCCAATAGCACTTGGCCCGACATGGGAATTGAACCCAGGACCTCATGCTCAGCAATCGCGTTTGTGACCACTAGACCAACGAGGCCTCGAGACGATGTCTTTAATCATGTATTGTTTATGTCACGATATCCTTACACCGATAGGAATAAGAAACGTGGTTCCCTCGCTAGGCTTTAAATTGGTTTAATGTATTGTTAGTCAAGATATAATAAATATAAAAATAAATTGCCCTTTATTCTGAATTGTTTCTGTTTCTTTATCTGTTGTTATAATAATTATGTCCCTCAATTCAGTGTACCTTTTGGCCTTTTTTCTCTCCTCCTGCTCTTTCCACTGGTTTCTGTCACGACCCACTCTCCTCCAATTAGGGCCCGCTGTTTGTTTAAACTTGTCTTCCCATCTTCTTTTCTGTTTCGCCCTGCTGCATTTACTGTCCCTTGGATACCAGCCGGTTATTACTTTACTCCATTTCTCTGTATTTGCTCTCATCATGTAGCCAGCCCATTTTTGTTAGTCAAGATACTTATCTAAAATAAAACTATGTATATCCCTACCCTACATTTCTATCTACATATAAACCAACATCCCGATTCCCAAATAAACCCTCATCAATCGAAAAAACTTTAAATCTGCGCAGAATTCGCAATGGAATGCAAGCATAACGCGCGTCAGATCTCAGCCAGGTCGGAACCTGTTCAGTCACCTCTGCCGACCTCACTCGTGCAGCCAGCGCTGTTGCTAAGCGACCACGGGATGACGAGACACCATTCATCGATTCAAATAAGTAAGTAATCGGTTGATAAATGTCGGTTTTGGTGAGTTCGTTGATTGGTAGTGTTGGTTTTTGTATTATGATGATGGATGTTGATGGGACAGAAATAGAACTTCAAGTTGTGACTTACACCAGCATACACCAGCTTGCCTAGGCTAGTGGCTGTCACTTAAAAATCGTAGAATAATTCTGCAACGACTTCCAAAGGCCCGGACATAAGATTTTTGGCTGCTTATGTTCGTCAATACTCGGAGGGCGTCCATTAATTCCTTGAGGCGTTTAAAGGGGAGAGGGGTCGAGCCGAATCTCATCCAAATCACGTGGGAGAGAGTGGTGGGGGGTCTCGGAAATATTTAAAACTTGACTGACGTCAAAATGGACTCCCCGTTTTCTACTTTTCAATCATCGTTATTTCTGATGTCATCGCCTTATATAATGCTAAAGTAGAGTTTGAAATACCTTAACAAGAAGGCCTGGACAAACTGTTAGTTTGTCCAGGCCAAACTGTTAGTTTGTCCAGGCCTTCTTGTTGATAACACGAGACGCCACGCCATAGTTCTTTGAAAATCAATTGCTACACCAAATGCGAACAAGATTCGGCAAAAACCCGCATTATTAACGCGACAAACCGACAGCCAGAGACACTGCCATAACCACACCATTCAGACACCATTGTATGCTAGTCTAGCTGTATCTGACTGCGCTGTCCTCCCCTGAAATGATAAGCAGATTTGAAACCTTTGCCCCCACAATTTGCTTACATGACATTTTATTATACACAGTCAGTGCTCTACATTCCACGCCTTGTTTGTCTGTCTTTGTGTGTAATGCGACCAATGCGACACGTGTTCAGTCGTCCACTCCATGGTTATAAGAGATTGATAACTACTATTATGAAGCTTATTGTTACCTCACACGGATACATGGCACACTGTTCCTTAAAAGACAGAAGTATCTTGGCTACCAAGTTATAAATTAGTTTTATTTTTTTAATTTTAGCCTTAGTTGTCCCACTTCTGGGCTAAGGCCTCCCCCCATTCCTCCCACTTTTCTCGATGTTGCGCCTTTTCTCGCCAATTAACGAGAAAGTCATCCAAGGCGTCCCGCCATCTTCTCCTCGATCTGCCGTAAACGCGGTTACATAATTAAAATTCTGCCATGTCAATTTGATCTGTAGTAAACAATTGTGTCAAGGTTGCTATGTCCAGATTTGATTTTCATGATTAAGCTTCTGTTGTTCGGCTTCCAGCACCAGATTGAACCTACCCGGGCGCAGTTGATTATTTGATTTTCAGTCTGTATAATCAGTCTATAATGTTCCCACTGCTGGGACACAGGCCTTCTCTCTATGAGAGGGAATGGGCTATAATCCACCACGCCGGCCGAATGCGGGTTGATCTCAGATTTTCAGTCTGTGCGACAGCCAATCTGACCGGCACATATACTCTACAACCCAGTATCCGTCTGAATAGGCGTGGATAAATCTTTCACAGTTTTATATCAGCAACCACTTATAAGTATAACCCTTAAATTTGGAGCAATATGCAAGTAGCGTTTTGGCATAATCAGCCCATAATGTTCCTACATCTGGGACATAGGCCTCTTCTCTATGAAAGGGAAAGGGCCATTATCCACTGCGAGCTGGATCGGGACTAACTTTATATAAACCGCTTAAGTTCGTGATACTGTGCACTGCCCTGTAAAGTCCATAACCCTTTCGTCCTACAGTGCCGTTAATACCAGAAATTAACATAGAAAGCCCTACATACATAATACATAAGCACATAAATTAGTATGTGAGCACGACACACGTTTACTGCGCACAATGAAAGCATTCCTGCGCGTCGAAGCTAACAACGCATAGAATCAGAAACTCTTCATCATTCAAGAATACACAATTAAGGGCCCTTATCAAAATGCCTTCCCACCTTTTTTGCTTAATCTTCAACAGGGGACAGATAGGACAGAAGGTTAACCCGTGATGTTAGGTTATATTTTAAAAACATCAAAACACATGTTGACTGCCTCATTGGTCTAGTGGTCGAAAGTGCGACTGCTGAGCTTGAGCTCCTGGGTTCCATTCCCAGGTCGGGCAAAGTATTATTCAGTTTTTCTATCAGGAATTTCTCAGTAGCAGCCACGGAGTCTGAATTTGTGGGCTGATGGCTATAGGCTCGCCTTTTGATGGGACTTAAACATAATTGCTCGCAGAACGGATGGCCGATGGGGCCGAAAAGTTCTGGAGTGGCGACTGCGAACCGGAAGACGCTGCGTTGGAAGGCCTCCCACTAGGTGGACCGATGACCTGGTGAAGGCTGCAGGGATCCGCTGGATGCGAGTGTCGCACGGGACCGGTCAATGTGGCGACACTTGGGGGAGGCCTAGGTCCAGCAGTGAACGTCTTTCGAATGAAATGATGATGATGAAACATAACTGGCGAAATGAGGGTACCCCTAACCCTTCGGGGATTACAGGCCTGATGTTATGCAAATTCTCTAGGCTTGTCTATTGTTATTTCAGTTAGTCACTGCAGTTTGAATATTTAAAATCAGGCTTGTGCTGGTTAACCTTTTTAAGAAATCTAGGTCTTTCCTACGTCCGCAGGATTTAGAGTGTCTACGTTATATAGATAACGGTGCCGGTAGTGGAAAACTTAAAAATGTATTGAATTGACAGTAGCCACAGAAAAGGGGTCGACCATTAATCACGTGAGGCTCGAAAAGGGGTTCGGAAAAAATCACGAAATATCACTAGGGGGAGGGGCGGGTGTATTGAGATATCACGTGTATTTATTTTTTCTTTGAAGTTGAACGCCCGATTTCTAAACCGAAAAGCGTGAACTTGACATTTTTATCACGGAGCTTAATTTTCCAGAATTCATTTAGATTATAGGTACCTGTTAACCTGTATTTAAAGATAATATTCTGATTTTTTAAGATACTTTGTACCAAAAAATACACGTTGTTTTGGGGATAGAGGGGAGGATTAGTCTAAAGCCTCATCACGTATCACTATGGGGGACGGGGAGGTTAAAAAGTTGCTAAAAAACAACACGTGATTAATGGACGGCCCCGAAGCTAGTCAATCCTGTGGAAGTAGGAAACGGTTGTCGATTCTTTAAGCCGTCGTCGGGTATAATTACCTCACGTAAAATAAAACACGTTACTTGTTTAAAAATGCCTTATTTTGCAAGTGTTCTTAGGGATTTTCGATGACAGACAGTCACTAAGAAATGAATTATTACTTTTAAGTATAACGAATCATAATCATAAGACAAATATGTTTTATAACTCGTTATAATTAATGTTATTGTTTGGTCAAGACAATATTACACGCCAGGTCAGAAAGTTATCGCGTGAAACCTATCCTCGCACATCAGCACAAAATGTGTGAGCAAGAATGAACATATCAGATAACCATTACAACATAACAAACAAATATGATTCAATTCACAAAACTGTCATAACATTTAGAAATACTGAGAAAAACAACACGAAATCAGGATGTTTCCATTTTGCTATCTTAGTGAGTTCATATTTCCTCAATTTCTTGGTTAAAGCTACGATTAAAGTAAGTAAACATTCGTTACTTTATGCCTAATTATGACATGTTAGGTTATGGCATATCTTTGAGAGATAATAGGTTAGCAGCTATAAATTTACATGAGATGGTATAACTGTCTAATCGTACGGTTAAGTCTAATCCTCCGGATAAGAATACCTAATGTTGACATTGTGTTGTGATTAGACAATTTTGACAGCATCAGCGATAAGGAAGATAGAAAAATGTTCACTTTTCTATCTTGCTTGTTCACTTTTCTATCTTCCTTATCGCTTAAACTTTTCGGTAGCTAATGTCAGTCATAGGACTGACATTAGCTACCGAAAAGTATCTTACCATTCAAAAGTATATCAACTGTTTCATTGAAATAGACATGTTTAGAGTTTGTGTTTGATATCTTTTCACGGAACGCTTTGAAATCAATTGCCAGGTCTTGGCCTTGTCTAGGCTTTAGGGTACTTATCATTAACACTAAAAACGGAAGATTTATTACCATGTTACTATTTATTTTAAGTTCCCGATATTTCGGCACTGTTCCAAGGCAAGCACCATGATCACGAATAAACTGAAGTTATTGCGAGTGGATATTTATGAGCAGACGATTCGATCTACCCTCATCCTTGTACTACGCTCTCGATGCCGCTACCTCTGTCACTCACAACTCGATTCTCAGTTCATTTCATTGCTTAGATGAAGCCAGTTGATTTAATTTAGGATTAGTGAGTATCGGTTTGAAAGCATGTAAATAACCCATTAGGTATTGGAGGTCAGTCTTTTTATTTAATTTTAGAGATTTAAAAATAGGATGGATTTTCTATGAAATAATCTGCCAAATAAGTTAACGGAAACTTAATAGAAGATCAACTGGTGAGTCAGGCCCTTAATGGGACGACTTCTACGAGGTCAATCATGTCCAAAACTGTACTTCTGCCCCATACCTACCTAACCTCTTTATACCCAGCTATTTGGGTTACACCTACGCTAAAAGAAGACAGAAGATGCTACCGGGCAAGAGTGACAGAGAGGGAAGAGGACCCGTTACGAAAGTAGTTTAGACTACTACCTTTACGCGTAAATGCTGATGATTTGTGTTGATGTGATCAATAGGTGCCTCACGACGGAGATACATGTATCATTATAGTAATGGACGTCGAATGTTGGGAAACAAACGGGTAATAGTATAATGGATAAAGATTTGCTGATAACTTATTTAACGTAGATACTGAGGTATGTTTTTATCTCACGGTTTTTTTTTTTGTAATGGAAAATATTTGTACATATGCCAGAAAAGTTGGATTAAAAAAAATAGTATTTATGCTGTGTCATTTGTCATCATCTGCTCTAGTCGTTTCCCCAACTGTGCTGAGTCGATTGTGCGACTAAGTAAATAGAATATTGTGGTTACCTGACTTTTCAAACGGAAGTCATGTGGTATAAGTCAGAAGGCCCAGCTTAAATAAAAAGCTCTACGAAGTCACTTGAAAATGCTTAAAAAGTTAACTATCATAAACAGTTTAGGCTGAAGGAAAATGAGTATAATCTGCCATGCATGGCTTTAGTTAGTACATACTTTATTTAGGTGTTTATGTGTACCTATGTGAATACACATACAACTACATACTTGCGGTCACCCGTCATAAAGTATAGGATGCAATCTACTCACGACATACCTAGCTCAAATCACAACTTATTGAGTTATTCGGAGGTGACCAAGTTAAAGGTGTGACGGCAAGGTGTTGGCGCAGTGGCTAAGCGATCGGCTGCTGCGCTGCGTGTCGCGGGTTCAATCCCCGCACGGAACAAATATTTGTATGATCTACAGGTAGTTGTTCCGGGTCTGGCTGTGTATGTGAGTTTAAATGTTTGTAAACGCACCCACGATACAGGAGAAATTCCTAGTGAGGGGCAACGTTACTAAAAAATAAAAAGTTGTTTAACCCTTCGTAGACCAAATGTTAACGCTTGTAGACCACTGTGAAGGCATCCAATGCATAATAGAAAGCTAGGCAAATCCTGGCTCTGATCTTTTTCTCAAGCGAATCATACTCATAAAAATTAAGTAGCAGATTCCAGGAAAACAATTGACGACGATCAGGGATTAAACCTTCTGTACCTCCAAATCTACAGTCAGCTATGAACAACGAACAGTTGTTTAAGTAAGTTACCTGACGAACAAATCCGGGTGAGTCAGTCAGTTCATGTCAGCTACCTGCTTCGTGTATTGTGTTGTGCCGGACGAGGTAACCGCGACTTTTGTGTTACTCATAGGCCGTGGGACTGGTTTCTGAGATGATTTATTTGCGAAACTATTAGAAAGGAATAGCATAGTTTTAATGTATCATCGTTAATTTATGTGATGGTTACCGAGAGGTGATAGAACAAGTGTTGGCAGACCATCAGCTAGTTGGGTGGGTGACCTGGTTGTTTGTGGACCAGGGAAGTATGGCATAAACGGGAGGAGCCCTATACTCAGCAGTTGGTGGAGCAAGGCTACCAATGATACGCGATGAAACGGATTATGAACTAAATCAACTCCAATTTTGGTCCCGGAAAAAGTCCAGTGACATCGTGACAGTCTGGCAAAAATGATGACGACGAGCTTGACGCCTGCAGGCAGGATTTAATCCACAAGCCTAAGATTAGAAAGGAATAATGGAGGCCTGACCGTGAGAGGTTGAAGATAATAACAGTGCTAAAATTAAAAATAAATGTATTTGATGACCTTTTCCAGACATTACCAAATTCTGACTTTCTCAGTTACACGTTTACTGGTGTTAAAAGCAAACACTGCAACAACGATTATATTTCGTTATATTTGGCATGCTGCATACCAACACCTTTATTTAACAACAATACAATAGACAATTGAAATAACGGTGCTAAAAATAAAAGCCCATAACGTTACCAAAGGATACGGCTTATTGTCGTCTTGAAGACGGACAATCATTGGCTTATTGTGGAACTGCCAGCTAGTATTACAGTACCTAACGTTCGTTTGCATGTGCACAATTACGATCAATAAATAACGCAGCTCGAGGCTGAAGCACATGTCATCTTTATTGTTGAGTCGGTCAGTCTACTGTACCATCATAAGGAAATACTGATTTACAAAGGTTACTCGTGTGGTACGATAGACCGCACGTCAGTAACAAAACAACAAGCTGGCCTCTTCATCATCATCATTGTTAGCCTTGTTCTACTCAGTACTAAGTATAGGCGCCCTACCTGCTGAACCATGCTTCAATGGTCTGCTCGAGTCTCAACCAGGTCTTACCCGCGTTCTTCTGAATCTAATACACCCATCTGGTTATTCTGGCTGTTGGTCTGTTAACACTTCTTCTGCCGAGTTAGCTTGATATTCTAATGTAACTCCGTGGTGGGCTAGGCCTGCTGCTGGTCAAACTATTACCATTCCCATGACGTGCGGTCTACTGTATATAGAAATAAAATACTATGGACCGCAGGCCACTAGATAGTACCCATTGTAGTAAAGGATGCATGTGTACAATCAATATGATAGATCAGTAGAGTGATGTTATGCAATTCAACTGCCATTTTGCAGCCAATTTGTCTAGTGTCTCAGTTTCAAATACATATACATACTACAGACTTCGGTCTGTCGCATAATGGACAGAAATTTGTTAAATAAGGAGGTTCTCAATTCGTCTGTTAATATGTCTTATGCAAGTTCTCGCATACTCGGACATCAGCATTCTCATCCCAATTAATTTGGGGTCGGCGAAGCATGGCTTCTTCTTCCATAGTTCTCTATTACTCGTCATCTCGTCAGACACGTCCTTTCTTGCCATATCATCCTTCACATAGCATAGTCCATCCATCGTTTCTTTGGCCTTCCTCTACTCCTATACCCATCCACACTTTACTTTCAACCTCGCATACTCGCACATACAGGCACTGAATTGTAATCATAATCATAAATCCGAAAAACAATAGGTACCTACTGAATTTCGTTCCAAAGTGGTCAACATTTGGAGAACATTCAGTATTGTTAATTGTTATAAGATCTAATATCTCGAAATTCTTCTTCTGTGCAAATTGACTAGCCACAGTTGCCTCCCGTCAGTTCGCCATCACGTATGCATGTCAGTAAACAAGGAACACCTCCATTACAGCTGCATACAGGGGGTCGATCCTCACTGACGATGCCACGGCCACGGCACACGGATACGGATATAAACAAACCAACATACATACAACACAAGTACTCATTTAACCACTAGGTAATTGCGCCTGCGCAGCGTCCCGAAGGAAGCGGGCCGACGGGACCGCTTCATTGGTTCGGCCTTGCACACCCACTCGTGCGCAGTATCTTGTATCTTCTACGATATCTGTCGTTGCTACAATAGGGATTAATTTTGCTAGTTGATCTCTGGTTTATGCATGCTATTGTTTTCAGCGTCATGTGATTCCTTCGCGAATGTTTGAATAGATTTCAGATTATTCAAAATCAAATCAAAATAAATAATTACTTATGTCAAACAACAATAAGGTGTAAATGGCTTAGTGCATAAGTGCTTAAGAACTATGTTACATTCATAAAAAATCATTCCTCAAATAATGAATACATCATTAATTCGTTTTAGTCAAAGAAACGATGGATGGACTGTGTAAAGAATGATATGGCAAGAAAGGAGGTGTCTGATGAGATGACGAGTAATAGAGAAGTATAGAAGAAGAAGACATGCTGCGCCGACCCCAAATGAATTGGGATAAGGGCAAGAGAATGATGATGAATTCGTTTTAGTCAGCACCCTGGTGTGATGTCTTATAATAGGGCACTCAAAGTCCGCAGTAACCGCCAGAATGCCATTGCTGCTAGCACGAACTCTGCTCAATAAGGAGGCGACTTTGTTGCGTAGAATAGCTGCGAATCCGTCTGTACGGGCCTCCGTGAAGATGGCAGATGCGCTGCAGAAACGTGGGAGCCGCAATAGCATTCTGATGGCATTGTTATATTGGACACGCAAGGTGTTGAAGGTTTATTATTGTAGGCACTTTATACAAGCCTTGTGTAACGCCAAACTAGGAGAACAATTTAAAGGTTTCTATTTATGTAGCAGTTACATAAATTGACTTAAGTAGATAGATAGATAGACGATAAATAGAGAATAGAAGTGTTCATGGGAATTAGTCGTTTTAGCTGTTGGGAAACCTCATCATCATCAAGCATACAGTGAAAATTAAAGCAATCTTAGCACGTAATCTACAGTAGCAGGGAATTATAACGTGTTTATTGTTTATAAATATGTAGAACACTAAAATATTATCAGTTGTTTGTTTGTGCATTACATTGACGTGAAAACGTAAATAACAACATATACTGTATATAAATAGCCATGCACCTTTGTCACGATACAATATTATCCTCGTAACGTATTAGTATATACTTCATTTATAGGTTATTGAAGAGGAAAATCGTATGTATGTTATCTTCTATAACAATGTATGTTATCTTCTTGGGAGTTGGCTGTAGCTGCCATCATTTTCCGCTATACGTTTTTAATTTTCTTATGTATATGGCACCGTTGCTGTTTTGGTCAGTTTAATCGTATAAAATGCAACTGATATGTCTCTGCTTTTGAAGATGTTCTTGGTGACGATAACTTCTTGCTTTCAGGCAGGTCGCATGCTTGTTTGCCACTCCTCAACCTGTTCTTGCTCTAATACCAATTTTATTTGTGTTTGAAGCCGTTTGTGCTTCGTGCGACAAACCTCTACATCTGAATTAATAAAAACTCATTAGTAGTAGTCTCCTTTAAACCTTTGTAAACATACAAATTATTTTTAGTAGGTATTTGCGAAACCTGAATATAGTTTTTTCAGAATCGAAAAAACTGAATCGATTCTAATAATTTTTAAACCATGTTATGTTTTGTCCCAAAAATATTTAAAAAGGCTACAAGTTGGACACCGAACCGCACAAGTACCTATCGCAATCATTTAGGTACCTACTGCCAAATTATTATTTTCAATGAGCTCAAGACCGCGTGGTGTCCACGTTTCTGTGCGTAGCCAGGTAATAGAACAAGCTTATAACATTGTTATTTTTCATGATACATTTTTGAAATTTTGTTTATAGATTCTTTACATAAAAATACTGGACACTTGTTTCAGGTTTCACATATACTAAAACTAATGTTGTATACTTACTCTTCCAAAAACCCTATAAATCGTTTCTTTGGCCTGTCACCTAGTAAAGAAAGAAAAACATTACCCTCCTTTTGGGCTTCGCCGCAGTCGGGTAAAAACTACTACAAGACGAAAGGCTTAAAGAACAATGACTGTTAGTGTGAATCAACAAATAAGTATGAAAAACACAGACATTTCATCGGTATACATTTGTCACTGGATCGATGTTGCAATAAATTCATTACCTTCTTTCAATGTTTTTCCTGTTTGTTGCATTTATAGCTAGGATACGTGCATGTTGTCAGGTAGCGTCAAATTCATAAAACAACATCACTGACAAAATTAATAGGGGCGAGCTTATTGCCATCTACCGGGCACAAAGACAGACTCCGTGGCTGCAACTGAGAAATGCCTAGCGGAAAAACCCAATAGCACTTTGCCCGACCTGGGAATCGAACCCAGGACCTCATGATCAACAGTCGCACTTGCGACCGCTAGGCCAACGAGGCATTGACGTCTACTGATAATCTGGGTATTCTGCTGCTCATTTTCGGATGCTCAAAGTTAGTTAACTTTAAAATAGAACGTATCTACACAGCCACAACTCTCTTGCAAACCCGTCTGACTCGAAGTCCCGTTTCAGTTAAACCTGCTAAATGATGCCAGTGCATGTTCATTAACATGTTTAAAAGATACCGGTTGTGGTTTTTGAACTTCATCATGTCTACTAACCGTCCATTCCGTGCCGTCTAAATTATGCCGACTTCTCTGTTTCCCGATCAGTACAATCTGGATGTCTTCCAAGTTCGAGTGGTCGATTTCTTCTAGGTAAGCGTGCTCCACCCTAGGCCTGATCAACGCTTCACATTAGGCGAGTTGCGACGAAATGCAAGGCTATTTAGTGTAAAAAAACGCCATCTGTAAATTGTGAGAAAGAACACTATAATCGCGCCAAAGTTGGCAGGTTTTAACGGTATGTGATCAATAAAGCCATTAAGAGACAAACTAAACAAAATGTTTGCTTTAATTGCTTCAAGTTATAAGTAGTAATCGGTCCTGCTCTCGTATGGTAGGCGTCTAACTTGAATTAACAGTCTCGTACATAATACATATATTTTGGCCAGAACTGACATGTACTCAGAAGCTACTTACTCACGTATAGACTAGGAGGGCGTCAATTTCAATTTATTTATTCAGTAACTATTTTCATTGCGTTCGAATTTACTCAGCATAAAACATAAAAGCGAGAGCGTCAAGCGGCGCCATTTCTAGTAATACCGAAGATTCTACTCAAATAATTCTTGCTTCTTCCTCAACTTCATTAGCCACTAAAGCATTAAGCCCACCACGTCTTTTCGGTGTCACACAGGAGATTTTTGAAATTTTATCGCTTCTTCCCCATCTACTTCATACACCACCTAAATACGACCTTGATACTGATTGACACTCATCAATAGTCACTTTTAGGCCCCAGGCGCCTCGGCCCTATCAATGAGTCCCGTTCATTTGACCTGTTGATCGGGCGACTCTTGCGCAACTCGCATTCCGTTAATAACGTCGCCATATTGGGACATTATAATAGTAGCGTGCGCGATGTGGTATTTTACCGTGTTGATTAAAAATAAAAATATTTGAATTTGAATTTAAATAACAAGGTGTATTATTCTGTTGACGAATATTTAAATGACAAATTTTAATTCCCTGTTAATTGAATCGAATCTATTTTGTGTCAGATACTAAATGATTTTGTTAATTTTGATTATTGTGTATTAATGAATTAGTGACATTATTATTTTATTTCTGTTTTTGTTGGTTCTTTTTACTTTATTTTATTTGACATTTTATTTGACATTTTGTATAATTTTGACATGATTTATAATTATTGTAGAATTCTAGAATTATTGTTTGAATTTTGAAAATGCATTTGTTTAAAAAAAAAAAACCTTTGATATTTTGTATGCCTTTTGGCGGAGCACAGCTCGGTTCTAATTAACTTATAACATCTTCTGTATATACCCTGTGTTCACGAAATAAATGAATTTGAATTTGAATTTGAATTTGATTATAGAATTTTATGCTGGAGAAATAAGTATTATGGCATTAATGATTGTATACCAATAGATTCGTAAGTGAGACAAGTCTGACCAGCCCACGTCGGATTATACCGCCTCTTTTATTTTGTCTTCACAAAGAAACTAGTGCTTATTCCTGCCCCCTATTACATGAGCCCTTAACATTACTGGCGAAATGTGGGTGTACTATCAGGTATGCCTCTGACTTCTAGGATTCTAATTGTATTGGTCATTGACTCACCCAGCAATATCTAGAACCTCAGCCAGAAGTATAAATAGTTCTGTTACCTCTAAATTAACCCTAAGTTGAACCCGACGTGCGTCTATAACCAGCACACGTCGCATGACCACCGTAGAAAGGGGTTTTGTCGACGGAAGAATCGACAAAATGACAGACTAACAAAAGTAATGTGTCATTTTGTCGATTCTTCCGTTGACAAAACCTTTTTCTACGGTGGTCATGCTACGCGTGCAGATGTAAAAAAGTGTACGAGGCAAAAGGAGTATATAAAGATCGTAGCAGGTGGCATTCTGTGTTTTCTGCCTACCCCCGTACCCCATGGGATAAAGTCGTGACTGACTACGACCGAAATGGCAACTTTGATAGAAAGCCAGTGTCGCTGAGTTCCAGATCTTAAAATGGTCACCTCTGCCATCTCAGCCTGGTGACAAATTAACATTGCAAACACAAACTCCTTGTATCATATGGCGCCCTGGTAGTTCGTTCTCAGCCCGCCATACTTGGCAAGTTTCTCATTGTTCTCAAGGACGTTATACTCGACTACATGTTTGGAATTTAATATTATCGTGTGAATTCATTATGTTAAACATATAATAATATGCATTCAGACGTGGTTCCTGTTTATTTTCTTATCACGAAAATTCATTCTGGAATATTTCATATCGATAGTCTGTAGAACTTTTTGTGAAGGAGCTCATCCGAGGAAATATGGATCTTTTGGCGCGTGGTTTTTATCGGAACTGGCACTGGCATTTTGTTTTTTATAGTAGTCCCTTTAAAAAATGTTTACCATGTAGCCACACATGTTTGATGTACAACACTATATAAGTCACTTTTCAGCTCTGTCTCTAGGAGTCTAGGATGACAACGCATCTACCATGCCTCTGATATTATTGCCAAGAACCACCTGGTCGGCTAACTGTTGCCATCCGGTAAAAATATAACGCAAACTGCAAGGAGTATAATAACTGCCAGTCAACGGCCCAGATATAAAGCATACTGCGCTCGTAATTACCCGGCGCGTGCACGAGATACTTCTCACGACAATCACTCACTGTCCTCCAGTAGATATCATCGCAAAACACAAGCTGTCTGTTGTGGCATCAGCAGAGGCGTGGGTCGGGGAGGTCGATCGTTGTGTATTCAAACGAGTTACTAATGCATGCCTTAATAACTTCGCCAGAAAAGATGCTACACCTCAATTGGATATACACTTTGCAAAATCACGATCTACATGAGTTTAAAGACAATAAAAGTTTCTAAACTGGCTTTCTAAAACACACTGTAGGTATGCTGGAGGTACACTGTCTATTAGACAGTGTACCTCCAGCATACCTACAGTGTAACGAAAGCGTTTGGCCCTGAGTAGCCAAACTAACTGCGGTCCTAATTCCAATTTGGTGAGCCGCTTGAAGATGCTAAGCTCTGTGATAATCTGCGAATGCGAAGACCATAGATGTTGTTAAATTGCGTAACGTTATTTGAGCAGCGTACCTCCAGCATACCTACAATGTAATGACAGGAAAACGTGAACTCGATTCCTACCGGCTTCTTTTTGAAAAATGGCACAGTCAGCATTCTATAGACAAATAATATAATCACATTAAAGATAATTATGTACTCCAGCTTACCTCTTACAAAAATTGGCCCTTCGCTACTGTTGTGCAGTCTGATTTTTTGTATGAG
Organism: Noctua fimbriata; assembly: GCA_905163415.1. Lineage (NCBI taxonomy): Eukaryota > Metazoa > Arthropoda > Insecta > Lepidoptera > Noctuidae > Noctua > Noctua fimbriata. The sequence continues at coordinate 1,673,777 of LR990922.1, forward strand.
GGAGGAAAAATAAATAATAAAATAAATTTTTCGTATTATACCTACTTTTTAAAATAAAATAAAAAAATATATTTTTATTTTTTATTGAACCTGTTTTTTTTTAACCGTTTACTGTCCATTATTGTCTATGTACCATCAGTAGGTACAATCAATCCTGTAAAGGTACTCGTCGCGTCTCGCATGATAAGCAAGATCAGACTAATACCAGTCTGAGTAACTTCACCTTGCGTGATGATCTTGATCATCTATTAAATTAAGACATTTAGGGCCATTTTAAGATTGTCGTCAATGTTGATTCCGGCTGTCATTTGTAGATCTTTTACTGTCGTTGAGGGTAAACAGACAATTGAAAGTCAGACAACTACTCTTAGCAAATGGTGCCATGTTCCGCAGTAACGAGTTGAAGAGGTCTGATAGGCAGTCGCTCCATGTTAAATTCTGGTAGTCAGCTGCATCCGGTTAGACTGGACCTGACATAGTTGGATGGCGAGGTATATGATATTTACTGTATACTAGCTTATACCTACGGCTTCGCCCGCGTGGAGATCGATAATTGTCCCACGAAATCATACTACCGAGATAAAAAGTATCCTATGTGTTAATCCAGGTTATAAACTATCTGTGTGCTAAATTTCATACAAATCCGTGCAGTAGTTTTCGTATGATAGAGTAACAAACATCCATCCATCCATCTATCGTCACAAATCTTCGCATTTACAATATTAGTAGGAAGTAGGATCTATCAATGTTGTCTAGGTGATCAATATCATCGATATAATCAATCCTTAAGGGGTACCCGTCGCATGATCAGCAAGATCAGACTAATTCCAGCCTGATTGAGTTCACCTCGCGTGCGATACTGCATGATGATCTTGATTATCTACCTTATTAATACCACTTAGTGCGTTTTAGATATTCCAGCGCTAAGGTTTTGCGTGCTTGAATATTCTGTCTGGTTAATGTGTACTTATGTCCGGAGATTTACTTATTAGTAAAGGGTCCGCAAGAACCAAGGTTACCGACTTAGTCCGAAGAATAGCCAAACTTAAATGGCAGTTGGCACGTTTGCTCGCAGAACGGATGGCCGATGGGGCCGAAAAGTTCTGGAGTGGCGACCGCGAACCAGAAGACGCTGCGTTGGAAGGCCTCCCACTAGGTGGACCGATGACCTGGTGAAGGTTGCAGGGATACGCTGGATGCGAGTCGCACGGGACCGGTCAATGTGGCGACACTTGGCGGAGGCCTATGTTCAACAGTGGACGTCTTTCGGCTGAAATGATGACGATGATGAAAGGGGTACGCAAAAACGCATTTTGGACGTGGACTTGAGAACACCAGCCCAATATACATTAGTAAAGGTGCTATACTCAGGTAGCCGGTGAGAGTAAAATGTGCTTAACTAGATGATTTGATCATGAGAGGATGAAGGAAAGCGACTCACAAAATAATGGTGTTAAGGCAGGTGTGTGTGAGCAGGAGGGGATGCCCTAGAAGGACATAAACTGACAGCTGACAAAAAGCAAACTGACCTTATTAGCTGTTACCCGCGAACTTATTTTTTTTTTTTTTTTTTTAGGTTGGGAAATCATCAAATGACCCCCGCCGCTCTGGGCGGAGCGGAAGGGAGTGGCAGACTGAACTGACTAAAACCCATCCATGTTCCTTCTTTGCCCTTTGTGTTCCAGGGTCGCGGTATCTCTTTCGAACAGTCCCGAAGCCCTGGCAGGCATCGGCCCATGCGGACCCCTACGTGGTTGCTGACATCTCTTTGAGGCGCGCGTGGAACACGAACACGCCGTCGACACGGCCTGTCGTCATAAGACGGCTGGACGGCGAGCTAGCCCTTAACTCGCCGTCCACAGGCCCGCGCCTACGGTGGCCGGGGGCCTTAGCCCTCGTAAAATTATTATAAAAATAGTACTTCTCTATTTAAATCGGTCTTTGTTAACAATTTCAAGCGTTTTAACCTACCTTACTCCTTACAACATCAGCCATCTGCCAGTAAAAGTCCCGTCAAAATCGGTTCAGCCGTTTCGGAGATGAACCGGAACAAACAAACAGACAGACGAAAATTAAAAGAAAAATGTTATACCGTACCGTAGTACCGTATATGCTTTCATATGCATTCAGTAAAAAGCTGTTCTTTTGAAATTACAAACAAACACTTCAATTTTATTTATTTGTATGGAGTGTACAGACTTTCAGAAAAGTCATCTTTTTGCTACGAATTTTCTAATACTGTGACTATTTCAACATTATTTTTTTCAATATTGTTAAAACTATTGTTTAATACCACCTCAGCACACGGTTTCCCTGTCTTATCATATCGCCATATCTCCAGACGGGTACCACATTTGTCATGATAACAGAACACATCTGTTGGTCCCAGAATCTAGGTCACTATGGCTACATTAGTTTGTTTAACACAAATATTTTAACACTTTAATTGTTGTGTAAATACAGATTTATATCATCATTTAGTTTCAGTATTTTATGAGTTTAGTTCTTTATTTTAAGTTTAACGCGATCTAGATTTAATCTTATCATACAAACATCCATAACTATTAAACTATATAATGTCATCATCATCATCATTTCAGCCGAAAAGTCCACTGCTGGACATAGGCCTCCTCCAAGAAGGGGGGTTTTGCCATAATCGCCACGCTTGGCAGGCGGGTTGGCGATCGCAGTATGGTTGTTGTAGAATCAGAGAACGCTGCTGCCCATTCTCTGGTAAGTCCCTTAGTCGCCTCTTACGACACCCACGGGAAGATATGGGATGGTGCTATTCTTTACGTCCGGACACCATACAGAACAATATAATGTACAAGAGTTATTTTGTATCCCCGAAAATTCCGCTTCGGCTGAATTCTTTCGATTTTCGCAGTCCATTTCAGCAGGCAATAAACCTATAATTATGCCGCTGTGTGTGTCGATAACTAGATCTATTAACAAGTAATGATTCTACCTCTTATAATCCCCCAGTAATTTCAGATTTGGAAATCACACAATCACCCATTACTATCTAGGAAAGAGTATAGTGCTAAATAATTCCATGCTTTAGACACAGTCTTGTCACAGCTATTTTGTCTTTAACTTTACGTTACAGTCAAAATCTATAATGTCATTACATTAAGTTTGCTGATCAATGCTCTCAGAAGTAAAATTACAGCGGCCAGACTATATTCGTCCATTCAAATCATTATTTCTTCTTATCATTTGTGGCAACATAACCACAAATAAGACCTTTCTTATTGAAATTAGGATTATTTTAAGAATAGTCGCGATTACCGATGCCGTTGGCTCGTCGCCAGTGCACAGCGCATGACTTGTCCATAATATTTACTTAACAGTGTACTTGGGACTCCAACAAGAGTGTATCACTAGAATGTCGTTGTGTGAGGAGGAATCAGCTGTGAGAAATGATGCGGTGTCATTGGGCATGACTGTGATAAAATTATGTCGCCTGCATGCAGCGTACTGGCCATAACTGGCCAAACCAACTGCGGGCCTAATTCCAAGAGTTCTATGAAGATATTTTCGACATCTCCAAGGGGCTCTAACCCTCAGTGATAATCTGCGAATGCGACGACCATAGATGTTGTTAAATTGCATAACTTTATTTGAGCAAAAATCTTCAAAAATCTCATTTTAGATCCATTGCATGTGCCTTTAGAAATGAAATACATGAACACGGGTGTTAAGTAAAGTTAAGATGTCCATAGGACGGTTGTATGCAAACCATCACCAAAGCAAATTCAACAGGTCTTAAGTTTCAGCAAGAAATTATTACTCAACAATCAATCAATTTTCTCAATATTACTCTGACTGCCTCGTTGGTCTAGTGGTCGCAAGCGCGACTGCTGAGCATGAGGCCCAGGGTTCGATTCCCAGGTCGGGCAAAGTGTTATTGGGCTTTTTCCATCAGGAATTCCTCAGTAGCAGCCACGGATTCTGGATATGCGCCCGCCCGGGCTCGCCCCCTATCTTCTTCTTAGCGTGTCGATGGCAAATTTGTAATTAAATATGTTTGGCCCAAAATTTAGCTATGAGAACTCCGCTCGCTGTAGCAGTCATAAGATCATCAAGTGCGCAGGTGTTAGGGCATGCATTGTCTGTGGAGACACGCCGCATACACATTTGAGATCTGAGCCGTCCATGAACCCCAATCTGAAGAGATTGACGTTATGTGAATTTGGGTCTAAAATAAAATTAGGATGTCCGTGCTTTTATGCAAACCACCACCATAGCAAAATTAATAGGTGTTAAGTTTCAGCAAGAAAATACTACTCAACCAATTACAGCTAAAACCTAGACATCACAAGTGCAGTACCTAACTGTGTAGCTCGTTGTGGGAGTCCTGTAGTACTACCTATCGACATTTACATAACCGAGTTATAAGTGCATAAGTAGAGTTGCGCCTGCGCCTGGCCACAAGATCTCAGTCCCATGGTTAGCGAATGCTTACTCGCCTTTATGGCACCAGATAACTGCTGGGCGGTGTCTAAAAGCGTAGGGTTGCCAGCTAAAATAATTAATACAACTTCATTATTAGTAGGTAATCTTCATCTTATCATATCGACGGCAAAAATTTAAAATGTTACGGGCACAATACATGGTGGATGGGACACAGACGCTGAAACGGTAACCTCGTATTCAGTACATCATAGAACATTTTCGTCGGTAAAAATAACGACAGTTTCCTACAAAACTGCAATAAGTACTACACGGTCAAAATGATACAAATATTTTTTTTAAAACCGATTAAAAATTTCATTGTCGGAGGGTTCAGAATGATGTACTTTTACTGAAGTACATGGTAACCCTGGTTTTAGCATCGGTGTCCCTTCCCCCCGTATTCAGCATCGCTTACTTTGCTCACTGACACAATCATAGGGTCAACAGAGCGCAGGTGACAGGACATGCGACACAAGATGAAAGATAGGCCATTGTCTGTAGGGAGACGCTGCATACGCACTTGTGTCGTCCATGATCTCCCCTCTGTAGAGATTATCTTTGCTCCGGTCAATTTGGGTTCAAAGTGTACTTAGAGGATTCCAAGTCGGCCAAATCTTTGTTCAGATAGCGGCAAAGATTGTAGTGGTCACCGGTCAGACTATTCGCCATCAATACTCACTACCTCAGCTCATCATCTACCTGCCTTTTATGTTGGGGTCGGCTTCCAGCCTAACTGGATGCAGCTGAATACTATTATTTTACATGGAGCGACTGCCTATCCAACCTCCGCAACCCAGTTAATACTGGGTAATACGATACCCCTTGTTAAGACTGGTTTTGGATCACAGACTACCTGTAACGAATGTCAAATATCTACAATAATTGACAGTCAGGACCAACGGCTTAACGTGCTTTTCGAGGCACGGAGGAAACTCGGTATGTAATGGGTGGTCACCCATCCACGGATCAACCCACACAAGCGCGGCGTAACCTGAAGATCGACCTGAGTGGCTGTTATTATTTAGCCACGAGCTCCTCACTGTCTCACCTGTCCGGGACAGTTGACAGTAATTTTCTGAACAAAGCATTAGGTACATTGATTTTTAGGAAATGAACATGCATTGAGTATTCGAGTTTCCTTCTTAGAATTATGAGTTTAAAGTTTGTTATTTGATTAGCTATGGTGATCGGAATCTAATTTTCTGCACCATCATTGCATTCCAAATGAGTTGAATCAATAAAAGCATCGTAATGTATGCTTACTTATATACTCTGTGTAGATGTTTTACTAATTAGGTAGGTACCTACTTACCTAATTCCGAATAAGAAGTAGTAAGCATAAGAACCTAAAAATGAAACGTGAAGTCATCGTGATCTTTTCGTAACTAGATAAGTAGACGTATGGCATATAGGCACACTTACGACGTACGAATCGACACTTACCTATAAATCTATAATAATCGCCTGAGGCTTTACAAAAACTTTAAAACCAACACCTGCCAAACTAACATGCAAATGGCGACAAAATCTTCGCCACTGCATTTTCTCGCACTAAAACGAGACACCAATACGTTTACACATAAGCCTCGTCTTGTTTCAACGCGAGATGATCCGACGACATAACTTTGTCGCGACCGGCGACCACGTGTCAGTTCAATTGATCGAGGCGCGGTGGTCAAATCACAAGTATTTGGCAAAAACTTGCACAAACCGGTAATCAGCAGTCAACGAACCTGTTGTATAATGTCATTTTATTTATAACTATTACGAGTTAGCGCTAACGAACTAGGCGCTAATGAGTAGATAGGTCGCAGAGACCGAACGTCGTCGTATAGTCTTTGGTCTGGCAGTGTGCGTGGCGTCTGACATCACAATGGTGTGTTCACGTACGCTACACATGGATAAGCGGCTTATCTAGGACAATGTTACCGAAGCAATGCACACCAGCCATGCCCAAACGAATCAATATGCATAATCTGTAGTTTGTAAATGTGAACTTATATCTAACACATCAGTCTCCTGACATTGTTCCAGTTTATTTTTCTCCAATACTGTCTCTATCAGCTTCCATATGCGGATTTTTCACCTTTCTAGACATATATCCAAGTTCTTATCATCATCATCATTCTCCTGCCCGTATTCCAATTTATTTGGGGTCGGCGCATCATGTCTACTTCTTTCAAAATCTTCTCTATTACTCGTCATCTCATCAGACACCTCCTTCTAGCCATATAATCCTTCACACAGTCATCCATCGTTTCTTTGGTCTTCCTCTACTCTTATACCCATATTTAAGAGATTCTAACAATATTATTTATTATTTGAAGTGTGATCTCTGTTTTATATTACGTCCTCCATTATATCCACGGTAGAATTATTAGCAGATTGCAAGTTTTTCTTTGGTTGCGAATCTTGCAATACTGGTTTGGGTATACCTACCTACGTTGACAGGTCACATTGTTGTTTTATATGCGGTTTTATTTGCTTGATACCTACAGAATTCTATTGAAAAGTGCTACAACGTTAAATTCAATGTACAGTCAGTACATGGGATTAGTCAGAAAACCGCAAAATCGGCCGTTCATTTAGGGGTAACAATAGTTCTAACAGACAGTCAGACATACAGAAGAAAATGTCAAAAATCTCTGAAGCATTGAGTTCTATGCCCGGTTACACTAAAATTATTCGACTAGCGAAATTAATGCCTAAACATTATTGCATAGGTATCAATTTTAAAAATTCTACAGCTTAGTGCCCTGTTATTTAAGCATTAAGTTAGGTATCGCATAGTGTTTAGTTTTTGTGTCAGCAAATTGCAACTATCAAATCAAACGTGGTATTTATTGTTATTGGCAACACCGAAATAGCAATAACTGATTGCCTTTTTATCCGTTCTTTGTTCTTCGTAGACGTTGACAACGACAGTGCAAATTTACTGACAACTTTCTTTTGTGAAAATGTAGCAATAAAGTATTCAGAAAGCCGTGCCAACCCTACAGAGTTAGGTCATTCCCGGTGGTCCTTGCCCGTTGACCACGAGCATCATCCAATACTTGTAAGCAACTTATTAATCATGCTCAGGACTTTACATTCTACGTTTTGAATGCATGTTTATGCTCCTTTGTCCTCTTGTATACCTTAGTCAACTTCGATTGTTAATATTTTTCCTTGTGAAAACGGGGAGTGGATTTTGAGTTAGGTAGACCTCGGAAGTTGCTGAATAAGGAGACGAAGAAACTGGTAGTTGGAAATTCGAATAACAAAGGAATTAAGAAGAATGGAAGATCTGATGAAGAAGAAGAAGATCGGAAGGAAGATCGGTTAATAAATTATTTGATTTTGATGTACAATAATTGTACATGGAACTTAAAAACATGACTGGAGAAAACTGGGTACACTATATTTACACCTCTTCCTGAATCTGCAGGGAATAGAAACGTGATGTTATAAATGTTGATGTCCCATCATGCGGTAGAAGAATTGGGTCGTGTAGTCTGTAGGATGATGATGAGAGTCTAGTAAGCTGCCGTCTAATGATAAAGCATAAGCACGATTATATTTATAACGCTACCACAGCTGGCACGCCACCCTCCTCAAAAAAATGTATATTAAGGCTTATGAGGTTAGCACAAAGGAAAATTAAAAGAACCGAATTCTCTAAAAGATCTGCTATGAAAATCTAGATAAATTCAAACTAATCCCTACGATCCATACCTACATACCATTCTCTACTTTACAACAAAATCTATTTTTAAAATTGCAAGCTGTCAAATAAGTAAAATAGAAAACAAACGTCGCCACGTATAGGGTAAACAACCCGATAATAGGCCTGTTACTAATCCGACGTGGATGGATGGTCATACTGGTTTTTTCGTCGACCATTTTTTGTGGTCATTTTTTAATACGGCCCGTGGGACCGGACTGTGGTCGTAAAAATGCAATGCGCGTACCAACTCGTGAACACAACGAGTTAAGTCGATTGGTGAAGTTTCAACTAAAAGCTTTCGCTGTTGGAATTTCTAAAGAAATAACTGTCGAAAATGTTAAATCTCAGATTAACTGTGTACTTGTTTAGTTTGAATAGAATATTTTAAAATGTTTACAATGGACCACATGAAGCTTACTGAGGAACAAAAACATAGACTACAAAGACAAAGAGCTGTAGTGGATTTTGTACTTACTACATAATTATTATGAATACATAGCATTTGTTTTGTTTTTTTTTCGCTCGAAGCGTAGATACCTGTCAATTTTGTCCATGTATAATAAAAAGGTGCTTCCCTACAGTCTTATTTTCGCTTCTAGAAACGTTGTAATGAAACTACTGAGCAAAAAACAGCCAGGTGCTCCTAAAACTTCACCTGCAAGTTTTTTATGTTCGAAAGTCTGTCATTACATTACATTACATCATCTCGTTCTACGGTAGTTGACAATATAAAAACGGCAATTAAACACACAGAGAACTAAAATATTATAAAAGATCGATCGTTAATAAACACCAGCTAGTTTTTATTGCTTTCAAATCGAGACAACTTAATTTTCTTAACAAAAAAGGAGTAAAGAACACAGTTCAGACAAACGACAGCATTTTTCAATTCTGAGAAACTCCAAACTTGAACATGGCTTGTGCATTACCCCTTTAAATACTACAAAAGACATAAATTACCATAAAAACTCCAGCAATAATCAACCTTAATCCACTGTGATAATGATTAATTTTGTTTGTTTAAAATACAAATAAAGTACAAAGCAATACAATCCTTATGTCAAACAGCATTAGCGTGGTTTCATTATTGAAATGAATATTTAAACCTTTTTTAGTTGGAAAGCGGTTGTAAAAGGAATAGAAGGTAATCTCTAACACCGTGCTATCGTGACATGCAACAATGAATTATTCGGCTTAAAGGATAAGGTTTAAAGTTGTTTGTGATTGGTTTTGTAGGAAGGCATTTCGCGAGAGAGGCAGAGGGGAACTCGGCATCTCTCGGCTGCAGGTTTGACGGGTTCCGTGTTACTCACAGCCTCACACCGCGCCCGCGCCGTCCCGCGCCTCCCCCCGGTCCGTCTGCGCGGGCGCAGGCTGCGAGGCTACCCGTCTAGAAGCAATTATGTGTATTAAAGCCATGCGTACTGACATCTTGTGGTATAATGTGGGGTTTTGCGGTTATTTGACCTTATATTAATTACGTAACGTATCTTTAGCAGCTTTTATGTTCTCACAATTTCAAGTTACAAGATTATTCTCGTGATACCAATCACGTATTACGCGGTTAGGGTTTAGAATAAAACCCAAGTTTTTGCGAACCAATTCCTTATTCCAAAACAACTACGACTCGGTAGTTCTTCGAAAGGTCAATCCTATGTGACTATTCCTATATTACCCCAATTAATTATTGCAAATTAGAGTATCTAGACTTACGACAGTATAAGGACAACAATACAATCGTAATTAAAGCTTCTTTCCTGTTAAAAGCAATACTGGTAAACTTGGTAACTCGGTAGGTTAAACTTGTCAATTTGCTTTATTTGAAATATACGCACAAATAATACTAAAATATCCAAGAACAACCAAGGTCTGTCTTTATCAGGTGACAGTTGTTGGTGCAGCTACCCTTCGACATCTTGGCGCCATTCAATGACAGCCATTTCTAGATAACAATATTTATTGTCTATGAAATTATGAAGTAACCACCTTTTATTTGGTTTTCTTTTTTTTCTGAAACAATTTATGACCAACCTTTGTGGAATTTGCAGGTGCTATGAAATGCTACATTAAATATGTATTTAGAAAGGCTTATTTTTCAGCCATTCCAAGCAAAAGTAGGTAGAAAAATTCAAACATTGGTTGGAAATCTATTATTTAGAGGGTACATTCTGAAAGCTGGTAACGTCACAAATAGCTCGAAGCTATAAACATATCGCTGTTATGTTAAAAAAAAAAAGTTAAGTTACACTGATTATTCAGTTTTAGGTGATATTGATTAGTAATATTTAATCAATAATCAAAACAGCAAAATCTTGGACTGTATTTTGCAACGTTGCCAACAGCCATAATTTTCACAAAAACCATCGCGAACATGTAAAGCATGGATGCAAATCTCGTGATATTGCATTTAATTTATTGTACCTGGTCTACCTATGGACGGTAAGCTTATCGCAACCAAAATCTTAAACATGTCTTATACCAATGAGCACTTTAGTGATTCATATCCGGTAGTTCATTCTTGTAGGGCTAGTCATTTAATACTTAAGTATCGCGTCTTGAAGTGAGCAAGAATCTTTCTCTTTTTGAGATTGAACACAACAATTAAAAAAAAGCAAGATTTTTATCATTATTTATTTAAACTTCATCAACAAGAGTGCCAACATAGGCGGACTTAATGCCACAAGGCATTCTCTACCAGTCAACCTTATGAACAGCCCAACTTCATACACTTTTGTGTACAGGCCCATCTTTGCTTGTGTGTAAGTTGTCCGCCTCAAAATTTGCAAAACAATTTTCGACCACTTGTTGGTATTCGATTGGGTTGAAATTTTGCACACACCTTTAGTTCTGGTGACAATACATTGTTTTGACAAACGACTAGATCCTGCAGCCAGCATCGTCTCCTCACGAGAGAACTCCTCAATGGTTAACAGCACGGACACTAAACTCGGTACAGTTCAATGTTGATAGCTAAACCATGAAAGCTTGTTTTTTAAAGTTTTTTTTTTTTGTTTTTGACATATACCTACTTTGACAGTACAAAATGCCTGTGCGCGCTTTGAATTTTGAGTTGGAATTTTAATGGACTCATTTATGTAACTCTCTGAGATAGCTTTATCTTTGTTTTTTTCCCAATTTGAACCACTTGCAAGCAATAGCAACCGCAAGACTGACAAGTAGGTACCTACCTATTCACTACTCCTGTGGGCCACTACGCCCACTACGCGCCATTTAAATATTCAAATGGTCCGAGGTGTGTAAAAATCGCCAGCATTCAGCTATCATTGAGAGATGAGTGATCTCTCAAATCCATGACCTGTTGATTCTCTATCCAGCTTAACGAAATCAGGCCACAGTTCATCATCTGCCAATCCAACCATGTGCTGATGCATTCCAGCTTGCCAAAATAGTAGGTAAGTAGTCAGAAAGTTATCTGCGTCCTATTATCTTGATGAGCCTTCGATAATCTTGCCTTGAATGTTGCCGACATCGGCAGTACTACGTTCAAGTCAGTTTCCCAATAGGTAGGTGAATACAACAGTATTTTATCTATATTGATAACGGTTGAGACGTACCTACTCGTCAACTTGTTCTAATTTAGAGGACGGTTTCAAGGTCCTCAAATAAATACTTAAATGAAAAACAAATAGACAATTCTAAGAATGGTCACATGGAAAGCTGTGTTTTTAGAATTGTGGTTTCAATTCGTAGTTTTAGTAATTCAGTCATATATTACAAGTATTTATCCAAGGTGTAAGGGACAGCCCTCCACAAACTGAAAGGGTGCATTCAGCTCCTTATTTTGAATTATATGCCACCGGAATTTTTCTCCGGAAAATTTCTTTTTTTTTCATTCACTGTACCTTTATTTCAATGTAAAATTACATTCCCTGTACGCCACACTCCACTCATGTACATAATACGGCTGAAATTAAAAAAAACAACAATGGATGTTGAAATACTCTAACGAACGACGCGTGAAATCAGCTGTTCACTTCCTGCCTAGCTACAGAGTTCACCGAACTCGTCGTTGCGCTTGCCGTTCGCTACGTACGTTTACGATTAAGATGCATTGCGTATGAGGAAATAAAACAAATCTTTATTCAATTCCCATAACATTCCTGAAATAATTTCTTGTATCGGTCATCTTAGTATGATATACTGAATTCACCCCATCATTTTGTGAGGGGCTGTCTCTCACACCCTGTAGGTACTAATCCTCACTGTAAGCTGTAGGTTAAGGTCCATCACCGTCATAACTAGGTACTCCGCTGTGATTGAAATCATCTAGTATTAGAGTATTTATTTAGATATCTTCAACAACGGATGTAGAACTCCTAGAAGACACCATAAGACATACACAAGTGGCAACAGCTTTCAGACCCTTTCATATTTCTTGACTTTTCGGTAGACTATGTCAGTCCAATATTTTTTTACTATTCCATAGTCGTTATCGCTACAAAGGCAAAAGTGCCTTTAGCGATAACGACTATGGAATTAAAAACAGTTGGTCGATTGCGGTTGGTCTATGGATGGGTGACCACCCTTTACATACCAAGTTTCCTCCTTGCTTCGGAAAGCACGTTAAGTCGTTGGTTCCGGCTATGATTTGTAGATCTTTAACAGACGTTACAGGTAGTCAGTGTCCCGATAGTATGACAACCAGTCTTACTAAGGAGTATCGTACTATCCAGCACTAACTGGGTTGTGGAGTCGCTGCATACACTGAAATACAGCTGCATCAGTTTAGACTGGAAGACGACCACAACACAGTTGGAAAAAGGCTAGCCATAGATATCGGTGATAGATTGGCACTTTATGTAGGCTCTCTATAACTGTCTTGAAATTGAAAGTCTAGAAAATTGTAGGTGAAATGACGGTCACAGTTTAGTACATTCATAACTTAACGTAAAAAAACCCAACCAACTTTTTCATTTTCCCCAATAAAACCCAAGCTCAAACTGATTCAACGGTATTGACTGGATTTCACAATACAGCTGCGTAATAGCTATGTACATGTTACCTTATATGTTATACCTAACTACCTAAGCTATTTCGAAAATACAACAATACCATTGCAAGATAATTCTACCTATTGTTTAGGAAAATCAATATATCATTGTATATTTATGTATGTACCTATATTGCAGACAATTATTAATTACGTCCTGGGATTTTCGTGTGCATGTAAACAGGATAATCCTAACTGCATCTATTTGTGCCTTGAAACCCGTGGGTTACTTTTAAAGAGCAATTGTGTATAGGTATTATTATAATAGTCATATACCCGCGCCACTGGGAACTGGGAGCTCGTGGCTACATTATAACAGCCGCTCGGGTCGATCTTTTGGTCTGTGGATGGGTGACCACCCATTACATACCGAGTTTCCTCCGTGCCTCGGAAAGCACGTTAAGCCGTTGGTCCCGGGTGTCATTTGTAGATCTTTGACAGTCGTTAGGTAGTCAGTGGCCCAAAAAGTCTGACTGCCAGTCTTACCAAGGGGTATCGTATTACCCAGTACTAACTAACTTAGTTGGGAAAAGGCTAGGCAGGTGATGATACCCGCGACACTGGGGAAGCTTGCTGAGTGGGGATGTTATAGGAAGATTATTATGATTCAGGCTCCACTCGTGCAAGCCCTCATCCATTCATCGATTTCCACCATCCATTCATCGATTTCCACCATCCATCACCGACGTCAAGAGCGGCCTCTAATAAAAACTGTAGTAAACAAGACACCCTCCCTCCGTACCTCGAAAAACAAAGCCGTTGGTGGTCCTGACTTTCATTCGCAGATCATAGACAGTCGTTACGGTCCGAAACTCGAAAGTCTGGCAATCTGAGGGATTTTGAAAGAAATCCCTAATGCGTTGCGTTTGGAAAATTCTTCTGCACAAACACAACAACGTATTTTTCTAATACCCGCTATCGGCTTGCGCTTGTCCGCAACTCGCCGTGAAACGATGACGCGGCCTAGGTTAGAGCTTGGAACACGCTTGCCTGGAAGAAACCGATTCACTCGAACTTTGAAGAGATTCAGACTATTATGATCGGCGAACAGAAAAGCCGACAGTGAATTCCACAGACTGGCGGTTCGCACAATAAATGTAGTAGCTTTAAGTAGATTGGACCTTTTTCAATTAAATTACGCAATGTATGACCTCGAATTGACAAAATGAATGGCAATCAGATTAGTCAGATTCTAAGAGTGTTACACAATTACCCCGCAGTGTGAGGCAACAGGCTAGGCAGATGATGAGGCCTAGAACAATATTCGTGTCACTAATATAAAATATTACAAAAGCGTGCAGCGACTCAATAATAAATGATTCACCACTACATATTTAAAGCAATTGTCGAATTTAGGTTACTGGTAATTCAATTATTTTATATGACATCGAAGAGGCTGAAGTATGTGGATATTTTTAGCAATAACAAATGTTTACTACCTATTAATCAAAAGTTGAAAACACGCATCTATGAAATATAGAATTACAAATGTTATTGACAAGAAAAACGAAATTAATGAAGAAATCATCGAAGCAATATTTCATTTCCTCAAAAGCAATAAAAATCCTAACAAAAATAGAGGGAAGGTTTTGATCAACATCTTGAAAAGGTCTTATAAAACGGGAAATTGGGAAGCCAGAGTACCTACAGAAGGCAGCAATACAGAAGAATTCCTGATGATAGATAATAAATTAATCTATACTATACACAGACTAGCCCATAATCTAAAATCACCTTAGAATAAGCAAAGCGTTCCTACTGCGGCGACACAGACGTCCACTCTGTGACAAGAAATGAGACATAATTGTCCACCAGGCCCAGTGCTGCTTGGTGGATGTCGCATATCTTCTAATTTTCGATTCGAAATGCTTGTCGGCTTCCTTACTATGTGATTCTTCGTTTCTGAATGAAGTTCACAAACTAATGTGCCTTGGTTCGACTTCAAACCCACAAATTACATTACCATTTTTCTAGCCAATATGCTGGCTTCGAGGAATCATTCCCGCTATGTCGGTTTCCTTTACGTCGACTCGCGATTTTTCTTGGTTTTCATCAAAGACTACTCTATGGTTTTCATGTATTGTCTTTTGTTTCGCCTCGACATGGCTGTCTCAGAGTACAGACATCAAATTAAACACGAAATACGTAGTGGTGATGAAATAAATTACAGAACTACTTAGGTGCTACAAAATTTGCAAAAAAAAAATATTAATAGTCATATTCTAAAAGCAAAATCACATATTAATCATCCTTAACATCAAATCGTAGTCACTGTCAGCTCAAGATTCGTAAAAGTCATCATCTATAAGCGTTATTACGTCATCGTTATGAATAAGATGGTGATTAACAGCTTTTTAAGTAGTAGCCGTAATGACCTATAAGTCTTTTAACGAGCTGAACAGAGTGATAAGGACTCGCTTGTATTTTATCCTTGGTTTAAAATGTCGCTAGATGGAATGGTGTTTTTTGCAATTATGTCAAGCTTATTTCTCAGATTTGTGAATGACCCGTTATAGGATTATAGATTTTATTGTTGTTTATAACCTGCTTTTACATTACGGTTCATTGTTTTATCAACATCTGAATCATTCCTCTTATTAGTATCTTCATCAGTAGCTTCATATTCAATGTTATGTCTTCATCATCTATCAGAAAATCCTTACAATCAAATCACAAAGTAAATAAGTAGGTAATTGCATTATTATTAAATAAATACTCAGTCCACCACACAGTGTTTTATTAATAAGGAAAATAACTCGGAAAACTACACCCGAAAGTTCTAAATTAAGTTTGTAGTAGGAAGTGTTAAAACTACTGATAATAAAAATCCTTTGAAATTCTTCCAATCGGATTTATCGACAATCATACACAGCAAGTGCATTCAGGCTATCAAGATGACACGAATGTTGCGAAAAGCCTTTTAATTATAACTGCAGTACGAGGGACAGAACCTATTAGCGACACAGTGACAATCAGTCACTAATCACTAATCACTAATGCTACAGGCGGAGATAAAACAATTCCAATCAAAGAAGCCACACCTTTTACCAAGGTTATAAAAACTAATATTATAAAGAGGTAAAGATTGTAAGTCTGTATGTAGGGTTTATATGTATCTACTGATCCGATTCCAAAAATTCTTTCAATAATGAAAAGAAGAAAGAAAGAAAGAAACAATATTTATTAAATTATTTGTCGCAGGGACATGACGTGCATCATACAAAATTACAAAAAAATAAACAATAAATTATAAGATTTTAAACTGTCATGGTCACTAACATTATTATTTAGACTAGAAACGGGATATTTACTAAGTTTACTGTTTCTTAAAAAACAAACAGACAACACACAAACACACAACAAACAAAACAGTAAACATGGTAAATATCCCGTTTCTAGTCTAAATAATAAACTATAAATTCAACAGGACAGAACAAAAAAAGAAAAAAGTTAACAGCTTGCACGTCGAAAGCTACATTATCCCCAAGTGTCATGGGTTAAAAATGTTCCCGTGACATAATTTACGTCAATAACGCGAGCGAAGCAGACGGGCAAAATCTAGTCACATATAAAGTCAAACCTATACAATATACCAAGGTTATCGAAATATATAGGCGATAATTGAGAAAGGTGCGGCGATTCCATGATAACGTTATCAGGAACGGATAAAATAATAATGAACTATGTAATAGCACGAAATTGATTAACTAATCAACAATAAAACGTAGTGTAATTGGCTCGAAGTAGAATAGAGATAAAAATATAGGCGCGATTGCAGTTATCACTGCATCAAATATAGTCATGGTGAACATTTAACAGGGATCTAACAATTTTAACTGATGATTTGATTAGATATTAGAAATATACCGAATTTGCTATGAAGCCGTAGAACTAGTATATTACAAGTCATCACCTTGATGAGAACACGGTACACTGTCTAATAATATCTGATTTGATAACTATCGAACTCTATGTTACACTACCAAATCAAGTGATTACTCCGTTGTCTATGATACAGTAGAAAAATTGATTTGGATAATCACGGAAACGGATGGACCAATTTTAATGATCTCTGATTTTTTGGATTCGTCACCGAATAGTAGAATAAGTATTCAAATATATTAAAAAATCACGAAAAAAAAAAAGTTTTAAAATAAAAATTAGGTTTATCATCTTCCGCAATTGACAGCAAAGCACACATGTCACGAAGGTAGAGTAGGTAGGTAGGTAGGTAGGTAGGGTAGATAGGAAGGTAGGGTAGGTAAGTAGGGTAGGTAGCTAGGGGAAAAAGTTACTGTTTGTTGCCAGTGAGGCTTTTAATATGACACGTGTTCCAAAAAAAGTACTAGGCTGGCATGAGCTCAAGGTGGTATGCATTTTAATAATTCTGGGTAGGTACGGTCTTTGTACATTCATTGACTGTAAGGCGGTACGAAGTTCGCCGGGTCAGCTAGTTGTTAATAAATCAATCATTTTTAATACAATTCTAGGTCAGAAACATTGTAAACACCTGAGAGGAAAAGTAAACAGGTAAATGAAGGATCTGAATTCCAAGAAATATTATAAATCACTTACAATGCAATTAAAGGTACAACTGGTATTACCCCCATCCAGCTTCCAATTAGTTCCAACCACAAGACTCTGGACCAGGATAATAAATATTCCGCCGATTGAATTTAAACTTGGCAAAATATTTTGTGCTTTTAGAAAATACAAAATTCAAATTCAAATTCATTTATTGCAAATATGGGTAGTTATACAGGTGGGTTTTGAAGAACAGGAAAGTTGTTAGTGTGCACTAGGCATGCAACGTTGGAGGTCAGGCAGATAATAGATCCATGTAAAATACTGGTATTCAGCTGCAGCTGGTTGGACTGGAAGCTGACGCCAATAGTGTAATTGGGAATAGGAAGATAACAATTATGTGTTTTGGAAATCAAATCATTCATTTAACGTTGCATAAAATCTAGTCCTCTAGACTTACTGCACGCCATAAGGAAAACTAACAAAATTCATTACAATCGCTTACGCATTTGGGATTTTCAATCTAAATGATTTACGAACTGTCCACAATAGCAACCCACGTCAATCCATTGTCTATATTACGTACCAGCTTGAACACCTACTTTTATTGATGTTATTACCGATTTTCCTTTAAATTTTGAAAGGTATGCGGACCAAATGAAGTTTTTTTTTTTTTTTTTTTTTTTTTTTAATTCAGTTGTTCCCCTTATTATTTTCTGCTCTTTTAACGCAATACTCATAAAAAATAACAAGGAAAAGCAGCGGATGTATTGGGTCAGGGAAAGACCCCATGAAGTGACTTATTCATTCATAAGCTCAGAAGAATGTTTAGAAATCATAAATTTAATGAATTGTAGCCTACTATTGCCTTGTTTGCGGTCTACTGACCGACGATAAAAAGTAAGTAGGTAAATCTCTACCTAACCTTTCGGGGACTACAGATGTCGTGTTAATAAAGTAAATTTGCTTGTATGAAGGGGGAATTTGAAAGTTACATTATCCCCGGGTGTGATAGGCTACATTTAAAACGATCCCGCGGGTTAATTTCTGCATATAACGGGATCGAAGCCACGAGCAAAAGCTGGTGATAAAATAAAGTAGCCAAGAACAATCCAGCCTGACTTCTAGAAATTAATAGATAATGTGCAAATGATGCGATGGAATAAGGGGCATTTACTTAGGACAGTTTGAAACATGAATGTGGAAGACTCCATAGGATTTAATGTTAAAACCATATAAAAGATGGATGGAATTTTTAATGGATTTTATGAAGCGTGTGACATAGGCCTCCCCCAAGTGTCGCCACCGGTCAATGTGGCGACACTTGGGGGAGGCCTATGTCCAGCAGTGGACGTCTTTCGGCTGAAATGATGATGATGATGATGATGAAGCGTGTGAATGAAGGTAAATACTGAGATGACGGCTGTTAAAGATGTAAGTACAGAAGTAGCAGAAGACATGCTAGATGCTACCCTGACCTTAAAAATATCGAAACAAATGCTAGAAGACAGGAAATTAACGTTAAAAAAATGTCTAACACCTAAAAATCAATTACAAATACGATCAAAAATGCCGCCTTACACAAACTAACCACCGCCAAACACGGTGAAACTGATAAAAGCAATATATTCGAGGATTAAACACATGTATTGCCACCGAGAATTTATGAGGACCAGATAACATATAAGTATGGCATGGAATAAGACAAGTTAATGCCTTCTCATGCCAATCAACAGTCATAAATGGCAGGTCTGGTTGATAAACATTTGATGGTAGATATGAATGAGGCAACTACTGTTATTGAAGGTCTGCGAAGATTAGTTGTGGATGTAGAATATCGTGCAAGGACACACGATTTCGATCCCTATGTCTATAAACTTATGAAAAATCTCACTATGAAATAATTCTGAACACTGAGGAGTGTCAGGATGTCTACTCATTGAGACATTGTGAGATTCTCTGGATGCATTTAAGGACACCTACTAGTAATTAATAGATTTTACAAACAATCAGGCCACCTACCGACCTGGTGGCCAGAATATTCACTAAAAGCTTTAATTAAAATGCTTCAGTTAGCTTATAGACGATTCTAGCCTGCACGCGTAGCATGGCCACCGTAGAAACGGGTTTTGTCAACGGTCGAATCGACAAAATTACCGATTTCTATTGATGATCTGTCATTTTGTCGAAGTGCAATGTGATGCTGCGTAACCAACAATAGGACACCTGATAACGTGTGCTGCGTGCCCTGATACCAGGAAACTACTAATTTAATAGACGCTAGCCTGTAGGCGAGTTCTAAGCTGGATCATTATAGACTGTTATCGACCTGCGAAGAATAAGAATTAAAAGCAAAGTAACGCTTAGACATCATCGTTACGTCTTGACCCGACCTGAAGATGACTAAGCAAGCTTGAGCTGACTTGGAACCCAAATACACAATATTATAAGTCAACAAAGCACATAGCGAGACCATTGTATTGAAACAATCTAGAACTGTTTTGCAGCAGACAGCTAAGAATTACTTAAACATGATAATCACGTAGAAAAAACGTTTTTTTAAGAACATGCACTTATTATTCAAAGAGTCGACATTTTCTTTGCATTGTCGGTAAAAAGCGGTCGAGTACCGGTGTGCATGCTAATGTTGTACTTGTAAGTTTACGATGTATGCTGCGTTTGTAGCTAGTTTCCAGAAATGTAACAAATAAAAAAGAAACTTTAAGGTCTAAAAATAAAGTTCAACTTGCACTACAACAAAAAAAAATCCCGACCTCTTCCAGTTCTAGTCATTCTTAAAATCAACTTAGTTTAGGCCCTTTTAAAGTTGATATTTGTTTAACGTCAATTAGAAACTAGAATTTGAATAGACTTAAGAATATCTAGATAGATATGGAAACGGGTTTGGAGGCTTCGTCGCTAAGAATAACCTAAGACTTTAGAATGGCTTGTCAGTTGTTGCTAGGTCATCTTTATTTAGTCCTGTCTGGGAGTTGGGTTGCCTATTTATCTTAAGATGGCGGACGTTTGTGTTTAAGATAATAAGGTAAGGACGATAGTGGGGACTGAAGTATGTGAACTGAGATGAGTTGAATAAGAAGACGTTTTGGTCAATCACAAACAAAATCCTTTGATAAGAGAACACGAACTCATTTAATAGACTCGCCCAGTATTACATGGGACTTAAACATAACTGGCAAAATGTGAGTGTACTATTAACCAAACCCTTCAGGGATTACTGACGTGATATTATGTTATGTTTTGGACTGGGTTGTGGATGTCAGTCGAGGTAATGCGACGAGTATTCAACTGCATCCGGTTAGACTGGATGCCGATCCTAACATAGTTTGGAAAGGGTTAGGGAGATGATGATGATTGAACAGACCGGAAGTAGACTGCCATAAGATCTTCTTTTGAGCTTGTCGATGGCTAAACTAAATTGTGTTGGTCCAGAGCTGCCACGAGTTTAGCGCCTTAGCAGTGATAGCCTAGTGGTGTGACCCTTGTACTGTCAGTCATAGGTCTCAAGTTCGAACCCAAGACACGCAGTTCTGATTTTTCGGATTCATGTGCGTATTGTATAATTATCACTTACTTCGGTGAAGGAAAACATCGTGAGGATTCCACGATGCCTGAGAGATATTTCTCGACGGCATGTAAAGCCAAGTCAGAGGCCCACGGGCGGCATAAACACTCTGACACCAGGTTAGGTACTAACCACACGATAAAGAAGAAGTAACGTCCATATGATGATGATGACGAAGTGTAATTGAGAATTTTGATGTGTTATAAATGCATGCGTTCTTGTTACGATACAAATTCGGCTTCGGTTCACCTGCTGTAAAATTGGAAACATAGTCTTGTTATTAAACAGGTAGGTATAACAATAAAGTGGAAAGTTCATGAACGAACCACAGAAGAGAGAGCCAGCTTACCTAAGGGGAAAACCATAAAATCAACAAAGTGTGACCACAACACGTGTCTACTTCAAATATTACCACATAATTATAACATAATAAATATGGCTCTTGGCTAAATTATAACAGCCGCTCGGGTCGATCTTAAGGTTAACCCGCGCTTGCCTAGGTTGGTCTGTGGATGGGCGCACATTACATACCGAGTTTGCTCCGTGCCTCGGAAAGCACGTTAAGCCGTTGGTCCCAGGTTACATTTGTAGATCTTTGACAGTCGTTACAGGTAGTCAGTGGCTCGAAAGTCTGACAACCAGTCTTATCAAGGGGTATCGTATTACTGACAACCAGTCTTATCAAGGGGTCTCGTATTATCCAGTACTAACTGGGTTGTGAAGGTCAGATTGGCAGTCGCTCCATGTAAAAAGCATGTGTTTAACGCGGCGACAAACTAATCTGATTTAGGGTTTGAAAAAATAAATAAAATGGGTAGCAAAAATAATAGGCTACAATTAACCACTAGATTGTAGATAAGGCGTAGACGACGTAGCCCCGCTGCGCAGGACTCCTATTTCTGTTTGCAGGGTTTAGAGTAACCTAACCTAGCTCTTGCATCCTATATTCTCCTTGCCGCAATGACCAGATAAATAGTTACTTACTTGGTACAATAGTCGCCCATTCAGTATATTGGTCGCCAATTAAATTTTGATTCGCCTGATTAAATATTTCCCCCAAGTAAAATACTGGTATTTAGCTGCATCTGGTTAGACTGGAAGCCGTCCCCAACATAGTTGGGAAAAGGCTAGGCAGATGATAATGAAATATGGCTAGTTCAAATATAACCATATAATTATAACATAATAAATACCTAATACCATTAATATAATAAAATAAAACAAATATTTATGTGGGGTAACGCACATCTGTCCCAAGTCACGTAGTTTTTGCGGTTTGTAGAAACCAAACCGGCAGAATATTGAGTCACTTACCGATTACTATACGATGCAGGTAAAATCACTTAGGTACGCACGTCCACCTATTTTCCTCTTAAAACTCGTGAATATGTAAATTATATTTTAATGGCGTCACAAATTATTATCTTTGTTAATTTTAGTTAATAGGTAACGTTTCTCTACGTAAATTAAGAGAAAAATGAT
Source organism: Noctua fimbriata (assembly GCA_905163415.1). Lineage (NCBI taxonomy): Eukaryota > Metazoa > Arthropoda > Insecta > Lepidoptera > Noctuidae > Noctua > Noctua fimbriata. The sequence goes on from LR990922.1 coordinate 1,696,544, forward strand.
TAATATTTTGGTAACTGTTACATTTGTATATAGTTTTAAGGGCATTACATAGCTCAAATCCCAAAAACAGCGTATGTTCAAAGAAATTTGATGATGAATCCCTTCGTGCGTTTTCCGTGTAAAAAAGTATGTTATAGTTAAGTTCATCAAAATAAATTTTATTGTTTAAAATTTTAATAAACCTTCTCAATTTTTTTTGGTTAATCGTAGAAAATAGGCCTTTTTCAACCTTAATTGTAAATTATCTCTGTAACGGCTGAATGGATCGGCATGAATTTTGTAACAACAAATACGTAATGATATACTTAACAATCTGTATTGTTTTTTTTCTGTTATTTCTTTTAATATTTTTAAATAATAAATAAAAACCGAAATTTTGCTAAATGTGCGGGGCAAGTCAACAAAAACCAGTACAGGGATCAAATCATCAAGGTCATCGAGCAATGTAATGCCCTTAAGAACAATTCGTTTATCTAACTACGTTACAATCAATGATATTTTAGAGAAGATACGCTACGTTCATATTACTGAGCGGCGTTCAAATATCGTTGCGTTGTTACGACTGCGATAGATAATACGGAACGTATGATACAGAAAGAGATAGCTATTGCGTTTGAAGTACTTAAATTACAACAGTTGTCTGAATTTGTCTGCAACAATTTGCGCGCGCTAGTGCGAGATCTACCTCTTTTCATTTATAATAATAATTATCATTACAATGCTGAATTAGCAAAAGTATCGGTAAAAAAAGGTTTTATTTAAAATAATATTTTACATATCGGGGAATGATACTGGCACTTACCTACCGATTCTAGCTATATTTTTTATCCTCCCAAATGTCACAGACTCGTTCCCTAAACCGCTTTTGGGGTATTTCCATCAGAAATTTCTCAGTAGCAGACTGGATTCTGTATTTTTTCCGGTTGATAGCAATATTACGTGGGAATCAAACATAACTGGTGAAATGTGGGTGCCATAAGCACACCTCTGCCTAACCCTTCGGGGATTACAGGTGCGAGGTAATGTTGCTATGTTACACAATCGTCAATTAATTATTCTTTGTTTCACGTAAAGAAGAAATTTTTTTACAAAACAAAACAGATCTGCACTGCTTTATCATACTGTATACCTACATTATATTCACACCTTTTTCCCATGGCGTGCATGGTAAGTAGAAATTACAGAACGCCAACTCCTTACATACTCTTTTCGCCTAGTCCACGTTCATAAGTCTGGTCATACACGCAAGCCGGTTGTGAGTACTAAGTACTAGACCTTTCTGAATCTTTATCGTTGGCTTTAACTTCTACAAGGTGCAGGTGATTGTGTAGGACCTACTGTAACTCTTTGCATTGTTAGTTGATTGGATAAAAATATCGATTACAACCAATAAGTGATACTCGCACAGTGCGCACTACAATGTGACTGGGTCAAGGTGCTTATTGCCAACGTAATCTGGCTCAATTTGAGAGCATGGCCACCAAGTCACGTTGTTTTCTTACCTCTATATTACGCTCCTTATTTGCTTGACTATATATCACCGGGCATGGGTGACCACCCATACATACCGAGTTACCTCCGTGCCTCGAAAAGTATATTAAACCGATGGTCCCAGGTGTCATTTGTAAATCTTTGACAGGTAGTCAGTGGCTCGAAAGTCTGACAACCAGTCTTACCCAGTACTAACTGGGTTGTGTTGGCGTAAGAATAAGATACTTGGGAAGAGGCTAGGTCGATGATGATAGGCTAAACCCAGTACATTATACAATATGTAGGTGGTATTTATTTCCTTGATGAATCAAAATCAATCATCATCTGTGTAGTTTTTTCCCAACTATGTTGAAGACAGCATCTAATTTAGCTGCATCTAGGCAGCTAAATACCAGTATTTTATTTGTTTAAAACATCAGTCATGTATCAGGAACCTCCGAATTTTCATGCCCTCTCAAAGTACTCTTTTCCCTCTTTTGCTCTTTGTTTTAATTGTTTTACGGTTAGTGCACCAGCATTCGTTTGCTAACAAGACTGTTGAGTAGTTTACAGTTGATTAGCGATTTTATCAGCCACTTGAACAATAGGTTTAATTTGGTTTCATACTAGTCCATGTGTGCGTTGTAAGGAGCAGCCATTTGTCTTTGTCCTGCAATGTGTGCCTACTTGTAACTGGACTAAATACATACATAACACCACGCCTGTATTCCCCGAAGGGTTAGGCAGAGGCGTACCTAATAATACACCCACATTTCGCCAGTTATGTTTCATTCCCATGTAATAGGAGACTAACCTATTGCCATCAACCGGGCACAAATCTAGACTCCATGACTGCCACTGAGAAATTCCTGATGGAAGAATCCAGGACCTCATGCTCGGCAGTCGCGCTTGCGAACATTAGACCAACGAGGCAGGTATAGAACTCTAAACTATTATGTAATAAAGGGTGTAAATAGACCCTAATCGAAGCCGAAAGTTAGGTACTTCCTCTCTCCTTCTAGTTACGGAGATATTGGAGGTCAAAGTTTCAAGATTTTTTTAAATACTTGTCTTTAATGTTTATAACTTTAAATACCTCCATGACCCGTGTACTATTCAATGCATCCATCAGCACAATATTTTGAGTGCGTTACATTGAGTTTTACCGTAAAACGTGATTTTTCACCCCAAAAAAAAAGTTGTTTCCCCAGCCATCATTTTTGCGTAGGGTTACTTAGTTTGATGTTTTTGAATGCTTGGTTGACGGCTTTATGAAGGGTCTGTTTACACCGTGTAGTTATGACTAGCCATAGCCAATCCTCTCGACAGACAGAGATTACGCTTACAGCAAAAATCACAAGACATTTTGATTTTACCTGTATCAATCAATACACAAATGGTATCTTTCACATGTACATACGCTTTCTTCTTAGAATAATCAGTTGATTGACTGCAAACACGACAAGTTCTAGATAAAAATACCTTTATCAGCTGAATTCAAAAATGACAAAATATTGTGGATTTAGTACTCTCTCTCTCTCTCTCGTGCCGTGTAATTCAACCTTGAAAGTAAGATCTCTAATTCAAATTAGTAAATTTGAACCTGTGAAAGAGCATAGAGAAATCTGGAGAAGATAAAATACAGGCACATGAGACTGTTCAATATTATTTCAGGGTGTCATTTGCATGGGCCTAGCCCGTGGCTAAATAATAACAGCCGCTCGGGTCGATCTTTAGGTTAAACCACGCATACCTAGGTTAGTCCGTGAATGGGTCACCACCCATTACATACCTACCGAGTTTCCTCCGTGCCTTGAAAAGCACGTTAAGGTGAAATTTGAATGACTTTTTCAGAAACTCGTTATTAAATGGGGTTAAATGAACTTAGAGGGTTGTATTGATGATTTAATTGATAATAACTCTGTAATTTCACACGTGGTACTCGCACGAGTTATTTTCCATCGACATACAACCTGACACTGACCAGGTGGCCTACCATGACGTCTTAAAGCAGGAGTAATTCCAGTGTGGGTAAGAGATGGCGCTAGACGACCTGTATAGCTTTGTCTCTTTCCCACACTGGAATTATTCCTGCTTTAAGACGTGATGGTAACCCCCTTGCAAATTGCAAAAAAACGTAAGAAAATTTGAATTTCGCGGGCTACCCTGACGCTACCAGGATATCATTTGTAGATATTTGACAGTCGTTATAGGTAACAATGATATTCTAAATACTTTTGGAATGTAGTATCTTTTTTCGCAGCGTTTCAATAAAAGTACTGGGCAGTCTGTAACTCGATATACAATAAAATGATTGCACGTGTTACTAACTATAAAGGATGAGCATGCATTACTAAGTCCTTAGACTTCTTATCTTGTAAGGAAAATCTAACTAAATTACTCACGATGTAACGAGCGATATTCTGTGCGATTCGATTAACTAACCGTATCACATATCAACTGCTTTGTCCCTGTTTGATATTATGTATTTGTTATTTATCCTACAATTTTGTGATTCCGATAAACACAACCGCGCTATTAATATTTGCTACTTTTACTTTTATTATTACTGTTAGAACCAAAAGCAATAGATAAGCGCTAATCCCGCCGAAAAACTGTTACGCAGTTTGGTTGGTGCATAAATTTTACAAAATGTTTGGTCTTGATTTAATGTTTTTTTTTTTATTATTTCTCATTTTGTACAGGCCCTAAATTTCGCTTATACAAAATAACAAGAGCAAACATGATTTGAGAGCAATTAGTTAATTATTTTATCTGTGTGGATTTGAGTAGGAGTACCTGGCATACTCACATTCCAATGCTATTTATTCAGTTTGACTAAAAAAGAGCTGATGATTTTTTTATACACTAGCTTATGACCGCTGTTTCGCCCGCGTGGACTCCGATAACTGTCCCACGGGATCGAACTACCGGAATAAAAATCATCCTATGTGTTAATCCAGATTATAAACTATCTGTGTGCCAAATTTCATCCAAATCCCGTCAGTAGTTTTTGCGTGAAAGAGTAACAAACATCCATCCATTCTCATAAACTTTCGCAGTTACAATATTAGTAGAATTATTATGAATTAGATTACGAATCCTTTGTGCGTTTGATTGTATTACTCTATTGGGGTGTTGCCATAATTAATAAAATTCCAGTAAGGTTAGTGACAGCAGACTTTTTCAGTGATTCACTACATTTCCTGATTATTAATTAATCTTCGTCCATAAAATATGTTATCGTGGAAGCTTGTTGACAATTTGGCCAAATAATCAGACAGCACAACAACTTCGTCGAATGAGTTACTCTGACTGATGGAAGGATGAGTCATAGGCGATGCCCCACCTACTGTTTTACTCCACATAATAGCATTAACAAAACTTGTTATTGGCTCTTTGCAATTTCAATGCTGTTAAAGTGGCTGATTGATGCCATTTTTCAGTAACACCAGGTGAAAAAATCGTAAATGAATAGGTACTTATAGGTACAAGCAAAGTAAAGCTGTTGGATTTCAACTTAAAGCGCTTTACCGAACACTGTCTGCATTTATTTAGGTTTTTTTTTGGGTGTGTACAGGTGTATTTACCAAAAATGACACAAAGCTAGTGTCAGAAATTATTTCTTATCATTTCTATTTAATTTTTTGAGTAAATTTTATCTTTCACTGTGTCGCATTTAGAGCGTACGTTTTACAAGAAACCCAATCTTATCTCACGGATATCGTCGATAATAACAAATTCGAGGATTTCGTGCGACACATCTAGATACGTATCTAGTGAAACTTGTTGTAGCTCTGCAAAAACCTCAGTACCCTGTTATCATTCTTATTGAAAATGCAATAGAACATAATAATTTAAGTAGTTAAATATTGCTGTTTTAAGTAGACTTGTAGGCGTCCGAGATAAGACTATTTGGAATTCAATGAGTCATCATTTTCTGTATATCTCCTTTACACCCCTGAAAACATGTCGCCATCATCTGTTGTGCTAGTAATTTTCTACTATGTGTACGTCGTTGTTCATAAATCATATAAACAAGCCGAACTAGGTAGGTTTGTCTTAACAAATATATTTTTAAATAAATACCAACGTCGAAGTATACAGGGTGAAAGGGCCATCGACGCGCAAAAAATCAGCTGTTATCATTGATATTTTAAAGAAAGATACGCTACGTTCATACTGAGCGGCGTTCAAATATCTATTCGTAAAGATAATACGAAACGTATGATACAGAAAAAGGCAGCTATTGCGCTTGAACTACTTAAATGACGACAATTGTCTGAATTTGTCTGCAACAATTTAAGTCTACCTCTTTTTATTCATTGGCTGTTAGTCTGTTACATACATTTCATCCGTGTAGTAAAGTATCGCACTTTTGTAGGAAACAGCAGATTTAAAAAAATTACCGATAAAAAGTCTACGTGGAGGGGGGGGGGGGCTCAGTATGGTGTACAGAATAAGAGGTAATTGTTTGGGCATCGATGTATCTTCCACCCAGTATAAGCAGAAATAACATAATGTCATTCTAAACAATCAGAATAAACCACATTTTTTATGTCATTGAAAAAAATAACCCTTGTAAGATTTTACCCTTATTCCAATTCCTCTGTGCTGACTTGTGATTGAAAAAAATCTTCAACCATTATAAACTAAAATGAACATTGAATTGCGTGCGAACACTCCTCGCTTGACAATGATAACGTCTGTGAACGTCATTATTACGGAAATTGAGAAATAATGCGAATATTTCTGCGTATGAATGGAATTCGATCTTTTCTCGTTCATTTCTTTCAAGCCTGTTTCACGCCATTTTTTGATTAAATACGTACCTACTTAGTAAAAAATTGCAAAAACTTTACGAGATCGTAAATAATGTCTCTTGGATTCATTGAATTTCCTTTGTTATAAATTATAACTTTGCACTTTTGCAGCTGCTTAGCCACTGCCACTGCCGTTAACCTACTGTCTCCTCAAACTATTATTATATTATATATATTACTTACAACTAAAGGTGATAGCAGTCACATTATAAAATGAATTATTCCAACAAAGTGCAATTAATTTGCATTGACATTTTGAGAACAGAGAGAGAGAGAGAGAGAGAGAGATTCTGAGAGTTCATCATTACACTGGCGGACACTAAAAACTGCTTAGCAGTTAAAAGTTATAATATTTTTACCCACTTTCTTAAATAAACGAGTTGTTTGAGTAAAACCGCGTGCTTAAGAGCACGTAAAGATTCACTCAGAATCATCAGAATGATATGAGTCGACGAGAGAGATATTCAATATGATAAGTGACAATATTTTAAAATATTACATTATTATATATTTTTTCGTAATGAAATATTTTAAAATACAATACATACCAAATAAAAGTGCTTGTAGTTACATCATACCTAATATTTTCACTGATAGAAACTGTTATTCAGTAACTACATACAAGTTTGACAATGACATCTGGGGGGTTACTGTGACGTCATAAAGCAGGAGCAAGTCCAGTGTGGGAAAGAGATGGCGCTAGACGACTTGTATAGCTCTGTCTCTTTCCCACACTGGTAGGCTACCTGATGAAAGATCAAAAATTATTCATGCAATATACCTATCGGTTTTTTTTTTAAATCCGGTGGACTCAAATAAAGATATATTTTTCAATTTGACTAGTGTTTTACCCCAAGGCCTCGTCGGGTTTACCCAAATATTGTACAGTGTTGGCAAATAATTAAGCACAATCAGAAATGGCACGTGTGCTTTTTCGGAGTCACAAAAAGGGAAGCCCTTTCGTATCCATGTCAGTAGAACGTATCATTTTACGTTATATTACGGTCTCGAATGAAGTAATTTAATGCTGGCAGAATGATAACATTAATTACATTTGAACTATTAGCCTCTGACCGACATACCGTCATCATCAGTGTCCTCCTCCCACACTCATATTACCAATAACATTATTTATGAGTATTGTCAAGACTGAGTACCAAACCCCTGAAGAAATTGATACTTCGTCAACAGTGACGAGATCACGAGATATGTTATATCAGTTAAGTTATTAAGTGACCCGCCCGAGCGAGTGGCCGGCCGCGGACGATCCGCGCGAGTGGTGCCTCGTCGTGTTCGTGTCGCCCTTTACCGTTACATTACTTACATTGCATACTTGATTACCATTTCACGGACATGCACTCTCCTAAACTAGTGATGCAATCCGTAGACATGGATTTAATTAAGCGGCACCGCGGCGCACCGTGAACATTATCACTCGCCGACAACGCTGAGATGCATAGCCCCTGGGTACGGCGTCACTAGCTCACTGCTACCAGATGACGCCACGGAGGTAGTAAAAAGGGGTCAGAGCTGTGTCGTTGATCCGAGAGTCTGCGGCGACTGTGCGGTGCGGCGCGGGGGGAGCGGCCCTCCTCACACCCCACCGCACACCGGCCCCGCAGGCTTGCGCCCTACTCAACTGACGGTGCGCCCCACCGTAGATCAGCATTCCGCACTCGACGCGAGGGCGAAGCGCACGCCCTGCTTTAAACGACCGCGTACGACGCGCCGCGCGCTCGCGGCTAGACGACCGCCATGTTTGACGTTTTCGGCTCCGTGAAGGGGCTTCTCAAGCTCGACTCTGTGTGCATTGACAACAATGTGTTCCGGCTACACTACAAAGCCACCGTGATCATCCTGATCGCGTTCTCGCTGCTGGTCACCTCGCGGCAGTACATCGGTGACCCCATCGACTGCATCGTGGACGAGATCCCTCTCGCCGTCATGGACACGTACTGCTGGATCTACTCAACTTTCACAATTCCCAACCGGCTGGTGGGACGCGTCGGCAAGGACGTGGTGCAGGCCGGCGTCGCCTCGCACGTCGACGGCCAGGACGAGGTGAAGTACCACAAGTACTACCAGTGGGTGTGTTTTGTGTTGTTCTTCCAAGCCATTTTGTTCTATGTGCCGCGTTACCTCTGGAAAACATGGGAAGGGGGCCGCATCAAGATGTTAGTGCTCGACCTGAACTGCCCTGTAGTGGGAGATGAGTGCAAGGACAGTCGCAAGAAATTGCTCGTCGACTACTTCCACACAAACCTGCACACGCAAAACTTCTACGCGTTCCGTTTCTTCATCTGCGAGGTGTTGAACTTCATCAACGTCGTCGGCCAGATCTTCTTCATGGACTTCTTCCTGGACGGAGAGTTCTCCACGTACGGCAGTGACGTGGTGAGCTTCACCGAGATGGAGCCGGAGGAGCGCGTGGACCCGATGGCTCGAGTGTTCCCCAAAGTGACCAAGTGCACCTTCCACAAGTACGGTCCCTCGGGAACCGTGCAGAAGTTCGACGGGCTGTGCGTGCTGCCGCTGAACATCGTGAACGAGAAGATCTACGTGTTCCTGTGGTTCTGGTTCATGATTCTGTCGATCCTGAGTGGAATCTCGCTGATTTACCGCATGGCCGTGGTGGCGGGTCCGCGCGTGCGCCTGTATCTGCTGCGCGCACGCAGCCGCCTCGCCCCGCAGGCGCAGGTGGAGACTGTGGCGCGCGAGCTGCAGATCGGCGACTGGTTCGTGCTCTACCAGCTCGGCAAGAACATCGACCCTCTCATCTACAAAGAGTTGATGGGCGAGCTGGCCGAGAAGTTCGAAGGGAAGGACAGTGTGTAGTCTGTTGGGGCGTGTGAAGCGGCTAGTGGACTTTGGGTCGTCCGTGTGACGTGTTAGTAGTGATCGAGGCCCGGTCCGCGTGGCGGGCCGGCTGGGCGCGCTACCTGCGCCCGCGCTCGCTCCGCGGACCGGGCGGGGCGCGCGCACAAAGAGCGCCAGGAGCGGCTGCACGCCGACATTCCATTACCCACGGCCGGCGCGGGGAACGACCTCCGCCGAGCCGCACTTGTTGTATTCCAGAACCGCTTTGAAACACTTTAACGCTACCGAAATTTAAAAAATAGGTGATATGACTCTTCCAAACGCAACACTTTGACTGAGTCGCGCCGCATTACGCATAGGGCGCGCGTGCATTTAGCGTAACGTTATTGGGGCATGTTTATACTAGTAGTCGTAGATGTAGTTAGATCTCGTGCCTTCGTTTTTGTATTTTGTATTATTGTGTGCGAGTGTATCATGTTGAAGGAACGTCTCATTGTGATATGTAATTATTATTAATCTAAATTAAGTGACTAGAGTGTACGAAATAGAACGTGTGGACGGCTACACGATACGATATTGTATAAAGCAATAATAAAGCTAAACTGTAATAAAACGTAACTGAACTATTAATTATAAGATAAAGGCTAAGTATACAAAATGAAAGTCGACAATATTATACATATACATAAGTAATTCGTACTGATTTGTATTAAACTTTTTTACATTGATGAAATCGATAAATAGCTGCGATCATGGTTGATATTTTCTGAATATATTTACTGCCACATTAATTTTGTATTATTTCGATAAGAACTCCTCATTATAAATGATGATTCAACTAATCTTGAAGATAACAATAACAAACCGCTTTGTCCAGAAGCCTCGACTCGACACAAAGCAACAATGAGCACATGTAACGCCATCTAGTATGCTCATATGAAACCACAATGAGATTATAGATGGCGCTGTAATCCAACGACAATACCGGTTCTTCATATTTTTTATGTTCTGTGCCAGTTCTCCCCTTCTTTTATTATTTAAAATAAGAAAGCTTTGTAGAGCTTTTGTTCACTACATTATGTTTCAACTAAAAAAAATCAAACCGTTTTTGCCTCACAATACTTTACTTACCTGTAAATACTTTAAGAATATTTAATCTGCTAAATTAGTATAATTAACTAAATTATCCACTCCCTAATTGTTATGGTTTTCCGCTAAAACATAATAATTAAGTATTCAGTAATTAAGTCACATCATATCAATTAAACAATTACTTAGGTCATTAATTTTACAAATTATTATTGTGTAGGTTACACATTACTCATTATGGCGTGACGTCATCAGCAATAAATCAATGGAAACCTAAATACATGACGTAAGCATTTTAGTATTTGTCCCTTCGTTTATCCTGACCGTCAAAATTCGTCATAGAAGTGACGTACCTCGTGATATGGGAGACTGTAACGTAACGTACAAAGTTGCGTTACTACAAAACTACGTAGGAGTTACGGTGTGTACCTAATACAACAGCTGTTTTATGTAATAGGTATAGGCAGTCATGCGTAAACTGTACCACACACAACACAGAATACAATATGTAGGTACATTCAATACATATGTAGGTAATCTACTACACATTTAGTATTGTTGGATACTATTTAGGTGCTTAACCAGGAAACCAACACTGTATAATTTATCGTCATTGATGTTGGGCTATGTTTTATGTCCGTAAGTGTACGATGGTGACTTTGAATTGTTTATTTATAATTCCCCACGTGTACACTGGCTTTGCCTCCGATATAAGCTATGCTTTTATCCACACAATTCTTTCATGCATTGGGAATTTGACTCAAGGAGCTGCAACATGAATATTCTTGCAGAAGGCAACAGTTTCATAAGCGGCTTTCATGACGAAGAACAATGGAGAAGGTGTAACTACACCAGACAATGAAATAATGATTTCATTTGGCAGAATATAGAAACTTAATACCATGGTAAAGTGAACAGAAAAGGTTCAGTATTTACAAGATAATATTAAATCAATTACCATTTTAATTTTCATTTAAAACATTTTGCTCCGTATTACCTAAGGTATGTGTTAAGAAGAATAAATAGCTCAGACAGTCAGAATAACTAGTTAAACAAAGCCGGAACGTGTGAAATATTTCACTGAGCCATCAGTGTTTGTGCCGCTCGTGATGTTTGCCTGCCTGCGCCAGCGCAGCGTTCCGGGAAGTTCTCGTTTACCTGGCTAGAACAAACGGTGGGACCACCTTTGTTCCATCATTCAATGGACACGCTACACATTATATTTCTTACCTACTTTTATTGCTTTTTATACACAAAGGAGAGTTTGTGAATGAAAAAACATGCCAAAAACTTGTAGCAAGAACGTATTGCAAGTTTTTAATAAAAAAATACTTTGCTGTCAGTGATTTAATTCTTGTAACTCCATCATCATCATCAACATCACAATATTATTATTATACATAGTGTAAGGTAGATACATTACGAACGAATAGGAGAAAAAAATTGTTCTTTTGTATGCAACAGCAATTTTTTTTTACCGAAAAATTAAGAATCGTTACTGAATCCTGGGTTAAAGTTTGTGTCACTATTAAGAAACCTATATACTAACTAATTAGTATATAAGTTCCTTGGTCACAATGTAGAGATGCACATCAAGCTTCTGCAATCTATCAAATGTCTTTAATAGATTTTCAACTTTATCGCTATAGCATTAGGTTCAAGGTTGATTGGGAAAATTTGACAGTGTCAGGTAACTTGATGTGCTGGCGTCTGTACCTTACACTTTATTTTTTAAGGTACGCGCACATTATGTCGGACCGCAGCGGGATGGGTCTCAGCGCAAAAATCCGCTCAAATCGCTCGTATGTAAGTATTTTATATGAACTATCGCACACCATGCCGCCGGGGCGTCGCGCCGCGCCCGTCACTAATGTTCTAAGTAAGCATTTTGCGCTGCGCTGCGGCCCGCCATAATGTGCGCGAACCTTTACAAAGTCAGTGACATGACATGATTCAGTTGGGCTGAAAAGCTACAAAAACTGGATTCTCCTTCTTCTGCATCATTCCCACAATGCTGAGGATGAAGAATAAGCTGGTGATGATAACATTATTTCCAAGATAGGTGACAAGTGTCACTTAAACCACAATATTCGCGTAAAGTACTTACATGGGTACTTCAATAGGTACTTATTGACGAATATGTTGCTCAAGCATTTAGGTACCTAGATATTATATGTAAGGTTCTAAGAATTGCAAGTATTCAAGTACCTAGGTACTATGATAGTGAGCTAGGCACTTGAAAATGAAATACTACAGCATGAGTGTATGAACGTTCTTGTAACTCAGCTTTTAACGTTCCCACTGCTGGGCCACAGGCCTCCTCGTAGTGAGAGAGAGTGGGCCGTAATCAACCAGTGCGGGTTGCTGTAATTGAAAATACATAGGAACAGTATTCACACAATAACAGCCGCTCGGGTTGATCTTCAGGATAAGCCGCGCTTGCCCATTACATACTGAGTTTCCTCCGTGCCTTGGAAAGCACGTTAAGCCGTTGGTCCCGGCTGTCATTTGTAGATCTTTGACAGTCGTTACAGCCGTTACAGGTAGTCAGTGACCCGAAAGTCTGACAAGCAGGGTAAAGCGGGACCAGATTACCCAGTAACCCAGTACTAACTGGGTTGTGGCGGCCAAATAGACGGTCGCTACATGTAAAATACTAGTACTAAGCCGCATCCGGTTAGACTGGAAGCCAACCCCAACATAGTTGGGAAAAGATATCGTTTTTTTCTTTCTATGGTAGGAATTCGTACAAATAGCAATCGAATTTAAATATAACGGCGTAGGGATACCTCTGCTTAGCCCTTTGTTGTATGCAGGTATGAAGCATATAATACTATACTAACTTCTCGGTGACAGGATAAAACTAATAAATATTTCCAGCTGAACAAATAAACCTGCACACAAGTTCTATGAACCGATTAATAGAAACAAATAAATTACAGTTAACTTTATTTATTTAAACAGTGACTATATTATTACACCTCGTACCTAATATTACTCATTGTTTTACGCAAGCATTATTTTTGATAGTCAACTCGTGGAAATGAGAAAAATCCGGTCAAGTGTGTGTCACACACCTACCTACCGAAGTACCGTTACTCAGCCTCGACCAGACTGGCTGGATGGACCGCGAGTCGCGACATACTTGTCTATGGGAAAAAGCACGATTCTTCATGACTTCCGTGCTTTATAATATAATACTAGCTTCTGTCCCCGTGGCCGCGACTTCGTCAGTGTCGAAGGAACACGATACAAGCTGTAAACGTACACTTCACGAAGCCGTCAATCTAGCATTCTGTAGATTAAACTAACTCTACGCAATAATTATTGCTGAGAAATGACTCTATTTTATGGTGAAAAATCACGTTTTACCGTAAAACCCGCACTCAAAACTTTGTGCTGGTGAATGTATTACATAGTACAGGGATCAAGGAGGTGTTTAAAGTAAAACTATAAACATAAAAAAATTGTACACGCTTAATAAAAAAAAAATGTGAAAAAGTTGGAACTGACCTTCAAATATTCGTTACTGGAAGGTTCCCAGGTATGGCCCGGAACAAAAAAAAATCGCAATGACAGGGAGAACAAGTCTTGTATCTTTCCGGGGTCTTTTACACTCATAATTATTATTCTATGGCACTCGGCAACAGCGCATCTTGCCATCAGTGAAAGAACTTTTGAAATCGGTTGAGGAGTTACTCCGGAATTTACCTAAAGTTACAAAACCTATTTATAATACCAATATAGATTGCAATAAGAAGTTGTGTACCGACTTACTAAAACTCGTCGCTATTTATGTCGAGGCTGTGGTGGTGGCTGCATCCTTTTTGAATACTCGGACAATCAGTCGAACTGACTCTAATCTTTACTGTCAGGTTAAGATTTTCACCACTTCCTCTCTGTGCACATCCTGCGCTAGTTAACTACTAACGTTCTACCGTGGTTCTACTGTCGCATAAATAATTACCTAAATTAATTAAATCATAAATCATATTTATTTCTGTAAATTGGTTTACAAAACTCTTTTACATGACACAACATGTTCTGTTTTAAAACTAGATGGGGCCGGTGTTTAGTACCTGACTACTCTGAGAAGAAACATCCGAAACAAACTCAGAGGTCACCGTCTCTTTTAAAGTCCAGACATTGCTCAAGTCTTAAGATATCAATAGATATCTAGTCTTCTACCCACATAAACGTCAAAAACGAATTTTGGTCTTCAAAATATCGCGACGCACATCAACAGCTTATGATTATGTCCTCACTCTGTAGATATAGTTATTATTGTTTTTACTTTATATTAGTATTAATAAACTCAAACCTGCAGAAAAAACTCGGTCTTGAGCTTATCAAGAGTCGTATATTTCCTATAAAAACCATAGCCTTATCCTAATGACTACTTTATTCAAGTGAATAGGTAGTACAGTAAAAAATCATTGAAGTAAGTAGGTAAGTTATAAGATTTTTTCGTCTATTAAACTAAACATGACGTCTTGTCTACGCCATAAGCGCTCATTAATAATTAGAAACACGGCCTTGGTACCACATTGTTACTTCCTACACCAATTGTTTCCATTGTGACCACGATAACGAGTTAATAGACAATTAGGCAGTTTAATTCATGCAAATGTTTATAATTAACCGTTTACTTTATTAAAATATATGAAGGTACTCTGCTGACTTTTTTCTTTTGTTTTAAAAATAAATATCATCTTTTTTTAAGAGAGTTGCCAGATTTGTAATTTGCATTTGCGTGTTACCAGAGCTCGTGGCTAAATAATACTAGCCGCTCGGATCGATCTTCAGGTCAAACCGCGCCTAGGTTGGTCTGTGGATGGTTGACCACCCATTACATACCGAGTTTCTTCCGTGCCTCGGAATGGTCCCGGTTGTCATTTGTAGATCTTTGACAGTCGTTACAGGTAGGCAGTGGCCCGAAAGTCTGACAACCAGTCTTACCAAGGTGTATCATATTACCCAGTACTAAGTGAGTTGTGGAGGTTAGATAACCAGTCGCTCCATGTAAAATACTGTTCTTCAGCTGCATCCGGTTAGACTGGAAGCCGAGACCAACATAGTTGGGAAAAGGCTAGGCGGATGATGATGTGAGTGTTACCAGAATTTTATCAATGAAATTAGGTACTGAAAAATAATAGTATGTAGGTCACAGACGTAATACAAGTATTGTAGGTTGACACTTTCTGTATGTATTACTGCAATATCATAAAAATATGTCTGAACTTTAGTTACTTTATGGATATCTAGGTACTCCGTAAATGACGCTATAAATAATCCTTTATGGAGCGCAAAACATAACATGACCTAATGCTTACCTATGCAATCGCATTTTTCCTTCCATATCTAAGTAGGGGCTACCTGAGAAGGTAAAAACCTACCATATTAATATTGTACATAACTGAATGCGAAATGACTGAACGGATTTGTATTAAAATTTGGCTCACAAGTAGGTACATACGTGTTCAACATAACATTACGAATCACGTCTGATATCGCCTGTGTGTAGGTACGTAATAGACAATAGTACACCCCTATAAGGTGAAAGCGTCAGGGTAGCCCGCGAAATTCAAATTTCTTACGTTCTTTATTTGGAATTTGCCGGTTAGGTTCAGGTTGTATGTTGATAAAAATATAATACGCGCCCACTACATTGAATGATTTTATCATTAAATAGACATTAAACGGGGTTAAATGAACTTAGAGGGTTGTAATGATTTTAATTGTTATAAATCTGTAACAAAATACGTGTTACGGTCGCGAATCATATTTTGTTCAACATACAGTCTGACATTGACGTGGAAATTACAAAAAACGTGAAAAAATTTGAATTTAGCGGGCTACCCTGTCGTTTCCCCCTTAAATGTTCCATGTAAACGACCCAATGGGCGCAAATCTATACTCCAAAGCCGCTACTGAGAAATTCCTACCGAAATCGCTCTCGCTGTGGGATAATTCCCAACCTCCACGCAATCAAAGCTGCGGACACAAGCTACTATTCCGTATATTTATTTATAGCCGAATACGTAAGTAACTGGTCTCACAACCACAAGATAAAGCGCAGTCGTGGACAGAAAGGTGCCATATCAGTGCAAATGCGTTCTGCAACAGTTGCTACGTGCACATTGCATAAACAACCCAGCGCGGTGTTGACCTGTGCGCTCGTAATCGCGACGGCTGAGTTGACATAACATCGTAATTCTAGCCGCTGTCGGATGAAAGCGTCGAATAATCTAGATTAATTTGATGACCAGAGAGTTTAAGTACCTACCTAGTTAATATTTATACATCGATCTACAATATTATTCTTATACGAGGTTTTGCGGCATATATTTTTACATCCATCTACAATTATTCTTAAGGGCATTACATTGTTCGATGACCTTGATGATTTGATCCCTGTACTGGTTTTCGTTGACTTGCCCCGAACATTTCGCAAAATTTCGGTTTTTATTTATTATTTAAAAATATTAAAAGAAATAACAGAAAAAAACAATACAGATTGTTAAGTATATCATTACGTATTTGTTGTTACAAAATTCATGCCGATCTATTCAGCCGTTACAGAGATAATTTACAATTAAGGTTGAAATAGGACATATTTTCTACGATTAACCAAAAACAATTGAGGTTTATTAAAATTTTAAACAATACAATTTATTTGTGATGAACTTAACTATAACATACTATTTTTACACGGAAAACGCACGAAGGGATTCATCAACAAATTTCTTTGAACATACACTGTTTTTGGGATTTGAGCCATGTAATGCCCTTAAGCGAGGTTTTTTGGGTGAGTCAGCAACAAATGGTGATAAATTCAGGGTCAGTTTCAATCAGCAACTGATTATCAAACTGAAATTGGACATAGGGCAGAAGCTGTTTTACTATTACACTTAAAACATAAATTGAATCAAAAAGACTGCATATGCTTACTGCTTACTTTTATCGGCATTAATGCAACCGACAATATTTAAAAATCGAGCAATAAAATTATATTAGTTTTTTGTTGTGAAATCGATCTGATGATGGCATAGAAATTATGTGATGCCACTTTTGTCAGTGCCACAGTAACTGTAGTTATTTTATGTAGACACAAGCCGTGTGCCGATTGGATTGTCGAACGGTTAAAGTGAAGAACTTCAAGACAAAGTTTCATCCACTATTTTACCCCAAGTGTTGATGCAAGTTGAAAGTTTATATGGACAGTCAATCAATCAGATAAGCCACTAGTGAAGTACTTTTTTGCATTTAAATGCTCAAGTTTCCTTTGCTAGTAGCAGCGGCACCAGCAATATTTAGTAAGTGCTGCATGGCGCTCATGGCGCGTGGCTATAACCGAAACTAAAGTCGCCATCTTGTTTTTTTTCACAAATATTTACTAACAGCGCGTCATGTCAAAATGTCACTCAAGTGCCAAAAGAACCATGCTGCACTACAGTCCTTTCACACGTCATATTACTTACGGTCCAAGACATACTTAGGAAGCAAAGCCCTACCAACTTTAGGCAGTGGTTTAAAATTAGAGGTGAAATAACTGTATACTAAATTGTACTGCAGTGTAAATAGGTACTCCTGGGTCTGTATCAGTTATTTACACCGGGGGCGATACGCGTAACGACAGCAGCCATTTACGAGATCACACAATGCAACAATAATGATAACATATCGGTAATTGGGCACACAACACGTGCCCACTGTGTGTACCAGAATCTTGAGTAATTAACAGGACTTATTATTGGTTTAGTATTGTTGAGGAGAACAGTAGGAGCGCATTCATATCAGCGACAGGTAGTTTGTGGGTACGAAACCAGACAGACAATTTAGTTTGAGAACTTTTTTCAACGCTAAAGAAACACATCGTGGGGAACCGACATGCAACTTGGACCAAAATTACGAAGACGTCTGACATCTACCATTCCGCCCGCACTGGTGCTGCGGGTGTATCTTGCCTGCATCTTTTCACAGAGGAGGCCTGTGCACAGACAAATGGTGCCTGCCCTACAGGCCACCTCACTGTGAGTTAAGATTTTCAGCGGTGCTATTATTACGTATATTGTTTTTAATTATTATAAAAATATTACTTCCCTACTTGAATCGGATTTTGTTAACAATTTCAAGGGTTTTTTTTGCACGGAATCCTAATCGGCCAAATCCTTTCTCCTTCTCTAGAATAAAAGTAGCCTAAGTTACTGCATAATATAACCACCAGCCATCGCCACCATACGCGCGTGCCCATAACCACTAAGTATTTCCCTTTTTAATCTCATCCTCGATAAACTATTTGATCTAAATATGAATCACTACTTGTTGATGTCTCTCAGCTGTTAAAACTAATTAAAAGATGTTTTACTGCGCGTGTTAACGAGCTGCCGAGACGAGTAATGTTGATACAACATCGCAGGATGCGTGTCATAAACACATGCACATACTTACAGCAGTCACTGAGTTTATTACTAAGATATTATCAGATATGTCGGCACTACTGGAAGGAAGTATCGGTCTACGTAAGTGTCTACTTTTATAAAAGGGACGGAGATAATACGTTGTTTGGAATACATCGCACGTCCTTTAAAACTTGTCATAACACAAAATATGTAGGTTTTTAGTTAATACCCCACTCGACTTCAATTGTCCTTACTCTATTATTAAAAAAAACCGCCATATTAAGTATACAAAAATAAGTCGCCGAATGGCACAAGCGAAAGTTTTAGACGCAAGAACAAAAAAACTTTAAATGCGTATATTTCAAAACAGCTATTTTTTTTAAGCCCGTCACAGACGTAGCTATAATATAAATTAATATGAATCATAACAAGGCATATTACGACATATTTTCTACATAAATCGAGTGACCGCACACGCAGCTAATATGTTATAGCTGCGTGTGCGGCTATGATTCATATTAATATATATTAGCTACGTCTGTACGGGCTTATATCTCGGTATATTTTGGCAAATATCTCGTTATATTTTGGCATACCGAGTGAGAGCAAAATATATATTGTAGTATAGCTCCCGTGTGTGGTAGCTTGCCTTACTATAATATATAAATCTCGATATTTTATAGCTACGTCTGTGTCGGGCTTTAGAGGACGTGCGACATGTATTATTTTTGTAGGTATCATTCAATTATTTGATAACTCGAAATAGTGGTTTCGGGGGTTATATAAAAGTTTCTAAGTTAATTTAAGTAAAGCGGGTAGTGCTTCTAATAGTGATAAGGAACGAGGAGAAGTATACATCTAGGTACTGCAAATGTTGACAGTGTTACTTTTTCCTAAGCTTACTTCCATTATACAAATTACATAATCAGAAACGAAAAAGATAACTAAATGAACCCGTAAATAGTGTGTAGGTAGGCAATTCGTTTTTATAATATGTACTTACTTAAAAAGTCAAAGAGGTCAATGTGTTATGCATTAAATTTAAATGCGGGGCAATAGATAAGAATAAGTAGACTGATAGTAGCTAATGAGCTGGATAATTATGAATTGTCATTAAAATTCGACCTTTTTGTTCTCTAGATTCGTCGTCTCTGTCTACAGAAAAAGAAGAGTAGTTCTCTCTCTCGGTTAATGAGATTTTTCATTACGGGTTTCCATACTACTTAACGTTAACCAGGAGATCCCGGGAGGTAGGCAAAAAGTTAAAGAACGGAGTTATTATAAATTATCAGTATAAGATTACACACGTCGACAAGAATCTTATGACGCTCGGGGGACGTTGTGAAATGATTTGAAAAAACATGATAGCGCCGTTGGTTCCGATTTTGGCCACGCGTTATTAATCTTTGTACAGGTGTCAATCAGCGGAAACGTTTTGGGTTATTTTGGAGTGACAGGACTTAGTAGATAAACTACCAGCCCATTATGAATTACCTATCAAACCGATCACAGCTCAGAGGAAATCATTCTATCATAACCCTTCCTTTTGGCTTCGCCGTAGCCAGGTAAAAACTAGACCGTTCAATTGTCAATTCTAAATGGTTTGTCCAATTGTCCCAGATAAGGGCCACGTGTCGAACAGTCGACATGGCCCGCATTGCGCCGGATCCATGCCTGTTGAACATGATACCTAGATGACATCGATTGCGAATTGACGTCTCGCTGATAAAGCCTGACCTTCGCGTAATCGTAACGTCGGGCGTAGCGTTTATTATCGTAATTTGATTGTTGTTATCAATAGAATTTAGTTAAACTCCGACAGTAAATAGTAAACTTGTTTGCGGACTATGATTATGGTCGACATGAATGAAAGTTCATGTCGGTTGGTTGAAGCTCTTGACAACAACTCAGTGATAATCTTGTTTTGTTTAATGTTACTTACTTATGAACTTGGTTGGTCCGTAGTCAGTCTGTTAGACCATATTCTTCTCTAAAACTTCGACGCGTGGGTGGAATGGAAGTTGAAGTAAAAATTCAATCAACTCTTAACTTATTTTTTGCCAATGGTAATACTGGCCAATTCATGTCAGTGTCATATTTTGAATTCATTCAATTCATTATTTGACATTTGAACGTTTGACATTGACAGGTTTGACTCCAACTCAACTCCATTCATTTCCGTCATTCATTGCATCACGTGCGGTCGCCGGTCAATCTTGTAGTCTTTAGCATCAGATTATTAAAATACTTCAATTTGTTTGCGTTATTCGGCAAATAAATGGCTATCTTTAACTGTTGTCAACATATTTTCTCTGGTATACGGAGAAATTACTAATTACCTCTGTAAAACTCAAGATGGAAACCGATGAAATCCAACGTGTCGGCGAAAACGGCGATGTTTTCATTCATCGCCTGAAGGATCTGACTGATGAAGAAAAACAGCGACTGGAGGCACAAAACTCGCGAATAATACCTGAAGCTAAAGCAGCGCGACTGGAGAAAGAAGCTAAGCGTCACTGGGACATATTTTACAAGAGAAATGAGACAAAATTTTTCAAGGACAGGCATTGGACGACACGTGAGTTTCAAGAGCTTATAAACTTTGAAGCGGACGAAAAGATCACATTCCTAGAGATGGGGTGTGGGGTGGGTAACATGATATTCCCGCTAGTCGAAGAAGGTTTCTCGAACTTCCATTTCTACGCGTGTGATTTCTCCCCACGTGCGGTCGAATTTGTGAAGTCGAACAAGTTGTTTGACCAGTCTCGTATGAAGGCGTTTTGCGCTGACCTGACCACTAATGACATGTTCGAGAGCATGGAAGAAGGTTGCGTGGACATAGCGAGTTTGATCTTCGTATTATCTGCAATTCACCCTGAAGCGTGGTCACAGGTGGCCAGGGTCGCGTTCCGGGCGCTCCGTCCCGGCGGTGTGTTGTTGTTCCGAGACTACGGCCGGTACGACATGGCGCAGCTGCGGTTCAAGCCTGGACATAAGATTGCAGATAATTTCTACATGAGGCAGGACGGCACCAGGTAAAAATATATACACTTTTTACTCTTGAGTGTGGCATATTAAACCAGAAATTATCATAAACTCCACCTCTATGACGACCCACTGACCCTTATTTCTGTTCACTTTCTCTAACCTGTATCTATGTATAACAATGTTCTTTATTGCAGGAGTTACTACTTTTCTGAAGAAGAGCTGCAGAAGCTGTTCACTGATACTGGCTTTGAGATCCTGATGAACACATATGTGCAGCGCCGAACTGTCAACTTCAAAGAAGGAATAGATGTGCCTCGCATATTTGTACAGGGGAAATATCAGAAACCTGTTGATGGTAAGATAATTTGTTGCATAGGTTTAAAAGACGAAACTTAGTTTGTATTCAGACATGCTCAAATGTAAAAAAATAAATTGAAATATTGAATGCTATAGGTAGTCTCTACAAACTCCTATTTCACATGATGAAAAATGCTAACCATTGAAAAACCATGATTTGCATGTATATTAGCTCTATCTGAACAAACTACAACACAAATATCAAATCAAAATGTTTGAAAAGTTTTCTAACAGAATTTTCCTATTGTTTTAGGTTGAAAGATAATCGAAAAGCTTCAAACTGCTTTGGAATTTATTTTGGTAAGTTTTAATTTCTATTACTGGGGTTTTTTGCACATCATGCATAGTTGTTCCATCTCATATTGTGGGTTGGTTCCCTTATAAAAACCAACCAAGAAAATTAAGCAACTGTCTGATACAGTCTCCATACTCAATTGGAATGTTGGCAAGATGTGAGATTAGCTAGATTACATTCCATATCTTGCTGAGCAATTGGGAAAATTTTCTACTACTGGCTGAAAGTTGTCCAACTGACTTGAAAGGCTATTACACCATGATGGCTAGTTGTCGAATTGGCTTGGTTGGCTTAGTACCTCTTCCGCCCATTCCTTTTTAACAGCATGATGACAGCGCAGTGCAGCTGAAAACCTTCAGTTGCCTCACAATGGCTTGATTAAGAGTAGGGAACTTTTTCTCATTAAGTTTAGTAAATCATTCATTCTTTATGTAGCTGGTACTTCATTAGCTACTTTGTTTTGTTTTTTTTACTAAATGTTAGCATAGGGCAGCCTGTTGTGAGGTCTGATGCATAAATAAATGCTTTTAAGCGTACTGACTCTTTGCTTAAAGAAATTCTATCCTGATTTTACAAGAGAATGTTATTTATGTTTGTTTTTTATTTGTTTACAGGTACTTTTTCTTCTGCACAAGAATGTTTTTTGGTGAGTTAAACAACAGTATTTTTATCTAAAAAAAAGAGTAATAACTAAATTGAATATTTTTCAAGTGATGACCACATAGTTCATCTGAACTCTTTGATGTACACAATTTGCAATGTCTTTCGCTCCTATCTGATAACATCACCTCAAAACTAGTATCACAGCAGAACTAGTTGCAAAAACTAACAGGTTTCTATATTTTACAGATTCAAGAACAAGAAAATATCACAGATTGAGTATTGGCGCAACTTGGGCTTGTACACAAGCAAGGTAAGTCATGCTGAAATAATTATCAAAACATTTAAAATACTGGTATTCAGCTGCATCCGGTTAGACTGGAATCCGACCCCAACATAGTCGGGAAAAGTCTAGGCAGATCATACATACTACATAATGATACCTAATACAGGATATCTTTATTGATTCCATATATTGCAGAAAGATTATTAATTAAAAAAAAGATCTGCAGCAAACAATCAAGTGATCCTGTAATAGGTTTTACATTTATTAAATATTTTCTATGATGACCACATAGTTCATCTGAACACTCTGATGTATACAATTGCAATGTCTTTCGCTCCTATCTGATATTACCACTTATTATAACAACCTACAATAAAACTACACAGGAAAACTAACAAGTTTGTACTCTTTACAGAGACACCAAGAAAAAGGCTGTTGCCGCGACCCGAAAAATTAAATAAACAAGGTGAGGAAAAGTACCAAAATTGCTAGTAAAACAAACAACTAAGTTATAGTTTGTTGCATTTCACGGCCTAGCATCAACAATTGTAATTTGAACCTTAAAGCAATGACAAAGAAGATGTGCGTGTGCTCGAGATGTGCAGCAACTATTCTTAAAAATACTTACATATTTAAATGATGACCACATAGTTCATCTGAATACTCTGATGTACACAATTTGCAATGTCTTTCGCTCCTATCTGATTTTATTACAAGTTCAAAAATCACACAAAATTTATAGAGGATTCTCTTCTAATATTTTGATGTTTTCAGGGCCTTCCGGAAAGATGCTGTCCTGAATCTTTTTTCGTAAAGATGAATGCTGGTTTGCTCTAAGGTAAGACATTTTTACAAATAGAATAACAAATACAACTATTTATTTCATACTCAAATGATGATTTCAGATAGGGACATCTGATTATAATGCTGTTAACATAACTATCCATACTGATCCAAAAACATAACATAAGATAATCTAACAATTTCCTTTTCTATTTTATTTACAATGTATTTCTCTTGTTAACAGGTCCCATAAGATACACCATGTATATCTATGAAGCTGTATTTGATGTAAGTAAACGGATTCAGATATGACTTGCAAATAAATAATGAATAATCCTAGCATAGGATGGCTGGACATCCCATAAAAAGGACATATAAAATGTTTCCAATGATGACTTGACCTTCAGGTCTCCCTCAACAGAGCGAACCCAAAACACCATGTTGACCAACTTACACGTCTGAGTAATTATTGAGAACTAAACACATTTGATAAAACTAATGAAAAAAACATGCTCATGAGATATTCTTCTTTACAGATCTTCACTGGAATCAAATGCTGTGAAATGACATATGAAAGGTAAGAATCAAAATCGAAGATTTATTGTATGTAAACAAAAATACTTATCTTTTCCAATCCTAAACTGAAATGATGAATCCAGATAGGGACATCTGACACATAATGCTGTTAATATAACTATCCACACTGATCCGTTAACTCTATTATAAAAACAGACATCTGTCTTTAGGAAAATATTTATAAGATTTTTTCTTTTGCAGGCTACTGAGTCTACCTGATACCTGTTGGGTGCTAAAGATACGCGAGGGAATATCGCACTTGCGATTCTTAATAGTAGAAGGAACATTGTGTAGTATTTCTAACCATTGATAGATAGACAAGGAGTAACCATGATGTCATCACAAAACAGTAAGTTTTTTGTTTATATGACAGAATCGCTATTTATTTATGTGTTTGTATATCTATTTATGAATAACTATCTATGTTTATGATGAACACACATTTCTGTACAATTTTGATGAGCTTCGTGTTCCGCTGTCTGATGTATTGAAAAAATCTGAATGAAACGGTTGAACCCTATAATCATTAACCTTTATTTACTCTTTGCAGATAAGTCATCATAAACCTGGAGTCTGAAAAATAAACTTTTCATAAGGTGAGATATTACAAAACATTATTTATCTTCTAAATAAGTTTTGTAACAAAGACAAATGTCCACAATGATGACTTGACCTTCAGGTCTCCCTCAACAGAGCGAACCCAAAACACCATGTTGACCAACTTAAGCGTCTGAGTATTATAACAACACATTTATAACTTTTACCCTTGATATACAACAGAATATTAACAGTTTTCTTCTTGTTTGTTCTCAGATATCCAGCTCATAAGGAGAGTTCAAGTTTTTCGAAACAAACATAACTAAGTAAGTAAGTTCAACACTGAAAACAACAAATTTCGTGGCAACAGAGGTTTTATAACCCCAGATCGAGAAGAGAATACCATTTAAGAAATTCCATTTTAAAAATATTCACTGTCCCCACCACATTGACTGAAGTCTTGGCGTTAAGTATAGGCAAATTTCAAGTAAAAGTATCTTTCAGCACAATTTTCTCAACATATTCACAAACTTTTAAAGGATTTGACACTAGAGTACTTCAAAGAATTACAATGATGACTTGACCTTCAGGTCTCCCTCAACAGAGCGAACCCAAAACATCATGTTGACCACACTATGCGTCTGAGTAATATATCAACACAACAATGTAATTTATATGAAATGAGGAGAATAATTACATTATTAACAAAGTGCTTCTATTGTTCTCAGGAATCCAGCTATAAAACGAAATTACAGCAAGCTAATCCCACCAAGCCTGGCTAGGTAAGTTAAAAACTTGAAACATTACTAATACATGAAAAAAAAATCTAATTTGTTTTTAAGATTAAAAATGTACTATCCTGAAACATTGTTCAGCAAATAACTTGACTATTTGGCAATTTATAATTGTTTTTATTTTATTTTGAATACAACCACAATGATGACTTGACCTTCAGGTCTCCCTCAACAGAGCGAACCCAAAACACCATGTTGACCAACTTATGCGTCTGAGTATTAAAATCAAACAATGAATATTTATAGCGCTATGATAACAAGTGTTTGACATATTTTATTCTTTGTTACAGGACAAAGAAAACGTGATGAAATAAACTGAATCAATGTTAATATAGAAGATTACAGGTAAATGTTTCCTATTTCTTTGTGATGATTTCAAATCTTCCGTAAAACAAATAATTACCACAATGACATGACCAATATTAAAGGGACTAGGAAGTGGGCAGTACCGGATGTCAATCATAAACTATGTCATGATTTATCTTGTCAATCAAGAGTAATCTGTCAAATTGGTTTTGATTGATTTAAATTGTTCATATTACTATGGCGTGGGACTAGCAAATAAATGATTTGATGATGCAATCAAAATCAAATGTTTATTTGTCAGAATATGGTACAAATAGAAGAAGAAGTTTTTTTGATCTACGCTAATTTATAAGGCTATATTTCTTTAAAAGTTTTTAGTTTTATATTTCTTTTACAATCGAAACTAATTCGGTAATAAAGGTGTTAATATTCCGCTGTTCAACAGTCAATGGTTACTCAAAACTTATTGATATATATGGGGTAGAAGGGACATCGACGCGAAATTGGTTACCACATATTCAATACATCATTCTGAGCCTTCAACTTGGCCTATCACTATCAACTGCTGGACAAAAACCTTTCCCCAGGCTGTGCAACAACTCCTTCCGCATCCAGTCTGTCCCAGCAACCTAAGGTAGTCTGACTGGATTAGTGACGACAATTCATAATGTTGTAGGAACCTCTGGTTTCCAATTTTTCTGGTCCCTTTTATGGCTTACTGTCTCAATCCTATGAGAATGCGGTCTCTTGAAGTAGCATTCTGTAAGTCGAGACACAGATGACCGTGGTTAAAACTGCCGAGATTGGTGCCCCGTCGCCGCCTCGGTTATAACGACACACTACAAACACCATAACCCCAGTTGAATAACTCTTATGAGGAAATTACCACCAGAAATTAAATGAAAATATTTTTTCTTACAGGTAAAACTGAAATGAAGATTACGACGAAAAATAGTCAGTGCAGGTTACCGTCGCTGAAGAATGGGGAATCTCAATAATGCGTAATTACATTTATCAGGGCTCTAACTCTAAGAGAACGCAATGTAAGAATACACATAATTATGTCAATAAAATAATATAACAAGCTTTTTGGATTTTAATTTATGTAAACAACTACAAACGTAACGGTCAAACCCCATGCCTATAAAGTATTCACCGAAGCTGAAGGCTGAACCGTGGCAGAGGTGCTATAATATACCATTTTGCGATATTTGGCCACCCTATCCTTCCCATCATTGTGATCGTCTTGCAGTATATCCCCAACGCAGTAGAATACCAGTATGTTACATATTGTACCGACTACCTATTAGAATAGAATTTATTATTCGAGTCTCCATGACTCAAAAACTTTGTAAAACTTAACGTTAGTAAGCACTGATAAAAACAACAACAAATAACGTAGGATCATTGCTGCGACAAAACTCATGAGTAATTGCACAACAGCGACCCACATCAATACAGTCCAGGCGACTGGCAATCATGATGTTGGTGCTGCCCCACACCCTGCGCACCAGGCAAGGGAAGCGCACCTTTTAAGCATTGTTGCGTAAAAACAATCCACATGCGCATCTGCGCACATCCCCGACGTACTACAGAAGCAAGGCAGTTCCACCAGCATCCTAAACGCGTTATTATACTGAACGCCGAGAGCATTACGATCTTTGCGTACATCTAGCCCACATGCTGCACGTGTATAATGATGAAGTACAGTACCTACGCTTGAAAGAGCGTGATTTGACTGGAAATGATCATCGTGCAAAGCTGCGATTGAGCCATGACACACGAAATATTTTTGACAACCTAAAGGCGCAATTACAATTGGTCGTTTTTCGAATTCGGTTGCCTCTGGAATACGTACAAACGACCAAGTGTAAAAGAACGGTCGAGTCCGCCCGTTTTCGAGCAATCTAGTCTGGTTTCATGTTTCGTCTTCATCCAAACTACTCGTTAGTGTAAGGATCCGTATGTTTCAAGTCCCATGTAATAGGGAGCGAGTCCATTACCATCAACCGGGAACAAATCTAGACTCCGTGACTGCTACTGAGAAATTCCTGATGAAAGCCCAATAAAAAAATGGCGGACCCGGGAATCGAACCCAGGACTTCAAGCTGAGCAACCGCGATTGCGACCACTACACGAACGAGTCAGTCCTAGCAGTCTGCTAATTGCGCTACTGGAACATCAAATACGGGGTGGAAGGGACACCGACGGCGACGCGAAAACGGTTACCACGTATTCACTGTTGTAGGAAACAGCAATTTTATTTTAATAACCGATGAAAAATTTTTATGTGGGCCTGCTCAGAATGAAGATTTTGAATACATGGTAA
The DNA here is from genome assembly GCA_905163415.1 of Noctua fimbriata. Classification (NCBI taxonomy): domain Eukaryota; kingdom Metazoa; phylum Arthropoda; class Insecta; order Lepidoptera; family Noctuidae; genus Noctua; species Noctua fimbriata. The sequence goes on from LR990922.1 coordinate 1,724,996, forward strand.
CCGTTTTCGGTGTCCTTTCCACCCCGTACACATCTGCCCAGCTGATAAACAAAATTACGGCAGTCTCTATCAATCAAATAAAACATATCTTTGCTCTTATAAAATACTTTATTCCTTTTCCACATAACTGCCTATAAGAAGAACTTCCTTCTCGAGGTTTCCATCTGGTGCCTCCTGCCCGCTATGATCCACTCGAAGTCTCCGCGCTTGGAGTCGAAGGTGCCTTGCTGTAGGGAGATCAGCTTGAGGGTGAAGCGGGGGCCTAGTTCACGCAGCTTAGCGCGTTTGCCGTCTGAAGTGAACTCGTATCTGGAAGATAAATGATGGTTTGAGAAGAGATAGAGTAGGTTTGTTTAATTGACACAAACTGATCACAGTTTTGGTGGGCATTTATATAAAAGCGATTGACTTCACGCAACCGGTGTCTTGAATTCATTGAGCGTGGGAAGGGAAAATCTTTTTTTTTTCTCTATTACATCTGCAATCAGTGCGATCACTTTTAGAGGATGTTTGTATGCATGGGAAAAATTCGGGAAAAGAAATTACTATTTCTTGAATTTTACACAATGGTGAGTTTGGGTCCCAAGTCACCATCGACGAGGTGTCCCCATGTCCCATGTGATACACAATCCATCAATCTTTTTTGGTCATACACTCCCTAAAACTAATAGGATGAATAGAGATTTTCATCATACTAGATTTTGCCCGCGGCTTCGCTCGCGTTATGGTCGGAAATTACCTCAGGGAGCATTTTAAACAAGCTTTTTAGCCTATGACACTCGGGGATAATGTAGCTTTCCATGTGTGCGTTACGATTGCTCCGCCAAGTTTTCAAAACAGAAAAAAACTTCGCCATAAAATTTGTCGAAATCGAAGGGTACAAACCAAAAATTTGTCAAAGTAAAAATAAAGAAGTTATAAGGGTTTTAAGTTAGCCGCGCAAACGTAACGTGGAAGATTGCGCGGCCATGGGGATCTCAGCAACTACTTGGGTTAGAGATCTAATTCCTTTTGTCAATTGAATACTAAATTTCTCAAAAAATGTCGAAAAAAGAATTATAAGCTCTGGATCAATATTTTACGGAATATTCAACTTGGAAGCTATGGCCGCACAATCCTCCACTTGTTGTTTCTTTATTGTTGATTATTTCTTTGAAAGTCTTAGGTTTAAAGAAATAATCGTAACATATAAAACGTAACGCACTCTCGGAAATTACCTGAGGGAGCATTTTAAACTAATTTTATAACCTATGACACTCACACAGGGATAGTGTAGCTTCCCATTAGTGTAAGAATTTTCGGAATCCTATCACTAGTTCCGAAGATAACCCTGTATCTAAACTTAGAAACTTTATCTCTTTATAATATTAGAATAGATTGTATTTCAAACTCACCGATGATGCCTGAAGAATATGTAGTCGCGTTGGTTGTGGAAGGTGACGGCGCGCCTGCCGCGGAACTGTGGCTCGTAGTGGAACAGCGCGCCCAGCATGCGGCCCACGGTCATACCCAGCCGAGTGCTGAAGTTGTTCAGGATCACCTGCCAAAGTACATTCCTTTTTAGTGTTCTTGTTAAGAGAGTGATCGCACATGACAACGCGAAATCGGCTGAGCTAGTCAGAAAGAGCTTTCCATGCCTCTATCTTTTTTGAACGAGAAATAGAGCGTGCTGCCGAGCGCATCGTCGATACTGCCGCGTGCGACAGTACTACTGTTTGTCGCTCTAGCAAATGAAGCCTCTGAGCGATGGAAAAATGCGATTCTGTGTTGAATAGTTTGACGCGGTCTAGTCCCGTCGTCGCGGTCTAGTACGGAAAGGTGAATGAAGGTCTTTTTTGCATTTATTTCATGGACCTAACATAAGTTAATTAACCTTTTGACCGCCATACGTACCAAGCGTGCCCAGTACGTCAAAAAACACAAATATGTGACAAAATGGTAGGTGAAATTGTGACTTGGAGTGTAGGGCATGCGCATGCCTTTATTGCCTGGCAGTCAAAAGATTAATAAAACAATTCACACAAATGTGTCCCTACCTCAGGTCTATGGTTGGTGATTTCTTTATAATCTTTCCTAAGCTCTGGAGTGATCTTGCAGCTGGAGAGGCGGAAGTGTGCCGTTGGTCCGTTAGGCAGGTGAATCAGGAGGAAACCATTGGGCTGCTTTTGGTTCTCATTTACAACTATCACGTCTGTTACACTCTCACGGAGCGCTGACTGGACTATGCGTTTTACTGATGATCTGAAAGTAGAACAAAGATATATATAAAAATGTCTGTGGTGTATATTGATTGAAAGGCAAATAAATTGTGTCTATATCCATATCCATATTACTCCAGAGTCTGCTAAGTAAATAGGTTTTAGAACAAGATAAAATAACTGGAACTGATTGCCAATGTTCAACAAATATTTGTATGGCCTAACGCGCTTTGATGTGGAATTGCGGACACCAGCCCGTTACACAATACAATACAATACAAATTGTGTGGCCTACAGGTAGTTGTTCCGGGTCTGGCTGTTTGTGTTTGTAAGTTTAAATGTTTGTAAATGCACCCACGATACAGGAGAAATTCCTAGTGTGGGGCAACGTTTATTCAAAAAAGAAAAAAAAGAAAGAAAGAATGACTCAAAATACGTGTTCTGGATGTGGAGTTTCAAACAGACAAACAAACAACAATACAATAAAAAAGATGGAAAACGCAATAGTGTAATTATTTGAGAGTTCTGTAGTAAATAAAGACCCTAAGTTCCTTTTTACACAAATATCAACAATGTTTCAAAAAAAGAGAAGACTGAACTGGGAAAAAAAATTCTATCAAAAGGAATTTGTGGTTAGCTGTTTATTTTGTTATCCTCACCTTTGTCTATACCTCGATATAGAGTTAGGTATCATCCTACAGAGCTCCTTGCCAAATATCCTAGTCTTGTTGTGTGGATTGTCCGAGTATGTGATCAGTACCTTGGGTTCATATGAATTCTCGTAGTATGTTGATAGTTCATCTAATTCCATGTCCTTTTGTGCCTGAAAATATTATTAGTAGTTTAAAGTTTATGAAAACAAATGTAAGTTTTGAGTGTATTGTAGAATGAATTTTATTATTACTGTGAAATAAGGTGTAAGAGTACTAGATTTCTACATGCGAAATATCTATGTTTTGGTATTTAGAACCGAAAACAGTGAGAATTAGAATACCTATTTGCCATAACTAAATGAGAACCATAGTGTAGTTTCACAATAATTCAAGGAAATCAAATTAAAGTCTTTAGTGGCTAGTTAGATTTGGTTGATTATAATGTAGTAATATATATAGTAAGTTGTTAGTTTCTGCAATTACTAAATATGCAAATGCACAGAACACAGAGGAGTCACAATTTCTAACCTCCAACTTTTCTTCATCGTCAACATTTGCGAGCATCGTCTCATCCTTCTCTCGGAGGGACTCCAACGTGTGAGGAACTTGTTTCGGGACATCGTCGCCTTCTTGCTGCTTCTCCAACTTGCGCCTAAAACACCACGATGTTAGCCTAAACTTTGTAAACACAATACAACTCGCTATAAATACATAACCAAACTTACTTTTTCTTGTCTTTGCCGCGAGCCATTTTGCTTTATATTAATATGAGACGAGACGTGAAACAATACTTATCGCAATTAAACCACCACAAGTTGGCTTTATTTTAATTTTAAATCTTTAGTTTGTAAACGATTTTCATGTGGAACATGCTTTTCACTGTATTGACACTTGACAGATTTTGAGTGACACTGACAGTTATTGTCGATACGTTTACGAAGCTAGCGAACGCCTCAGTCTCAAAACAATAAAACTAATCAGTTACCATCGTGTTCCCTGGTTCGACTTGTCACCATGGTTCAATAGTCCGTATTTTTACTAATATTCACGATTGTAATATTATCATTAACACTAGAAACGGGATATTTACCATGTTTACTGTTTTCTTTGAGTTCCCGATATTTCGGCGCTGTTGCAAGCACCATAATCACGGATAAACTGAAGTTATTGCGGGTGGGTTAATGAGCAGAAAAGTCGGTCTACCCTTTTTCTAGTGTGTGTGTGTTTCTAGTGACCATGATAGTTTAAAATCACCACAATCAATTCAAAATTGTCGATCAAGATAGAGCCAATACCTACTAATTAATTAAAACTTGAAGATTTTAAGTACCAAGTTAGGATCTAATTTGTTAGTACTTGGAGAAAGAATGTTTTTTAATTGTTTCATCAATATTGAAAATATGTATCTGAAATGTACACTATACATATTATATTACAATTGAAACAGGCCGATGTCTGTCTGGAGGTCTCTAATAGAGCAACAGAAGCCGAAACAATAGCTTTTAAAAAAATTGTCTTTCTGTCTCTATGTTTGTACGCGCATCATGTAAAAACTACTGCATGGATTTCACCGCTCTCCTGCTCGCCAGTGTAGCCCGCGAAATTCAAATTTTCGTACGTTTTTTGCAATTTGCAGGTCAGTGTCAGGTTGTATGTTAATGAAAAATGAGTCGCGCAAGTAACACGTATGTTGTTATAGAATAGTAATCATTAAAATCATAAATACAACCTTCCAAGTTTATTTAACCCCATTGAATCACTTTGTCATGAAATAATTATAAAATGATTTATGGGCAATCCAACATTAAAAGATTTTTCATGATTTTTTTTTTTTGCGCGTTGAACAAAAGTATTAGTACAGATTATTTTTAATTTATGTAAAGGTATTCTACCCCATAAAAAATGACTTGCGCAAAATGTGTATGTGTGTATGTGTGTATGTTTTACGCAAATAAATATTCTATTCTATTCTTGAAAGTTGGAACACAACTAATGTATTTTGGAACTCCCAGGATAAAATAAACAACATGACTGGCATAATGTATACTCTATATTAAATTAAATTAATTCAACTGCACGTCTTGCCGCGCGAGCTCCAACAACATGGGGTCGTCGAAGAACTTGTTGATGGAGACATCTTCGCTGAGGCCCTTGCGGCGTCGCGTCTTGATCATGAACTCGCGAGCTAAGTGCGTGGCGGGCTGGGGCTCCAGGGGCCTGGGAAAAAAAATAAAATTAGTAAATTACATACAACATCATACCTGTATTTTACAGACGGGTTGGGCAGCAGTGTGTAATATACTGGATTACGCCAGTTATGAAGTACCTTATTACAGGAGACGAGCCTATTTCCATCAACCAGCACCAAGCATAAATCTCGACACCGAGCCGGGAAATTCTTGATGTTTCTGGTTTAACGCGTCACCGTTTAGCCCTCATTACGACACAAATGACTGACGGCTCACATTGTGTGCTCAATCACTTTAGGCATCTCGCACTTTATTAGTGCTGTCGTCTCTAGATGCTGCCAGCGCGGCGAGTCCGTGCACTATGGTAGATAGTGCGGTGTACACGGTCAGACCAGTCTCCTACTGATGGATTAACGCGGCTCAACTCATCTAAAGAATACCCTCGAAAAGAAGAAGAAAGTAGATAAAGATGTCATACCTGATAATAATGCTCTTATCAAGCGGATCGCCGGGAACGATCTGCCAGTGATGGAAGACCTGCAGGCAGAAGGCCTGGCCCTGCGTGTGCGTGCGCAGGTCGGTCTCGAAGCCGAACGAGTCGATGGCGGGCACGAACGCCTTGATCGTGTACAGCGGCGAGCCGGGCACGGGCGCGTCTTGGGTCACGTGACCTAAGGACACGCACAAATGAGTAAGAAACACCACAAACCATAACACCTGAAAATCTTGAAGGATTAGGCTGACGTGTGCCTCAGTATCAAGTAACAGGGGACGAGCCTATGGTCATGCCCAAATCCAGACAGTGGCTCCTACTGAGAAACCCATATGTATGAACTATATAACAGTTTGCCTAACCTGGGAATCGATCCCAGAACCTCGTGATCAGCAGTATCGCATGTGATCACTAGAGTAACGAAGCAGTAACAGGAAAATTAGGCACTACTAAACGTTATTACGCATGCTACAGGTGTAAGAGTGGCCATCAACAGCGAGAACGGACCGTTTATGGTGTTGACCGTCGCGTCGATGGCGTTTTTTTTTACCAAGTCTCCGTGAAACTGGTGAAGGCTGGGCGCTTTAGTTAAAGTTTATTTATATTTGGCGATCTCGCCTTATAAACAGCGATATATGAAATTTACGATGAAACGAGCGTAGCGAAAAGATTACCTGTTCATTTTCGCTGTTGCTTTCTTCAAGTATTTGAAGAACCTCATATGTTCGAGATTATTATTATTATATCAAATTGAGAGTTTACCTCTCCTCTTAGCTAGTACTGTGTAGACTGCGGACACACAGTCGGCCGGCGCCTGCACCTCCACGAACAGATAGGGCTCCATAAGACGCGGTGTCGCCATCAAGAATGCTGAGTACGCCACCTGGTTAAAGAAAAATACCTGATTTAGTTATTTTTGACTAAACAAATTGATATTTTGATAAAATGTCTTTGAAGACCATGTAGGATGCATGAGATCAACAAGATCATGAGATGCAGCAAGATCATCATCATCATTGGCCTGTTCTTACCTCAATTTATTTTGGGTCAGCGCGGCATGTCTTTGTCTTCCATACTTCTCTATTAAGTCAACCCCTCCTCTTTAGCCACGACATTTATATTCAAAACTTTCGTTACGACATTAACTTAATTCTTCCAAATACAATAATCTACGTACCCTCCTAGCAGTAGGAATGATTTGCCCGCCGCCTCTGTGCAGTGGCTCCTGTGCGATGACCGCGTCGAGGATCTTGAACTTCACGTTACGAATGGGCTCCTCACACAGTGGGCCTTCTCGTGTGCCCCATTGGAAACCTGGAGAAAGACACAACTGTTTGTTACAGGGTAAACCATCATTCTCCTGCCTTTATCTTGTTAACTTGGGGTTGCCAGCATGTCTTCTTCTTCCATACTTCTCTATTACTCGTCACCTTCGCATGACGAATTTTTGAACAGGTATCTCTGTGGTAGTTAGGCACCAATCGCCGACGTTAAATGATCGTCGGTGGTGGTACCGAGAAGGGAAGACGATGTTAAAAATCCATCTCGACTTTTTCAAGCGCATGAGATTTTGTGGTGTAAAAAAAGAGCGGGTACTGAAATAGGTTTAAAAAAATGGCTTATTTTAAAAATGCTAACGTTACCTTGTACTATACTATCTTTGACAGACGCTAGTAGATGTTTGTCGACTTCAGAGGGCAGTGTGTCGTCTACCAGAATGTTCGGTCCTGTGGAGTCCGGACCGAAGGCCCAGATCGAACGCGCCGCCAGTAAATCCCAGTCGTATCTGATGATGAATTAATTATTGAATAGATACATATCTGACGCTGAATTCAAAATACCTGAGAAGTAGCACAACATAGTTCAGAAAAGAGAAAGCTGACCAATTACCATCAGATGGACTGTAGGCTTGTCAACAGCGTTGGTATCGAATTTTTGAAAGTTACCTCCGTGCCTCAGAAAGCAAGTTAAATGTCGTTTGTTCCAGCTGTCATTTGTAGATATTTGACACTTTTTAGGGGTACCCCAAGGTATACAATATTACCCAGTACTAACTGATTTGAGAAGGTCAGATAGGCAGTCGCTCTATGTAAAATACTAGTATTCAGCTGCATCTGGATGGAAACAACAGGCGTATGATGTAGCTACTATACTCACTTGGTCTGGAAGAACTCGCCGAGCCGCTTCCGGTCCCAGGTGACGCACACGGCGCCTGCCTCGATGTCCTCAGCCAGGCCTCGCTCCAGCGGCTCCGCTATCATGGTGAGCTTGTTCCGCTTGTTGGGCGTCTCCGCGAAGCACTTGAGGGAGGAGGTCTCCACTACTGTCTCGCAGAACGAGACTACGGGGTCTGCCACTGTAGAAAATATTTGGTTTTAGTACGTTTTTAAACTTTTTTTTAATAGTTTCGGGCACAGACCAGAGTTAGTCACGATGGCGAAGGTTCTATAGAACTCGATTCCTACCGGCTTCCCTTTGAAAAATAGCACAGTCAGTATTCTATAGACAAATAATATAATCACATTAAAGATATGTACTCCGGCTTACCTCTTAAAAAATTGACCCTTCGCTACTGTGAGTCATACTTATAGTCATAAAGGGACACTGTCGACTGACAATAATTGTAATTGCTAGTCACTTAAAAAAAACAAAGATACAGTTTTAGTTTTCTCCAACATTAGGTTCATGACTTGTCTGGCCACCAACTTTAATAATTTCACATTTTCTTACATTGCCAGTATAATAATTCAATCAGATTACAAATAACAATTAATTATTGCTAAGAATTAGTTAGTATTAGACCGATCATGAATTCTAATGACTGGGAGTACTGCAAGTCTGCAGTTTAACCGCCTGCAACTTCTTCTTCTTAGCGTGTCGATGGCAATCTAAATTGTGTCTGCCCAGAATTGAGCCACGAGTTTGGCGATTTCAGTTGCGTCTATCAGTTCCTATAGTGAACAAACAACAGGACAAGCAGGACACGATAAGTGCCTGCAACTATAGACCGACCACTTTAATGAGTCCTCGCGAATGTAATTTAATGGAATATTCTGAAGGTTGATCACGTATTAGGTCAATTAGTATCGTAATACCTACGTGGATTATGGTTATTTTAAAACAAATAACCTTTGAGAAATTGTTAGGACTTTGTGGACATTAAATCTGCCTTTGATGGGGTAAGGAGGACGGAGGACTCATTAAAGCGGTCAGTCTATAAGGCCCAGCGATTTTCTTAGTACCGTTAAATATTCTCTGATAACACTACGACTGACATTATGAACATGGTAGGCTAGTGCGTAATGTGGTAACAATAAATATCGTGTTACCTTTGATGTCGATCTCGGAGTACATGTTCCTCAGGTCGTGCATGACGCAGTCGAGGTACAGCTCGCCGGTGCCCAGGATCACGTGCTCGCCGGACTCCTCCACGCGCGTCGACAGCAGCGGGTAGGATTTGTTCACCTGCAATAATAGCTTGTTACCACATCTGTAAACCTGACTAATTTTGAACTTTTGTAGAACTAACAACAGATTTACTGATCCTGATTATGTTAGCAGACACCGAGGGATCAAGTACCATAGTCAACAGTCTAAAAATTATTTCGAAAACATTTTCAATGGAAAACTTGTTTTTAACAGTACAACTATGCAATACTGGCCTGCAACCTAAATGGAGTGACCATTTCTCGTTGCTGAATCGAATACGGAATACTTATAGATTCGTCATGTCTGTCTGTCCGTATGTCACAGCCACTTTATTCCGAAACTATTACGACTACACAGTTGAAGCTTGGTAGGTAGATGTATTCTGTGAACCGCTTTACAATTATTATGAAAAACAAATTTAGTTTTGCTGTTGAATGTAATACAATACAAAATATGAATGAGCCTTCAAAATATTTTTATTCATGTTTGGTGCTACGGAACCCTATGTGCGTGAGAGTAGGACTCGCACTTGACCGGTTTTTTAAGTACAAAAACAGCAATAAAAAGCATCTACTATTCACGCCACCCACCTTTCTCAACCCATCCAACATCTTCGGCAGCTCAGACGGATTAACAGGCTCCACGGCAATCTTGACGACCGCCTGAGTGTTGAACCGCAGCGGTGTGAAGGTGTGCAGCTCGGCGTCCTCGTCTGCTGTCACCACGGTGCAGGTCTTCACGATGGGCTGGTCGATGCCTTCGATCAGAGCCCAGCAACCTGCTGGCACGCGGTTTAGTTCCACCTGGATGGAAAATTATGGTTTAGATTTTTTTTTTTAATGAAAAGTGTTTGTCGATGCCTAAAATAGGTCGAAAGACAACTTAAGACTTGTTTATAACGACGATTGGTACGAGGTGACGCGGGAAAAGAGTTTCTTTAAGGACTTGGGGAAAGGCTTTGTCCAGAAGTGAGGCCGTTTGGGTTTTTTTTTTTTTTTCATTTCTAATATCTTTATCGGGTACGGAAATAGCTGCATTAGTTAACAAAAGTTGTGTGTGTCATCTGCATAAAGAAGCTTCACATGGTCGTTGCCATCCTAGATACAATGTCTCCTTAGCCAGTAATATCATCAGCACCCTTCATTCTAGAGGATAGCAACACAACTTTGCGACGGAAATAGATCGGAGAGATGGCCGTACTTTCCCTCCATAACAAGATGACAAGTACTCCATGTTAGAAAGTAAAAATAAGTTACGAAATTAAGCTAACTGATAAAAGACTTTTCTAATACTGCAACTTTATTGTATTTTGTTATAGTATAAACACAGGTACCGCCTTGATTACAACGGATAACTCACCTTGTACCGCGCTTCGTATATCCAGAGGCGGCCCACGTTCATAATCCTAGAGTCTTCCTCATCTTGTGTGCTGTAGTTCTCTCCCAGCACTCGTACTGTCTGACCCGCGTATAGCGTGCCCGACATTATGCGGGCTAGTACCTGGAAGTGAGCAGATTAGACATAACTACCAACCATTACTGGTAACACAGATTAGATTTTTTATATGTTACCGGGGTTGGTGCAACCGAGGAACTCGTGGGTAAATAATAACAGCCGCTTGGGTAGATCTTTAGGTTAAGCCGCGCTAGCCTAGGTTGCTCCGTGGATTGGTGACCACCCATTGCATACCGAGTTTCTTCCGTGCCTCGGAAAGCACGTTAAGCCGTTGGTCCCGGCTGTCATTTGTAGATCTTTGACAGTAGTTACATGTAGAGAGTGGCCCGAAAATCTGACAACCAGTCGTAGTACCCAGTACTAACTGGGTTGTGGGGTCAGATAAGCAGCTGCTCCATGTAAAATATGTATTCAGCTGCATCCGGTGAGACTGGAAGCCGACCCCAACATAGTTGGGAAAAGGCTAGGCAGGTGATGATGGGATTGGTGTAACGCGTTTGTTTACGCATGACACACTAAAAGCTCCCTTCCATCTACTCATCAAGAAGAAAGTGCAGTTCAGTGTATGGGTTCAGTTTATCCACTCACAAGGAAGAATGTGCAGTCATCAGTGGGGTACATCTTGGTGGTGTGCGCGACCAGGCGGCCGGACTGGTCGCAGGCCAGCATGTCGTCGTGCAGCGGGCCCGCGCCGCCGCGGTACGTGTGCGCCACCTTGCGGGGGGCCGCGTCCAGCGGGGACGGGACGTGGCGGACTACCATCTCTACGAAACCACTGGAAAAGGGATTACAAGTTATTTTCGGTCACATTGAATTAGCTAGCGAAACTCTGCATATAAGGTACTGATATCTAAACGCAATAAAATCTATCCTAATATTACAAAGCTGAAGAGTTTGTTTGTTTGGTTGAACACGCTAATCTCAGGAACTACTGGTTCGATTTGTAAAATTATTTTAGTATTGGATAGCCCATATATCGAAGAAGGTCTACTTAGGTGGTAATTTAACCCATAATACGTTTAGTGGTAAACGTATTTAGCGGTTTGTAGAGTAAGTTGGCCTAATTCATTAAGAAAGCTTAATAGATCATGGCTAGTCAATGATTAAAGAAGTCCTAAAATTAGAAGATTAAATATCGCCACTTGATCAGGCTAAATCTCACCAGAAATCTCCGAAGAACCGGCTGCAGACCAGTCTAAGCAGTGGTCGTACGTTCAACTTCGCTTCTTGCTTCGTCAGCTTTATGCCGAGCTCCGATAGGACTGCTGGCAACGTATCGTCTACGTCACCTACGACCTGAACAAAGAGAGCTGGAGCTTTACAACACAGAAAGCAAATTCTACGCAAGGGAACAATGATGGCTTTAACACTTCACATTACGGCCCCAGATGATTGTCTCGATAGGTTTCAGGAGTTTCACTTTCCGGGAGAAGTCATATTCGGGAATTCAATGAGATAGATCAAAATTTCAAATAGAATAAGGCAATGAGGCGCAAACATTTAATTATAACTTAATTTAGAACTATCATTAATTAAAGAAACCATCAATACAAAAGCATACCTGTGCAAAAATCTTATAAAGCGGCTCCAATATAAACTCCACAAAGCTCCTCTGCGCAGACGCATGAGGCTGCTTCTTGGTGAAGCGCCTGGTCTTGGCGTTGAAGTACACGTCGCCCCACAGCCACGCCGCCATGTCGGCCGCGCGCAGCCCGGACGCCGGGTGCGCCGCCGCGTACATGGCCGCGAACGACTCCACGGAGAAGCACACGTCGTACAGCGAGGACGCGAAGCAGACGTTGCCTGAGAGATTTGATAAGTAGAGATAAAACTAGTGAAAATGGATCTAATGTCTTTATTTTGGAGTGTTTTTTCTTTTTGTTCCAAAGTGCCTAATTTTGCGCACATTGCTGTAGCAACTAAGAACCACATCGTGTCGAATCGCTGTCCGAACTGAAACAAGGCTTCGTAACACATGGACATTATAGCATGACATGGTTGAGGGATGGACATAAATCGCTTACTGGTCAGTGATTCTGATAAGTGTAGTTACTTCCTAAAGTAATACAACTTCAGTAACTTACCTAACAGCGGCGAGAACACAGTAGCAGGCTCGTCCGGATTATCCTGAGGCTGATGAGTTTCCAGCATAGAGTTCAACTCATCAATGATATGCCTCAACTTGTAGTACGCGTCTGCAGGAGGCAGCTTCAGCTCCAAGATCAGGCGGTCGATCTTGTTGATGCAGAGGGTCAGAGGAACCCGCTCTTGGACCGCGTGTCGGAGTAGGCGTTCTGTGTTCAGCATTATGCCTTCTGCGGCGTCCACGAAGAGGACCGCACCTGTGTTGAGGGAAAGACATTTTGAAGGATTCTATAATGACAATGCTTACTGCCTAAACTATATCTTGTAGTTAAAACTGTCGATGCAATTCTGTGCCAATTAGGGAAAAGAAATGGATGGACCCAGTATTTTTTTGATATTGTGTCGCAATGTTTTACGATGTACGTCTTTATTTCCACAATACGACATCGCATTGGTACACTACATCGCGTACCGTGTTTATGTGTTTTGCCTTAGGATGGTAATAATAAAAGTCAAGCTTCAAAATGGTCTTGGAAAATGGAAATTTCTTCACATAGTCTCATGTTGCAGCTATAAAAGTGCTGACTAGAAAGCGACTGCAATCTAAAAGAAAAAAAAATGACCAATAACTACACCAATTCTAACGTACCATCAGAAATCCTCAAAGCAGCGGTAACTTCATCACTAAAGTTAACATGTCCTGGTGTGTCCATTATATTCAGCAGGTGTGACTTCCCCTTGATATTCTTCAACAGTAGCGTGACAGGCATGGACTTGATGGAGACCCCTCGTTCTTGCTCCACAAACAGGGTGTCTGTGTACCGCATCGGTATTGTGGTGTCTGTGTTTATGGTGCTGGGGTGTGTCTGTCTGATTAGACAGTCTACGAATGAGGTTTTACCTGAAAAATAGAATGCGTTAAAAATTATTTGGAGGAGCTCGTGGCTAAATAATAGCAGACGCTCGGATCGATCTTTAGGTTAAGCCGTGCTAGCCTAGGTTGGTCTGTGGATGGGTGACCACCCATTACATACCAAGTGTCCTCCGTGCCTCGGAAAGTACGTTAAGCCGTTGGTCCCGGTTGTCATTTGTAGATCTTTGACTGCCGTTACAAGTAGTGGCCCAAATAGTCTGACAACCAGTCCACAAGGGGTATAAGATTTTAAACTATCATGGTCACTAACATTAATATTTAGACTAGAAACGGGATATTTACCATGTTTACTGTAAAACTACTACTGTTCCATGGAATCCAGTGGTCCAGCTGTGTAAAAAGCGGAAAAGTGCGGAAAAAAGTTCGCGAGCGGACACAGTGAGTTTCGTGTGTCGGGAACAGAATCGAGTTGCGAGTGACAGTGGTAGCGGTACTGCGTGCAAAAAACGAACAATAAAGAGGGTAGACCGATTTGTCTGCTCATAAACACCCACCCGCAATAACTTCAGTTTATCCGTGATCACATGATAAATATCCCGTTTCGAGTCTAAATATTAACAAGGGGTATCGTATTACCTAGTACTAACTGGGTTGTGGAGGTCAGACAGGCAGTCGCTCCATATAAAATACTGGTATTCAGATTAGTCTGGAAGCCGACCCTAACATAATTGGGAAAACGATAGGCAGATGATGATGAAAAATTATTTGAATAAAATGCTACCAGTACATTGTAAATAAATAAATAGAATAGACTATTGAATACTTAATAAAGAACACCACAAAGAGTGGTTCTGGCCAATGACTTCTTTGCCAACCCATTATTTATGTCTATTGTTAGTTCAGAAAAAGAAAGAGTTCCCTGTTCAATGAGGTTGTAACCCACTTGAACTCTGTTTTTTCTTACCAAAAGTGAACTAAACGGTAGTATTAGGTTCTGTAACTTTATAGAGGGTGTAACAGAAAGGGTATAAGTCATATGAAAGGATATGCTGCAGACCATCAAACTGAACAACTTCCTTCAAGAGTCTAATATTGTAAATGCGAAAAAATTATCAGCTGTCTCATACATTTGGGTTGAGTAGTATTAAAATTTAGTATGGGACAGCTGATATTTTTTTCTACTTATCCTTTTATATGGCTATACCCTTTCTGTTACACCCAGTATGGTGACATCTAAATACAGTTTTACCTTTGGTAGCCGCAGCACTACTTTATTTAGTCATAGAACTCCCATGTATAACCATGTAACATATGTAATAACCATGAGACAAACAAACAAAACCTACCATTATGCAGGTGCCCCATCAGTGTAACATTCCTCATGAGGTTGGTGTTATCCAGCATATCAGCCATATACTCCATGTCATACCTAGTCTCCGGTAATTGCTGTTCCTGTACCTGGAACTTCTTATGCTTGATCGGCTCCACAAGGGGCTTGTCCAAAGCCTGTGTGTCTTCTTCTTGGACCACTGTTTCCACATCTGGCCCATACACTTCTACTGCTTGAGGATAGTATCTGAAGAAATACGATGGGAATAAGAAAGCAGAAAATTCGTAGAGATAAAATTGTGTAAGATTGTTGCACATTATTGAGTGATATGTTGTTGTGGTAGTTTTTAATCTTAGTTTTGCCTTAGTCACTTGAGGTATTTTATGCTGTGGATGAAAGATATGAGATATTTGGCCAATCTAGTTTGAAAATCAATCAATAACCTCAGAGTTTGTAAACATCACGGGACCATAAGCAAACCAAGTGTTTTTTCGTCTCTTGGCTGTTACAAGTCTTCGTACCGTTTATCCTCGTGTAGCACGACCGACATGGGCGCAACCTCGGGCTCCGCGTCCCCGTCCTCATCCTCTTCCATAGCATCTTCGTCAGCGTCTCTGTTATCGGCGTAGACACTCTGTTCATCGTCCGAGTCCGACTCAAGGTCTGGCCCGATGTAGTTACCAAACTCATCGTACAGATCACCGTCCATTATCAACTTTTACAGGAAAAAGGGTAAGTAAATTCAAGAAAAATATTATTCAAAACAAATGCCGCTACCTTGTCAGCACATTTGACACATAACCTCAAACATGACAGTTTGTTTGTGGTTTGTTTACGACCATAGAGCAGAAACGTAACTTTTCAACTCTATTATGTCTATGATATTTCGAGATTATTGGAACGCATCATGAACGCACCGCAATCGCAATATTTTCCTTTTTTTTTCAGATTCTGATGTTGCCTTTCCGTTCGTCTGTCTGACAAATTCTTTTCAATACAAAAATGGCTGCTGTGCAACCAAATTTATCAAAAATGATTTCGGCGCAGCTACGCAATAAAGCAAATGAGTTTTTGAATTCCAGGAAACATGCTAATAATCTTGCCGATATTCTACAGATGTTCGAGGTAAGCGCAGGCCCGATAGGATAGTACAAATTGCGTTATTAAAACTGCGTCATAGGTTACGTTTTTATTGTTGGTTATTTTATTATATTTCAGGCTGAGACGGACAATTATACGCCTTTATTGCTTACTGTGGAAGTGATATTTACTGAACTATTGCGACGAGGCGATTTGGTAGAAGGAATCGTCCCCCTAAAACCAGCAGGTCAGTGTCGAAGTGGTGTACCATGATATAGATTATTTTTGTTGGAATAATATTGATTTTACTTGTATCTAGGCACCGTAGTCGAGTATTTCCTACGTTTCATGCCATGTATTTGGAACGCTAGTGCGCAGTAATGATGACTTGTGGGATGTGTCCTGTTTGGTCACATTTTGCGACATGTGACGTTATTTGCTTATATAAACAGTTGATTCGACCGCAGAGCCGTACTCTTGTGTAATTGCTCTTGTTACGAACTGCATTATGTACGGAGGTCCTATATAAATAAGTTTAACTTAGTCAAAATTGGAAGAATGTTGGTCTTTGGTTGTGCCTGCCAGCATTGTGCTGTGCTATTGGCCACTGCCTCAAGGTCATGAACATAATGGTACTTGTGTACTCACATGTTTTATTATAGGTTGGATACTCAATGTTTATATCTTTGTTTACTTGGAAACTGCTCTGTTACTTCCTATTGAGATGACAGCTTTATCATTATTTACAAGTCTAAAAGAATCAGTTCAACATCTTTATAACATAACATCATGCCTGTAATCCCCATCCACTCAACCAGAGTCTTTATAAAAAATATTCTTGTAAGAGTCTTGATATCCCATTTTTTTTCTAAAGAAAATTAATAATCAACAAGATTTTTAATGTTGTTGGAACCAAAATAATGTAAACATTGTATCTTTTTTTTTTGTTAGTTTGAACTGTTCCACACTTGGGCTAAGGCCGCCCCCTCCACTTTTCTCGATGTTGTGCCTAATTGTATTTAATTTAACAAATAATTATGTTTTTATGAACCTACCAAAAATGCTAACCACACTACCTATATTCAAAATATTCTTCTCTATCCTCAAAAATAAACCAACTTTTTCATCAACAAACTTTTTCCTTATAACATGACAAGCATATTTGGAAACAGCAAAACCTTTATTAATTCAGGTTTCAAACAACACATCACCTACTAAAAATAGAATATCAACTGCATTTGAAAGTGCTCTGTTCAAGGACAGTCAAATGATTCAGGGTTGACATTCAACATTGCCAAGGACAGAACACAAACATGATACGTTGATATGTGTATTATCAGTGACTTGCACTGTTCTGTGTAATTTTGATAGTTGTAAAGTTAAATCTGAGATATGCTTACTAATATTTAGTACTAATATTTTAAAAATATGTTTTCCTGTTTACATTTTTTTGGGGTGCTGAATTTATGCAGAAAATTATAATAAGTGCTGGTTTTTCTATTGTCAGATAACTTATCTGAAGAATGAATATAATATGGTGATTTGACATATTTTGTTTCTTCTGTGTCATTTTTATCCTTCTGTGAAGGAAAAAAGTTATGGGAGGCTCTATCACGAGCGCGCGGTGTAAACGTGGCGTAAATACGTCGATTTTAAAACTAAAAATACTTGTTTCAAATATAATATTTATATAATTTTAATTTATGCAGTGTTATGGATGATTGTGCTTTTTGCAAATAATTTAAACTAAAATGCTAAAGGATAATTGTATTTTCGATTTAAAAAGCGATGTAATTTATGTTGCGTTTACACCTCGCGCTCGTGCTAGGGCGTCAGATGACAAAAAAAATAGGCCAAAAATGAATCAAGATACAGAAAGCTCTATATAATGGTAAATAATATAAATCCACCTGACTAGGAGTGCAATGCTTTTTATTTATTTTAATTTTCAATATCTTATCGTCTGAATCATGATCAGAAGATACCAACTTCAATTACTTGTATTAATTGATTCCACCCATATCATGAAGTACCATTAAAGCATGTTGGCACCGCAGCTCATTAAAATTCCAAAACAAATACGTTATACCGTTAAGTGCTAATAATAACCAATCTCAACAGACCAAAGCCCCGAGGCGGAGTACACGCGATGGTTGCGCGAGTGCTTCGAGGCGGCCCAGACGCGAGCCCTAGAGTGCATCCGCCGCGGTCGCACCAGCTCCCGACTGCAGGCCCTTGTTACTGCCTGCAAGCTGATGCAGGCTGAGGGCAAGCATCCCTTGGAGGGGTCTACTGGGTATTACTTCCCTTCAATGAGGCTCAAGGTATCATATGACTTCTTATTTATTACATGTCTCTTGTTTCTCATAGTCTTATACAGGTGGAATTCTTCAACCTCACCTGGAGGGAAGGTACTCTAAATACCGGAGATTGCGAATTTTACTCAAAGGAAACATTCCTTTATTTATAAAAAGAAACAAATCTGCATTAAAGGATTTTCGAAAATTCGCTTGCCACACTCGGGAATCGAACCAGCTAAAATCCAAAAAAATAATCAGAATCAGAATTTTATTTGCTATGAAAGTAGGTACAGGTTAGGTGTCATAAATTAATGAGATTGGCTACAGTCAGTCTATGGGGTGTAAGAACACCCCATATTTTTATGGCATCAATCAATAGGGTCAATCGTAACAATCAAATCTCTTTAACAAAAGATAAGGCACTTTTACTGAAAGGTCCATTCAATTACTTATGTTAGTACCTAATTAACAATTATCTTTGACGTCATTTATTTATTAAAATTACGAAGAACTATTAAGATAAGAAGATTGCAACTTGCACAAACAGACACATGTAAATTACAATGTTCTTTCTTCAACTGTTAATTGGGTATTCGGAAGTAAACGGATGGACCTATGAGTAAAAGTGAAAATTTATCGTGTTTGATGCTTATGATTGACCCTATTGATTGATGTCATAAAAGTACAGGATGTTATTTTTTCCAATTTTAGTTGGTTCGATTCCCGAGTGTGGTAAGCGAGTTATCGAAAATCTTTGAATGTAGATTTGTTTCTTTTTAAAAATAAAGGAATGTTTCCTTTGAGTTATATTTGCTATCTCCAATATTTAGAGTACCTTCCTTCCAGGTGAGGTTGAAAAATTCCACCCAGTATACAGTTTCTAGAACAACTATTGAAGCGTCAATTACAAACAATTCATATTATGAGATTAACTGTTGATAAGTCAAAAAAAAAATGCAGTCCAGAAAACAGGCTAACAACCATAATCAACAGTGGTTTAAATGTCCTGTAAACTTATAGCCGAAATAATAACAAACTAGTTGGCTCATCAATTTTGATATTTTTAAAGTGAGCAGCAGCCTGCAAGTCTTATGACTTGGTACTAAATTGACTTTATTTTTCAGAATATATTCAGCGTATTGCTGGACCCTGAGATGTCGATGTCGGCGCCGATAGCTCGCTTCCAGGAGTTCACGGAGTACAGGGATGTGCAACAGTATGGACTCAAAGTGCTCTCCACACTCGCCTATCGCAAGTAAGAGACTTTTTAAGGAAAAATCTAAACTGAAACATACCTCATCGTTTTGTGAGAATGTCGAAACTCAATGTTCCAGAGTTACTTTGTTTTCTGTCGCCCCAAAAACTAAAATATTGCATTAAAATATCAGAGCTTTAGGTTTATTTAAAGTTCCAAAAAACAGCCCCCAAAATGGATACTGCACCACTTTATGTACTGTTAGCAGCAAAAGTTTTAGAAACTAGTTTAGTTTCTGACCAACAAGTTTGTGTAACTGTACATAATTTCCAGGTCACCAACATCAATCTACATGCAGAACTACCTGGAGTTGTTGGACAAGCTGCTGGTGTGTGAGATTACCACTGAGCCCAAGGGCAAAGGCAAGGAGAGGGACAATGAGGAGAAAGAGGAGAAACTGCTGTGTGGGACAGAAGGTGAGTACTTTTCACAAATTGTTGGTCCAGATTTCACTGTTATTATATCTCTGACAGCAGCAACCCAAAGACTATTTAATTCTAATAAGACTAAAGATAACTGTAATTTTGACAGACTTCTCAGTGAAAGCAACCTTATTGTGTGTGATGTAAAGTTAAAGGTAAAATAACTGTGAAACTGAATGACCAACTTCATCCTTTAGATTACTTAGGATCACTAGATGTAGGTATGTACGTGGCTAGCACAGTGTGGTGTGGTGTAGTAGTGGTGGCCACATACATTTTAGGATTGAGATTTGAAACATGCAGGTGTAGACTCAAGCAAGAAAAGTGGAATACCTGGAATATTATTGCAAAAATTAGACTTCCTAACTCTTAGCAAAATATAAAGTTCTATGCTCATTTTTAAGATTTACTTGGTTCTAACAATTTTTTTTTTGCCCCAGACAAGGCCCCATTCCCCTACAACCCAGGCGTGTGCCGCCGCTACGCCAACCGTTGTTGGGGCTTCGCGTGCCAGTGGCCGCTGTGCGAGGACTCGCGCACGCACCGCCGCGCGCTGTTGCTACTGGTCGAGCGACTGATGCCTCTACTGAGTCGCCCGCACCTCGCCACTGATATGCTCTGCGATAGTTTAGACGCTGGTGAGTATACTAGCCAGGTAACTGAAGTATCTGCCATCTTAGATTTTGATTGGCCTTATTTTCGGGATCAGCACTCACTATATCATGATAACAAAAGGTCAAAATAAATTAAGTGGTGAAACTTAACAGACTTGATGACTGGCTGGAATGTTTTTGTACTCTTAATGTGTAACTCTGTAGAAACCACAGTACCAGTGTATTAACCCATAATCAGAGGACGAAGTGCGAGTTTTTACTCCTTTTTGATCGCGTTTAACGTAAACTTCAATATGTAGTGAAACTGAAATAGTGCCTTTCTGGTGACAAAGATGGGAAACACATCATCATCATCATCATTTCAGCCGAAAGACGTCCACTGCTGGACATAGGCCTCCCCCAAGTGTCGCCACATTGACCGGTCCCGTGCGACTCGCATCCAGCGGATCCCTGCAACCTTCACCAGGTCATCGGTCCACCTAGTGGGAGGCCTTCCAACGCAGCGTCTTCCGGTTCGCGGTCGCCACTCCAGAACTTTTCGGCCCCATCGGCCATCCGTTCTGCGAGCAATGTGCCCTGCCCACTGCCACTTCAGTTTGGCTATTCTTCGGGCTACGTCGGTTACCTTGGTTCTCTTGCGGATGTCCTCATTTCTGATTCGATCACGCAAGGAAACTCCGAGCATAGCCCTCTCCATTGCCCTTTGGGTGACTTTAAGCCTTCTGATAAGGCCCATTGTGAGCGACCATGTTTCGGTCCCGTAAGTAATCACTGGCAACACACACTGGTCATAGACTTTCGTCTTGAGACACTGCGGTAAGTTGGACGAGAAGATACCACGCAACTTCCCGAACGCTGCCCAGCCGAGTCGGATTCGACGATTGACCTCTTTCTCGAAGTTAGACCTACCTAACTGGATCGTTTGTCCAAGGTAGACATAATCGTCTACAACTTCGAGTGTAGAGTCTCCGATCTTGATAGGAGTGGGTGTTACATGGGTATTCAACATGATTTTGGTTTTGTAGAGCTTCCGAAAAAGTGGGTCTTAAAATGAACATGGCATTTTAAGACCCACTTTTTCGGAAGCTCTACTAAGGTCATCGAGCATTGTACTGAGGTCCTCCATGGTCTCAGCCATGACCACTATATCGTCGGCAAACCGAAGGTGAGAGATGTACTCGCCATTGACGTTGATGCCTAGCCCTCTCCAGTCCAGAACCTTGAAGATATCCTCCAGTGCAGCGGTGAACAGTTTCGGAGATATGACGTCTCCCTGTCTTACACCTCGCTGCAGAAGGATAGGTTCTGAGGTCTGGTCCTGAAGTCGGACTGACATGGTGGCGTTTTTGTACAAACACTTCAACACCTCGATGTACCGATAGTCGATTTGGCACCGTTGGAGAGACTGCAGTACAGCCCAAGTCTCGATCGAATCGAAGGCTTTCTCATAGTCCACAAACGCCAAGCAGAGAGGCAGGTTATACTCTTCGGTCTTCTGTATAACCTGCCGCAGCGTATGTATGTGGTCTACGGTGCTAAAGCCTTTTCGGAATCCGGCTTGTTCGGGAGGCTGAAAATCGTCAAACCTGCGCGCGAGACGATTCGTGATGACTCTTGAGAACAACTTGTAGACATGGCTTAGAAGTGAGATGGGCCTATAGTTCTTCAGCCGGGCATTGTCGCCCTTTTTGAAGAAGAGTACCACCACACCCCTGCACCATGCCTGCGGCGTTTTCCCCTCGAGTATGACGGAATCAAACAGCTTCTGAAGGGCCTTAAGTACCGGTTTTCCACCCGCCTTCAGGAGTTCGGCCGTAATTCCGTCATCACCCGGTGCCCTGTTGTTCTTAAGCTGTTTAAGAGCCATCCTAATCTCGTACAGGCTGACATCCGGAATGTCTTCGGTATAGTGTCGGGTCAGTCTAGCTCTTGGGTCGTTAGCTAGAGTTGCAACAGGATTTCTAGTTGAAGTGTACAACTGCCCATAAAAACTCTCGATCTCCCTCAGCAGCTCCGGTTTGGCGGATACGATCCTGCCATCGTCGGTCTTCAGTTTCGTTAGCTGGCTCTGCCCAATAGCCAGATCTCTTGAAAATACCTTGGAGCCTTTATTCCGCTCAATAGCGTCTTTAATACGCTCGGTATTAAAGCGGCGGAGGTCGCTCTTCAAGGATTTAGAGATCCGTCTATTGAGCTGCCGGTATTTCCACACCTCATCTGAAGACTGCAGGATCATCTCACGCCGCTCCTTCATGAGCTCGAGAGTATGATCAGAGAGTTTTTTGTTGTGTGCACGACGTGTCTTGAAAAACTTAGACCCAGTCGTGTGGACAGTTTCCACGAACCCATCGTTGTATTCGTCCACTGAGCTTCTTAGGCACTCGAAACGATTCTGGAGTTCAAGCTGAAAGCTCTCGGGGTTTTGGATCTGGATCTGTGCTGGACGGAGCGTAGACCTCATCAGTCGAGACCTTTCAAGCTTTATATTGATGTTCAATGTGCCTCTTACCATGCGGTGATCGCTCCCGGTTTTCACCGAATTGATCACAGAGACATCATTGAACATCTGCTTCTTGGTTGACATGATGAAGTCAATCTCATTTTTAGTTGCACCATCGGGACTCTGCCAGGTCCACTTCCTGTGCTCGCGCTTTTTGAAGAAGGAGTTCATCATATAGAGGCCCTCCTTCTCCATAAAGCTAGCCAGTTGGTGACCCCGGTGGTTCCGACGTCCACACCCAAATTGCCCCACCTGCAGCTCATCCCCGTCTCGTTTGCCCAGTTTCGCGTTGAAGTCCCCCATGACAACGGTGAAGTGAGTTTTGAAACCATGCAGGGCTTTAGAGATATCCTCATACATGGTCTCCACTTCGTCGTCGGGGTGTGCCGAGGTCGGGGCGTAGACCTGTATGACCTTCAGCAAATATCTTGAGGATATTCTGAGTATAAGGTACGCCACCCTGGTCGACACACTCTCGATCTTCACCACGTTATTCACGAGGGACTTGTGGACGATAAACCCAACACCACCCTGGGACTGCCGGTCACCCTCTCGGAAATAGAGCAGATTGCCGGATTTCAGGATTATCGTGTCCTCACCCTCTCTTCGGACTTCAGATAATCCCACAATACTCCATCGCAGCCTGCTCAATTCCTCTTCGAGTTCCGTTATCTTCTCGTCGGTCCGGAGTGTACGCGTGTTATATGTTGCCAGGTCAAGTCGTCGGTATTGGCAGCCTGATCCCGTCCGGAGATTCTTAGCACCCCTTGCCACGCCGTAACCTCGACCGCTACCATAGTCGAGGGTAGACGGGCTGCCGGGTACTAGGGGCCATTTTTTTATTGTGCTCGTCATTTAGGGGGGTTTTGCCATAATCGCCACGCTTGGCAGGCGGGTTGGCGATCGCAGTATGGTTGTTGTAAAATCAGAGAACGCTGCTGCCCATTCTCTGGTAAGTCCCTTAGTCGCCTCTTACGACACCCACGGGAAGACATGGGATGGTGCTATTCTTTACGTCCGGACACCATACGGACGTCCGGACACCATACGGACGATGGGAAACACAATGCATCTAAATTGAAGACTGGCGCCCTACCGAGTAGGACTATCAATGATAAAAACTCGCACTAGCTGCTCTGCCTGCTCTTCGCAAGCACGATTAATCTGTTAAAACGCTTACATTGAACTTCTACTTACCATTATAATCTCTGCCCGCAGGTGGCCCCATCAGCATGCTAGCACTCCAAGGCGTACTGGAACTAGTCCGGCGCCACAACATCGACTACCCGGACATGTACGACCGGCTGTACGCCATGTTCGAGCCCGAGATGTTCGCCACGCGCTACAAGCGACGGCTGCTACACCTCGCTGATATATTCCTCAGCTCCACGTGAGTATATGTCTTACATTTAGGTGCTGTATATTCTGGTTGTTTAACAAATATTGATATGATGACACATGAACCTCAGTGACACATGATCATGAACCTCACAGTCACTTTGAACAGTTGTTTACATCTCAAATAGAAAAATTATAACTGACACTGACTCCTTAGATCAGGGACTTATTATAGAGCCATTTTAATTGGAAACTACTGATACTAGATTGATGAAAATTTGAGAGGTGTACCCGTGCACTGTTGCACACAGGGACCGAATTACCGTTACTTTTTTCTTAACGTTACCGATTACCGTTATATTAACGATAAAAAAGTAACGATATTTATAACGATACCCGTAAGTCCGTTAACGTTACCTAATAACTAATATTAGTATCGGTAAAAGTAACAATACGTATACCGGTAATTTATTCGCCTATGTCTTTCTAACGATGTCGGTGGGGAGTCTAGCATCTTACGATGTTAGTACAACAAGCTTCGGCGTGTAATAGGTATTGTTTCTGCGATGCATCTGCAATGATTACTTGAACACACTTACTTCGCGACGGACCTCGACGGTGAGGTCGCAATGATGCCGGCTTGTGTTTGCGTAAATTACAGATTTGCCTACTGCTTTCCTGATGGAGGGTGATGGGATCGTCGGCGGTGATTAGAGTATACCGTGGTTATCGAGTCATACTGATACGTGATGGTTTGTATCGGGCGGCTGACTCCTCCCGCAAACACGACAGCTATTTATAAACTGAACCATCCTTCGAGAAAGTTCCACAACTTTCTGGTACCTTCTTCACAGTTCCATAGTGGAACATTCGGTTGGAGTGTATGTAACGGGGCACTGAGAAAAAAAGACTCAGAATTTTTTTGCCAAAAAAGTGTCATTTTAGCAAATCGTTTATTTTCTCGATTCTATCGTATATACCACCTAAATATAAGGATAAAAGCGTCTTGGTGTTTTTTGGCTGACCAACCGTTTGTCGTAAAAACGATGTCGAAGGAATCCTTTAATAAAGTCACCTACAATTGATAAGCCTGATTATATATTTTTTTTGTATGGATAATAAAATTGAATTTTTCGTAATAATTTTTTTCGTATTTATGTATGTTGTGTTATTAATTATTATCTACATGTCGAGAATTACGCGCCAGGTGGTTATTAAGGGGGGCCAATTTTTCATTATTTTTGCGATAGGACACACCGTTTTCGAGATATAAGCATATTTAGAAGAAAACACTGTTTTTGCGCTCGAAGTCATGGGGTCGGGAGTGTCAAGGCACTGGAATTTCAAAGACAGGTCACTCGACTTTGAACTCCAAGGTTTCAAGACCTCCAGGATCACTTGATCTTGACCTCAAAGTCACTTGTCCTTGACCCTACGGTCACTTGAGTTTGACCACAAGGTCACTAACCATGAATATAAATGACCTGTTACTGTTCCTGAGAACCGCGGGTCTTGACTTTTGGAATTTTTACCTTGATCTCAAGGTCCCATGGTGTTCCCTACACTACTACTCCCTCATCCCACCGGGTTCCGAAGGCTTGATTAGGCGAAGGATTGTGGTAAATTTTTTCTAGGTCTTTTTTTCATAGACTACTACTTTTCGTATGATCCACTACCATGGCTAAAGTAGGAAGGTAAGTAGATTTATTATTCTTTAAAAAGTTATAGTTATACTGATATACTTTGTTGCACTTCTTTCGGCCTATGATATTTTTTACACAAACAACTAATAATTAGAACAACAAAACAAATAGATGTATTTGGTGTTCGCCATGTTTGTGTGACCAGACGTCTTATAAAATGAAAAAGGCGCGAGCCGTCGCGTTTTCGTAGGTATCTGTCCGATCGTCGTAAAATGCTAGCTGTTGCCGCTCCGATTAGAAGAGCCGAACGAAAGAATTCGCGGCGCGCGTTCGGTTTGGCAACGTCGCACCAGAAATTATTAGTTTTTAGCGAAATAACGATACTGGTAACGCTATTTAAATACCGGTAAATCCTATGATTTAACGATATTTTTAACGTTACTAGTTAACGTAGCATAACGTTAAGGTTTTGGTAATTTTACCGGAATTTTTGTGGTAACGGTAACCGTCCCTGGTTGCACAATGGTATATTCAAATTACAAAAAATCCTGTTTATTGTAATGTCACATTATAACGTCCATTCTTTTACAGGCACTTGCCAGAAAGCTTGGTCGCCGCATTCGCGAAGCGTCTGTCGCGGCTGTCGCTGGTGGCGTCTCCTGATGACGCGGTGGGTCTGCTGCAGCTGGTCGCCAACTTGTTACTGCGCCACCCCGCGCTCAAGCGTATGATCTGCTATGAAGACACGCCCCATATCAGTGAGTAACCTTAAAACCATATAAATTACATTTACGACGATAATACTACGGATTTTTTTATCGGCTCCTTCCTGATTTTTTATTTTAAGAGCCCGCTTACATTTCGGCGCTTCGCGAATTTAGGTATTTTACGCACCGAGCGGTCGGCGAGCTACGCGACCGATTCTTTCTTTCATTTCTGTTCATTCGCTTGGACCATGATATTGTGAGTATGGCGTCTAAACGATCTTGATCCAACATAACACAAGTTTTCTTAGGATGGAGTTACGGTGGTATTTCGGTGGACGGAAAAACTTTTCATGTGACATTTTAATGTTATTTAATTCCTTTTAAGATTTATTTTAACTCGTTTTATATTTTTCATTATTTAAGAATCTTAAAATGTTAAATTAAGTAGATATAAATAAACATTTAAATTTTTACGCAGTAACCGATCGTTGATAACCGACATCCGTAGCATAGTAGTACGAAAATCGTGCTCCATACTCATAGATAAAGAAATAATTATGGTACTATCGATACTATGGAAGTATTTTTGTGAGATATTTTAAAAGACAATATTATAGTCCACGCTATTCGTATTATTTAAACGTTTCATTTGCTGTTACATTTTTAAATTCGTTCAGGTAATTTCAAAAGTTCAAATTTCAAAATCCGTTGCGTAGTTTTAAAGATCTAAGCATACATAGGGACAGACAGCGGGAAGCGAATTTGTTTTATACTATGTAGTGATGTGTACGTTAATAAATAAATAGTACGGTTGCAACATATTTAAATAAATAAAATACACCAATGTAACTAATAATTATTTTATTTGGTACAGTCAATTATCATATTTTTTATTAGAAAAATATGTTTATTTTTATTTACAACGATCAAAAACGGCGGTCGTAGTTTACGAAGTTCTAGCACGCACACAAAAGCAGAGTCTATACGGCAATCGACGCACACTACGATAGTATCGATAGGACGAAGCGCGCGAAATTATCTGACATAGACCCGTCCTAGTCAAGCGCTCGCGCCGTAGTGAGCGCAGATCGCCGTCGCAGTGAAATATATAGTACTTTTATATATTTATTAAAAAAAAACAGTGGCTATTTAAAAAATAAAAATAATAGTATAGTTCAAGCAAATACTGAAAAATATTTTGGTATAAATATTACGACAAAATGATGCACAACTTCGGAGATATCGCGGCATGTTTCGAAGCCTTTTCGGTCGATAATTGAATTAGGTCCAGTTTTTTTTTCTTTACATATAAGGCATTATAACGAAAATGTATTCTGATAATATTAAAGTATAGGATATATGTGAGACGAAAAAAATTTTTTTGATGGTCTATAGTCAATAGAATGTACACATTTGAGCCCCCAAATCAGGTCTCCGTGAGTTTTTGCCTTAACATGCTTCGAGAGAATAATGATTACTAAATACATAAAAAAGTTATCTAAAATTCTCTTTGATATGATTGTAGTAGAGATAACGACCTATTTTTAGCAACGAACGAAAAACATATAATTTCAACGTCGAAGCCTACGAAGCCTTGCAATTTTGCGTTTTTTTTGTAACATCCCTCTTAACCTTGTTTTCGTTATTCACTAGGTGCCTTCGGGCTTGGCTTTAAGTCTTGCAAAGCTCTGATCTAAAGTCAACCTATCGGTCAACGCATGGTGATGGGTACAGCTCCTATAAAAACACTCGTGGCTGGTATCAAGATGGTAATGGGACATGAGGTGATGTCGAACATGTGCAGTGCTCGTAGGCAACTACTATCTGGCTAGAACCTTACGTGAGCTACATAAGTGAGTGACGAGTGAAACCCGAATGTTCTCCCTCAGTGTCCAACGACCCGTACGTGATGGAGGAGACGTGCGCGCGCACGTCCCGCGCGCTGGGCTCGTCGCTGTGGGAGGTGAGCGCACTGCGGCGCCACGCTGCGCCCGCGCTGGCCGGCGCCGCCGCGCGCGTGCTGGCGGCCGCCACCGAGCGCGCCACGCCGCTGGCGCTCGCGCCGCCGGATGCCGCTGCGGTAAGTGTGCAGTGTGCGCTCGGCGCTGTGGGAGGTGAGCGCACTGCGGCGCCACGCTGCGCCCGCGCTGGCCGGCGCCGCCGCGCGCGTGCTGGCGGCCGCCACCGAGCGCGCCACGCCGCTGGCGCTCGCGCCGCCGGATGCCGCTGCGGTAAGTGTGCAGTGTGCGCTCGTCGCTGTGGGAGGTGAGCGCACTGCGGCGCCACGCTGCGCCCGCGCTGGCCGGCGCCGCCGCGCGCGTGCTGGCGGCCGCCACCGAGCGCGCCACGCCGCTGGCGCTCGCGCCGCCGGATGCCGCTGCGGTAAGTGTGCAGTGTGCGCTCGTCGCTGTGGGAGGTGAGCGCACTGCGGCGCCACGCTGCGCCCGCGCTGGCCGGCGCCGCCGCGCGCGTGCTGGCGGCCGCCACCGAGCGCGCCACGCCGCTGGCGCTCGCGCCGCCGGATGCCGCTGCGGTAAGTGTGCAGTGTGCGCTCGTCGCTGTGGGAGGTGAGCGCACTGCGGCGCCACGCTGCGCCCGCGCTGGCCGGCGCCGCCGCGCGCGTGCTGGCGGCCGCCACCGAGCGCGCCACGCCGCTGGCGCTCGCGCCGCCGGATGCCGCTGCGGTAAGTGTGCAGTGTGCGCTCGTCGCTGTGGGAGGTGAGCGCACTGCGGCGCCACGCTGCGCCCGCGCTGGCCGGCGCCGCCGCGCGCGTGCTGGCGGCCGCCACCGAGCGCGCCACGCCGCTGGCGCTCGCGCCGCCGGATGCCGCTGCGGTAAGTGTGCAGTGTGCGCTCGTCGCTGTGGGAGGTGAGCGCACTGCGGCGCCACGCTGCGCCCGCGCTGGCCGGCGCCGCCGCGCGCGTGCTGGCGGCCGCCACCGAGCGCGCCACGCCGCTGGCGCTCGCGCCGCCGGATGCCGCTGCGGTAAGTGTGCAGTGTGCGCTCGTCGCTGTGGGAGGTGAGCGCACTGCGGCGCCACGCTGCGCCCGCGCTGGCCGGCGCCGCCGCGCGCGTGCTGGCGGCCGCCACCGAGCGCGCCACGCCGCTGGCGCTCGCGCCGCCGGATGCCGCTGCGGTAAGTGTGCAGTGTGCGCTCGTCGCTGTGGGAGGTGAGCGCACTGCGGCGCCACGCTGCGCCCGCGCTGGCCGGCGCCGCCGCGCGCGTGCTGGCGGCCGCCACCGAGCGCGCCACGCCGCTGGCGCTCGCGCCGCCGGATGCCGCTGCGGTAAGTGTGCAGTGTGCGCTCGTCGCTGTGGGAGGTGAGCGCACTGCGGCGCCACGCTGCGCCCGCGCTGGCCGGCGCCGCCGCGCGCGTGCTGGCGGCCGCCACCGAGCGCGCCACGCCGCTGGCGCTCGCGCCGCCGGATGCCGCTGCGGTAAGTGTGCAGTGTGCGCTCGTCGCTGTGGGAGGTGAGCGCACTGCGGCGCCACGCTGCGCCCGCGCTGGCCGGCGCCGCCGCGCGCGTGCTGGCGGCCGCCACCGAGCGCGCCACGCCGCTGGCGCTCGCGCCGCCGGATGCCGCTGCGGTAAGTGTGCAGTGTGCGCTCGTCGCTGTGGGAGGTGAGCGCACTGCGGCGCCACGCTGCGCCCGCGCTGGCCGGCGCCGCCGCGCGCGTGCTGGCGGCCGCCACCGAGCGCGCCACGCCGCTGGCGCTCGCGCCGCCGGATGCCGCTGCGGTAAGTGTGCAGTGTGCGCTCGTCGCTGTGGGAGGTGAGCGCACTGCGGCGCCACGCTGCGCCCGCGCTGGCCGGCGCCGCCGCGCGCGTGCTGGCGGCCGCCACCGAGCGCGCCACGCCGCTGGCGCTCGCGCCGCCGGATGCCGCTGCGGTAAGTGTGCAGTGTGCGCTCGTCGCTGTGGGAGGTGAGCGCACTGCGGCGCCACGCTGCGCCCGCGCTGGCCGGCGCCGCCGCGCGCGTGCTGGCGGCCGCCACCGAGCGCGCCACGCCGCTGGCGCTCGCGCCGCCGGATGCCGCTGCGGTAAGTGTGCAGTGTGCGCTCGTCGCTGTGGGAGGTGAGCGCACTGCGGCGCCACGCTGCGCCCGCGCTGGCCGGCGCCGCCGCGCGCGTGCTGGCGGCCGCCACCGAGCGCGCCACGCCGCTGGCGCTCGCGCCGCCGGATGCCGCTGCGGTAAGTGTGCAGTGTGCGCTCGGCGCTGTGGGAGGTGAGCGCACTGCGGCGCCACGCTGCGCCCGCGCTGGCCGGCGCCGCCGCGCGCGTGCTGGCGGCCGCCACCGAGCGCGCCACGCCGCTGGCGCTCGCGCCGCCGGATGCCGCTGCGGTAAGTGTGCAGTGTGCGCTCGTCGCTGTGGGAGGTGAGCGCACTGCGGCGCCACGCTGCGCCCGCGCTGGCCGGCGCCGCCGCGCGCGTGCTGGCGGCCGCCACCGAGCGCGCCACGCCGCTGGCGCTCGCGCCGCCGGATGCCGCTGCGGTAAGTGTGCAGTGTGCGCTCGTCGCTGTGGGAGGTGAGCGCACTGCGGCGCCACGCTGCGCCCGCGCTGGCCGGCGCCGCCGCGCGCGTGCTGGCGGCCGCCACCGAGCGCGCCACGCCGCTGGCGCTCGCGCCGCCGGATGCCGCTGCGGTAAGTGTGCAGTGTGCGCTCGTCGCTGTGGGAGGTGAGCGCACTGCGGCGCCACGCTGCGCCCGCGCTGGCCGGCGCCGCCGCGCGCGTGCTGGCGGCCGCCACCGAGCGCGCCACGCCGCTGGCGCTCGCGCCGCCGGATGCCGCTGCGGTAAGTGTGCAGTGTGCGCTCGTCGCTGTGGGAGGTGAGCGCACTGCGGCGCCACGCTGCGCCCGCGCTGGCCGGCGCCGCCGCGCGCGTGCTGGCGGCCGCCACCGAGCGCGCCACGCCGCTGGCGCTCGCGCCGCCGGATGCCGCTGCGGTAAGTGTGCAGTGTGCGCTCGGCGCTGTGGGAGGTGAGCGCACTGCGGCGCCACGCTGCGCCCGCGCTGGCCGGCGCCGCCGCGCGCGTGCTGGCGGCCGCCACCGAGCGCGCCACGCCGCTGGCGCTCGCGCCGCCGGATGCCGCTGCGGTAAGTGTGCAGTGTGCGCTCGTCGCTGTGGGAGGTGAGCGCACTGCGGCGCCACGCTGCGCCCGCGCTGGCCGGCGCCGCCGCGCGCGTGCTGGCGGCCGCCACCGAGCGCGCCACGCCGCTGGCGCTCGCGCCGCCGGATGCCGCTGCGGTAAGTGTGCAGTGTGCGCTCGTCGCTGTGGGAGGTGAGCGCACTGCGGCGCCACGCTGCGCCCGCGCTGGCCGGCGCCGCCGCGCGCGTGCTGGCGGCCGCCACCGAGCGCGCCACGCCGCTGGCGCTCGCGCCGCCGGATGCCGCTGCGGTAAGTGTGCAGTGTGCGCTCGTCGCTGTGGGAGGTGAGCGCACTGCGGCGCCACGCTGCGCCCGCGCTGGCCGGCGCCGCCGCGCGCGTGCTGGCGGCCGCCACCGAGCGCGCCACGCCGCTGGCGCTCGCGCCGCCGGATGCCGCTGCGGTAAGTGTGCAGTGTGCGCTCGTCGCTGTGGGAGGTGAGCGCACTGCGGCGCCACGCTGCGCCCGCGCTGGCCGGCGCCGCCGCGCGCGTGCTGGCGGCCGCCACCGAGCGCGCCACGCCGCTGGCGCTCGCGCCGCCGGATGCCGCTGCGGTAAGTGTGCAGTGTGCGCTCGGCGCTGTGGGAGGTGAGCGCACTGCGGCGCCACGCTGCGCCCGCGCTGGCCGGCGCCGCCGCGCGCGTGCTGGCGGCCGCCACCGAGCGCGCCACGCCGCTGGCGCTCGCGCCGCCGGATGCCGCTGCGGTAAGTGTGCAGTGTGCGCTCGTCGCTGTGGGAGGTGAGCGCACTGCGGCGCCACGCTGCGCCCGCGCTGGCCGGCGCCGCCGCGCGCGTGCTGGCGGCCGCCACCGAGCGCGCCACGCCGCTGGCGCTCGCGCCGCCGGATGCCGCTGCGGTAAGTGTGCAGTGTGCGCTCGTCGCTGTGGGAGGTGAGCGCACTGCGGCGCCACGCTGCGCCCGCGCTGGCCGGCGCCGCCGCGCGCGTGCTGGCGGCCGCCACCGAGCGCGCCACGCCGCTGGCGCTCGCGCCGCCGGATGCCGCTGCGGTAAGTGTGCAGTGTGCGCTCGTCGCTGTGGGAGGTGAGCGCACTGCGGCGCCACGCTGCGCCCGCGCTGGCCGGCGCCGCCGCGCGCGTGCTGGCGGCCGCCACCGAGCGCGCCACGCCGCTGGCGCTCGCGCCGCCGGATGCCGCTGCGGTAAGTGTGCAGTGTGCGCTCGTCGCTGTGGGAGGTGAGCGCACTGCGGCGCCACGCTGCGCCCGCGCTGGCCGGCGCCGCCGCGCGCGTGCTGGCGGCCGCCACCGAGCGCGCCACGCCGCTGGCGCTCGCGCCGCCGGATGCCGCTGCGGTAAGTGTGCAGTGTGCGCTCGGCGCTGTGGGAGGTGAGCGCACTGCGGCGCCACGCTGCGCCCGCGCTGGCCGGCGCCGCCGCGCGCGTGCTGGCGGCCGCCACCGAGCGCGCCACGCCGCTGGCGCTCGCGCCGCCGGATGCCGCTGCGGTAAGTGTGCAGTGTGCGCTCGTCGCTGTGGGAGGTGAGCGCACTGCGGCGCCACGCTGCGCCCGCGCTGGCCGGCGCCGCCGCGCGCGTGCTGGCGGCCGCCACCGAGCGCGCCACGCCGCTGGCGCTCGCGCCGCCGGATGCCGCTGCGGTAAGTGTGCAGTGTGCGCTCGTCGCTGTGGGAGGTGAGCGCACTGCGGCGCCACGCTGCGCCCGCGCTGGCCGGCGCCGCCGCGCGCGTGCTGGCGGCCGCCACCGAGCGCGCCACGCCGCTGGCGCTCGCGCCGCCGGATGCCGCTGCGGTAAGTGTGCAGTGTGCGCTCGTCGCTGTGGGAGGTGAGCGCACTGCGGCGCCACGCTGCGCCCGCGCTGGCCGGCGCCGCCGCGCGCGTGCTGGCGGCCGCCACCGAGCGCGCCACGCCGCTGGCGCTCGCGCCGCCGGATGCCGCTGCGGTAAGTGTGCAGTGTGCGCTCGTCGCTGTGGGAGGTGAGCGCACTGCGGCGCCACGCTGCGCCCGCGCTGGCCGGCGCCGCCGCGCGCGTGCTGGCGGCCGCCACCGAGCGCGCCACGCCGCTGGCGCTCGCGCCGCCGGATGCCGCTGCGGTAAGTGTGCAGTGTGCGCTCGGCGCTGTGGGAGGTGAGCGCACTGCGGCGCCACGCTGCGCCCGCGCTGGCCGGCGCCGCCGCGCGCGTGCTGGCGGCCGCCACCGAGCGCGCCACGCCGCTGGCGCTCGCGCCGCCGGATGCCGCTGCGGTAAGTGTGCAGTGTGCGCTCGTCGCTGTGGGAGGTGAGCGCACTGCGGCGCCACGCTGCGCCCGCGCTGGCCGGCGCCGCCGCGCGCGTGCTGGCGGCCGCCACCGAGCGCGCCACGCCGCTGGCGCTCGCGCCGCCGGATGCCGCTGCGGTAAGTGTGCAGTGTGCGCTCGTCGCTGTGGGAGGTGAGCGCACTGCGGCGCCACGCTGCGCCCGCGCTGGCCGGCGCCGCCGCGCGCGTGCTGGCGGCCGCCACCGAGCGCGCCACGCCGCTGGCGCTCGCGCCGCCGGATGCCGCTGCGGTAAGTGTGCAGTGTGCGCTCGTCGCTGTGGGAGGTGAGCGCACTGCGGCGCCACGCTGCGCCCGCGCTGGCCGGCGCCGCCGCGCGCGTGCTGGCGGCCGCCACCGAGCGCGCCACGCCGCTGGCGCTCGCGCCGCCGGATGCCGCTGCGGTAAGTGTGCAGTGTGCGCTCGTCGCTGTGGGAGGTGAGCGCACTGCGGCGCCACGCTGCGCCCGCGCTGGCCGGCGCCGCCGCGCGCGTGCTGGCGGCCGCCACCGAGCGCGCCACGCCGCTGGCGCTCGCGCCGCCGGATGCCGCTGCGGTAAGTGTGCAGTGTGCGCTCGGCGCTGTGGGAGGTGAGCGCACTGCGGCGCCACGCTGCGCCCGCGCTGGCCGGCGCCGCCGCGCGCGTGCTGGCGGCCGCCACCGAGCGCGCCACGCCGCTGGCGCTCGCGCCGCCGGATGCCGCTGCGGTAAGTGTGCAGTGTGCGCTCGTCGCTGTGGGAGGTGAGCGCACTGCGGCGCCACGCTGCGCCCGCGCTGGCCGGCGCCGCCGCGCGCGTGCTGGCGGCCGCCACCGAGCGCGCCACGCCGCTGGCGCTCGCGCCGCCGGATGCCGCTGCGGTAAGTGTGCAGTGTGCGCTCGTCGCTGTGGGAGGTGAGCGCACTGCGGCGCCACGCTGCGCCCGCGCTGGCCGGCGCCGCCGCGCGCGTGCTGGCGGCCGCCACCGAGCGCGCCACGCCGCTGGCGCTCGCGCCGCCGGATGCCGCTGCGGTAAGTGTGCAGTGTGCGCTCGTCGCTGTGGGAGGTGAGCGCACTGCGGCGCCACGCTGCGCCCGCGCTGGCCGGCGCCGCCGCGCGCGTGCTGGCGGCCGCCACCGAGCGCGCCACGCCGCTGGCGCTCGCGCCGCCGGATGCCGCTGCGGTAAGTGTGCAGTGTGCGCTCGTCGCTGTGGGAGGTGAGCGCACTGCGGCGCCACGCTGCGCCCGCGCTGGCCGGCGCCGCCGCGCGCGTGCTGGCGGCCGCCACCGAGCGCGCCACGCCGCTGGCGCTCGCGCCGCCGGATGCCGCTGCGGTAAGTGTGCAGTGTGCGCTCGTCGCTGTGGGAGGTGAGCGCACTGCGGCGCCACGCTGCGCCCGCGCTGGCCGGCGCCGCCGCGCGCGTGCTGGCGGCCGCCACCGAGCGCGCCACGCCGCTGGCGCTCGCGCCGCCGGATGCCGCTGCGGTAAGTGTGCAGTGTGCGCTCGTCGCTGTGGGAGGTGAGCGCACTGCGGCGCCACGCTGCGCCCGCGCTGGCCGGCGCCGCCGCGCGCGTGCTGGCGGCCGCCACCGAGCGCGCCACGCCGCTGGCGCTCGCGCCGCCGGATGCCGCTGCGGTAAGTGTGCAGTGTGCGCTCGTCGCTGTGGGAGGTGAGCGCACTGCGGCGCCACGCTGCGCCCGCGCTGGCCGGCGCCGCCGCGCGCGTGCTGGCGGCCGCCACCGAGCGCGCCACGCCGCTGGCGCTCGCGCCGCCGGATGCCGCTGCGGTAAGTGTGCAGTGTGCGCTCGTCGCTGTGGGAGGTGAGCGCACTGCGGCGCCACGCTGCGCCCGCGCTGGCCGGCGCCGCCGCGCGCGTGCTGGCGGCCGCCACCGAGCGCGCCACGCCGCTGGCGCTCGCGCCGCCGGATGCCGCTGCGGTAAGTGTGCAGTGTGCGCTCGTCGCTGTGGGAGGTGAGCGCACTGCGGCGCCACGCTGCGCCCGCGCTGGCCGGCGCCGCCGCGCGCGTGCTGGCGGCCGCCACCGAGCGCGCCACGCCGCTGGCGCTCGCGCCGCCGGATGCCGCTGCGGTAAGTGTGCAGTGTGCGCTCGTCGCTGTGGGAGGTGAGCGCACTGCGGCGCCACGCTGCGCCCGCGCTGGCCGGCGCCGCCGCGCGCGTGCTGGCGGCCGCCACCGAGCGCGCCACGCCGCTGGCGCTCGCGCCGCCGGATGCCGCTGCGGTAAGTGTGCAGTGTGCGCTCGTCGCTGTGGGAGGTGAGCGCACTGCGGCGCCACGCTGCGCCCGCGCTGGCCGGCGCCGCCGCGCGCGTGCTGGCGGCCGCCACCGAGCGCGCCACGCCGCTGGCGCTCGCGCCGCCGGATGCCGCTGCGGTAAGTGTGCAGTGTGCGCTCGTCGCTGTGGGAGGTGAGCGCACTGCGGCGCCACGCTGCGCCCGCGCTGGCCGGCGCCGCCGCGCGCGTGCTGGCGGCCGCCACCGAGCGCGCCACGCCGCTGGCGCTCGCGCCGCCGGATGCCGCTGCGGTAAGTGTGCAGTGTGCGCTCGTCGCTGTGGGAGGTGAGCGCACTGCGGCGCCACGCTGCGCCCGCGCTGGCCGGCGCCGCCGCGCGCGTGCTGGCGGCCGCCACCGAGCGCGCCACGCCGCTGGCGCTCGCGCCGCCGGATGCCGCTGCGGTAAGTGTGCAGTGTGCGCTCGTCGCTGTGGGAGGTGAGCGCACTGCGGCGCCACGCTGCGCCCGCGCTGGCCGGCGCCGCCGCGCGCGTGCTGGCGGCCGCCACCGAGCGCGCCACGCCGCTGGCGCTCGCGCCGCCGGATGCCGCTGCGGTAAGTGTGCAGTGTGCGCTCGGCGCTGTGGGAGGTGAGCGCACTGCGGCGCCACGCTGCGCCCGCGCTGGCCGGCGCCGAATGCCGCTGCGGTAACTGATTCATACATTATCCACATCTGGGTACTGCAGCCGCTTCTTGACTCCCCATACAAGTTCTCCCGTCCCTCTAGACGAGCAATGTTCGCAGGCGTGATGTTTCGGCCCAAAGTCTGAAAAATTTAGCTTAGTTTTCGTTTTTTTTTTTCATACGACTGACTATGAAACAGCTGTGATTTGAACTTGTGAACAGCAAATTGTTGGTAAAACTTTAGTATACTAAAACTAAATGATTCCATCTTCGATGATGTCTCACAAATTTCTATTGTCGCATTTGACTGACTCGCTGAATTCATTTTAAACATTTCATCCACAGTCGTTTGACGCCGAACTAAAGAAGAGGTTCAAAACAATAGAGATGAACTTCGTGCGACCGCAAGGCATGACGACGCCCTCTGGCGAGCGAGTGATGCAGTACTGGGAACTCATGGCCTGAACACCCCCGCAGTAAGAATAACAACACCCTGTTAACTCGCATTTACCCTACATGTGAGAGGACCACGCTGGCAAACGGTGCTGACCAAATCAGACCCGGTTTGGCCAGTACCCAAAGTCGGTCGGACCAAATCCTGTCGCCTGTAGGGATAACACATTTTTGTCTCTGTAACTGGCCAGGGACCTTACACTCTTATAGAAGGTTATGTGTCAAGCTGTTTTATACCATATGTGTAAGTAATAACTGTCATCTTGATTTGCACTGGTGTAGGGACCCTGGTCTGGATTACGAGTTTTGTTGATTTCAGAGTTGTAAGCGTAGATTATGATTAGATAATATTAACTATTATTGTGTCTGGTTATTCAAAGTATTTGTATTAACATTGCTTTACAACTCTGTTGGAAATTGAGCTTTAGAGACGTTTGTATTTATATTCTCCTGGTACTAACCTTGACAGCCAATCATGTTTCTTATCCTGTAAGGATAACACTGATTCTATATATTTGATCAGATAATTTCCAAAGAGTCACCTACAAAATTGATAGTTTCAGAAAAATATAAATACATTGATACAAGGAACTTTGCGCGCTCGAATGATGTTAAACGACGCGCTGTTGGCAAGCATTTTTGTAAAATGTATTAACAAACAAAGATGGCGCCATTAGCTCCGATTTCCTAGGCCCTTGTACAGCTATGAATATCTCCGGTCTTCCCGCAATAGTCAAAATTGCATGATCGATCTCCATTGATCATTCAATTTCGATTCAAAAGTGATATATAAGCACACCATAGTCACTTCAGCAAAATGTATGTCAGCCGTAGAATATGGATATAACTGTATTGAATATTAGGCCTAGCACTGTAGCCATTTTGTTTCGCTTGTACTTTGTTTTTAAAGATAATTGCTGATGATCATGACTAAAATGTAATGTTGTTAATGCCTTTTATATAGTTGGGCTTTTTTGACATGCATGGGTGGTTAAACCGGGTCAAATCTACCGGTATGTGTGAAAAGAGCCTTTATATATTAATTTATAACACAACATAACTTCACACCTGTTCTACCCAATGGCTTAGGCTGAGGCGGTTTATAATTTATACAAAACAAGAATCCGATATCGATTTGGTAGCGTTTTAACAAGTGTTGCCAGTGAAAACTAAACAAGATTATGATATAATATTATAAAGTCGATAGTTGTAAGGTTTTGAATAAATTTTGCACTTTAATGTTAAAAGTTGTAAACGTAGGTGAGGTTTGTTGTAATTTCGTTATAATTTTATTTTTTTACGAACGACTTTGAATGTCTGTGATCGTTAGCCTGGGCGTCGGTAGTGAGCTTTAAGTTTTATTATTTATTTTAACGTAAATGTAGTCAAATATTTAAATAAGCAAATAATATCTGTATGGATATAGACCACCTTCTGGTAGAGGGTGACTAGTAACGTGTAAACGCTAACTAATCGTATATAAATAAGTAAATTATGTCTGATATTCTTTGTATGTAAGTATTAAACTAATGTATGGTATAGTGTAACTGTACTCAAAGCTAACTACCGACTTTCGGGTGCGTCTGCGCATAGGAGACGTGTTAACTCTTGTGCGTCAGTGCGCATAGTTTGTTATAGAATAGATCGTGAATGACGCGTGTCAGGGTGACCACAGACACTAAAATATAGGGTATTCTCATTTTCTAAATTGCAATCGCCATGACAAAAATTAATCTGAAAAAAAATTTGCTTTTCTTCATACTTCGAAAATATACAAGATTTTATACCTACCTTGTATTCAAGGTACAATAAAGCTTATCGTAAATTCACACTTGGCACGCGCATGTCACATGGATGGAGTATGATGTAAGGTCCGTTAGTTAACTGTCTTCAGTAGCTGGAGGTAAATATGGCTCATCGAGTTTGAAGGTGCCTACAGGTTTACCCGATTTATGAAGGTCGACACGTGCAATCACTTGCATAGAATCGGTAAATGTGTTGTCAGTAAGACCATCGACATCTTACTTTACGTTGTAAATCTGAAAGAAGATGACAGACTGAGTGATTGGCGCTGCGTGTCGCGGATCCCCGCACGGAACAAATATTTGTATGACTTACAGGTAGTCGTTCCGGATCTAGCTCTTTGTATATGTGACTTTAAGAGAAATTGCTAGTGTGGGGCAACGTTTAAAAAAAAACGTAAAAACAAGACATAGGCCGAGAGTAACGATCCTCGAAAGTCGAACAAATCTTAGCGTCTAGATTTTGTCAGCACCGTTGTCGCGTTCAGTCATATAATGTGACTTTTTGTCTAGGCCACCTTCAGAAGACATATAACTTGTAGAGCGTGGTCTCTGGGACTCATACCAGTACGACTGTCTCTTTCTAAATCTCTCGATCTGTCACATTTACGAGCTGGTACGCACTGCGGCCAAGAAGCTATACAAAACCAGTTTATGCGGATCTGTCATTATATAGAAAATCTATAAAAAGCGAGGACAAGTTATACTGGAAATGTACAGCTTCATGTGCCGCCGAGTGTACTGTAGAGGCGTTGTCGCCCGTCTACCCGCACTAACATTACCTTAATTAGTTTCATTCCAATGCGAATACTTTCTTCCTAGTTGTTGACTAAGATTTCATGTAAATTAAGAATTTATTTTGTTATATTTTGTAGGTTTTTACTTATAGCTCTCTCTTCTCGATTTAGTGTGGTGTGGTAAGAGTTAATATTAGTCGAGTTTTTAGATTGAAATTTTTAATTGAAAGATTGAAAATGAGTTACAGTACCGTATGTATAAGAAACTTGTTTTAATAGATAAATATATTAATATTATCTGGTAGATCCAAAATAATAGCTTGCGATATTTAATGGATTGCGATCGACATACTATTTGCCATCGTTGCAAGAGTTAGTGAGCAACAACAGATAGCAAAAAGTTTTAGCAAAACCGACAAAGTTATAGAAAATAACATGTAAGTTGTAAAACGTCGCTATATAAAAAGTTAGGTCGGAGTCTACCTTCACAGGTCAATATTTCGAATTAACATTCATGTAGGTAACTTCCAATTATACCTGATAGGATCTAAAATAATTCGTCGACAATTTTAAGCTTTTACCACGCCACACTACAACAGACGGGGTGCTTATCAAATTGTCCTGTATCATGTTATAATCAATGTATCAGGTATTATGACAAACCGCCATATTTATTTAACTTTATCGTTATTGATTGAAGAAGCCTCGCAGACTTGGGCGCGGCTGGCCATCGGATTGTCTACTAAAGCTGGGCCAAAGTGTAAATGTTGTATACATACTTTTGTAAAGTGTTTTTTATATCGTCAACGATAGTGCAAGAAATTATGCATAAATTTAGTAATACACTGTAACGGATAATAGTAGTAAAACTTTAATATATTGATCGGTCACTGTGGCCGGTCTCAACGGAGATTAGCCGAGTATGCAGGAGATACGGTGCACAAGTGTGTGCGCTAACGCAGATGCACTCTTTGCTTTTTTTATTGTCATAGTCCGATGTGACGGCAAACCGACACGACCAGCGAGAGATCAGATGCTGTACCTACAGACCTTCTTTCTCAGTAAAAGCCCAGGGTTTGTGAAGATGGTGGATTGACCCCGCCCCCAAGTATTTTTAATAGGTTCAAGTCATAAGTGCTCTGTTGGTTAGCACCTTAATAATCTCTGGCTGGAGGCCTTACACTCAAGGCTTAGGTTATGCAGATGCCAGGCTCGTAGGTAAAACTTAGAGAAGCCATTAAAAAAAAACCGGCCAAGTGCGTGTTGGACTGGCGCATGAAGGGTTCTGTACCTTTAATTTTTTATTTGTTGTTGTAGCGTCAACAGAAATACACATTCTGTGAATATTTCAACTGTCTACCTATTACGGATCATGAGATTCAGCTCGGATTGAGACGGATGGACGCTTAAAATGATTCTGATGTCGAATTTCTTTCGCACTGTCAATGACGATGTAAATGCATTAATTCATTCAGCATTAAGCCATCTGCTCTTCCAATTGATGTAAATAAGATTGACAATCACAATGATTTGTCTGTTTCTA
This sequence comes from Noctua fimbriata, assembly GCA_905163415.1. Lineage (NCBI taxonomy): Eukaryota > Metazoa > Arthropoda > Insecta > Lepidoptera > Noctuidae > Noctua > Noctua fimbriata. The sequence continues at coordinate 1,766,399 of LR990922.1, forward strand.
CGCAAACAGTAATACAGGCCAATGTATCGGCCAGTGATTTATAAATAAGAATAGTGCAATATTGTTCGGAACATTTTGTACGTTTTATATAGACAATATTCTAGTCTGGTGTATGTAAAAATAAGGAAAAATAATGACTGCGAAATGTATAATTCACAGATGTCTTCAGAAAGATTTTTAACAATATTTCATTTTTTATTGTAAATTTTTGTGTCTTGTTCTATTTATTACCTAAGAATTAAGACCAAATGTATGAAATGAGTAGTTGGTAATGATTTGAAAATAAGGAAAGACTAACTTAACTTGGCTTCCATAGTTAACTTCCATGAATCATAGTTCTAAATATGTTTCAACACAGTCTGTGTTGCAGCTTTAGATTAATATTCTAATTATTATGTCACACAGTTAAAGCACTTTTCTAGTAAATAATGCGTGTCTAATTAAGTTTATTGTAAGAATTCACACCAATACTGTAAGCTAACGTTGATTCTTGTACACAATGGTCAAACTTCGCCGCAAGAGGGCGCTGTTTATCACTTGTCCTCTTTGAAAAGCGACCAATCGGCGACTAGACAAAACATTAAGCGCCATCTACGTGGAACTTATTTGTCAGTTTTCTTCAAAATGACAATCTACCTATTGCTTTTAGTCGTTACGCTAACTTAGCCAGTGTGTACACGACCCAATAATATTCTACATTATAAGCGTAGATACTAACCCCACCAGTGAATGTCTTAAAATGTTAGAATCTCGCTATTATAGCCCCTATTGCTATAGGGATAGGGAGTCTGCCGCCGCGCCCGCCGCATCTATTGTGATTATGTTGAAACAAAAATGTTAGTCGTAAGTTAGGTTAAGGCATTATTTTAATATCATTCATTTAATGTTCTATTATTATATTCATGATGATAAATAAAGTATTATAAAAAAAAATGGTTTTTTAAATGGCAATACAACCTAAAATACTAAAGATGGGAAGGAACCTTATCTGGCAACACGGAATCGCACTTTTTCATGCTACTATATTTTTGTTTTTTTCTTTTCCATGTTACTATCCATTCATCCATTCCATGCTAGAGTGAGAATGCTGCATCATCACGCGGCAGTTTGATCTGTTTCTCGCTCTAGTAAATGACGGTTCTGGGCGACAGAAAAGGATAAGTGATTGTCGCCATCTATGGAAGCGTTTTCGGAAGCGGAAGAAACGAGTAATGTCGCTGCGGTCAATCATTGAGACTGGGCGGCTTTACTGCTGCAGTTTGCACCAGAATTGCACTTATTATACATAATATAATATCACGCCTGTAATCCCCGAAGGCATGTTTAGCTGCCACCCACCACCCACCCACCTAAATCAGACTCCGTGGCTGCTACTGAGAAATTCGTGATGGAAAAACCCAATAACACTTTTCCCGACCTTTGAAACGAACTTAGAACCTCACGGACAGCAGTCGTGCCTCAGAATCTGAACACTACACCAACGAGTTACTTTGAAATTAAAACGGGTTTTTTTAATTCTCCTTACATAGAAGGTAATAAAACACATAAAAACTAAAATATTTCATCTATATTTATCCAACAACAACATTACAAAGGTGCCTCAATACTCAACATAAACAAATTTGGCACAACGCAACTTATTATAAGGCACTTCGATTCACTAACTAATCTTGTCGCGTGGAGCAAAATTACGTATAATTATAAATAAAGTACAGTCAACATTATATTACGTACATTTAAAACATTGAACACACGTTGCTAAACGTAAAAAAAAAAATCTAACATATTTCTACACTTCTGTGATCAATTCAAAAAGTACTGACGACAAAAGAATTAGGTATGCAGGCAACTAGTGACATTCCAACAAGCATGTGCTTATATCAAATATATAATTTCCCTGTGCCAAGCATTAAACGCTTATAGTAACACAGGTACCTACCTCTTTTGTCGTTAGTACATAATATACCGGGAACAAAGAAGAAATGTAGTTTTGTGAAAGGTTATGCAACGGTCAATGACTAGTGGCGATCTGGAGTCGCCATTACAATTAAATTCGTCCTAATTGGTGTTGCGTAAAAAGGAAGACGGCAAGAAGAAAAAACTCATTCATTTATTCTTTTAAACATTAAAATATGGCAAAATTGGATTTTGATCGCAACATATTATTACTATTGTACGGTTATGAAGGCGCCTGCAAAACAATATCGTTTTCCTGTCGCATTTCATTTAGATTTTACTAGTTTTTTAGAATCCTTAATATGAATACTTCGGCATAAATAGAAAACTATCATCCAAATAAATTGATTGCAAAAACATGGTAAGCCTCTCAATATTAAATTCGATTAATACGTAAGTTAATGCCTAAAATACGCGCATTAGGCAGGTGCTGGTTTTCATAGAAAATCAAAAGGTACACTCTGCTCAAACACCGCTAAAGGACTGACCATATAACGCTGATGTGCGGATGCATGGTAACTGACCTTATTGGCTCCTTGGACAAGCTACTCTCTACAAAAATAAGCCATCTGGACAACCTCTAACGTTCAACGCGTAGTCTTCATATAAAATAGTGATATGCCCTACAAAAAACTTAAAATCTATACATCTAACAAAAAATATTTAAATTCTGTACAAATAAAAAAATACTAAACGTTACTTGTCATCATTTATCTTTCGATTAGTTAAACTAAATGACGTCACTGATTTGGATGGCTTTCGTAGTCAGAGTCAGAATCTTAACGCTATTTTAATTACAGTCAGACAAAGAATAGAAAGAATGTATCACAGAATCGTATTGTGTGGGCACGTTTGTCATCGCTTTTAACAGAACAATAGATATGTTGGTATTTCAACCAAATCATAATGAATAGTCCATCTATGATGATACTATGTATTGGAAGACTTACGTCCGATTTCACAAATACTAAGCGACATACATACAAGTCTCAATGTTATTGCGTTGTTATAATTTCAACTCTCGGCGTTAAACAGTGAGCTTTAATTTAAATGTCAAATGGTGTTAGCGAAATCTGACATCATTTTTATTGCCAAAAAATAACTTTTTAAGTCCTAACAAATATACAAAACAAGTTGTAAATTCACTCATTAAGCAAATCACAAACGCGTGCACACGGACACCCATAACAGCGTAACGCCTAATACAAGAGCCTCTAATATCACTTCTCTCTCTCACTTCATAGTTTGTCTCACTTTATGATCTGTTCCTGGCTGTCACTTGGGGCGGAGATACTATGGCAGCAAGTTATCTGAGGGCTTTGCTCCCGGACTTCTTGCCTATGTTCTTCGGAACTTTCGTCCTTACAGCAACCTTGACTAGGCTCATGGACTATCACAGTAGTCTCCTTTTTACAGCATTTCTCCTCAGGTGGAGGTTCTTGCTTCTTCTTGCAGCAACCTTGGCGTTCCGTACGCAAAAGTTGAACATCTTCTACGCTAGGACTATCTTCTTTTTCACTCTCGTGGTGGCAGTGCGAAGTGGAAGCTTGCATTTTTTTCGCTCTGGCAACTCTGGAGGGACACTTTTTAGCGCCGTAGTAGCAGGTAGCGTTCTGTTCGGTGGTGCTGCCATCTGCCGACGTCGCGGGGAAGTAGTGTGAGGGCTGGATACAGGTGCGAGTCTGGCAGATGAAGAAGTCGGATTCTGAGCTCATTGAGGAGTCCAGTAGAGGCGGTGTTGAGGTTTCGGCTGGAAAAGAGATAATTATGTTTTTCTAAGTAAATGATAAGAGATTTTTCTGTATTTGGATGGACTACGGACACAGGAGGTCCAAATGGGTAAAAAAATACTATGATATCTAAAAATTAGATGAATGATAATACATCTCAAATTGTGCTGGTGCTAGTTAGCCTAGCAATAACGTCAAAACAATATTTGGTCGTCTTGAAGTTGAACAGACTTGATTTAGGCATATTCCAGAAAATTCTGTCTGAACAAAATTGGATGTATAGTCTGTTCAAGTTTATGTTCCAAACTATTGCAATCCGGAGAACCGGATCCGGCAATTCGGCGGATCCGGTGTCATTAAACGTTTACCGGATCCGGTGATAGTAGTTTTTACAAAATAATCGCGCTGTTGCATGAGTTTGTACTTTAAATGCGTGTTGCGTGTGCGTGCGAGTCGTTCAACGCTGGACTGTGGCTGTAGAGGCTCTATACAGAAGAGATTTGGCCCTGTTAACTGCTGAACAACTCTGAAATTTGTTCTAGAGAAGTTACTCACTCATGATGCGATGTTAAGTAGTGAGTTATCTGAAGCATTAAGTGCAAAAATTAAAGAACGCAGCCGCACTGAAGTAACAGGAATATTAATATATTTACAGCATCCAAAGAAATTTCATAAAGATGCAAACCGATTTGACAGTATCTACATTTTGCCAAAATGGACAAAGAGTAGAGAAAGACTTAAATTCACCATCATTGAAAAAATATTTCACATTACAGGGAGAATTACAACTACAAATTCAGCAGGAAGTGATGTTTTATACCATACATACTTAAAAGAGAAATTACTTCATTTGTAAGTGAAGGAGTTCAAGGAGAATACTTGTCTGCTATTCATGATTATTTGCTGATTTTTAAGCCAACAAGTAAAGAAGCAGAAAAGGGGTTTTTTGGCCGCAGGCATAGGTCTTAGTGGATAACTACTCTTCACAAAGAATATACCCTTTAAATCTCATGTCTTTAAGACCAGCGGTTTAGGCTGTGCTTGAATATATCAGTCAGTCAGTCAGGAGTTTGAGTTTTATATTGGGGCATGATTTTGGAAAAACTGTGATACACGTTTCTCATAATTTTAAATGAAGAGTTAGTTTATAAATTTTAAAGTCAATCAACCCCGAGAATAAAAAGTTTCACTGAAAATGGAACCCCCCATTTCACCTTCTTAGGGATGTCATTTCGAAAAACCTTTTCTTAGTGGATACCCACTCTTCACAAACCCACCACATCACACACACACCACTCACACACACACTCCACATTTCTTGTCTCTAGGACCAGCGGTTTGGGTTGTGCGTTGATATATCAGTCAGTCAGGAGTTTGATTTTTATTATGTATTCAGGGTGAAGGGCTGTCCTTCAGACAGCCCTTCACAAACTGATGGGGTTAATCATACTAAGATGACCGGTACAAGAAATTGTTTCAGGAATGTTATGGGAATCCAATAAATTTGATTTGTTTTATTTCCTCATACGCAATGTATCGTTACCGAAGCAAAACGCACGTAGCGAACGGCAAGCACGACGACGAGTTCGATGAACTCTGTAGCTAGGCTAGAATTGAACAGCTGATTTCACGCGTCGTCCGTTAGAGTATTTCAACATCCATTGTTGGATTTTTGATTTTAGCCGTATTATTTATATAAATGCAGTGCTGCGTACAGGGAATGTAATTTTACATTGAAATAAATCAAGAGAAAAAAAAGCCGGAGAAAAATCCCGGCGGAATATGATTCAAAATAAGGAGCTGAATGCACACTGTCAGTTTGTAGAGGGCTGGCCCTTACACCCTGTAGATTTAACCCGTAGCAGTATGTATTTAGTGTAGTAATGGGATGGGACTGTCATTCGCATTGCGATAGTTTAAATCTGTAAATAAATGAAGAAAAAATATATTTTCGAGAAGAATTTAGCAAGTCATTCTTATTTCAGCTGCTGGTTTTCATACGGTAACATGGCCTTAGCAGTATATAATTTGAATAGTAATTTTCAATAAATTATACGGTACATTAGTGTTCTGTAAATAAATATTTACAGAACACGTGTACCAATACCACGTGTAATATACGTATAATGACTCTTCCTTGTTTACCTTCGCTTTGCAAATAGAATTGGCTAAAATGTCGCAAATAAAAGAAGGCAATACAGCTGTTCAAACATATAAATGAATATGCATAAAAAATAATTTTCGCTTTTACTACCGTAGATGGGTCATGAAAAACAATACATATGGTAGTAGTGTATATAGTTAGTGTCAACTGCTAAAAATGTATCAACTACGTCTTTTTCTAGCGCCATCCACTAACTACAAATTAATGAACAACTTCAAGTTGTATATAATAGGATAATGATAGCGTATTTAAGCTATAGGAAGCAAGAAACTGCAATGAAGTAAGAGATACAGATGCAAGGACACTAGATCTAAAACACATCTAGCATATTCTAAGAAATCTATCAACAAAAAAGCTGAAATATCGATGCTAACGCTAAATTCCAAATATAAAAGCGGAGACCAAGCAACCAGAAGATGTTCTTTCTCCGAAGGATAAATTAACTTTGACGGAAGCCAATAAATTAGTGAACGATGCCAGCCCAGCAGTGGGACAGAGTGTTTTCGTTTAATTTCCCAGTAAAATGGTGTACCCTCTTCAACATAATTACAGACGGGCTAACTGAATGTACGTATCGCTTCATCACCGTCTCATCTTTTCACAGAGTGTTTTTGCATTTTAAAAAGCTTCCCTCTCATCTTTTTTGATGGCCATTCTTTGGATATTTCGCTTTCGATGATTATTAGCTGTTATGTTTGAGACTAAATAAAAAAAACAACTTTGCACATGATATTAATTATTTTTGTGATAATGAAACCGTGCTCAGTCGACCAGATATATGGAATTAAAAATAATTTTGTCGTGCATGCAAACGAGAACTGAAAATTATAGAACAATACGACTGTCTCAATAGCTCTAAAAAGCTTTTACGCCTAAACCAACAACTTCACCTAAAAGCTACCAATCAACTACGTAGGTACCAAAAAGTTTATCACATTACATCAATGTCTACGGTACCCGTCCTGCATCAGCGTGTGGTCGGTCTGCTGCAGTTCCACGGCGTCCATCTCCTTGCACAGCTTCCCTTCGCACACCTCCCAGCTACACTTCTCCGTGTTGCAACGATCTTAGAAAGGATAGGGAAGGAAAGGACGGAAGATGTAGATTTATGTTTGTTAGAGCGAGATGGCGCTTTTGTCCGTGTTTTGGCGATTAAGGTTTGCTAATATTTCTTACAGGTTCGATCCCACTGGCGAAACATACACATTAAAGACTAATGTGACTGTCTGTCACGTACTCCTAATTATTAACCAATTGCAGATGAGCTAGTGGTACAAAAAATGACCTTTCATGGAGAGGGATTGGAGTGGTTTGATACCATAGCTATCTTATAACCAGTCTAAGGACTGATAGGGACCATGTCTACTGATTAGCATGATGATCGACGTCTGCTGCTTAAAAGCCGCCTCGTCACACTAGCTCTACCCGCGACTTCGCCTGCGTGACAAACATATGCTGCAGTTTTACTAACTATCACGTACTAATTGTTACACAAAACGTATAGAAACTATGGAATTAATAACATACAATAAAGAACTGTTAGTAAAAAACTCGTGCTGTCTACCTCCTGTCTATGGTCGTATTGAATAACACACTATTGTGGCAGTTATAAAACAATCACTTAGTATAAAAGGCAATAGTCACGACGGTAAGGCTGAAGCAACCATTACATTTGCTTCCTTATTAGAATACTAGCTTTTGCTCGCGGCTTCGCTCCCGTTATGTACGGAATGTACTCACGGGTTTTAAATGTAGCCTAATATAACACTCGGGAATAATGTAGCTTACCGTTAGTGAAAGAGTTTTCGGAATCGGATCAGTAGTTCCAAAGATTACCTCCTACGTAAAAACATACAAACAAATTTTACCTCTTTATAAAATTAGTATAGATACTCGTCAAGTTGCCTTCCTTAAATCGAAGCTGCACACTACACAATTTTGCCGGGTGTACAAAATTATATGATAGGTACTACTGTTAGTACGACTGGTCCAAAATCGACAAACGTATTTATTAGTTTAGCTGTTGACTCACAAAAGTCATATAAGCACTGATACTTAATCGGTCGTATTAGGGTAAAATACAGACGATACTTATGATGCGATGTGTCAGAGGTCGAGTTAAAAACTAGGCGTGCTATTGACAGATCGAAGCGAAAGTTAATTTAAAAGTTTTACCGTTAACACACTTGCCAGCGACCGATACAAAATAAGCAGTTCTGTTGCAAAGCTGATAAAAGCACACAGGTTTAGCCTACGTTCCAAGTATGAAGACTATTCTCACCTGTGTCGTCGCACTCCGGCGTGCAGATAACCGCTCGCTTTCTGCTGAAGCACTGCATCTGAAGACGCGTTAACTTCGTGCCGAATAGGAAGTAGCCTGGAGAATGGGATATGACAACAGATTAGTTCAACAAAATACATTTGGTAGAGGTGAGATTAAAATTCTAGTGTCAGAGCCAGCTAGGTACACAGGACCAAGCGTTATTCCTGTCACTTTCAAACTACAAGTGAAAGACAGAGACGTGAACATGTCTGGCAAGTTTTAGGTGCTATATTGAGAAATAACTTGAGTTTCAATTGAAATGTCGATCAAACAGAATTCATTCACAGATATTCAGTGACATCTGCGTCTGAAGCGAAGCAATTAATAAAAAACTTGTTGAATCTGATTTACATACCCAGCATCATCCCGAACACGACAGCCAGTAGCAGGTGTACATTGTACACCATGACAGCTAACATGAGGAGGTAGCCCACCACGTTATGTATCAGGAAGACCAGCGACTGGTACGTGTTCACCAGGGCTCTGAAGCAATCAACATAATGGCGTTAGAAGAATCCAATTTATCTTCGCGCGGATAATATACGCCGGCCGTGTGGATATGTCCCACCAGGATTACTAAAAACCTAACAACTACTGCAACTAGAGACGAATTGTACGTTCGTGTGTGTGAGCAGTGAGCACTAAGTGTGAAAAACAATTAATAATGTATCTCTTTTATTTTACTGACTATGGACTGAATGATATGAAACAAAAAGGAGTAAATGATAGCGCGACGGCTGAAAAGGGAGAGTGGAAGAAAAAACGTGTTGCGCCGACCCCGAGTAACATAGGACATGGGCAGGAAGATGATGATGGACCTAAATATTTTGTACGTTTCTTGAGCGAGAAAAATAGTCTACTTTTTGTTCGGATGCTTGCGACCGGACTTCTTGCTCCACGAAATGACAGAATGAAATCGCTGATCAGTGCATGCAAATGTAATTTCACCCTTATGAGTACTACGAATACAACTGCACTTCGAGTGAATACTCTACAAATGACGTTCTACAAACAGCTGTATTTGAAAAACAAGGTTATTAAAAAAAAAGATCATAAACGACACGCGGGTTGGTTGTTTTTATTCCATTCACGTAAACTTACGACTGGCTACTATTTCAACAAGACGTGTTTCGATTGATTATGACATGCTGTAAGAACAATCTGTTATTTTTACTCTACTGCCGGCCATGTGGGACTGTGTGGTCTTGTGGAGTAATCCTTTATATCTCTACAGGCTGGGTTTGCACAAGAAAGAAACAAACAATGTAAGTAGCGTTACGATGGAAATAGAGATATCAATTAATAGGATCGTTTGATTTTCATAGCTTTTACACCAGTTCATTTCACTTAACCTTGGTGAAAACAGACACTCTTTTCGTAGCGTAACTATAACTACACATAAATCTGGTGGAAAGGCAGCCTAAGGTCGGGTATAACATTAGTTGAAATTCACAAATTCTCGTCTCTCCTATGATTGTTCGGATCTTGGACGTCTCCGCACTGCTCCGCTCGTCTCCGGTTTGGTGGAAACCGCCCCGGTTGCGGGGTCATTCGCCTGTAGTGTAACAATTCACAAACAGATTTGATTTTGTACAGAAACAAGTGAATCTGAACGGTTACATTACAGGCGAAGGCTCTCGATGAGGGTTCAACATTTTTGTTATTATCATCAAAGTTCTTTGTAAAACGATCGCTACATATTATGATCTTCTTAGCGTGTCGATGGCAATTTAAATTGATTCAAACGCTACGAATGATGGAGGGTGACTTACCGTATTCTGAGGGAAGCCCACCTGCTGACTTGTCCGGTGCTGGTGTTCCTGCTGGTGGTCGGCTCCATGCTGCCCTGCTCCCTGCAACCAACCACATCGTCTATAAACTAATGGTGAGCCTGGCTTGTGGATTACACTTTTTCTTAGAAAGTTACGCCATTTTCAACATGGAGTTTCCTGTCAGTTCTTCTCTACTAGTCCTTTCACAGTTATTATGCGTTTCATTTTGTATCTCCGTCATAATTACGAGTGGAGTGGCTGTGAACGGACTGTATAGAAGTTACTTTCGCATTTATAATATTAGTAGTACACATCCATTGTGTCCCTAAGTTCAATTTGAGAGGAAAACTTCAAAAACAGTCTTTTACCTGCCTATCGGAAAAGATGTCGGCTGTTGACATGACCAAAGGAAGGACCATATACTCAATAAAATAATGAAAATAACCATTCCAACGGTTATTTTCCAATATTTTCTAGGAAAATTGTTTTTACGACGCAAATTACGCGATTAAATGATATAACTTGTGTTTACGACGATTATCGTCCGGACGATAGCTCGATAGTCATGCTCGATCAACTCTCACTTATTTCATGTTTTTATTAAATAGGACCATTACATCCTCATTTGATAATCTTATACCTATACGTTAAACTATAGCCCTAATGAAATAAGGTGCAAATTCCTTTAACTAGGTAAATTACATCCTTATTTACTCATCTATTTAACTTTAAACTATACCAAATTAGAAATAAAGTGCAAAATCCTTTAACAGAATTAATCTGAACTAATTTAACGCATGTTTTCTTTTAAGTTCACAGTAATTATGCAATATTTTTAAACATTACGTTGGCATGGGTAGGCGAAACAATGCCTGTTTATGATATAGTTATCACAAACCGTTTTTAAATAGTAAATTATAATACTTATAATAGCACATTCATTAGGCATTCAAGCACTTGAAAGGCTCATACTACTACTACAACAAATAACTTGATTGAGGTAATCATGGCAGTGGCCCGAAAGTCTGACCACCAGTCTAACCAATGGGTATCGTATTATCCAATTCTAACTGAAAGGGGTTGTGGAGGCAGTCGTTCCATGTAAAATACTAGTATTCTGCTGCGTCTGGTTAGACTGGAGGCCGACCCCAACATAGTTGAGAAAAGGTTAGGCAGATGATAATGAGCAGCATCGTAACAAAACAGCCTCCACGACTATCACAAAGCGAAGCATAGGACGCCCCCCCTTAGCTTGATGGAGTTTCGGGGGAAACCGATAATTTTCTTTTTATTTCGGATGGGAAATCATCAAATAACCCCCCCACTCCGGGCGGAGCGGAAGGGAGTGCCAGACTTGTACTGACTAAAACTCATCCATGTTCCTTCTTTGCCCTTTGTGTTCCAGGGCCGCGGTATCTCTTTCGAACATTCCCGCAGCCCTGGCAGGCATCGGCGCTTGCGGACCCCTACATGGTTGTTGACATCTCTATGAGGCGCGCGTGGAACACGAACGCAGCCGACACGGCGTCGTCATAAGACGGCCGGACGGCGAGCTAGCCAAGGGGAAACCGACCTTAACTCGAATGGAAAAACACATTTTTTTTCAAAAGTTTAAATGTTCACATTTTTTCAATCAGGAATTGTTCAATAGCAGCCACGGAGTCTGGATTTGTGTCCGGTTGATTGCAATAGACTCGCCCTCTATTACATAGGCCTTAAACATTATTGACGAAATGTGGGTGTACTTATTAGGTACCTTCACCTCTGCACCCTTCGGGAGTTACAGGGCGTGATGTTATGTGAAAATTTTATCAGCCTAGGGTAATTTAGACACAGAACAGACAGTCACAGAATAGTGACTTATTAAGTGTCCGAGACATACTGGAGGCAAAAGCCAGGGTGTCGAGTCTGTAGCAGCTTGGGTGAGACTGGCCTATGTCTAACATAGAACTTCGATAGGCTGACTTGATTGATGACTTATTCTTGTAAAGCCCATGTTGGGACGATAAAACAAAACAATACGATCGGGGGGACTCCAGGTGGCCTAACATGACGTAATTCCAGTGTGGGAAAGAGATGCCGCTAGACGACCTCTATAGCTCTGTCTCTTTCCCACACTGGAATTACTCCTGCTTTAAGACGTCATGGTAACCCCCTGGATAATCCACGAAGTGGTGCGGTAGAAAGCGTTCTTCTTTCATTAGAGGCTTTTTTTTCGTGTAGTTAGTGCCTAACCTGGTGTCAGAGTTTTTGGATGATTCTTTATGAATGCCATCATAATAAATTGTTTCTGAAGGTCTTGGGATTTCCACCAAATCTCCTTGAGAGTCGAAAGACCAGGAGATTAGCTTTCGGTAGAACATTTTCTTGACGTAAATGTTTAGCCCCTTCTTTTAGGCGTATGGAATCACCGGTATCGTGTCTCATTAGGTACCTAGGCGACTCTAGCGAATTAAATTCGTTACAAGTGATTATGTTACAGTTCACGACAAATTGGTATTTTTACTACCATACTCAATGGCGCAAGTAGGCGGGACGATGCTGTGGTACAATTGGTAGATAAAGGCCACTACGCCTGTAGTACCTGAGACAGGCAGAGGGTGTACTTAATAGTACATGCACATTTCGCTGTATAATAGGGGGCGAGCCTATTTCCATCAACCGGCCACAAATCTAGACTCCGTGGTTCGTATTGGAAAAACCCAATAACACTTTGACGGACCTAGGAATCGAACCCAGGCCCTCATGCTCACCAGTCACGCTTGCGACCATTTGATCAACGAGGCACTCAATTACCAAAATACTATTCTTAGAAACTAGGTAGCTACTCTATGTTTCAGTCAGAAGCCCTAAAAGTCTCGGATGATTGAGAGAGAAGCTCCGGCTAAAATAATAACAGCCGCTCGGATCAATCTTCAGGTTAAGCCGCGCTTGCCCAAGTTGGTCTGTGGATGGGTGACCACCCATTATATAGGTACCGAGTTTCCTCCGTAACTCGGAAAGCGCGTTAAGCCGTTAGTCCCGGCTGTCATTTGTAGATATTTAACAGTCGTTACAGGTTGTCAGTGGCCCGAAAGTCTGACAAGCAGCCTTACCAAGGGGTATCGTATTACCCAGTACTAACTGGGTTGTGGAGGTCAGATAGGCAGTCGCTACACGTAAAATACTGGTATTCAGCTGCATCCGCTTAGACTAAAAGCCGAACCCAACATAATTGGGAAAAGGCTAGGCTGATGACGTATTGATAATCTAGCAAGTAGACTGAGGCCAAAAGGACGCCATACCAAGGAAAATTCTTTTTGGAGGAGGAAATTCTTACTAAAAGGTCAATCCTCATACGACACGTGAGAACCATACATTCAACTGTCATGAACTTATCAGGGTCGGCGTGATTAGAAAACGGATAACATAACGCGTAAGGTACCTATGCTGCTAATTGTTACATATTGTCAAGGCTTTGGCACAGTTTCGCCTTTCACTTACAAGTTAATGTGTTGTAACGTAAAGAACTAACCTACGATGTCCGGTCTGTAGTAAAAGACCAGAAAGACGGGACTTGACACGGTAGGTGAGTTCATCGATAACTATTTTAGGGCAGAATGAAGAAAAATTACATGCATATTCCCACTTAAATCAATAAAATATAGTACCTACTATCAACCTAAGAAAATAATTAAAAGTTAAGTTCAACTACTACTTGTCGCTCAAAAAAAATATTAAACTCCTACAATTTTCTACCACAGTTCAAACGTCCGTGACTGCCGCAGCCATTCATTTATGTGATGTGATGTCATTTACCTCTATCTGCCTTGTTTGCATCTAATTTTTTACCCTTAATGTATTAATTTTACTAATTATTTGTGCTTTATTCAAGCAAACATTGTAATAACAATATTATAATAAAATTTTAGTGAAACTTTCAGTACTTTTCAAATAAAAGTGTTTCTTTAACTCATAGACTGACGTCAATACCGGCGCTATCGGGGGACGATGTGTTTTCAGTTTGCGTTCCGTTTCACCGAAAACACGCTACATAAAATATTAAATAGTAAAAAAAATGTTGTATTAGAAAATTAAACAAGTGTACCACAATGTTTTTATGGGCCACAACAAGGCATTTTTAAGATTTTTTTTTTGTATTTCTTGCATATCCCTCCTGATCCACCCCTACACTCCTGCAGTATAGACTATGCCTCTGCCTTTTCAAACTATACTGGGCTTAGAACTAAACATAGCCCGTATAACCTAACAGATCATCGCAGGCCGGTTTATCCCAAAGCGGAGAAAAGGATGAAGGCGAGGGAAACCCATCACAAAGACCAGGTTATATTAAAGCGAAAAGCGGCGAGCGAGAAGTATGCAGGCTAAAAGATGATGGTCAGCTTTTGTCAAGGAGAGATGTCAAAACAAAATACCGCAATCCTTTCAGCTGTATAATACATCTAGCTGACTTATGTGCTGTCCCGTTCGTTCTGGTAGAATCTTGATTTTGGCACAATCATATTTAATATAACATAACATCACCAAAGGATTAGGCTGAGGTGTACCTAATAGTCCACCCACATTTCGCCAGTTATGTTTAAGTCCCATGTAATAGGGAGCAACCCTATTTACATCAACCAGGCACAAATCCAGACTCCGTGGCTACTACTGAGGAATTCCTGGTGGAAAAACCCAATAAAACTTCGCGAGACCTGGGAATCGTACCCAGGACCTCTTGGCGGAGAGATGTCAAAACAAAATACTGCAATTCTTTTTTTTTCTCCTATCCGTTCTGGTGAAATCCCGACCAAGGAGAGCATAGTGATTTTGCCACAATCATTATTTAACTGTGTCATTAACACGTTGAACAACAAGTACGGATAAATTAATTACACAGCCCGAAGATAACAGCTGAATGACGATAAAACCCGTGCCATGTGTGTACTATGCAAACAAATAAAATGCAGCCTGTTGATTATCACAAAGCATTTACTATTGTATTTCATTTGAAATCGAATTACTCACAAATAAATGAGGGCCATAAAATTGGTTGCCGACAGTGTTCGTTATAAAGCTGCCTCATTTCCTATTCGAGCTATTTATTAAATAAATTTATGGCAAAGAGACTATATACGACAAACCAGAACTACTGTATGGTCCAAACTTTTTGATAAAAATGTAAAATAAAGTGATAACACTATCCCAACTTTGTGCGACCCTACAACCAAGCTATCAATAGCAATATTACTAGATCTTTGTAATCGAAACAGGAAATAAAATGATGGCAGACAAGACAGACAGGCACACTATTCAAATAAGATTATAGTCGTCAATGTGTATGTATAGCTTTTACGATAACAGAGTAAGTACAATGTGCATTCATCATTTAGTATTTATACACAACAGTGAACACAATTTATTGTCAATCTGTCTGCTTATTATAAACTCATTGTTAGGATTGTGAATCAGAAAACGACAAAATATTTTAGTTATCTATCAGCGTCCTAAGAAACATTCAGAAATGGACCAGAAGCTTGAGTGCCGCTGAGCTGTTCCACATCGCAAAGGAAAAGGAGGAATATTCGGAGTTGATGGCCAACCTTCGTGGAGGCGTACTAAAAAAAGAAGATGTCTTCAATGCCCGTTTTCCTAACATTACGCGAGAAGCTCCACATTTCCACAATGGTCATATCTTTGTAACCTACCACCTAACTTCACATTGTGGAATGCAAAACATATATGAGTATAGACACCTATTTCTTTTTTGACGTGGCCACCGCCGTTTAACTCGATAAAGTTGCCATTCTGCTCAACCGGACTATCCTGTGGTGACCTCAAATGAATTTAAGGCCCCCAGCCAGGGCTTGTAAACTAAATTCGAAAATTAAATGACGGGCACCCCCTGTGGGGGTTCGGACCTCGGCTTAGGACAGGCTGGGTCGTGATATTATTATTATTAGGGGAATTGAAAAGCTACTGGCTCAGCGGTGCGGGCCGTATTGGCTGCTAAATGGGCTGCCAATTAAAAGCCCACTCAGTTGGCTTAGGCGCAGAGAGCTGAAAATCCAACAGTGCGATGTTGCAATGGTCTCTAAAAATTCTAACAGATCCATTATGCTTACTTCGCAGTTGGTTTCGCAAAGATATTTAGTAAAGTCTCGTGTAATTAACATAGTTTTGTTGTATTTACCATACTTTCTCCACTTTCGTTAACTAGCTCAGTTTTCACACCAACTAAACTGTTCATAGATGGACCACAGTACTTCAATCCCATCACAAATGTGCATTCTTTTCATGATGAGTTATTCTAATCATGTACATTGTATAGCCCAGATCTTCTTTGCAATTCCTTGGGACGCTTGGAACCAAATAACCAAATGACACATTTCGCCAGGCTCATGTAAAAGGGCGCAAGCCTTATAGATATTGCCACCGTCATCATTCTCCTGCCAAACTCAAAATAAAAACATTTATTTCAATTAGACCATTATAGGCACTTTTGAATGTCAGAAAAACAAAGAAAGCGAAGCTACAGTCATAGACACAAGGCATAATAACTTGTGAAAGTACTGTAGTCGCCCATTCCAAGTCGTAGATCTCTATGGAGAAGAATGGGCAAGAAACTCAATGGACACTATTTTCAATCAAAATATTGTTACAAAATCTTGGTTATATCATTCATGTGGAGACACATTTATGTGAGAACGATGTATAAAGAAATGCAAGTTAAGAGCGTCCAGAGCAAAAAGATATAATCAACAGTTCAAAAATAAACCATGGCAGCTAAGAGTCGACCAGTCCCTACTGACAGCGCCCGTTCACGAACATGACGCATGGATCAGCAACATTCAACTCAACCATTTTGAAGGGAACTAAATAATCCGACACACCCGCCACCATCAGCGAGACATTTGAGTGAGCATGAAATTCTCTCAACGCAGCGTCTTCCGGTTGGAAGACCTCCCACTAGGTGGTCCGATGACCTGGTGAAGGTTGCAGGGATCCGCTGGATGCGAATCGCACGGGACCGGTGAATGTGGCGACACTTTTTTTTTTTTTTTTAGGATGGGAAATCATCAAATGACCCCTCCCGCTCTGGGCGGAGCGGAAGGGATTGTCAGACTTGTACTGACTAAAACCCATCCATGTTCCTTCTTTGCCCTTTGTTATCTCTTTCGAACAGTCCCGCAGCCCTGGCAGGCATCGGCCCGTGCGGACCCCTACGTGGTTGCTGACATCTCTTTGAGGCGCGCGTGGAACACGAACGCGCCGTCGACACGGCCTGTCGTCGTCATAAGACGGCCGGACGGCGAGCTAGCCCATAACTCGCCGTCCACAGACCCGCGAATGTGGCGACACTTGGGGGAGGCCTATGTCCAGCAGTGGACGTCTTTCAGCTGAAATGATGATGACATTCTCTCAACCGCCAAGACAAATTCGAGTCAATGAAATATGACCAAAGAAATTTTTACAATCTTCTGCTGTTTCCACAATAACTTCACGTTGTAATCAATAATTAGTTTGTCCCAATGGTTGTGGAGCAGGACCAGCATTGAGCCAAGCATTTCTATCATCAATATAATCCCCCAACTTATAATATGCATGCCTACCTAGTGTGCGTTTTATACAAGATTAGCTTATGCCTGCGGCATCGCCCTCGTGGGGTTCAGGAATTGCCCACAGGATCGTACTTCTAGGATAAGTAATCTATGTATGTATAGTACATACATAGATTTACATAGAGTTGAATGGCGCTGATCCATGCGTCATGTTCGTGAACGGACGCTGTCAGTTGGGACTGGTCATCTCTTAGCTGCCACGGTTTATTTTAATTACTTTATTTTTTCATTGTTGATTTAATCTTTTACTCTGGACGTTCTTAATGTGCACGTGTTTCTACATCGTTCCCACATATAAGTATAATCACAACATAAATGATGTAACCAAGATTTTGTAACAATATTTTGATTTAAAAGAGTGTCCATGTAGTTTCTTGCCCATTCTTCTCCATAGAGATCTACGATTTGGAATGTGCAACTACAGTACTTTCTCAAGTTATTATGCCTTGTGACTTTCACTGTAGCTTCGCTTTTTTTTTGTTTTATTTGACATTCAAAAGTGCCTGTGATGGTCTAATTGAAATAAATGCTTTGAGTTGAGTTGAGTTGAGTACATGTACTTGCTTATAACTTGCAAATATTAGTTAATAGTAATATCAATTAAATTACGTACATGAAATATTGATACCTTGGTTTGAATTTCAAAAAACCCTTTCTTAGTGGATACCTGCTCTTCACAAAGAGTATATCGTCTAAATTTCATGCATGTTAGGACCAGCGGTTTGGGCTGTGCGTTGATATAGCAGGACATTGAATTTTAATTTGGGGGATGATTTTGGAAAAACTGTGATACACGTATCTCATAATTTTAACTAAAGAGTATGTACACAAATTTTCAAGTCAATCGACTCAGAGAATAAAAAGTTTCACAGAAAATTCAACATCCCATTTCACCCTCTTAGGGGTGGAATTTCAAAAAACCGTTTCTTAGTGGATACCTACTCTTCACAAAGAGTACACCGTCCAAATGTCATGTCTCTAGGACCAACAGTTTGGGCTGTGCGTTGATATATCAGTCAGTCAGGACTTTTAATTTTATATGTATAGATTTAAATTTCGTCTCATTCAGTTGAAGAATGTGGGGAAGTATTTTATTATAACATTTTAAACAGTACCCCATGAAAGATGAGTCTACTTGTTTAGCTTAGTCAGAAACCTGGCTGTTTTTACTAAATAAATGCAGATTTTTCCTAACGTTGTTTTCATAGATATATTGACAAGGTACTGTCATGATGTTAATTTTCTTAAATAGTTCTCTAGTCGCGCCTTCGTAGATCATATATATATGGCTCTGATGGCTCTTTTCTGCAGAATAAACATAGACTCGATGTCTGCAGCTCGTCCCCATAGTCAAATACCGTATGACATAATACTATGAAAATTACTAAAATAGACTAGCCTCGCGGTATCTACATCAGTAAATTGACGGATTTTTCTAACAGCATATGCTGCCGAGCTCAACCGTCCTGCAAGAGATGTTAAATGCCCTTATCCAAAGGGCTTTGAATTATTTGACCTGCCTAACTTCCACAGTTTTTACAATCAATAGCTGGTATCAATACAAACCGATTTTGTATGAGACCAAATCTTTTAAAGCGTCTCGTTTCTGAGATATAAGCCATCAAAGTTAAAAACCTTCCAACGACCAACCCCTCTACTGGTGGCCGTGTGTGTAGAAGTTCCTTTCCTTCCATACTTTTCTATACTATGCTGACTAGTATATTGCCAGCAACCGGGTACGCATCGAAACTACGAGCTGACGGCTAAAACAGTTGCTTACAAAACTCACCTATCACACAATAGGTTCCGCCTTTCATCCGACCTGTACGGGTACAGCTTCTTATGAGCCGCGCGCTGCACCTTCGCCAAATATACCTGCAAATACAATATTTGGTTTGAATTACGTAATTATTAACAACAAAGCTACGGCAGACGGTTGGATGATTGGATGGTCACCGAGACAGTTCTGTCAAATCATATTAGTCATTTCAACACCATTCAGAGCCCGACTTCACCCTGGGTTCAGGCCTCTACTTGTGCCAATACCCACGTTCCAACCTCATCCAGGATTTACTTTACTTCTTTACTAGATCTCTATTACAATTTCTATCATAATATACAAAATATAGCTATTTCTCTGAGATCACCATTCCGCTGGCTGCTGAATCCCATAGAAGCTGGTAAGTTACCTAACTTGTACGAGTATGGAGTTGTTCAATCTGGTGAGCAGTGAAGCAGTTAGACATACCTTGTCTTCTGGGTAACCTACCTGAGGTTATACCAAAGACAGTTTAACCTTTGAGGCTCTTACAATAAGCTACGATAATTCCTAGTTATCATCATAATCCTTAATTCTAAAAAGTTAAACTCTTCGTTATCTGAGTACGCGTTGATTATAATTATAATTTATCATGTTGTGAAAACAAGCTTATTTTAATCGATTTGCCCACGAGTCTATCTATGTCTGAAAATTCGTGTGATTTCTGCACACGAATACCGATAAAATGTACCTAGTTCATTATAATGTATAAGAACAAGCGAACTTTCCGGGGGCGCGATAAGAAAAAATGTGGTGGGCGTTTTTGCACCCAGCTCTGCGTCAGAGTCGATAGCATGGATAAATAGATAAATTATTGACCTAATTTTGTCATTCAAAAATCACAATATACACCTAGCGTTAGTGTGGTGTTCCTGACTAGACGATGGACTACTGATTGTGGTCCCTTGAATCGGGGCAATCGAGACATCCCCAATGAGCCTTTTCGTATCTTATTACCCTTCAGAAGTTCTGAACGCAGCCGAAACTAAATAATTAGCGTTATTTTTGCACACGGTAACTTGAATGCTAACAGTTTCGGGGTTAGATAAGTAAGTTAACTTTTGTTGACGATCCCCTTATTAGTGCCGGGTGCAAAAACTTTTGACGGTATTCAAAGAAAGACTGAGGATAAATAAAGGTTTCATCGAAGTTCAATCAAATAGAGTAGGAGGAGGAGTAGTAGGAGATAGGCCTCCTCAATCGCACGCCTAATGATGATTGGTCATACCGGTAGGTACCTACGGACAGACTACGGAGTGGCTGCCATCACCAGACTCTCCCTGATAGGTATACAAAATCAGTAAAGTACCTGTCCACGGTAACCGGAGCCGCGACAAAAAAAAATGTTACCCTACGTTAATTGTGAGAAACGAACATGACGAAATTTAATTAACAAGATTGCCTTATTTTACCGCAGAAACCGTAAAGATAAGTGCTTGCTTTGGACATTACTATTGCAAAGCCCTCAACATTGCCAACGCATAGATATGCGACCGAACTAAATTGTGAGCCAGAATTATTTAGGGATTTGCAAAGGCTAAACGATTTTGGACAGTCCTTCTAATCCGAATATTTCTTCAGTATTAGGTAGTTTGAATGAGTCTAAGTACTTACTATACCATGTTGTGTATGTATGTACACGTATCAGTAGCGAAGGGTCAATTTTTGTAAGAGGTAAGCCGGAGTACATATCTTTAATATGATTATATTATTTGTCTGTGCTATTTTTCAAAGGGAATGCGGTAGGATCAAGTTGTATGCAACCTTCGCCACTGACACGTATTATGTGCACAAAGCAGTTTATTTCTGGACTTGGCTGCGTTTTACCTGCGCCGTCAACTGCGATCGATGTCTCTGCTCTCAGCCAAATCTTTATATGTTTGTTTTTATTGCCTTGATTCATATGTCTGCAGTTTAGACTATAGACAATTATTGTAACAACATATCACATCACGCCTGTTATTCTCCAAGGGTTAAGCGGAGGTGTTACTTAGCACACCCACGTTTCGTCAGTTAAGGTTAACTCGCATGTTATAAGGAGCCCGCCTATTGCCGTCAACCGGACACAGATCAAGATTCCTGGCTGCCACTGAGAAATGCCTAATAGAAAAAGCCATTGACCGACCCGAGCACCTAACCCAACACCTTATGCTCAGCAGGTAGCACTTACGGCCAATTAGACACGCAATTATTGCAAGCATGTACCTGCATATTGCTAGCACTTCATGTTATCAGTAAACGATATCAAGGACCGGTCACGTTTGTAACTAGGACAGTTGCTCAAACCAATAAATATTAAGTATAATGTCTGAACGTTAATATTTTCCGCTGCCATTACTCAATACTACGTAGCGCGAGGAAACTATACAATGGTTAACTTTATCAGTGACTGTGAAATTGCGTCCATTCATTGCTTGAAGCAAATTGTTCCGCAGAATACAAACAAACATAACATCAATATCTATATATAGCTCAAGTATGTTTTGTCATTGAACATCACTTTCACCCTGGACTCTTTACCTGGCACAAACTCATTCAAAAGACGGCCAAAGAGAACTTCAGCCGACGATGTAACTACTAATTGTACAGACGGCAGCACATCAAGCTATCCGAAACTGTCAAATTTTCCCAATCAACCTTGAACCTAATGCTTTAGCGATAAAGTTAAAAATCTATTAAAGAAATTTGACAGATTGTAGTAGCTTGATGTGCTGGCGTCTGTACAACATTCAGGCATTCTCTGAACATTAAGGCGGTAACCACACTTTTTGATGCGAAATCGGCTAGACTCGGTCAGAGAAAGCTTGATATCCTTGCAATGTAGGCGAAATACGAGTAGATTTCATTCGTCTCCTTTCAGTTCGAGAGACGCAATACGACGCGACTCAAAACAGGAACTAAATGGGACAATTTTGGTGATACGTAATCGGCACAAGCTGATCCGCGTGCAGTCGCTTCCTAATGGGGGATCTCCTCACCTTTGAGCCCTCGAAGAGCAGCGCCACAACGAACAGCACTATCCACGTGATGGCGAACGACCATCGTGAGCTGATGGTGAGGCCGGAGAACATAAACTCCCCGAGGTCGTAGCCGAACCACATCCACATGTGCATCATCTTGGCGGCTTCACAAGACCTGGGGAAAATGTTTAGAATTAGTATACATTATAAATACAGACATTTACATAAACAGCACACAGCGCAGTGTAGGTTAACAGCATGCGGCTGTTATAATATAGCCAGGAGCAGCAGGGTAGACCGTCTAGGTAGCAGCCCTTACCGAAGTCAGTCCGTGGATTGGTATCCAAGGGCTGACTGAGGGAGGACAACCCTGTCCAATCAACCAACCAATGGTCACCAGACCATTACACATACGGCACAGAGGGTTCTCAGCAAGTAAAGCCGCTTGTCATTCGTATGGTTCCCTCTGTCAGATCTTTGACCGTCATTACGAGTAGTCAGAAGCCCGATTGTTTAATAAGCAGCTTACCAAGGGTATCGTGCTACCCAGCAACTGGGTTATGGAAGTCAGATAGGCAGCTGGTGATGTTCTTCAGAAAGTTCAGGTGCATTCGCAACCGGCGGCGTGTGTATGACAAGTTTGGCCAGATTTATGAAAGTAGAAACCAAAGATCTACTAAGCACAGTAACAGATTCCTTGTTACCAGAAAATAAGGTAAGTTTTCGAAGCGCCAGTCTTCGATAAAGCTAACGGGATAATGTATTCATGCTTGCAGCTTGTCAGTTATTTTGCATTATCTGATGTATCTGCGTTAAACCTCTTTGTCAAGTGTGTGGGATAGGAATTGGAAATATAGAAAATTGGCAGATAGACGCAGGAATTAATATAATACCATCAACAAAGATGAGTGAAGTCAATGATTGTTCTAGTTTCATCTCTGCCTAGCTTTTGACCAACAATGTTGGGGTCGGCTTCCAGTTTAACCGGATGAAGCTGAATACCAGTATATTACATGGGGACTAACTGAGACTGACTGCCAATCTGACCTCCTCAACCCAGTTAGTACTGGGTACTATGATACCCCTTGGTAAGACTGTGATTGTCAAACTTTCGGTACACTGACTACCTGTTACTTCTGCCAAAGATGATGATCATGTCAAAAGTCACCCATCTAGGAGCGCAGCTTAACCTGAAGAACGAGCCGAGCGGCTGTTATTATTTAGCCACGTGCTCCCTTAATATTTAAAATTATTGTTCTAGTTTATTCTAGCTTACAGTCTAAGTCCGCATTGCTTAGAAAGGGACTTAAATCGTGCCTAACCTTTATGTAGAGCACGACCAGACCCTTCACTGCAATGAGGTGAAATTCTTGATCAATACTTTGAATACCGGGGTAACTGAATTTTGCCCACAATTTTATTAAACTTGATATTACGATATAACTTATCGCGATACATTGGAATTCCTTTTATTTGAATAAGACAGATTATTCGATTATGAATGATAAACAATACTATATGCCAGTGAGGCCTTTTCATAAACGAGAAAATATAATACTGGACAAAACTTTATGAGACAATTTCGTAAATACTGTTCCACTTATTGGATAACAGAGAACTGCTCACGTCATAAAGTGCTTTACATTCGTGCGTTTGCGCAGGTGAAAGTAGACGAAAAGTTGCCGATTTGAATTTAAAGGGCAGTCGGAATGTTAATTATAATTTATGAGCAAAGTGACGAAATAAATAAGGCAAAATGTGGCGAAAAAACTTCAACTTATACCTTCAACTAATGAAGTGAGGAATGTTGATGAACTTCGAAGGTCGAACGAACTGGATGTCTTCCTTGAGAATTGGAAAGAAGTAGCACAGAATGGTGACCGTTGGAAGGAATGGAGGGAGGCCTTTGCCCAGCATTGGGACAATATGGACTATCAATAATATAATAGACTGGTTTTATTTCAAATGTCGGACCCACAAGTGTAGGGCTGGCAGTGCAAGTTCGTTTGTAGCTGCTTTTATCATTCCAAGAGGTCCTGGTAAAATTCTAACGTTTACAATGATTTCCAGTCCCGAAGAATGAGACCCTAACCTCAACCAGATACAGGTAAACTTGTTTCCAGTATGATTTTATCTTGGTAAGGTAAAATAAATAAGCTTTCAACATTATATCGTTATCGGCCGTGTCGAATTCGATGTCAAAAAGTCAATGAACTGTATGCGTTTGTGTATCGAATGCTATCGGAATATCTGGACGATGTTATGTAGGTAATTGATCTGACTTATCATGGAACTAGTACTTGGCCCGCGACTTCGTCCGCAAAAATTGTAATAGCTCGGCTAATTTCCATGATATAAATATAATTTATAGTCTATAGCACCCACGAATAATGTAGCTTTGTGCCAGCGAAAGAATTTTTAGAATAGGATCATTAGTTCCGGAGATAACCTCCTACATACAAACTCACAAATTTTACCTCTTTATAAAATTAGTATTTAGATAAATGTGATATTTTTATTAGCCTGCATAATAGGTGATTTGTACAAGTTTTAAGGTAACACTTTTGCCCCATTAAGATAAGCTTAAAATAATGCTAGCTTGAGCAATATTACTACAACTAGAAGTCGTTTAGATATGAAATATAAAACTAAATACTTTCAACTCGTAGTTGTTGTGTTAAATGTTACACTTAGTGCAATTACTATCTGTCCTCCTTGCCCCAAGGTTTTTCTGTAACCAAGTCATTTATTATAATGAACGAAAAGGTGTATTAACTACTCGTTGAGACTTACATGATGCATTCATAATATTTTTCACATTCACTTGCACTCACCGACGGCATATAATGCATATTTACATGGTTGAACGAACTTCCTACAGTACCACGAAATCACGAATCGTTTCTTTTTGCTTGTCATTTTTAAAACCAAACCATCAAAATATAGCAAAACCTGGTGACTGGTAGGTGATGGTATATAAAAAGAGGCAAACAATAAGCACTAGCTGGAACAACCACTAGAAGATCGTCCCCAAGAACGAGGTGCCTTCACCACCGCTCCATTTCATCTGGGAGGACAATTACATACATAACATCACGCATGTAATCCCCGAACGGTTGGGCACTGTAGGCAGAGTTGTACTTGATAGTACGCTCTCAATTCGCCAGTTATGTTTAAGTCCCGTGTAATAAGTGGCGAGCCCATTGCTATCAGCCGGGCACAAATCCAGACTCCGTGCCTGCTACCGAGAAATTCCTGATCGAAAAACCCAATAACACTTTGCCCGACCCGGGTATCGAACTCAGGACCTTATACTGAGCAGTTCAACTCTCGACCACTCGATCAACGAGGCATTAAAGTATTAATCATATCGAAACCGCAAACAAACAGCTCATTACCGCAGAAATAATGAATAAAACCACAGAGATAACAAGCTAGTGTAGATTACTGTGATAATACCAATTAGGTAACCACAACTTTCTATCAGAGCAGCCAATAATATTAAGCTAGTCTGCTACGATTAAATACAGTCAGGGTTTTTAGCAAATTCTACTTCGGGTTTGTCAGCCTTTTAGATCTTGTGTTAATGCACTGTTTTAAGCTTTCACGGTTTACAACTAAACAGAGATTGAACAATCACGGAAGATATCCCGTAAGCGACAGTATAAGTTTCGTGTGGAAATGCTCATGCAAACCGGCTGTTCAGGGCAGTTTTCCCAGTATAGCTACACTGTGTTTCTATGGCTGCCTAGTGCCCTTTTTTTTTGGGATGGGTGATCATCAAATGCTTAGTGCCCTGAATTGTAGGGTTTGCAGAAACCTTCTAGGAAATAACCAACGAAGATATGTTAATTTAAGTTTTTAAATGTACTGTTTTGCACATAAGTATATCCTGTACAAATCTCACAATCCAAGTTAGGTTTGTTTTAAGAAAACCCAATTCTGGGTTAAGCTCGCCTTTGTACATAAGCTGTATGTTGTAATTATGTGTGTATTTCTATTATTTTTGTGTGCAATAAAGAATAAGAATAAGATATTTTTCCTTTATTTTGATTACATACGGGACCGAAACGTGGTAAAGTCACTCAAAGGGCAATGGAGAGGGCTATGTTCGGAGTTTCCTTGCGTGATCAAATCAGAAATGAGGATATCCGCAAGAGAACCAAGGTAACCGACGTAGCCCGAAGAATAGCCAAACTTAAGTGGCAGTGGGCAGGGCACATTGCTCGCGGAACGGATGGCCGATGGGCCCGAAAAGTTCTGGAGTGGCGACGCGAACCGGAAGACACAGCGTTGGAAGGCCTCCCACTAGGTGGACCGATGACCTGGTGAAGGTTACAGGGATCCGCTGGATGTGAGTCGCACGGGACCGGTTAATGTGGCGACTCTTAGGGGAGGCCTATGTCCAGCAGTGGACGTCTTTCGGCTGAAATGATGATGATGATGATGATTTTTCCTTTATTTATTATCTTTGTCTTTTGCCAGCCTTATCCCAAGTTCATCGGTGGCAACTTGCAAACTAACCAGATTACCAGACACGGCAGTTTCTCACTCTGACCACATTAATCTGTGCTCTGACCTCCGAAACTCCGAATCTCAACCAGTAGATACCGGTTTACGGAAGATAAGAGAAGCAATCAATTCTAAATATAATCGCGTTGACAACCAGATGCTTATTTACAATTTTATATTAAAAGTTTTTTTTTTTCAAGTCGGGAGTTAAATTAATAACAGTTAAATAAAACGAACCAACTCCTTTAATTAGTCAATATCTTAAGAACACCTAACCTAGATTTTTGTTTTTAAATTAGGAAGTAACTTATGCAATAAGGAACTAATTTTTTTTTTGTATTTTTCTGTGGAGGCTTGTTTTTAGCAATTTAGGTAGGTATATATTTTGTTATTAGTCTGTAAGCTTCCCTAAAATGTTAAAAAAAAGAAAAAAAAAATCTCAACAGGCTCGCCCCCCTATTAAATCTGGATGTACTATTAAGTACGCCTGTCCATAATCCTTCAGGAATTACAATCAATCAATCATTTATTTTGTCAAGGCCCCAGTCCGGTCACATTGACATCCCGTCGTAATATTCGCGCAGTTTTACAATGTTTTTTTGAGTAAAGTTATTAATGAATTTCAATTATTTTTAGTACACCATAATATTGGTTACATGCTTAATAACAACTACGTATTTTTTAAAGTTCACAAAACTCGCTCTTGTTGCGTAAATCTGACGTTGAAAAGAGGTCTCTCGCGCCCAACGCGAGTCCGAGGTCTGTTTCCGCACTCCGTCCGAGGTAACAGAGGCTAAATCGCAAAATCTATCGAGCCAATAATTTCCTTTATATCCTTGTCTTCAAAGTTGGCTCGTTACTTTTTGTAAAATACTTTTATTTTCTTAATCCGATTAAAAAAATATCGTAAAATTTCTCGGTTTTTGCTCTCAAAAAATACGTAGTTTCTGTAAATAGATTAGTGTTATTATTCGATTTTATCGAAGGGCTACTGTTGAATGATACGACGTAATAAAAAAAATCATTAAAATTACCGTACAAAGAAGATTATTAGTATACCATGTTTTGGTTTAATTGGCAAGCACACTTTTGCCCAAAAATGCGGTTTTATGAGAGGCAGTGGCGAGGGTTCCATATAACTCGATTCCTACCGGCTTCCCTTTGAAAAATGGCACAGTCAGTATAATGTGAGACAAATAATATAACCACATTAAAGATAATTATGTACTCCGGCTTACCTCTTACAAAAATTGACCCTTCGCTACTGATGAGAGGTAACATGAAAGGTATTCTGATAACGGCGAAAGCGCAGTTTTTCAAATAAATGCAGGTTAGCTGTAACCTGCATTTATTTGAAAAACAAACACTCCCATTTATATATAGTACATAGACGGTAGAGTGAGCAAACAAAGTTCCTTAAACAATGGTTTACAACTATCAATCACTTGTAATTTGGTAAACCATAGCAAGCATTTCTTCTGAGCTTTAAAAGCAATGTCTCTGTCAGTGGAGTTGCCCCAGAATGGCGTGATTTTATGTAAAAAACGCAAAACTCACAGCTTTATTAGGGAGAAATCATCCAGATAGACACAGTCACTGCACTTGGGTACATCACGGTACCTGAACTTACATATGGCCGATATTATAACAAGGACTACGAACCAAATGGGCCTCAATATTTGCCAATTAGCTTCAGATAGATAGGTACACTGTTATTGTAAACACTTCAGAACAATGGTGTTAATTATAAAACATTGTGATCGAAAATATTTTTCGCCAAACTGCATTGTGATTAGGCGATCTGTAGGGTGGCTATGATTTTAATTGGATATTATAGGGGCGTGCGTGTGTATGAACGTGAACGAGTCGACAGGAGTATGTAAGGATTGTAGCAGATGACGTTCTGCAGTTTCTGTCTACCCCCTACCAAAAAAGGCGTGAGTTTGTATTTATGTATGTATCAGGGCTCTGATAATACCGCTCATTACTCTCATTAGCCAATTGCAAACATGTGAATCGATAAATAAAGATCATAGCGCCAGCAGGAAACAACTAGGCTTGATCGTTGCAATTTCCTTCCTTATAGTTTCATCAATAATCCTTATGCCAACACAAATAACGAAATCAGGTTTTAATTAGTTCCCGGATTTATAATCAAATAGGAATTGTAAGTCCTTATACTTTTATAGCTGCATTTGAGTTTAGTTTTCTATTTAATTAGGTAATCATTAATCATATTTTAGCAAACTGTATTCTATTCATTTATTTTGTACTTTGTTACATTTTTAGCGTGCGTTTATTTACGAACCATAGTTCTACAAAATACTTATTTCCTAAATCATAGTCACTCTACGTGTGATTCAATAATATTAGGGCATAATAATACAACAGGGCGGGTCGTTCGTATGTTTTGATAATCTATTATATAATAGGTACCATTAGTTATTTCCTATAACAGCTATTACTCACTGAGATTCTATATCTACTAAACTAAGGGCACGTTATGTCTTTACAATATGCTATCTTTGAATGTGCCTAAGAATATTTATGAACTCAAATACGGCAGTTTTGAACTGTCAAAGAGTCGGTCAGATGGTCAGAAAGCTAATGCTAGTATAAATTCACGACCCAAGGTTAGTATCAATTCGATGGCATTTCAGCACCTAAAAGTCTTCTAGTGTATGCGTGATGACAACGAGGCAGGAACGTAAGTGTCGGCACAGCAAAGAATTGCTATTTATCCCTAAGATATTTTTTAGTTACAAACAAACACAAATTCACAAATAAACACAAACAAACAAAACACAAAAAATAATGAACATTATTAGTTTTACAACCGATTTGATTCCCTAACACCATTGAATAATTTTCTTTGATAAGAAACGGGCTAAGAATCAAGCCTTGCGGAACTCCCATAGTAATAACTGACAAGATCTGGAGATCTTTTCCCGTCAAAGACCCCTATCTCAATTTTTTTTAATGACATTTATATAACAAAATTAGCTTTTTTTAACGCGACAGTAGTGTTATACATGACCAATGTATCATTGTAACGCAATCGAAGGCTTTTGACAGGTCACAAACAAATCCTAATGAACCATGTAACTCTTTTCACACACAAAGTGTTTTCAAAGAGCCAACAGCAGTGAAATTTGTTAATCAAATAAATGATGCCTAATAGTGACGTGACTTCCATAAGGAAGAAGAAGACATGCTGCGCCGACCCCAAATAAATTGGGATAAGAGCAGGAGAACGATGATGATGATGGTACCTACTGACATAACACAAAAAAGATCTTGAGGTGTGACAAATTAAGTATTTAGTAGCATACATGATTGTGTTCCATGCTAACCTTGTAAAAATTGTCTTACGTGGTACAAGTGTTTGGACCACATGCTCCGACGTTTAATTAAATAATGGAATGTCAATAAGTATGGTTATATCATTATATGTATAAGCCACGCATTTCTTCAACTGACTTTTTGTTTTTCTTATAATATATTTAAATACCTCTTTGGCGCCGGCGCGCCGTTACGTTATGAATAGAATAGAAATTAAATATACTATTTTGTAGTCAACACATTACATGTGTCAATTCAATCAGCAGTGAACCATTAGCTTTATAATTTGTCTCACTGCAGTTTTCAATAAGGTTCATTTAATAAATGTGTCAAAACACCCACAGCAATTGTTATACTTATACTTCTTAGATTCTCTCCCTAGCGCTGATCCGACACGTATTTCAGCGTTAAGCTCGTTCTCTCGCTCACATTCAGAGAATCAGAATTGCCTGTTATATTTAAATCGGCCAACTTAACTTCAGGTCAATTTTGACTTCGTAATTTCTCTTACCAATCATCACTGGGCCCTGGAGGGTCTGTGTCCCAACACTGGGAATGTTATAGGCTATGAATAAGCTTACCAACTGATGGATGTTCATCATCTGCATGGCCTTTTCCCAGCTCTGTCGGGGTCGACTTCTAGTCTAACCGGAAGCTGAATACCAGTATTTTGCTTGGAGCGACTGCCTATCTGACCTCTACAATCGAATTACCCAGTACTGACTGTACTGGGTAATTCGATACTCCTTGATAGACTGGTTGTCAGACTTTCAGGCCACTGACTATCAGCTGTAACGACTGTCAAAGACCTACAAATGACAGCTAGGACCAACGACTTAACGTGCTTTTCCGAGGTACGGAAACTCAGTATGTAACAAGTGGTCACCCATCCGCGGACCAACCTAGGCAAGCACGGCTTAGCCTAAAGATCGACCCGAGCGAATGTTATTATTTAGCCACGAGCTCCTCTATGTGAGATGTTCTATCAACTACTGCCCCTTAAAACTACGTACCCACGAATTTCTACAATTAGAACCCACCGAAACATAGGGTCCGTGTCCCACGCAATTGAACTTTTTAATTCAATACGTGGGTATCACTCGGCATGCAATATTTTCGAGATTCATTTGCAGCAAGCATTTCCTTCGCGTTGAATGAATTAATGTGTAATTTTGCCTAATAAGTAGAAGCGCGGACGTGCTGTGGGATTTTGAATACTTAGTTCTGCATTGATTAACGGAAGTGATAGTATACCAGAGTGGTCTTGCGCCAAATTTAACCCAAGTTGTGGTGTCTTTCTTTGAAGCCTTCTTTCCTGGTAACATGGACCAATTAGCCCATCATTCCCAATGCTGATTAGCCATTGGATAATTTAAGGAAATATCCGAATATAAATTGTATATAAAAAATAATGAGAGATTATAAATAATGCCAGTAAGGAAAAATATGCAAATCATTATGATAATTATCTTGATATCACTGCTAATAATTTTTTTTGTGTTCTTAGCTGCTATCCCTGACTAAGATGAGATGTGTGGAAAGAGGCATAACATTTTTTAAAGAATCAGGATCAGCGTTCCAATTCTATTTAATCAGGCAGCACAATAACAGCTTTCTTGTGTCTCTTAATATAATTTAGCATCAATAGGAAATGTGAAATTGGATGGTTGGTTAATTTATTTTTATATTTCTTTATTGCTTAGCTTCTTCTAGGATTGTCGATTTCCACGTGGTCTACCACTGCTAATTAATTATTAAAGGAGTAATTCAGAAAGAAGGAGATGGCGGGACAAACTGGACAGGTTCCGTCAGAACTGGAAGGAGGATGTGTGGGTTCGCGAGAAATGGAAAGAGTGGAAGGCGTTTACGACAGAGCAGGCTAGGAAAAACAGAAAGTAAAATGTGTTTGTTTGTTACTTCTGATCAGCATCTGGCTACGAATTTCCTAACTATGTTGGTGTCGGCTTCCAGTCTAACTGGCGGCAGCTGAATACCAGTATTCAGCTGGTACATGCCGGTACATGCTGCGGGTATTCTACATGGATCAGCTGCCTGTCTCACCTACACAAACCAGTTACTTGGTAACATGATACACACATGACTTCTGACTTCTCATAACCACTGTAAAAGATCTACAAATGACAACCAATACCAATGGCTTTATGTGCTTCACAAAGCATAGAGTACAACAGAACCTTGACATTATAATTAATAACCCCTGACATTGTATTTAATAATTCTTGACATTATAATTAATACCCCTAGACATTGTATTTGACAGTAGTTAACGTTTTCCATAATCTCGATATTCTTTGGTTTATTATTAATTTTAATATTTGTACGCTGGAAACAGCAGAATATGATGGACGTCATGTTTTGTGTAACAACAATATTCTAATAAATAAATTTTATTCTATTCTACCTTTATTAATAAAATAAGTACTATACAAATAAAAACATACAGAGTAATTATTATCTTCCATCATATCTCATTATTTAATAAGGCTAATAAAGATGTCTTCTGATAACGCATACACTTAAGTTGTTTACAACAATTGATTGCTGTGTTTGTGATTGATAACTAACTTATGTATTAATGTGGTAATTAATTAAATTATGTCACACATAGTATAATTAATTAACAAATGAATAGTTTCAGAGTTAGCATATTGACTATTTCAAGCTTATTCTGTACAAAAATCTTGTAACCCTAGAGGACAAGACAATAGCTTGGGGACAATGTAAAGTAAAATATTTGTAATTATTTCCTATTCATTTATTTTTCTACATATTTACATTTTTATTAAGCTGTGGTACTGGACATTTTGCTCCCAAGAATGTGCCATGATTTAGTTAGCCATGCAGTAAACCGGTTTAGCATAGCCTACTTATTTACTAGACTTGGCGGGGGCACTACCATACCCCCAGATAAGAAGTAAGGTCTGCCCATCCTGCTATGCCTTAAACTTTAACAAAAATAAAAGTTTGAATTCTTATTTTGAAATTTTATCTAGATATTATATTTTTAATAATAATGAAATACCCTGAACTACATCAGTTTTTTTTTTTCAAATAAGTAAAATAGCATTAGAGAGTATTCTATCTTTTTCTATCTATAATAAAATAATAAGATTGATTTTATCTTATCATAATGACTGATTCATCTATTCATTTACAGTATAAACATGCATTATGTTGAACAAACACAGAAAATACTACATAAAGAAGTAGTATTATTTAGTGATTGTTATGATACAGTGAATATTCAATTCTAGAACACAAAAGTAAGCTAGAAAATCTTTTAACATAATTAATAAATTAAGAAGAATATTAGCAAAGTCGATTTTGAAATAGAACTTATAATTCACTCACCTTTCCTACTCGTGGCTGCTTTCTAACTAGGGCTCTTCAAACCCGTATCATCCATGTATTTGTTTACTAACTGTCCTCAAGATATCACACTAAACGAACACTGTTATCACTCATTTTATTGATAAATTAGAAAGTAAATAATGTATTTCTATCACACCTGTTAACATTTAAAACCACTTTTTATAAAAAGACTAAAGAGACTATGTTGAAAGTCATTTCAAGCTCACAAAATATTAAACGTGCGTTTGTTTTGGTTACATTTAAGAAAGTGAATATCATTCGCAAAATTTTGCACACAAATAAAATCGTCTACTCCACTCAGTAAAAAAATATCAATGATAGTGATAACCTGTCAGTGTCAAAATAACTGTCAATCGCAGCAATTATGTAATATTTAGTCGACTTTTATTGGAGTTACTAATAGTAATATTGTTCGACAAAAAAGGGGGTTCATTGTGGACGATTTGGAGACGATTGGGAATTTTCAAATAAATAGTAACTATTTGAACATGGCTTTGGTTGTGATTGTCGTGAAAATGAAAACCGTTGAGCTAGGAGGTTGTGAATAGGTTAATCTCAGAGGATCCACAGTTGTAGTATATAATTCTACTATTTTTTCTATGCATCCGACTTTTTTCATCTGACAGCTGCCTGTTGTCATGAGCTGTCAATGTCAAAACAAGTCCTGACAAGCTCAAGCTCTGTTTTCGTTTATTTTCGTAAAAATACAATAAATAAAACGAAATATTATATCTTCGTAATTTGAATTTCGGCCTACAAAACAGATTAATCAATCCTTTATATACAAATCATGGAAGTACCCAACCAAAAGCCTAAGAAAAGGCCGACGAAAATCGAGGAGATGACTAAAGAGCAAGTGCGTCAAGCAATTTTGAGGAAACGAGAGTGTAATGCTAAGGCTCAACAGATTGTCGAGGGCCTCCTGGAACCGAGAGTTACTGAGGCGTACTTACTCCAGTGCCTTCCAGACATCAACCAGGCACATTTCGAAGATGTAATAGAAGAACGAACCATTATCCATCTATGTGGCTATCCACTATGTGACAAAGCTTTGTCAATAAAGGATATACCTAAACAGAAGTACAGGATATCATTGAAGACTAACAAAGTTTACGACATCACTGCTAGGAAGAGCTTTTGCAGTAACTCTTGTTACAACTCCGCGATGTACATCAAGAAACAGATGTTGACTAGCCCACTATGGTTCAGGGAGTATGAAAAGATTCCGACATTCCACCTTTTAAAGTTAGATGCAGTAGGTACTATGGGTGAGGAAGTAGACATAACAGTGATTGAAAGAGTTAAAATCTCTGAAAAGCAAGCATTTACTTCTATCAATGATTTCGCTGAAGCAAGCCTCATTGAAATTACTCCTGATTCTCAAGATGAAAATAAGAATAATGAACAAACAAGTAATGGGAAAGATGAAGAAGGAAAAGATTCTAAAAATCAGAATGATGTAGAAAAAGCAATGGAATCGATAAATGAACTACTAGCAAATATTGACCTGAAACGTGATAGCAACAACTCCAATAAACCGGATGTTTCTGCAACATCTAAACATGAAATTAAAGACAATAACCCAAAAACACCTGAATCATCTAATGAAAAATCCATAAGCTCAGTTCCGCCTACAACTGAAAGAGATACACCTGCTAAGAAAACTCTTAAACAAGCACCAAATCCATTAAACATTGTAGGTGACATTATAGAGAAACCAGAAAAGAAAATTGACCCAATACTAATGACCCCTGTTTCTACAACTGTTGAAAAAGAGAACAAAGAAAAATCAAATAAGAAGTTGCCAAAGAAAAAGCAACCTTTAGTAACTGCATTAACTATTGAAGTTGAAAAATGTCTGGCAGAATGGTTTACTTTAGACACCATTCTCTTTTTATTCAGCGAAGAGAAAGTCCGAGAAATGGTTGCAGACAAGGGAGAGCATATTAAGAATTATCTGAATAATTTTGCTAAAGGAATATTCTACAGTTCCAATGTATATGACCAGTACCAAGCATTATGCAAGAAACTCAACATGCTAGAATTAGAAGATAGAAAGTTTGACACTCAAACGTTAAAACGGGAGACGAAACCGTTGCCCGACTACACAATGCTGCAGGAGGAGAGTAAGAAAATGCAATTGAAAGTAAAAGCTTTCTTCTCAGGTGAGACCGAAGTTACAGCACCAGTGACTGAAGAACCGGCATCATCTCCGGAAATTGTGGAAGAGGAAAACAGAACAAATCTGCCTTTGGTTGACAAGAACTCGCAGAATGCTTTGCGTCGACGGATAGTATGCCAACATTTGAACAGAGTACTGCCTGACATAATGCTATCTTTGGGTCTACTCAGTCTTTCAATAAACTCTGATATTCGTTTGTTAGTAAATACTTTTAAGTTAAAAGCTAACAACATTATGTTCAAGCCTATTCAGTGGATGTTGATAGCAATCATTTTTATCAAGCTGTTGTCACTGAGAGACAAGAGGCTTGAAAAGTTACTTGAACAACCAAATTCATTCCAGCATATGCAGCTGTTACTTTTAAGCTATAAACAAGATGGAGGGTACTTAGATAGACTGATAAGCTGGCTTACTGATGTAGATAGGCTACTAGATACTACTGATAAACAATTGACTTTAGAATAGATTGTAAATACGAGTAATTAATTTATTATTAAACATATATTTTTTTAATCTGCTTATTATCCTTGTACTGGTAAAAACCGAAGAGAAAAATCAGATGACTACATGGGTAAACCCGGGGTATAGCAGGAAAATATTCAGAAGAATTGTTTACTGAGAACCATGCAACAAACAAATGAATAAATGATTCATCATAGAAACTCCTTTAGTTGATTGCAAGGTAATTAAAAAAAAACCAAATTAAGTTACAACAATAACTTTAATAAAATTCTCTCAAAAATTAACTACTTAAATTAGGATCTAATATCGACAATGCAGCACCTACTAAGTGCAATGACCCTGTGATTAAAACAGAAGATCTGTCGTCTATCTTTTGTTTTTTCAAATTGACCAAGGCATCGGCTACACAGCCTGCAACCGTCACATCTATACAACCTCCTTGGAAGTGTTGCCAGATCTCTGCGTGTTTTTCGCATCTGGCAATAAGTTCTTCTTGTTCTACTAAAGAGTAGTTGTCATTGTTTTGGGTTATATTTTTGTGGGCGGTCGGGATCACGAAGCAGACTGATTTGAAGCCTACATTTTTCAGTGGTTGGAGTAGAATTTCAGCGTTTCTGTCGCCTGTGGCACTGAATATCAGCACTTTGTCATGTATTCTGCGAAAGTAAAGGTTCAGGTTAAAATTACAATTGATATAATTTACAGATTGCTGCTCGTTTTCACGAGCACTAAAAAACACCTAAATGAAGCATGAATATAATTGCAGTTACTTATTGGATTTTCTACGCTCGGCTTAGCGACGAGAGTTGTTGTTCCAAACGCGCTTTTAGCCACTTATGTGACAGCTACTGTTGGAGAAAACGGACATCTTGATTTAAGTTCCCCCCACTGGGAATTACTCCTGTATCGTGGGTGCGTTTACAAACATTTAAACTCACATAAACAAACAGCCAGACCCGGAACAACAATCTTCAAATATTTTGTTCGGTACGGGAATCTAACCCGCGCAAAGTGCAGCAGTCAATCGCTCAACCACTGCGCCAACCGTGCGCCATTTACTTGTACTTTGGCTGATTCATTTCGAAGCAGCATCCAAATAGATCTTAAACTATAGACCGACCGCTTTAATGAGTTCTCCTCCTTGCCCCATCAAAGGCACATTAAGAGTCCAAAAGGCCTAACAATATCTCACATGCTATTGCATATGCTTTAAAATAACCATAATCCACGTAGGTACCACGATACTAATTTAACCAAGACATGATCAACCTTTACCTTATACCTTCGCGAGGACTCATTAAAGCGGTCGGTCTATAAACAAGCATGGAACGATATTGATAGTGTAATTCCGAATAGCCTTGCACAGTTACGAGTTAGTTTAGTTCTTCCGCTTTTTCATCATTTCAGCCGAAAGACGTCCACTGCTGGACATAGGCCTCTCCCAAGTGTCGCCACATTGACCGGTCCCGTGCGTCTCGAGTCCAGCGGATCCCTGCAACCTTTACCAGCTCATCGGTCCACCTAGTGGGAGGCCTTCCAACGCAACGTCTTCCGGTTCGCGGTCGCCACTCCAGAACTTTCCGGCCCCATCGGCCATCCGTTCTGCGAGCAATGTGCCCTGCCCACTGCCACTTCAGTTTGGCTATTCTTCGGGCTACGTCGGTTACCTTGGTTCTCTTGCGGATGTCCTCATTTCTGATTTGATCACGCAAGGAAACTCCGAGT
The DNA here is from genome assembly GCA_905163415.1 of Noctua fimbriata. NCBI lineage: Eukaryota > Metazoa > Arthropoda > Insecta > Lepidoptera > Noctuidae > Noctua > Noctua fimbriata. Next base: position 1,804,340 of record LR990922.1, read on the forward strand.
ATAGCCCATTCCACTCTCCATTGCCCTTTGGGTGACTTTAAGCCTTCTGATGAGGTCCATTGTGAGCGACCACGTTTTGGTCCCGTATGTAATCACTGGCAACACACACTCGTCATAGACTTTCGTCTTGAGACCGCTTTTTCAGCTAGATAAAAATAATTATGTAAATAAGTCCTCACCTATTACGATTCTTAAACCACTGCGCGCAAATCTCCATAGACTCCTTAGTATGCGCTCCATCCAAGTAAAACTTCGCATAATCAGACTCCACAACCTGATACCGTCCCGGCCATTTGCAAGAAGTCAGCCCTGTCATAGTTTCCTTCGTCACACATTTCACTACTGTGTCTAATACTGTTTTTGTCACGCCGTTCTGACCGGTAACTGCGTGTTTAATAAGGCCGTTTTTCCTGTGAATTGGCTTGGTGATTCTCATCCAGGCATGGGCCAGTTGGATGGCGAGGGAGGCGTTGGTCTGATATGCTTCTACGTCGACTGGTAGTAAAGCTCGTTCTGTGGTCGGGAATGTATAGGTGTTGTAGGCAGGTGCGACTGTCAGGGGGCACTGGAAATGAAGATGTACATTATTACATAACATAACATAACATCACACCTGTACTTGTATTTCGCTCGAGGGTTGGGCAGAGGTGTACCTAATACTTCACCAACATTTCGCTGTTAAGCTTATGTTTAAATGCCATGTTATAGGGTCAAGCCATCCACCATTGCCATCAACCGAGCCCAAATCCAGGCGCCGTGGCTGCTACTGAGACATTCCTGATTGAACAACCCAATAACATTTTTGCCGACCTGAGAATCGAACCCAGGACGTCATACTCAGCAGTAACAGCTTCTGTTTAAGTTATTAATTTATTATTGTTGTGATATTAGGCTTGCTTAAATACGAGTCAGACCGTAAGAGTATCTCTCGTTCCTGAATCTGACTGATCAGATCCATATCGTGTTTCAACAATGTCAAATAAAATGAATAGCGGGAACTTCACAGACGTAAAGAGCATAGATATCGAATGATAATAAAACATAGTTATACAGTTTTCTAAAATTATAATTACAAATAACTACAACTGATTACGGGGTCAAGTCTCTGGTATTTACTTGAAATTACAAGATTAAGAATATTAAAGGCACTTATTGAGTAATTATATCATCTTTATGTACCTACTCATGGCTAAATAAGTATACAAATTAAATACATATTAACATCACGCCTGTAATCCCCGAAGGTTTAGGCAGAAGTGTACCTAATAGTAAACCCACATTCGTCAGTTGTGTTTAAGCTCCATAGTCCCATGTAAAAGGGGCGAGCCTATTGCCAGCAACCCGGCACTAATCCAGACTCCGTGCTTGCTACTGAGAAATTTCTGAATAAAAAACCCAATAACACTTTGTCCAACTCGGGAATCGAACCCAGGACCTCTCAGCAGTAGCGCTTGCGACCACTCGAAAAATGAGACAGTAATAATTTATATTAGTTACCTTAAAACTATCAGCAACGCTTCTCAACACATCCATAGCGTCGTTAGGCTGTTCCACGGTGTAAGCCTCGCAGCCAGGCTTCATGACTCCAGCCTTAGCCGCCGCGATCTCTGGCAGAGTGGTGCCAAGTATCGATGTGTGGTCTAACCCTAGGGCTGTTATACCGACGACTGGTACTTTTCTGGAAGACAAAGATGTTGCAGTTGAGCTTGGATCGTGTGTTACCAAACGGGCGATAGTGAATCTGTCGTAGATGGAGTTGATTCTTGCTCAGCTATATCATATTTATAATTGATGTAAAAATACCCTTAACGGAGCCGAAAGGGACTTTTCTGCCAGTCATTGCGATATATTTTTTTGTTCTAGACCCTACCTGGGAACCTTCTAGTTGCGGAGGTATTGGGGGTCAAAGTTTCAACTATTTCATAAGTATTTAATGTTATAAGTCAGTTTACTTTTAATACCTCTACGAGTGCGTTACGTTGAGTCCTACCGTAAAACGTGATTTTTCACCCCAAAAAAGAAAGTCGTTTCCCAGCAATAATTTTTGCATAGAGTTACTTAGTTTGATGTACATAATGCTTGGTTGACGGCTTCGTGAAGGGTCCGTTTACACCCTGTATAAAGTTAGACCATAAATTCATGAATACAAAGTTATGGTCTAGCTATCACTCGGATTCCCGCCAAGACGGACTTCTGTCTTTCTTAGAGGTGTTCTATCATAGTGATGCAGAAGATCTATACCCAACAGTGGGACGAACAGCACAAAAACAGCGAGAAAAAGGTACTGGTGTAGCAGATAAGTTGAGAGAAAAAAACATCTATCAAAAAATTGCCTGTCTATTTTCAACTTTATCTGATTGCTGTAAGGCAGTTTATTCAAACCATATTATCGGGTTAATTCACCTTAAAACATTAGTGTAGTCCACAATGCCGCCGATGCCCACCTCCACGATGGCGACATCCACTTTCTCTTTCAGGAACACGTTGAAAGCCATCACCGTCAGGAACGCGAAGTACTTCGGCATGTCACCCTCGGAAGCCTGGAAGGATTTTGGGATAATAAGCACTATAGGATCTTAGGAGAAGCCTCGGATCAATCTTCAGGTTAAGCCGCGCTTGCCTAGGTTGGTCTGTGGACGGATGACCACCCGCCATTACATAGCTAGTTTCCTCCGTGCCTCAGAAAGCACGTTAAGCCGTTGGTCCCAGCTGTTATTGGTAGATATTTGACAGTCGTTACAGGTACTCAGTGGCCCGAAAGTCTGATAACCAGTCTTACCAAGGGGTATCGTATTACCCAGTACTAACTGGGCTGTGGAGGTCGGATAGTCAGTCGCTCCATGTAAACTACTGGTGTTCAGCTGCATCCGGTTAGACTGGAAGCCGACATAGTTGGCCGATATAGCCAGGTAGCCAACATATTAGGGAAAAGGCTTGGCAGATGGTGAAGCACTATAGGATCCTGCCTGTAATGTTTATTAAGATCGTTCTTTCGTCCTGTGTCAGAGAAACCTACGAGGGAACAGTAGCTTGCAAAGCTAGCAAATAGGCCAAGGTCAAGTAGGCCATATACAGACACTTTTTAATTGTCACAAAACAAAAACAGGAAGCTTTAGTCCCAGTCATAAGGCATAATAACTTAAAGTACTGTAGTTGCCCATTCGAAAGCGTAGATATCTTTCGAGAAGAATAGGCAAGGAACAACAAGATTAGTAGCGAAGCTAACTACCCAGAAAGCTGGATCTAAAGTGTGCCTTAGACTTGGCTAGTCCGTTAATTCTAGTCCTAGTTACTAGTGATCTTGCAGGCAGATCGAAACCGCCAGGCCGTTTATTTGGATTTCACGCTCGGCACAGCACTGAAACTTGAAAATTCCGCAGCTAGATTTAATTTAGTTGTCATGTAGGGTTAATGAAAATGTTACCTTAGTTCCATCCAACATATCATGGACCTGATGGAAATGCTTCGCGAACTGTTCCTCGGTGATGACGCGTCCGTTCAGCCGTATGCGTTCGCGCACCGCAACCAGGTGCGGCGACGAGTAGAACCCTGTGCGGAACCCGTGGTGACGGAGGATGGACTCGCACATCGCGCTTGTTGAACCCTAATAATTATAATGTATTATGAAGAGTCGTTGAAAGTTTGGCCAGATTCGTAGCATAGTTAAATATGAACCATAAAGTGTAGACATAAGATACATAATTTCTTGAATACTTTTGATATACAATGTAATCATCAAACATTCGCGTTTATTGAAGCCTGAAATTATATTACAAGGATTTTCATTGAAACTTCGGCGTAGTAAAATAGAATATGAACCTTATTATGTTGTCATAAGATACATATTGGCTTGAATGTTTTTGCTACTAGGTAATTTGCCACACGCTACTATACTAACATGACAACCGTATTTGACGTGATATTAAAAACTAAACATTTACGATCACACTATTGCAAAAAAGTGGCTAATTTATATGTGTGAAAATGTGTTGAGTTGTATAAACAGCTGATAAACAAGTTAATCGTGCTTGAAATTGCCTGTAAATGATCGTATTAAACGGTTACGCCACGAAATTTTCCAAGTAATAGCATGGTTCATGTGTATAACCATATTTACTAAACATATTCTTGGATATTCAGTCTTTTGGAAATACATTTGTGTAATTAAAAACCACACTTGTGAAAGACGACAGAAAGTTTACTTTGGGACGGAGGAGGATAGGCACTAACGTCCCAGTCCCGTCAATGATTTTTTTAGTCAATTTCAATTATGGCCATTGCTTTAATTAGAAGGCCCCTGGGTGGTGCAAACAATAGGTATTTAGTAGACATGATGACATAATTGATAAGTGCAATGTGTTCTTCTGCAATTCTAAATTTATCGATACCTGTCTGTTTCATTTTCACGACGAATTTGGAAACAAGTAACATTTAATTAAAAGTATCAAAAAACCCGACTACAAATTGTATTATGTACCTACCCATATATGTATATCTATTTGTAATCTCCTTTTAATTTCCTTCATTTAAAAATATTAACGACTTAACAATTTGGCGCCATTTTTTTTTTTTAACACCTATCTAAGTACACTTGGTTTTTTGAGACGAATTTAGTGATATCGTAAGCGTCGAAATAAAGAAACATACAAGATATGCGCGAAAAACATAACCCTTCCTTGGCAGTCGGGTAAAAAGATCCATATTATGTCCCATCCCGTTGGAAGTCCGACCTACAGGTCGGACTTCCAACGGGATGCGGGCGAAACTACGATTAGTGGTCCACATTAGCCCGAGACATGGGCGTACCCAGCATTTTTTAAGGGGTGGGGCAGAATTAAATAAACTAAGTAGTAGGAAATTAAAAATGCTTTTTATTTACTGACTGATACGTTTTATTGACTACACTGCATCTTATTTCAATAATAACCTGCGAGGGTTGTTGCTAAATCTAGCTAAAATTTCGTTTTCAAATGTAGCAATTTCGTTTACAAAATGTGAAGCACAACATGTGCTTCTAGAACCCTCTTTCTATGCACACTCATTATGCAGAGGCCGAAAAGACGGTTTTCTATCATTGTTGACCTTAACCAAGTTTTTATTTTAGTGTGAAAAATTTTAAAGTACCCAAATGAATATTTAATTTTGTCGTTATTTTTGCCTAAAAAATCTTAGCTTCGGATCAGAGAGTAGGGTGCTTGCCCCACCGTGGGTACGCCCATGGCCCGAGATCGAAAGATTTGGACGACGTAGGGCCATTGTAGGTAGGGGTATTGGCCCAGCTGTGGGATGACTAAGGCTTACAGTAACGTGGGCGAAGCGCGGGAAAAAGCCAATGACATAACGTAATTTAACGCGTGCGGGCTTGTAGTATTTTTTTTTTGTTTAGCCTATTCTGTGCCACTACTAGGGCAAAGGCGTCCATCATTCCTTTCCAAGTTTCCCGGTGTTTTGCCTTCTCCGGCCAATCCGTCAAGAACAAGTTCAAATCTTAGTAATAATTATTACAAAGAAATTACCTTCCCTTTGGTCCCAGCTATGTGTATCACAGATAATTCGTCTAACTTTGTGAGGCTCACTCCGGTTCTCGACAAGTAGCATTCCATATCCTCTAGGTTTGTGCATTTCTGAAATATTTCATAGAAAATATTATAATGACATGACAATTTATTGTAAAAACATTTTTTTTTTTTTGTTAGCCTCTTTGAGTGTCCCACTGCTGGGCAATGGCCTCACCTTTCTCCTTCCAAACCTCTCTGTCCTGTGCGATATCAGGCCATGGTCATGGTAAAAACATAGAGAATGTTTTTTTTTTTGGTGGAATTGCAATTTATCCCATGAAGAGGAGAAACGTTAAATAATATAAACGGACTTGGTCATATAATACACAGACAAAAAACGTTTAGTTTTTTCATCAACGGGCATGCGTTCTGAAATGAGAAATGATTATTTCGCGAGATGCATCTCTCTTACAAAAGTGCATAAATCAATTTAACAACACGCTGTATGTACACTTCGTGAATTGGAATATGAAAAATGATTTGAGCCTAGACAAAGAAAACAGAAAAATCATTTTCCATTATACTATAGGTTCTATTTAAAAATAAGTGCTTGAAAATGTTAATGTGAAACCTTGCGCATTCAATACAAATAGTGTTCTGAGGGTAACGGAAACCATCTTATCTGAATTATTGTCTTCATGAGTGGTATTAATAATACCTGCTGGGTTTTGAAGTAGTTTTATCAGGAAATAAGTAACAAACAGTACATAATAAGTGCAGGATATTATAATTCTACTACAGTGTGAGTACCTACTTATATGAATAGGTACAAGTTATTTCAATTTAGTAACATAGCACTAAATAGTGATGTTTCTAGAACAAGTACTAGTTGTACATCATAAAAGATGTACGCATTTTTAGTCAGTCACATTTTTATATTATAATAATGTGACTAACTACGCCTTGAGTGTAGCTATGCCTTATTTTCAAATTAAGAACTCTTTAAAATAGCATATTATCATGCAACCACAAAGCAGCACCCAACGACTAACTTATAGTGAAGAAAAGGAGAATGGGCGAAATTGTCCTAGCGCCCAATAGCATTAAGATATACCAATGGATAGATCTCTTTAAGAAGAACATTTCTCATTATGGCGACCTCTCTCGATTCAGAGTCAGAGAGTAGATACAGAGCTCTAAATATGAGAAATTAAGTTTAATTATATATACTGTTATTTCGTCAATTTATTAACAGTACTTTACTTTTTCTTTTCAAGTATCTTGACTTGGCTCGCGAGGTTGTCGACATGTGGGATGTGGACTCAGCGATCATTGTGCCGATAGTCGTATCAGCCCATGGCTTAATTGCCAAGAGCCTCGACCAATACCTGAGGAGGCTCTCGCTTGGCAGCTGGATCAAGGGCTTGATTCAGAAAGCGGTACTTCTGGACACGGCTCGTATTGTTAGGAGGTTCTTCTCTCTGGAGCCCTGACCGCCGGTATCTTGGACCCTGTTCCCGATACCGGTGGGCTACAATTTTTTATATTTTTAAATGTTTTTTTTAGTACCAATTTATTAACTTTCATTGGTACTTTACTTTTATTGTTACGACCTCATATTTTTTTATCAAATCAAAAGTCATGTATTCAAATTAGGCCAATAATTAGCACTTTTTGAACGTCAAAGTTTATAAGAGACCGTCCCCCAAAAGGCCCGCCCTTCGCCTATCCTTTTCCTATTGTTGATAATTTGAATACAAATTAGTGACTTGGCCTAAACTCCATTAATACGGACATATACCGCAACTGGCCAGCCCAGTAACTGGGTTGCGGAGGTAAGATAGGCAGTGGCTCCATGTCAAATACTGGTATACAGCTGCATCCAGTTCACAGAAGTAGGACTAAAAAAGTTAACCTTGAAGCTGATCCCAAAATTGTTGAGAAAAGGCTAGGGCCTAGCCTTATGCCTCGGCAGATGATGATATTTACCACAACATGCTATGATGTAACCCTCATGAAGTAAGAAGAATAGTGCAAGATATCACAAAAAACATTTACCTGTGTTATCGGAGGTAGGTTGTTGTTACTTACTTGTCCCGTTCTTATGTCTTTACGGATCTGTTCTATGGTCGCCTTGTTTGATTGGAGGATATTTAATTTGCGCACAGCCTCCTGAAAAAAATATTAAAATTAAAGGAGACATATTTTTTTTCGGCCCCTTTGATATGTTACGTATAATATTCATATTACACTAAAAAAAAGTAACCAATTTAATAGTAAATAAACGAAAGATTACTTTGAAATCTAACCGGAATTTTGAAATCATAATAAATAAGTTTTTGATATATTTTTGCGAGTCAATTTATTCCTAGAAAATTCAACTAAATAATTTGTTGGAGACAAAACGTCGCACCGTGAGACACTGCGACCGGAGGGCGACAGCGAGGAGCGGGGGACGAGGTGCCGAGCGCCGCCGCCGCCGCCGCACCACCATTCACACATTCGATACGGATCAGAAGCGCGCGTTCTTAATATCAATATATCTACCTATATAATGACAGTCCGCTATTTTTATTTCGAAGACCTCTGAGAATCACCAACAAATTATATTTTTATCCAGCTCTAGAAGGAGGGTAGTGGAAAAAAATGGAGTGTTATGTTGCTTGACTTATTTTATTTCTTTTCAGTTATACCCATTATATGCAGTTTGTGCACCGAGTACTTTTATACCTATATAAGTTTGTGGAAACTGCCTAATGTTATTGAATAAAAGTATTCATACTGCTCATACAATTAGAAGATTCTGAATGCATTTCAAGCGGGTCTTCAATTTTGAGAGCACACCAAACATAAGTTGTGCATTTTGACTCCGCGGAAACGAATATTATTTTACAATGGATACCCTTACACCAGGTAATACATGTATGTGTGTATTAAGATAGAATTAAAATAAAAACAAGTTATATTTTCCGATATAAGGATCCACAACTTCGCCGACATCCAGCAGACATTGTCTGCCCAGTCTCATTTCAGTCCTGCAGCTTTATGAACTATTTCGACAATTTGGGTTCTGCAACGCAGACTGTAAGGCGGTGTCGCGGTCGATCAATGGATGCCTTGGATGACTTCCTCTCGAATTGGCGAGAAGAAGCACAACACTGAGATAAGTGGAAGGAATGGGGAGAAGCTTTTGCCCAGGAGTTTAGCAAGTAGACTGCGGGATACTTGCATACATGATTAAAAACAGGTGTAAGCTTGGATATGAATGAGAGCTCATGGGCAGTTCAGACTAACGAAAAAAAATTGTATAGATCTTTTTCAGGTGGAAAGTTTAGAACGAGTCTGTATGGCTTGCTGTCTGAGAGATTCCCGAGCTGTGCACAGGCAGAGGCAACTGGATGATATCAGAGCTATGGAATTACAGCCAATGGATATAGAAATAACACACAGCAGTAACATCCCACAACCACCCCCAATGCCTGCGCTTGATATGCCAGATGTTTTGCACCTGTAATGTCTGTCGTGTGGTTCTTATCTTGGGTACGGCATCAAGATGAGGTCAAACCACCTGCATCTTTTTTGGATGAAATAACCTCCTACCACATGATTAAAAGCAATAGGTACATATTTTTTTGAAGTAAGTATATATGTATAATGTGTTTTTTCCCCATAAACGGCCAGCTTAGAACATCTTAGCTACTTGCCTAATATTGTATAATATCATACCTAAATAAATATATTTGTTAGGTATTATCTTCTAGTTATTGTGGCTATAATGGTATTTGGGATGTCCCTATGCTTACTTATCAATCAATAAATATTAAAATAAATAAAGTTACACACCGTGTATATCTCTCAGTGCGTGATTTTCTTCGGAACTTCTTACTGAAAGTATTTTGATGCAATTGTCACGATTAAATAAATTGATTCACGAAACACGTAGGTATGTACACACACACGAAACGTTTTTAATGTAATGGCTGGGCGATGCCGCTCTATTACGAAATGAATTATAAATCCATTCTCATATATCAGTCTATCAAATCGTGAAAATCTGATCAAAATCTTTCAATTAGTACGGACACGGATGATTGACTTTGTTTTATACTTTTTGTATTGAACAGTGGACTATTTTAACTTAATTGTATAGGTATAACTGAAATACCAGTTAAACCTATAGAACAAGACAATATTGCGTTGCACGTTTTGAGGTTATTGTTAGATTCTTTTCATTTTCGAATTTCTTAATATTCCTGTCAGACATGGCTTAGCTAATATTACCACTGTAATCTAACGATTATAAGGAAGAAATTAATATACGTTTTATTATTATACGGTACAATTTATGTGGTGGGCCAATTTTCCAAACAAAAAAAAAATGTCTCCTTTTTTTTATATGTGTAAAAAGCTATAAAATAAGCATTTAATATAATATGATGATTAAATTTATCATAAAATTAATACATACACTATGAATAGAGAATGAATTAGTTAATAACTCAAATGAATTTGATTCAGTTATCTTTGCCACTTATGTGGCACTTGAGTCCACTTCTTCTAAATCCTTGTCGTGGTGTACACTTCGTCCGCAAAAAGTGTGTGTGCTTGGCTAATATGCACGATATAAAAAAAAATATAGCCTACAAAACCCACGCATAATGTAGCTTTTTATAAGTGAATTTTTTTTTAGAATTGGATTATTATTTCCAGAGATTAACCGTTACATACAAACTAACAAACTAACTTTGCCTCTTTATAATATTAGTGTAGAAGTGTAGATAATATTTATTTTCTTTTTTGTTAAACCTGATATATTTCTTATATTATTTATTGTAAAATATACAGTGTGTTTGGCTACCCAGTTACCAATACTTTAACAAATATACTCCTAACCCCACACCCCGCGAATGGCAGCCCATTTGGTTTTTTTAATTGGCTGTTCTAGGGTAGGTTTTTGAAAAACCTTTGAATCTAGGAGACCTAGAAACATGCAAAAGACCTTATTGTAAGAGTAAACATCGAGGCTATCAAATTTTTAAATGAATTTTCCTGAAAAATAAGTAAAAAGAGCCTAAAAAATAAGAAATTAGGTGTGGGGTTAGGAGTATTTATAATCTTGTATTTGGCGATAGAAATGAGTATATAATATGCCCTTAAAGTATTGGTAACCGGCACCCAAACACATTGTATAATGTAGAGCATCATAGCACCATTGGTGTAATTGCTGTATAGTATTCAAATGTGAAGATGAATAAACAAATAATTATATATTCTAATTATAATCTCAATCTGATAGCATTGGAATACAAATAAATTATTAACATAATACCCATCTGGCATAAATATACTTGTGCATTATATTGAGAATTGCATCACTTATTTTAATAGATGGAGAACCAAATGTAAATAAACAAATAAAAAATGTAAATATGTAAATATGTGTGTAGATGTATAAAATTGGACTTAATTTTTATTTAAACTGTAAATCCTTTTATACTTATTTTTAAAATTACATGGTTAGATAAGATAAAAAGTTTTGAATCAGGAAACTGTATGAAATAAATATTATTTGTTGGTTAAATTAATAGAAAATCAAATTAGAATTTGATTTGATTCATATGCGATCTGTAAAATAACAGGATGTCCAAAACAATTCTACTGCAGACATTCTAAACATTACTTAAAGTTATCTTGTTCAGACCACATACCAAAAGACATATTTGAAAAAAAATAAACAACAAAAAAAAAATACAAGACCTACTAACAGAGTAGGTATCTTGTCAATGTTTACAAACAAATAATTTAAATCCTTCCATAAGTTTACATGAACATAAGTTTGGAAACTAATACAACAACAGGTAACTTTCTAAAATACCGCACTGATGTGGCAAGATTTCCTAGAACAGTTAACAGTTTGTTGCACCTATAAACTATAGTTACGCAATGATACTCTATAAATAAGCAAAATAAAATAACAAAAATACTGTCACTTCTCGTACCTCGTAACTTGTTTTTGTCGAACACATCCTTACAGCTAGACTACTGACTAAACAACTACGAAATACGCGGACGCTGTTCATCAGTACGTCATCCGTCCAATCGACGGCTGAACGACGCAATTATATTGGAAATAAACGTAAAAACCGTGACCTCGTCGCGATCGAGAAGCGAGTAAAATCACATGGCATTTCTTTAGGTCTGTTGGTACTTATCGATGAGGCATACGACATCTGACCCTTCTACCGGCTATTGTCATAACATCAAACCGAACAGAGCCGGTAATTAACGCTAATCGCTTCCTAGAACAAAACAAAAATTACGCATACTTAACCTAAGAAAAACATGTGGAATTGACAGTGAACTGACACATGACAGTGACAGTGGTGAGCTCAGCTGAGCTGACATCTGTCGAAACGGTCCGTTCAGAAACGCAGTCAATGAATTTCATGATAACCAAGTTGTTCCATGTTATTTTATCATCACCACGAGTTAGATATAAGAAGATGTGTAGAGATTTATACTGAGGCGAACTACGACTTCGCCCGCGCTGTGATGAAAAGTATCTTAACCCAGGTTATGGTCAAATAGCATATCCGTGGTCTAAATACTGTCTGTGATTAAGATTATACTCTTTGATGCCTTTATTTGATATTTGGTTGTTTAAAAATAAATTTCAGTTGACAAACTAAGACTGACAAGTAATTAAAATAAAATTAATTCACAAAAATACTATGTCAATCATATTCAGCATATTTATCTATTTTTGTGAATTAATTTTATTTTAATCACTTTTAAAGAGTGATAAACTATACTTATCAATTTATTCAGTTCATTGTTTTGTAACCCACCCAGAGTTTACTACATCAATTGAGTTCACTTTTACGAGAGTTCAATAAATCTTCGTAAATATGACGGAAACCGACGCCACAAAGCGACCGCTGGAAATGCCCACACATTTCTTGCCTAACCTTGAGAAAGAACGGGTTTATCTGATGCTGAAGGTTGTACAAGATATTTCGTAAAAATAGGGCCTCATTGTAGGAACAGTAAACACAGGAAGGCCAGATAACGACCCAAGGTCGTAAGCATTGAATTAACGATTTCCAGAAGTCCAGAGATAAGCATCCCATTCTATAGTATCTTCCATCGTAGATTCTACCTTTTCTTTGCCCTGAAATTCCAATAACTACAACTTATATCGCCCCGTTGGTCTGGCTAGAGGTCGGAAACGCTACTGCTGAGCCACATGCTCACGCACGCTCCTGGGTTCGATTCCCAGGTCGGATAAAGTGATATTGGGTTTTTCTATCAAGAATTTCTCAGTAGCAGCCACGGAGTCTCAACCGCTGCCTAACCCTTAGGGGATACAGGCGTGAAGTTATTTAAAAAAAAACAGAAATCCAACGCAAAAAGATTTTTATTTTTCAGGATATGGTTAGGAATGTCATCGTAACTCTGCCAAAAGATCATCTGAAACAAATGAAGATCTTCGCGAACCGTCACCTGTACACTATCGAAGCGTCGCGATTGATGGTACTTACTGAACCAGGACTCAAGATAGGTAAACCTATTTTAAATACCCTCCTTCTTTACTTCTTTCCTTTTTGTACGAAATGATGAAAAGAAGGCAACAGGGTGTCTGGATTATGCGTATAGGTTTTTACTTCCAGCACAGTAACTTACTATAAGCATGCATGAGGTATTCCTACAGAACGTTGCAATCTGCTGGTCAAGCATGATTTTGAAGACCTACTAGATTTAAACACATATTTTCACACCTTTTCTGACTGAACGTGATACCTAAATGCTGACTTCATTTTTATCCTATGGGATTATCTATCTTAAATTATCCAGGAGAATTCTCCTCGTTAATACCTCTTCTATTTTTTTCAGACCTCCACTTATCGGATTTGATAGACGATAAAACTAGCGATAATGTGCCCCTGTCCAGTTGCGACCATAATGCCTGTTTTTCTCTTATTCGACACCAAAATAAATTAAATGAATAAATAAAAGCCCGCTGTAGGATTCAACGCTCCTTCAGCGTCGAAAGTTAAAATGAATGCAATAATATTTAGGAATTCATTTAGGTTTTGCTTAGTTTCAGTAAAATGGACATAATTGTCAATTAACACTAAAAGAGAAGCTCTTCAAATCTTATCATTTCCAGTTACTAATTAATTTTCATAATATTAGATATCATAGCTGTGGTGAAACATATAATGAAGGACTTCGGTGGTTATATTATAACACGTCGCGTCGTGATGGATCGATATGAAAAAGTAATGTTGATTGCACAATAAATTAATTGATATCTTTTGATGAAATGATACTATTGATCGATTCCCACTGGCGAAACTTTCACAGAAACATGTTATAATCTCATTTCTCTCTCTCTTCTTAGTTGGTAAACATGTTTTTATAGTGCCGCATGGGTCCTTTGGTGCGTGGCCATAGTCGGAACTAAGGCCGCTATCTTGCTTTTCCAATACGACTTCTACAGATAATTTCACAAACGTTTACCACTAACGTCCTCCTGCCAATTAAGCGGCAAAGGAACCGTTTTACACTGTAATAGGTGTGAATGAAAGTTTCGCGAGTGCGAACGCACAGTACCTAACATCTACGTGTTACACAGCATGATACCTACACTGCCAACTGCGTGGATCCAGCGATAATTTCAGAAGTAACTAAGTTGTTTACCCTGAAGGAACCGGTACCCCAAGCTGGATGGTTGATGTTTGGTAATCCTTTTTCACTTCTTCCTTTTACGCTTTTTCTTCATCATCACTGTTATGTATGTATATGTACCTAGTTATAAGTAGATGTGGCTGCGCCACAAACTAAGCAAGCGTCTAATATACCAGTGTGAATCATACCGTCTTTGGATAAACACCTCTGTAGGCTTCATACATAACATTGGCGACGAGTACCCACATTAATAAAAAAAAACAAAAATGTTCGGTGCAAATTCTACATTTGGATTTATTACCAATTTTGAAAAAACCACCAAATCAGCATGTTACAACACGGCTTTCCTAGAAGACCAGGCTTAGACAATTTATTTTAGTAAAGGTTATCTAGAATTATTTAAAACAAGATTTGCCGGACGTACCTACAGACTGAACAAGAATTATTTAATCAGCATGATAGCTTAGTAGTCCGCCACTTTTTGCTCTGACTTTCTTCGCCTGACTCTAGATCACCCGTGCACTGTGCGCGAAGCTCGATGTCTTCAACAAGATGGCGTCCTGCCCACGGTGACCTTGGTGCTGATGAAGAAGCCTTCGGTCGCGCCCAAAGCCGTCAGCAACTTCACTAACCCTCGGAACTTCTTCCAGCAAGATTTTGAAGGGCTGAAGTTTGCGTACAAAGCTACGACGAAGGTATACTCCATGCCTACACGTTGCGTGTGTTGATAATGTTGACTGTTTTTCAAGACAAGACAAGTTTTTGCTACAAGGCATAGCTGTTTCCTTCTTCAAATTGGCGAGTCGAAAAATTCACTACAGTACCTATTTCACATTATCATTTCATCAACCCGCTAAACAGCACTGCTTCAATTAGAATACAGACAGTTGGACCATCATTCTCAATAGAAAAGGGCGTAAAGCAAGGAGACCCGCTTTCACCCAAGCTTTTTAATAGCGCGCTTGAAGAAGTGTTTAAAAAGCTTACGGCCAGTTGGGAGAGAAGCGTCATTGAAATTGGTGGGGTGCGGTTAACACGCCTTCGCTTCGCTGACGACATTGTCGTATTCTCTTCCACGGCGGCAGAACTGGAGCTTATGTTAAACCATCTCAGTGATGCAAGCCTTAAGGTTGGACTCGCTATGAACATGTCGAAGACCAAACTGATGTCAAACACTACCAAATAAAAGATCCGAGTGGATGATGAAGAAATGCAATATGTCCATGAATAGATCTACTTGGGCCAGTTAGTCTCTTTCCAGTCCAGACAAGACAAGGAAGTCATTAGACGAATCGAAATAGCTACTGGTACTGGAAGACCTGAAGGAGCTACTGGTACTGGTGAAAGAGCTTATGAAAGGAAATCTTTCTTTGTCACTCAAGCTAAAAATCATGGACATGTGCATTCTTCCCATTCTGACATATGGATCCCAGACTTGGTCTTTGACAAACATTCAAACGTCCAAGCTCAAGGTTTGCCAATGTGCAATTGAGCGCAGTATCCTAGGCGTCAAACTTACCGAGCGTGTACGCAACACCATATCATCATCATCATCATTTCAGCCGAAATACGTCCACTGCTGGACATAGGCCTTCCCCAAAGGGGGGGTTTTGCCATAATCGCCACGCTTGGCAACACCAAACTGCGCTCCAAAACACAAATTACTGACGTTGCTCAAAAAGCCGCTAAGCTAATGTGGGACTGGGCTGGCCATGTCTGCCGCATGCCCGACGAGCTGTGGGCCAAAATAACCACGATGGGGAGCCTTGACACAGCCAGAAGGCGACGTCTTAGTCCTCGCAGGAGATGGCGGGACGAGCTGGACAAAACTAACAACCAGTGGTCCTCGTTGGCCATGGATTGAAGAATTTGGAAGTCATGGAGAGAGGTCTTTGCCCAGCAGTGGGATGACACAGGCTAACAGTATCAGTATCAGTACCTATTTCGTCTTTATCTGTGACGATCAGCCTTGGTACGTAAGTCTCTGGTTCTGCAAACCATGCTATATTAGAATATAATCTGAAAATGAAGTACTTAGCTTAAAACAGTTGAAAGATGAAAGGTTTAATCATTACTCACGTCCGGGGCGGTACGATCCAGAACAGCCTGACGACTAAATCTAATATTTGTAACTTAACGTTCGGGAAAAAGCCAGTGCCGTACTTGTAAGCTCAGATTGTGCTGAGCCGACGCAGACATGATAAAGCGATGGTAAATGCCGAACAGAGTTTGGGAGTCGGGGCTCAGGTTTGTTGGTTAACAAGCACTGCTGAATCGAATGTGCGGCACCCGAAAAGCTGGCAGAATGTGGGTGTGAACACCTAGACTCTCTCTCCCTTCATCAGGGAATAAGTATAGGCGTGAAGTTTTCAACAGAAAGTCCACATCACCCTCGAGGATGACCCAGAAACCATAGCAAAGAAGTGCTTCAACGCGGTGCGTGCCTTCAACGCAGGGCACCAAGGCATTAAGCAGGGTCTCAACGCTGTCGGGGCTCCGAGCGTGTACCGGGTGCTGCTTCTCGGACCTCGGGGCTCCGGCCGCAGCACCCAGGCCGTTAGTCTTGCTAAGCATTTTGGATTAGTTTTCGGTATGTTACTATGTATTATTTCTAAAGGCATGGGCCGCTACACAGCCTATTCATAGCATAAGCATGACTTTCACACTGTTGTCTTCAAATATGTCGGTTCTAGGACTGTCTATGTATTCCATCGCCGCTTCGAGAGGCGGTGATGAAATAATTTATAACGAGTAAAGTGCTCTGCAAAGCACTGGGTCACAACTGCTCGGCAAAGCACTGTAGAGCATCGCGATGCAAAAGAAAAAGCCTGAACCGGCCGGCCTGTAATGTTACATAGATGTACGAGGGTTCACGCAAAAGCGCCTCGTGTACATTTTTGCAATGAGTTGCGTTGCGTTGCCGTGCATCGTAATCGTACATAGGCGCCGTACAACACTCGAGGTAGTCGCTCATTCTGCTTAGTTTTTTATTACGTAGACAACAGCTAGCTTTTCTCTAATGATATTTCGTTTACAGTACATTTCGACGCGATTTTCAAAGAAGCCAAGGAAAAGCAAGACGATGTAGGAGACAAGATTCGCAAGTATGGAACCAGTATTACGCTAAGAGGAGAAGTTATCAGGAGGCGACTGCAGAAGAAGGTGCTCCGATTTTTTTTCAGCTCATATGCTTATTTATTTTTACTAGACTATGTGACACCTTATATGAGGCATAAATATTATTGCACTATTGGAATGTCAATGAGCTGCAGTTGAAAATCCAACGAGCGCTTTAATTTACTTAGGCAATCATGTAGGTAACGTTTAGTGTTAGGCAGAGCACATATTTGTCTCACTAAGTTTAACACATTAACATTGTTCAAGATAGCAGACGCCAGGGTCAGAGGGAAGGTTCAATCCCCGTCCAGAACGTCAGACACCTGGATTAGCCTTCTTCTTCCTTTCACTGGCTTGACATTCTATTTTATTAGCCCTAAACTTTCACGGCTTCGTCACGCAGCGCAGTGCTCGCCCTGGCTGCATGTTTTGGGGTTCAGTGGGTAGCTTAGAAAGTGGAGCCACAGTGGAGCAGTTCCACACCTAAACAAACTGTGGCAAAATACCCGGCTCCCTCACTATCTTCCGCCTAGTGAGCATCTTCCTGCAGGGTTCAAACTCCAGTGGTCCACATGGATGTCCCTGAACCACCTGCGGACCTACCTTCTAATCTTGAGAAGTGGGGTTACATCGACGAATCAGTGACGAGGTGTGGGTGGGGATTAGCCTTGATAAGCATTCATCGTGATTTTTACGTTTTACCTTATGTAACAGGACTGCATTGACCACGGGTGGGTGATGACCGGCTACCCGACAAACGGCGACGACTTCGAAATTCTGGACAGTATGCCCACGCCCCCGAACCGGTAAGTGATGGCTATGAGTCATTTATAAAGGGGTTTTCACAATAAGAAACTTTATTTAGCAAACAACTAACCGTTCTGTTGTTGTGTTGTCGTTGTTTCTGTAACTTACACAAAAATAAAAACTAATACAGTGCCAAGAAGGTCCATTTCAGCAATAATGCCGGGACGCAGGTCTAAGGAATATGAAAATGTGAGCCATGTACAGTCACGAGATGAGCACTGATATCTTTTCATTTAGTAACTTACAAAAGTGATTTTCTCTTTTCACTTTGTTCTGATCTCAAAGTTTAAATCGATATTTCATGAGAAAATCGCTTTGAATCTTGCTACGTGTACCTATTATTGTAGGGCTCGTGACTGTTACAATGACAACGCACAACGCCTTTCATTTTCAACGCGGTGTCGAGTCGCGTCTTTTGTATCGAAACAAGGCGAATTGAGTTCTTTTTCGCTCTTATTGCTTACTCCTCATTGCATTTTTTACCCAATTTAACTAAAAAGTGTGCAATTTTACTTGCTGTTGACACCGTGCTGAATTATTTCGCTTTACTTGCCACTTGCTACTTTGCTACATCGGACGGGTGCAACTTGCATTATCGTTTTGTTGTGTTAGTCTTGCTCCAATTTAAACCACTTTCTAATTGAAAGTCATGAAATGGTTAGTACAGGACTGTGGACCGCAATGAAAAACTTTGCGTCTGATAGTATATCTTAGTTAGCTTGCTGTAGAATTCACAGCTTAGTCGTGATACGTCGAAATTCAGAGCAACGTGGGCAGTCAGTCTTGCGACAACCAAGGATTCAACCTACATCGTCTTTGTGCTGACATTTTGGTGTATAAGTTGTACGGCTTAAAACCGAAGTAAGGGTACAACAAAAACAACAACAACTTCATTTATTTGCAGGCAACTTTGGCCCAAAGATATGCCAAAGCCCGTAGGCTAAACGTCTACGCCTAGTTTTAGCCGGCTATACCTAGGTGCGGCCGGTAACAGTTGTGTATCCTTTTTATTGCTAGGACACACCGACCAAATGGATTAGGTGTAGCCGCACTTCGGTTATTAACAATCATCTTCCTGCCCTTGTCCCATTCTATTTGGGTTCGGCGTAACACGTCACCGTCGCCTTTGTCTTTCACAGTACTTCGGCTATTAGCCGTAACATATACAATACTACTGTCAAGACGATAGAGAAGATAATTCATTGCAGTTCTTGTCGCGTAGTAACAACCAAAATGGTAATCATGACTAGTACATACTATGACTGCCTTGTACTTGACTGTCGACTTAAAAATTGAGTTAAATCGAATACGTTCTAGCAACGCAAAAGCGGGAATATACACAAACAGGGTAATGCGCGAATTACACCGAAACGGCGAAAGGTACGGTGCGGCGCAGGCGTGGCATTTATAAGGAAACGAAAGAACGGCGTGTCTGCGCCCCGCTCCTAGAGTGTAATTCACGACACGTTGCCAACGTACATTTTGTATGAAACGTTTTGAATCGGCATCATGCCGCGCCTTCACCTTACGCCGTTTCTCCGACTCTTACGCAATTTCCTTTCGAAAATTAGAATTTTGAGAGCTACCCTGGCGTTTCTCCCTTAATGAAAACAATTTAATTTCTACCAGCGTAATCTTCATGAGCATGGACTTGGAAACTTGTCGCGAGCGGACTTCGGCCCAAGGTTTCGACCTGTGCACCGGCAAGACAGTGCCGATGGGCTCCGGGCCGCGGGTCGTACTTCATCCCGATCACGATGAAGAACGGAGGGAGTATGAGGTACCTAAATCTTCATATTTTTTTTTACTAGGATTATCTCAGCCTGGAGAAAAGATTTATGCCTGGGTTAACGGCAAAAGGCTAAGGCCTCTAAAACATGGGTCTTAACATAACTGGCGAAATGTGGGTTTACTATAGCCAGGTATAAGCTTACAAGGCATTTTCGAGTTAGAATTTTTTTATCAGTGTTGGAAACAGGATCGATTGGCAAAAATAAAAAATAAAACCATTTTCTTGCTAACTGTAAGTAGGTACATTTTTTTGAAAATCTATGAATCAAAATTTCACAAAAGTTATGAAATTATTCTCATATGAGTTTCGTTTAGCTGCAACGGTTAAGGGGCTACCTTACTGCCCCGCTGAAAGTTTCCACCCTGTGGTGAACCCATGATTATTTGAGAACAATGTAGAAAAACGTTCACTTTATCGTCCAGAGTAAAAGATAAAATCAACAATTAAAAAAATAAATAAACCGTGGCAGCACTGGCAGCACTGGCAGCTATGAGATAGGTATCAAAGGAAGGGGTCAAAGGGTATGTGCATCTCCTTCTCAAATCTTTAGTCAAGGAACCTTCTCACTTTTGCCACCTTTATCACTAATTTAGTGATTACAAGCGGATCAATCAACACTGACCTACTTTACCTACATAAATGTAGATCGTGTCTTACGTACAGTCACAAACATACACAGTATGTAAAAGTACACGTAGCAACTTCATTTCTCCTTCTGTATTGATTGTAATTTTGTTTTTACGAGCTTTAGCTAACTTTCAGAGTTTCTGATCCCATTATGCAGATAGGTTTAATAATAAGTATTAAGCAATATAGTTATTCCTCGCGAAATTCACTTTTGAATTTCGCTAAGTGTTTTATTAATAGCTAGTGCTCGTGGCTGTACCTCGCATATTTAGCAAAAAAATGCTAATTAAGTGGGCATATTTGATAAGTCATTGACTCCCGAACGATGAGCCGTAGTGGCTTCGATAATATCACAGTGATGATAACTGTTCCGCCCCGTTACTGGGCGTGATCGGAATTAAGAGTAACTGTGAGTTTTATTTGGGAATGTGCTAATTATAGGCAATGTTCCGTTGTCGTTGTCAACTACCAAGCAATGAAAGTAAAATGCATAAACTGAAAGTCTGTAGGTATATGAGCGGTACGCACTCCGCTTTATCCACGACTTTAATACAAATCCTGATTTCCTCTTGGAGTTTATTTAGAAGTGCCAGGCCCTCATAAGCCTCACGGTTGAAGTTATCTCGATAGCAATTAAACGTAACAAGCGTACTGATAGATGTAAAACTATGACTTATATTATCCCTCGTTTTATACCAACAGTGGGACCTATACTTTACGGAGCAGCTAGGGGAACTGCGGGCAGCAGCAGGGCTATCGGCTGTGGAGATTAATGCTAAGGCGCCCTTCGGTACGTAGAGCTTGCATTTCATGAAAACGTCATTAAATGGGATTAAATGAATTTAGAGGCTCATATTGATGATTTTAATAACTCGCTAAAGCCATATTATTATTTGTTATGGTCGCGAATCATATTTTTGTTAAACATACAGCCTGACACTGACCTGCCAATTGCAAATAACAAAGAAAATTTGAATTTCACCGTCTACCCTAGTGGGATCACGTTGAATAACTATTATTCACCTAAGCATTAAAACGAGAGTTGTGGTGCTGGTGGCCTAGCTAGTGGAAACGATAGGTTCTAACTCAGGCAGATACTTCACATTGCGTAGTTTAGGTACCTACCTAAATTAATTCATCTCTGCTCTAAAAAGGTTAAACAGCAAAGGAAGCCGGCATGTCCAAGAACGGAAAATTCAAAGACATGATGTGAATTGAAGTGAATGTGCCCACGGTCCCTCAAAGCGAGGAGGCCTGTGTCCCAGCTGTGGAAACTTTAATTATAGGCTGATTATACAATACTATTCATCGCTTAGCTTTATATAAAATTAAGTTGGAGCTATGATTGGAAAGACGCTCAAGGAAAACTCTAGTTAGATATGTATCACTAGTGAGTAGTGTATTCAAGTGTGATTGTCAATGTGAGTTCACCGTTCAAGATCAAGGGCAATGTTCGCAGCCATTATTTTTTGTAAGTGGGTCGAGTTAGCTAGCTTACTATAACCGTACCTACATTATAGGTAAATTGAATTCATTGTCTGCCGGCAATGGGTTCTACCCGTGATACTTTTCATACAAACGCTCGTACGTGATTATACCGTTGTAACACATCCATCTTTTGATTTTTTTTACCTAATAGGTATCTTGTGCACTATATCTCAGTTACAACAAAGCAAAAAAAAAATTTTTTGAGAAACAAATTCAGTATAAGCTTCCACAAAAATCTGCTGTTATGTACAAATTTCACCTGAACTTTGGCCGTTCATATGTAGGTACTCATAAATTGTAAAAGTAAAGAAAAGATCTTGATAGAAACCTTACTCATGTTTTGGAGACTAAATGACAAATATTTATTTCACAACTTGTAAGACTTATTGAAAAACAAGTATTTCCTAGAACAAGTTTTATGATATTTGACACTATTTTTCGCGGTGTCGGGGCGGGGTGAGACGGGGGAGTTGAAAGAAAATCACCGCTCTGGCTCTGGATGAAAAACCAAGCTTTTCGACCTTGCTCGCATTGACGATAGACGAACTGGAAAGGGCCCTCTTAAGATCGATACTTATTTGTCCCAACATTAATAATAATTTTGAATTACGATAGACAAAAATAGAAGTAAAAGTGACTTGATTAAAATCAACTCGAGAATGAGTCGTATCGTAATAACTCGTAAGTAGGATCACGACAATGGTAGTTTCCTTCCATAGGAAACATGACAAAGTTATAAACATCTTTCATGATTGTATGTGTGTTGTGTGTGTTTGTATGTCGAATTGTATTCTCGATACTGTTTAAAACTTACTAATATTTGTTTATCAAACATGTTTTTATGACAATGTGAATTCGCCTGTGGCGAAACACATAGTTCAAGCGTAGGAGGTTACAGCATCCGTGACTGATTTAATTTTATCTTTCAGACAAAGTACAAGTGGAGATTCAAGCGGCCGTCATCGCTGCGCCGCACTTCGACATCAATTACTGCCCTCAACTGCGCAATGTCGCCAAATAATTTATTTACTTTTAATTTGGCTTTTATATCTTTGGGTTATTCGAAAATAAAAGATATTATCGTTAGAAAAATGTTTTATTGATGTACTCCTCCGTACTTCAATTGAAATTATTTAATTACTACATAATTATTTAATTATTCTGCTAATTATGAACTAACAATTCTGCAGTCTCAAAATAATTACATACATACAGTTTAAGAACACTGAGGTAGTCTCTTAGATGTATTGAGACTCTTATCGATTGGTTGATGGCAGAAACATGAATCGATAGTGAGAAAGTCATGGAATCAGGCATCTCGCAATTCACACGCGACTATTACTTTCACTAAAAATAAAAATGCATCAATTTTTACAATTAAATTCACGCACCAGTCAGACCCGCGTGCGCAACGGCAGAAACTCGATCAGATCTCGGCTCTGTGGCAGGCCGCCCGCCGCACACGCCACACGCACACTACACTCTCGCAGACATACAATAAATATACACAACACGAGCTAAAACACTCCGCATCCGTGTCCGGTGCAGGCTGTGCGTGACGTCATGAGTCGTCGCGCATAGTCTGCAGCGGTCGGAGATCACATTTGGCTATGATCACACGTTTTAAAGTCTGTTTGGTTACAACTCGTCCTTGAAGTCTTCCTCCTCACCTCCCGCGCCTGGCGGTGGCATACCTCCTTGTCCTTGGTACAATTTGGCGATGATGGGCTGGACGACGTCCTCGAGGGACTTTTTCTGTTTCTTGTACTCCTCAGAGTCGACATCCTGGTTGTCTTCCAGCCACTTGATGGAGGCGTCGATTGCCTCTTCCATCTTGGACTTCTCTTCGTCGCTCAATTTAGCACCAAGTTTCTCCTTGTCCTGAAGCTGGTTCTTGATGGAGTAAGCATAGCTCTCCAGCTCGTTCCTGGCCTCAACGCGTTCCTTGAGTCTCTTGTCCTCATCGGCGAATCTCTCGGCATCCTTGATCATCCTCTCGATGTCTTCAGGTGTCAGTCTGTTCTGGTCATTGGTGATGACGATCTTCTCGCGGTTTCCAGTACCCTTGTCCTCAGCAGATACTTGCAAGATACCGTTGGCGTCGATCTCAAAGGTAACTTCGATCTGAGGGATACCACGGGGTGCGGGAGGAATGCCAGTAAGGTCGAACTTTCCAAGCAAATGGTTGTCCTTGGTCATAGGACGCTCACCCTCGTAAACCTGGATAGTGACAGTGTGTTGGTTGTCACTGGCGGTAGAGAAGATCTGGGACTTCTTGGTGGGAATGACGGTGTTACGTGGGATGAGCTTGGTCATGACTCCTCCGACAGTCTCGATACCCATGGTAAGAGGATTGACGTCGAGCAACACGATGGCATCAGTGTCTTGTTCACCGCTGAGCACGCCAGCCTGGACGGCGGCACCGTAGGCGACGGCCTCGTCGGGGTTGATGCCTCGGGAAGGCTCCTTGCCGTTGAAGAATTCCTTGACCAGTTGCTGAACCTTGGGGATACGGGTAGAACCTCCGACAAGCACAATCTCGTCGACGTCCTTCTTGTTCATGTCGGCGTCTTCCAATACCTTCTGCACGGGCTTGAGGGTAGACCTGAAGAGATCCATGTTCAATTCTTCGAACTTAGCCCTGGTGAGGGTTTCGGAGAAGTCTTCACCTTCGAAGAAGGATTCAATTTCAATCTTAACCTGGTGGCTGGAGGACAGAGCCCTCTTAGCCTTCTCAACTTCACGACGCAGTTTCTGGACGGCGCGGTTGTCTTTCCTGATGTCCTTGCCCTTCTTCTTCTTGTACAGCTTGATGAAGTGCTCCATGACCCTCTGGTCGAAGTCTTCACCTCCCAAGTGAGTGTCACCATTGGTGGCTACTACTTCAAACACTCCGTTGTCGATGGTGAGCAGAGACACGTCGAAGGTACCACCACCCAAGTCGAATACCAGTACGTTCTTCTCGCCGTCCTTCTTATCAAGACCGTAAGCGATAGCGGCGGCGGTGGGCTCGTTGATGATCCTCATCACCTGGAGACCGGCGATGGCACCAGCGTCCTTAGTGGCTTGGCGCTGAGCGTCGTTAAAGTAGGCGGGGACTGTAACGACGGCGTGTGTGACCTTCTTACCGAGGTAAGCCTCAGCAGTTTCCTTCATCTTGGTTAGGACCATGGCGGAGATTTCTTCAGGGGCGAAGATCTTGTCTCCCTGGGAGGTCATAACGGAAACATGGGGTTTGCTGTTCTTCTCAACCACCTTGAAGGGGAAGAATTTGACATCATGTTGGACAGTGTTATCACTCCATTCACGACCGATGAGACGCTTGGCGTCGAACACGGTGTTTTCGGGGTTGGTGGTCAGCTGGTTCTTGGCGGCGTCACCGATGAGACGCTCGCCGTCAGCGGTGAACGCTACATATGAGGGGGTGATTCGGTTACCCTGGTCGTTAGCAATAATCTCCACACGGCCGTTCTTGTAGACACCCACACTGTAGACAAAGAAAAAATAATCTTTAGAATTTTATCAGTCACAAAATTTGAATCTTATTACTGGTTTTGTGAACACCTACTTCCGCTTTTATTAAGAGCGTTCATCCAAAAAGTTGGCAATGTTGCAAATAGCTGTCAACTATTTACCTGTTGTAATTAATTTGGCAATATTACTGTATGGAAATATAAGAAATATGGCTGAATAGATTATTAACAATGAATTGAAATTAAAACACTGAATTTGATGTTGTAACCATATGAGGTGTAAAAAAGGCATTTGGAAAGTTTCCACACTTTTTTTACATCTAAAAAAAATATCCGGTATAACAATATTAATTATTGCTGTACATAATCAATATTTTAGTTCACTAGTTATCCATCTTATTTCCATATAGTAATATTGTCAAATTAATCAAAACAGCTAAATACTTGACAGTTATTTATTTGCGACGTTGGCCACTTTCTGTATCAATTGCATTCTGTATAAAATGAAATGTAAAAATATTTTAACAGATAATTTGACAAAAGAGATATCTGGGATCATTGTTAAGAAATGAGAGATAAAAAAAAAACCTTGAAATTAATTAAATGTTATTTCAAATGGAATCATCCTCAAATGGAAGCGTAAAAACAAAAGCTTGATGATGCCAAATGCAGTTCACCATTATTTAAATTGTCTTGAAGCAGTTTTACACTCAGAAACAGGATTACTCATTGAAGGTCACTCACCTCCAGAAAAAAAAAGGATTATTTTAATATATATTTCTTGGTTTTATTGACTTGTGTCAACAACACACATAAAATTTAGTTCATTGACCCGAAATATGCAAATTATGGACAAGTTATGTTAGTCATTATACTTCGGACTATGTTAAATTCTAAAAAAAAATCTTTGTAAATTATTGAATTCTTATTAATCTTAATGTTGAAAAGATTTTCAATTTAAAAACCATGTTTTCATAATTTAGTGCCACAGTGTAACTAATTTTATAGCACTTTTTATCTAGTTAACTGATAAAATAAGCTTTATTTCATTGAAATTATTTTGGACTATATTGTAACTGTTTTTTAATAATAGATTAGGTGAGTTCATGGAAATTACTGGAACATTCGATTAGAAATAATAAAACTTTAAAAAATTCCCAGTGTTTTAGTACAACATTTTAAAAGTGAACATGAATTAAATATTACCTAAATAAATTCAGATATGGGGAGAATGATGATGATGTACAAAGAATTTCCAACTATTTTGAGTGTTTCAATGTTTTTGGACTTTTTTGAAAAACAGGGTGGAACAAAAAGAATCGAATTCATCAGAAACTCACCAAGAGTAGGTGGTACCCAAGTCGATACCGATGACGGTGCCAATCTCCTTCTCTTTACTATCTTTCTTGTCGTCGGCGACCACTGCCGCGACCACGCAGGCCAACGCTAAAATACT
Organism: Noctua fimbriata; assembly: GCA_905163415.1. Lineage (NCBI taxonomy): Eukaryota > Metazoa > Arthropoda > Insecta > Lepidoptera > Noctuidae > Noctua > Noctua fimbriata. Next base: position 1,831,289 of record LR990922.1, read on the forward strand.
CCACCGCATTTTCAGCATGCAATGTTACTTTTCTGAAACAAATCAAAATAAAATAAGTTAGAAATATCTATAAATATGCATACGCGTCAGTTTGTAAACGTACTCAAAGATCTCAAGTCAGAATCTCTCAAAATCTGCCAGATGACACTTCCTTGTGAAAGACACGTAATCGTTATTGGGACACGTCACTATAGGGCGCCGGGCCAAACGACGCCGGGTTAAGATTTATAGAAAAGGAAAGTACCCCGGCCCACCTATAACGGCATGAGAAACCTAACGGTACCATAGAACGGCCACGGGAGATGTAGGACGAGCCACCGGCCCACAATACACCGTCGAGAAATTTCGCTGACGTTCCACGCAGCTAAGCGGAATTTTATATGAATCTTATAGGAATTTAAACACGGAGACACTAGATTTACAGTTTATGAGCAAATTATTATAGCCACTAGACAGAAAACTCCGTAATTAGCCTCATTATTGTCAGTTATCAAACCATGACGGGTGAGGTTAACAATTCATGGCGATCCGCGGTTTACAGAGAAAGACAAGACGGAATATAACGAAAAAGATAATTACCTAATACTACAGATGATTAAATTGGATTGAATCCCGATAAATAAAATTCACAGCCACGATACAAGCACTTTTTGAATGGGACACTTGATTACGAATTCACAATTACGTTGTTCCTTCACATTCGATTTTTCAAGAAGAACTGAAGTTTCACACGCCGCCGTCGCTATTATTTAGCGCTAGTATCCATCGTGGGCTAACGTGATTGGTCCACATGCGATGACGTATCATATATTTCACTACGATTGATCCAAGTAAGAGTATTTGGCGCAACCTGATTGGCCCACGTTTATAACTGGCCCTGAATAGGACATTCCCTATACCGCCAAGTTTGAAAATAGGTTTAACTCATGTTTATTGCGAAAGCGAGATTTTATATTTGTCAATCTTGCGAAAGAGAATAATTATATCTGGGTGGTTATGATGAAGTAGAGATAACGCATGAAGTAAATGGCAAACAAGGGTTATTTATGCTATTTACCATTACACATATGAAATAAAAGCCACACATCTCCATAGAATAGAAAGTAGACAAAGCATTCTAGAAAGAACGCAGCAATTCATATTTCATGAAATAGTTCTGAAACTCATATCTTTATTATAATTAAAGCTTGATGGTTGATTAAATATGTGCTTATGATGTATGAAGACACGGTCAAGCACGGCTCTGTAACCTATGGTGGCTTTTAATTACGCAAGATTTCGAAACATCTAGAACATCACAGAATCACCCAGAGTAAATACCTATATTTCTAGAAATCTCGAAACCTTATCGTCTCGGTTAACTTTACGCATGGTTATTTAAATTATGTCTATATTATTATGGTTGTTAATTACTTTCTAAATCCAGTTAAAACCGAAAGGGTTTACGTATGAGTAGACTTATTTTTTATTTACAGTACAGTTAGTATTCCCATGGGTAGGTGACTTCACTTGGGCCAGATATGGGTCAGATCATTAGGGAGGCTAAAAAAGTACTAAATGTTAAAATAACAGACTTGACTACTGACACCTTAGCTGTATTACAAATTACATTGGTGGTAATTTGGCATCTTTAAGATATAACCGCAAGCCAACACTATGTTTATTAATATTTATCAGGCACCAAACATAACCAAACTTCGTGTTCTTTAAAATAGGGAAATCCGACGGGACAAACCCAGTTCGCTATCTGACTGTAGACACGCCAACCTAGGTTAAGATCTCATGGAACATTGCAAAGTTCGCGTTTGGCTGGAGGCCTTACACTCAAGGCACCCATAGGATAGCCCGGTTAACATAACCCTGCCTTATAGGTTGACCTGCGAAAGACCATTAAAAAAAAAAAGTTTTTTTTTTTATAATAGGTCGAAGTCAAGGTGCCAATATTCTAGTAAAAAGTTATTATCGCTCATTTCTACATTTTTTCGGACCCCCGTGATACCCTTTAGATAAAAATTGCATCATTCAAAACATTCCCGTAGTTACCTTTCTAAATAAACACGACCAACAAGGCCACGTCAGCTCAGATAACGAATATTTTAACTATTATTGAACACGGATTAATGAAACAATGACGATGAGTTATATACATATAAATAGTTGCTATGACCATCTGTTTCAAATTTTCATTGAAATTGTGTGATGACATAAAGTACATATTTACACATAGGAGGCCATAAATGAAAAAAAAGTTGAATTACATATTATTTTATTTGATACCTTTTTCTTTCTAATCCCATCACTTATAAAAGCTTAAATACCCTAACATCACGCCTGTTCGTAATAAACGGCTAGGCAGATTATTACGTACAAGCGTGATGTTAGGGTACATACCACAAAGTAAATATAATACTCCATGGTACACATACATTTGACTATAGTGTCATACAATATAATAATAATATTATGTCTTAGGGCACGGTGCAATAAAAAATGCGAGAGAATAATTCAATAGAAAAAATAACAATCGTGTCCCACAATTTTATTTAGAACTTAAAACTAGAACAACAGTTTGTAGTCTATGTACTTAAAAAGGCTTGAATTTAATTTGAGCAAATTAAGGTAACAGTGAGTATAAGATCAACGCACACTTATAAGTAGGTACTGCACAGGATCCATACCAGCCTCGACAGTCGTTCACCGTTCCTTCTAAGAATCTCCATACTGCAATGCACACTTCGCATCGTGACATCGCTTATGATCGGGATTAACTATTTACCGTGTTGATTTTGTTCGTCGGAAATGTTAGCACCTCATCATCATTCTCCTGCCCACCTCATTCAACTAAATTGGCTCAGTAGTTTAGGCCTTAGAGGCCTCGCCCACGGCGACTTTTCGTAGCGTTGCAGTAGCGATGCTGTCGCTGACTGTGTGTGTGACCTTCGCCCAATTCTGTACCGCGCGATAATAACGATGAAGTCGCCGTGCGCGAGTGGCCTTATACAATACGGCAGAACATATATAAAAATAACATTCTTAAAAGAAAATATTTCACATAGGGTGATACAATGGGTGGTCTTGTCGCTGAAAACGATATTTTCAAGACGACTTTTGAATGGATTACAGAAAGAGCCGGAAGTGGGAGAGACAATACTGTAGCACGCGTAGCATAACCACCGTATAAATAAATTTTGTCGACAGAAGGATCAACAGAATGACAGCTTTCTTTTGTTGATCTGTCATTTTGTCGATTCTACTGTCGACAAAACGTTTCTAAGGTGGTACACGTTCTGGTAGTTTACAAAGACTGCTAATAACCCTCATTTTAAGCTTTGCCGAGTAAAAATAAGGTGAGGTGATGGTGGTCCAGTGCCTTGCCCCTCTTGGGAGGCCACTAAAACACGCGCGGGTGCGCGCTCACGTGTCTGTATTGAAAAATTTTATTAACGGCGCTAAAAGGAACAGGCGCGTGTGGCAGGATATTTTGTCAGAGTGCACCCGCGCGAGTTTTAGCGGACGCCCTTATACGTGTGCTAAGAACTTTATGCAGGCTGACAGTAACCAGTAAAGTATAATATATCCAACACCAACATCCCACAAATCATAACAGTCATTTAAAAAATAAAACAGCCAATATTTAATGTTTCTTTGATATTAAATCTAAAATCAATGGTGCGAAGTATGTGATGATGCAATCGGCACCTGGAAAAGACAATTCACATTAGTGTCATCACTCTATAACGTCCCCACAGCCGGCGGACCTGGGCCGCGGGTCTCGTGCAAGTTGGTAGGTCAGATCATCATCATCTGCCCAGCCTTTTCCCAACTAAGTTGGGGTCGGCTTCCAGACTAACCGGATGCAGCTGAATACCAGTAGTTTACATGGGACGACTGCCTATCTGACCTAAACAACCCATTTAGTACTGGGTAATACGATACCCCTTGCTAAGACTGCTTGTCAAACTTTCGGGACACTAACTACTTGCAACGACTGTCAAAGATCTACAAATGACAGCCGGGACCAACAGCTTAACGTGCTTTCCGAGACACGGAGGATACTCGGTACGTATAGGGTGGTCACCCGTCCCCGGACAAACCTAGGCAAGCGCGGTTTAACCTGAAGATCGACCCGAGCGGCTGTTATTATTTAGCCACGAGCTCCTCCTTGGCTGATGTCTGTGAATATTTAGTTTTTGGGCATATGCTAGTTTCGTTCGCATATTGCATAACCAGAAGGTTATACTAACTAAGCCATCATTACTAGGCCATATCACAATGTATTATGATTTTATAACATAGCATCTCGCTTGTTATCCTTGGCACGTTAGGCAGAGGTGCACCCATCGTAGGATTTCACGGCTACCCTGCCTGCCACCTTATAGGACTTTATGTAGCCGGCTCAAGTAGCTTATTTTTCTACGTAAAGACTTTAAAAAATCGTTTGACAAGATTAATATGTTGCCAGTCTTCAAAAAAATAAAGAACTGTCAAACTTTGTACCTATTTACCCACATTTCATCGGTTATGTTTAAGTTAGCGGTTATGTTTTAGAGGGCGAGCCTTTTGCCATCAACCGTGCACAAATATACACTCTGGGTAGCTAGTTGCTACTAAGAACTTACTGGTGGGAAAACTCAATACCACTTTGCCCAACGCGGTAATTGAACCCGTCATGCTGGATCAGATAATTTGTATATTTATTACTACAATAAAATACGTACCGGCTCTCCGGAAGCTCGTCAAGGTCTCCATGAGAATAGTTTCGACCTCCGAGCTGTCCCCAGTGCGGCAGATCATTGCGTATTCACCCGACACCTGACGGAAAACACAAATGTTTAAAAATGCATAGCAACGACTCTCTTAGTAGCAGCATTGGATTTTCTGACGTCATTTTATATTTAGTTGTGTTATTGTTATTCATTATTGCACATAAAATACAAATAAAATACACATCATCCGCGCAACATGCCTTTTTATTTCACATAGTACCCACGGCGGCACATCAAGTTATACATAACCTGACTTCACTTTGATAAGCTTCCCGTACGATGAGAGTTCAGCTTAATTTGGTTTTGCATAGCTTGATTAGCCGCCGTGCGTACATCCATAATTTCTTTGGTCTTATTTTATTTATTTGGAAAATCAATCAGTTACACATTACAGTATTGCACAGAATTACTGCTAGAGTGTGAGTAAATGAACAACGACATTTTGCACACATTATAAAAACAATTAAGTTATAATAACCATGCGATGTAAGCATGCTCACAATTCAATGCGTATAATAGAATTACATAATGTGTTAATTTCATAATCAGCCATTATTATTATTATTATAGCTAGCCCATATTGTCCCACTGCTGGGCAAAGGCCTCCCTCCACTCCTTCCAAAGCTCGCGCTTCTGTGCTACTTCTTTCCAATTCTCAAGGAAGACATCCAGGTCGTCCCGCCATCTCCTTCGTGGTCTACCGCGACCCCGTGTCACTGTTTCAGGGCACCAATCCTGAGCTTTACGGGCCCACAGTTCATTCGGCATACGACAGACATGTCCTGCCCAGTCCCATTTAAGTTGGGCAGCCTTTTGAGCCACGTCAACGATTTGCGTTTTGGAACGCAGCGTAGTGTTTCGTACATGATCCGTCAATTTTACACCCAAGATACTGCGCTCCATAGCACGTTGGCAAACCTTGAGTTTGGACTTTTGGATGTTAGTCAAAGACCAAGTTTGTGCACCGTAGGTCAAGATCAGCCATGCAAATTAATCAGAATCAGCCATGCAAATTAAAAAAAAATACAAGAAGTGATAGTAAGTACAGTGATTTTATTTACTTTGCTCAAGTAAATAAAATATAAAAGAATTACACAATAGAATTACATTCTATCAATTCGTATTCTAAAAAATCTCAACCATTTATGCAAAGGTGGGTCAGCTAATTGCTATATTATTATTATTTATTTATTTATCAGACTCCGATGTATGTTGAACAGATCGGGTGCGATTAGTTAACGCCCACACTAGCGGGCTATCTGCCCGGGCTGCTATCGATTGCAGGATAGTGTTGGGACGGCCACGCAGCCTGTGGATTAGCGAGGCAGATTTTTTACGCCACAAAGCGTCTAAACTGTCTGTGCGTGCGTCGGCAAACATTGCTGAGGCACTACAGAAGCGTGGCAATCGCAACAATACTCTGAACGCATTATTGGATATGACGCAGGGCATTATAAGCCTTTTGCGTATATGTGAACCACAGGGTTCCCGAGTACAGCGATATGCCTTAAAAAGGACTATTTTAATTGCGGCTGTACATCGAGAGAACCTGCGCGCCAGCATATAACTAGCTATAACTCAATGTACTCCAGAAAAAGAGAATAAAGAAAAATAAATTCTTCAAAAGTTTCCTCAGAACATTTTATTCTTTCCTCTGCATCACATGCCCATATCATAAATTCATGACAACAGCTTTCAAATAGCTATTTGAAAGTTTGGCAAAAAATTCAGCTACATAAATTCCGCTCACTGATGCAGTCATACCATCATTAAAAAAAAAAAGCAATTATACCTGGTACACAAACAAGGGATGGTACGGGTACTTGTCCTTGGTCTGCCTCACGATGTCCAAGTACGGCAGGCCTGGCTTCACCATCAGGAAGTCTGCCCCCTCAGCCACGTCTCGAGCCTGTAAATAAGTCGCAAGACATATAAATTAAAAGGCGTCTTCTTCTTGCGTGTCGATGGAGTCAAATAATACCCAACAAGTGGATGGGACACCGACGCGAATACGGTTACCACGTATTCAGTACATCATTCTGAGCCCAGAGAAATTTTTCATCGGTTATAAAAAAAAAATAAGCTGTTCCATACATTTTGAGCGTGTAGGTATTGCACTTTTGTAGGAAATGGCAGATTTTTCGCGTCGGTGTTCATTCCACCTCGTATAGCCACCAGCACAGCTCTTTCGTTGGCTTCGTTTAAATCCTGGAAGGTGCAGGTAGCTGTACAGGATGGGCTTGAGGTGGAGCATATCCTGCAGATGGGCTCCACATTAAAACGCTGTTCTTTTGATTAATTTGCTACCAATAGACTTTTCTTGATTTATTTTTCACATTTGAACATGAGCAAATCTGTCCCACGGCAAAATTGCAATAACAAATTCGCAAGTAAGGTTATATTTGTTATTGATATTCAAGAAAAAGAGATTCAATTGATATTGAAGGTAGGGCCGATTCTCATATCATTTAAGCTACCTATCACTCGATATCTCAACCGAGAAATTGAATGTGAGAATTTTTCAACCTCTACTTTCACTTAAACTTGAAACGATAAAAATGGATCACTCGTTCGTTGGTCAATCGTTATTATCATATCGGTGGTATAATGTTGATATACAGGATGGAAGGGGACATCATTTCATAGGCAATTTAAAAATAAATGAGCTGTTCCATACATTTTAACCGTGTAAGTATTGCACTTTTGTTTCGGAATGATGTACTGAAAATGTTATATTTAGGCCCAAAACTTCGCCATTCCCATGGCGTTGTTGAGGTCGCTCAGGTTGCAGGCGTTGAGGCAAAACGTGCCGAATAGGAAGCGAGGCAGTTTGTGGCTATAAAGGAGTAGGTATTGACTTACTGCAGCCCTAGCAGCCAGCCCTGCACTGCCCGGCGGCAGCTGATAGCACTTCCGGTCACCCTCCATAGGCGTACTGTTCATTGTGTCACGGAAGGGCCCGTACATTGCTGACGCAAACTTACAGGAGTATGACAGCACTGATACCTGAAATGTTTTAATAAATAAACTGTAATATAATCATAATCATTTATTTATTTGCACAAACATACAATACATACAACAACAAATTGTTAGCATGCAAGAACGTTAAAATAAGAATAAAAACAGATCATCATGTTTGCCTTAAAACAATGGCAGGCAAATATTAAATATACTGATACTGATACTGCTAGCCTGCGTCATCCCACTGCTGGGCAAAGGCCTATCTCCATGACTTCCAAATTTTTCGATCCAGGGTCAATGTGAACCACAAATAATTAATAATAAATCACTCTGAGTCAAATTAAAAATTGTCATAATAATATTAATAATATATAGATCCTCGTTCGTCTAGTGGTTCCGAGCGCTAGGTACTGCTGAGTGTGATCTCCTAGTTTCCCAGGTCAGGTATTAAGGTATGATTGGATTTTTCCATCAGAAATTACTCGAAAGCAGCTGCCTAAAGCGTGTGTCCTGTTGATGGCAATAGGCTCGCTTCCGTATTACCCAGTACTAACTAGGTTGTGGAAGACAGCTAGGCAGTCGGTCCATGTAAAATACTGGTACTCATTTGCATCCGGTTAAATTGAAAGCCGACCACAATATAGTTGGGAAAGGCTAGGCAGATATGGGTGACCTAACCCTACGGGAAAATATGGGCGTGATAAGATGTTATCTTGCAACATAGTTGTTGAGCGTGTCAATATTCGCAATTTAAACCTTATGTGAACGACATAAAACGTGACACATGTCAGTTAAAGACAATACTAAGCTGTAAATAAATATTTAAACTAATGTGGTGGAAAAGTACCTTTAACGAAGCTGAAAGGTACTTATTCTCCCCGTCATTGAGATCATTTTTTTGTTCTAGACTACTATAAGATGAAGGATATAGGGGAGGCCTTTGCCCAGCAGTGGGATGTACAAGGCTATGAAAAAAAAAAAGACTATTCCTGGGAACCTTCTAGTTCCGGAGATATTGTGGGTCAAAGTTTCAACTTTATCACTTTTTTTCACAAGTTTTTTTTTTTTAAATACATGTTTTTAATGTTAAAACTTTACTTTAAATACCTCCACGATCCCGATACTATTCAATGCATTCATCAGCACAATGTTTTGAGTTACATTGAGTCTTATGACGTGATTTTCACCCCAAAAAAAGTCGTTTCCCAGTAATATTTTTTGCTTAAAGTACTTAGTTTGATTTGCAGAATCAGACAGTAGCAGCGGTTTAAACGGACCCTGTTTAAACCGCTGTGTAACCCGCATTTAATTTTATCTTTTCGACTACTGGAACTAGCTAGCAGCTAGCTCTTTGTGAGTGGTTGGACAAGTTACGCCTGTATTCACAAACACCAGCCCCCGTAGCATGAACACCGTAGACAAGGATTTCTTTGACGGAAGAATCGACAAAATGACAGATTGTGTCGACACAATGACAGATTTCTTTGCACTTCTGTCATTTTGTCGATTCTTCCGTCAAAGAAATCCTTGTCTACGGTGGTCATGCTACGGGGGCAGATGACACCTAAATGATTAGTATGATGTTTTGTTATTGAGAAAACTTACCGTATTCTGTAATTTGCAGGCCACCAAAGAATCTTTGATAGCTTTTATCCTGTTGTCCATCATGTCAGATGGGGCAATGATTTGTGCACCTGTTCAAACATAATCGACATTTTTATTATTTAGTGGCATTTGAAAACTAACCCGTAAATACAAGGTAACATTCAATTAACAGTCAAGATGGCTACCACATCATTATCAATGAAGTTTCAAAAGTCAATCTAATTTGACCTTTTTTATCTGCCGGGTAGATACCAGATCTTATTTATCTTAATTTTAATAGATTCAAATTGCAGTCATTCCAATTTAAAGTTTTTCTTTAATAAAATATATAATTGTGGCCTAAACCGCCCTTATCTTTTTAGATTTACAAGTTCAAAGGCCAAATCAAAAGAGCACAATCATGAAGCACCTTAAAAAAAGTCATGTTTTAGATTTTTTAAATATTATGGTGCCTCATATTTATCCTCATAGCAAAATTTCCGAAATCGTACATGCAACATTATATCGATGATGGATTTGTAATGTCGTAAGAGACATGGTGTGGCGAAAAAAACTTTTGGCCCAATCCGAATTTTACTAATGCAAACAGCGCGCTCAATGTCCTTACGGTATTTCAAACAACGTTCCTGATCTTCCTGTCCCATGTTACTTGGGATCGGCGCAACACGTTTTTTTCTTCCATTCTCCTCTGGCAACCACCACGCTACCATTTACATCTTTTCCCTTCATATCATTCCTCACACAACCCATCCATCGTTTCCTTGGTCTTTCTGTCCCTCTCCATCCATCAACATTTATATTCATCTTTTTTCTTATCACATGCCCATACCAAGACAGTCGATGTCCTTTCAACTTTTCTGTAACTGGCGCAACTTTCAAACTTCCTATAATATACTGATTTCTAACTTTATCCATTCTTGTCGCACCACAACATCCACCTCAACATTCTCGTCTCCGCTACATGCTATCTTTTTTCTTTCATCTGCTTCACTGTCCAGCAATCGATCCATTTTAAACACTGTTGAAATAATGAAATAACTTACCAGCTTTAGCGTAAGCCAAGGCTACATCAGCGATCCTCCTGACAGATGCAGCATGGTCAATGGTTCCAGTAGGAGTGAGGAGTCCACAGTGTCCGTGAGATGTGTAGGGGCATAGGCAGACATCACAGGCTATGAGAAGATTCGGGAACTTGGCGCGGAGCTTAGGAAGAGCCTTTAGTACGGGATTATCTGGACAATCTGCACTTGAACCGTTGGCATCCTGTTCAACATAATATGTATTCGTTTTATTTACGAAGTAGCTTCCACCTACGAATTCGTCCGTGTGTTTTGTTTTTGTTTCAACTTAAAACATATTCAATGGCGATGCAGTGCTAGCCTAGTGATGTGACCACTCGGACTGTCAAGTCATAGGTCTCGAGTTCGAACCCAAGACCTCAGTTTTTTCGAATTCATGCGTATAATATGATTATCACTTGCTTCGGTGAAGGAAAACATCGTGAGGAAACCAGCATGCCTGAGAGATATTTCTCGACGACATGTAAAGCCAAGTCAGAGGCCCACGGGCGGCATAAGAATTCTGACACCAGGTTAGGTTAGGCACTAGCCACACGATAAAGAAGAAGAAGATATTCAATGGCACTCGCCAATAGTCTAGCTTTCTATCACTGAAATAATTTTTGATATTAGGTATTTACGATTACCTCCTACATCTGAACTTAAAAACTTTACATTTTTCTAATATTATAGTATAGAATTTGTACTGTAGATGAATAAGCGGGAGGATGGTCCTTAAGCTGTCAAAGAAATAAATTGTTCAACAAACAATGTTGTTGTTGTTTTGTTGTACAATGTAAAAATTCAAAAAGATTTAAAAAATTCAAAGTCCATAGTTAAAAAAATAACTGTTATTCTTTGAAAGTTGTATTTCATGAATGCTCTTAACTTGTATTTCTTTATGTCTTTATACATCATTCTCACATTATGTTTAATCTCAACATGAATGATGTAACTAAGATTTTGTAACAATATATTGATTTAAAAGAGTGCCCATGGAGTTTCTTGCCCATTCTTCGCCATCATAGATCAGATCTACGGTTTGGAATGTGCAACTACAGTACTTTCAGAAGTTATAATGCCTTGTGACTGTGACTGTAGCTTTGCTTTCTTTATTTTTCTGACATTCAAAAGTGCCTGTAATAGTCTAATTTAAATAAATGCTTTGAGCTAGAGTTTAAAACTTCAACTGATACTACTTATTTTTAATGGAATAAAAACTTATTTTTAAAAGTTAGCATAAAAACATTCAGGGTGTATTTTTGAGACACTTGAGAAAGTACTGTAGTTGCACATTCCAAAGCGTAGATCTCTATGGAGAAGAATGCGCAAGAAACTCCATGGACACTTTTTTAAATCAAAATATTGTTACAAAATCTTGGTTACATAGTTCATGTTGAGATTATACATATATGTGAGAACTATGTAGAAAGACGTGCACATTAAGAGCGTCCAGAGTAAAAGGTTTAAATCAACAACGAAAAAATTAAGTAATTAGAATAAACCATGGCAGCTAAGAGATGACCAGTCCCAACCGACAGTGCCCGTTCACAAACATGACGCATGGATCAGTGCTATTCAACTCAACCATATTGAAGGGAACTAAATGACCCAACACACCCGCCACCATCAGCGAGACATTTGAGTGTGCATGACATTCTCTCAGCCACCAAGGCACATTCAAGTCAATGAAAGATAACAAAATGTAAATTGTAGCCTTACAGTACATAGTTCTCACACATGTGATATGCAATTATATAACACTAACATATAGAATCTATACAAAGCAAGGATATTTTACAATCTTCTGCAGCTTCCACAATAATTTATCATGGTAATCAGTTAGTTTGCCCCTATGGTTGTGGAGTAGCAAATTGTTGCCTCTATAAAATAAATAAATAATAAAATGTGAACACAATGTAGAGATAGAAAAGAAAAAAAAAACAATAGGAAAAGCCCTACTAACCATAATAGAAAGTCTACATGGTGGTACTCACATTTACAAAAACTGAAATAATGCTTCTAATTTTTATAAAACAATGGTAATCAAGGTACTCAACAACAGTAACAATGGTAACTAAGTTTCAAAAGGCGAAAGAGAAAAAAAAAAAATTAAGCAACTAGAGGGGGAGGATCTCTTCCAAACATTTAAATCTTAGTTCGTGAGCCCACATGGAGCAGGACCAGCATTAAGCCAAGCATTTTTATCTACAATATAGTCTTCCAACTTATAATATGCTTGCTTACATAGTATGCATATTATGCATGTTTTAAATTACTTCTCATTAAGTTGTAGAATGTCAAGAGGTATTTTATTGTAACATTTTACACAGCACCCCATAAAAGAAGTGCATACTTTTGACAATCTGTAACGTGGCTGATCTAATTTGTCCTTATTTCTAGTATTAACATTATGCCTGTCGCTTATTTTACTAAAAAGATGTATGTTTTTCCGATTTTTAGCTGATTGTATAATTTCTACATCTGTGAATGCAGTTGGCAATAATACTAAAAGTTAAAGACAGTCTCCTAAGAATGTTTTCCTGTGGCTGCAATGATTAAGGCCTGCGCCATTTCTAAAATCCACACTGTATTTAATACTAATACAAAGTCAATTTTTTATTATCCTCCTGCTCCTATCTAAATCTATTTGGTGCATGACACGGTGATGAATAAAAATTCAAATCATTGTTTCTTTTTTTCTTAATAAATATTCCTAATAATACCTTTGGCAATGTGCGGACTATCCCAAAGATGAGTATGGACTTCAATCCATTATTGACCAGATCAACAAGCCTCGTGATCAGCGCATTGACACCATATCTGCATACATTGGGCATGCTCGCCACTGGCTCAATTCGATTGTCATCTTCCCTGTTTATAAATACAAATAATAGGTAAGAAATGATGAATTAAAATAAATTCAATATTTTAAGTTCGAGGTTTATGGACTGTACAGGCAGTGTAACAAGTTAACTTGATTAAACTATGAAATCACAATTTTGTTAACATTTTCTCCTTGAACTAAAATTTTCTTATAGAGTTATCCGGCGGCCGGCACGGTATTTAGACGTACTTACAATAAGAACACAGGGTACATAATATTGTGCGCCTCAATACTTGTATTTGGCTCCTGTAGTTTTCTCAGAGTCGAATGAAAGTACCCGCCTTGCAGGACATATTCCGGACTCAAAAATAATTGGTTCATCTTATCGTAACAGAAATCAAGTCAACCGGTCCATACAATAGTGTAAATGTCAATGTATGAAATAACGCTCAGTAATTGATTTTTATCAGTATAGTAATTATTATTGATAGTGAATTATGCATGAATGTTGGAATACACGTATGTCTTGTCTTGTCAATGGGTTTATTATTGATTAATTGATTTCACTCCTTATAACTCACTGAGATGAATTTATGAATACACCGTAAGGGTAAGCAAAACAACACATAAATCATGCTCAAAGTCTACAGCAACATTGGAATGGAAAGCCGAATATGACAACAAAACATGTCAAATTGACAACGTCAAATATTTTCTTCAGTAAAACAGCGAAAAGCAAAAACACGTAATGCCTAATTTAATACCTTCTTTCCTATCCTTGAATCTTTAAATTGTCATTCAGACGTTTTGCATTGCATAAACCATCTATGTTAGGGTTTTGGTTTCCGCACAATAGTCCTTAAGGGGGATCATTGTACGTGAGTTATGGCGGCCGTTATTTCAATCAGCCCACCGCTCTCCAGAAGCAGATCATTCTTCCCAGTCTTTTCAGGACATCCGCAAGGGATCTTGGTGTCCCAAGAGTTAAATTTAGTTATGTTGTAGTGTTTTTGGAAGCAGTGTGTTTTACTTAGGGTGCCGGATATTTCGAGCCTGAAAGTCGCTAGGGTCGCTCTTCTCTTACGACAAGGTATACAGGTGGTAACCCCGGCATCACCTGAAATGCAGCAGTGGGTGATGTTCTCATGCTGCTGGTGATTGCTACGCAGGCAAATCTTTGTAGTTTTTCGAGATCCTTCTAGGCTGTGCTCAGGTTGGTCCTGGGCCACCAAACTAAAGAGCCGTATCTGATGATTGATCGGAGGACTGTGGTGTATAGCCAGAAGGTGATTTTGGGCCTTATGCCAAAATTGGCTTTGCCGGCTATGCTGGCTTTTGTGGTGATGTAATCGGTGTGTTTTACCCAGTTCAGCTGCTTGTCCAAATAGATGCCCAGGTTTTTGGACTCAGTCGATAGGTCGATAGGCTAAGGTTGGTCCCAATATTTGTTGGGTTACCAACATTCTTTCCCTTGTGGAAAGGATGAGTTCGGTTTTGGTAGGGTTCACGGCTAATTTATATTCCTTGCACCAGTCCTCTACTATCTTCAGGCTACTCATAAGGTTGCATTGTGTGGTTTCATGTGTGCCGTTTATTACTATGGTTATATCATCAGCATAGCCCACCGGGAAGTAAACTCTGGCATTTAGACGCTTGATAAGACTATCTACCACGAAGTTTCAAAGGAGGTGGTGACGGCGGAAGCCTGTGCAGAAGATCAGGTCCAGGTTGGCTTCCACCCTGTATAGGCATAGGTTCGTGGTTTGTCTGTACCCTAGATGCCCTAGATGCCGGTATCGAGAATTAGCTTACCTCCGATGGTACCGAGGCCGAATATTCTGTTATTTCGGATCCATGGCTCTTTGATCAGTGCGATAGTGCGGGGTTCCATCTCCAGCGCTCTGCGTAGGCAAGCCGTAGCAGTCTAGTCCAGCATAGGCTGGAGGTTCTGCCAGGGCTGCGGGACTGTTCGAAAGAGATACCGCGGCCCTGGAACACAAAGGGCAAAGAAGGAACATGGATGGGTTTTAGTCAGTACAAGTCTGACACTCCCTTCCGCTGCGCCCAGAGCGGTGTGGGTCATTTGATGATTTCCCATCCAAAAAAAAAAAAAAGGAAATGCTGGAGGTTGGTCTGGAATCTGGATGATATTTAGGGGACTGGACGTGGGTGACGGTGGCAGTGCCACCCCACTTATGAGAAGACCGATCCATCGGAGAGTTCTCTTGAGATTGGGCGTGGGGTTTGGGTTTCCCTAGGCCTGGGATTTGGCTTTCGGGAACGCAACAAAAACCATCAGGCACTAGCCTGATAGTTTTTGTTGAGTCTGTTTCTTATGGAATTAGACAAAAGCATAAGTACAGGCCCCCCCCTGGCTACGGGACTGTTCGAAAGAGATACCGTGGCCTGGAACACAAAGGCCAAATAAGGAACATTGACGGGTTTTAGTTAGTAGAAGTCTGACACTCCCTTGCGCTCCGCCCAGAGTGAGGGGGGGGGGGGGGGAATTGATGACGTCCATCCGAAAAAAAAAAGGGCCCTCCCCTGTATAAAGCATCTCAACAGGCTATTTATTATTCTTTTGTTAGTTCTATACCGAACCACCCCAAAGGTCAGACCCACGAAACAACAAGAATTTGTGTGGTATACGTGTAAAATCGACTCCTCCTATTGATGAAGTCGGTTAAAATGTAGCCTATGTTAGGTGCTACGGGGGAACATACATAAGTAAATACAAACATAGATTTCCTGCTAAAATCATAACCCTTCCTTTTGGCTCGCCGTAGTCGGGTAAAAAAAAACACCGTGGTCAGACCATGGAATTATTAAGTCCATGGGTTAGACTTCGGTGAGTCAAATTCAGATCACGCATAGACTATAGAAAGGTAGAGGAGGCCCGAGAAGAGGAGGTCAAGCTTTGAAAGACAGATGTTTGTCATCAATAAAGTATTGGATTTGATTTTACATGTAACTTTATGTAATTTCTTGAAAGTTCATGCATGAATTATTATAATTTAATTATACATCGCAAGTAAAACGTTTAAAGTTCATATAAAATATTTTTACAACAATGCCTGCGTGAAACTTGCTGAGAATCTATATTATTTTACTAGTTTACTGTCACAAAGTTATGTATATCTTGTTTTATTTTATTTTTAAATGATCGACTTATTTATAATATATCCTATAAGCCTAAGTGTAAGTGTAAGTTAGTGCAACAAAACGAAAACTGAAAGAAACCCAGTCTTGAGGATTTGAAACAGCCTTGAAGACACCATGAATGCGGATGAAGACGCGCCTACCAAGAAAAAAGTCGACAAACAATCCACTGAGAATCTAACAGTAACTGTGGACAAGATAGATGCAAAGAGATCTGAGAAAGGGGACGAGGAGCCTAAACCGCGTATAGTATTGACGTTTCGATCGGAGAAGAACAGTGCTAAGAGTAGCAATATGAAGATCGTGACTACTGAGGAGAAGCACGAGGAGGCTCCGCGTCGGTCGAGCAGGACGCGGGGCAAGTGGGAGTGGATCTGCGACAGCGAGACGTCGCCCAAGAAGGACAAGTCAGGGGCTCAGACAACATCAGAGAATGATGAGTCTGACAGCTCTCACACAACACCCAAGCGCTCCACACGCCGCCGTGACGATTCCGACAACGTCCTTGCCAATGCCATCGCCAGAAAAGAGAAGTCTTATGAAACCCAGCAAGCCCCACAGCGACTATCTCGTAGAATAAAACCCACAGCTAAAATACTTGCAAATGAAGAGCTGCGTATTGGTCTTGAATCTCAGAACAATGCCCGTCTTGGTATACAGACTGACAAGTCTCCTGAGGAGGGTGTGAGGACACGGCGGTCAGCCCGTCCCATAGTAGCGGAAGTTGAGAAGAAGAAAGAACCGGAGGTAGAAGGGGATCTGGTGGACATAGAAGGGGATGATGACAGCCAGAGTCAGAACACTGTGATGAAGTTGAAGCACCTTTGTGAGCTTGGACTGAAGGCTATCAACCCTGAAGAGGTGGATGAGAGTGAAAATGAAAACAGGTAACTACTACATTAATAGGAAAAAATACTTACTTTTCTAGATTCTAAGCTTGTTCCTTAAGTACTTCTTTCATTATTGTTCAAACAGCAACTAAGTGCCTCACTTACTATAATCTGTAGTTAATCTCAATCAATATCACATATCATCACAACTTTGAGAGATGCCTCAGCTTTATACATATAACAAATAAAAGGACTACAAACCCAAGATAATAACTAGATAATTATCATAGTAAGGGTAGGAGAAAAAACATGTTTGACATACAAATGCAGTAACTACAGTAAGCTTTACATTATAGAATTACCCACATTTTTATTTATTTAGGGTTACCAACAATTGTTAGCACAACACATTTACAAAGCAATGGTTATAGCTACATTTATAAGAGCAACAATTAATTACAGGAATAATACCACATGCACTATTTGTGGTTATCATTAAATAAAATTACATTAGAAAAAATTAAAAACACAGATTGACAAACAAAATTAATCACAACACAGAAATTTATTAAATTAAATAGGTAAATCAAAACACAAAAAAAAATAATAAGTTAAAATATAAAATTAATATTAATATAAATAATAAGTTAAAATAATTTCACAGTAACCTACGTACATTACGTACTCATGATTGCAATAAATTATCCACAAACTAGACAATTCACTGATAGTCATTACACCCATTTACAAAACAGAGAAATTGAAGCAGATGAAGAAGAAGACGAAGACGTGGAAGCTGAGGAATTAGAAGAAGATGATGAAATGGACGACGACCCAGTAGTTATCAGCAAGCTGTTAGAGACAGACGAGGACTCGAGTGAAGACTTTCAGTGCACTGTTGAAGTTGCTGCTAAGAATAGACCCAGGAGGTCTACGAGACTGTGCTCATCTTTTGGCATGAATGACAGTGATAGGTCTTCTCCTGTTGGTGAAGAAGAGCATAAGTAAGTTTTTGTTGATATACTCTAATCATACACTGTTTTAAGCTTTCACGGTTTATAACTAAAGTTACACTGTCACTCACGGGATATCTTTCGACATTTTCAATTTTAGAGAAGCTCATTAAGGATTGGGAGCTCAGAATAATTGAAAATCACATCCCATAAGTGACAGTGTAAGATTACTCTTATCATAGCTGTACAATCTTTGAGTCAATATTCCAGTCTTAGCACAATTCTGGAAAAGAGGATATAATTATGCCTTAAAGTGCATCAAAGTTTTTACAATATTGCTAATTCAATAGGGTACACACAGCAGCACATTGTTTTACATATCCAGTATAACCTGACTTCACAGTGTATGAGCTTCCCAAACAATGAGAGATCAGCTGAATTTGGTTTTGCATAGTTTGATTGGTTGTCATGCTTACAATGGTGGTCAGTTCACACCTACTTTAGTTTGTCGTTTCACTGTGACCTTTTGCTTCTGAAATATTTCTTATAAGATCTGCTAAGATTTTTTATTAAAAATTATACCCATTACTGTTTTGTGTCCTTTTCAATGCTTTTAAAATCTTGGGCTTGTGATGAAGTTATAAGTAGTTAAATTCTAAAACTAACCTCGGAACTGTAATTCCTAAATGACTTGATAATTTGACGGCAGGTCACCGCGCCGATCATCCAAAAGATCATCCAGACACAATTATGTGGAAGAGAGCGAGAGGTGAGACCCTGTTCTTTCACCTTTACTTGCTTTTGTATTAGCCTTAATTTACTATTATTTACTTTTTATTCTCAGGAGCCATCGAAAACGACGGAGGCACAGGTCTTCGGGTGGGGAGGAAGCACATTCGGATGCTGAAATGGAGGAGACAAGGTAAGATGAACATACAAAATCATATGTTCCTCAACGGTTTTTATTTTGTTTTAGTGGAGTGATACTGATAGCCTAGTGGTGTGACCTTCGCGCGTCGGCCTGTTAAGTCATAGGTCTCGAGTTCGTATCCAAGACACGCACCTCAGATTTTTCGGATTCATATGCGTACTGTTTAATTATCACTTGCTTCGGTAAAGGAAAACGTCGTGAGGAAACCAAACCAGCATGCCTAAGCGATATGTAAAGCCAAGTCAGAGGCCCATGGGCGGCATAAAAACTCTGACACTGATTGTAGATGAAAGTTAATTTAATTGCGAAAGATCTAGATTCTGAAATACTAACGCCAATTAATACAAGGTGTAAACGGACCCTTAACGAAGCCGCATCAAACTAAGTAACTTTACACAGGAATGATTGCTGGGAAACAACTTTTTTCTTGGGGTGAAAAATCACGTTTGACGGTAGGACTCAATATAACGCACTCAAAACATTGTGCTGATGGATGGATTGAATACTGGAGTCGTGGAGGTGTTTATGGTATAAATTTTACATTAAAAAAACGTATTTAAAAAAAAAAACTTCTGAATAAGTTGGAACTTTGACCCCCGATATCTCCGTAACTAGAAGGTTAGGTACACCATACCTGGGTGGTCTAGAACAAAAAAATATCGCAATGTCGGGGAGAACAAGTGCGTTTCGGCTTCGTTAAGGGTCTTGTTACACCCTTTATAACATAGAATAATCAGCTTACAAATGTTCCCATTACTGACACAGGTTCTCTATTTTCTTTCTGTGAGAGAGGGGGTCGCCCAGTAAATAAGTCAATGCAGTAACTTACAACAAGTGCAATATTTAACATATTTAGCAGCATTCATTAGTTCCGCAAGATAACAAATTATAAAGTCATGAGGTAAAACTGTTTATATTTTCAACACTCGCTTATAACTACTACAAGTTTAAATACGACCTAATTCTGCTTGGAGAGCACTGCCATTAAATAAAATAAACTTAAAAAAAAATAAACAAGCTTTATGAAAAGAAGAAAATTAGGTTTATCTATGGACATTGAACGCGTATACAAAGTTTCGTGTCCGTGCTATTAATCGTTGCGGCGTTCTCTCGTGAGGAGGTAGTCCTGGTTGCCGGATCAAGTCATGTCTGTCATAAAAAAGTATTGTCACCAGATCCGAAGGTGTGTGCAAAATTTCAGCTGAATAAGAACTGGTTTGAAATTCAATTTAAGTCAAGTTAAATAAAAAAAATAGCATTGAATTCATGTTTTATTTCCCACGAGGTAAATATTCATTTCAGTCAGAGAATGTTGTCATCAGATCAGGCAGTCACAATAAACCATTGTTATCATTGGAAGATCTCCACATTTACTCTCTCATTCTTCTTCGTTTACCCAGCAACCCAGCAGGCGGTGACGAAGGTTCAGAAGCTGCATGCCCGGTCGACGAGTCGACGATTGTAGCCACATGCTTCTGTGAGACACCTAGCAATGTGTATGCAGCGCCTGATGAACTTACTGGTAAGCATTGTGATTACTTATTAAAAACGGCCTGTGTTGGGTAGGCTCCGCCGCAGTAGAGTAAAAACATGTCTTACTTTGTCCTCAGAACCAGTATTCTGCCAAGCGATTGAGCTCGTTGACGGCATACGCGTCGGCTGTTCCCACAGCGCGCGCCGCGAGCGCAACCCTAGCTCTGGCAGCAACAACACTAGCGGCCTGGCGCCTCTAGTGAGGGCGGGGCCGAGAGCGCCATACTTCCTGGCGTGTCCCTTGCATGCCGCGCAACTGGCTAAGCACATGTGCTGCCCCGCTTGTGGACTGTTTTGTACACAGGTAAGATATGAGATGCTGCACTTTGAGTTGCGTGTTGATAACATGTCGATTTTTCTTTTTAGTTTATTTGTCATTTAAAATTTGGCTATCGGTCTATTTGAAGGTGAAACATAACTACGTCATCTATTGCCTTTACTAATGCCTGTCTTAACAAAACAACTAGTTTTGTTTGTAATTGAAGTTTAATGGTTGTTCTTTGAGCATCTTACAGAGAAACAACATAACTACAATCAGCCCTGAATCTCTATCTTCTGAAACGATACGCTGACGTGTTTCGTTGTAAATGAGTCTGGTGTAATATGGACGAACTTTTGCCATTAACCGGTCACAAATCCAGGCAGCTACGCAGAATTTCCTAATAGGAACTTCTAATAACACGCCACAAAAATAACGTCAATGATAATATTCAAAATACTAAACGCCTTCTTTCTTCCAGGGCACCTTCTACCAATGCTCTTCGGGCCACTTATTCCACCTAGAGTGTGGTCTTCCATACAACGATGCCAAGCAGCGGCCCGGCTGTCCCCACTGTGGGGTCTACTCCTACCGCTGGCAACCCGCCAACGCCGCGATTGTGAAGGTCAAGGTCGAGATGAAGTGCAGCAACAAACGCATCTTCTTGCCGGATCAGAGAGAGCAGTGGTGAGTGAAATGTGTTCAAGGTTTAATCTAAACTAATGCAAACCAACCACTTATTTCAAGACGGATTTATTCAAGAGTTAATCGTAACTGCTGTAAACATAGCCGGCCATCACTAGTTATGGAAGACAAAATGATATCTTGCTGCCATAATCATTCATTTCCAATTTCTGAAACTCTTTTTGGTTTACAAATTTATCACAATAGATCAGAGCTGCTAATGAAAAAAAAAAATGGGATAATCCTAATTTTTTTCCAGAAAAATTAACTTCACTGGCTCAATATGAGTAGTGAAATATCCATTGACAGTTTACTAACTCTTACATT
The DNA here is from genome assembly GCA_905163415.1 of Noctua fimbriata. Taxonomy (NCBI): domain Eukaryota; kingdom Metazoa; phylum Arthropoda; class Insecta; order Lepidoptera; family Noctuidae; genus Noctua; species Noctua fimbriata. The sequence continues at coordinate 1,853,185 of LR990922.1, forward strand.
TCTTCCAGCACACCAGCATACCTCACATTCACAGCCCGAGAGCCCAAGCCAGATCCAGGTCCTCTAATCCCCGAGGACTTGCTGCCCTCGCCCCCTATAGACCTGAAGCAGCTGTGTGAGAAAGCTGCAGGGGCGCCTAATAAGTCGCCTCAGCAGTTGTGTGATGCTATTCTGAAGGGAGACACTGTGGATATGCTTATACCGAAGATTGGTGAGTGTTTTAGAACTTATAGGTCTATGTTCATCATCATCATCATTTCAGCCGATAGACGTCCACTGCTGGACATAGGCCTCCCCCAAGTGTCGCCACATGGTCTATGTTACATAGATAATAATGTAAATATATGTGAAAAAAATTACCATACAACTTTGCTTGGCCCGTCCCGGCTTCGCATGGGCGCAAATTACTAATATTTTTTATCTTGGAATTAGAACTGACCATTACTCTCGGCTACATCTTGCTATATCTTAAGAAGTCTTCTTCTAAGTATTACTCTGATTTCTTCCTCCAACAGTGTCCAGCTCCAGCATCAACAAAGCCCTCCCCAGTCAGGCGGGAGGCACATGCCTCCACGCGGCCGCGCGCACGGGTCACACCGGCGCCGTGTACCTGCTGCACTACGCCGGCGCCAACCTCGACGTCACCGACAACTACATGCGCACGCCGCTCTGCAGCGCTATACTAGGTAAGAGAAAAAGGAAGAAAACCATAGATTCACAGAGGACACAGTAAAAATGTTGAAAAATAAATAAAAACTTATTTTGACGGAGTTTTTTTTCGTATCCTATTTAAGTACCGCCGTAAGTACAGACTACTTATGGCGGTACTTAAAAAGGATTTATTTTAATTGACATTTCTTTGTACATCATAGAAATGTTAAAACTAAAGGTAGTTTTTATTGCATGTATTTAGAAGCTGAAGATTCACAAAACACACGAAGCTGAAGATTCACGAACACCCAAAAACCCAGCCATTTTGGAGCAAAAAGGACAATACAAATGGCAAAGGACAAAAAATTCACCAAGCAAATCCGATTATGTCAATTTCATGGTGTCCGGCTCAATTGCGTTACTTACTTAACCTAGCTGGAGCCTCATCATCAGCCTAAAGGAGTCCACTGCTAGGCAGATATAAGCCTCATTAACTCTCTTCCATTTGGATCGATCTACCACCCATCATCTTACTGCTGCCAAGCTAAATAATGAGATCTAAATTAGGTATCCATCATCATCTACATCTATCCTAATCTTTTCAACTGTGTTTAGGTCGGCTTCCAATGTTCAGCAAATACAGCTGCAACCAAACCAGCATTTAAGACTGTCTCCACAGTACTTAGCTTAGACATAAAATTTATTCCAGCACTTCTCGAAAAACCCGAGAACAACAAAAAAGACAAACTCAAAGACATCAGCTCCATAGACGAGGAACCGGAAATGGACGCAGACAAAGAAGAGATAGAGGGAGAAGCAGACAAGAGTGGGGAGAAGATAGAAGATGATGACGTCAGGAAGGCGAAGGATGAAGATCTGATCAAAGTGATCCGGTATCTAGTGGCGGCGGGGTGTGATGTTAATTTTCCGGTGAGTTTTCAATAAATATGTTCACAAATATAATTGCACACTCAACCGGCGTGATATTCACCCGGGTTATCCTCAAATGGTGAAGGTGCTACTACACGAACGTTAAGCCGAGTATGTTTATTGTTTAAGCCCCATTTTATACGAGGTGTAGTGGTCGATAATCTTCTTATTAGCGTATCGATGGCAAAAAGTTCAAATGTGTTGCCCAAAAATCAACCTCGGTCACTGATGCAGTAAATAGATCATCACAGGCGCAGGCGCAGGTGATAGGGCAATAATTTTCACATTATATTCTACGTTTTCACTTTACCAAAGTTTCGGCGTCATTTCTACTTTAGAAATGCTATTTGGACTCGAACAACAAATTTATTACATCAGATATAGCTACACAGCAAATTCAAGTGCACCCGCGACTGACCTTCGTTTGAGATCGTCGTATGCATGCGCCTATTTTCGCTCATTATATCGCGTCTATTTGGTTTTCGTATCCTAGTGTGGCGTGTGCAGATATACAGGCTGATGATATGATGTCTGTGTTGTGGTCCAGGGTCCAGAAGGCATGACAGCACTCCACGTGGTCGCCCAGCACGGCGGGGCACTGGGCGCACATGTGGCGCGCGTGCTGCTGCCGCACGCGCACGTGGACGCGCGCGACCACGGCGGGTGGACGCCGCTCGTGTGGGCCGCCGAGCACGAACACAGCGACGTGGTCAGGTGAGTCAGATCTACAGGGTCAACATAAATTAGCTAACGAGACTTCTCAGACGTGTTAAAACCGAACATAAAACTAGTAGATTCGGAGCAAATTAAATGTGACAGACGGACACACACACAGTCATCTTTGTAGATCTTAGCCTTATTGTCAATAATTCTTTATTAAAATTAAAATATTCTTCCAATGTTTCCATGAATTATGGTTTGTTCCAGAGTCCTACTAGAAGCAGGCGCAGATGCCATGACCTGCGACAGCGAGGGTAACGGCGTCGTACACTGGTGTGCGCTGGCGGGGTCGGCTGAAGCCCTGCGGCTGCTGTTACACGCCGCGCCACAGTTAACTGCGGCTGTGAATGCGCATGCTGATACTCCACTGTACGTATACGCGTAGTGCATATTGTAAAATCTACCCTAAGTCATATCACTATTCAAAGACTCCCAGCAGTCGTACTCCTGAGTTATGGTGTTTTTCAAAGCAACGAATTAAACAATAAGAATATGAAGACCATTTACAAGTTCCCACTGAAAAAAAAAAAGAAAACCGCCAAAGCCTTCTGATTATGATAGAAAAATATCATTAATTTCAGGCACGTAGCTGCACGGCAGGGTCACTACGCCTGCGTGGTCATCTTACTGGCTCGTGGAGCACGGGTATGTATAAAAATAAACAAAAAAAGTAAATTTCCGAAACTGATGTTTTTATAAAATATATTGCTGTTATTTGTTAAACATAATAATCTGCAACAATATTTATGTTTTAAACTCTTAAGAGCGGGTCTCATATATGTCATTGTTGATGTGCTCTGTATTTATTTTATGATTAAAATATTACTGTTGTGCTTAGACGGACATAGAGAACTCGGCGGGCGAGCTGGCAGTTGAAGTATGCACCGGACAGTGCCAGAGCGCCATCTCACTCAACATGCAGATGACTATAGCAGTCAGGGACAACGTGTCACGATTTAAACTGCTCTCTAGGTAACACTACACTTCAATTATCTAACTCATATCGAAGATTTTTTTTTTTTTGGAAAAAATTATATTAGTTTTTTATAACACACCTTTGTGGACAGTTCAGTCGATTTCTGGAAGCCTGATCAAGTCTATCTTATAATTTTTATAATGAGCTCCGACCAGAACTTTGCCAAGTCTCTCTCTGAGCTGTTACTCAAAGTTAATGTTAACTGCTGTGATCATCCTAGCCGGAATAACATCGACCAATGCTTGACATACAATCTGACGATAAATTAGACTTTAAGAAACTATCCCTAGTTTGAGAGTATGCCTTAGTTAGGTATTTTGTACCATTCAACAACATCATTCTCTTGCCCTTATCCCAATTCATTTGGGGTCGGCGCAGAATGTCTTCTTCTTCCATACTTCTCTATTACTCGTCATCTCATCCGACACCTCCTTTCTTGCCATATCATTCTTTACACAGTCCATCCATCGTTTCTTTGGTATTCCTCTACTCATATACCCATCCACATTCATACTCAAAACTTTCCTCACAACATTTTCCTCATTCCTCCGCATCACATGCCCATACCACGACAACCGATTACCACACAACTTTTCAGTCAACAACGTCAGTTCAGTTTCCTAAGAAACTGACAAAATTATGATGATTTTCATTTTGTATCAGCTGTAGGTGTTTTACGCTCAAATAAAAGGTATTGTCATTTCACAGCGACATCTCAAACGGCCGCGAGCCGTTTCCGATCCCGTGCGTAAACGAAGTGGACGACACGCCGTTACCGGACGACTTCACTTACGTCACACGGCACGTCATGCCGGTTCACGTCAATGTGGATAACACTATCAACAACATGCAGGTTAGATGTTAAACATTTACTACTTATTAATGAGTCACACACACACAAAAGTTCATAGCTTTTCTTAAAAAAATATATAATTAGTAATTGTTTTTATCTACCAGCTCCTTACGGATATAGATACGAACATATGTACGTCAAAGTGTCAGGCCCCTTCGCTGATTTTCAAACTATTCGATCTGTATCTCTTGTTTGTCCAACAAGGTGCTACGCTACCGACAGCCAAAGAATATTGGTAGATGGTGGCAACATGTATACTTAAATTCACCTTTTTACTATTAAAGCCATCTCGGTGTTTCTTTCTGCGTACTATTACTCCATTTCATTTTTACGTTTTAAGGATGTTCAGAATAGACACTTCAAAAGATGCGAAATTGACCCCTTAGTGTGGGAAGAGAAGGCACAAAATCGGCCCGAGTAAAGGGGTCGTGCATCGGCAGGTCAACGCCTTTGAAAAGAGGAGAAGGTTTTATAACTTCCAACTATGCTTCGTCTCCCCCCAGGGTTGCAAATGCAAGGAAGGTGATTGCACATCGGGGTCATGTGCCTGCAGCGCCCTCGGTGTGCGCTGCTGGTACTCGCGCGGGCGCCTGCAGGCCAGCTTCCCGTACCACGACCCGCCTATGCTGTTCGAGTGTAACCAGACATGTGGCTGTAACCTGGTAAGATTACCTTCAATCTTATATAACATAACATCATGCCTGTCATCCCGGAAGGGTTAGGCAGAAGTGTACCAATAGTACAGGTGCTTTCTGTAGTTTCTGCCGACCCCCATTGTCAAGAAAAAGGGCGTGAGTTTATGTACCACCCGTTATTCATAAAAACAATGTATTTTCCTGCAGCGTCGCTGCGGTAACAGCGTAGTGACCAAAGCCGCTTCGGCGGGCTCCGTGTGCGTGCGCGCGCAAGTGTTCCGCTGCGGCGGCGCGCGCGGCTGGGGGCTGCGCGTGCGCCGGCCCGTGCCGCGCGGCGCGCCCGTGGCGCTGTACTGCGGCGAGCTGCTGCCGCTGCCGCAGGCCGACACCCGCCCTGCCGACCATTACATGTTCGCGTTGGATGTTAAGCCGGATTTGCTCGAGGTAAGGTTTGCATGGAATGGAAGTAACTTAAATATTCAAGCATTGTTTATTAGTTTCGTTAATGTTATGAAACAATGCATAATATTGGACTCTTTTCTTATTAGAACCTTGATTGTTTACTAAACTCTCATTCAATGTCCCCAGCAATGTTCCGACAGGACACAGCTATGCGTAGACGCGGCGCAGTTCGGCAGCGCGGCGCGGTTCATCAACCACAGCTGCCACCCCAACCTGGCTCCCGTCCGGGTGTTCACAGACACCAGGGACCTCAGACTACCGGCCGTCGCGCTGTTCGCTACGTCTGATATTGAGCAGGATGAGGAGCTTACGTGAGTTGGAAACGCCAAAACTATAGATTCAAAATGAATCAGCTGGAGAAACTCCGCAGACTTATAAACAATTATAAAGTTTCGTATTTTTAAAGACCCACTATCTTTATTTAAATTCAAGTAGTTTATTTTATTTCCCGCAGGTTCGACTATGGAGACAAATTCTGGTCAGTGAAGTCAAAATGGATGAAGTGCGAATGTGGGAGCGTTGACTGTAGATATCCGAATAAATCTGAAGACACCGAATCATCTTGAATACTGTGTAAATAATATTTCCTTAGCTATTATTTATTGATAAATATTATTATATAATCATGTACTGAATAATTATATTTCGAATTATAATAACTAAAGCTTGATTTTATTTGCGAAACCTTCTGACTGGAACGTGTTTGTAAATGTTGTTACAAACACAGGGTTGTCCCACTACGAATCACCTACATACCTCCGAGCATTAAATAAAATTAATCGTTTCTGATTGTTATTAGTTGATTTTCTGGGACTAAGTTTAGTACTCAGACAAAATCGACTAAATCATTTAGTATTTTTGTAGTATGGTAACCCTAACTATTTCAAAATATTTTGCTGTTGCTGTCAAAAGTGTCAAATGTTTAAAAGTTCAACGGCTATAGCACGACTTTGAAAGTGCGGAAATAATTTCAAAAACTAGATTTTAGTGCATACAACTAAGTGAAAACTGTGTGGAAAGTGGTGACTTAGTTTCAGGTTTTGTATCCAATGTATTAAACACTAAACATGAGTGGTAACACGGAATCAACATCGAACAGCATCAAGTTCGCTCCGATGCCTATGTCGGCATTGCTGGCAAACTTGATGCCTTTCAAGAATGCAGAAGACAGCCCTGACACCAGCTTCTCCTCCGCCGACAACAGTGACAACTCCTTCGGTGAGACCGTGTCAAAAAAGCCTTCTCCTGCGAAGAAAACAAACAAAGACTTTTTCACGCCCAACGTCAAACCCAAACCGAAAGATATCAAAGCGTTTGCATCAGAGAAGAAGTTCACTTATAATGAACACGACAAAGAGAATAATTCACACGACAGTTGGGTCCCCCATCAAACATATCCAGCTAAAGAAAACCCTATTAACCATATCATGCAAAGTGCACACAAAAACATAAGTTCGAATGCTTATCCAAATTCAGAAGCGAAATCGAAAACCTATTCAAATTCAGAAGCGAAGTCTTATGTTTATCCAAATTCAGAAGCCAAAAAGCGCAATGCATTGATGCAACAGAATAACAATAACACAAGATCACATAATTCATGCATAAAGAGGACTCCAGAAGTAGCTAAAGTACCAAGTAGTAGTCAGAAGATAAAATCAGCAACACCTAAAATAAAGTCGGGTATCAGAAGGTTTACACCAGGCTCTAAACAAAGTCAGAAGAAGACTCTTCAGAAAGCTGCAATACAGAATAGGGATAGAGTAAGAGTTGAGTTGTTTTCTCAAAACCCCTCAAAAGATGAGCAACAGTGCCCTCCTCCTAAGCCAGAGCCGGCTCCTGTCCTGGTCCCAGTGCCTGAGACTCCACTGAACAGGAAGGCGATGCCTGCATCATATGTAGCTACACCGTCATATCCTCAAGGCGTGGTCAACAATAGTTCTAAGATATTGTTCAAAACAACCAGTATAAAAGATAAGAAGTACATGTTTATTAAAAAGCTCGGTACTGGAGGCTCCAGTGAAGTTTACAAAGTAAGTATAGAACAAGGATATTTATCTTTCAAATGAGTCTAACTTTAATATCACTGATTACTTAAAAGCTTTGAAGCACTCTTCAACATGATAAAAACATAACATCATCATTTCAGCCGAAAGACGTCCACTACTGGATATAGGCCTCCCCCAAGTGCCCCCACATTGACCGGTCCCGTGGGAGTCTTCCGGATCGTGGAGTGGGCTCCAGAACTTTTTGGCCCCATCGGCCACTGCCTCTTAAGTTTGGCAATTCTTCAGGCTATGTCGGTGACCTTGGTTCTCTTGTGGATGTCCCAATTTCTGATTCGATCTCGCAAGGAAACTCCGAGCATAGCCCTCTCCATTGCCGTTTGGGTGACTTTAAGCCTACTGACTCCGATATGTCGGAACTGCCGATTGATCTTACACCTCCGGTTCCGACTTCGGTTCCGATACTTTTAAATCGGAGGTCGAAGCATAGCGGCGGTGGCGTACGAACAGGTTTATGCATGTCGCCCGGGGAACACGCGTTCTGTCATCAATTAATATTTCACTTGTTTTTACGCCATACGGATAGTTTGTTTTGTTTTGTGCGGCGTGTCAATTAAAGATATCTGTTTACCAATCACCATCTCCGACTCCGCCTCCGCCTCCGACTCCGACTCCGAAAAACCAAATTTAAAAACTCCCGACGACTTCGGTTCCGATAAAACCACCTCCGTAACATTCCTAGTCTCATCCATGACCTCTATATCGTCGGCAAACTGAAGATGAAAAACATGTACAATTACAAATAATAAAAGAATAATCAAAAATAAGTTGAAGAAATGCTCTCCTCTACCTCATTCTAATGTTTCAAGTTACAACATGTCCAATCCAAACAGGTTTTTTTTACATCTTTTTTATGTGAAGGGTGGTTGTTTATCCTACACATCGGCCCTTTTACAAGCTTATGGTTACTATATTATTAAAATTCGTGTAAACTTCAGCATGAGTAAGATTTGAATTTATGAGACAATCCTAAGTGTGCTTCGTAATCAGATCTTTGACAGCCATTATGGGTAGTAAGAAAGCCTGAAAGTCTGACAGCCGGTCTTATTAGGGGGTATCATATTACTCAGTAACTGGGTTGTGGAGGTCAGATAAGCAGTCACTCCATGTAAAATTCTAGTATTCAGCTGCATCAGATTAGAGAAATGATTACGATGACTTCATAAACAGCCTGTAATGTTAGTACTGCTATGCGAAATTCAAAATTATTTTCATACTTTACTTTCTCACTCTCTCATTGAGAAAGTTTACCACCAGATCAAAAATGCACCCACATTACATAGTCCACTGGCACATATAGCCAGATACAGGCCTAGCCTAATTTAGGGGGCAGAGTTGAACCTATTGTACTTATTTACCCAATGCTAAAATAAGAAGAAAGGTTCATTGGAAGATCAGCGTCAGACAGCATCATCTGTCTGGAATGAATGCTGAAATGGACCTTTTTGGCGCAGCCGTGAGGCACACAACACATACCTACTATGTATTTTCTCTTTTTTTTTAATTTGTCATTAATTTTTAATTTTGGATCTTTTTTTATTCTGTGTGCTTGATGAACTGACGTCAAATAAACTTATTCTTTCTATCTTTTCTTTCTAACTTAAATCTGTATACAGTGCAATGTATGTACTTGAACTTTGTGGTTCTAATATTAATTTTTATTTATCTAAGCCTTTTATTTGATTATGCTTTATTTTATGAATAAAATATCCCACTCATCATCTTATAGGTGCTAGAAGTAAACACATCATGCGAGTATGCAGTGAAGTGTGTATACCTGGCTACGGACCAGGAGCTGGCCCAAGGATACATCAATGAAGTGCGGCTGCTGAGAGAGCTGCAGAACTCCGATAGAGTTATCAGGCTGTTTGATTAGTGAGTCACTATAATGATATTCTTGCCTTTGAACTCTTTGGAACAATTTGGAATTACCTTAGTTTTTCCTGATTTGTTTTGACTGCCTCGTTGATCTAGTGGTTGCAAGCTCAACTGCTGAGCATGAGGTCCTGGGATCGATTCCCAGGTTGGGCAAAGTGTTATTGGGTTTTTCCATCAGGAATTTCACATTAGCAGCCACGGACTTTGGAATTGTGCCTGGTTGATGGCAATAGGTTCGCCCCCTATTACATGCGACTTAAAAACATCTAAATGAGGGTGTACTGATGGGTACACCTCTGCCTATCCCTTGGATTACAGGCGTGATGATGTTATGTTTGCCCTGAGAGTTGTGACTTCAATACTTGCTTCTTGGAACCTCTGAGGGAATTAAAAAAATAATATTACTCATGCAATTGTTTAGGGTTTACTTGAAAAGTTTCAATTCTAAAGAGAGCAATAACAATGGCGAGACTTTCTGACTATCAGCACCTCGCGTCCTAAAAGATTTACTCATCATTGATCAAGTTAAAAGCCTTACTAAATCCTGTCATTTAACAGTGAGTACGACCGCACCAATCAGTTCCTGCGCTTGGTGCTGGAGGTGGGCGAAACGGACCTGTCCTCGTTCCTGAAGGCGCGCGGCGCTGGTCTGCCGCCCGCGCTCGTCTTACACTACTGGGAGGAGATGCTACATGCCGTGCATTATATTCATGAACATGGTGAGAAATTACAATTATAAAACCGAATTGTACTGTTGCTCACCTGACCAATCAACAGAACTTTTGAAGAAAAGTTCACACAAACACGAATTGTCAACATGGCAACACCTCGTCGCTGATGGGTACATTTTTGCTTTAGAGCATACCAACGACTTATTTGCCGCGCTATTGGTGCGATTCTATGTCAGTTCGAAATAACTGCTTTAGCTAGGATCTTAGTCTGCCAGTCTGAAAAAGAATTCAAGCCTAAGAATATAATAAAATAGAGTAGAGCAATAGAGTATTGCCCACTCGAGCCCGAACTAATCCCGCTAATAACTTCTTAACCCCCATTTCTAAACAAGAACGGAAACCGACGACTTATCATTTACTATCTACTATCTACAGGTGTAATTCACGCGGACCTAAAACCCGCGAACTTCCTCCTAGTGTGCGGGCGGCTGAAGCTGATCGACTTCGGCATTGCGTCGGCCATCAGCAGCGACGCTACGTCGGTGGTGCGCTCGCAGGCCACCGGGACCTACTCCTACATCAGCCCCGAGGCGCTTATGGGCGGCGCGGGCGGGTATGGGGTCGCTAATGGAGATGGCAGTGCTCCTATCAAGGTAACCAGTGAACTTAGTACCATCTTAAACTAGCATTAATCTGTAGTGCTGTAGTCATATTTGTTACCAAGCAATAAGAAAAAACCCGGAGCGGTACAGCTCTAGAATTATTCTTAGAAATCCCGCGCTACTTAGTGCTGTTATTCGATACAGACACGCGAGCGAGCATCCGCATCCGCAGTTTTACCGTACGCCCTTAGATTCATACTGTGAATAGTTTTGTTCAAACTTTATGGCGGCTCGGAAGTTAGCTGCGAGTGACGGTCTGCGCAGGAATAACGGTTCAAACTTTATTGCGGCTCGAAACACCTAATGTAAAGCAGCGCAGAACATAATTTTAGGTATCAGCGGGACGCAGAGGACGCTTTGTCTTGACTGTATAATGCGTAGACCGTCACTCGCAGATAACTTCCGAGCCGTCATAAAGTTTGAACAGAACAATACTATAAATACTAAAGTAACGTTGTCCGTCACCTTTTCATGTCTTATTGGCTGATTTCGATGAAATTAGACACGCAAGTAGACCAAGACCTGAATTAAGACATAAGATACTTTTTATCTCGGTAGTATGTTCCTGTGGGATATAAGTTCCAAACTCCGCCCGGGCAAAACCAGAAGCATCCAATCAAATTTATCCAGTTTGTCAGTACGGAAATATTTTGTTATGTTATAGATCTCGTTCCGCTCGGACGTGTGGTCGCTGGGCTGCATCCTGTACAGCATGGTGTACGGGCGCACCCCGTTTGGCCACATCCCCAACCTCGCCAAGTTGGCCGCCATACTCGACCCCAACCATCGCATCGACTACCCGCCCGTAGAGCGTAAGTATACATTCGCTTATTTGAGATGTATTTTTGTGTCATCCCACTTGGTAAATCTAGCATGTTTAGTTGAAGAAAAGCGCAGGCCACACCGCGAGCAAAACTTAGCCATAACCGTTTTTTGTAGATCTAAGGTGTGTGGTCTAAACTGAAGAACAAACAACAACAAGACTATCTGAGCTTAGCTCGCGGTAAGGTGTCAGCTTTGTAAACGGCATTTTATTTGAAATTTGTTATTAGTCGAGATGGTAATTCATTCTCTCAGTGCAATTATGATAGTTCATCATGTCATTATTTTCGTCCACAGACCTCCCTCCATCACTGATCTCAGCGCTGAAGTGGTGCCTCACGTACAACGCGCGCGCGCGGCCCTCCGTGCGCGAGCTCCTCAGCATCCCGTACCTGCAACCCGCCAGGGGCACTCTGCCCCAACAGCTGCTCGACAAAGTGCAGCCGCACGTCACGCAGCAAGAGTATCGCTTACTGCAGAGGGCGCAACTTTAGCACATTACTTACGACTTGTGAACAAAACTGGTTGTTGGACATGAAGTTACCTATCAACCTTGTTGGAGGAAGAAACCTTCGATAGCTTCATTTTGATGATCAAAGACCTGTTTGATCAGAAATGTGTCTTCTAGAATAAGATCTCATGTCTTTTGTTTGGGAATGTTTTATTCCAGTTCCGTCAATCTTGTAATGTTTAGGTTTACTCTGAGTTGTGGCCGTGAATTTACTTATTCGAATTAGAAAAGTGGCTTCGTTCACGATATTATGTCGTTGTAAATATAATACATTGTCTGTCGAGTGTATGAGCAGTATAATCTACCCGCCTGGACGGCCAATTCATGATCCAATGAATAGCGAAATTGTACCAAGAAAATTATATTCTAAATCTTAACTTTTTGAAAATGTTTTGATATAAATACCAAAGTATGTAACTTCTTGTAAATATGTAAACTACTAATTTTCAATTTGCTTTGATACTAATAAATAAATAATATCTTTTTCACCATCATAGGTGATATTAACAAAATTAATATAACTAAAAATGTAGTCAATAATTGTATTCAAAACTTTATGTGTGAAACTTGTATGATATGAATAATTATAAACTTTTCAGATAATTTATTACATAAATAATGGACTGTATAAATGGAACACTGACTTTTATTGGAAAATAAACAATATAATTTGGGAATAAATATTTATTGAAAAGATAATAATTGGAGAATACAAAAAATAAATAGCATCTTAGCACAATTATGAAGAATCGAATAATAAAATAAGATTTATTAATCTTAGCTTACAACACTATCTAGCAAAAATGATAAAACATTTTATGAAATGCAATAAGGTCAACATTGGAAATTCAAAGAAGTTACGGATTATAAAATGCTGTTATTAGATAGAAAATACTGATGTCAAATCGTAGAGACTGGCAGCTTCGTATTTCTCTGCTCGCATCAGAGAAAAGGAATTCTCGCCCTTACTACACATACCGCAAGGTACAGAGCGACTACGAAAGTAGCGACACGACATACTACGTTATTCGCCCGGGCGTGCGCGCTTGCTCGAACTGCGAACACAAGCACAATTCTCCGGAACGAAAACGCACCGACATCAGCTAATCAGGATTATTTTACTAATTATTAGTCCAATTTACACAGACTCTAAAGCTACCATAATGAATTGAAATGCTTTTTTTTCAGTCTATATACTTTTGGAATAATGAGACATTGAAATAGTGCTATATAAATAGTAATGCAAGCTGATCGCGCGTCCGACCGCGCAGTACTCGCGTGAGGGTGGGAACACGGCACAAAATTAAAAAACGAAAATTTTCTTTTTATTTTAATGCGTTACGTAAATAAAGCTAGCAGTACTGCGCGGGCGGCCGGCACGTGCGGACGTGCGCAGTGCGTGTCTAGTTCTGGAAGAGCGTGCGCGTGAAGTCGATGTAGTCGAGCGCGTTGGGTATGGGGCGCTCCGTCTTGGTTTCCACGAAGGGTTTCATGCGAGCGACGCAATAGTCCGCCATCTCCTTGGTAAGGTTCTGTGAATAAGACGAATTGGTTAGCAGTGTGTACGAAGTTCCGCTGTATAATTTGAAGAACTGTTGAGCATGAGGTCTTGCCGTCTTGGGACGTTAGTAGGTCGGACAGTATTGGGAGTTTGCATTAGCATCCGAGAGATTTGATTCGTGCCCGGTTGATGGCAATTTTTTCGCTTCCTATTTAAACAAAACTAGCTAAATGTGGTTGCACCTTGGCCTAACATTTTGTAAAATACAGGCGTATTAAAAGTTGAAGCGGTACTCACAGCATAAAGCTCGTCCTTGGTGACGTAGGCGCGGTCCTGGTGCGCCGTGATGGCTCGGAATGCGTTCTCTATCTCTTCGGAAGAGTGCACGTTCTCGGTTTCCTTACTGATCATGAACGCCATGTACTCTTGCAGGGATACCTGGCCGTCGCGGTTCGGGTCTACCACATCTAAAAGGGAAACGTACTTTGTAAAACACCAAACAACATACTGTGGTTTTCGTATTTTTAAGTTATAACTTTGCCGAAAGTCCACAATTGGACACTGGCCGTCTCAACCATCGCCACAATGATGTGAAGCCGCGGAACAACTTTCAGCAGGACGTCGTTCCACCTTATGGCCTAAATGCGCTGCGCCTTTTGTAATTGGTCTCCACTCCAGAGCTTTTCCGTCCTGACCATCCGTTCTGGTACCACATAGGTCTGTCAATTCTAAGGGCTATTTCGGAACTCCAGCAGTATACATGTTCTGCGAGGGAACTGCTCCCGCCCGCATCAGTATGGTCACTTTTCGAAATATGTTGATTCTCCTGCGTACTTATTCAAACTATGAGTTAATATTGCGATACTCACTAAGTATAGCTTCAAACTCGGGGTCAGGCTGCCCCTCCTCGACCATGGGCAGGTCGTACCCGAGCGCGCGCAGACACGACTTGAACTCGTGATGGTTGAGGCGCCCAGAGCGGTCCTTGTCGAAGTGCTTGAACATCATCGAGAACTCCTTCAGAGCGTCCTCGCTTACACCTGGGGAAGAGATACAAAAATGAATTCATTATCACATGAGATGTTGTCTATGGTCAGGCATACCGATAGTATATAATAATGTAGCAAGAGAACGAGGGGATGTTTCTCATTCGAATAATATGCTTGCAAGATTATCATTTTCATTTAGGTCATGCACATTTTTTAAGAAAAACCCATGTTTAATTTATTATAGTTTAACAAAATATGGTAACATCAGAACAGACTTTCCAAAATTGGTCCTACCGTTTCCACGTAAACTTAGTAACCAATAGGAACGAAAAACTCAAATGTTACATACCAGAGTGATTCCTGGCCTGTATCTGCTGCTCCAAGTTGTGCTGCATGCGCATGGACAGCTGGTCGAGCTGATCCCACTGCTGGGCTAGTCCCACTGTGCTGTGCTCAGTGTACCGGTTGTCCAGAATCAAGTGTTCTTCTAGTGCCGCGCCTGATAACAAAAATAATTGTAAGTTATAACATTGTTGGGTCATAAATGAGAGACAATAGACAGAGCTATCGACCTGCTAAAATGCATAAATGCCACCTAAAATAAAACTGTGGAAACAGGCGCAAAGTTTCTTTTAGTGTGGGCATTGCCGGATTCGTCGATCGATGATTTTTAAATAGCACTTTGCGCCAAGTTCTAAAGAGGATCGAAAGGGCAATTTCTTTCACACTTGGCTTCAAACACTACCATGAGTCAAGCTTGGTGCCTATGTGCTTGTAACTCTTTTTCACTTACCTAACTCTTCAAGGCGCCTCAAGTCAGCCCTGCGCGCGCGCACCTCGCCGGCGCGTTGGCGTAGCGTGGCCAGCTGCTGCTCTAGAGAACCGGTGCCCTCCATCATTGATGTACTGTTTGAATGCACACACGTATTGATTAGTTTATTTGTATGGAAATTAATGTTTACTTTGCCTGGACCCATTTTACATGGTTTACCGCGTCGATACACGTTCTGGGACACTAAAAGTCTGACTCTCAGTTCATTGGTGTCTTAACATTAAATTTTGACTACAACATCTAGAATATGTCAACTTCAATGGCAGATGAATTAGTAAATCAAGAAGATTAAGTAATAGTATCATAATATTAGTATTAGTTGTAAAGGAACCTATGTATGTACAACTATTTTTATATAGACGACATATAAGTAACGGTATGTCATATATATAATATATGTAGCATAATACAATAAATTGAAGTAAGCCAATCATTAAGCTGAACGTTACATACAGAACCACAGATAGACATCGAGAACGTACGTGTACAACGATTATGTCGGCTTGCCAAAAGTTACACTTTATTTTATTCTTATTTCTTATTCGGGTGTAAATAAAAGACACAATTTTCCAAAAATCGGCCGTAAATATGGTCGTTGAACCCTGGTAAGATGTGCCATTTATTACCGCGTGAAAGTTTTGGCAAGCCGCAAAGCGCATCGTTCGACAAGTTTAGTACACACGCGACATTCTGAATACGTTACCCGTCCCAGCCTAGCAGCCGTAACCTGTATACCAATCAATATGTCAACACCTCCATTTTAGAACATTACACCAATATCTTGACTTCCAGACCTTTCGACATAAGGAACTCCTCATAGTAAACATACTGATATTACAAGAAAATTCTCTGAAAAGTATGGCACGCGCTATACAGTTAGAGTTTCACGTTTTATTAAATCTTAAAGGCGCTGTAGCCAACTCACTATAGATGGGGCGTTTAAGCATGGTAGTAGCGGTCATTGCCCTTTCCCAAACATCTCTTCGCCCGAACCGAAACAATGGAATCGTTTTGCAATGATGAACAATTTTGAGGATCCACGATAGATGTCGAATTAGGGCGGTTTTATTTCCGTTTTTGAAATGGAGGAACGTCGACGAAAATATATGTGGGCAACAGCTATTGTCATGCTAAAACGAGAAAGTTTCAAGGTAAAAGGGTAGCAGAGATCCTATTCCTTATTTGGATAATTTGTTCAAGAAGAAAACACAAGAGTTTTAGTCAAAATCCCGGGGTGGATACGTCGTGTATGGTGTACATACCGGGTCTCGGTGAGCCACTGGTGGAAGGCGTTGGCGTGCTTGGCGAACTCCTTGCGCAGCTTGTCGTTCTCCTCCTGGCGGTGTGCCTCCTTCGTCAGCTCGACGTCGCGCTCAGCTGCATATACACAAAGATACGTTAATCTCGAAAACATAGGGTCGATTTTTTTGTGTTTGGATAGGCTTTAGGGTCGGGCACTGTTAGTGAAGTTTTATTTTAGGAATTTTCAAGAAACAGCGTCTAGATATGTGCCAGGTTGAATGTTGCAAAAGGTTCGCCCCCAATTCCTATAGGTGGTATCGATGAAATAGTTGTTTCATCAAAGTATCGTGGAACTTCGCCAATTTTCGAAACAGTAGCAGTTTCTAAGATTTTCAGATGTTAGTAACTTACCGATGATCTTGCGCAGATTGCGCCAAGTCTCCTCGAGAGCCTCCATGGTGAACCAGGTGTAAGGGTTGGCACCCACGTTGAACGACTTGATCTGCTCGTCCAAAGCCGCCAGAGCTTCGAAATCGCTTTGTGCCGATGAAAGAGACGCCTGGTGATGGAAAAGTAAGTTTAATTCAATCCATTAAAAACGACTGTTTTCAAATAACTCATAATGACGTTTTCGGATAATTTTTTCAGCCCCTACAAAGCATCTTCTGGTGACAGTTTCAACATTAGATTTACAACGACGTTACAAGTTTTAAAATTCAGCTGTCAATTAGTTAACACTTTTCTAACCTAAAGATGACGAGGGTAGCATTAAAATTTCTTGTTTTTACTGTTAGGCATATGATAGTAGAATATGGTACTTACTTGGAACTGCGCATGCGCGTCTCTGAGCGCGCGAATCTCCTCGATAGAATTGCAGCGGACAGGGTCAGTTAGATCTTCCTCTGCGTTCTCGAACCATGAGTTGAATGCAGACGCCTAGAGGAAAAAGAAAAGGGTACTGGTTACTGAGCGTTTGTATGTGGGATGTAGCCATATAAGTAAAAAAATATATTTATGCTTTTGAACGCTACAGTAGTTCTTGGTTTAAAATGTTACCTTGTTACCTAAAGTTGGTACCTATTATAAGTTTTCTATTGTAATGTGGATTGAATTTGTTGTAAGAAACTATACATTTTCAAATATTTAAATAAGTTATGAGAAAATTCTTGTGAATAATCAAAGTTAAACTTGGTCAGCACGCCATAATGATATTGCCAACTCAGTTTGCATCATTGTGTTTGGTGAAAACAGCGAATGAGTGTCGTCAACATACCTTCTTCGCAAACGTAAGGTACAGCTCCTCAATCTGTCGAAACTGGTCCTGCAGCTGCAGCAGGCGCTGCTTGCGCGCGGCCGAGTCAGCCAGCAGGCGCTGCCAGCGCGCGATCACGTCGCCGTGCCGCTTCACGATGGCGGGCGTCTGCTCGTGGTTCGCGGCCACCAGCTGCTCCTTGAGGGAGGTGATGTTCTGGATGCCTTCGTGCTCGAAGGCCGCTAAGCCTGTGTAGAGAAAATAAAATGGATAAAACACTTGTTTTATTTACTCCTTTAGAGGTATAAGTATCAAGTTCTCCATTTTTCATACAAAAAGAAGGATTCTCCAACCAGACAGGTTTTGTGTCTAGAGAGCTGCTGCCCGGTGGCTGTTGACAGATTTCTTGTGCTTTTCTTGAGCTTTAATATTGAGGCTTGATTTGCCAGTTTAGTTGTATGTGACGGTACAGATGTCTCCTCACCCTCAAAATACGGTAAAACATAGGGTAGTGAGAGTGGGGTATAAAATAGTCTTTCTATAAAATTGAAATTAAACATCATGATGCGATACTGTGTTATGAAACAAATGCAAGATGCAAATAAGTTTATAAATTGTTATAGTGAGATGAATGCTTGTATCCTTCTCTATAAGTAGAAAACTCATGAGCCAATAAGCCAATGTAGTACTGACCTGCATCGAAGGTGTCCTGCTTGGTGAGCAGAGTCTGCACAGTGGACAGGTCTCGGCCGAACTCGTCGGAGCGCACGTGCGTCTCCTTGTCCGCGATCCACGACTCCACCACGTCGGCCTTCCACAGCAGCTGCAGGTACAGCGAGTTGTCCACCAGCGCGGCCTTGCGACGGGCTGCCAGGCTGGTCAGCTTCTCTAGTTTAGCCTGGTGAAGAAAATATACATTAGGGTAAATAGATTTTAGGAAAAGAAAGCCAAGGATGTCTTCTTCAATAGATCAGCTATCATTTGAGATTATCTTGACACATACGCTAGGCTACTAGCGCAGCTACTACTAGTCTCAAATAGTATACCTGCAGAGCCCTGATGCGGTGCGACAGAGCATCAGCATGCAGGTTGCCGGCAGCCAGGAGTTTCTCCCCGTCAGCGGCGAGGTCCCGCACGCGGTCTCCTCGCGCGGCAAGTTCGGCCTCCAGGGCCTCGTGCTTCTTCAGCAGACCCTGGACGGCAGCCATGCTGTCGCCGCATTCTCCGACTACTACGAGTTGTTGTTTCTCGCTGTGAAAGTCAAGTTTGGTTAGTAAAAGAGCCTTGCATGTACACACAAGCATAGGGCGCGCGCGGTGTGCGGGCTGCGACCCCAGTCTGTCGGCGACACCTGTCGATGTGAGTCGATTCGCGCATCACTTTATTGTCATTAAACCTAATCATTATTATACTTGGAGTCTCAAAAAAAAGCCCGTTAACATCACCGAGTCCACCCCTTCGCTGCCAGCATTCCACAAGTTCTATAATTCGGCTTATTAAACTTGAACTGTTCTCACCTGATCCAAGCCTCCTCCTCATCAACCTTCGCCAAGAACTGCTGGTAAGCCAGCGACTGCTGCAGCTTAGCTCCCCTCTCAGCTGCCAACGCCTGCAGCTCATCCCAGGCCAGCGACAAGGCCTTGAGCCTCTGCTCAATCTCCGGCACTCCTAGGTTGGAGACGTCCATGAGTTTCTCTCCAGCTTCTTGCACGGCTTGGATGGCGGGCTCGTGGCTGGCGAGTTCGGCTTCTAGACGCTTATGCTTTTTGAGCAGGTTTTGGACTCCGGTCAAGTCGCGGCCGTAGTCGTCTGAGGCGACGAGGAGTTTCTTCTCCCTGTGGAATGAAGAATGATTAGTCGAGATATTAACATATAGCAATTAGCACAAAATGCTATGCGTATCTTGTACAGTCATCAAATGAGGGCAGTCAGTAACTAATAAAATGAGACAAGTGATGTTTCAGAATTAATAATATTATAGTCTTAACGCGACGACTGTCATTATTTCAAGAATTTTATTCAATTGACATTATGTTTAATTCATTCATTCATTTTGAATTAAATTTTATTTTATCACTTTTATTTTTGAAGACTGATTAGTGAAAATGTTTTCATAAGCAAAGAAATTTTAACAGAACAAGTTTTGCGCTCTACATTCTTCATGTATTTTGTGAACTTGAATAAATAAATAAATTATTAGTGCAGTAAAGTACTAACTTGATCCAAGACTCCTCATCAGCGATATCCCTGAAGAACTGGTGCAGAGTATTGGCCTCGTGCAGCCTCGCGCGGCGGTGCGCGGCCAGGTTGCGCACGCGCTCGAAGCGCTCGTTGATGGCGGCGCGGCGGGACCCGATGCCCGCGCTGTCGAACTGCCCGGACGACACCAGGGCGTCCGCTTGCGCGTTCATGTCTGTGCGTACAGATGGGTGTATTGGATATAATTGTTAACAGTTACGCCTATATGATTCGCAAAAGATGACGAGAAGGGGCACATATTCTTGTTCTTTTTTTTGTTTTGATGATTCACTTATATGCTTCAAAGTAGTACAAAAATAATAGAATAGAAAAACTTGGGGAAGGTCCTTCGTCGACCGATCGAAGAATCAAACTAAAAAAAAGTAGACTTACCATTGATCCTGTCTTCGTGTGCGTGGATGTCGGCCTCGACGAGCTGGTGCTTCTTCATGAGATTCTGTACGGACGCCAAGTCCTTGCCCGAGTCTTCCGATGTCAACAAGCTTTCAACCTAAACGTACAACAGTATAAAAATTACATCTAAGGAAAAATGTTGCTCTTGTGTTGATATTGTCGAGTGAACGCTTTTAAAATATAGAAACGCTAAGTCTTCTATGAATGAGAACTATAATTATTTGCCAAATTATGATTCAAAAGAATACTAGAACTGTTTTTAGCAGTCTTTTATGAAAAAGCTCATTATAAATGTCTGTATAATTATTGTAGTTACCTCTCCGAGCCAGAAGTCGAGATCCTTGACAGCGGCGATGTAGGTACGTTGTTTGTTGGCCTCCTTCAGTTTGAGAGATTTCTCCGTTGTCTTCTGAGTCAAGAACTCCCACTGGTCTGCGATGGATGCTAAGCGAGCCTGGGTGGGACAAACACATATTATTGTTTTAGTATCTAGAATAGAATATGCTTTAATATGTACACCATACAAGTAACATTCATAAAAGAACATTTCACATAGGACGACACAATGGGCGGCCTTATCGCCTATCGTCTAGATTATAAATAATTATAATATTGTAGGTAAATCGATGTGTTTTCGCTCAAAATTGAAAAGAATGCGTAACTTTTTGGAATATAATTCTTTTAATAAAAAAGACTAAATTTTCACACGGGACATAATTCTTACAAATTACTTTCAGATAGTCCAATAATAAATGGAAAATGCACATTGTGTCGCTAGTGTTGGTTCAGGCTATCTGTCAAAACAACAAGGCGGACCGACGACTGTTAAAGATCGCATGACGACACTTGACTGGGGGAGCGTGGAACCTTGAAGAAGCCTTTGTCTAGCAGGTACGTGTTACCTGAACTTTTGGCAGAAATTTTGTAAGAAGTAAATACCTGCACGGCGTCTTCGCTTCCGCTGCACTGTCCACGTTGAACGAGGTTGCCTCCCATAGCCAGCACTGACTGGATACGTTCTGCATTGGCAGCCAGCTCAGCCTCAAAGGCCTGGTGCTTCTGGTGTTTAGACTGGATGTTGGCGGGGTCCTGGGAAGAAAAGCAAGTTAGTATAAGGCTATCTTTATTTATCCTAACTAGTATTATAAATCTGATAATGAGTGCCTTTACGCCCACTGATTTCTGTATAATCCCGTGGGATAACTTCCCAATTCCACATGGACCAACCCGCGTGCAAAATCGAGTTAAACATAAAGGATTCAACAAATATCAGTCGGTAGAGTCGTACAAAGTTTCCTTTGGAATATTTTTTTAATAATTTTTTTAAACCCCAGACTTTGTATATGTCTACTTGATGGTAGGAAATTGATTTCTGCTTACCTTGTAGCTCTCCTCGGTGGCGAGCTGCAGTTTCTCAGCGATCCAGTTCTCCATCTCGTCGGCGTCGCGCGAGAACTGCTGCAGTGTCTGCTCGTCACCCAGCCTGCATGACAATGGTGTGGAAATATTAGAAATGTCTATGATTTTTTTGTCGATGTTGTATTTATAAATACATGTTTGTTATGCGTTGTATGTTTGTTGTTTACTTTTTTTCGTCATGTCCCTGCGATAGATAAATATTTATTCTTTCTTCTTTCTTTTCGGAATTGTGTATTTGTATGATATCATCAAATATTTGTATTTTAAGTGACTTCATACCATACGAGTTTCTGCACGGAGAGTTTAATTTTGAATAGATTTGGATTGTACCTAATGTTAAGAAAAACCGGTAATAATTTACATATATGCATTGTATTTTCACATCGAATAGTATTTTTTGTGATAAAGGCGAATTTTCCATCGGCGCATGAAAGTCCATTGGAATGTTCGCTCATAATTGCCTGCGGTGTAGACACATCACCTTTAAAAATGTGACCAATAATCATTTTCGCCTGAAACCCTGTAAAACCAATAAAAAAACGGATATATATTCTTGTGTACCTAGATCTCTTCTCAATGAGCGCCTCCTTGAGGTGCCTCCACCTGTCGAGCACCTGGCGCCGCTTGCCGTCGATGTCGTCAGCAGCATAGTGTTCAGACGCCATCAGCTGGTCGGCCAATGTCTGCAGTTGAGCGATCTTCTCCTCCTGTGTAGGGGCCAATAGATATTTAGCATCATAGCTGTAATAGGTGGTAGTATGATTTGGACTAGAAGGTCACTTAGCAAAATCTTTGATTTAGTATTGGCAATGTTTGAAGTTTTTACAAAGATAATTATGTGTTCTTATGTTCTCATAATAATGTGATTATGCTATTGCTAATCTGGTCAACCAAAATTATTTTTAATACGACTGAAGCCGGGTAAATGTCACTTACATGAGCATTGATAGCCTTATCGAAGTCCTCATGCTTTTTGATGAGCTGCTCCACGTTATCCGGCTGCGCTGCATCAGCGGCCGCGTCAGCATCTGTCTGGTCCTTAGAGGAGGGCGAGAGGAAAGCTTCGCGGGCACCCATCCAGCCTTCAGCCTGCTCGCAGTCGCGGTAGAAGAGTTGGAGCTCCAGGTTCTGGTCGAGCTTCATGCGGCGTCCTACCCAAGCCCTGGAGAAAATAGTGGTGTTAGAAGGACGTGAATAAAGTAGAAGGGATTGGTATATTTTAATCGCCTGAGTACCCAATTTGGTACATTTTAAAAATAACTATGAGTTTTTAGGACAAGAGGGCAATGCAATACAATCATATTGTTGTCCCATTTGCACACTGACTAACGTAGCTTTGACACAATTGATGAAGGAAGAAATATCAGTTAAAATAGAAGATTCATTCTACAATCTCTTGCTTAACTTTACGTGCCAATGAATCGTTCTGGTCTTTAGACCTGTTCAAAAAGAGATTGTTTTTGGGCTAATAAGAACAACAACTATGGACTGGCGAGAAAGAAGTTGTTCATTGGCTACCCTACGTTGAAAAAACATAAAGATTAGTAGCGGGGTGTACGTAAAAAACTAGAAAAAGAATCCAAATTTTATCTACCAATCGTATAAAGTAATGTACTTACTTTTCAAGATCCTGGCGGGCATCGCTCATGTTGTTAAGTTTCTCCTGGATATCGACGCTGGCGTAGTGACCGCCTTGCAGCAGCTGCTGACCGAATAGTTCCAGAGCTTGGAACGTGCCGGCGCGGGCGTCCATTTCAGTGCGATGTTCCTATATTGTACCGAATACTTTAGTATGGGCCATAATTATATAATGTCAATCTTTACTTGTACATGAATCTTTTGGCGCGTGTTCAAAATAGTAACTAAGTCAGCCATCATGTTTTTAGCCATTTTGTTTACAAACAATAACGTCAAATAATGTGACTCAAGCGCCAAAAGATCCGTGTAGCACTTTAAAAGCCAAGAATACTCTTGATAGCCCGTGAAATGGCTTGTCTTATCAAGTGCTGTGAAAATTAACTGATTTTTTAAACTGTATTGCATGGTAGACTTATTGTCCGATTGTTGACTAAAAATAATTTTGTCGTATTTTAAAACTAATATTTGCAACATTGTTTCCATACATCAAAAATACGATGTGGGGTGAATAAAAAGTTCGACTTTGCTTTTTTTTTATAAAATAAAGCTGTACACACACCAAGAATTAAATACTCGTGGATAGTTCGAAAACAAAGTCATATATGAAATAATAGAAGATACAGATTGTACAGAAGGTAAAAAGTCACACACACTAAAACATTTAGGACAAACTGAAGACACCTTGAAACACACACGAAAAACTTGTACAGTCAACTTAAAAAGTGTTACAACAAGATTTTGATTCTAAAATAAACTAACTGCGATCAAAACGTGAATAACTTTTACATGTTTCCCACTCGATTCGCAAAAGAATGTTATTGATCAATTTAAGCTGATTATTATATTGTTTTAATAATGGAACACTTCTATGGTTGACCGTACTTTATCACAACATAGAAAAACTCTAAAATAAAGTATAAAACAATTAAAACTGTTAATAGAATTGTCGTGTTTTTGCCTGTTATGTTTTTTATAGTTAAACTGTTAGGGTATCTACCCCCGGCCACTAAATACATTAATTTGAAGTAAATTAGATTGTAAAGAGCAGCACATCGAGTGTAGTGTATATTATTGCGTATTATTGCATACACGGGTGGATATTATAGAGTTCTCGCGAGTCACGTATTTTATTTTGTAGGACCTGTGTCTATTTAATAATGATCTGTGAATAACCCTCCTTATAGGCTTCGCCACAGTCGGGTAAAATGAGAATATTAGAAGCAGAAAACGGACGTTTTTTGCATCCATGGAAAACATAAATTCTAACAGAAAATCTGACTGCTGGCATTCCTTGTTTCCTAATTCGTTGATTAGATGTAAAATACATATTTCGAAGGCACAGGAAGTCGAATGCAACATTTGTAGTTAGGTATGCTATAAAAGAATATGCTAATATGTGTGATAAATGCTTTAGGTCTGTTTTATTGTTCAACAAATGTTACCGAAATAAATGTACTGATCCGAACAAGCGTGTTCGGCAACTTGTTTTTTGCTTTATTTGTGGAAACGGCATTTCCATCCTAGGCAGTTAATATCCTAACAGGTATTCCGAATTCAAATCCACAGTCACAGATATCTTTGATTCGCTAGCACAGGTCCTAAAACAATATAAACGTGACGTCGCAAGAATGGTAGTAAGGCTGGGGGCACACATGCGTGCAATGCGTCTGACCTGCGGCATTATGCCGTACCGCGCGTCTATCTCCAAACGCTGGCTCTAGAAACACAGTTACCATGTCATATTCGTTCTCCAATACCCAACATCTGCCAATTTCCTGACAAACTATTAATTTTTCCTCCCAAATTTTGAATATGGCTAGAATTGAATCGTCCCATTTTTTCAAATTATACATTTCCCAGTTTAGCTTTTGGACCAATTACGTAGGCACACTCGTAAACGTCAAATCCATTGGTAATTCAAGCGAATTTGATGTAAACGAGTATTATGACCTGTAGGAATGATTAAAAATTGAAAACGCTTCTTCTTTAGGATCTCCTGATGAGACGGCACTTTTGAATGTAATGTAACTAATCTAATGTCATCATCAAACTTTGTACATTCAAACATTATTAATGAGATGTTTTGACTTCACTCTATTAGTCACTGGCGGACCAAACGGGAATATTTTACAATGAACATAATATCTATGGGTAAGACTGTTATTAGCACAAAAAACGGCATATTGACCATGTCTTTATCATCTTAAAACGACGGCAAACGACAAGCCCAAAAAAAAAATCGATGACATTGGACATCCACACTGGCACTGGCCTATTATAATGTGGGTATATTTGTAAACTTATAGTCAGTTTTAACATTTCTAAAGTCTAACTAGAGACTTCTACTTTTCTTCAAATATCAAGTCTTGTGGCCTCGTTAGCTTGCCTCTCACAGAGGTCAGAGAGGAGGCCTGTATCCCAGCAGTGGGATAACAACATTATAGGCTGATTATGTATTTTTATCTTCTGATATTTCGACTTTTCATGGAGTACATGGTAAATATCCCATTTTACGTGCTAACAACAGAGTTAGTGACCATATCAGTCTTATCACAATGTTATCATAACATGGACAAACCTGGTGTCTCTCAAGCAACGCTTCGGCGCCGGTGACGTCGTTGGCGAGCTCGTCCGAGCTTACCAACGCCATCATGGAGTTGATCCATGCCATCAGGTCACGGTAGTCGGATAAGAACCTATGGAGGGAGCGTGTTGACATAAAATGTGTTTATATGACCGCAGGACGGTTCGGTAAGTCTAGCTACATCAACAACACTAAAAACTAGTGCTACTCGTCATTATGTATTACAAGGCGACATATCCCTGGTTTATAGTAGAAACTTATCAGAAATATTGTGTTTTTTAAATATTCGTCAACCACAAGATGGTTTACGAATATTAAAAAAAAACACTATTCATTTCATTTCTCATCATGGTCAAACATTGGCATGGATTAAATATTTTCAAAGGTTTCACTTCAACTAACTAAAGAGCTCGGAAGTTTGGCGTCAAATGCTGTCGACGACTCCGTTTAACCAACTCTACTCTCGTCTACATAATTGTTATTTATGGTTACCTCTGCAGATCATAAGAGTCGAGCAGCTTCTCCTTCCTGGCATTAGCGCGCGCCTGCAGCTGCTGCCACGCCTCGTTGATCTCACGCTGCTTGCTGTAGGTGGCCTCAGCAGAGTCTCCGTGAGTGGACATCAGACGGTTGGCTGTGTCGTCCAGTTGGCGGATCTTATCGCCTAGGGCTGCGAGGTCGCGTTCTAGGCCTTCGTGTTTACCTGCAGAGAGAATTGATTGTGAGTTGTGTACAATATGCGAATTGGGAATCATTTATGCAGGTGCTATAATTCATCTCTATCTACATTCTATCATTTATTTGGCTAAGTATAAACTGCTTTAGGGGATGACCACACTTCTTTCCTCTTTATCGTGGTGTCAGAGTTTTTATGGCGTCCATGGGACTCAGATTTGGCTTTACATGCCGTCCAGAAATATCTCTCAGGCGTGCTGGTTTCTATTTATCGGATTGAGGCTTTTAAATGTCAAAAATATATTTTTAAACTAGATGGTTTCTATATGGCTACTGTGAGAAGAAACAGCGAAAGTCTCTTTTGACCTGACTGCGCGACTTAAAGGACGATAATTTTTTTAAGTCCTGACACTGACTTAGTCAGATCATGTGAGGACTATGCAGATTAGCATTGTAGATGGTATTTTGAGGAAAGAGCCACTTAGATTTGAGTGAAGCTCTCCACTTATTGAAAATTTTTCACTTACGTTGCAAAGTCTGCACAGATCTCAAGTCCTTGCCCAGGTCATCAGTGGCTAGAGCAGCCTCCTTCTCAGCGATCCAGTCCTTGGTCTCATCCACATCGCGGTGGAACCGCTGTACCTCGTGCGCGGAGCCGAGCTGGGCGGCGCGCTCCGCTGTCAGTTGTTGTAGGGACGTCCATTTGGAGTTCAGTTCCTGTTTTGTGTAAATTGTTGTTTTAGTAGGACCTATTGCGAAGGACTTAAAAGTAACTAGGGGAACGTGGGTGTTCTTCCTAACCTCTGTCGAACCTTTCTATAAAAGCAGGCGTGATGTTTCACGTCATGAGCTTCCTAACTAACTTTCACTAACGCCTTGTGGCCTTTACATAGTCATGCAAGTAGTTGATACTAGCTTTAGGTGTAAGTAGTTCATCCACTAATCTCTAAAGTGGATTTACGGATCAACTATCTATGTACATACTGACACCACTATAAGTGAAGTGCACGCACTTTGTACGGCTTAATTCCACGTGTTTATCTTATCATAAAGATTTTACCTGATAACGCAATCAAGCACATCTTCCTGTTATATTCTATTGACTGACATGAGAAATTGTTGTATTACGATTATAAGTAAATATTTAAGAATGTCTTGAATGATGATGTCCTTAGAATATAAATATTTAATTTTGTTCGTTAATATAACAGTAACCGGCGTGAGATCGTTGTGTACGTGACTTGTTATGCGTCTTCATTAGCGTTACATGCCTAGTGTAGAACTAGCTAATGCACTAAGCTAGTTTACATTTGATATCAAGGATTTTTTTTAAATATCCAAAGCTAACTCAATCGTTTCCTTATTCTATTTTCAAACCTACGAAATGTTACATATATATGGTACATTCTATCTCTGTATAAATAGAAGCCTACAGTATCAAGAATACCTTCGCATTAGGCATCCCAACATAGTTTATCGCTTCTTTATTATACTCAAAGACATTCAAATATTTACAAGCTATATACCAAAGAGATACAAATTGGTATGTCTAGTGTCATATGCCCGCCAAATACTTACAAATTGGTATGTCTAGTGTCATATGCCCGCTTGTCAGGTAGCATTCGCGGAATCAGATTTTTTTAATGTAAATATTCCCAATGCCCGCTCTGATAACTCTTTTAAATCTCTTTGATTTTACTTTTAAACCCTTTATCTCAGTAAAATAAAACCTACGCATCGAGTTGGGTGTTTAGGATCTTGAATTGGTTTAGCGCAACGTATTTTACAAAAGTATGGTCTACGTCGAGCTGCACTACATGCATTTACACAACATATAAGCGATCTATAATCTCACCTGCATCTGCGTCTTGATTTTGAGCGCAGCCTCAGTCTGCCCCACCGTCATGAGCTGCACGGCGATCTCGTTCATCTCGGCGAGGCGCACCTCGTTGGCGCGCAGGTCGTTCTGGAAGTCGTCGAACTTCTTCTGCATCACCTCCACTTGCTCCAGGTCTTCGCCCACGTCTTGGACTTGGGCGTGCATTTCCTGTGAACATCAAGGTTTGTTGTAGACAAACAAGTTGCATATTCTTAAAGGTTCTTCTCGATAGTACATCGTTACATAAAACATTATTTCACAAACCAAAAGGGTCTGTAAACGACTGTTTCCGTATAAAAATTGGGTTCCCTACATGAGTTCGAAATAAGTTTTTATATAGTTGTGCTTTTTTTAGAGATAGTCATTGATGTCAAAGTTATTCATAAAATAAACTTCAAATAGCTGACGGGTAGAGCAAGCACTTTTCACATTGGATAGTTTAACTAGGGACAGCTGAAATATTTATTTCTAATGATTCTAGTAGTAAATAACATACCTTATCCTTGATCCAGGTGGCGAGCTCAGCGGCCTCGCGCACCAGTACGTAAGCCTTGACGGTCTCATTGAGCTTGTTCTGACGCTCGCGAGCCAAGCCCAGCAGGTTGTCGTATTGACCCTCGATCTAAAACAAATACGGTTTTAAAGTTGATGTCTGGGACTACAGTTGGAAAATATACCGGCTCATTAAGCCGATAATATTTAATACAAACGGAAGCGTGTTGATACCTAGGTAGAAATAACCCGTCAACTTTTAAAGCAATAGTGAATAAGCATCTTCTGGGCACACTCATTCCACAGTAGACCACATTCATCAGACAAGCTCGAGGTTAGGAGTAGGCCCCGTAAGGCATTATCCCCTTCTTAGCGTGTCGATGACAATTTAAATTGAGTCAGCCCAAAATTTGGCGACGAGTTTGCGAAGGAAATGAAAAAAAATCAAACCAGTGGACGCGATGCGACTTTGACAGTCATTTTATAAATAGCATAGTTTTCCTAAAATCATTAATCGATTCCATTTGATCTACTGGTAAATAGGAAATACTGTACCTGGTTCTGCCTAGCCGCGATGGAGCTCGAGTCAGCCAGGTTCTGCTGCGATGAGGACAGGCCAGCATCGATCTTCTTGACATAGGCGGCCGGCACGAATCCCTGGCGGTCGTTCACCTCTACCTTCCACCAGTCCTGTGAATGAATGGCACAGTAATACGACGCTTCCTTTTAGGTCATTCCGACGGACAGCTTTATCAAAACCTTGAACTGACGTAGAACCTATTTATATGACAAAATGATAAGACTGACTAGTTTAATTTTGAACGCTGGACCTAGCGCTGAGAGTTGTAATTACAACAGTGTAATGACATATTTAACCACTAGTTTAGATAAAGTTAGTGAAGGTGGGATATGATAAGTCAATCCCGTGGCTTTCGTAGTAATGGTTTCCTACTTTAGTCATACATCAGTTGAACTGATGCCAGTTAAACTCAAAGGTGCATGTTCGATTGCTATATCCTAGAATTAGCCTCACGTTTACGTGTCGAACCCATGCATGTAGTATTATATTAATATATTTAGATTGCATGCAATGGTGTTTTTACTTTCAGTCAGGTAATTTATGTAAATGTGTCTAGATAGGAGGTAAAACTTATGTATGTTTAGTGACGACCGCTTTTCTCTATCGATAAGCCAACAATATTGAACCAAATTGATTATGCCAGTAAGTTATTAGTTTTAGATGCCACACGTGAGTTGCGATAATACGTTTCAATACTAGCTTCAATATTCAGACGTTGAATTCATGCTTATAGACTATTATACTATGCGGTCGGTCTGTCTGTCATTCTATTACCCTTTAACGGCTGAATTGATTTAAATTAATTTTAACATACAAGTAGACCATGACCAAAGTTAGCACATAGGATACTTTTAATCCCGTTTCATACTAAGAACAATACTTCCAAGACCTCCTGCCATAACTCGTTCGACCTTGTTTCAATTCAAGCTGTAAGCGCAACAACATAGCAATCAATCAGGCCGAACCCATCCGATTTAAAGACAATAGTATCGACAAATCAACGTTAACGAGCCCGATAGCTGTGTACACGATCGAGAAACAATAACAGCCAAATTTTAAACAAATGTACCTATCAGTTACCAGTGACGTATTAAATTGTTTCGTACATACCTTTGCTGTGAGCCCCCGGGTTCGATTCTCGCTCGCAACAAATTACAAGTGACTCATATACTTGTGTTAATTTTTGGGGTCTACATGTTTGTATAATTTAATAGTGTAATGATTTAGATTACCGGTAATTCAAGTATGATATAAATTGAGAATATATCCGGTAACGCACGCTCGTCCCCTACTATCCCATGGGCCATATACACGGCACATTTATTTGTGTACATTTTGGCCAGATTTACGTTGTTCGAAGTCATGTAAAGGGCGGAAGAGACATCTTTTTTAAAATTACCTTTATTAATTTATATGTGGGGGGGTTTGGAATGAGGTACTGAATATGCGGTAACTGTTTATGCGTCGACGTCCCTCCCACCCAGTATATGGGACCACAGTTACATGATTTATGGAGATAATTACAAAGTACATTACTTTTCAGCAGAGTTCCACACGTTTTAAGTACCCATATATGTATATCTTTTTGAAGTGAGCTCATATTTTTTTTTAACTAGCCTATACTGTCACACTGCTGGGCAAAAGCCTTTTCAAACCCTTTCAGGACTTTTTATCCCGCGCGCATGTTCACGATTAGAAAGAAAATTCTCCTTTTGTTATGGATAGACGTTTCACCTGTAAACTATTTTGATAAGTGTACCAGCAATCAGTAAAATGAGAAGAGATTATATTCATAATAATATGTTACGTCAGTTTTCTTCCTTACTCTGATTCGAGAGCAACAATATCACTTATCGCATATTATCAATTTGAAACTCATTCAGTTCAACAACTATTCATGAGGAAAACAATGTTTTGATATAATTTCATAATATTTTATCTTCATTCATCATTCAGGAAGTTTAATTTCGCAATGTGATTGCTTTGAAATGTTCAGATTACAAGATTATGTAATGGGTAATTTGTATGCGCGAGAAACTGGTAGCATTTCAGTCTTCTTCATAAAATATAGTTTTAATATGAAAAAACTAGGAAATATTTGAAGAATATCGTTTTTACATACGTGACGATATTTAAGTAAACTATATTGTTACCTAATAATTTGAGTGAACAAAATAATTCTATACAATTTTATTTACAACACCGAACTTTGCACAATCAATTAATGATGTTTACATGCATGAAAGAATGCGGCGCGTATTGAATTTATCGCGCAATTTAATATCAGATAATTTCTAGATCGTCATTTGAGAATGCATGAATACCTAATTCTGTAAGTTTGTATTGCCCGTTTTTACTAAAACAACAAGTCGAACCTAATAGCAGAACACTGTTAGATTTCCAACTCATAGTAATGTTACTTCATAGTGTCGATTGACATAAGGTTATGAGAGAAGAAGTGTATTATCAGCTTGTTAACACTCGGCGGCTATTTTAATGTTTGTCATGTAGACAATATTCTATTTATCTATGAATTTTCTCTTATATCAATAGACTTTTAAAACAGAATTGGAGTAATAGACATTTTTCAAGCTTGTTGAGGCTGAAAAGCCTATCTAATTTGATTTGCTGTCAAATCTTTTTTCAGCTACAATGATTGGCTGCTGTTATTTTGAACAACCAATCACAACAGGCAAGTCAATAAGTTTACCTATATAAGAGGTGTAAACTCACATGTTCTAACTTCTTATCATTCTTTCTGTTGTGTACAAACAGACTGTCCATCAATATAACAGCTAACCAACTTAACACTATCATTTTAACACTAGTATCACTTCACTATATCACAGAGAGATTCACTGGCCACTTACACAAAAAAAGTACATTTTTCTTAAAAAAAAAGAACTAATTCAAATCGAAGTTCCATTGCCTTTTAATCTTTTTTTTTAAATTTTATTTTAAAGGTTCAGATCTAAAGTTCGCCACTGGCACATAGTTTTTTTTCCTTTTTTTTTTATAAAAACGTTCTATGATATAAGTGCGTTCGTCCTCTTTCGTGGTTCATCGTATACTGTTCATGTGCGCCGTTTAGCGCGAGCTACATGGCGGTTTGAGCCAGATAACAATGGTTATGGATCTCATGTACATACTTGCCTTACTTTTATTAAAACAAGGTGTTGAGTTTAATTTACCATTAATAATTAATTGTGTATTGTGAGTAGCATTTTATGGCTAATTCACACGGTTGTGTTTTGATCTCTTTACGTTATCTTTCTGACAAATAATTACGTGAGATTAGCAAGCATAACTTGAGTCGCCTCCTAAGTAGATGGACCGGTAACTTTAGAAAGGTGGCTAGGTCAGAGGTCAGACTGGACGCGGAAGGCGAATGGCAGGGTGCCGTGGAGCAAATTGGAAGATGCCTATGTCCAGTAGTGACTGCGTAGGCTCAGTTCATTAACAAGGCTTTACCACATCCTTCACAAGTTACAATTCGAAATATTTTGAAGATAAGGTTTCATGTGAAATTACCTATAACTACCGCATATAAGACCGCAAATATTACATACGGACATAGTTCAAATTTTTTCGATAAACATAATGATAACACGACTGATATTAGTATAAGTATTATCTACGAGTATTACAGTAGTTAATTACAAGGACGTTCTTTTTAACGATTTATTATTATCTGTTTTGCGTAATATCATAATTCCGGTCAGTCGATTTTTATCTCTAGATCCATCGATGTTCGTCGTCATTGTATTGATCACAGAGTTTGTGGCATATGAAACTCTCGGCTCTGCGCCTAGAGTTGACATTCCAATATTGCAGTAATATTTAGGCATTCATTGAGGTGTCGCTATGTGACCTCCTATGCGGACTACCGCCTTAGTACTTTTAAAAGAATTTTTATTTCGAAGATTCTTCTTCGCCATCTTCCCAGTATAATTTTGGTGAGCGCATTCTGTGTAAAATCTTTTATAGATATTACGATGTTAAGGTCGTCCATCTACTTTGCATCACAATGTAATCTGCTAGTAATTATACCTGTATTGTTATCTTCCCAGCTAGGTGAAGGTGACATATTATGAGTCATACAACTGTCTGTATATTATCTATTATCCACTCTAAAGATGTGTCTGGATCTAAAAAGTTAAGTTCAGTTCTAATAATAACATCTTCCTTCCACTTGGATAATCTCTTTTGGACAGCAAAGGGTATAGAAACTCTTTGCCTTTTTTAGTAGAGGGAGACCCATGGGCGGTATAAAAACTCTGATCACCAGGTTAGGCACTAGCCAAACGAAAAAAAAAAGTGACGGTGATTACATTACTAGATAATTACCGAGTTACACTGAACAGCTTAACTCTTATTTAGGCGCAAATAATTACCAAACTAACGTGCAAAGGACAAGGAGAAATATTCGGGGTTGAAAGCCAACCTTCTGGAATTGGAGAGGCACCAGAAGAAAAAGATGAAGTACCGCACGTACAATACACGCTTGGACGTGGGGTTGCGGACATCAGCCCGTTATACAATATAATACAAAAGATGAAGTATTACAAAACGCCATCTAGTTCCAACTACAATAAGGCATTGTCTTAAGAGAGACAGAGGTCGACCTATTGGCAAAGATCTAGTGATCCGGAAGTCAACCATTTTTACCAAACTACACAGGAGTTTCTCTCCAGTTAAGAATGCTACGGTCTAGTCATACCTTGTTGTTGGAGTTGAGCAGCGTGAGCACATCGCCCCTCTTCATGGACACCTCGCGCGGCGACTTCTCCGCGTAGTCGTACAGCGCCACCACGCACTCCTTGCCCGACACGTCCACCACGGGGGACTCTTGTTGCTGTACGGAAAACAACATGTTTGATTATTTGAATAAACATATAAGCATTCGAAAAGCTTTAAAGTAGATTTTACTCTGATTTCTGAGGACTTTGCAAACAAGTTGATCGAAAACAGAACTTTCTTTCTTTTGTTTTGAAGTCTCTGAAATAGAGCTTGGTATAACAAGAAGCTGTAAACTTTTTACATAAGATTCTTTATTAGGTCTTCATAATCGAAAACACAGTAACTATATAACTGAAGTTATTGTGTTTTCAATTATGAGGTCAATGCAACTTCTTATCATAGCCAGTTACTTTAGTTTTATATTTAAGTTTTTCCACACGACGGCCACGGTACGAGCGATAGTCTAGTGCCTACCTAGTTAGGTTGATGGCGCTCGACAACCTGCTGACTGGGTAATCTTTTTTTGAAAATATGAGTTCATCTCTTCCTACGTGCCGATAATTCAACAAAGTTGCTCATAACCAAATTCAACTCACCCTGCATCCATCAGCCTGTTCCCTCAAACTCTTGATTGTATTGCCGAAAGCCTCGAGATCCGACAGCAGAGCCTCGTGTTTCTTCAGTAAAGCTTCAGAAGAGTCCTCGTCCTTGCCGTAATCGTGGGTGTTGGCCATGGGCTCCTTCTCGCGGATCCAGGATTCCGCCTCATTGGCGTCCGCGAAGTATTGTTGAGCTTGGAGAGAGTCTTCTAGGTCTTGTTTGCGCTGTTGAATGAGAAAAAGATTAGTTTTGTTTTGCATAAGTTAATATTTCGGGAAATGTTTCAGTTACATAAACTATTTTATTAGCTTGATTTTAATTAATTAATTTCACATGGTACGGACCATTCCACTTTGTTAGTCTCGTTCAATCAAGGTTTTTGAAAGCACCTAAATAAATCGAGTTTGTGCTAACATGTCCGATAAGTTATCGAGTATCACACTTTTTATGGGTTACAATGGGTTTTTAAGGGCTCAAATTGTCAGAGTTGTGTGGGAAAGGTAATGGAGGTGTTTGTCCTGCGGTGGGATAATAAAAGCTATTTAGTATAGCCATAGGGTGACATGTAGGATATACAAACATACCTGCAGCGCCTTCTCCTGCAGCTGCGTCCACTGCTGGTGCAGATGCTGCAGGCGCAGGCCGATCTCGTCGGCGGCGAAGTGTCCCGCGTCCCGCAGCGCCGCGCCGGCCGCGCGCACGGCGTCCACGCGCGCCTCGTGCTGCGCCATCTCGCCCATGACGGCCTGGTGCTTCTTCATGAGGTTCTGCACGCCGATGAGGTCGCGACCTATACGTGACTCATGTGTCATTATGGGAACTTCATGGAAAGCAGTAAAGTCGGAAACGGGCACAAAGCATTTGAAGAGAAAAGAAGAAGCCATATTGCATCAGAGGATTCCGATTCAACAATATTTTTTGAACGACTTTATTTCGGTTCGTACCGATTGAAAAACTTGTTTCGACATCTTTCGTTGCTTAATCATGTTGGGGTCGGCTCTACATAATTGAAAGCTAAGCCGAATGACTTTTACCCAAACGTATATCTAACTACATTATTCAATTTTAACGCCTAACTGCGCCAAATCACGCCGATTCAAACATGTATGTATGTACTAACCCTTGCCCCAACATTTTAACTTTTTGCTATAAAATGACTAATAACCAAGAATGTACTACATACCTCTGTTGGTAGACGCGATAATGGGTTCCTTCTCGCGGATCCAGGCAGCCTCGTCATCCAGATCACGGAACAGCTGCTGAGCTTGCAGCGAGTCTAACAGACGACGCTTGCGGATGGCCATCGGTTTGTCAAGGGCCGTGTAGCGACCGACGAGTCCGTCCTGATAGAAGAATGGTTATTAGTTTATTTAGCAAAGGCCGATGAAATTATTCTAG
This sequence comes from Noctua fimbriata, assembly GCA_905163415.1. Classification (NCBI taxonomy): domain Eukaryota; kingdom Metazoa; phylum Arthropoda; class Insecta; order Lepidoptera; family Noctuidae; genus Noctua; species Noctua fimbriata. The sequence goes on from LR990922.1 coordinate 1,889,492, forward strand.
ACGGAAATGCTGTATCAAATTATTACTGACCCGCTTGGTCTTAATGTTGTCAGCATCGAAATGTCCCCTCTCGATGAACTGTTCCGCTTGAGTGCGGATGGCGTCGATTCTCTCGGCGTGCGAGCTCACGTCTGCTTCCAAGAGAGCATGCTTCTTCTGAAGGTTTTGCACGCTGGTCAGGTCCTGGGTAAAAGAAACAAAATAATGATTAGTTCATAGGTAAGTCAAATGGTCTGTAAGATGCTGTAAGAGCGTCGCCTTCATTGTGTGTAATTATGGAGCCTCAAATCAATTAATGTTTAAATATTGGTCCATTTATCCCTTGTTCAGCTCAGGGTTTATGCACTATAGGATTATTCTATCCTCAGACAGGCGGGGTGTAATTCAAACAAATCTGCTGTTCTATATTGACCGTGTAGGTGTTGGACTTTTGTATAAAAGAACTTTTATTTTTTTGAGCTACTGACAAAAATTTTGTCAGTAGCTCATTTAAACTTATTTATTTATTTATTTATTAACACTTCAAGCACAAAGTACAGAGGCGGACTTAATGCCATAGGCATTTTCTACCAGTCAACCTTTGAAACAAACAACATGTACAATAGTGGTACATAGGCGTACTTAATGCAACAAGGCATGTGGGTAGGTCTAGAATCATGTGCTGACCTCATAGCAACAGACTTGTACAGTCACAAGCACCAATATGTAAACATTTCACAACTTTGTGTTTTTCTCCTATTGTTCTGATTAAAATTTCATGTTGTTATGAACATAGTATTCTGGAACTAATATTTTTATGAAAAAGATCCTTTCTCCAAGTTACAGTCGTTATTTCTCGCGAAAATTGCTTTTAAATTTAGGAAAGTGTATACATATTGGTGCTTGTGACTGTACACCATGTAGGTATTTCTCTGCCTACCCCTTTGGGAAACATAATATTGTTGATATCATGCTATGTTTATTATATAGTTACCTTGCCATAGTCCTCACTAAGCAGCTGTCCCTCGACCTCAGACAGCCACAGCTCAATGTCCTCAACAGCGCGGTTGTACTGCTGCTGAGCTGCCGCCTCCTGCAGCTTGCTGCCTTTCATATCTGAGGCTGCTGCCAGCTTCTCCCAGATGCCACCCAGCTCGCCGACACGAGACTCGATTTGAGCTGTACAAGGAGTTTAGGAGCTTAGACTTCATAAACTTAAAAAACCAAAGAATGTTTTTCTAAATCAAAATATTTTATTTCCCATAGGCCTAGATGGGCGGTTCGGGTTGGTCGTTTCCTATGGAGAAGAACCGGCAAGCAACTCCATGGTTACTCTTTTCAAATCATTTGCTATTACAATATTATCATGGATAGCATTTGTAATTAAGTATGGGGGGACAGCGTAGGCCCGACAGTAAGTCGTAGCTTACTACACAAAAGATGTAGAACAAGATTAAAAGTTAACAAAAGCTAAATTAACTATGTTCATCATAATCATAATCAGCCTATAATGTTCCCACTGCTGGGACACAGGCCTCCTCTCTATGAGAGGGAATGGGCTATAATCCACCACGCGGGCCCAGTGCGGGTTGGTAGATGTCACATGTCTTCGAATTTTTGGTTCTAGGACATGCCGGTTTTGTTACGATGTTTTCCTTCACCCTTTTGAGAGCAGTGGTGATGAAATAAATTACACAAAGTAATGCGCCTGCCGGGGTTCGAACCCACGACTTACTGCTCGTAAGTCGGGACCGCCACCACTGGGCCACCGCTGCTCTCTAACAATCTCAATTAACTATGTTACCGTTGAATAAAAACAATGCCGAAATAATCAAATGAGAAATATTACTATGTATTATAAGAGCTCTTCAGTTCTTTTTCGCACTTTCTTGCTATTAAAACGCGTATTGGCGCATGTTTTTTGTATGGTCTGAATTCTAAGAAATTGACAAACATTGCAATCTAATTAATATAATTATGTTGATAAAATCCATTTCATAGCCTGTTTCACCACTTCAAGGAAAGGTTTAACTTATCTGGATATTAGAGTTATAGAATTCTTTTCAACATTTTTTTTCATCCAAACACTTTCAGAGTTCAAATTGTTCAACATAATTATAGTCTTTTGACGTGAATATGCCAAAATATTTTGTTGTCTTAGTATACGTACGTTGAGCAAAATGCTCCTGCTCGAGCAGCCTAGCGCCGGTGACGGTGATCTCGTCAATCCTGGGCTTGTTGGCCTGCAGCTCTTGCTCGAAGTTCTGGTGCTTCTGCACCTTGCCGTTCAGGTTCGTGGGGTCCAGGTACGAGTCGTCGGTAGCGAACTTCAGCTTCTCGTTGATCCAGCCTAAGAAAATATAGTGTGGTTAGTAGAGTAGGGACATATACAGAGTGGAAGGGACACGCACAAACTGTTACCGCGTATTCAGTACCTACATCATTCTGAAATTCATTCATTCTCAAATCACCAATGATAAATTTCTATGTGCCAAAAAAAGAGATGTTCATCGCATCACATTTTGACATTGTAGTTATTACACCTTTGTAGGAAAAAACTGATTTAAAAAAATAAAATATCGAACTTACCCTTGGTCTCATCGCAGTCGCGCTCGAACTGCTGGTACTTGTAGGCATCCTCCAGCAGAGCACGACGTTGGCTGGACTTTTCCAACAGGGCGGCGCGGCGCTCCAGTAACTGTCACGAAACATTATGTTTATAATACAGTCTGAGGAAATTAGGAAAATGATTTTTATCACAAATCTCCTTTGCTTATTTTAGTAGTAAAATGATAAGGTGGTAATGGTGCCACTTTTGCTAATAATTTATATGATGATATATGATGAAAGAGAGCTTTTGGAGAATTTAAGGTGTAGGTCTCGCAAAACTTAAGCGACTCTAGTATAAATATGACCACCTCAACTTCTTCAAAGCGAGAGTTGTAAGGACATAATATCTTGCTAATAAGTACTTACCATCTCCCTCCTCTGTGCAACGTCGTCGGCAGCATAGTGCTGTCCCTCAATGAGTTTGGACGCGAACTCGTCCAGAGCCTTGATCTTCTCCTCCTGGGCAACGAGGGACTTCTCAAAGTCCTCGTGTTTCTTGAGGAGGGCTTCGACTGAGTCTAGGGAGTCGCCCACGTCTTCATTGGCGAGGAAAGCCTGGTGGTACAAAGAAGGGTTAATATAACGAAATCATCCCGCTTAAAAAAAACACGTGTGAAAGTTTCTGTACTAACCTACCTATATTTGGGAATTTTTTAAATTACCTTTCACAAATTAGGCGACTTTGAATTTAGCCAAAATAATAAGTAATGCATAATAATATTAGAAACTTGACTTCTTTTTTAGTTTCTTTGGTAAAACAGATAAATAATTAACTTTGAGCTGCGAATTATACATTCATCTTCAAAATAATCAAGGTTTGTTCACCTTCATAATGAGTGTCACAAACAAAATAATTCACAGCTACTTGACTTATTTTGTTGTTTCATCAAAATCTTGTATTCTCCCTCTTACCTCCTGCTTATGCATCCAAGCATCGGCTTGTTCAGTATCTCTGTAAAACAGCTGAAGATCCATGCACTGCAGATACAGCACGCGTCTCTGCTCCCACAGCTGATGCAGCGCTGAGCTCTCGCGTTCCAGGTTCTCAAGCGCTGACGATACTTCCGAAGAGGCACGGTGACCGCTTTCGACCAGTGCTTGACCCGCTGCAGCGCAAGCGTGGATCACGTCTGAACGAGCGTCCATCTCGCCCTGGAATTTGATAATGTATTAGTATACTTGGAAATGAAGTTATTAATCAAAGAATTTTTTTTTTTGTGAGTTTCTTTTCAGAGTTTTTTTCTGTAAATATCATCATTTCTAACACAGGCAGCATTAGAAATTTTGTGCATTTTAAACACACGAAGCAACAACAGAGAATACTTCCACATGTACTCGTAGATCGGCAAAGTCTAGAATCATCCGTCATCGAGTCACTCTCGACAGAGCGGTGCGGGGAGAGATGCCTTACTTGCTGTTCGGCCGTAGTGTTTGGTGGATAGTGGTAGTCTATCATTTCTTAAATTTCAGGGGCGCTCATGCCGATAATGTGCGTTTTATTTGTCAACATTTTAATAAAAGCTTTTAAAAAGTTATTAATTCACCTTATGCTCCTGATGCTTCTCGAGCAGCGCCTCCGCGCCGGGCACGTCCTTGGCGAGGTCGTCGGCCGCGATGAGCGCGCGGATGTCGCTCACCCACGACATCAGGTCGCGGTAGTCCGCCAGGAAGCGGTGCAGGAGGTGGGACGACTCCAGTTCCGAGCGACGTTCCTGTCAAATGATCAATATTTAGATTAGCGTTTTTATTATGTCCACATTCATTGTGAAACCAAATTGAATTATTGCTGATATCTTCATCAAGTAAGCTGAACGCGATCTCAACCATGTTCAAGATCTGTCAGTATCATCATTCCTTGGTAATAATATCATTGTTGGTAACAGGTTTTGAACGCAGTTTAAATGTAATCGCAGTTTAGATGTAATGATGTCATTCAGATTCGGTACATAAATTTGCCTCAATACGATAATTTTTAAGTAAGATTAACTTCTGAAATTCAGAACGGATGAGTCAAAACTGGACTTGTACTTTGCCTTTTACTGGAGTTTTTTTAGTTTGAAAATCTTCAGTTCAATAAAGAGTTTTATATAATGAGTAAAGATCAAAAACTTGGTGTTTGCAATTTCGAGGAACTTCTTACCTTAGCCTTCTGCACAAGCTTCTGCCAAGCGAGAGTGATCTCATCGCGCTTGCCGTGGATGGCGGGAGCATGGTCAGCGTGGATGGCAGCCAGGCGGGCTGCTTCACCGTCCAGGGTTGACACCTTGTCTTCTAGAGCCGCCAAGTCGCGTTCAACGCCTTCGTGTTTACGCTATGCATGAACAAAAGAAAAGATTACGTTTAGAAATATAATTAAAAACACCTGTTTTTTTTTCTACTTATACAATTACCTGGTTACCAGTACGCACGACGGCCAATCAAGCTATACAAAAATAGTTTATGCGGATCTCTCATTGTATAGGAAATCTATACAAACCGAGGCCAAGTTATACTGGAAATGTACAGCTTCATGTGCCGCCGTGTGTACTTAGGTATCAATTTAAACAATTGATCCATTGATTTACTTATCCTATTGTTTTCACTAACACTAGACAATTCAACCCTCGGTGCTGAGCTTAAGGGGGAACAGGGCCAGCAAATAGTTTGAAAAATTTTATGAAAAATAAAAAAACTATTGCTCTAGAGGCATACTTCAGGAAAAAAAGAGAATTTGTATGGAGAATCGCAGCCCCTGTTCCCTCTTAAATTTCGATAGTGTACTTTTGTAGGCATTACAGTTACGCCTAGTGAAAGTCGAAACTGGAATTATTCTTACTTAAACGCTACAAGAATACGGCTTGTTATTGTTAATTCAAATTAGTCAAGGACAAAGCATTTAAGTTTTCTCTAGACTGAACAATATTCGTCCACATACCTGCAGCGTCTGCACAGTGGCGAGGTCCCTGCCGTAGTCGTCGGAGCCCAGCACCACGTCCTTCTCAGAGATCCACGCGATGGTCTCGTCAGCGTCGCGGTTGAAGCGCTGGATCTCGTGAGCGCCGAACAGGCGCTCCTGACGCATCAGCGCCATCTGGCGGAGGCGTTGCCAGGCCTCGTTCAGCTCCTACAAGGGAAAACATAAGTAAGTTGTAAATCCAAAACTTTTTCATTATTTTTGGAAGTTCATAATTTGTAAGTTTTGCTTAATATCTTTTTTTTTAAATAGTTAGTGTTTTACATATAATAAACATGCTAGATTCACATCTAGTAGATGTCGATCAAAAATATTGTATTGTAACTTTTTTACTGCATTTGTGATTGTACATCAGTTTTGTGAATTAAATTTTAAAAAATCGTGAGATGGCTTGGTATTGTGATAGTGAAAGCTTCCATGATTTTAGCAGCACAATAGATCTCAGTCTTAATGACATATGGGTTTGTAGAGCGTCGTTACTGCCACTTGAGAAAGTTTTTTTTGAATTTTGAAGCCATACTTCTAACATCAACATCAAAAGTTGTGAATATCTCCTGAATAAAATTAGTAAATGTTTCTGGAGTAAGTTCAATTAGCATCTTCTGCCATGTAAAAAAACACCAAAACCCAGTTCAACTTACATCCTTCCTTTTAACAATAGTCTCTCTCTCGGGATGCCCCTCAAGCACCAGCCTCTCAGCCAGCTGGTTGACCTCGGTGACGCGGTACTCCTGCGCGGCCATGTCCTTCTGGAACTCGTCGAACTTGCGCTGCAACACCTCCACATGTTCCAGGTCGGAGCCGAACTCATCCGCGCAGACGAATGTTTCCTGTGAAGGGGAGATGGAGGTAGGGATTAGAATTATGTATGATTTGTTAGACTGAGCTCTTACGGAGCGGTGTCGTGAAAAACTTCTACGTATTATGCTGTTTAAAGTACCGCCATTTCTAAGTTTTTGACTTTCGTCGTCCGCGGTAGTTTAACAGCCTGTCTAAGTCATTGATTCATTGTTTTTTTTTGTGTGTTACATAATAGAGGTCTTTTCGAAATTAGTGCCATTTCTGTAAGGTAGTTGAGTTATTGAAAAGTTCAAAACAAAAAGAAAATATTTAGAAACAAACTAAAGAATGTCTGTTTATTAAATTATTATGGTGATGCATTCAGTAACCTTCAATAGATGTTATATAGCACACCAATTTAGATTAATTGAGGATCACTTCGGGCTTTGTGACTGGTTAAGCGAGGGCCATACTTTAGTGGGGTAATTGTACTCATAAAAATGAGCAACTATTACTGATACTGTTAGCCTGCGACATCCCACTGCTGGGCAAAGGTCTCAAAAATTGCTATGGGATAAAAAATCGACAAAATGTAGGGAACAGCTGAATTTTTATTCATGTTTCTCAATGATGACGTCATAATAGCACTTATTCATATGACTATGAAAAGAATACATCACCATACTTTTTCTGAGTGCTTACGTCATTCTCCCATTTCAGTACATTTCTGGCTTGCCTTTTGGCAAAGCGGACAACATCAAACAATCTTTATTGTACTGTTTAGTTAGCGTGGCCTGTATCGTCGGCGATATGAGTCCACGCCCAAGATTGTACTAATGTAGGCTACACCCACGTCGTCCGTATTTTTTATTAACCTTAAATGGGGTATGTTACACAATTCTCTTTCTAGTAATGAGATTTTTGCACCAGTTAGACTCTACTGTATGAAATGTTTATAGTAACTGCCTTAACATGTCTATTTTTTCAAATTGGTATACCACTTATGTGTTCTCAATTATAATTTATCACACTTAAGGGCATTACATGGCTCAAATCCCAAAAACAGCGTATATTCAAAGAAATTTATTGATGAATCCCTTCGTACGTTTTCCGTGTAAAAAATATATGTTATAGTTAAGTTCATCACAAATAAATTGTATTGTTTAAAATTTTAATAAACCTTCTCAATTTTTTTTGGTTAATCGTAGAAAATAGGTCCTTTTTCAACCTTAATTGTAAATTATCTCTGTAACGGCTGAATAGATTGGCATGAATTTTGTAACAACAAATACGTAATGATATACTTAACAATCTGTATTGTTTTTTTTTTGTAATTTCTTTTAATATTTTTAAATAATAAATAAAAACCGAAATTTCGCGAAATGTGCGGAGCAAGCCCTGTGACGCATGCTCGGGACCGCGATACGTCAGTGCCTTGACGGCTCTTGTGACGGGTGGACGTACGCGTGTTATTTTTTCCAAATAAAATTCAAAACTGCACGTTTTTAATGATTTCTGAATGAAATAATATTGTAAATGGTACAGTTATTAATATTTCGTAAAATAAGAATAGAAAATACGTTTATAAAATATATTTAAAGTAGTTTGTAATTTCGTTTTGTTGTTTGAACCTATCATAGAGTAAGCCTGACAAGTGACAGCTATGCCTAAATCAACACTTCTATACAAATAAATCAAATTGAAATGTCTGTTTGTAATATCAAAATAACAGCTTTTTACTGAATGCATATGAAAATATATCCGGCACTTATAACAAAAACACATTTTTTTTAATTTTTGTCTTTCTGTCGGTCTATCTGTCTGTCTTTCTGTTTGTGCCGGCTAATCTCCGAAACGGCTGGACCGATTTCTGGCATTTTTGGCATCCATAAATGATCGATTCATCTCATACAAGTACAGGATGTTATTTTTTCGAATTTTAGTCGGTTCGACTCCCGAGTGTGGCAAGCGAATTTTCGAAAATCTTTAAAACAGATTTGTATCTTGTGAAAAATTAAGTAATGTTTCCCTATGAGTAAAATTTGCTATCTCCGGTATTTAGAGTACTTTCCCTCCCGGTGAGGTTGTCAAATTCCATCCTGTATATTACAGGCAATTCCGTGTGGTCCTGGAATTAAAGAATACGACCACCCCATTAATAAAAGGCGACTTAGGGAACATTCGACCTACAACGAAGACAGCTCTATGATACACTGGATAGTCCAGCAGGCCAAAAACACCTTTACCGGCTTGCTAGAGCTAGAGAGAGAAAGGCGAAGGATGTATATCAGGTTAAATGCGTAAAAGACGAAAATGGGTATTTCGGATTGTGAGAAAATTAAGGATAGGTTACTTTGAAAGAGTGATGAATGAGGAGAATGACTGGAGTGGTGTGCTTGAAAATAAACCAGCGAATGAGGGACTAGTGAGAAAGGTTAGTTTGGATGAAGTGAGGATTGCAGGAAATGGAATTAAGAATGGTAAGGCATTAGGACCGGACGGAATACCGGTAGAAGTATGGAAGTTATTTCTGATGGACGGATGGGCGTGGTTAGCTTTATTCTTCAGTAAACTGTTGCCGGAAGAAACGATTCCTGACGAATGGTGTAACAGTTAGCTGGTGCCCATTTTTAAAAACAAAGGTGATGTGGTGGAGTGCAACAATTATAGAGTAGAGGAATAGAGCTAATGACACATAGTATGAAAGGAGCTCGTGGCTAAATAATAACAGCCACTCGGATCGATCTTTAGGTTAAGCCGTGCTTACCTAGGTTGGTTTGTGGATAGGCGACTACCCATTTTCGCTATCCGCCAGCTGTGCGAAAAATACAGACGTGCACATAAAAATTTGCACATGGTTTTTGTAGACCTCGAAAAGGCATACGACTGGGTACCCCGTGAGGTACCGTGAGGAAAGTATGTGCAGTTGATCCGTGCGATGTACAGTCGATGCAGTATCAAATTTAAGTCCGGTCTATAGCCGGCAATACCCGGCAGCTTCAATGTGGCTTTCGGCTTGCACCAAGGGTTGGCTCTCAACTCTTTTTTTTTTCGGTTCGGAAATCTTCAAATGACCCTCCCCCCGCTCTGGACGGAGCGGAAGGGAGTGTCAGACTTCTACTGACTAAAACCTATCCATGTTCCTTCTTTGCCCTTTGTGGTCCAGGGCCGCGGCATCTCTTTCGAACAGTCCCGCAGCCCTGGTAGGCATCGGCCCTTGCGGACCCCTTCATTGTTACTGACATCTCTTTGAGGCGCGTGTGGAATACGAACGCACCGTCGACACAGCCTGTCGTCAAAAGACGGCCGGACGGCGATCTAGCCCATTACTCACCGTCCACAGGCCCTCGCCTACGGTGGCCGGGAGCGACCACGTGACCCCCGGCGCCCGGGGCGTTTCCCGCGGCGGCTAGGACGTAAGGCTCTTTCCCTCTCACGTTCCGCCACCTCCTTCTCTAGCATGACTGCTTCGCAGAAGGAGGTGACGGCTTCCCATTCTCGCTCGCTCCGGACCAGGGCTTGAACCAAGGCCGGACGCGAGAGATCGCCGCCGCCAATCGCCGCTACGAGGAGGCTCTCATCCCTTAGCTCTTCCTCCCTTACTTCTTCCTCGTGATAATGAACGCTCTCGCGTCGGACATCCAGGAAGAGGCACCCTGGTGCTGTTCGCCGATGACATTTTGCTGGTTGCTAAGAGCGGCCAAGAGGTCCATAGCAGATTGGAGGTGTGATGGCAAAGACTGTAGTAGAGAATGTTGGTCTGCAATTGAGTAGAACCGAAACGGAATACTTGTTTTGCGATTTCGTCAGTCTCTCCAGTCTAGTGCCTTTAACTCTTGCCGAAACGCCCATACCGATCTGCTTCGACTTCCAGTATCTCAGATCGCTTGTCCATGGGGATAGCAAAGTAGACCGGGACGTAACGCACCTGATCAACTCAGATGGATGAAATGGCGACAGGTCACTGGAACAGCAACTTACGACTCACGGATGCCTCTCAATTAAAGGGGAAAGTATACAAGTCCGTGATTACACCTGTCGTACTGTATGGATCAGAATGCTGGGCTGTGAAAAATATGGATGAAAAACGATTCCACGCAGCGGAGATAAGAATGTGTGCGGTGCTTACTTCAAGAAAGTCTACATGCACCATTAACACCAACACCAATTCCAATAAACGACCAACCGACCTGTTCAAGATATTTGAATTTTAATGACTTTTTTGTGAATGGAAACATTTTGTTCTTATCAGAGCGTGGCAACATTAAAACAAAGCTATATTTTATTTATTACGCTCATCATCAGACATCCAACTTTATTTTTACACGATGTAATACACAGTCAAGTTAAATTATCTGGCGATACCCATCATGCATGTGAAGTTTCGCTATCAAAATTTGATCTTGTAAAACTATAAGGTGTAAATCTCAATCATAACGGTCATCATCAGACCTTCAGAATGTGAAATGTAGAAGCACCCGTGGTCAATTACAGTTGAAAGCTATATCATTGTAACTATTTCTGTTACTGAGAACCGATAAGCACTTACCTAGTCATCATCAGACTTTCAGAATGTATCAAGTAGGGATACCCGTACTCAGTAAAATAACTGATGAAATGCTAGCTCATTAGTCAAACTGTATAATTTATCTCAAAATAAATATAAATTGGAACAAAATGTATTCAAGTCTCTCAGAGAACGAATAAATTAGGCAAAAACGATGACAACAGTGCGACACATCTGTGTTCTTGCTTAATCTTTATTGTAGTAATGGTCGTTTGCCGGTAGGGGCGCCCAAAAAACAAAAACCAGTACAGGGGTCAAATCATCAAGGTCATCGAGCAATGTAATACCCTTAAGAACGCTCTTACTCTGCTGGACATAGGCCTCCCCAAGGGGGGTTTTGCCATAATCGCCACGCTTGGCAGGCGGGTTGGCGATCGCAGTATGTTTGTTATAAAAAAAACCACAGAGAACGCTGCTGCCCATTCACTGGTAAGTCCCTTAGTCGCCTCTTACGACACCCACGGGAAGATATGGGATGGTGCTATTCTTTACGTCCGGACACCATACAGAACAACGAAACATAGTGTTACAGCTAAAATATTTTAGATTTTCCATAGAAACAGAAATTTTCAATTATCTTTTTTTTTTAAGACATTTAGAAAATGTTATCTGATAACTTTTTAGACCTACTTATTCTGCTTATGCGTATGAAGTTTAATTAAAATCGGTTCAGTAATTTCGAAAAAAACAGGACTTGAATGTTTGTATGAAATGCCGCAAGTCGGAAACGCTCTTAATATTAAACTCGGCTTCTCTACTTGAGAAGTTTTTTTTTTAAATCAAAGACTATGCAATAAAGTTGGAAGACAACAATTTGTAGGGAATGTCGTGTCAACATTCAGAAAACTGCTAACTGACTTTGACGTATTTATGCATTAACAATATTCAGATTTAGATAAACTTGCAGCGAATGTAAAATTTTACACTATCTTGGTCACTAACATTATTATTTACACTAGAAACGGACGCTATCCGGACGTTTATCCGTGATCATGGTGCTTGCAACAGCGCCGAAATGTCGGTAACTCAACAAAAAGAGGAAGCATGGTAAAAACCCCGTTTCTAGTCTAAATAATTTTGCAGCGAATGCCTAAAACATCATCCATAACTCACCTTGTCATGAATCCAAAACATGACTTCATCGCAGTGCCTCAAGAACTGCACCAGCACCAAAGCCTGCTGCAGCTTCATCCCCTTCTCAGCCAGACGGGACAGCAGCAACTCCCACAGGCGGTGCAACTCATCCAAACGCCGACGGATGGTCTCCGAAGCGAAGTGACCGGCAGATATCATCTCACTGCCGGTGTTGTCAAGTACTACGATGGCGTTGGAGTGGGCTGCCACTTCAGCCTCGAAGGCTTGGTGTTTTTGAATCTTGGCCTGTAGGGACAAAATGATATTAGGGCGGACTTTAAATACGGCACGTGACGACTTTGAAGCTCCTGTTCAGTCATGGCTTGTCATTTAACAAATTGAAGATGTGTGGCTCCGCCTAAGCTGGAACGTATGTGCTGCAGTTTTAAGGGGAATTCGGTAGATATATTGGAGTTCTTGTAAGATTTCTTTCATCACTGTTCATTTTCAGTGCAGTTTTTTGGATACTGATGCTTTTGCAAGTAGATCTACAATCAATAAATTGCATCCGTGTAATGTGTCGACTTCAAAAAGCAGAGCCCGAACATAACAAGTACGGCAAAAGTAGTCATCACCAAAAACAAAAATTTTCAATAGCTAGCCATTTGAGGAACACATAATTACAATTAATGCATACCTGAAGATTAGTAGGATCTTTGTAACTCTCATCGCTGGCAGCCTGCAGCTTCTCCTGGATCCAGGACTCCAGCTCGTCAGCATCACGCTTGAAGTACTGGAACCTGCGAGAGTCTTCCAGTTTCTCACGCTTAGCGCGGGCTTCTTGCTTGAAGTCTTCATAGCGGTTCAAGACCTGTGGGAAAAATGAAAGGATTTAGTTCATGCAAAAATAGAGAGAATTATTAACCAAGATAGATCGCCATCATCATCATTCTCCTGCCAATCCCAGGGTTCGGTGCAGCATGTCTTCTTCTCCCATACTTTATTATTAACTTAGATAGATAGATGTTTAATGCATATTATCTATGTTGTATGCAGGAGTGAAACAACTTGAAAAATAATTTGATAATCATCTCTTTTAAGGTCGTCCTTTGATCGTTCCAGAAAACAAACTCTCGTGTGTTTGCCAAGAAAACTAAAAAAGCAAAAAGCTTCAAAAATCGATCCGATTTTGCAAAAAAAATCTACAATGAAATGTGTATAGCCTATTCCGATCAATCTAGGAATCTAACAGAAGTTTTGCAGGTCAAGGATGAAGCCTCAACCTTCCAAGCGTCAATCAATACCGTTCCTGTTGGACTGTCGACACGTTTGGTACGTGCACGGAGTCTCGTAGACTCAACTTACGTCATTCATGTATCAAAGTGTGATAGTCCGTTTATTTTCGTCTAGATGTTGCTATCTTATCTCTTTATTTTTGGTAAGGTGTGTTTAAAATGGATTATAGGAAGCATCAATTGAGAAACAGACAAACGAGAATACACCAAATAATAAACTAATTCACTGTGCTCACCAGTCGTATTAAAGAACCTACCAATTTTTTTTTTACTTTTATACCTGAGTCCAATAAACATATTTTCTTTCTTAATACTTTAATTTTTCCGATTTCAAAACTTTAATGACGTAGGAACGTGATATTACTAATTGACACCCATCAGTTGTGTGCTACTTTAGTGTAGGTAACACTTATCACTCTAGTAATTAATTAATTGAAGCGACACGACGCGTGACCAGACTCTGGTCAGGTATAGGGCGTTGAGTTTGACTGGTTTTCGTATAATCAAATTAATATACACCTGCTATACTTCTCCAACTGACGTTTTTATGTGCTTTTGATACTTCTTAAACGGTATGGTGTCGCAAGTATGATGATAGTTCTCAGTAGCGAAGGGTCCATTTTTGTATGGGGTAAGCCGGAGTACATATCTTTAATTTGATTATATTATTTGTCTATAGAATACTGACTGCCATTTTTCAAAGGGAAGCCGGTAGGAATCGACTTCTATGGAACCTTCGCCACTAGTAGTTCTACTGGTTTCACCACCCGAACGGATTGTATCAAGGCTCGGATACCGGTTAAATTTTCAAACCGTTACTACGTACTTTGACGCAAAACCTTTATATTCGGTTTCGTTCGCATAAACCGTTATTATTAAACCGGTATTTGGAAGAGTATTAACATAAAGGTTTTTTCGGTTTAAACGGTTTAGAGCAATAAAAACCGTTTAATACGGACGCACGATAATCCAACGTCGCGCGCTGTTTTGTTTTTATTCCGTAGTAAGAAATTTTTAGTTTCGGTCGGACGTTTATTTATGTCATTGCATCAATAAGCTCCGCTGCAAAAACAAAAAAAATGGGCAAGTATCTAATATTTTTTTTGGTGAAATTAAGTTGATAATGACGATAAATAATTGGTAAACATAATACATATTACTTTTCACAGATCCTATTTAATGAAGAAGAAAACTCAATATCTCGGTAAGTACCTAAACACTTCAATTCAGTATTCGACATTAAGGCCCGCTTGCACCGCGAATCGCTAAACGCTAAACATATTTAAAACAGCATTCTGTCTCTGTCATCTTTAAACGATTGATAGAAACAGAACGATGTTTTAAATGCATTCTACGTTAAACGCGTTTAGTGATTCGTGGTGCAAGTGGGCCTTAAACTCTCAAAATTAAAGGATAAATAGGCCACAAAATGCCCGATCTAAGGCCCAGTTTCACTGTTGGTATTAACGACCAGTGAAACTAGGTCTTAGATCGGGCGTTTTGTGTGTCTATGTGATAAAAACTATTTGAATGTTTATTTAAATGAATGTTATATTATTTTGTAACAGGAGAACCACGAAAAAGAAGAAAGGAATATTCTGATGATGAAGATCAATCCCAATCATTGCTAGCACCTAAAAACCGTACCATCAACTCAATAAAATGTTGAAAGAGGATTCAGAAAATAGTTCTGATAGTAACGAAAACAAATCAGGCGAAGATATTAGTGCTAAACCAGGAGAAGAAACTACTTCGAATGTCAAAAATGTGTTTTATGTTTATTTGATAAGGACCTTGATAAATAAAAGAAACTATTATTTTGGAACTTTGCTAATAGGTGTAGTACATTTTTTGCCGCCATGTATGCGCTTGAAGCCTATATCAATATTTTAAAGTATATAGATGCTTTAAAACATCAACACCGAGAGAAATCAAACAAAATAAATATTTAATTTATATAATGTGCCTGGAGGAACATGCGAAATATCAATGTAATAATTCGTACTGAAATGTTACCAATAAAAATAAATAAAGGAAAATAAGAGCGAAGTTTTATTTTAAATTCAGGAATCTAGTAATCTGCTTAATGTGTGGACACCATTTTGCATGCTGTACTTAGTACCTACTTAGATGGATGTTCAGGTACAAATGTAGATATACATTTTTTTTAACGGTTAATTTGACATTTTTATAAATATTTGGAAAAAGAAAAATTTTATGCTTTTCCAATAAATCAGTCTCCTCGTTACATTAATATAGGTACCTACAATTTTAGGTGGCTTAATTAAAAATAGCACTTTGAAGTTTTATTGTTTTCATTGTAGTCAAAGTATGTGTAGATTAAATTCTTTCGCTTTCTACCCATGTTAAACACAATTATAATAAAATTAACTGCTAATTAAATCCACTGCGAAGTCACGAATCGAATGAAAAGAAATAGCGTAAGTACTAAGTTCGTCTAGTACCGCGCTGCTATGCGCGGCATCCTTACAAGTAGTCACACGTTGCAACGCGTTTGCCGACATGCCGCTCGTCGAATAAACCGGTTAATTTAGGTTAAAATAAAGTTCTTAAAACGTTCACGTTCTTAAGAAAAGTTCGGAGGAAAACCGAAATAAACCAGTATTAACCGGTATATTTTAAACCGGTTCCGAGCCTTGGATTGTATAACCTGGGTTTCTAGATAAATTTATTCAAATTGGAGTGAGAGTCAGCATCAAAAAACAACCCTCCAAAACACACTTCCTTCACCACTTCCTATCATGTTTTAGCTAGGTAGAGGAACAGTCTCCAGCAACACATCTGTCTGTAAAGCTACAATAACTTGATTCGGTAGGATAGATGGGCTATTTAAGTACTCATATAATTCATGCGTCAACATTTAGCTATTAGATATTCGATGGGGCCGAGCTCCCAACATACACGGGACCGCATAGCAGCTGAAGGTCAATTAACAAAATGGTTGAACAGTACCACCAATGTTAACGGATGACAATATCAGTTACCGTTATACACATGATTCGGTGCATAGCATGTACCCATATGTATAGCGCACAACGGCAGGCATGACTGATTGCTATCCGCTTATACAGCTACTGCATTGTAACTGTGTCGGCACCGTGTGTATGCAAATAGGCGAGGGGAAATGGACAGCGCCTGCACCTCGTTAGCGGCTTCCTTTATGTGAGCGTATCTCGATTTTGCGATTTCTAATGTAAAACCTCTGTGTGCAGTATGAATTCTTTGGGCAAGTAATACGTAAGTCTTAGACTTTGGATCTATTAGAGAGTATGTGCGAGACGACTTGAATACTTAAGACTTAAAAGAAATATGACTAGATCTGTGTCTGATTTGCAGGACATGTCGGGCTTATAACAGCAAAGTTTCTTTGCAGCACTTGGGTCCAATAAAATTACTACAAAATTAAAACTAAATTAACTTTTAAAGTTCGTCAATATGTCCTGAAGGACAGCTAGATGGAGGGGCGACCATAAACAAAAAAGTGGCTGGGATGGTCTGGATTGGTTGTAGCGCAGTTTGGGAGCGGCCTATTTCCTACAGTAGACGAGATTGCCGGTGTTGGTTGATTAAAGACTATATTTACCTGTTCACGACGTTCCTGAATATCCTCGGCAGTCTCGAGGATCTTCACCTCTTTGGGTGGTGGTATCTGTTCCATGACGGAAGCGTCAAATTATCTGTAACAATAGAGAGGCGGAAGTTAATAACAATCCATTGGTAAACAAAACATCCACAATGACCAGTTTGTTGCTATACCAACTAGTGACGACACTATTTTAAAACGTTAGTGTACTGCTTCATGTCTGTATATAACAATTTATGTTTTAAATAGAACTTAATCAAAAACTAAAAGAATGAGAATCAAGATTTAATTAGACCAAAAATAGTCTGTTTTAAATGTTGATTTTCATGGCTAAGTGATTATACTACATATAAATTGGACTTCAGACCTTCAAGTGCGTAAGTACCAACTGATAAAATACCTCTAGTATCAGCTGACTTCTTACTATAAAACACACAAAAAAATATAAGTGACGCGTCAGCTATTCTTTTATCCCCTGATCTCATCTAACACTATACTCATTAACTCAGAAGGTCAAGCTACACTTGACATCACTCACCAAAAGAAAGTTAACAGAAGTTCAACTTTACACAAAAGAATGTTCTTAAGTAACAGATGCGAACAAGAAGGCTGTTATTGGCAACATGTACCAAGCAATTCACAGAGCAAAAGACCGAAAACCTGGAGACGCGTCATTTGTGATAACGATTCTTAGAATTGAAGGAATGAAGAAGAATCGAGATGAACAGAATCAAAATTAAAACTTTTATTTAAAATAGAATATGGAACTGTACACATTTCACAGGAATGGGGCCAATTTGAATAATATGAGCTTGCCACAATGAGGCGTGCTGCATAATATGACGCATTGCGAAAGAGATTAGTTCTCCTGCTTATTTAATATGAGCATTTTACTTATTTAGAACGGAGTACATGTATTTTAACATAAATGCTAAAGCAATAACGTAGTTTGATTGGTTAGCTAGTTGTATTCAAAGCAAATTCATCACATTAGCTTACAAGGCCGTCTATTTATTGGCGAGGACGGCTGTTACGTGTATTTCACGAGCAATCAATGCCTATTGGAAAACCATTTACTTGGGAGCCATTTTCTCTGAAATCTCCTATAAATAATTTGTTGGCGACATCTTCTCACATACATAGTATTATTTTTATTATAGCAACATTTATTTAAGATGTAGTCTAACAAATTGTATTCAATATATTCTTAACTAGCTGTAGCCTGCAACTTTTTCAGCATGTATTTTGTTTTTAACCAAATCTTTCACCTACACACCAAACATCTTAAATCTCTCAAAAAAAAAAAATATCTGTTTGAAATGAAATTATAATTTAACAAGTGAGTCTACTGCAACTTGTCTGCACTGTGGCACTTGCCAGACAAGGCTTACATCACACGGCCTTGTGACTCACCCCAATGTAACGTATTATAAACCTGATGATAACATTGTTTTTGTAGTCCTTACTTTTAACTGCACTTAGCAACTCCTTTTAAATATCCTTCTTTCAATATTTTTCTTGGAATTTTCTTTAACTAACATTGTTATTTTAAAGAATACAAGTGTTCTTTTTCTAATCAGTAGTAATGTTGGTCATTGGTTGTTATCAGTACTTATGAGCCTAGGTACATTCTCATTATTAAATGATAAGCGATTTCGCAATATTCTCTTGTGGAAAAAGTTAGGAATTATAGGAATTCCAATAGGATGTAGGGTATACAGGAAGTAGAAGTAGTGGTGTGTGCAAGGGATCAATCTTGTTATGTGGGGCAACCTCTATGCAAAGAAAACAGAATATGGATGTTAGCTAAATGTTCTACCTCCAGTTCTGTTTTCTATATCCCAAAAAAAATCAGTCAGTGACCAATAGACTGCCACTGATGATGCCATGGAAATAGCAATCTTTGGGGTCAGTAAAATTTGAAATATGTTGTGCCAGCAACACAAAGAAGGCAATCAGAAAATATTAACAAAAAATATGTCTAAAATATGTATGGATCAATAACTGGATAATAACCAAACAGATTAAGAATAGATTGGAAACACAAATGACTAAAAGAGACACCTCTCATAAGCAATTAGGATGTCACTAGCTAACCCTAGATAAATGATGTTTCCAGCTAAAATCAAATAAAGACTCACTAAAGCAAAAAAAAAAACCTGTCCTTATGAAGAGTCAAGGAAACCTTAAAATGACTGCCAATGCTGAAGTCAAACTTTCAACAAAACACAGCACAACTTAAAATTACAACTGTAACCCCTGAAGGTTATGGCACAGATCCAGTACTTGGACTAAGTTTTATGTTGGTGTTACTATAATACACCCATATAAAGATACATATGGATGTGACAGTTGGGTGCACACATCACTGACTAGGTAATCAATATCTATGCAACTTGATCTGGTATACTGCAATCACACACACACACAGACAGTCAGATGTGTGTCATGCTATGGGAGGGGTCACTTGGCATTGCAAGTACAGGTTTATACATGTATTATACTTCTTTATGGATTTTAGCTGAATGTGTTGTGGGTAAAGGGGAGGAGAATGATGATGATCTTTGTGAGGTTTTGTTATCAGTTTTTCAGGATGAAGATTAGATTCAAAATAAGAATAACACATGATGGGTTTTTCTCTTTTTTTTATGAAGACTAACAGCATTTAAATATTAGTTAATTTTTAAAGTTTTTATGATCTCTGGATTATAATTTACTAAATAATCTAGAAAGAAACCACATCTAGAAATACATAAGTGTCAACTAAAGAAGTACCCTGACTTGAGTTCAGAGAAAATAACAGAAAAAACATGACAATATCCTACACAAATAATGTAAATATAAACAACCGGTCATTACCTCAAGAAAACATAAAACTGGTGCCAAAAAAAAAATCAATACACAGCACTGCAGAGGTAACAACACTATACAGTATTCTGATCACAAAGTCTAGACTGTATACTGACGTAGAAAGTACTAGTGGCGGACGCGGCGACGCACTGTTCCAGATTCTATCGCCCTGCCCGAGTCCGACACGCACCGCCAACACTATACCGCAATAAAACTGCCGTAGCCGGCGTATCCACTGCTACCTATCGACCCCACATACTTCCCTCTTATGTACAATGACGTAATGCTCTAAAATAAACCTAATAAGGATTATGGCCCCAGCCAATTTTGGACTTTCGCAGGAATCACGGGAATGGAGAACGTTACCGGGTGATCGCTATATGGTTTTCCAATTTGAATTTCCATAGTCATGAATCAGATTTCTTTCGGAAAGTCGGACATTCGTAAGGAATTCGCCGATACATGGGTGTGTCATAGATAAGATTTCAGCACTTTAACAGGTTTATTTCCAGGTTTAACATTGTAAAGGGTAGCATTTATCTAAAAACTTACCTCTGACTTAAAAATAACACAGATTTTACACCAATTATACACTTTTTCTATAAATTTTCATGAAAAATCGTTCGTTCGACGTGCAGTCGCGTCACTCCACTTACAGTCAATGTTGCCAAAAAATATATTTCAATTTTCATTGACAGCACGAAAGCACAGCTGTTGATTGAATGACCTCAGTTCGAAAAGGCAAAGAAAATTGAACAAATAAATATTTTCACATTTGCTGCAGATTTATGTGATAATTAATGGAATGAAACTTAAAACTATTTGATTTACATTAGGAGGAGTTTATTGACGTCATTTTTTAAGTTTATTTTTAAGTTAGTTAGTTAATATAGGTTATTTTAATTTATCAATGTAATTAATCATTTTTTCCATTACGACTAAACAAAAGAGTAGAGACCGAAGTAAAATGTATTTATTTGAATGGCTATAATAAACAAATGATATTGGAGAAAAGCCCGCGAAATTCAATATTTTCTCAGTTTTTTTTATATATCCGCTTGTTTTCTTGAAATCTTACTAATATTATAAATGCGAAAGTTTGTGAGGATGGATGTTTGTAACTGTTTCACACAAAAACTACTGAACGGATTTGGATGAAATTTGACACATAGATAGTGTTTCAATATAACCGAGATTAACATATACGATACTTTTTATCCCGATAGTATGATCCCGTATCCCGTGGCACAGTTACCAAACTTCTCGCGGGCGAAGCTGCGGGCATAAGCTAGTATATCATATTTCCCAACGAGTACCTAACAATTTCAAATCCTAATTTCAAAGTTAGGAAATTAAATGGAAATATTGTTTTTTTTTTAAGGTAAATATTATCTTATCTGTGTGCCAGTTTATTTTATCGATATAGCAACTCCAGACTTCAGTTGTCAAAAAATCTTGTTCTGGCTTGGTTCGTCCTGTGTTTGTTGTATCAATTTGTATGTCAATTATCAATTAACCCTCGTTTAATGATGGCCTGTTGATTATTAAAAAGCAGTGCTCGGTACTGATACTATCGATGTGTACTTGGAAGTTTGTGTAAATCATGGCTGCTGGCGGCGAGGATCTGTGGCGCGAGTGCGCGTCCTGGCTGACGAGATGTGGGTTGCTACGTCCCGACCATAAGGCGAACTGGGAGACAAGTTCAATCCATGACCTGGCGTACACCTTGCGGGATGGTGTGTTACTCTGCAACCTGCTAAACGTGCTGCACCCCGGCTGCATCGACATGAAGGACGTCAATCAGCGGCCTCAGATGGCGCAGGTAATTGGGCTCCGCCGCCGCGACCTTCACTCTAATTACTATAAAACCATTAAATTTGCCACATAATAGCTGCACGCGTGTTATGTGGAACTAATTCCTAGGTCGTACATTCGTGCTTTTGAAAATTGATACAAGGTTCTATACATTTGTATGCAAACTCGTGTTTTTGAGTTCACAAGCTAAATTTTGGTAATTTTAAATGAAAATTTCGTGTATAACGTACAGCAGGACTTCCTCGTATTCAAATGTGTATTTAGCATTACATTAACAGTTATAATGTGTTACGGTAGTTAATTATGCATGCAATCATGAATGGAGCCTTGCTATTGATATGTGTGTATTCAACAGCCATTGAATATATGTTCCGGTGTTATCTGCATCGTAAACTTGCAGTGAATGAACAGACGGTGCTTAGGTCTCACTGTCAATTCATAAATAAATATTAAATGTTCATGTTTGTACATTAGTACGTACGAGATGAAATATGGGCTAAACAGAAGAATTCTACTAAGTTCAATGACCTTAAAGTATGGAATTTGTATCAGTGTTTAGTTTTATAGTAATATTTAATAATATCATTTTTCCGGACAACAATATATTACAACATAGGTATAGGAAACCATAATATACATAAAACATTATTACAAAATATTACATATAAAACATAATGTTTTTGCTCTTTCCTGTTGCAAAACTAAATTAAGTCATGTTTATTATTAATCTGTCAATAGGAATTCTTATTGATTGTGGTTTCAATTCAATTGTTGTACATTCCAATTGGGACCTTGTTTGCACTGTGTCCTCGATTTTTATTGCTCTGTTCTATAAGTACAAGGTCTTGTGGAGCATGTCAACGTTAAGCCTTCATACTATAACATTAGTTTTTTGTGTAACAACATCATGACATACCATCGCACCTGTAGTCCCCCAAGGGTTAGGTAGAGGTGTACCTAATAGTAGACCCACATTTTTCCAGATATGTTTAAGGCCCATGTAATAGGGGGCGAGCCTATTGCCCTTAACCAGGCACAAATCCAGAATCCATGGCTGCTACTGAAAATTCTGATGAAAAAACCTCATAACAATTTTTCCAGCCCAGGAATAAAACCCTGGTCCTCATGCTCAGCATTTGTGACTGCGACTACTAGACCAATGAGGCAGTCTTACTTACTTACTTAGTACTTTTTTGTGTTTTCCTTTTATATGATTTTCTATCCACAATCAGATGGTGTTGTGGTACGACATAGTTTTTGTAATGTTCCATCAAACATACACACATTATCAGGTGTAGTACTATAACTTTGTTATATAAGGTAATATCAAAGTGTCACATAAAATATGTCTTCTTTAGTGTATAATGGATAAAATTAAGCTGTTGTTTTCCTCAAAAGTAAACAGGGGAAAATGTAACACTTTAATGATATCTTTAACTGTGGTAGAGCCTACCTGTTCAGGTGACAAAACAAATTTCAGCCTACTGGTCATCTAATCTACCAAAATCAATCAGAAGTTATTAATTCTAATTATGTTAACAATCAGCACATCTTGTACAGTCACGAGCACCAATATGTATACACTTTCCTAAATTGAAAAGCCATTTTCGTAAGACATAACGATTGTAACTTGGAGATAGGATCTATTTCATAAAATAGGAGTTCCAAAATACTATGTTCATAACAAAATTAAATTTTAATCAGAACAGAAGGAGAAAAACACTTTTAAAGGTTGTTATGTGTTTACATATTGGTGCTTGTGACTGTACTTAAAAAAAGACATAATACTCCTCGAGAATGCCGACCCACCCCACGCCCGCCATCTCCTAGCATCTTAGCTGAGGAGAGGAAGTGGCAGAATAAACTCCCCAGCTACACACCTGTCATTTCCAAGCCCTAGCCTAGTTTCCGTAGCCTAGAAAATAACAGAATACCTAATAACTCTATACCAAAAATTAGTATCAGTCAGAAACACGGGTGTATGACTTCCAAATATATCACAAATAAACTATATAAATGTTCGTAAAATGTATGTTTTTTTACTAAAATAAGTGTAAAATGTACGTGTCTGTATGCATAGCAAACATCATTTTAAAGTGAGCCGCCATCCTGATGTCAGGTTGGCGGATGAAATTTAATTAAATTAACTTTTTTCAAATTTGACATTAGGAGTGAAATGTACGTCAATTGTACAAATACGAACGCTATTTACAAACTTCTTAAATGTTATACAAGTTCTGATATTGTAAACCGCACGTGAGGTGCCACCCTGATTTCAGAATGAGGGGTTGATTCTAAACCAATCAAACTATTTTGATCAACCAAATAGCAAATAAGTGTATGTCTTATGTTCTTATTTTACAGTTTTCAGTAGTTAGATCTATCTGTAGCTATGCTTTATCCTTATTTAACAGGATATTGAACTATTCCATTCCCTATTGTTATTCAGGATATCTGTTTTATGGCTAACCAGTCTATATTGTGACAACTGTTGCCCATTAAACTAGTCACCCTATGTTTATGGGAAGTGTCGTAAAATCCTACGACTTGTTTATAGTTGCTTACTAGCTTTTATCCTCCTAGTTTCATAGCCTTGTAATTTTGTATTTAATTAGAAGGAAAAGTACTTAAATGTATAGAAGGCTTTAACTAAAAAAGTTTCTAGGCAATTTGTAATAGGCTCCCGTGCTAAATTGGTTTTTGTAGAATAGCTGTTAATACATAACAAGTCTTTTTTTTGACTTGTAAAAGTGTTTTTACATGGTTGTAAAAAATACACCTCAATAAGCTGGTACCTTATACTTAAAGGCAACATAATAATTACAGATCAACTGTATATACCCAGTGTTTTTCTCATACTATTAGGTGTAATACATACTTAGTACCTATGTGCAGTAATGTGTGTATACATAAGATTGGCAAGTAATGGTAATTCTGGAGACCATTACATATAATTTTACATGGAGTGATAACTAGGTAGAGTAATTGAGTTGCTATGCTAACTTGAGCACATAATAATTATGGCGTTTACATAGTTATTATTTAAAACTAGCCATATATTACTTGAAGTTTGATCATTATAGTGCTCAAAGACATCTAAAATATGATGTAATGTTAAGTTAGTAAACTGACACAGTACTCCTGATTATCCTAAACTGATTGCAATCAAATTGGGGTAAAGAACTAGCTACTATCCTTGACTATACTTAATTTAATTTTGGCCATTTATGCAATTTACATAAACGACTGATCGTAGTCAGCATAACGTTCCCACTACTGTGGCACCGCCCACGAAGCCGCCACCACGAGGCGCCTTTCTGGGTTCTAACCCACGAAGTACAATTCATAAGTTGGGGCCGTTTCCAATAGTACACCATCACCACAGTTCCATAACCATTGATTTATCAGTCATCAGAGGCCCTAGCACGCGTGCGATGTTAACGTAACATAAATACGTCGAAAAATTTACACTTGAAACTCAAAACTGACTGATTGTGCTTGTTGCAAATCATTTAACTAAAATGCAATAGGATAATTGTATTTTCGATTAAAAAAAAATCGACGTATTTACGCTACGTTTAAAAAAAGTTAAAGAAGCCATAGCACGAGCGCGCGGTGTCGCTCGTGCTATGGCCCCTTTTCATAAAAGAATACACATGAAAACAGCAGTTATGAAACCTTTTACATCGTAAAACGCGGTCGAATAACGACTCTCGTAACAGTATAACAGATAATGTTATCAGTAAAAGATCAGGAGGCAATTCCAAATGTCTCGCGGCGCTCTTTACAGTGCCGAAGTGTAAGAGATCTTTGACATTCCTTTCGTTTTATTCAGCTCTTTTGATTGATTGTTAATTGATAAATAATGGGCTGACTAAATGGAACTCTCAGTTACGTAAACTCTACTTATCTCCTTCAAGAGTATGGAGCAACTGGTTGTTTCGATCATTTGAACTCAACATGCAATTACGCAAACTGAGCGTTCCCACTGGCGAAATATCACAGTGCCGACGCCACATAAAAACAAAGCTACTGACCGAACGTCTCTTTTCCATGCTGACATTAAAAAAAATTGCAGCAATTTGCATCAACCAATGTGTCAACTAATTAATAAATATAAATAAAACAATGCGGCAACGAATGTAGAGAATTCATTTCAGTAATCATTTCTGACCGGCAGACAAATAATAGTAATTAATCGGTCTGTCGTGTGCTCAGCGGTTAACACTCCATTTTTGTATATAATCTGTGTACACCACACCATCCATTTTCTGACTACCCAGTACCCACATAACATAAATTTCTCTCTTGTTCCCAGTTCCTGTGCATGCGCAATATCAAAGTGTTCCTCCGAACATGTCACGAGGTGTTCGAGCTACGGGAGACGGATCTCTTCGATCCGTCCATGCTGTTCGACCTGTCCAACTTCCATCGTGTACTGTGCACGCTGGCCAAGCTCAGCCAGTGTCCTAAGGCGGTCGCCAAGAATATCAAGTAAGTCACATTTTCTTTTCGTACCGTCAACGCATCTACAACGTGTATCTGTTAAGTGTCGTCAGATTTATGGGTTTGGTATTGGTACAGATTATTAAATTGACCATCTTTCTTCATGGGACCAACATGGTAATCGCGAAAGACAAATTGGTTCCCATGAAGAAAGTTGTTCAGTTTGATGGTCTTTATTTGGTCTTATGTGTGTAGTGGCACGCTTTATATTATATTGTATGGGCTCCGTTGGTCTCGTGGTCACAAACGCAAGTGCTAAGCGTGGGCTCTCGGTTTCGAGACCTAGGTCGGGCAGTGTTATTAGGATTTTCCAATAGGAAGCTTTCCGTAGCAGCACGGAGCTTGGAGGTTGATGGTGTGATTGGTGTGTCATGGGACTATAAGAGGAACAGAGAGTGCTCCTGTGTTTGCACACACACATGTGCATCATAACATCTCCTACTTACCAGTACTGGCTCATCTCCGTTAAGATTCCCCGCCATGGCCGAAATTCCCTTAGATATTATTGTTTAGGCCCAGTAAGTAGCCGTGTTTATTGCGGTTTCAGAGGTATGGTGCAGATCAGGTGCAGCTGAACTGACACTCCAGCACACCTGTACTATGTGTGTCTGTGGCGTGTGAGTCACTTTTTATTGTACAGATTTAATAATGGTAAATTGATAAGTAATTTTTGTGAATGGAAGATTAATAGATTAGAGATAAGTCGTGTGATTATTCATGGTTTCATTCATTGTTCTTTTTATAGAGCACTTAATTTTTACGTAAGTGGTTTAGGGAAAGATAAGTTCGCGAAATGATAATGGCTTCCGGATCAATTCTTTCGAATAATGAAAGTATCTACCAGAAATGAGATAAAAAATGTTAAGTACCTAAGTGTTAAGGAAAACTTATTATTCTTTGCTCACACTTACGATTATTATCCATCCGGATTAGTCAGATCATATCCGAGTTTGGCCCTTCGTCAGGATGTTGCCCGGTCTTCCCATTTACAATTTTTTCCGAGAAATATCTAAAGATTCGTGCAAATTATGTCTGGCCGCAGCGGGTCGGGTCGCAGCGCAAAAACCCGCTCAAATCGCTCTTATGTATTTTATATGAACTATCGCACACTATGCCGGGGCGCAGCGGGCCGCATATTTCGCCGTATTCTGGTAAGTAAGCATTTTGCGCTCCGCTGCGGCCCGACATAATGTGCGCGAACCTTTACTGGGAAAAAAGAAACATTTAAATATCCGAACTTTTATGCAAATGTATGGCTGTTCATCAGTAGTTTTAAAATGTCGAAATGATAACCCTACTCACACTCCCAATTTTCTTCCAGACCATTCTCAGCCCTCCGCACACAATCAGAAGAGGACATATACAAAGATCTGCAATCTGTGTAAGTACCAAACTACTTCCCAACTACCATTCTAACTTTCAAAGTACGAAGTAATTTAACACCCCTTGTAGTAGCGCAAGCGTGTCATCGGCACCTCCGCCATACTCGACCGTGATGGAGGAGTGCCCCGGCCATCAACCAACCACGGAGGTCCCTTGGGTGCAGTTCACCATACCCTCCGCTACCTGTGAGGACCGCGTGGAGGAGATTTACGAGGATCTCTGTTACGTCAAGTTAAACTCGACGGCGCCAGAGGTGGCTGATTTTGTTAGTCGTTTTTTTTTTGTCGGGTGTTTGACTTTAGATGCGGGCGGATATGGCTAAGGTTTTTGGTTACGTAAATTAAACGCGACTTGAAATGAACCATCCGACTATTGGCCCTGTACAGTCAGTGACACAATATAGGTATCCACCTCACTTAGTAAGATGGTTAACAGCTCGGTAGGAAGGATGGATGCTTATCTCTAGTCACAATTGTACTACAAGCTAAGAATGCCGTGCGAAGTTTCGGTCGACTAAATTTTTGGTGTAACTGGTACGGCCATATCGCAGACACAGTTCTGGACACCAGACCTCGAATGTAGGTACTGAAGTATTGCAGCTAGTCTGAAATCTGTAAGAACCAGTTTGACCACAGAACCGCACGATGATCAAAGCTGGTACGATTATTCGAAGTATGCTCATATTGACCAGAAACATTCAGCCATATTTGTCCGTGAAAACGAATATTCATTCGGTTAGTCGGTTTTAACATCACGCTTGGTACATTCTAATAAGGTTTACTATCATCTGACTTGTTAATATTCAATTCATGTTCCTCCGTCGCTACGTTATCATCTAACAACAATAGTTAATCCTTTTGTTATTTATTAGTAAAGGTTTTAGACCAGCTTACTGTCACATTGAGAGATTGAATGTGCTCCGGAATAATGGAAGGTATAGTCGTGACAGCGAAAGTATTACGCTCAGGCTTCAGTAGTTTCTTGAATTCTCTAGTTACGGTTTCTCTTTTCACGACTTCTACTAGCGTTGGTATATAAATAACAACGCTTTATGTACCGATTATAGTGTCAAAATAAATTACGTAGAGAAACTCTGCAGACGTGTTGGGTACAGTGGTGTGCCTAACTGCCTAGTGGCCAACACGGCATGCGCATAAGGCTAGCAGACTGTTCAGAAACCCTAACATCATGAAGAGTAGGAGGTTATAAGGGCAAGCCAAGTTAGTAGGCTTGTATGAAAGTACCGCCAATAGGTGGGTATTGAGATCTTAACACGATAGCATAAATAAACTGAATATTCTGAACTCATACTTCAAGTAAGTACACTAAAGCTGCGTTTCCACCATCTCACGTAGCATGACAACCGTAGAAACAGGTTTTTTCGACGGAAGAATAGACAAAATGACATATCAACGAATGAAATCTGTCATTTTTATCGATTCTTCCCGTTTCTACGGTGGTCATGCTACGCGCGCTGAGATGGGCGAGGATGCTTAGCGAGCAAAGTGTGTGCAACTAACCAATCACATAGCTAGAATAGCTCAAGCTGCGTCCTCGCTCATCTCTGGTGGAAACGCAGCGTAACACCGGTCGTGAAACCCAAAAAAAATCAAATTTCCTTTTTTTCTTTGTTTTATCGTGCTATGCTATCTTCACCGGTGGCTTTGTTAGTCAACTTTGACCTTTACGAACATTAGTATGGATGGATTAGTGGCAAAAATCTACTGTTGATTTATCTAAATCTAATGTGTATTTATTTACACAGTTTACCTTTTAAAATGTTAAACCGTTTGCTAGTAAATCGTATTCACTATTCAGTTCATTGAACCAATGCATCGGAATCTACATTACCAATAGCTACCAATAAAGATCTTTCAATTAATCTGAACGCTGCAGTTACAAGATATGACATAACTGTCGCCGTCAGCAACTGTTCTGTTACTTATTTATTTGAATGCTCATCAATGAATACGCTTTGCTAATCATTGTGTAACCCACAATTGCGTGCATAATTGACCAGCGATCCGAATCTAATACGGCATTTTCAACCTTATGTTTTAAGCTAAAAAGCTTAAAATGCTTTAGGGTTTATTTATTGACAAGTTGACCAGAAAACTACTCTAAATGCGGTAATTTCAACCTTATTGTTAAAGAAATAAAGTTCAAAATAATTTAAGGATTGTTTAGTGACAAGACTGATCAAATACTGCAATATCAACTGTATTCTAAAAGGAATAAAATTCAAAATACGTTGATTAAAGTCAAGTGACAAAACTAGCTCTCTCCCTTGGAACTGCGCGTGTTAATGCTCACATTCTTTGCTTTATTTCTTGACGTTATCTAAATAAAACATCGCAGTTCGTTTCCCATACGTTTTGTTATAAACAATGTAGTACTAACACATTATTTCTTAGAAGCAATGTGAGTGCGGAGTGTTTTAAATTCATACATAAATAGAGCAAAGGGAAGCTGACCAAGTGACCTTGTTGTTGCTGGAGAAGTTTCCATCGGTTTTCTGGGTTATTTAGGGCTCATGAAATTAAGACTGCCTCGTTGGTCGAGTGGTTGCAAGCGCAACTGTTGAGCATGAGGTTCTGAGTTCGATTCCCGGGTCGGGCTTTTCCATCAGGAATTTCTCAGTAGCAGCCACGGAGTCTGGATTCGTGCCCGGTTGATGGCAATAGGCTCGCCCCCTACACATGCACTTAAACATAACTTGCGAAATGTGGTGGTACTATTAGGTACACCTCTGCCTAATCCTAGGGGGATTACAGGCGTGATGTTATGTTATGAAATTATAACCAGTACAAGATAACGGGATGGCCCGATGGGATTTACTGCCGGCAAATTTAATTGACGAACTTCCATACAAACTTTCATCCCCTGTTGACTTCCTTGAGGGGATGAATTTTCAAAAAATCCTTCTTTTACCTCATCTTCGTTGTATAAGGAACTCTTGAGTCATGCTTCTAGAGCCAGTGGTTTAGGTTGTGCGAAGGTATTTTTACCAGGGGGGTTACTATGACGTCTTAAAGCAGGAGTAATTCCAGTGTGGAAAAGAGACAGAGTTATACAGGTCGTCTAGCGCTATCTCTTTCCCACACTGGAATTACTGCTGCTTTAAGACGTCATGGTAGGCCCCCCGTATTGAGCACCGAAAATATCGTCTATCAAAGCTAAAACTTGCAATTTCAAAACTTATACTGTCATTTACGGGATATCTTCCTGAAACTCCCCCGCCTCCTCCTTCTCTCTCTCTCTCTTCTTTTCTTTCTTCTTTATGTTTCTACCGTGAAAGCTTAAAACAGTGTTTTCAATATCAATACCTTTTCTCAGTTTTCTCCAGTACCTTTATGCAAGACTCAATCGCATGGGATTAAAAGAATGAGGAATATAAATGTTGATGGGTGAAGAGAGAGAGGAAGACCAAGGAAACGATGGATGGATTGTGTGAGGAATGATAAGAAAGGAAAAGTAGTAAATTATAGCGTGACGTTTGACAGAGGAGAATGCAAGAAATAACGCATTGAGCCGACCCCAAGCAACATGGGACAAGCACTGGAAGATGATGACCTTTAAACAAGACCTCAATATAATCCGTGTACGCTCTTACTAAAAATAACCTCACATACATTAAAAGACATTTAATTCGGATTATCTTTATCACACCCAATTATTTGCTCGCCCTAATTCATATGTCAACAGACCTCCTTTAAAACAAAGATGGATGAACCGACCTTTGTCACAAATACGAGCACCTACCCACATACTGTCCTTTCATAGTTAATTTACCTCTGTTTCTCCAGAATACTGACCCTTATTCTCGTTGACACAAGGTTTATATCAGAAGTAAAATAACTGATCAAATACTCTACCTGCCTATCTACTTATGCATCCTCATTATGTGGTCAAAGTTTTAATTTAATTAAACGTAGCGTGGGAGTTCGCGCAACTTTCTACTTTATTGTCTTATACGTGGAAACGACGAGTCCTTTGCGGATTGCGTAGTTTCTACACCTACACCATACACGTAATTGGCTGTACGTGTTTTAGGTACGAACTGTGTAGTTCCACTTTCAATTGAAGACGACAGCTGCTGGACAAATGCCATTTATTACCAAGCATCGCATCTACGGGTCACGTGCCTTTGTCAATGCATCATCATCTTTTGTCTTGTCTAGTCCTTTCCTAATTATGTTGAGGTCGGTTTCCAGTGTAACTAGTTGCAGCTGAATACCAGTCTGTCTATCCGGCCTCCACAGCCCGGTAACTGGGCAAAACACATACCCTTTGGTAAGACTGGTTGTCACACTTTCTGGCTAAAGACTGTCATAAAGGGTATAAATAGACCCTCAACGAAGCCGAAAGGCACTTGTTCTCCCCGTCTTTGCGATATTTTTTTTATTCTAGACCATACCTGGGAACCTTCTAGTTACGGAGATATTGGGGGTCAAAGTTCCAACGTTTACACAAGTTTTTTTTTAAATACATGATTTTAATGTAAGATTTTTACTTTAAACACATCCACGACCCCCGTACTAGTCAATCCATCCATCAGCACAATGCTTTGAGTGCGTTCCATCGAGTCCTATCGTAAAACGTGATTTTTCACCCCGAAAAAAAAAGTCGTTTCCCAGCAATAATGTTTGCGTAAAGTTCCTTAGTTTGATGTTCAGAATGCTTGGTTGACGGCTTCGTGAAGGGTCTGTTTACACCCTTTATGTGTCAATTAATCAACTATCCTTTTATCACTGGCCACTGCTGGATGTGGCTTTGTCAAATTTACGCCACAACACACTGTAACTCTTCGATAAGTTACTGCTATAATTTTTCTAGCAGACATTATCTTAACATACACTTCTTTTTGTTACAGTTAACTGATAGCTGTCCTATACGATACTATAAAACAGTTCTTGTCCCATGTGCTATGAATATTTCAGTCAAATCTACCCGCAGTTCAGGCCATATAAAATTCACTATCCAATTACCGTTGCGTAATGACGTAATTAGTGGTTACGGTAAGATAATTGAATACGTTGTGAATTTCGGTTCACCGACTGTACCCGTAGGCTAAATCTATACATATAATAAAATCATAGACTTTCCGTGTCTGTACATTACAGATTTTTGCAAAAAAGTCACTGGAATGTGCGAGAAATAAGTAATAGAAAGTAAAAATACCTTTTTTTAAATTTTTGTCTGTTTGTCGGTTTGTCGGTTTGTCGGTTTGTCTGTTCGTTTGTGCGCGCATCACGTAAAAACCCCTCATGGTATTCAAAATCTAAATATTACAAAATAAGAAGCATTGTTGTGGGTATTATTTAGCGTTTATTTCATCAAAATCGACCAACAGACGCAAAAGATATTAATTTTTAAAATTTTGTTAGTATCCTCATACGGGATTTCTACGATAAAAATAATTTACGTAAATAGGTTTTAGTCGTAGTGTAGTCACTCGGAATGGCTGAAAACTAATTTTGTTTTATTTTTCCTTTTGTCTTTACTCTTTGCACGGAGGTAATAAGTACTACGTACGCACGTGACGGCCAGTCAAGCTTTAATAAACCAGTTTATGCGGATCTCTCATTGTATAGGAAATCTATACAAAGCGAGGTCAATTTATACTGGAAAATAACAGCTTCATGTGCCGCCGTGTGTACAACTGCAATTCTTGCTTGCATTAAAAAATTGCCACCAAAAGAGAGGTTAACGCTAATTTAGTCTCTTTCTAATAAGGTGACCATCCTTTTTATGTAAAAAGTAGGGCATGATGGAAAGGCTGAGAATATAACATTATTAAATTAAATTAAAAAAAAAATATTCAATTTTCGTTTCCGAGGCAATTAAATAATAAAAAAAATAGTAATACGAGAAAGCTATTATTATAAATTAGGCGTCGGTAGATAGGTATTAAAAAATTAATCATAATCATAAATCTTTATTTAATTCAACATCAGAAGTAACAGGCACTGGTACATGCACAATCTTAAATCTTAAGAAAGGTGTCTGAAGTAGGAAGGTCCTGAGGTACAGATCACCTCTCCGGCTTAGATATACCATTTTATTACAGCAACTCAACCTGAAGTTTATTTAAATAATAAAATTACTATTATTTGGATTTTACTATATTTAATGGTGACCAGTGAAATGATGTATTAAATAAGATTAGTTCTTAGATAATAGGTAGATAAACAATATCCCACAAAATAAAAACTTTATGGGGACAATAGCAAAATAAGACAATGACGTTGTCAAATTCAACCAGACCACCTTTTTCCAATCTTGCCCACACACAAACTAAATAAAATAGTTTCGTTTGAATATTAAAACAGGACTTTCAGGATTTCGTATTTTTATATGTGCCTACCGAAATAACTTCGAATACTAATAATTTTGTAGATTAATGATCATGTCCAAATTGTGCGAGTGGGAAAAGGCTAAAATCCGGCAGTGACAAGCCTCAGAACGGCTATTTAAAACTTACGTTAACGGAGTAAAATACTTATACGAAGAAACTAACATTGCGAATGGGTTGCCTGATAAAGTTAAGTCAAGGCTACCCTTTATTAAAACTAACGGAACTAATCTTTTTTTCAAACCAAACGAAATCAAAATGGAATTAGAGTAAATATCTACAAAGCAATCAAGCCAAGAATCTGTTAGGTTGTATTTTTGTCCCTACTACAGAGTTGTAAGGTATAAATAGATAAATTGATACTATATGTCCACTCATCTATTTTCTTATTAAAATATGTATTAAAAGAACAGATAGGTAATTTTATTACAAACACGATGGCATAACGTTCGGTTGTCTAAGTAAAATCGGTCAAGCCCCACAGTTGTCGCAATTTTAAATAGTCTTCACTTAATGATATCAGGCAACCCATTTGTTATGCTTTTTCTCATGTATATTAAACATATTTTTGACTCAGTAAACATAGGCTTTTTTGATACTAGACAGGCTTATTTATAATGGTAGGTACCCCAGAGTGAAGAGGAGTTATATCCGTAAGAGCAATTGTTTCACTCGCAGCATATCTTTAACGTCTAAATGCCCATGACTGCACTTGCATTTGAACTTCGAAGCAAAATATTAATAATACAAGTAGTAACATAAATATAGTGAATAGTCAAATGGCTTGCTTTCAACACTATTTGTTACATCGATCTGCGTAATACTTGCGTCTACGCTTCAACTTTTTTTTTTTGCCCGTTCATCAGAGTCCTTGGAAAAGTATTCGCTTCGGCAATCATGGTCTATCTTCGGAAATATGAGATCTAATATAATTCCCATGTTCTACTTCTTCTTTTGTATCGATGATTTATCACATTATTAGCACCCAGGTGGCTACGTTAATCGCGGTTTCAGTAGAGATTTTGACAGTATGTCCTCTAAATCGCAGGTGTAGGGACACTTTAGATACTCCAGGAAGTCACAGTTAGCTGCTGCTACCATGGAAGTACGTGTCTATTAGGGGCCAGTCATAAAATTTATGACGTAATTAAATTACGTCATACGTTAAAGAGGTGGGGGGTGACAACAAAGTGTGACATTGTGTGACAAGGGGTGGAAGGGGTCCTAAATTTGGTGACGTCACATTTAAAAAACTAATATTGCTAAGTTTTAAAACACGAAATTTGAACTATTAACGAAAAACTTATTAAAGAAATATTTCCAACTCTATCGGCGGGCAGCATGTAATATTGCAAAATATGTGACGTCACACTTGGGAGGCAAGAGTCTCACAAAAATTGACCTTCTGATAAGGACGGATTTTTTGACCCCTCCGGTGAAAATATAATAAAATTCGTATGACGTAATTTATGGGTGGTCCCTTATGTATCACCTTTGTTAGAATATTACAATTATACGACTAAAATCCTAAAAGTGCGGAATGAATGCACTACAATGCCTTGAAAAACCAAACTTAGAAGCTTTATAGCGATGTTCGTGTTAATTCGGAAACGTGAAGATTCTCGAAGCGCATAGTCTTTCTGGTTCTATTGCTAAATACATTAAATTCAAGCGTTTGCAGTATTTTTCAATTGCATGGTTTTTGAAAATTCTCAATTTTGTTTCCATCGTTTGTGTCCATCACAATTTTTCCATCGGTTGATTGAGCTCTCAGAGCTGAAAGATTATTTTTTAAATTGTTAAGGATATTAACCGTTGGGCCCTAGGATAGATCATGAGTTGCATCTATATTTTGCTTACGTTCATAAACTTTGAGAATGACAAAAGAATGTGCGCTCACGTGAGCGAAGCCGCGGGCACAGCTAGTACGTAATATCCATGCTTCATGCTTCTCGTATAAAAGGTCACCAATCCAATTTAATAGTAACGTGATCCAGTTACAAGTTTTGAATAGCTATTGAAAATTGATACTGGAGCTTTGGAAATCAGAGTTCAAATCTTGATTATGTGCTCATATTTTTAAAGAAGAAAGAGTAAAAAAGAAGAAAGTAATACTTTGTTCTTCAAACTCTCACAGGTGTTACACACAGGATCGAGTCGACATGCGCGATCGGCAGAACCGGTCGGCAAAAACGTAAATAATAAAGCTAAGTAGATGCCGAACGGATACTACCTATCGGCACAAGCGGCATGAAAGTAGAATATGTATAATAATTGCTTCAGGTCGGCTTTGTCGATTAACAAATACCAAGCACTCATCACAGAAAAACTAGCTGCTAGACCGGTAAATTTAAGTAAAATTTATTTAAAACAAAACGAGGTCAAAAACCGGGTTTCATAATTGAATGCACATGCTGCAGTGCTGAAAAAAATAACTGTTACATAAGTTTAAAAATTCGCACAAAACAGCTTTCATAATGTACTTTTTATTTTAAATTCAAAGTGTTTATTTTACAACATTTTCCTCAATGACTTTTTATCTGTGGTATCTCGATGAAAGATTATGAAATTATCTGTACAGAGATATAGGAAGCGTTATCCACTTGTACCTAAGGATACAGAGTGCTTCTTTGAAGGGGGACAACAGAGAGATGTCAGCAACCACGTAGGGGTCCGCATGGGCGGATGCCTGCCAGGGCTGCGGGACTGTTCAAAAGAGATACCGCGGCCCTGGAACACTAAGGGCAAAGAAGGAACATGGATGGGTTTTAGTCGGTACAAGTCTGACACTCCCGTCCGCTCCGCCCAGAGTAGGGGCGGTCATTTGATGATTTCCCATCATAAAAAAAAAGGGGTACAACAGGGGGAAGTCCGAATTCATAAGATATGCCTGGAAACTTTCTTAGGAAAATGTGAGAGTGAGGGTTTTTTTTTGCTACATTTGACCTCCTTCCACTCTGCCCCGATTATCTTCTTCCCATACAACTAAATGATCCTTACACAAAACAGAATCGGAAGGCATGTAAGAAAAATGGGTCCTGGCTCATTTTTATGGACAACCCAAAAAATTAAATGATGCTAAAATTATTTTCATAGAAAAAGAGCTGAAGTTTTCTAAGAAAGTTTTCCGATATCTCAAAGATTCGGATTCCCCCCGTGGTCCCATTTAAAAGAATCACTCTGTATATTATCTTACTGAGATAGACCGTACCTACCACAGATATAGATAGATCTAGATAACGCAAGTCAATAGTCAATCACGATCTGTATGAAAACCAAGCGTGCCATTTTTTGACTACCTATTATGACGTCACAAGCACTATTTAGTGATGGGAAAATCAAATCCATTCAAAGACGCCGCCGCGGACGGCGCCCCCCTCGTCCTACCCCCCGCCATGACGCCCACTGACGTCCGACTAGCGCTATGCTCCGATACAGACTGAGTTCGAAATTGGCCACTTACGATTTTTGTACGTAAGCTACATAATAATATGGCACGCGAAGTAGTTGTTCTCGCGTTATCTAGGTCTATCTATATCTGTGGTACCTACCTATAAAGCGATAGTTACTAACATACGTAGATTGAGTCTAACTAGGTCCAACAATAGCGAGCTAGCAAGCAAAAGTTATCTAACTGTTCCAACTTTCAGCCTACATTCATCCTCTGTTGAAATAGGCCTGCATGCTATCTTTGCCTGTTTGTAAAAGCCAGCGTTTCGTTAAAATATAGCTCTATTAATATTAGTGTGTGTTTGCGTAGGTATATCTATGTTTAGAACCTATGTTTTTTACTTCATTGAACAAAACAACCGTGAAAAACTTTGTTTATGTATTACGTGATACC
Organism: Noctua fimbriata; assembly: GCA_905163415.1. Classification (NCBI taxonomy): domain Eukaryota; kingdom Metazoa; phylum Arthropoda; class Insecta; order Lepidoptera; family Noctuidae; genus Noctua; species Noctua fimbriata. The sequence goes on from LR990922.1 coordinate 1,927,107, forward strand.
TAAAATACTTTTGAAGTAGTTTTTTTATGTCGAAAATTGTTTTTCTCTTATCTTTCTCTTATTATGAAGAACACACAATATCTATGATTGATTATTGCTATAATAATGCCGAAACACAGGAACTAATTAAATTTTCACAAACTGCACAAGTCTATATTAAAATATGAATTTAAGCAAATCGATAAAATCTAACGAACAGACAATAAATTGTGCTATTAATTAATTTACATATTTATCGCATTAAAATCGTTTAATTGATTTGAAATGCACCTCTAGAAAGTTTTGAGACTAAGGCCTGGTTCCCACCAAAGCGGGCACGAGCGGAGCTTCAGAAATCAACATCACATCTCTCGTCTGTCCTGTGATTAATCGAATGTTGCACGTCTCCGCAACGCTCCCTCGTGGAAACCGGACCTTAGACATTTGAATTGGTAGCGAACTGACAATCTTAACGGAAGTCATTCAAATAAAATCGTGCAATGACGTAATGTGAATTCTTGCGACAGTTACGACTATTATATGTCAGTTTAACGTTTAGATGCGCCGGCGACACAGTACGAAGGTAACCAGTAAGGCAACTATACCCCTTTTTGTGAAATCAAGCGCAAATGTAAGCGCAAGCCACATCGCCAGCTGTCCACTAAACTTTATGCTATATTGCACTACACATAAAACGTTACCACTTAGTTCTCAATGTGACAGCCCCGACTTACTTGCGTGTAACCTGTTCCTGGAGGATGCTTAGTAGAATTGGTGTAAACGCTTTGTCGATTCCCACCATTCGTTGCAAGTTGACATACTGTATATTAGTACTAAAATGTCTACTGTGACTTGTGCAAATGTACCGTTTTCGCGAACTTGATAACACAACACGAGATAAGCTCGGTACTTCTCAGAAACTTTTAGTCATGGTTTATCTGTCTTTTGAGTACTTTTATCTAACCGTTATCCTTTACAGCAGGTTGTCAAACGGTATTATTGTTGCACTCATTCTGTATCGTGGCGATAGATAGACCACACATTGACACGTTCCATAATTACTGAGTAGAAAAAATACCGGGTCATCTGGGGCGCTAGCACGAGTGAGCGGTGTTAACGTAACGTAAAGTACGAGTGATTTTAGAATTGAAAATATTCATTTCATGGCTAGGGCTTCGGGAAACATATCGGAATCTACTTGGAAGACAATTGTACCGAAATCAAAGTACTGGTCAAATTTGGCAATTAATTATGTCAATTCGCATAGGAGTCACTGAGACATCGGATCACTTTTTTATGACATTACTTCTGATAGCCTCCAAGTCCAACCAACCAGTCTTACCAAGTGGTATCGTATTACCCAGTCCTAACTGGGTTGTGGAGGTCAGATAGGCAGTCGCTCCATGTAAAATACTGGTATTCAGCTGCATCCGGTTAGACTGGAAGCCGACCACAATATAGTAAGGATAATGTTAGGTAGATGATGATGACTTCTGATAGCCTCTGTACACATAGGTAATTTGGTAGTATCTAAAATCTCTTCAGCAACTAACGGCACTCATGGGAAATGGTCCTTCCGCTGTAACATTTGCTTGGATATTAATAGGTCCAATTTCTTAAAAGGCTTCCTCCTACGCTTATTATCGCACGATTCGTTTTCATACCAATGTTTGCACAAAGATATTTTTGGCTTTTATCTTCTGTCGATGTATAATAACCTTTCAGTGGCCAGTATTTCAACGAGCTCGTGGCTAAATAATTAAATTCTTTACTGCGTATCACAACTGTAAAGAATTATACAATATATTTCATCAACTAGAAAAGAGGTTGATCATCAAACGGCTTAGCAGATTTTTTTGAAACATAGCTAAGATCACTCTCGATTAAGACACCTTTCAAACAAAAAACACTTAATCAAAGTCACTTCATCCGTTCAGGAGCTATGATGCCACAGACAGACACACAGTTTAAACTTATAAAACCCGTCTTTTTTGGTCGGGGGTTAATAAAAACTGCACGGGTTGATCTAAGGTTAAGCTGCACTTGCCTTGTCGATCCGCGGATAGTTCACCATACATTACGAATCCATCGAGAATTCGAGACCCCTTTGTACCTTAGAAGGTATGAGTACATATGTTAAGTCGTTGATCCCAGCTGTCATTTATATTGTTGATAACCAGTCTTACCAAGGGCTATATATCGTAGTACCTACCCCCCATAACTAGGTTGTGGAGTTCAGATAGGCAGTCGCTCCATGTAAAATTCTAGTATTCAGCTGCATTCGGTTACATTGCATTGGAAGCCGACCCCAAGACACTTTGGTAAGGCCTAGTCAGGTCAATGTGTACTCTATGTAGCCAGGATTTCCGTTAGCTGGCCGGCTGACACCAACGAGGTTAAATGTCCATTTCTAGTTTGCTATGCTGACCGTCAAATATGCAACGAAATTATTGGCACGCAAAGTAATAATAGCATATCGATACTTACTTCATAAATTCAAGGTAGATAATGAAAATGAACCTTGAAATTGTTTGCAATTCTAGAGAACTCATTTACTTGATAGCGTTAGAAAGAATACTCCTTTGTTTTGTAGTAAAATTCACAGAATTCCGCTGTTGGTTCGATCAATCAATTTGTGTGACATCTACAATAGACGGAGACTTGTCACTCTTATTAGTCTCTGTGCCCCTGCTTCGCATGGGTGTAATGAAACCATCGATATTTCTGCGCTATATCTAAATTTAATATTAATGAACTTTCCGCAACAAATGCTCTAAATTATGGTAAAAATCCGCATTAAAATCTATTGTGTACAGTAGAAGATGTAAGCGGCCTTGAAAAGACATGAAAACGGACATGTACGTATAGGTAGATCATATACTATACCATTTACCACTGTTAGGTAGTAGTTATTCGCATGAATAAAGAACTAGTCTAGACTATAAGTAACACATTCAATCTTAATCAATCAAAAAACCATCAGACTAAAAAAGCATTCTTAGTTTTTGTCTTGAAATCTTCCATACATTCCAGCCTCATTGTTTCTCGTTGGCCGAGGAAACCAAAACAAAAGCCGAACGATACACAGCCAAGTTTCCGAAACACTCACGATTACACGTCTGCCTTAGGGATGCTTCACAATGTTCGGCTCGGCATGATACGGCAAAGTAATACGGCCTACAATGTTCGGGGAGAAGGAGGAGCTCGTGGCTAAATAATAGCAGCCGCTCGGTTCGATCTTCAGGTTAAGCCGCGCTTGTCTTGGTTGGTCCGCGGATGGGTAACCACTCATTACATACCGAGTTTTGCTCCGTGCCTCGAAAAGCACGTTAAGCCGTTGTGGTCCCGGTTGTCATTTGTTGATCTTTGACAGTCGTTTACAGGTAGTGGCTCGAAAGTTTGACTACCACTATTACCAAAGGTCTTGTGGTCTTATCGTATTACCCAGTACTAACTGGTTGAAGAGGTCAGATAGGCAGTCGCTCCATGTAAAATAGTGGTATTCAACTGCATCCGTTAACCGGTTAGACTGGAAACCGACTCTCTTATGTTCGGGAAAAAGTCGCTCAGCATGGTCGATCGGTAAAAAAATACTGCAACATATCAACTGGGCGAAGCAACCAAAAAGAAATCAGCACGAGCCGAATGAAACCCAAGTATGTGTAGTAAATGCTTCAAAGAAAAACTGCCGAACTGACTGAACTAATAAACAATTGAGTTATTGTAAGAGATACGTGAATGAATGGCGCAGGAATTTAAAAAGTTGGTAATTCAGAAAGGATTTTTATGAGAAGACTTGTGTATGGCTTTACTCCAGAAACCTACTCTGGACTTCTTCGTTTTACTTACACTAGGAAAAATATTCAGACGAAAGTTACAGCTGCTCTAAAATCTTAAACAGGAACTAGCTTGGAAGCCGAGCTAACGAGCAGTAATATTTACGGGCTCAATTGTGTTTTACTGCGATTTCGCTAAATGCAAAGCAGTAAAAATTTGATCCTCTTTCGACACTTAATCGTGCATTCCAATTGCAGGAATGTGTTTACTATTGCAATCCATTAGCACAAACCAGTTACCGTGGTATAAAGAAACTCACACACATACATGAACCCTGAAGACAGGAGGTGTCATTAGGAAAGAAAATTAGATAAAATCTTCAAAGATGTGTACCAAGCGTGATGTTATAATATTAGCGGTGATCGCTGTCCAGCTTCCGGCAAAAAGCTCGTCGTGTAGATATGCTTCGTAGGGGCATGATAGCGTGTGTACTGATTTGTGACGGACAAATTGATAACCAGATTTACCAAGGGTTGTCGAGTTGAGGTCAGATAGACAATCGCTCATTGTAAAATACTGGTATTAGGTGGTTAGACTGGAAGTCGACCTAAAATTGCTGTCTTTGGCAGTTTCACCGTTTACCAATAAGATAATTACATGAAGAAAAAAAAAAGTCATCTGGTAAATGATAATAAGAAGAAAACTAGAATAGCTTTTAAGCACTTCAAACTTGGAAGGTTCCTGATATACATCGCCATATCTTTTGAAACCTCTGCTGAAAGGCGGCGGCTTCGTCCCGGAATAGTGTCCCCATTTCTGGTGCTCACCGACGGAGCGTAACTTAAACTTTTATCGTATTTAACTCATCGATAAAACATGGAAAAACTAGAATGAAAGGCTGAACTTTCTCAGAATATGCTGTAGCCATGAGCCATTATGATAGTGCTCATAATGCAGCAGTCGCATTTTATATAATTAAGTATTAATTATATGAAATACACGGTGTAAGTGCAAAGTCATATAACTCAGTACTTGATTCCATAGTATAGAATCATTGGTGTGTAGTAATCTATAATATCCAGCGTAGACTTTTTAAATATTCGACGATAAATGTATAATATGCAACAGTTTGCGCGTCGATGCGATTTTTTGTCTCTATACTTAGCCTAGTTCAGTAGCCTATGTGGCTCTTACGTGGATTAAGTTAATCAAAGATCCTTCTCAGACCCTTTCGTCATCCAATGGTCACTAAGAAGAAATGATAGTCTGCCTTCGTTTTGAGTTATTTTATTTTCGACAGTTGATTGTTTTTCATCGAATACTATCAGTTATCTTAAGTTCTACTTATCAGTACACACCTACACTCTATTGTATTTAGGTGTGGTCAGTTGTGTAGGTTCTGTGATTAATTATATTACTTAAGGATATTTTAGCTGTTTTAACATTGCTTCTTGTAAAATTGAACACGTGTAAATATGTATAATCTGCATTTAATATTCCATAGTGCGGAATTAAAATAAGTAATTTGGGAGATTTCTGGGGTTGCGTTGTTACCCACTAACTGGCTTGTGGAGGTCAGTCGCTTTAAGCAAATACAGCTGCCTCAGGTTATAGGTACTGTCACTCGACACGGTAGAAAATGGCTAATGCATTAAGTTCGCCTTTGTACGTAAGTTTAAATAAAATTAACACCGTTACGAAAAAGCCAGGCAGACAATGATGATTACAAATAGCTAATTCTCAAATCTTTTAGCATTACAGTAGCTAGTATCGTTTTGAGCTCGGGGTCTTCCTAAAACTAAACATTCAATTAGCCACTTATTATTCTAATGGCTCATTAGAAGAAGTAAGCTGGTTGTGTGACCATCTCTGGAAGTACCATTATCATTTGGAACCCATATTGTTATCACGAAGCGATGTTAAACTATGCTAGCGTATCCTGTTATTTAAACTTATCTTGTATTTTCGTAGCTAGTATTTTTTTGTCATCTAGTTGTATAGCTGGTCACAATATTTTTATGCTATGTTGATTTTGGTACATGAAAAATAATATGGGAATCCCTAACTTACCATACTATTTTTGTGATATGATTTAAATGACAATTTCTGTTCATGTTTCGTGTTTATTTTATTTTTAAATGGTTGGTACACGATGATGTTTTGAAGATCTAAATTCTGAAGATTTTGAAAACGTACCTTTTCTTCCGAAAGTATTTTTATTTATTTTTTATCGATACACATCACGTCTGTGGAGTTTTGCTAGTTTTACCTTCTATTAATTCTGACAGTAAAAGTAACCTTCTGCCTACTGCTTAGGTGTTAAAATATCATCATGTACATCACTAGACGGACCTCAATATAATTTCCGTATTCGCTTTTGTATCATTAGCTTCCCCAACATCGAAGCCTTAATTAGTAACACCAAATTCATTTAATTTTTTTGCACTTTTGCTGGGCTCCTTGCTTACGTGGGAGTAACCACACTAATCGACGCGGTTGGAGCTGGTCAGAAAGACCTTTATGTCGATCTAATAAAAGCAAATATACAACGCGTTGTCCGAATCAAAAAAAGAGAAAAGAAATCCTTGCATTTGTACGTAGTTCCTACTGACAGGCTCATGCCAACTCCTCATCGGTGCGGTTACTCCCTGGAGCAGCACTTGAACCACCCTTACTGCTAGCTGTCGTCATCCAATACTTACCATGCACATTTGTTTGAACGTACAAATGGGTAAGACAGCTCAAGCAACAAGGCATAGTAGCAAAACCCCAGCTAATAATCCAAAAGCGATACGCCAGCTTATGCATGTAACATAAACGCGTGGGTCGCAAACGCAGCGGCGGCGCCAGCGCACCCGCAGCCGACGTGGGTGAGTACGCGAGCTACTGCGCGCGCATCCACGACGAGGAGATCTACCACGACCTGTGCGCCGTCAAGAACAGCGTGCGCGACCTACCGCCCGTGCAGCCGCCCGCTTTCAACACAGTAGGCTCCCTTTTTTTTTGGTTTTTTCTTTTTGTTTGTTTTTGCTTTCGGTTGTGGGAGAGGCAGTGCTATTCGCTTGCATGCTGGTGTCAATAATAATAATTACGAAGCCCTTTGAATGGTGTAAACAGACCCTTCACGAAGCCGTCAATCAAGCATTCTGTACATCTGCTGGTAAACGACTTCTTTTTGCGATTTCTTGCCGATGGCTTAAAAATCAAAGAACACTAGGCTCTTATGCCAACATGTATTTATGTCTCATAATTGATTAATTTCCCCCTACTAATCAAGGAAGCACAATAACAAATATTGCACCTTATTGGGCCAACCTTCTTCTGTTTCGGGGGTGGAGCGTTGGTTAATAAATTGAACTTTACTGATCAATAACTATCGGCTGTGGTTTCGTCTGTACACACATAATCACTTTCTAGCTAGGTCAGTAATTCATTTTTAATGACACGTGACGTAGTCAAATATTTATGTGATAGTGGTAGAAATCAATTTGGTTTGGTAGGTAACAAAATTATTATTTTGTTAGTCATAACATAACTATTTTTCACCACAATGGTTAGCCCATAGTAATTTTTTTTTTCATAGCCTATAAACTAGACGAAAGCAAAATATTTACTTCTTCAGTCCATTGACAATTTGACAGAAGGCCTACTTGCACCACCACACATCTTCTTCTTTATCGTTCCATTTTTTTTTTTGCGGTGACCTTACAGGGTGCATGCTTGAATCTTTTAATCTTATTCCAACCCCTGTACAACATGTTTGCAATAAACCGATTTAATTTGATCGTCTTCAAATAGACAGAAAAAGAACGATGGTTATTGGTTATGCCCTAAATGCATGAAGGTGCAAGTGGGCCTGAAAACATAACCATGCCTGTACTACCGCATAGTTGTGCAAAAGATATCACAGTTACAATCCAGCGCCACGAAACCGGCACTTAATACAACATTTCCAACAAAAAACCGTTCACGGCTGACGGACGTATTAAATTCCACCCGGACAAGTAAAAGTTTAGCGAATCGTTTCGTACGACGACTGAATTATGCATGGTATGGCACTGCTTCTCCAGTCACACTGTATTTACAACGCTCCGCTATTAGTTTTGCTATCACTCTTTTTATAAACACCCAGTTTCTATAGCGTTCGTTCTCGATGATAAAAATAAGTGGATATCGCTATGTAAGTGGTTAAAAATAAGTTTTATTTTTAGCGGTACGGATGTGCCGGAAGACGGTTTTTTTGGGTGCTCTAGATTGTCCATATGGTGTGGTGCGGTGCTGCGCGGTAATCTTGCTTCATATCGTACCGCACTGCATTGCATGCATATTTTCTGCATTACAGACTATGGAGACTTTTTGCATAACTTCTACATTATATTACTTATATGTGTTGGTATTATGTATTTTGCTTGAAATTTGGTCATTTCATACTTCGATATATGGTCGATATCCTTACAGAACTTGACGTTATAGAAACAAATAAATGTAAATTGTAGATAGTAGATGGTAATAGATGGGTTACGGTATCTTAATCTGCTTTCGCTTTCATTGTACACAGCAGGACGAAAACAGAGGATAAACTATTTTTATTTACTATTGTTTAGCATGCAATATAGTGCAGCATGGTTCTTTTGGCACTTAAATGACATTGACAGGCCGCTGTAGGTAAAAACTTGTGAAATTGTCTATGGAAATAAGCAAGATGGCGGCTTTAGATTCGATTAAGGCCGCGCGCCAAAATAACCATGCAGGACTGTCCTCTGAATTCGTCTTGCATTTTTTTTTGTTTTAAATTCAAAATATTAATTTTCTTTTTCAAATTTTCAGCTAGCGACTTCATCACACAGTTTAGAAAAGAGGGATTACGTTATACGAGAGCTAGTGGATACTGAGAACAACTATGTGGATGTTCTGAGCAAAATCATAAAGTACTTCCTGAGGCCACTGATGCCGTACCTCAAGCCACAGGATATGCAAGTCATATTCTTTGGGATTAAGGTGAGAGCAAACTTAATTTACAACAAGTTTTAGAATGTTTATGTATTTTTTTGTTGTGTCTCACTGCTGGGAAATGTTATCCTGTGAATGAAACAAGTAATTTACTAGACAAAAATGTTTTGAAGCCATTCTTCCTCATTCGTGTGAGCATTAGCTGCATAATACTTGGTTAGTTGATTCATGTCAAATAAAATATAGCGTGTCAGTTAATACTGAGAAAAAGCTTCAGTCTGAACTCATCATCATTCTCCAGGTATTAGCCCAATTAAATTGGGGTTGGCGCAACGCGTAATCTTCTTCCATACTTCTCTCTTAGTCTTTATCTCAGTAATCACCACTATCTAGCCATATAATCTTTCACACAGTCCATCTATCATTTGGCCTTTTCCTCCTTTTATAGCCCCTCTAGTTAGTCTTAACTATTGTACTCTTTAAAATTCATCAACTTCCTGCTCTTGTCTCATGTTACTTGTGGTCGGCGCAACACGTTTTCTCTTCCATTCTCCTCTGTCTACCGCCACGCTATCAATTACATATTTTTCTTTCATATCATTCCTCACACAATCCATCCATCGTTTCCTTGGTCTTCCTCTCCCTCACCATTCATCAAAATTTATAATCATAACTCTTTTAGTCACATGTGTACTCTTTAAAATTAACCATTTAAATATTTATGTTCCTCAGGAGCTTCACGAAACTCACACAGGCCTACTCCGCCAGCTAAAACTAGCAACAGAAGCATGCGTCCCCGGCAACGGCACGCCACGTCTCGCAGACGTGTTCCTAGCGTGGCGGGAGCGCCTGCTGCTGTACGGAGACTACTGCTCCAACCTCACTAACGCACAGGACACGCTCAAGATGCTGGACGCCAGGGATTCTACCTTCAATAAACAATTAGCGGTAAGAAGCTATCAGCAATTCATCATAAGCCTATGTTGGACGGACGGTTCTCCAAATCAGACTCCATTTACCTTGATTCTGGGTCACTCATTCTGCTGCTTACCAGCCATTGCCAGTAATCAACTTCTTGATGAATTATGTACTCTATAACAAGCGTCCTCACATTTAGAAGATGTAGAAGAAATAACCTCAATGTTAGGAGAAATCCAGCCGCACTACAAAATATGTTGTCTGAAAATACCCGGATGTGCTCAATATTTCATCTTTAAACCCTAATTTAAAACCAAGAAGGACCTTATTTCCCACATCATAAAATCTAATTTCGTCAACAGAAATGTCAGAAAGAACACAGCGACGGTCGGATACAGCTGCGCGACATCCTATCGGTGCCGATGCAGAGGGTGCTCAAATACCATCTGTTGTTAGACAAATTGGTGCATGAAACACAACCGGTAAGTTGTAAAACTTGCTTTAAGGAAGTACTCGCAGAAGATAGAAAATTATGTTCATACTAGCTGTATCCCGCGACTTTCATTCGCATGAAATTATTATAAAAAAAATATTACTTCCCTTTTTGAATCGATTTTTTTTTATAATTTCAAGGGTTTTATTTTTTTGACAAGAACACTAATTCTTATTCTAAAGTAAAAGTAGCTTTAGTTATTCCTTATGACATCAGCTATCTGCCAGTAAATGTCCCGTCAAAATCCAGCCGTTTCGGAGATTAGCCGTTTGAAATGGATTTTGTTAAAATTTCAAGGGACATAATTTTTTTTGCGAGGCACCCTATTATTTTTTCTAAAATAAAAGTAGCCTATGTTAGACCTTATAACATCAGCTATCTGCCAGTAAAAGTCCCGTCAAAATCGTTCCAGCCGTTTCGGAGATTAGCTGGAACAAACAGACCGACAGACTAACTGACAGTATAAATTTAAAAAAATTGTTTTTGTTATAAGTACCATATATACTTTCATAAGCATACAGTAAAAAGCTGTTATTTTGGTATTACAAACAGACACTTCAATTTTATTTATTTGCATAGATAAAAATATATAACTCTTACATTGCCAATTTCTCTTACATGTCTAAAACAACTCAACTCAAAGCATTTATTTCAATTAGACCATCACAGGCACTTTTGAATGTCAAAAAAACAAAAAGAAGCGAAGCTACAGTCACAGTCACAAGGCATAATAACTTGTCAAAGTACTGTAGTGGCACATTCCAAAGCAAAGCAAAATATGGATGAAGAATGGGCAAGAAACTCCATGGACACTCTTTTAGTTGTATAAACAGCATGCCAGTTAAGCATGAAATCCAACGTCGCGACGTGCAAAACCACAAAATTAAAGGCGCATCACACGAGCACAATCTCTGTGATTAAAAAAAATGTCAGGCTGAGACGAAATCTATCAAAGACTTATTTTTCCAGCTATGGAACGTGACAAGCATCAGATATAATTTATACTTAACTATTTATCAACAGAATCATGAAGAATTCCGAGGATTGGAGCGAGCAAAGGAGGCGATGGTGGACGTAGCGCAATACATCAACGAAGTGAAAAGGGACAGCGAAGTCCTTGCGCTACTCGCTAAAGTACAGGTAAACACAGTGCCATTCAAATTGTTTTAATTTAATATTAAAATCTCCGATGTTGACGATAAGTCTGCGAGGTTACAATGGGACTGGGCGGGTCACGTTTCCAGAATGGGTCAGGACAGACGGGCCAGTCGTCACACAGTGAGTGCCTGAAGACGGTCGTCGTCACCGAGGCAGGCCCAAGAAACGCTGGCGTGACGATTTGGACTCGTTCCTGACTGATTGGCCAGAGAAGGCAAAGCACCGGGAGAGTTGGAAAGGAATGGGGGAGGGCACCCAGCAGTGGGTCAGAATAGACAAAATAAAAAATAAAAAACTTTAAACTAGGTGCCTAGGTTGGTCTGTGGATGGGTGGACTCTTTACATACCGAGTTTCCTCCGTGCCTCGGAAAGCACGTGAAGCCGTTGGTCCCGGGTGTCATTCGTAGATCTTTGACAGTATTTGGTAGTCAGTGGCCCAAAAAGTCTGACAACCAGTCTTACCAAGGGGTATCGTATTACCCAGTACCAACTGGGTTGTGGAGGTCAGATAAGCAGTCCATGTAAAATACTGGTATTCAGCTGCATCCGGTTAGACTGGAAGCCGACCCCAACATGTTGGGAAAAGGCTAGGCAGATAATGAACTTTAAGCTAGTTCCGTCATCTTCAAACGGTCGGTTAACAGAAACTGAACGATGTTTTACATACGTTTATACAGGCCCGCATGCACTACAAATCTCTCAATGTCTTTAAAACTATACACATTCAATGATAAGTGGTGGAATCCAGCCATAATGTATAAATTAAAATCGCGGAGACTGAATGCTATCTCTATGAAATTTTTGGTCCTTTGGTACTAAGTTCACTGAGCAGTCAAACTCTTTCATGAGCCAACTGTTGAACGCTAAACAGCGGATTCATTCTTGTTTCTCCAGGAGAGTATAATAGACTGGGAAGGCGGCGCCCTAGGCGCGGGGGGTGCAGGCCTGGCCGCGTATGGCCGGCTACTGCTGGACGGAGAACTGAAGGTCAAGGCACACGAAGACCAGAAGCTGAGGTCGCGATACGTGTTCGTGTTTGACAAGCTCATGCTGCTCTGCAAACCTGTGAAGGTGAGTAGCTTTACATCACTTATTTTGCTTTATATACTTATACAGCATGGAAGACTTACAGCAAAAAATGAACATTAAACATAATAAATGCAAAGCTCCACACTGAAGTTACTTTTTGTTGAGTAACTCGAGGTCTTGGGTATAAGAAAGACCTGTGCTACTAATTTTATTTCACGTGCTTAACAAATTCACTCAAGTTCGATTTTGCGAAGTCTTTGAGCAAATAAAACACGTCGTTTCCAACTTATCACGTCCAAATCGAGATGATGCTAAAAAATTATTGTATCATGCTTTAATAACTATGCCTTAGAAATTACTGTATTTTCTAAAGATATTAAAATAAGCCTTACTAACTCACATTTCCTTCCTCCAACGCCACGCCAGCTGCTCTCTTCGCAGGACAACCAGTACTCGTACCGCGTGGGCGTGCGGCTGGCGGAGTACCGCGTGGAGGAGGGCTGCTCGCGGCGCCTGCGCGGCGACGCGCGCTGGGCCTCGCACTTCTACCTCGTGCGCCGCACCAAGGACGCCACCTTCACGCTCTACGCGCGCACCGACGACGCCAAGCGCAAGTGGGTCAAGGCTATCAAGGACGCCATGTGAGTATAATGTCACTATGGCCAATATGTCAATGGAATAGCTATATAGAATCTTTCTGCGAGACATTTGAATAGCGACTAAATTTTTTAATGGTTTCTTTGTTAGATAAATCACAAATTTGACATCATGTCCAAATATTTAATAACAGAAATTAGAACGCAGCGGAAATTCAAGTTTCGTCTTATTTTTTGCTTTTTCTCGCACTCATCTACCCTTATTCCAAAACTCGTGTATACAAATATTCAAACTATTTAAATCTTGTTTGACTAAACTCAACGCAACAATAATATTATCCGCTTGTGCACAGTGACAACCTAGAGCCCCCTGGCTGTCGGAGCACGAACCATAAGTTCGTGTTACACACGTTCGAGAAGCCCGCCACGTGTCATCATTGCTCCAAATTCCTTAAAGGCAGAATATTTCAGGTAAGCACGTTCTATTTATGTAGATATTTAAATAAAACTGTATTAAATACAAACTTTTTTGACATTTACGATACATTTGATCTTTCATAGCACAAAATGGCCCCCAACATATTTTAATACAAATCTGTTGAAATTGTCAACTGAATTGACTAAAAGTAACCAAATATTTGTACAAGACGTACTCCCGATAGGATTTTCCTCGGCAAAGACGAACGTCCATTTACACTCTTTCGTACCCTGTTTAAACCCTTTAGGGATGTATTCTCTAAAATCCTTCCTTAGGGCACATCAGCACACCTTCGTTTTATCAAAAAGCCTTACGCAAAATTTCATCCATCTAGTCAAAACGGTGTAAATTTAAGAGTTAAATTGTTATTTTAAAGTACAATTACTCGTTGCCAGGGCTACCTCTGCACGGTATGCAACGCATGCGCACACAAGGACTGCATCGCGCTATCAGGTCGGTGCGGCGGAGGGCTCGCGCCTGCGCCTCCGCTACCTCCGCACCAACACCAACCGGACCAGGCGCTGCACTACTACATGTGGTAAGTGTCAACTACTTCATTATCCGGGCTAATGCTGCAGTCTGCACGTCCGCTCCTTCCCCACCGACACCAACCCGACTAGGGGGGTTACTATGACGTCTTAAAACGGAAGTAATTCCAGTGTGGGAAAGGGACAGAGCTATACAGATCGTTTAGCGCCATCTCTTTCTCACACTGGAATGAATCCTACTTTAAGACGTCATGATACTAATATCATCAGCGCTACAGTTCACGTGATGATGTGAAAATGAGAACAAAGGTGTAAAAAATATTATATTGTTCGTATCCACTAAAATAATATTCCTGGCTTCGATTCCCAGGTCGGGCAAAGGTTTATTGGGTTTTTCATGAAAAAAAAATAAAACAATAATAACAGGAAAAAATACAGTAGCAGCCCTGCGTCCAGTTCATTCCCTGTTGAGCTTTAAATTTGCCCTTAAAAATAATAATAATCGAGTATCGATCCAGCCTGTCCGTTGCTATTCTTCCCCAGCAACGAACTAAGCCGAAGCTCGTACCTCACAGGGGTGCCCGCGAGCGTGTAGCGTATAGTCACTTAGTTATTAAGTTTTTATGCCCCTGGCGCGAGGCCTTAGACTCAACGGGACGGTTAAGCAGACGACAGCCGCCTAAGTTGATCTGCGAGATTCCGATACTTATTATTTTTTAAAGGTACGTAGGCGAGATGGGTCGCGAGACGGCCACAGCGCGACTGGAGCGTCGCGTAGACGGCACGTTCTTGCTGCGAGTGCGGCCACACCCGCCGCACACGCCGCACCACCCACACACGCCCACCGACACCAACCTAGCGTTATCACTGAAGTAAGCGTAACTCTCTATTTGTGCTTAACAAAGCTTAACCCCACAATATACTTTAGTTTCAATTATATAAAAATGTAGATAAACATTGTACATTAATTTAGAACTTCTTATAAACAAAACACAAAACAAACAAAACACGAAACAAACAAACAACAAAACACAAAAACAAACACACAGTAAACATGGTAAATGTCCCGTGTTAGTTCTAATGATAATATTTCTTACTATTGTTGCCAATAAACCTGACATTGTGGTGATAGATCGATTGGAGCGTCGCGCAATGATTGTTGATATAACGGTTCCGCATGACGAGAACCTCGTGAAAGCAGAGAAAGATAAACAATTCAAATATCTAGATCTGGCTCACGAGGTTGTCGACATATGGGACGTGAGTACAGCAGTCATTGTGCCGATAGTCGTGTCGGCCAATGGGTTAATAGCCAATAGCCTCGACCAACATCTGAGGAGGCTCTTGCTTGGCAGCTGGATCAAGGGCTTGATTCAGAAAGCAGTACTTCTGGACACGGCGCGTATCGTTAGGAGGTTCCTCTCTCAAGAGCCCTGACCACCGGTAGCTCGGACCCTGTTCCTGATGCCGGTGGGCTACTGTTTTATATTTTTAAATGTTTTTTTTATTTTTTATATAGAAATATTTAAAAATGTAAATTATATGTTTAGAAAATGAATAAAGGGAATATTTCTTATAAAGTTGAACATTCGTTAATAATGTAACATCTTTTGTTCGTCCCACAGAACAGACAACACAGTGAAGCACATGCGCGTGTGCCGCAAGCCGATAGACCAGGTGCCGCACTACTACCTGTCGGAGTCGCGCTTCTTCCGCAGCGTCGTCGAGCTCATCACCTACTACGAGAAGACCAGCCTCTCCGAAAACTTCGAAGGGTGAGTACTCCTTGGAAACCATGAAACAGGACTACGTTAACCTCGGGACCGTCCAAACCATTGTCAGTTCATAAGGAACCGTTTCATTTGCAATTGTTATAAAACTGTTTTGAAAAAAATATGGCTATGGGCAGCTAATGACAGTTTATCCAACCTAAAAATTACCCTTTTTTTTAGCTCGTTGTGTCTGCAGGGAAAGGCTTTAGCTAACTACTTGAGCTTGAACTAGTGCAGACCAATCCTGTCCGTTTGATATCTTTGCACCATACTCGTAGTCACGAAAATAGTCCATTCACAGACATCATTTTGACTTTAAATCTTAATAGAAACTAATAAATGATACTATTTTCACAGCCTAAACTCGAACTTGCGCTGGCCATTCCGGCGCGTGGTAGCGACAGTGATCCACGACTTCCGACCGCTGGAGAGCTCACAGTTAGCGCTTCGGCCTGGTGCCAAGGTACTGGTGCTGAGCAAGGAGGGAGACAGCCGAGGCTGGTGGAAGGGACGCACCCTTGACAAGGTATGTTAAACAATTAAATCCTCAACAAACAAAAATTCGGTTCTTATAACATCATCACCGTACAATGTTCCCACTGCTGGTAATACACATTTCCTCTACAGTTTTGGGTGTTACATGTCTAAAGAACCTGTAATAAACCTTAATCTGAACAGTTATGTCTTTTAAGATTGGCTGATGAACTGTCGCTATTATGATCGCACTTTTCTTTGATATCTCACTTTCCACCATTATTGCAAACTTCTTTTTTCGATTAATTCTGTCCACAGGTTCTAAGTTAGTATATCATTATATAAAGCAAACCTGTCCACAGGGAGACAACCGCTCCGGCTACTTCCCCAAAGAGTGCGTGCGCGAGGAGCCGGAGTGTATCGGAGCACTTGACTGATGTCAGCTTTGCCTCGCCGAGCGCGAGCTACACTTCTCTTCGCCGAGACCGCCCGCCCTCGACGACGATCAGGATGACAATGATTCTGCCGACCTTGTGTAAGAACATTACCAGGGAGAAGGTACCTTAAGGAGTGATATTCAAGGTATTTAACTTGGTAACAGTGAAGTAATCCTTCTACCATTTTGGAAAGGGTCCTTCGAGCCGGATATCTGACATTCTTAGATTTATAGTTATTCGAACATTAGTAGATATGTTTAAAGGTGTTTTATTCCATCTGAATGTTAAATGTCAGTGTTTACAAGGATTAGTCGTTGAACTTTAAAGTTTAACTTCTAAGTCTTTCTTAAGAATGTGACGTATTACCTGATAAGTCAAGAGGAAAGTTATCCTTTAAATAATGAGTGTTATATGCGAGGACAAAGGGCGCAGTTATATTTTCATATCGGTGTTAAAATGTTCGACAAAGTATAGCAAATAAGGTTGTATAGACTAGCGACGAATTCTTGAAAGGAATTCGGAAATTGTAAAAAATTGTGACTAAGAATGCATGTTAATAGAAGGTATAGTGTAAATATTATATACGGTGTGTATAAAATGTATTACGAAGACGTAAGCAAGAGGGTAATTTTACCCAACAAGTGGGGAAAAATTTTGAATGCGGAAGTGCTAGCGATCATTACATATTATAATTGTCAGAAATACAAAATGTAGAATACAATAACTAAATGTTTAAAAAAGTATCTTACATAATGTGCATCTATATATTTTAAAAGAAAAAGATAGATATTGTATTTAGTCAAATATTTCATTGTTTTAAAAAATCACAGATATTTTGCTCTTTAAATACATATAAATATATGTACTAGAGAAATTAAAAAAATATATATATCTTCTGAATAAATATATGGAAAGATACATTACATAATCTTTAACAAATGTTTATAAAGATTAAGAAAGATTTGTCATGGGCAAATAAAAGTATATTTTAGCCACTAAAGATACGGATTCATTATGATTGTGTATAGGCACATTCACTATTGTGAACATTTTATTTAGATTGTCGAGTAAATAAGGCAGCCGGTTTACACGACGAGTTATATAAGGACGACGGAACAAGTTGCGATTATTTATTAACACCTAGTTTTAACCAAACACGGTGTAAGGAACATCGATGCGCAAAACGGATGAAGATTATCGTCAAATACAAATTTAAAAAAAAATATATATATTTTTATTTGTAGAACATAAGTAAACAAAAGTACAGATGTCAATATTAATAAAATGAGCGCTATGTCTTCGCTTCAACGGCGTATAAATATTCTAATCATAATTTCTTATGAGTAATTGGTAAAAATAAAAAAATCGGTAAAAAAAGACAATCGGTAAAAATAATAAAACAATCGGTAAAATTAATTGGTAAAAATAATAATAAATCAAAATTAATAATCGTCGTCGTCGGCTGTTAAAAATAATCAGCTGTTGCATGAACAGCTGATTATTTTTAAAAGCCGACATCAAAAAGAATCATGTTCTAAATTCAATTTAGCAGTTTGTGCGTCGCTGACCCTCACACCCTGTATTTGTATCTTATATTCGATTCTTGTTGAATTAAAGATGTACGCCCGTGAGAACTGACATATTCGAAAAAAAAAAGAAAATCGATTTTTTTCGTATAGATATTTAATAAAGGCAGCTACAATATGAAAACCTATGCGTAATGTAAGTTTTATGATATAATAATCGCATCGTGTTCTAACATTTACATTTAAAATTATTTTAGTGTAAAAATATTAGCAATGCACTATATTATTTTGTAATGATTAATGTTTTAGTTTCGAAACAAAATCTCTAGTCGTGTGAATGGGGCTTTACGAAGCAATCTCATTGGTATGTGTAAATACATGTGCATATTATGTAATTATATGTAAAATATATATCTTGGTGAAATTATAACATAAGACTTTACTGAGAAAATACTGTTTGTTTGGCTTGGCGGCTGATCGCATCGACCAGTCGATTTAATATAAGATATAGAGTATATTAAATGTTATAATAAGCTATTAGTCGACCAAGGTGCAGTCAACTTTCAGTAACGAGGCCATCTGCAAACCTTTGACGTATTTGGACGATACTAAGATGAATACCAGTCAAGTTCGCTCCGTGCTATATGGGGCAATCATAACTGGCGAAACATGAGTAATTCAACTAAACACATCTGTTTGCTGTGTTCTTTAAACGGGCGTAATGTTATGATATTCAGGGTGGAAGGGATACCGTCGTACAAAAAATGTACTGTTCCATACATTTTTAAAACGTTTCTATATGCGGAGGGGGAGGCGAGGGGTTCAGAATGATGTGCTGCATACGTGGTAACCATTTGTGCGTCGGTGTCGCTTCCACCCTGTCTAAGACGAATGCGTAGTTAAACGTTTGGAGGTCTATTAAAGTTGCCTTGGTTGGCTAGTACTAATTGGATGAGCATTAAAACCGTTCGCGACCGGTCTCATCCATCTAGTTAGATATTATATTAATACTAAATTTAAATGAGCCATATTTTCACAGCATTTCCTCAGTAAAGTCTAGAAGTAAGAGCTCTCTTCCCTGTTGGCACTCGGCAATGTTTGATGGTGCGTATCGATGCTTTAACGTAGGTATATTGTAGAGACGTGTGCCGCAGGAACATGCGTGTTGGAGTGAGTGTGGGTTTTAATGCGTGATTTTGGTATTGTTGGTGACAATGTGTCACAAACAGGTGTTGGTGACAAACTGTTCGCGATCTCAGAGATATGACAATTGATGGCTGATTTTTTTGCGGCCTAAGTGTACTAGTAAGGTTCAGTCAACCGTATACAAGGTGTATATTAATAAACGCAAGACCTCCCGTGTGGTCTCTAGGACCATAAAACTGAATAACTTTTGTTCTACAAGTTCTTGAAATGTGCATAAAAAACATTTAACTTTTTATAGGAACTGGCGAGATCAGCTGATCAACATGTATGGTAGAACTAAAAAAAAGTTATAAATTTCTAAAAGTCATAAAACAAAATTTATTCAGTTTCATGGTCTGAGACACCACACGAGACGAGAGGTCTTGCGTTCATTATGTTACAGCCTGTATACAGGATACATTTATGTTTAGTGCGAGGCAACAATTTGACATAGGCAGCGCCTTTTGCCTGTTTACAGTATCTCTCCTGAATTAATGGCTAAATAAAGGAACGCCATTGGATTTTCAACGTTGGGCGCTGTGCTGAGTATGGAAAATCACACAGCGCGCTTTAATTTTGAACTCGCCTATTGTTCCTGAAAAAAAACATGTCGTAATTTTTTAAAGGTAACTTTACGGTTGACTGTACTATAAAGTAAGTTAATTTTTAGATAGGAAAATGAAATATATGGAAAGAGAATCTCTAAAAACCACGTATTAAAACGTGCACTCTGGATTGTTGTTATATTTCATGTCATTATATCATACATGTAGTTTAGTCGTGGCCTCCTCTATCAGAATGTGTTATGTCGATAGAAGGGACCGTGTATAAAAGAAAATTGAGCTGAGTAGAAGCATTCTGATGACATTGAATATATATTATTAATATTGTAAAGTGCAAACTTGTACGTATATCGACGCCAACAATAGACAACTCTGGCAGTCTCTAGAGCGCGTCACGGTTATGTTTGCATCTTTATGTCTCTAAAAATAAGTTTTATTTTTCACTGTCATAAAAATACCTCTGCTTAGTACGTGTTTTCACATGTTACGTTCTAGCATAAGTCGTGATCTTCTCTTCTTCACCCCCACCATGACGGAAAGTAATGCTCAAACCTGTGTATGTACACGTTCTATATTAGTTGTACTTTAAAGTGTTCGAACATAAGACTTATATTTCAATTACTGTCACCTCAATATCGCCATAATTTTATTACCTTTATGTGCAATAAATAGCAATTTTATTAGTAACTTTATCATCTACTACGGCCTCACGAATTAGGAAATGCTATTAACTAATTCTAGGTGATATCTCAATGACTGCCAAAAAAAGATCTATTGTAATTTCAACTCGTTCTATATTCAAAATTGAAATTTGAAAATGGAACATCAATCTCATCATCTGCCTGCCCTTACAATTTACACAAAAGTGCGCCTTTTTAAGTTGAAAGGGAATCGACTGACTTGGTATGGGCATGTGACGAGGAGGGACGAATCGCATGTGAATAAAAGAGAGATGAATATAAATGTCTATGGATGGAGAGGGAGAGAAAGACCAAGCAAACGATGGATGGATCGTGTGAGGAATGATATGGACTATGTAATAGGGTGACAGTTGACAGAAGAGAATGGAAGAAAAAAACGAAGACAAGGGTAGGAAGATGAGTGCTATTATTTAGGTAGTCATTTAGGTTTCACCTATTAGTGGTGAAAACGAATAAAACGCATACTTATGCGTTTTATTCGATATTCAATTAATAACAATCAGTTATGAAGCCTACTAAAAAGGTTCACTACTCTGCTTGCTCTTTCTAGAAGCTACTGATCAACAAAATGGTTTTAGTAAATTGTATTTTTCGGAATACTTTCAAAATGATCGTCTCAAAATCGATAAGGTGCCAAAATCATTCATTTATGAATGCCACAAGATTTTAACCAAACGTTAGGAACGCCAATAACATTGTATACCTCAGTATCGCCGTTCTATCTACATTCCAATGCATGGTATTATTTTTTCTTTACTCTAAACAATTCTACACGAAGTCAGTTTTACTACTTACGCTCCTGTTCCGACCCCATTTACATGAAATATTTTGAATAGACACGGTCACAATTGTCTTAAATAATTTTCTCTTCCTACAAATACCAAATGAACTCATATTGAGTTAATTAACTTATTAATTTAATCAGTACAACGTCACATGACTTCCTTATAATGTTACAAGGTGTATTTTGAAAATTCGGACAGATTTAAGGAAATAAAAAACTAATCGGTAATGCTAGCAAGAATCAAATTATAGTCAAACAAATAATGAACATCAAATTGCTCAAAATAACATTCTCAAAACCTTGTATTCCCACATGGGAAAGAGATGGCGCTAGACGACCTGTATAGCTCTGTCTCTTTCTCACACTGGAATTACTCCTGCTTTAAGACGTCATGGTAGGCCACCTGACCTGTGTAAAGCCAAATTCAAACACTTCACTTTCTGATTTTTCTGTGTTCATGACGTGAAACGTCTGGACACAGAAAAATCAAAAGAGAACGCGGAACGAAACAAAAATAAACGTAAACTCTAGTGAGGCGTTTGATACTCGTTGCAAGATATGAATTTTCTTTTTAGTATTTCGACTCAGTTCAGATTTCTTCATTTGTCCGAACGTTAAAGATACATTCTGTATATATTACCAATCTACGAGTATTTCAAACTAAGATGCTTCCAATCAGTCATCCACATATCACGAACATAACAAGTAAGTTACAAAATAATTCGAGCTTTACTTTATAAATAAAAAATAGAAAAACATAAAAATCTATGAACGAAATAAAAATATTAATTATTAATAAAAATCGTGTTTAAAACTAATTATTGCCCTCGTTATCTAAATATTTAATAGGTGAAAGTCAAATAATAATGTTTTCTGTGACATAATTCATCATTAGATTCTCATAAAAACAGATAGGTAGGCACAGTGCGCTCTCTGCCTTTTATCATGCTTAATTCATTTTTATGACCTAAATAATAAACAAAAACAAACCGTATTTGTAGGTATAAGCGGCGGGTGGACCAATATACTCTGAATCGCACATTTCAAAGAGATGAAAGGTGGGTTTATAGGGCTATGGAGCAACCGGAGCAAGGTGTGGCTGACACGCACCTGCTGGATGATGATGTCATGTCTTCGTTCTGGCGCAGCATCTGGTCGGTGCCTGTTAGCCATACCGAGGGTGAATGGACTCGGGACGTCGAGCGAGCGTGCGATTTAGTACCAGAAATGGGGCAATCACTATCAGCCCCCAAGACGTAGTTCGTGCAGTCCGTCCATTACCTAACTGGAAATCTCCAGGGCCGGATGGGCTGCACAACTTTTGGATTAAATGGTTTACAAGGTCGCACGCTCGCCTGGCGATCCTGTTCCAGTCAGCCTTAGAATCAGGGTCGCTGCCAGAGTTCAGCAATTCTCAAAATGGATGTAGGAACGGGTCCCGTGGTACTAAGGAGCTACTCCTCATTGATATGGCCATTAGTCAACAGGTTCGCCGTTCCCGAAGGGATCTGTCGACATGTTGGATAGACTATAAGAAGGCCTATGACTCGGTGCCACATACATGGCTCATGAGGGTGCTAGAGTTGTATAAAGTTGATGCAACTCTGCGCACCTTCCTGATGTCATGTATGGAGCAATGGAGGACAGTCCTTCGCTATCAAGGATGTCGGCAAATCCAGAGGAATAGCGAGCCGATAAGGATAGAGCGAGGCATATTTCAGAGCGATAATTTGAGTCCACTTTGGTTCTGCTTAGCCTTGAATCCTCTTAGCACGCTGCTGGAGGATTCAGGTCTAGGCTATCGGTTGAGGAGAGGTGGTCAAGTTATATCTCCCCTCCTTTACATGGATGACCTGAAACTCTTTTCCCCCAACGATTTGCAACTGAAACTTTCAGTAGCGCCATCAGGATGGAATTTGGTGTGGACAAATGTGCAGTCATGCATGTGAAGCAAGGGGAGATTATGGAATCCTTGGGAACTCAACTCTCGGATTCCATACACCTTAGATCCCTCTCCTCAACAGAAACCTACAAGTATTTGGGTATGTCGGAAGCGCTGGGCATCAATGTTGCTGACATGAAGCAATCGTGGAAGGAAAAAAGTATTTAATAGTCTTTTATCAGGCGGCAATAAGGTACGTGCCTTCAACGGTTGGGTCATGCCGGTTGTGATGTACTCTTTCGGCATACTCAAATGGACTCAAACAGAACTAGACGCTCTGGATAGGAGGGTCCGTTCATTGTTGACGGCATATCGAATGCATCACCCGTATGTCCCGCGGAGGTGTGGGGGTCGAAGCTTTTTAAACGCTAAGACTCTCCACAATCGCGAGATATGCAGTCTCAGGTCCTTCTGTCAATGTCACTCCAGAGCCAAAAGATTATTGTAGCACATTAAACAACTCCATAATACCCATTTATGACTACATTTCATGTCTTGACACATTTCTCTCTTCTTAACTCCTCTAGAAAGACTGTAATAGTTCTCAAAGATATTAATTGATCCCTTCTCTAATCTAACATTTCCATAGAATTCGTACTTTATTGTTGTAAATATTGTTAATTTATTGTTGTAAGCGATAAATGTAGAGTAGATTGTACTGGACGTGCACAATGAATGTTATCCTTCCACGTTGTGTAAGTAGTTTAAGTACATGTAAAAATAAATACTGTCTGAAAATTAAAGCGTGGAAGTGGCAATATGTTTTTATCCTAGTGTAATAAATATACTATCTCCTTTTTTAAACGGCTAGCTCACTATTTGGGCTATCTCCTTTATAATTTTTAAGCTATGGAGGTTCGCATTTTTATTTACACAAATTTTGGAGCTTTAGTTTATTTGTAATTAGAGTAGGATAATGTATCGTTTAACACTAGATATTATTTGTTTATGTAGAAAAAATCTTGACATTTCATTGTAAAATCGACATTTGTAAATAAACTCATCTTATCATATTTGTGAGCCACTTCCATCTCGTCATACTAAATTAAATTATATAAATGTAAATTTTAAATGGATTTAAATGTTACTTATAAACACTAGTGCCACTGAATAAAATAAAATTTTAAAATATTATGCTTTAATATAATCTGCATAACTGACATTTATAAAACACTGCTTATAAAGAATTATTGTGGAGAAAAAATATATCTATTGATTAAAAAAATATTTTATCTTGTCCATGGCGACAGGGTGCCGTTGTTATGTAAAGAAATATATTATAAAAATATATGAGACATATAAAAGAATATGGTTGTTGTAAAGTAATAGATATATATTTTTTCTATTTAGTTGGCGAGCCCGGGGTTTCGTGGTGGGCGGGTCACGGCAGTGTGATAGATAGATCAATATAGAAAATATTATTTTGCATTTTATTCCTGTAATTATATTGGGAGATGGTAGGGAGATAATAATCAAATGATTCAACCATACATACAAAATGACATAATTCGTAAATTTAAAAATAACAATGGGCATAGTACCACCCCTAATTATAGGATGATTTCTTTACTTTTGTGCGTGAAAGAGACGGAGCTATGTAAGTAGCTCCGTCTCTTTCCTACACTGAAGTAATATTAAAATCATACTGTTTTAAGAGGTTCTGTCTAATTAATATTTACGCAACTACATCATTAGTTACAGTTAGACCCTACAGCTCCCACTCAGTCGCTAATTTTATGATTCGTGCCAAAATATTTTAAATTATTATGAGCAAGCATAAAATGATCTCTGTAATAATAACGCCGTTTATCAACATTATATACAATATCTACGTAAATACGTTGTTATCTACACTAGAATATATTCATTTACCACTTACATATACGGAAATATATTATACATTATGTAGTTTTAGTTCGGACACATCCTTTTGGGTGGATATAACTTCTTTTTTATTGATGAAGTTTCCTTGTTCTTGACATAAAATCAGGGGTGTTACACACTTTTTTGGGTTGGCAAATTAGATTTGGCAGTATTTGTTGAACAATAAATAAGACCTAAAGCAAACACTACTCTTATTATGCTTGTGTCGATCAGCAACCTCCGTTCGGTATCCTGAATCATGATTGGGTCGGCTTGGCACGATTCGAACCAAGCCGGTGGCCTTTTCCTGAACATATACCAAAAAAAACATGTCCGATCCGGACCGAGATTCGATTCTATTTATGTACTACCCAATCCCTTTTAGATAAAACAAAATTATATAAAATTGATGTACTAAAATGAGGACACCTACATGGCAACACAGGGGCTCGGGCATCGACACTCAGGTTGCTTCTTGGGTAGTAACAGTAAACAAACAATTGAACATTACTAACGCCGATAATGGTGTTGTTGTGTTTTAAAAATTTGCTAGATTTTGGGAAAATGGTGGTAATTTGGGCACAGAGAAAGTGCATTTTATATTTCGGTTACTGTCATGAATATTTTATGTTTCTTATTTTATTTGATAATTTCGTTGGGACACCTATATGCTCCTTTCGGATCGGACAGGGTTTTTTAACATTATTATTATTGTATATCTACATATATCCGATATTTCCATGCTATCATGCCGACCCCAACCTGTGTATAGCATCCCTTATCGAAAATAGTTTAGTTATTTGCAATTTTATTCTTGTACAAAATATTCGATTATACCTTGGTCGTATAAAAAGCAATATGGTCGAAAATTGAAGCACTTTTATGTTAAGACTTGTTTAGCACTCTGTATCGAATTTTAATCGTGAACGCAATGACTTTATTTTCGTTTGCGAGTCATCTCAATGTCAAATGGAAATTAGCACAGTGGTGATCCTTATGTACATTGGCTTATAGTTGTTATAAAATACAATTAGCACCTATTATATCGTGAGTTGTGGTGCTAACGGGCCTCAACCACGTTTAATGGTGAACTTATTCAAAACATAATTCTGTCTTTGTCAATTTCAAATGTTAGGCAGAAACAGATGATTAGTTTAGTGCATTAAGAGATTGGTGGTATAAATGACTTACTATAGACCACAGATATAGATAGACCTAGATAACGCGAGAGCAACTACTTCGCGTGCCATATTATTATGTAGCTTACGTACAAAAATCGTAAGTGGCCAACTTCGAACTCAGTCTGCATCGGAGCATAGCGCTAATCGGACGTCAGTGGGCGTCATGGCGGGGGGGAGGACGAGGGGGGCGCCGTCCGCGGCGGCGTCTTTGAATCGATTTGATTTTCCCATCACTAAATAGTGCTTGTGACGTCATAATAGGTAGGGAAAAAATGGCACGCTTGGTTTTCATACAGATCGTGATACTTGCGTTATCTAGGTCTATCTATATCTGTGCTATAGACCGACCGTTTTAATGAGTCCTCGCGAAGGTATCAATTTAAATGGAATATTTTGGTTCAATTAGTATCGTAATACCTATGTGGATTATGGTTATTTTAAAGCAAATAACCTGTGGGATATTGTATATATGGTGTAGTGCCTTTGATGGGGCAAAGCGGAGGACTCATTAAAGCGGTCGGTCTATAGGCGATTACACTCATGTTCTTTATACAGCATATTAAGGATCATCACTGCACTTCGTCCTTATAATTTATTAAGTATAGCATATAATAGCAAATGTTGATTTAAATGTCTGCATGCGTGGAATGTTGGTGCTAACAAATTGATTTTGTGTTCATTTACTTTACTTTCCCTGTGCTTCTTTAGTTATAAATTGTATTTTGATATTATTTATGTTCATGTTTGTACATGTACAGAAACGGCATATCCATTGTTCTGTAGTTAGGTAAGCCACTCCACAAATAAATACACTGTTGGAGAATTTTGTGCGTTTTATTTTGACTGAGTTTGTCATATCATATATGTAGTATAACTAACATAAAGACGAGCTTAAGTTATTAGTAAGCTCGTCTTTATACGGCGTGGAAAGGGACATCGATGCACAAACGGTTACCACTTTTTCAGTACATAATTCCAAACCCCGGGCCACACAAACTATTTATCGGTAATATAAAAAAAAAGGTT
Organism: Noctua fimbriata; assembly: GCA_905163415.1. NCBI lineage: Eukaryota > Metazoa > Arthropoda > Insecta > Lepidoptera > Noctuidae > Noctua > Noctua fimbriata. The sequence goes on from LR990922.1 coordinate 1,954,427, forward strand.
TTCTATACATTTTGACCGTAATTTAAAAAAAATACCGATGAAAGCATTTCGATGTGGGGGTTCGGTATGATGATATACTGAACACGTGGTAACCCTTTGTGCATCGATGTCCATTCCACCCTGCATAAAACATTTCCATAGATCAATTTAATATTTAATGTATTTATAAAGAATAAGCTCACGTTCGTAAGGAGTCTTTAAAACGCGACGTATTGTCACAGCACAATGGATTCTCAATGCTCGGCATAATATCGAGAGTTCAAAATCCAGTGCGTCATAAATAAAAGCGTCCGTACGAGCGTGGGCTAAGAAGTAACAAGAATTTCATATTACAAAATCATTGTAGAAATAATATTATAATTTGTTCCGTACTGAATTAAGGTTTTCGCCTGACTAACAGCGTAAGTACCTAAACTTATTTCATATAAGAAATATTGCTCCAACTGGATGTTGAAATAAACAAACCTATAAATGCAAATATGTTGTCAAGAATTACCCAAATCTGAATATATCTACGATCGGATACATTTTTTATTAATAACTTCCATTACAGAGAGGAAATCGTTATTAATTCTTATCTTAGATCTGTACAATAATTGTGATTTTAACCTTAATAATCTTAATATTAAATAAAAATATAACATTCTTGACATAGATTAGCTTGGAGGCTCTTACTTCTTTCCGTTACAACTGGTGTGAAAAGTCTGACCTACTCTCAATTTCGCTGGTCATCATCATCATCATCTCCCTTGCCTGATGCAAGTATGTTGAGGTCGCTTTCAAGGCTAACTAGATAAATTTGATGAAATAATCATTATATTAGTAGCGATCAGTTCAGTTGATTTCTGCAGTTCCTGATTGACTCTCTCGCAGAGATGACTTGAGTGATGATGATGAAAAAAATCATCTCTTTTATCTAGGAGACCTTGAATGGTGATTACTAGGTATTCGCAGCACCAGTACCTATGTACATTTGAGTGTCCAAACTGAGGTAAATCCCGCGCCAGTTCGAAACCGGCGTGAGGGGAATGATGGCCCACATAACGCGCGGCTTTAAACTCAGTATCTTTAGGGTTAACAAAATTGGACCTCAGCTCAGTCTTACCGATCGTCAGACATCTTCACTTAGCTTGTTATTATTACCAGCCAATCATCACTAACAACCAATGAAACAATCTACTTCAAATCAGGAGTACTGCTACCCAAGTACGTTCTCAAGTCCGTGACAGTAGACCTGATGAGTTTGGCGGGAATGGTCGGCCGGTTGAGCCGCTTGTAGGCTGCGTAGCGGTGGCAGCCGCCGAAGCTGTAGTAGTAGTCTCCACCTTCGGAACCCTTGATCCAGAGGATATCTATGGGAGGCACGTTGCCTGCTTCTTGTTCTTTCTGTAAAGTTTTTAAGATGTTGGATAAGTTACGATTAGGTAATGCTAAACAAACTAAACCGCGTAAAAGTCTTACTAAGGGGTATCGTGTTAAAGTAACTGGATGATAGAGGTCTGATAGGCAGTCGCCCCACATAAAATTCAGCTGCATCCGGTTGACTGTTCGGTCGATTCGGTTAGACTGGAGGACTATCTAAACATAGTGATGAAAAGGCTTGACAAATTAGGAAGAGGTGTAACAAATGAGACCAGGTTTCACTGGGCTCGCGGATGCCATAGTAGCTTGAAATACAGCGAAAAAATAAAGAAAAAAATGTGTTGTGCTGACGCCAAGAAACGTGTACAGAGGTCTATCATCCTTTTTTACTCAAGCTAAGATAAACTGTGCGTACCAATACAATGGATACCTACATCTAGTAACACCGCATAGCAATCGAGCACAGTATGACCAAGTATCACAGATCCATTTGCAAATGTTATAGATATGTGCAAATGGAATGTACATTGTACATTATGTGTACCAACAATAATAAATTATGGGAATAAATAGCCGTGGTTTTCATTATTAAAAAGCAAATTCAATACCTACAATACACAATACACACATAACACAATTAGCATGTCTCAGGTCATATCCCGCGAGAGAAGTTTACAATAATATTTTTATCGAACTTGGATGACTTGGTCACCTTCAGATAACTAAATTACTTCGACCTTTTAACCCTGTTAAAAGTATAGTAGTATACTTGAAAAAACAATAGAATTTTGTTTTTTTATTAGGTACTCAAATCAGCACATCTTTTTTCAAATGATAATAAGTTATCAAAAATACACCTTAGGTATATTGAAAATAAGTTTAGAAAAGATTGGTTTCAAAATGTTTCCAACAGTGAAGGACCGAGTATGCCTCCTTGCTATACCTACAAACCAGATATTACTTATACAGAAAGTCACTGCGCTTGTTATTGCTCAAGTGTTTAAGAAATGGGGTTAACTGCAACCATGTAGGATAACTGGTCAATATCTAGGTTACCTGAACGGTTAAGTGTCTAAGTACCTACCTATTGGCTGGTCGTGATCGCTTCTCTCGCTGTGATTATGTATGCATTGCATTAGTATGGATAACGTAGGGGAAATCTTAACTCTCCCAAATGCTTAAAATTGAGATGCAAAGAGAGAATAAGTAGTCAGATGAGGTTTCTACAGTAAACTAGGTATTTAGGCCTTCGAAATAGTTACTGGCCAACAGAGACATGAGAAGCAATTTATAGGTAAGATAGGTTTCAACTTTCGAGAGCCTGAGTTTAACGGGCTCTGAGTCTAAAGACCGAAAAATATTAAGAATATAGTTAGACAATGAATCTGTGGAATGGACATACCGACGTAGGTATATAAGTTCCGTGTGTCCGGAGAATATCGCGCGATTAAGTAAATGACAATTAGTAAAAGTGGCACTCAGTGTGCTAAAAGTACCAATCACTTAGAAAGAGAGTATTAGGGTAAGTAGATATAGTTTGTCTACCTAAATAACTTTAGAACTGTGAACAGCGACCTTACCAAACCGCCAACACATCGGGAACTTAAAACACCTACATCAGTAATTTGGGCTCCCCTAAGTATCACCACAACGACCAGTCCACTGTACTTCTCGCAATCAGCGGATTCCCTAGTTCGACGGCCCTTGTGGTCTACCCAGAAACATATGGTAAGGAGATATCCAATTTCCCTTACCTGTATCGTCTCCATGAGTGACACAACTTTGTCCTCAGTCAGCTCCGGGATGAAAGGCCTGATGATCACCGACATGGGCACGTCATGCACCTCGTCCTTGTACGCGCTGTGGACACTCGTCATCCTCGAAGCTATAACCGATAACAACAGCATTGACCTCACGAATATATACATTTCAATTAAGGAATTGCGGATTAAATAACTTGTTAAATGAATTAATGACTTGTGATAGTCGTGCCGAATACCGAACATGTAATTGAAAAAAGCCACATATCAGTAGGTTTATTTTATCAGATAATTCTGTGGCATGATAATTTAGATTTGTCAGTCAAGATTTTGTCTGACTGCAAGTTTCCCCACTTCGCCTAGACTGTCGAGGAAATAATACTCAAGCATGTTTAGTAAAAACAGACAAATAAGTAAGTTTTAGCAAACGGAAATTAATTAATTAAATGAGGAAAAAATAAATCCAGTTTCTTCCCATAAATTGGATATAAGTACCTAATTAAATCTAGAACAAAAAATCCCTTACCGGCCGGGTGATTTTTGGACAGACTATGGCGTATAGGTGTCTAAACATATTTGTATCATTATTTGTTAACTGTAATATAGTCCATTCATTGCGAAATTCGCATGTCACGATCAAGGATAAACCTTAAGTTTTTTACAAAGGTATGAACTACTTACAAAATCTCTGTTATCTTTATAATAACCAGCTGTTAATCCAATAAACTGCTTAGTATAAAATTTATTGAAAATTTGTAAAGAAATAAAAAGTACTTACAATTTCTGGCGGACACAGAGGCAGTTAAGTTAACAAACGATTTTAACATTTAAAGAGCTATGTTAGTCGAGTGACACGGGCGACTGACAGCGCGATACTAACTCTAGTCATGACGCGACGGTTCACCTGATTCATACATATGTACTCGTATATACGCCAAGGTCAGCCATGCTCTGATAAAATAAACACAAACAAAATACACTATTTACACTACATTGACTCTAGCGTTATCATATCAGTTGACAAAGAAAAGAAATCTATGGTCAGTGATAACCGGTCCCTATTGAACGATTAGTTGTTCGTTGATCAAGGGATCTTATTGTCCCTGTAGGGCTGCAGCAGTCATCGAACGTTATCTGTGCATTGACTCTATATGTCCAGTTCTCACTTTCACCATTTGCCATTTAAAAACAACGTAGGTAGTAGTTGTCTAGCTAGTGTACTTGATTACCAGTTATCACGCTATTTTGATGTCCTTGAGTGAAGGTAGGACGCCGTCTCGACACAGGGGTAGTGGTACCAGCTGGACGAGGTATGCCGAGAACGACATGAACGACGTGCTATTGGAGAGGCCGATGAAGCTGGAAGATACTTTAAAACATACTGATTTCGAACTTGACGGCTTTCTAATTTCAAATACAAAGAAATAAAAACGCACGAGCACAGACTACTCAATGTTCGTTTGGAGTTTTTCACAGACTTTTCCTCATACATCAAGTACCTACTTAATATTTTACTTTACCTCCACTCGAGTTTCTTGTTTGCAGGTACATTAAAATTCCCATTACTCAGATCCTCAATCCCGAAACTAAAATACTTAATGTAGGCCAGAGGCCACACAAATATTTGTTCCAAAAGGGAATCGAACCTGCGCGCGCAACTCGAACCGCTAATTTTATTTGTGTGCTGAGTGGGTACTTTTATGGACTAAATCTAGGAACAATTACTTGAGTCAAAATCCGTGAGAATGCTTCCAGACGTTAGGCGTCTGATAAGTAAAAGTATGGCTTATGTGGTTCAGCCATATTTCTTTCCTTATTAGGTTTTTTAGTTACACCTCATGAACATTAATTTACGTCCATACCCCAACCGCCACTTCCGGTGAGGCGCTGATCGGGCCACCTCGTGAATTAATTATTTAAAAATAAAAAGGTACTCCATTCCTGTGTAGCTTATGTTCTATCGTATGGTGACTTATATGTTATTATCTTTTGCTCTGCACAACTAAGAGCCTATCTCCTTCCGTTTTCTGATCATATCGTTCAACTATGCAGTCAGTACAACATCTGGCCTGTTGATGACGGCGTTGCCCCACACTTGGAATTTCTCCTGTGTCGCGGATGCATTTACAAACATTTAAACTAACATACACAAACAACCAGACCCGGAACAACAATCTCTAAGCCATACAAACATTTGTTCCGTGCGGGGATCGAACCCGCGACACGCAACGCAGCAGTAAATCGCTCAGCCACTGCGCCAACCGTGCCGTCAGTTCCTCATGCATCCACTCACCATCAATTAGTTCCACATGCATCCAAGAAGTTCAGAAAAGTTCATGGCACTATAATTCGATAAATCATAGAACCGGTTCTCATAGCTACGACGACCTTTCCCTAACCATCTCCATAATATACAATTCGATACACTGCCACGCTGTCACCCCAAATGGACAATATTCCCGAACCTACATTAAATGCGCTTCACGGATGTCCAATTATTAAAACCAGTATTTTTATAATAACTGTGTAGAACGCCGGCAGACATAGCATGTGGCATCGAACCCGGTGACCTTATCCAATGTTTATTTATTTATACATTTAAATGCCAATCGCACTTGTTTTTCGTACTTATATGCTAAATAAGTACTTTGTTATACCTACCGGGTATGTAAATTGTAAAGCCTTTAAAGGCAGGTGGATACATTAACGAAACACCACGCCTAAACTCCCGAAGGGTTAACAGGCCTCTTAAGCTCGCTGATTATTATATGGTACTTAACTGGCGAAATGTGGGTGTCATACAAGATGGAAAGGAAACCGACACTAAAACGGTTACCACGTATCCAGTACATCATTCTAAACCCCCCGCACCACATACAACTTTTTCGTCGGTCACTAAAAAAGAAACAAAACCCACCTACCTATAAAACTGTAATACAAACACGGTCAAAATGTATAACAGCTGTTTTTTTTTAAATTACTGATGTAAAATTTCTGCGTGAGGGGTTCAGAATAATGTACTGAATACGTGGTAACCGTTCTAGTGTCGGGGTCCCTTCCACCTTGTATGACACCCACATTTCGCCAGTTAAGTACCATATAATAGGCGGTGAGTTGATTGCCATCAACCGGGCATAAATCTAGCTGCTGCTACAGCACACTACACAAAATTCTGGCGGAAAAACTTAATCAACACTTTTCCAGACCCAGGAATCGAACACAAGACCTCAAGCTCAACAGTAACTAGCGACCACAGAATATAACAGTTATCGTAAAATATGCATTATAGGCATTTAGTTGTAACTTTTATTATGAGATAGCGGATACACGATAACCCGTAGATATTCAAATTACATGAGCTTTGTTTTGAAAACAAAGAAGTTAAACAAATTATCTTGTAATTACGATAATTGTAACTAAAACAAAGCGATAACTTTCACATTAAGAGTCCAAATGTCGTTGATGTTATAATTTTTATTAGCTCATTGACGTCTTACATAATTTAAGAGTGGTAAAACAAAATAATAATAATGTTGTGTTGCGGTAATCCTTTTAGTTATTTGACCAAATCACAATGATCTTTAGTTCAGTTACAATAAGGTTGCTCTTGTGTTGGTGCTGCCAGAGGTTAAATATCTAACTATAAAATGGCCGAAGTTGGTTTAGTGTAAGGTAACCAATGGTTAAATAGTGATTCAACAGTCATGCTAGGCGTCAGTAGCGAAGGGTCAATTTTTGTAAGAGGTAAGCTGGAGTACATATCTTTAATATGATTATATTATTTTTGTCTATAGAATACTGACTGTGCTGTGTTTTTCGAAGGGAAGCCGGTAGGAATCGAGTTCTATGGAACCTTCGCCACTGCTAGGTAATAAATAAATAAAACAACATCATAACTACACAAAAATGTATTTTAGTCAATCTGATGGTCGCAATAACATTGAACTCGTCGTCGTATACATGTGTGTCCGCGCCGCCGCGCCCGTCTTGCGGTACTAACATTACTTTATAACCATTATAATAAATAATTTATCGTGAATGAGTCAGAAAGGTGCGATCCGAGGCGGCGCGTGAATTACAATGTTCCACAGCGTTAAAACATCAATTAAATTTTCGTTTTTTTATCTCGTATACTGTCTCAGATATTTTGTTTTAGAACACATTAACTTAATTCTAGCAATTTTTTTTTTTCATATCCGAACTATAGCTAAGTGGAACTAATTTTAAATTACAATCGTAAGATCTTGTTATGCTTCGATGAAAATGTACGACGAAATGAAATAACATTCAACTTATGGCTAACAAGTAAAATAAAATTGTGCTACCAACATATTAGCACCACTATAATTAAAATATTTTGTTCTGATATTCACAACTCCTGGTCTACCGTAGCAGAGCCGAAATTAGTTATTTACAGGCCGAAATATAAGTCGCTTTTACTTCTTGACACCTTTAGGCCTCTTAAGTCCGGCCCTGTATAAACAAAAGTTAATATTTTGTAAACGATTAAAATTGACTGATATTTTAAAACGGCTCCACATTTAGATCAGTTGGGCCAAGATTGCTGTGCGCCATACTAACACAACCATTGCTAATAAAATATTAAAATTGCACACAAGTCTATGCGCCGCACAAATCAACTTCGAATCTACACTATCAATCGACATTTTGTTTAAATACATAACATTTTAGTGCTTGCTCATTAAATATTCCAGTAACAATATATTGTATATAAAAATATGATAATATTTGATTGCGTATACATAAGTTTAAGTGCAGTTATCGTGCTCGTATAGTCATTATTATTATAAGACTATCGTAATAATTTTATAATAATTATAAAACGTGTGTATAATAATTATTATTGTTGAAACACATTAAGTGCGTGCACATGATTTTAATTTCTACTGAATACAGCGTATACATTATATCGTATATTATAATTTCGTCGTATGCTTTCACTATGATTCCTAAAATTAAAAATATTCTCCATTTTATGAAGTTGTCCATCGTCAACATCATTTATTGTACGTATTACACCCGAAGAAAAAAGAGGGGTGTTATATAAGTTTAATTCGTGTATCTGTCTGTGGCATCGTAGCTCCTAAACGGATGAACAGATTTTGTTTTATTTTTGTCGATAAATAGTATGGCTTCGAAGTCGTGTTACCCACGGCCGCATGTTCGTACAGGACACTAGTCAGCACAAAATATCTGAATACTTACAACTATTAATATTACACTAGTTTTTCTTACACACTATCGTATAATTATAACCACCGTAGAGTAAAAGATTATTAGAACGAATAGAAACTCGAGATCCCCGCCGTATCGATGTGATGATTTACTTTTGTATATAAATTACTAATACTGCCCAAATAATTACTTTTCAAAAAACAAATAAATTTAAAAACAACGCCACTGGTTAAAACAATAATACTATAAAATAGTTTCCGTTGAAAATTCATAATAAAATGACTATTAATAATATAATAATAAAAATAAAATTGTATAATATTAATTGTTTAAACAAATACTGGGTGCCAGTCGTATAGAGTTCGTAATACAAATAAAAATACGTTTCATTACATTTCCTTCCAAAAATATCGCTAATAATATGTAGTCTAAGGTATATTGTGTAGTATACAATGTCCTATGTCCTAAGGCTAGGCGTCTGCCGGAGTCGTCAGCGACCGGTCGTAAGTAGTAGTACCTGACCTACTTAACATAATAATAGTAAATGTAAATGGCAATTCTGTGGAAGCTGCACAATTATGTGTCACACCCGTAACCTGGAACAACACAGATTGACGTCGGTTAGGCCTTTTCTACATGTGACATGATGGATTCATAAAAGAAAACGAACTTGGCTGTTAAAAATGTTACTAACTGTGCATTCACATAAAACATGTTGTCTACTGAGATAAAATATTTCAACTAAGTGAAGAGTGAGAGAAACAGATGCAGTCAGCAACCAATTCGAATACAACTTGAAGGGAAGAGCTGTGTTTTCGTATTTACTGATACAAAAAACTGATCATAGTATCTAACTTACAAGCGAGAGAGAGGTATGGAGATTTCAACATGTTTTATGGCAATGTTTTGCAAATTTAAAGGAAAGAACGGGCATTTACGGGCATTTTATTTAAAGGGCGGGAGTTTTTTTTACTGATTATAATATTTACCTGAGGTACGGGCCTACGGCGACAGATCCTGATGCATAGGGTCGTAGCCCATAGAGCCGTCGTAGCTGGGCTGGGGCTGGTCGTAGCCGGGGGCCGGCAGCGAGTAGCCCATGGAGTCCTGCGTGGGCGCCGGCGACATCATCGGCGTAGCGGTGCCCGAGGCTGCGCCCATCGAGTACGGCGACGCGCCTGCGGCTGCGCACGGGCATCTCTCATGTATACGTGTTAGACTAGTTCATGGGGGCTAACAGAGTGTGTGGGGATCTTTCAACTTTTGGTCAAGTGAATAGAAGACTAGCTAAAAGAACATAGTTACCCTAGGGCACTGGGTAAATAGTGTAGCCAATCATAGGTGAGAGAATTTTTTAAATCGGTTGGGTAGATATCGGAGGATACCTTCTACATCCAAACTTAACTTCTTTTTAGTAATCGTATAGATAATGGGAACTGAACTGGAGGCCGCAGCCACCTCATCGAGTATGTGTTTATTATGTGACAGACCCTGGATAGCTAGCACTCAGTAATGCAGAGTCTGACTACTAATCATTTCACCAGCTAGACGCGAACCATCTCTTAGAGCAGTACCATTTGAATCTTACTTCAGCGTGGAAAAGAGATGAACTCACTCAGGGATGGACACTGAAGAGTAAAATAATACGTGTGTAAGAGGCGGTATGCAGTCCCCGATTTTAATGAAAGGGTATTTTTTTTTTCTTTTTTTAATAAGCCATAAAAAAGGGACCGTTTAAATGGAACCGTGAAAAGTTTGATTATGACAACCACCTTTTTTCAAATGATAAGTATTCAATTTAAATGTGCCCTGATGAAAAAACCGTGAATACGACTGACGATAAAAAGCGGTAGATCCGTTTTGTTTCACAAAATAATGATAGTTTATGAAAGATGCCCACAACACAATGAACTGAGGTTCAAACGAATGGAGATATTCTCGAGTGTATCGTTATATTGACAGCGCTGTGCGCTACTATAGCAAAAGTTCGCGGTGTGGAAGGCTACGCACGCACTGAGAGGCTTACTTTGAGTCTAGAACCCAATGTGTCGCTTGGTTATTCAGACAAAGACTAGAAATAAAAAATGTTGACTAGATGTTTTTTTCAGCCTTTGCTGTCCCACTGCCGAGCGAATTTAGCTTATCATTTGCCTTCTCCAACCAATTCGTTAAGACTAGAATTATGACAGCAAAAACATTACCCTCCTTCTTGGTCAATCGGGTAAAAATCAATTCAATATCTTCTTGCTTTGCTAAACGAAATAAGACTAGTGAAGTATATTATTCTTTGTTTGAATATCCAGGCGAGATATCTGGTAATAGACGTTTTGAAATCCTTGTCACACTCGCGTTTTTCAGTTGTACAGACAGCGATATAAGTCGACTAAGATCAGTCCACAGTTTCCGAAGGAAAATTTTCTTGTATGAATAGTCACATCAACAATATATATTTTTTAATATTTAACACTTAAACTCCGAATTTAGGTGCTCCATTTAAAATACTGGTGTACCACCAAACGGGGTGAATAGTACGTCAGGGGTAAATCGGGACGAAACTTTAAACGGGATTAGAACGTTGAATACAAATAATTTGTAACTAAAAAGGTATTGGAATTATTATTTGTTTTAATTGAATAAAAATAGGATGGGTCCTTTTAGGCTACCATTGACATTTAAATGTGAAAGTACCTTTTAAAGTTTCGTCTCGATTCACCCCCATGGTCTTATACCCCGTTTGACATATTGAGCTCATCTGCTCTGCATCTAGTTTGACGGGAAGTCGAACCCGACACAGCGGCAACAAAAATTTCAAAATGATCATCGACTTTTATAGCTGATGTACGCGTTTAACGCTAATGTGACCCGGACCTAAGTAAGCCATCAATCAGTGCGAATTAGCCTAGATCTAGTTAGTGTCTATAGTTTACTGTAATATGCCGAAGCTCTGGCGGGCGGTGAGCTAGCATCACGCCCCGCGCCAACCCAAGGCAGGTCTGTGTGCGGAAACGTATCTCTATGTAACGCACTTTCACCCAATTTTATACAACTATAATAGCTTATGGAGGGATGATTATGTGGTATGATTCTTGTTAAGTGAGGAATGGAGCATTTTAGTATTAGAAGGTGAATTATTTTATAGGAATTCAAAAATTTGAGAGGTCTTTAGAATTTTTGTTGTTTAAGTTATATTAACGTTTCTCTCTCAATAATAACGATTCTCAGTTTATAAGGGGCGCTACGCACATGATCGGTTCAGACTGATTCGTTACAAATACCAGGCGACAAAATCGAATGTGTAAATGTGTATGTTAAAAACGTGGAACGTAGAAACGAACATGTGTGTACTACGCCTTATTTAGAGAGATTCTCTTTATTCATTAAGAATTACTGACAGTTCCATAGACCAAAATTATGCTTATAACGGCGTTGACAATAGGCAATAGTACCTACTGGTGTCAAGTGAGGTAGGCTATCGAACTACCTCTTGCCAGCAATGATTCTGTTATAGGAAGCCACTTGAAACCGTATACATACCGGCAGCCTTCTTGGCGGCATACAAGTTGGCTTCTTCTTGAGCCTTCCCAATGTTCTTCTTGTAGCGAATGCGCTTGTTGCCGAACCAATTGGACACCTGACAAAGACAGACTTAGATGTAATACTTGTTGTAATGTATGGTATAATCTACAAGGAATTTGGTATTTAAATTAAACGAGAAGTTCAAACTTTCTTATGTTTTTTTTTTCAATTTACAGGTCAGTGTCAGTTTGTATGTTGATTAAAATATGATTCACGACCGTAACAAAAATATGGCTTACAGAGTTATAATCATTAAGCCGACCACAGATGATAGGTTATGAATGTGCAGTATTGCCTGTATGTCAAACTGTACGGGCATGCATGAACGTGTGTAAGAGAATACTGTACAATTATGCTTGGAATGGAACTCGTTTTTGCAAGCGCATTTAAAACTGTCATGCATAACCCAGCGTGTACGCACGACGGCCAACCAAGCTATACAAAACCAGTTTATGCGGATCTCTCATTATATAGGAAATCTATACTAAGCGAAGCCAAGTTATACTGGAAATGTACAGCTTCATGTGCCGCCGTGTGTACACGGCTAGCTTTAAAATCATCAATACGTTCATTTAATCCATTGATCGAGTATTTTATGAAAACCTCATTGAGTTGAGTAAACAACAACAATTTACAATAGTAACTTGCCGACTGTCAATTTGAATGACGAATGATTAGTTCATCAAAGCGATTGGTTGGCTATCAAGAAATTTTAAATCGGTGGTCAACAATTTTACGAAAAACACTGGAGATACAACAATCCATTTGAACGAATTGTTTTTTCATTGTTTTACAGCAAAGTACATGGTCTGTCACTATGACTTACTGTGCTATTGTTAAGTTGTTTTATTCAATAAGATTTATGTTCTACTTCAAGTTGGAGTTACAAATTACCTAACTGTCCGGGTTTTAAGACAATGGCGCTGTCACGCGTGTTGAGTGCCGGCTAGCTAGCAGCCGTGTCGTGTAACTATAGGGTTGCCATTTCTATTTGAATTTAAGTCTGTAATATTATTTTTTAGCTCAAAAACGTCTTGCTTAGCATGCTAATTTCAAATAGGCCTGTAAATCTACTGGATGTCAAAGCTTATTAAACAAAATTTAAGAAGAACTCACTCATTTGTTATATAAGCAAGTGAAGTGAAGTCATTGAGTAATGCTAAAAAAAAATCTTTCATACAGAATATACGAGCCTTAGACACCAGCCAGATATGCAATGCAAAACTTTTCCTTCCCTACTCAGAATTGGCAACCCTGCAGTACCTGCGATACAGTAATGCCACAGTTCCTGGCGAGCTCTTCCTTCACTTCCTCGCTGGGGTAGGGGTTCGCCAGGTGCGAGTAGAAGTACTCATTCAGCAGCTCCAGCGCTTGCTTGGTGAAGTTGCGTCGCTTTCGCCGCGAGTCGAGGAAACTGAAAGCGGAAGCGACGTCACGGTACCTGGGAGACGGTAATGCCGCACTTCCGGGCCAGCTCCTCTTTCGCCTCCTCGCTGGGGTAAGGGTTGGACAGGTGCGAGTAGAAATATTCGTTGAGGATCTCCGACGCTTGCTTGCTGAAGTTGCGGCGTTTGCGACGCGCGTCCAGGAAACTGCAAGCGGTAATTCCCAGTTTGGTTTTTAGAGGCCAAAGTTGAGCTGGTTAGGGCGAAATGTTGTGTGGACATTTCGTCAGTTATTTGATTTTGGAAGTGATTTATTGTAGTGTGGTAAACGGAGTGCTTATTTTCTTATTTAAAAAATGTAGTGAATGATCATTGCCAACTGTGACTAAAGACACATTTTGTAAGATGATGATGTAAAGTACATGTTTTCCAATTTATTGCTTCATAGCTCTATTTACCTGTCACTTGGTGAACATATTTGATGCAATGCTTTAGGTACAACATTATAATTCAATAGCTGCAATGTATAGTAACTGACCGTGAACGCAGTATCATGACGGCCTCGCAAGTGGACTGCTTCAGCTGCATCTGAATGGAGCTGAACTTCTTGTGGATGATCTGCACCATGCGCTCGATTTCCTGTTGGCATAAATACAAGTCATGTCTGCTGCAATTGAACTGCAAAGATGCTACAAATTGTGGCGTGATTTGCAGGGTTTAGGGTAGATACTACATTAGGTCTAACACAAACGCACGAGGTAAACGTAATGTCAATTCAATCATTTCGTTTTCTCCGCGAGTTCGTGCGAGGCTCTAAGAACTCCAAATGTGTGCAATGTGTTATTGTTTATTAATTTTTTTGTATTCTTGTCATATCCATGCGACAATTAAATATTTTTTCTTTCTTTAAATGTCACGTGGTGATTCTCACATTCTCTTTTTGCTTCATCGACGTTTATACTCACGCGTCGGTAAATTGTAGAATAAGCTTATACTGTTTTATTTCGATGTGATCGCTGAGTGACCCACTGCAATCAGACATCTAGGCTATGGTCTAGTCAAATCAATCAATATTTTACAAATTCGAAGAGTGTTAGACCATACTGCACCAGATGAGCCACCTTTCTTTTAGTTTTCGTGGAGAAATCTAGTCCTCGCTCACGATATCTGATACGACATACAGAGAGAATTCTGCAGATAGTAAATAATGCCTACCTTAGGTGTAATAGGTCTGGTACGGCTCTGCTCACGGAGCAAGTTCATGACGTGTGTAGTGAACTCGTTGCAGGCGTTCTCGTACTTGTCGAGCTCCTGGTGGTAGATCTGACGGATCTGCGCCAACTTCGCGCGGTAGTCTGAATGCTCGATCGCGTTATCTGATTAAGATGACACAAGATTATAGTTGAAACAAGGGAGAGAAAGTTGAAGGTAGTGTTTAATAATTAGTTTGGCATCTGTCCCGCCACTGATGATGACGATTAGTGAAAAATGAGTAAAGCTAGCATCGATGCCCGACAGCATGGTTGGTCCAGTGGCTGAGCGATTGACTGCTGCGCTGAGTGTCGCGGGTTCGATCCCCGCACGGAACCAATGTTTGTATGGCCTAGAGATTGTTGTTCCGGGTCTGGCTGTTTGTGTATGTGAGTTTAAATGTTTGTAAACGCACCCAAGATACAGGAAAAATCCCTAGGTCAACGTTTTTTAAAAGAAAAAAAAATGGAAGCAACTTGTATGTTTGTGTAGCACTAAATAGTGGCGAGAGAGTTCGCGGAGGTAGTGTGAACAGATAGTGTTCAACTTATTAATACCTGTTATTTACTGACATGGATCCCAGCTATTGTGTTTTTTGAACAACAAAATAATCAATAACTGGTTGCTTTGCTTCCTCATGGGCAGTGAGATAGTTGCCTCGTTGGTTCTGCTATTCAAAAACTGAATGTATTGGGTTTCAATTTAAATTGATACAGATCTTTTAGTGGTATGTGTGGTGTTGTGCGAAATGCTAAAGTAAGAAATGAGGACATAAGAGGAAGTCTGAAAGTGTTGTAGGTGACTGAAAAGTTGTGTGGTAGTCAGTTGTCTTGGTATGGCAGCAAAATGAGAATAAACTTGATTATAAAAAAGGGGAATCATCAAAGAAGAAGTAGAAGAACAGTAGAGAAAGACCAAAGCAACTATACAGGGTGTAAAGGACAGCCCTCCACAAACAGAAGGGCTGAATTCAATATTTCATATTATGATGACTGGTAGAAGAAATTATTTCAGGAATGTTATGGGAATCCCATACATTTGATTTGTCTTATTTCCTCAAACGCAATGTATCGTAACCGTGGCAAAACGTACGTAGCGAACGGCAAGCGCGACGACGACTTCGATGAACACTGTAGCTAGGCAGGAAGTGAACAGCTAATTTCACGCATCGTTCGTTAGAATATTTCAACATCCATTTTTGTTTTTTTACATAAATAGAGTGCTGCGTACAGGGAATGTTATTTAACAATAAAATAATGAAAATTAAAATCTGAAAAAATAAAATTATACAAAAAAAAAACTGAAGAAAAATTACCGTGGAATATGATTCAAAATAAGGAGATGAATGCACCCTGTCAGTTTTAGGAGGGCTGTCCCTTACAGCCTGTAGATATGACTGTGTGAAAGATGATATGGCAAGAAAAGAGGTGACTGACTAGATGACAAGTAATAGAGAAATATGGAAGAAGAAGACTTGCTGCGCCAACCCTAAATATATTGGGATAAGGGCAGGAGAATGATGATGACAACAGATCATTCAGTCAGTGGTAGGCCATACTATGGTTCCCAACCACAGATATTCAGTAGGAAAACTCAGTCTAAAATATCTACCAATCAATTACAGTTTGTATTTATACCATAAAACATCACTGTTTTACACACAATGTCTGAATATTTTTACATTCATGAGATTTAAAACCTATTGAAGTAATTTATGGGATTACTTGTTTATAATATATCTTGGATTCCTACCACTTGTAACTGAACTGAAAGTAACATTACAAACATTTTTGTTTCTTATATCTTCTATTTCAAGATAAATAAATATAGGAACCAACACAGACTCGGCATGGCCTGGGTGGTGGATTGCCTCACACTTCCTCTCACAGAAAGGAGGCCGGTGGCCCAGCAGTGGGAACAGTGTAAGCTGATTATGCTAAATGAAAATGGATAAAATGGATTTGACTGCCTCATTGGCCTAGTTGTCGATCCCCAGGTCGGGCAAACAAAGCATTACCGTGTTGTTCCGTTGGGAATTTACCAGCAGCAGCTAGTCTACATTTGTGTCCGGTTGATGGCAATGGGCTATTACATGGGACTTAAACATAACTGGCAAAATGTGGGTGTACTAATCGACACGCCTCTGCCTAACCCTTTGCAGATTACAGGTGTGATGATGATGTTATGAAATAAAATGGATAACCTGATGCCTAAGTTATGTTTGAAAGCATCTAAAAGAAACCAATACAATTTTAAAGGCAATTATCTTTTGACATCAAGTCTTCTAGAGTTTCTAGGTAAGGTGATGATGCCGATAAAAATATATAATCATGTTTTAGAGACTTCAAAGCAATTACCCCATTCACCAGCGGCGGCAGAGGCCGAGGCGGCAGCTCCGGCGCCTCCACCCTTCTCGGGCCCGGCCACACCCTCGGCTATCAGCATGTTGTCCAGACGCATCAACTGAGGATCTGGAGGCTCTTCCTCTTGCGTGTTGCGGAGGGACAGTACTGTTAAAAAGAAAGGTGTTCTTGTCAACTCTATAACAAATAGGTTAAATCCAAGGCATTTATTAAGATGAGTGAAAGATACTCTTGTTTTCTGAATAGTAAGATAAGAAATGTTCTTAAACTATTTTTCAAACTGATATTAAAGAAACTCCTAGGAGTTGAGAAGTTGCTTATCACATGCAAGGCATCAGAAAGTAAACAAGCACTTTATCTATAGCTGTAGGCTGGTTAATATTTGAGAAAGGATTTCAATTTAAAAAAAAAATATGAATGAAGTTTGAAATCATACAATGAAACAAAATTAAGTGAATCTGAAAGTATTAATGTAAAATGAACAAATCTCGATTTTGAGCTTCTTCTTCTATTGAAACGCAAAGAAGCTCAAAATCGAGATTTATCACTGTCACTATGCTAGATATTACATTCAAAATAAATTTACTTTAGATAACCCTTTGACCATTCTATTGCCATATTGCTGGAGCATAGTATTCATGTCATAAAAGTTCTTGAATTTGACTACACAAGTAAACAATGAATTACATTTCTAAGGTCTAAGTTTTTGGAAAACATTAATATACCTTTAACAACATTTCCATGAATTTTATTCAAGTTATCCACTGAATAATTCAGAGCTATGTGTTGCAAGGGGGATTCAATCCTCATATTATTATTCAAAGCAGAGCCTGGCTATTTAAATTGTGTTTTTTATTTAACCCTACATTAGAGTAAATTATAGATAGTTTATTGATTGAAATGTAAAAATTTCTATATTATTATTGTAAACATACTATTCTTCATTCCATCTCGAAGAAAACTGAAAACATTAAAGAAACAAAGCCAAAGAGAAACTAGACTACGACTCACCGTCGTAATGAAACGCATAACACAAATTCTTCAAGCACCGTAAATTCAGTAGCCACTAATATAAATACGTTAGCTCGCTTACCTGTTTTCTCTTTGATTTCACACAACACTGAAAATAGGGCAGGCTTCATTCTGTGACAGTTTAGCGTGTGTTTTCTCGCTTGCGCTTCATCAAGACTCTGATCTGTGATATTCATGATCTGCTGCAATATTTCCCCAATATCCTGCTTTCGTGCTTCGCCCTCGCCCGAGGCCGGGGCTCCCTCGCCGCCAGGCAGTCCGTAGCCCTGTGGCCCCATGAGTCCGCCGCTGTGCGCCATCATCCTATTCGGATCGTCCATTGCTCTTCCGAGTCAACTCAGTACATAAATACACCTAAACTTACACTAAATACGTATACTGTTTTGTACGTTGTTAAAACGGATGTTTAGAAAAATAACTCAATAAAAATACAACAATGCTACACTGGGCGCTAAGCCACAGCTTCACCCCCCGTTCACCAACCAGCAATAAAATGGCCGACTCCTTTGTGCTGTCAAATCTGAAATTATTCGAAAAAGAAAACAAATAATTAAAACTATTCCTATCACGCTTCATCTCGCAATCATTTACGCAGTGATTTAAAGTTGGAAAGAGATGGTAAGTCACAGTGTTGCCAGCATACAAGAAAATATGAGTTTTTTTCTTTTGCTGGATGATAGCCAGACATCAATAACTTTTCCATCGATTTATATTCCTTCTTTGTTATTTAGGTTTTAAATTGAATATTTCGTAGAAAAGCTTCCTGTTTATTACAGTACTTATTTGTGTGAATCACTTTCCATTAACACACAAATACACGCATAAATCAAAACACATTAATTTTTCCAATACAATGCAACGAACGCAGAATTTATGTGGCGAGCCATTTGTCACAATGACATTTACATTCGAGTTCTCTTCCCACTGTCACAATTCAATGACGTTTCGTACCAAGAACGATAGTAAAGCATTTGTTTGTAGCCGTACTCTGTTCCACTTGTGGTAACTGTATTTACTTAGCTCGCTCTTGTGCTGAATTTTGCCATAACTACAGATACGGTTATAGAGATTGTCAATTTCTTGAAATCTATCGTGGTTTCGTCATTCCACGCGATCAAAAAGCTAATAATTACCGGCTGCCAGATGGATTAATATTAACAGATAGAAAATTTGCGCTTAGTTAAATGAGAAACGTTGTAGCATTAGTATATAAGTGTAGTGTATTTAGTAAACAACTTCCAATCGTCTGCAGTCAAGTCAGACTATCTCATAACCACTGGGGCAGCAATAAGCTTCACAGGAAGATCAAAATACCGAATCCCCAAAGAGAAATAATTATGGCTGATCCTAAAATTGAAGAAATTCTCGCGCCGCTGCGGGCCCTCGTCAAAGAACAGGGTGATTTAGTCAGAAAACTCAAAATAGAAAAGGCTCCTGAAATTGATGTGAAGAAAGCCGTTGCTGAACTAAAAGCCAGGAAGAAAGTTCTGGAGGATAAAGAACTCAGCCTCGCTCCATCCGAAGAACTTTTTGATCGCGCGAAAATGGAGGACCTCATCAAAAGAAGATTCTTCTATGACCAGTCCTTTGCTATCTATGGTGGCATTACTGGCCAGTTTGATTTTGGTCCTATGGGATGTGCTCTTAAAAGCAATATGATCCAACTTTGGAGGAAATACTTTATTTTACAAGAACAGATGTTGGAGGTAGACTGTTCAATTCTTACACCTGAGCCTGTACTTAAAGCATCTGGGCATGTGGAACGATTTGCTGACCTTATGACTAAAGATGTGAAGTCTGGAGAATGCTTCCGATTAGATCACTTGATCAAAGCTCATCTTGAGAAGATAAAGAGTGAGAAAAACACAACTTCAGAACTCAAAGCTGAAATTGAAGACATTCTTGTAAAGCTTGATGGTATGACAGCTGACCAGATGTCAGCTTTGATGCAGAGGTTCCAGATGAAGTCACCAATCAGCGGCAATGAGCTCACTCCACCAATTGAATTCAATCTCATGTTCAACACCCAGATTGGTCCCAGTGGGTTAGTGAAAGGTTTCCTGAGACCTGAAACTGCTCAGGGTATCTTTGTCAACTTTAAACGTCTTCTAGAGTTCAACCAGGGCCGCCTTCCATTTGCTGCTGCACAAATAGGCAACTCTTTCAGAAATGAAATCTCACCTCGCTCTGGCCTTCTCAGAGTTAGGGAATTCACAATGTGTGAAATTGAACACTTCTGTGACTCTAAGGACCATCCCAAATTTGAATCTTTGAAGGACACCCAGATGCTGTTCTACTCAGCTGATAGCCAGGAGCAAGGAAGAGCTGCGGAGATCATGACCATTGGAGATGCTGTCTCCAAAGGCATTGTAAACAATGAGACACTGGGCTACTTCATGGCCAGAATCCACTTGTACATGTTAGCTGTTGGCATTGACCCTAAGAAGCTGAGGTTTAGGCAACACATGGGTAATGAGATGGCTCACTATGCCTGTGACTGCTGGGATGCTGAGTGCCTCACCAGCTATGGCTGGGTAGAATGTGTAGGGTGTGCTGACAGGTCAGCTTATGACTTGACCCAGCACACCAAGGCAACTGGCATCAGACTAGCAGCTGAAAAGAAACTACCAGCTCCCAAACAGGTTGAGGTTGTTGAGCCTGTGCCTAACAAAGCAGCCATTGGAAAGGAGTTCAAGAAAGAGGCCAAACTCATCAATGATGGACTAGCAGCAATGGACTCTGCAACTTTGGATGATATGCAATCAAAGTTGGATGCTGATGGAGAATATACCCTCTCCACACCTGGTGGTGAATTCAAACTCACACCAAAACTTGTCAGTGTGAAGAAAACTCAGAAAACAGTTCATGTTGAGGAAATCATCCCCAGTGTCATTGAGCCTTCATTTGGTGTTGGCAGGATCCTGTATTCTATCTTGGAACATAACTTTAAAATGAGGGAGGGTGATGAACAGAGGACCTACTTCTCGTTACCAGCTACAGTAGCGCCTATGAAGTGCGCCGTCTTGCCGTTGAGCGGCAACACCGAATTCCAGCCATTCGTCAGAGAACTGTCCCAGGGACTAATAGATGTGGATGTTTCACACAAAGTTGATGACTCCTCTGGCTCCATTGGTCGCCGATATGCCAGAACTGACGAGCTGGGTGTGCCTTACGCCATTACTGTCGATTTCGACACTATCAAGGAGCCCCATTCTGTGACATTGAGGGAAAGAGATAGCATGGGACAAGTGAGACTGCCATTGACTGATGTACCAACTGTTGTAAGAGATTTATCTAACAGCAAGATCTCTTGGGCTAATGTGGAGCAGAAGTACCCCAAGTTTGAACAGCAGGAGGCAGTGAAAGGCGCTGCAGCGTAGGCTGACGCAACTCTGCGCAATTGCATAATAGATCTAAATAATTTTCCATTGAATGTGTATTTATTGTTAGCTTTAAGCTTGCCTTTTGTTCTCAATCATTCAAATATCTGGCTCTGCTTTTCAAGCAGTTTTATTTTTTACAATGGAATAAATAAAATTTTAAAAAAATAAACTTTTTTATTTCAAAACTATTTCAT
Organism: Noctua fimbriata; assembly: GCA_905163415.1. Lineage (NCBI taxonomy): Eukaryota > Metazoa > Arthropoda > Insecta > Lepidoptera > Noctuidae > Noctua > Noctua fimbriata. The sequence goes on from LR990922.1 coordinate 1,975,929, forward strand.
ATATTATATGCAAAAGTAACTCTCCCTGTCTTTCTTCCTTGTTAACTTTCCTTTTGTCCGTTACACGAAGTAACGCACACATCTAGAGCATGACCTGGGTTCAAAGAGTATAATAATAATAAGGGAGTGGGTAAAAAAACTTTTATCTAGGCAGTACATTCCCTTGGCATAATTTCCGACCAACAAAAAAGGATTTCCGACCTACAAGCCAAGTGGTGTGCAAGTTTGTATCATTACTAGCTTTTGCACGCGGATACATATTATTCAATCATAAAATTCTAATCAATCATTAAAATAAAACCCTAAATGATAATATCAAAGATAATACGAAAGTTATGCAATTGATTACGATGATGATTCGATAACATAGGCATGGAATGGCGTAATAATAGACTTAGAACACACCGTAGGAATCGACAGAAATGGTACATAATATATTTGCAAAGACAGTCCATTTCTTTGTCTAACTTACGTAACAGTGTCTTAGATTACTGCAGTACATACTGCGCAAGTCAGTGCATCCTATCCTTTCACATACAACCTCGAAGTCCTTGAAACTCTGTTATTGTTTGCTCAGCTATGTGTATTGCAGCAATATATAATTAACTATAACATCTGTATCACCTGTGCCAATTTCTATTTGAAGTGCATTGATTAATATTTTAATTAAATCGAGTTGTTTTTCACAACTTTCATACCATCACCACTTGAAAATCACGGTCAAACTACGCCATTTGCGATCGATTGTTGTGTTTTGTTGCGCCTTGTTTCGATATCGATCGATTTCCGTCACGTCTGTGAATTTTCGATAGCTAATTCAGTTTGCCCCTGTACAAATCCATCCTTGTGAGTTTCGTTCAAACAAAAGGTAAGACAAGAGGTACTACTAGTTGGGGTAGCTGGAGTTGGTCGTAAGCGCGACTGCTAAGCGTACTGTGGTTATGTTATCGCATTTTTGTATCAGATTTTTTCAGTTGCAGTCACTTATTGAATTTGTGTCCGGTTGACGGCAAGGCAATAGGTTCGCCCCCTATTACATGGCACTATTAGCTACATCTCTGAATACTCTTTACTCTTCGGGAATTACAGGCATCGTGATCCTTTGTTAAAGATTATATCTCGTTAACATAAGATCGTGTTACTATCGGGAAAAATAAAGGACTACTACATACAAAACAACAAAATCCTGAACATCATTATTATTCATTCGTAAAGACACAATATTGTAACCATCTATGTTTTGCTGAACATTATTTAAAGCGGCGGTCTTTGGACCGCGATCGGTGGCGCTGTCGATCGCGAGACCGCGATTTCTCCCGGTGGCGGTCGCGGCGGTCACGATCGCGACGGTCTCTGTCACCGCGGTCTGGCCGGTCCGCTCTGTCACCGCGGTCCGCTCGGTCCACTCGGTCAACGCGGTCCGCTCGGTCACCGCGCTCCATTCGGTCACCGCGGTCCGGTCGGTCAACTCGCTCTCTGTCTCTGTCGCCTCGCTCGCGGTCTCTGTCGCGATCTCTGACGTCCCGGTCGTCACGTCTCGTTCTGTCTTTTGAGTATCTAAAATAACAAAAATTGACAATTAATTCAGGGTATTCAGTGCAGCATCTTAGGATCTAATCTTTTTAGAACATTATGCAGAATAGGAAAATTCACCAATCTGCACTAGGCCTATGTGGTGGATTATGGCTCTCCATGTTAGTAACAGGGGGGGGCAATGAGAAGACTGAAAAGTTGTGTGGTAATCAGTTACCGTCATATGGACATGTGATGCAGAGGAATGAGGAAAATGTTGAGTATGAATGTAGATGGCTATAAGAGTAGAGGAAGACCAAAAAACTATAGATGGACTGTGTGAAGGATGATATGGCTAGAAAGGAGGTGACTACTGAGACAATGAGTAATAGAGAAGTATAGAAGAAGAGATGCTGCACTGATCCCAAATAAATAAATTGGGATAAGGGCAGGAGACTGATGATTAATTAAGAAAATTGAAAATGAATCTACCTGTCAGCTTCGCCGTAATCGCGTCTGTCTCTGTCGTCGTGCTCCCTCCGGTCTGCATCCATCCTAGGGTTGTAGGTGTTCGCGCCGGCGCCCGCGCCCGCACCCGCACCGGGCCCGCCGGCCGTACTGTTCCCGCCGTTACTGCTGCCTCCGCCCCCGCGGAAATTTGCCGCCGGCTTGTTAGCTGCTGCCTGCCTGTTGTGCTCTCCTAGCCTAGTATTTTCAAGTGGTTTAATAAGATTTTCCATAAAAGAGACATTAAGTCATTGTAGCATATATCGTGCTTGTTTGTGCATTCTCGAGTAAAAATTATTATCATGAAGGTTTATTTACTATTCATGTAACAGTGAAAGTTAGGAACAAGTTCCTGTTAATCCACCACACAGCAGTATGGCAGGATTGTCGACAGTAGACTGCACAGGCTTGCTAGAATCATTACAGTGAAATATTACGAATAAAAAAAATAAATGCTATACATACGCATCGTTTTTTTTTTTTGTAAATTTTGTATAATCCTCATTCCATTGCCCAAAAATAAACAAAACCTAAAGAATGATCTGTATAAAGAGTAACAAGTTACCTACTTCTGTTCAAGTTGCTTTTGTATAGGCACCGGTATTCTGGGGAAGAGTGTGCTGAACCAGTCCAACTTGATGAGCATCTGTCTCACCAGGGCGCCCATGGTCGTGGAGCCGCCGCCCCCCGCACGGGGGTCTACCTCTTCCTCGTCGTCCAAGTAGTCTGCGTACCAGTCGAAGAGATCTGCTGGCGGCTGTGTGTACCGGATGTACATGAATCCTGGGATAGGAGGAAACAAGAGTGTTACTATTCTTGCCCAAATCAGCTTTTGATTGCAGTTATAAACTCTAAGATGAATATTGTAAAAAATAAATTTATTTATTTATTTCGGTAACACTAAGTGACAACTCAATGAATGCCTAAAATAGCACTGTTAGAATTTCATCTCTCGCCGCTGAGCGAACATTGAAGATTCAAAGGTAAGCTTTTATATAGGCGTTCCTTTAGTTAGGTGTCGCCTAGTACACTAAAAATGAGCGTAAGAAAAGTTTAATAGTTGTTGTTTCCATTTAGTCAATGAGATATTACTATTTTGCTGTATGATAATGAGTCAACTTTATGAGTAAGTCTAGACAAAGATCTACTCATAATTTTTTTTTGCTAGAAATATAACATCATGCTTTCTTTTCCTTAAAATAACTGGCGAAATCTGGGTGAACCATGGCAAATTTAACTTTTGCCAGTTATATTAAGTTCCATATAGAACATGCTTGCTAGAAATATCTAGTAAAACTGTTGTACTCATACCTACCAAGTGCTCTGATGTAAGGCGAGTCGGAATGCTGCAGGAGGCCATTAACTTGCTTGCGTGTGAGGCGCAGAGTATACAGTTTGTATAGCAGGCAGAATGCTGTGGAGACGATGCCACCGGCGCCTACACCGCGCACCTGTAGAAAAGCAATCACTTTGTTTCACTTCTGGCAAATTATGCTGTGAATGATGAATGGAATATTTTGTTGATGGTTGCCTTCATAATAAAACATTGTTATTAACATACTAATTAATTATGAATTGTTTTCCTATAAGGATAACTAGAGAACAAGAGATAAATGAGTTTAGCTTATTACTAAATGGATGACTCAGCCTCAATAATGACTTTTGTTCACAGTATTGGTATTGTAGTAGTTTCCTGAGTGAGCATTCATGTTGGCTATGATACCATGGCAATACAGCCCAATCTGTTGATTCAACAAACAAAGATAATGCCATCTGGTTGATTTAGGCATTCAATGACTTTTTAGGGTCATTGAGAGCTTAGGTGTGCAGCTCTTTCATGTGCTCTCAAGTGACAAGCCTAAACATCTTTGCTACAAAAACTCAGAGCACAAAGAGAATGCGTTAGATCACCATTGACAATGTTATAAGTTATAGCTGTTGGTATTGCAGCTATCAGGTCTTTTTAACACAAACAAATACACAAAGTATGACACGGTTGAACATACTCACGCCGCCACACATGCCCGTCTGGCCGGCAGTCTTGCGGCTTCCTCTCTCCCAGGGCTCCAGGTGCTTCACCTGGTAGTAGATCTCGTCAACCACCTCATGGTATGTCTTCAGCTTGAATAGGTGCACTGCAGATAATGGTAGTCAATGAGATGTGGAACAAAGGTAATATGATTTTCATTTGTCTTTGTGTTGTTACTGTTTCTGCTTAAGTTTTGTATTTTTATTTTATATAATAAGTACAGGCAGTAAGTACTTGCTATGTGAGTTTCTGATAAACCTTTTACAGTATTTTGTTTTTTATTAGGCTGCAGGCAACCAATTTAGTTTTTCATATTTATGATTCTAGATTTCTTTGTAATTAAAAATAGCGGGAAAAAGTGAGTCAGCCTCACAAAGTAACTACAAGAGATATTTGATTTACAGTTTGTGAGTCAAAAACAGTAACAGAAAAATAACTGTAACAAATGAAAGTAAAATAAAGTGGAACAAACGAAGTCCAAGCTCCTGTGCGTTGGTATGTTTGCTTACCTACCTTTGAAGTAGCTAGAGCCCTGTATATTTGCTAAGATTAGTGGGTTCAGGTTCATAGTCTGTTCATTACCCCATATTGGTAATACGTTATGTTGCTTGCCCGTCTTTGCGGGCTTTTGCTGGTTGAACTCTGAAAATCAACAAACATTAGTGGACAATTCCAAATGCTAATCACTGGAATATTGGCACGATACACACCTTCAACTTCTGACATTATACTACATACAACACTATACTTATCATGTAAATAATTATTTATAATGTTAATAGCACCGTCTTCACACAAAGAAACTATAGGAATCTAAGTTAATTCAATAAAACAGAATTATTTTAGGATTTAGTTATTTCTGCAGATTTTGACAAAACAAAGTAAACCACAATGGCCGCCAATGAATGAAGCTTGATGCACGTACGAAAAATAAATAAAACGGATATACTGAATGAAACTTCCAACGAAATCATTATATTCTTGCCATTTTATAAAAACTTTTGTAATTATTATGAGCTAAAAATATTTGCAAATATTGAGTAAAAACAAGGCTTCGCTAAGATAAGCTAAGCTATTAAATGACATTTTGGAAATTTAGAATACAAGAACTTTCAAGAGATAAAATAAAAAATAAAAATGTATTAAAATTTTAATATGGCAATCTTGATTTGATTCTTTTTTAAGGAACCTTGCATTTGGGGTTAAGGAAAAGTTCAAAGAGTAAAGTAATGAAAAGTTTTAACACCATGTCCTTTAGGTAGTTAAATTAGGAGGGTCAGCAAAAGATGAAATTCTTCACTTTCAAAGCTGGCAGCATAGCTTGCTTGGTACATGATTATTGTACAATTCCGTGAGCCATTCTATTATCAAATTATGTGCCCTATATTCATGAGAGAGTGTAGCTAGAGCTAGAGTCCACCTTCAAAAAATTTTGGTATTACAATTTTGTCAGAATCAGAATCAGAATCTTTATTTGTGAAACATAGGTATTTACATAAAGGTCTTAAGTTAATTATATGGGCGCTATGTTTTGCCGTGAAGGCGTATAAATATTATTTAAAATAAAAACAAACAGTAAAATAAAACACAAAAAAAGCACGGCAAAATAAACAAAATTAAACACTTACAAGAACATAAACAAAAAAATAAAAACTATTTTAAATTTAATCTAAAAAAAGAAACAGACTGAAAAATACTTAATGTTTACTGCGAGTATTTATATTATGAAAGTCGCTTCTAATTTTGAAAAGGCCTCGATTATTGCGGACATATAAAATAAATTCTAAGATATAAAGTGAAGGCAGGGTCAGTATATCAAATCAATTCTAAGATATAAAGTGAAGGCAGGGTCAGTATATCAATCTCTTTAAATTTTTCTCCGTGAGACTCGCGAGGACCCATTTTATAGATCGCGCGGACTACTCTCTTTTGTAGAATGAAAATTGAGTCAACGTCTGCTGCTGATCCCCACAGCAGAATGCCATAAGACATAATACTGTGGAAATAAGCATAGTATACTAGCCTAGCTGTAGCCACATCAGTTAACTGCCTTAATTTTCTTACTATATATGGGGTTGAGCTTAACCACAGATATAGATAGACCTAGATAACGCAAGTATCACGATCTGTATGAAAACCAAGCGTGCCATTTTTTGACTACCTATTATGACGTCACAATCACTATTTAGTGATGGCAAAATCAAATCGATTCAAAGACGCCGCCGCGGACGGCGCCCCCCTCGTCCTACCCCCCGCCATGACGCCCACTGACGTCCGACTAGCGCTATGCTCCGATGCAGACTGAGTTCGAAATTGGCCACTTACGATTTTTGTACGTAAGCTACATAATAATATGGCACGCGAAGTAGTTGCTCTCGCGTTATCTAGGTCTATCTATATCTGTGAGCTTAACCTACCCGAAAGAGTTCTAATGTGCGCGCCCCACTGCAATTTTGAATCGATAGTAATCCCTAAGATTAAAGTTTCCGCTTTAACTTCAAGTTTTTTGCCGTCAAGATTTAAATCCAGATCCCGTTGTGGTACATTCGGTAAAGAGAACTTCAGACATTTTGTTTTGTTCGCATTCAGTAAAAGATTATTAGCTGCGAACCATTTCGAGAGAACGGTTAGACTTTCGTTGACATGTAAGACATTGGTATCTTTTCTATCTATTTTAAAAATTAGCGAAGTGTCATCAGCAAATAGAATTGTATCCGAAAATTTGGCCATCATATAAGGGAAATCATTAATGTAAACAAGAAATAGGAAAAGACCGAGAATTGAACCTTGGGGCACGCCCATCTTGACTAGAGACCCGGAGGACATCGCCCCATTTACATTTACTTTTTGCTGCCTGTTAGATAAATAGGAAAGAACAAGATCAGCAGCTTGTCCACGAATTCCGTAGTGGTGTAATTTACAGATCAGTGTGTTGTGGTTGACGCAGTCAAACGCTTCTGAGAGATCACAGAAAATGCCAATGGCATCCTGGGACTTCTCCCAAGATTATAAAATGTGACTGATGAGTTTTACTCCCGCATCCGTTGTCGACCTACCCTTCGTGAAACCAAACTGTTGTCTATGCAGAATCCCATTTGAGTTGAAGTGAGATAACATCTGGTCCAGCATGATTTTTTCATAGATTTTACTCAATGCTGGAAGTACAGATCATCATCATCATCATCATTTCAGCCGAAAAGTCCACTGCTGGACATAGGCCTCCCCCAAGAAGGGGGGTTTTGCCATAATCGCCACGCTTGGCAGGCGGGTTGGCGATCGCAGTATGGTTGTTGTAGAATCAGAGAACGCTGCTGCCCATTCTCTGGTAAGTCCCTTAGTCGCCTCTTACGACACCCACGGGAAGATATGGGATGGTGCTATTCTTTACGTCCGGACACCATACAGAACAACAAAGTACAGATATAGGTATATAATTTGAAGGAACACTCTTACAACCCGATTTGAAAATTGGTACTACTTTACTGTTTCATTAGATCAGAAAACTTGCTGCTGTCCAAACAAGTCCTTCAAGTATATTTCTCCAAATATTACAGCTGAAATTTTGTTATTTTTTTTAAGAAAAAGAAGATAATGTACAGTAAAATAAATACATAATTACAAGCCAAGGCCATAAAAAAAAATATCTTAAAAAAATTTCACTTAGTGTTCAAATCAAAGGATGAATAAAACATTAAATTTTATCTTACAGGTTACTTATATTTTAAGAAAAGTACATCATAAAATTAACATTATTATTTTAATTAGTTTCAGACTCCATTATTAGCTGTTCTTACTGGTAATACAGCTCCAGGTTCATCCCGTCGTGAATTTCATCTGTGTGGAAGTTAAGGAAAGTTTTCTTACAGTTGCTGGAAATGATAACTCTATAATGACCATTTAAACACAGAGCTACAAGATTCAATAGATATGTGATTAATAAGCGACACTACTGATTTTGTTTTCAAATAGCTATACATGTGGTTGAAAGTTAGTTTTCATTCATAAACTTTATTTTAAGGTCCCACCCTAGTAAGTAAGTCAAGATATCAGAGCTAGATTTCGATTAGATCATGAGATAATAATAATAATAATAAAATTGCGACTGATGGAGCTACTGAAAGTAACTGAAACTTTCAGTAGCGCCATCAGGATGGAATTTGGTGTGGACAAATGTGCAGTCATGTATGTAAAGCAAGGGGAGATTATGGAATCCGAGGGAATTCAGCTCTCGGATTCCATACACCTGAGAACCCTTTCCTCAACCGAAAGCTATAAGTATTTGGGTATGTCGGAAGCGTTAGGCATTAACGTAACTGACATGAAGCAATCGTTGAAGGAGCGCTTCTTTGGACGCCTGAACAAGGTATTACATAGCCTTCTTTCAGGCGGAAACAAGGTGCGCGCCTTCAACGGTTGGGTCATGCCGGTTTTAATGTACTCTTTCGGCGTACTCAAATGGACTCAGACCGAACTCGATGCCCTGGATAGGAGAGTTCGTACACTGCTTACCGCAAACCGGATGCATCACCCACGATCATCAGTGATGAGGCTGTACATCCCGCGGAAGTGCGGGGGTCGAGGGTTTTTAAACGCGAAGTCCCTTCACAACCGCGAGATATGCAGTCTCAGAGAATATTTTTTTAAAGTCGAGGTGGGTATGCACCGAGATGTGGTCGCAGTGGACAAGGGACTCACCCCGCTGTCCATGGCTAAAGAGAACTGGCGCAAACCTGAAGTACTTACTACCGATGACCGCAAGGAAGTATGGCAAGGTAAGGAGCTTCACGGGCGCTTCTACCGAGCTCTCCATGGGCCCGATGTAGATTTTCTAGCGTCCGTGTCCTGGTTACGTTTCGGCGATCTCTTTGGAGAAACTGAAGGTTTTGTCTGTGCGATTATGGACGAAGTTATGTTGACGAACAACTACCGGAAATACATTATGAAGGACGGGACGGTTGACGTGTGTCGGGCATGCCACCGTCCGGGTGAGTCTATCAGACATATTATTTCTGGTTGTTCTCGTCTGGCTAACGGCGAGTACTTGCACAGGCACAACCAAGTAGCCAGGATTATTCACCAGCAACTTGCCTTGAAATATAAACTTGTGGAATCTGAGGTACCGTACTACAAGTATGTGCCCGACCCAGTTCTCGAGAAAGACCATGTCACGCTGTACTGGGATCAGTCTATCATTACTGACAGGACTATTGTCGCCAATAAGCCTGACATAGTAGTGATAGACCGATCAGCGCGCCGCGTAATGATAGTCGATGTTACCATCCCGCATGACGAGAACCTCGTGAAAGCTGAGAAAGAGAAACAAATAAAATATCTCGACTTGGCACACGAGGTTGTCGACATGTGGAATGTGAACTCGGCTATCATTGTGCCGATCGTCGTGACGGCCAATGGCCTTATAGCCAAGAGCCTCGACGACCATCTTTCGAGGCTCTCCTTAGGCGGTTGGATCAAGGGCCTGATTCAGAAGGCAGTACTCCTCGATACGGCTCGTATTGTGAGGAGGTTCCTGTCTCTGGAGCCCTAACCACCGGTAGCTTGGACCCTGCTCCCGCTACCGGCGGACCACTATTTTTTATATTTTTAAATGTTTTTTATATGGTTTTTTTAGGAAATGTTTAAAAATATTTAAAGTAAGTATAAAGATAAATAAAGGAGATAATAATAATAATATTCCACAACTATCACACAACGCCGTCTAGTCTCAAGCTAAGCAGAGCTTGTGTTATGAGTACTAGACAACTGATAAACATACTTATATATTTCTAAATACATACATATATAGATAAATTACACCCAGACACAGAACAAATGATCATGCTCATCACACAAACATTTGTCCTGGGTGGGAATCGAACCCACGACCTCCGGCATAGCAGTCAGAGTCACTGACCACTAGACCAACAGGCCAGTCAAGATAGATTTAGATTAACCTAGAATAACTCAATAGAATATATCATTAGAAAAGGATACAGTCAGACAATTTGATGTGGTCCTTGAACACTGTGTACCACTTCTTTAGAACTATTTTATCGTATCGTGTGCCGGTTTGTGCTGCTATTAACTTCTTGAGGTCACCAACAGTGTCATCAGGATTGCATTTCACTCTCACTTTCTTCCCAAGACGGTCATTACAAGTGACTTCCAACATCTTCTGAAAATTAGGTTATCCAGTTCAAAGATTATTCAAATTATACTGTACATATTTGTGAATTGATTAACGGAACAGCTACTAATATTCAATGTTCACTTTTTCATTGGAGTACCAGTTAAAGCGTACACTTACTCTTTTATGTTATAGTAAACACAACACAATGTTTAGAAATCGCAAACTCTGAACGTCATTGACGATGACACATATTCCGTTTAGTAAGTGCCGTTTTAAAAAACAGTAAAGATTTTTTTTGTTTAACATGTGCTCACTGTGTGTGTAATCTTGGAAACATTTTATTAAAGTTTAATGCAAATTAGAAAGGTAGTATTGTAAATTTGTGAAAATATTTTGGTTCGTAAATTTCTATAAAAATAAAACAGCGAGCACAAAAAATGTTCTTTTGATGAAGATGCGAAACGTTCCTATCAGTTTGACGTTTATCGCACAGCAAACGAGCATCCAAATAAAAACATCCGGATCGTTCTCCATTTGTTTAATTAATAGTCACTTGAATTAGAAGTAACATTTCCAAAGTAATAGTTAAAATAAATTGCGAATTAATTTAATAGCATATGTTTTATTTATATTCTTTAAACAAGAGATAATTAGCCAAAACTGATTTTGTTGGACAGGAAGTGTATTCCAACTGTCCACACGTCATTCGACGGCGAAGGTCTGACGTGACGGTTTCGACGGGCAGTGAAATTTCATTTTTTAGTGAATGTGCTTGTGAAACAGCTTTGAAAAATGCAAATTCCATCCGAATATGTGTCTACAGCCGAGGACGTTGCAGATCAGGTAAGCGTCATGTTGAAATTTTCCTTGTGTAAGCTGTTATGATAGTTTGAAATAGGTATATTGAAAACGTACTTTGGATGGGATTGTCACGTCACCGAACTTATTTTCTTGTTGGCGCTTCTTGAATGAGTTGAAATACATATGTAAGAAAATATAAATAGTATTGCTAAGACACTGCGTAGTTGCTATGTTATGAAAAAAATATTGTATCAAGATGCGTCAGGCAGTGACAAAACTGCAACAGCATTGTGTTTGTAGTCCTACAGATATCTCACCCTTTAACCTACTTATCTTTTGATTTCATGAGTTAAATTCAAGCTGTTATATACTAGCGCAGAGTAATAGATAATTCCAAACAAGCATAGTTAGTTTAAAGCCCACTTGCGGCCAATTTTTACTTGAAAATAAGGTACTTAAAAAACGAAAGTGAAAACACTATGTATACAACACTAACTCATAAATATCGTAATTAATCTAATTACATTCGTATTATAGACAATGCATAATGTATTAATAATACTACATTAATTCATTTCACCAAAAAATAATTTCCAATAAGACTAAGTTCTAGGCTGTAGATAACAAATCTGTAACACTATAATTTTGTTATGGGACATGAACAATGTGTATATAAAATTATTGCAAAACATACTTTATCTTTTTAAACAGTCTGTAACATAGTGTTTTATATTATTGCTAGAAACATCTGTTTAAAATGTGGTTTACAGCTGACTTGGTACTAGATCCAATAGGTTACCTTCTCTTATCTATGGTAGTAAGTTTGATATCTTTAACTGAATGAGCAATTTCATTCATTATTATTACTTAACAAGTATGCAAAATATGCACTTTGGATGTCAAGTTGTGGTCACCAGCTGTGGCGAAGGTTCCATACAACTTGATTCCTACCGGCTTGCCTTTAAAAAATGGCACAGTCAGTATTCTATAGACAAATAATATAATCACATTATTAAAGATATGTACTCCAGCTTACCTCTTACTAAAATTGACCCTTCTCTACTGGTCACCAGTGTGTTTTAAAATAAAATAAGCTTTTTTTATCATTTATTATTTAAAAAACTAAGGTTACATTACATTTGTTTTAATATAAATAAGTTAATTATGCAAAATTTTTGTTCATATAAAAATATGAACAAAAATTTTTTACATACAAAACAGGTAATGTGGAAGGAGGGAAGAGAGGCCTTTGCCCTGCAGGGGGACAATGTAGGCTTATAATATAATATATACAAATAGTAGGTGATACACAATTATTGGTTTTTATTAGGAGATATTATTGGAATGCTGTATTCATTGAAGTTATATACCTTGAAAGACATTAATTGTCACTATTTATGTAATTTAAACCCCTTGTGGCAGTACAATATTTCAATTATTTACTTGTGTATATACATTATTTACCAACTAGCAATATAATTAAAATTCGTACAAATATCAAAATTGAAAAAGAATTACAGGGTGTCAAATTCCTTTAAATTTTGCACCGAGTCTACAGACTAAAATATCACTTTTACTTTTAGCACCTTTCACTTACTTCGCATGTACTTAGTCTTTGATTTCCTGCACAATCATAAAAAAAGTTAGTAAAACTTTCAAGAAAAGTGTCAGTTCCTTTTGAATACTTTTTTAAGATTAACTGTCCCAGTAGTTGATATCATCATCTCCTCTTCCCCCCCGCCAGATTGATGGCAATAGACTTGCCCCCTTTTACACGGGACTTAAAAATGATTGGCGAAAACTTCATGAACTAAACAAGGGGAACTAAACACAGTTCCCACATATTCTGTAAATCATATAATTATGGTAACCGTTAGTGCATCAGTGTCCCTTCCACCCTGTAGTACACCTCTGCCTAACCCATCGGAGATAACAGGTGTGATGTTATGGTTTCCATCAACATGCTAGGAAGAAGTGGTTACCTCTTTTTTTTACCCTTATCTTCATTCTTAGCACATGTCAGTGAAAGATAAATTTAATGTTGACGTTGATTGGTTAATTTTACACATTGCAAGATAATTGAATTAAAAGAATTATAGAAAGCTAATGTGTTGTATCTTATCTTTTATATCATACAATAGTTTTCATTAGAGATGGCGTAATATAAAAACATGGAAAAGTATTACATTATATATTGATAAGCAGAGTATTTTTATCTGTAAGAATATTTGTAACTTGTTTTCAAAATCAAGTTTACATGTAAATGCAGATATGGATGGTTATGTATCAGTGTTAAATTAACTCTTTAGTTGACTATATAAATTGTTTACATACAAGTCAAGAATTTGTTTATTGCATTGTATATTGGGGTGGTGTCTGCAACTCCACATCCAAAGCGCATATCTTGTGTAAAAGAATAAATCTTTAATTCTTCATATAATTAATCATGGTAAAGTCATCATTACTGTTATTTTTACTTATTTACAAGATGTTGATTTGGTGATCAATAATTTAGTTATGTACAGACAAGTTTAAACCTGTAATATTTTAAAATAATATTTTTATTTGATTAAAAAACGAGATAACTCAGTCATGGTGATTGTCAAATTGCAATCTTATTAATAACTGTATGTCAGCCAAGTCAACAGCCTGTATGTTTTGTGTTATTGTTAAATCAGAAAAAAAGATTACACATTCAGTTGGTCTGAAAATGTTTATTATTTACATACCAATGGGTTTTTCGAGCTTTGTTTACGAGTTTAGTCTAGTTTCGAAAATTCGAGGGCAATGGCTTGCACAGTTTATATTTTATTAGATCAAATCTGTCTGGCTTGTTTATAGCACAACTGAAAGGGCAATATCAATCCTTAAAGGAGTAAATAATGACCGTTTTAACGTGAATGAACAACTCTCAACGCTGAGAGTTTAATTTCTAACAGTGCAATAATATGTAGGCATTTATTTAAACGTCGCTTGGTGTTAGGGAAACTGAGGAACTCCTGGCTAAATATTACTAGCCGCTCGGGTCCATATCTATGTCCGCAGATGGGTGACCACCGATTACATACCGAGTTTCCTCCATGCCTCGGGAAGCACGTTAAGCTGTTGGACCCGGCTGTTATTTGTAAATCCAGTCTTACCATTCGTTATCGTATTACCCATTTACTAACCGGATTGTGGAGGTCAGATAAGCATTCGCTCCACGTAAATATCCGATTAGACTGGAGCCCAACATAATTGAGAAAAGGCCAGGCAGATGATGATGAAGCTTTGTGTGGTTATAGCATAATGACTAAATTTGTGTTTTATAATAAAAACGAAGGCATTATTATTAGAAACTTGTTTTTAGACACGATAGAAAGGAGAAAGTGAGTCGAACCGCTTGTTACTACATCACTCATGTGAATACTTTTGCTTTCGAAGGCTGTTCTTAGAACTATAAAAAAAGTTCTCGGTAATATATGTATATAATATTTTACTAGCTAATAATGCCCGCGTGGATTTCGGTAATTGTCCCAAGGGATAAAAAGTATTCTATATGTTAATCTCGGTTATAAACTGTGTGAAAATCTCATCCAAATCCGGTCAGTAGTTTTAGCGTGAAACAGTAACAAACATACATACATACACACATACAAACTTTCGCTTTTATAATATTAGTGTGATTCTAAAAAAAGAAAAAGTATATGTCGCAGGGACATGACGTGGATACAAAATAACAAATATTATAAAACGAACATAAAAAAGAACTTCTTGTTCCTTAAATTCAATGCTTACTTACTTACATACTTAAAATAAGTGCTTATTACTTTGCCCTGAAAAAAATATTTAAAATGGAGGAAAGATTTTTTATTTGCTGAATGTCCAATATGAGGTAGGAGACACGTCGCAAAAAAAAGAGTCCATGCCTGCCTATCTGGGAAGTCTTTTACATATTTGCTTTCCACGACTTTGAAAGTAATTCCAAAATGACTGCCATCCTGTCACGATTCGCTCGTTCGAATGAGCGTTTATTATGCCATTTATTCGAATTAATAACGAGTGGGGCTATAACGTTGTTGAACCTTCTGTAATCGCGTGTCCGTGACGAATTCTTGCACTCGTTGTAATTGAAAACTCGAGTAATTTGCTAATACGTGCTTGTAAGATGTACGAATTAGCTTACCGGCAACAAATAAGACGATGCATTTGGCTTCTGTGTATTTTTAGCGTGAATTGTATTCTTGATTTGTGTTGTAAATAGATGTTTTTTGTCAACCTGTTCTGTCCCACTTCTGGGCGAAGGTCTTCTCTATAGCCTTCCACTCTTCGTTATTTGCATTTGAATCCCATTAGTCGTCTTGCCACGGTCTGGACACCTTCTGGCACCCATGCGTGACAGCTCTATCCTATCTGCCCTAATGCATTGTACAGATATGAGACAAAAGACAATACCGTCTATATTTATTTATTTATTGCACACGTGGATGAGAAGTGTATTTTTATCTCATGTAAATTAACATCAAATATGTTAATTTATGCGAATGTAGTCTTCTTTATTATACGGGACGGATCACATCACTAGGTCAGGTTTCGTTAGATTTTATAGCTTCCTCCAAAAATGGAGGTTTAATTAAAGTATGTAGAACATTCCGCGGTGTATTTTTTCATTAATTGTTTAATCTTTTCCGTAACTAGCAAGTCATCGCGTCTCAAACAATTCTTGGCTCTCTGCCTTTAAAACGATTAGGACGAAAGCCGATGTCTCTCCATAATACTCGACACGACTTACCGAAGTCACAGATTAATGAGGATGGGCAGAAGCATACGCTATTGTTCTGTGTCAATCACATATAAGCTACTCAATTGTAAAGGTCTATGCTCATGCGCAGTAAACATAATATTTTATTGGATTCCGTAGCCAAATAACAAAGATAACCCTTATAATTTCGTCATGATCGTCTGACTTTCGGTGCGGATGTGATATAGCCATCTTACCCGGACACTATTTGCACTTTATCGATGAGAATAGCAATGAATATGTAGGCATACTGTGCGTCACGAAACAATAGTGCAGTGCATGATCTGACACGAACTGGGTAGGTTTTTGTTGATTCGTATTCTTTCCTTAGGGACTCTTCATCTAAAGAATGGATGCCTCCGACCAGATCGGAGGTCTCCATAAGTCTTCACGAGGTGTAGTCTTACGAAGGGGTACCGTGTTACCCTATAGATAACTAGGTTGTAGAGGTCAGATAGGCAGTTGCTTCATGTAATATACATGCCAGGTGACGTGAAATTAGCAGCACCTAAAATTTTACCACAGCATTTTCCAAATATGTATTTATCGTTCTGATACAAAACAAGGCCATTAACCCTCTATCTCTTCTCCACAGGTGATCCGCAAAGGCAAGAATGTGCTGCCGACGGTGGCGCGGCTGTGCCTCATCTCCACATTCCTCGAGGATGGACTTCGCATGTGGTTCCAGTGGTCCGAGCAGCGCGACTACATGGATATGTCGTGGGGCTGCGGCAAGTTCCTCGCCACAATGTTTGTTGTGAGTTTTTTTTCGATATGCTTTCTCGTCAACCTAGAAGGTTGTCGGCAGCTTATCCGGGAGTCATGTGGAATTTTGGATGCCTTATTACTAAGTCTAAAAATTTATAAACTAAGCGACTACACGCCCTCGGCTAAGGACTTCGCGTTGTGGTAGGCAGCAAGTGTCAGGCTGGATCGGACCAAATTTAAAAATATTGCTCGTATACAAGTATCTTGCAGTATCTTCAGCTGTTAAGCTACGAACACTTCAGTTGGCATAGTAAATACAGTATGTACGTCATTTCGAAGTTTACCGACAGCATAAATTAAATCTTCGCTGAAGCCGTATATGTCAGACGTAGTAGTGCTAATTATTCTTCTTTAATAAGCGGATTATTTCCCAATGTCATATTAATTACTGATGTTTTAGGAGGCATATTAGGACAATCTGAAAAACATGATTGTGTAGAGAATCATCCACATTTTCTAGCGCTGGTCTTGCGCTAAAAAACAGCGTATGACTAAGAATTCAGAAAGTCCAAATAACACATTTCTGGTTAATATGACACTGGGGAAGGCCTGAAAATCTGGTAAATCTAGTTTCGTATCAAAAGTAAATTTAATTGTTATTGCTTATCACTTGTTTCAAATATTTTTTTCTACAAAAGCATAAGTCATTTATCTCTTCAGTTTTACCTAAACTTTTTATATTATACTCGTAACATAATTCCTTCATGCTGTGGCTGTGGGTATAATTTTAGGGGAAATTATTAAACGGGCGCATAAAAATTTAATTGACGACTAATATACTGAATGGGCGACTATTATAACAAGTAAGTAACTAAAACTATTTATCCGGTCATGCGGCAAAACTACATAGGAAGTAAGAGCGAGCGAAGTGAGCTCGGGACTTTTGGCACCCCGTCTCGGAAGGGGATGGTGGGGTCTACCCCACCATCCCCTTCGAACCTAAACTGTGAGCGAGCGAACTGAGCGAACCTTTCCCTAAATCTAAATCCTGCAAACAGAAATAGGAGGCTACGTCGACTACGCATTACATACAATCTAGTAGTTAAAAAGCTTGTTTTTTTTTTCTGAGTCGTATTGAACAACTAGTAAGTCAAATTTGTATTTCCAAATCGCCGTTTTAAACATTTGTTTGTCCCACTCTTTGTCGCCCATTTAGTATTTCAGTAGCCTGTATTCAGTATTTTTGACTCCTATAATTTTAATTTATTTTCGTTCGTTTAAATACTACGCTAATTTGATTAGCCCAGCAGTGGGAGCCTAGTGTTCACATAAGTGAACCAAATTAGAGAACTGCTTTTACCTACCGTTTAAATAATCATCTGGCATCTTCACTCTTCTATGCATTTCAAATGAAAATATTTATTTACCTATAAAGATGTGTGATCAGTAGATCGCGATCTTTTATCCTACCATAAACCGTAATTTTTCACCCTAAAAAATAAAGTCGTTACCCAGATATATTTTTTGCGTAGAGTTACTTAGTTTGACTAAGTAACTCTACGAAAACATTATTGCTGGTTTGATGTAGAACCGAGAATGCTTGGTTGACGGCTTCGTGAAGGGTCCGTTTACACTTTGTTTATACAATGCGCACCCTATATTAAATATTTAATAGAAAGCTAATTAACTCACATAAATGTTTATAATTGCAGCATGCGTTCGTAAGTTGAACAACAACAATTGGCACCACACCTGTTTTACTGTTTGCACCGCTTCACGTGTTTGGTAGCACCATATGTAAATAATTAACTATTGATTTAATATTAACTATTTAACTACATTGTTAAAAGGGTGCAAACTAACTATAGATTTTGTTTTATATTGTCAATGACGTGTGAAATGTGTGAATACATTTTTGCATAATTAAACCTTTGATTTACCATTGTGTAACGTGTAGTTAAACTCCCGAAAGTCTGACAGCTAGGTAAAAATTTGTAAGTTTGTATTTAGCGGGTAATCTTCGGAAATATTGACCCTATCCCGAAATTCTTTTCACTAGTGGGAAGCTACCATATCCCCGAGTGTTATAGGCTACTTTTAAAATGTTCCCGTGGGTTATTTTTCGTACATAACGGGAGCGAAGCCACGCGCAAAAGCTAGGGTTAAATACTGGTATTCAGTTGCAACAGACTGGAAGCCTCCCCACTAAGAACTCAACCAAAAAACTAGACAGAATACGAAACTTTTTAATGAGCAGCAGCTCTTAAAGCTTCTCAGACTTATTTGTAGTCTAATACTCTGTTTTGTCGGAACGTTGAAAAAACTGAACAAAATCGAAGAAGCATTTCTGCGGAAGAAGTCTTGAGTATGAGTGTGGATGAGTATAAGAGTAGAGGAAGACCAGAGAAACGATGGGTGGACTGTGTAAAGGATGATTTGACAAGAAAAGAGGTGTCTGATGACATGACGAGTAATAAAGAAGAATGGAAGAAGAAGACATGCTGCGCCGACCCCAAATGAATTGGTATAAGGTCATGAGAATAATCATGATGAAGTCTACCGTGGAAGTCCACTCGTATAGCCATTTTATGTTTGAGAAATGGTTCGCTGTTAAATAAATCCTTAAGGGCATTCATGGCTCAAATCCCAAAAACATCATATGTTCAAAGAAATTTGTTGATGAATCCCTTCGTGCGTTTTCCGTGTAAAAAAAGTATGTTATAGTTAAGTTCATCACAAATAAATTGTATTGTTTAAAATTTTAATAAACCTTCTCAATTTTTTTTGGTTAATCGTAGAAAATAGGTCCTTTTTCAACCTTAATTGTAAATTATCACTGTAACGGCTGAATAGATCGGCATGAATTTTGTAACAACAAATACGTAATGATATACTTTACAATCTGTATTGTTTTTTTTCTGTTATTTCTTTTAATATTTTTAAATAAAAAAAAATAACCGAAATTTTGCGAAATGTGCGGGGCAAGTCAACAAAAACCAGTACAGGGATCAAATCATCAAGGTCATCGAGCAATGTAATGCCCTTAAGTACTGACAAACATAATTAAGTGTCTTCGTTATCAGCCGGCCACAGACTGTTGTAACTTGTAATGGCCGCTCTCGTCTCCAGAGACAGATCGTTACGGCTGCCTGACGGTCAATAGTCGCTATTAGCAGATTGATTAAATATAATGTTAAGTAGTTAGTGAGTTTAGTCGCTTTTAATTAGTGCAGATATTTTAATGAAAATAGTGTCAAACGATAGGTTTATATTTCAAAACAATAACACAGAAGATTTAGGTCGATAAATTAATTAGTTTAGGAAATATGAAAAATATAAAATGAAACGCTTCGGAGGGATGCGCTTGCTAGGGTTAGAGGTGCTATCTATTGTTTATCTCAGATAGACGTTGACAATAAAGTTGTAGAAACGGCAGTAACCGTTAATTTTACTTTATTATCTGAGATACCAACCTTCAGTTAACTGTTAGTAAGTCATTGAAAACGGCGGTTAGTTGTTTTTTACCTGTTACTGTTTTGTTTGTTTTTCCTTTTTTGTTTATTCCTAGATTTTTACGTACAGAATGTATAATGAAGTCGGGTCTACCAACTCTTGGGCTCTCTTTAGCCATAGTTACTTGTATAAGTAGAATGCCTCCTTATTTCCCAATTAGGCTCATTGAAATAGGCTATTGTTGCCCTCAATTACATGACGGTGGAGGCAATCGATTAACAATATAAAAATAAAAATCTACCATAGTCGCTTTATATATATGGGAGTATTGTTATAATTTTACTTTGATGTCTTCATGACTAACCATTCGTCCTATCGAACCAGGAACTGTAGGGTCTAAAGGTCCAGAGAACTACGATGATTTGAATTGTGGGGGACTCATCTAGTTTGTGCTCGGTTAGGCTTCTCTTTCCAAGAAGAGAGTTGCGAGACATCTTTCCGGGCTGGCCTGCGCAAGCCTGGTGGCAAAATCTAATGCAAATTACAATATGACCGCCAGCGGTGCCGATCCGAATGAAGCACGCTTGATGAGTAAACAGACAGTTAACGGCGCGGTTGGCGTAGTGGCTTAGCAATTGACTGCTGCGCTGCGTGTAGCAGGTTCGATTCCCGCACGGAACAAATATTTGTATGGCCTACAGGTAGTTGTTCCGGGTCTGGCTGTTTGTGTATGTGAGTTTAAATGTTTGTAAACACCCAACGATACAGTAGAAATTCCTAGAGAGCGGCAACGTTTTTTTAAAAAATAAATAAAAGTAGGTGTATCATACACCTACTGAAAATACAATCTAGTTCATTCAATACCCAAGCAAGGATATGTGCATAAATCATACATATTTAAAATCATGACCTCGACACAGACCAACGACACACTCTTATCGGCTTTAAGTTTCATAAATACACTTTATGAACGTTTTACTAGCGACATTCAGAAGCACGAAAATATTGTAGTTTGGTTCAAAAAAATAATACCAGTCTATATATTACTGGCCCACTGCTGGGCAAACGCCTCTTCTCATGCAGAGAAGGCATTAGCATTGAACCACACTTGCCAAGGGAGATTGGGGATTTCAGACTTATATTAAACATATTATTATCCTAACTTTATAATCCTTACCTCCTTACTAATATTATAAATGCCAAAGTAAGTTTTTTTGTTTGTTTTTACCTTTTCATGTCTAAACCACTTAACCGATCATCTTGAAATTTTGCATATATGTTGTCAGGTGTACAGAAACGGACTGGGTACCTTTCATCCGGAAAAAAAGTACTATTCCCGAGGAAACCAACAATAACGTTCTTATGATAAAAGATGGCGTCACGTGTCCTTCTAACCATGATAGAATTATAATTATTACAAGCAGAGCGCAACCCGAATTGATTGTCAAATTTTAAATTACAATCCTCTAAGTTTATTTAATCTCATTGAATGTCTTTTTCATGACATGTTTCATTGAATGGAATAAAACTATCAAATTGCAAAAAAATCTTAAGAAAATTAGAATTTCGCTTGACAGACTTGAATTAATGAATTTAAGATTGTTATTAAGGCGCAGATATACGACTTTTAAGGTTTTTAAATTGAACATCACGTCTAAACTTGTAGTCTTATTTCTTTGAAAAAAATATATGTTATACTAGACAATTTTTTTCATAATTTGATCTGTGAAAATGTGAAATTATATTTTTATAACATAGTGTAATTAATTTGTAAAGTAATGTCTAACGCGGGCAAAAAAACGATAATCACGCAAAAACTATCGGGCGTATTTGCATGAAAATTTGACCATCTAAAAGACAATTTAATGATCCATATTTTAATATACGACTTTTATTTGTATTGTGTTTGATAAATCAAGGGGGGTTGTTTTTTCGAAAAACTTGGTGCGCGTTGAAGCGGGAGCCCTTGCAGGCGACGGCGCAAAGACTCGCTCAAGGTCGCTGGCACTTAATGTCGCCTTAAGTACATTATAAGTGAATGAACAATAAATCTGTACCGGTAAAATTCTCGTTCGTGTCCATTTTCGGTGTTAGAACCTAACACACATTCATAATTTCACGCTGTTTAGCACACCACTTTCGTTTCAACTACTTTCGTGCGTAGCTTTTTAATTGGTCCGTCGTTTTCTATGCACTAGACCATTCTGAAGGCTGTTAGAAATAAACCGTCTGAACATTGTACGGTGAACTGGCGATAATATAATTATGATTCATCGAGCTTTAGAAGGAGATAGTCACACCGGTATGAGTGAGAGAGACGATGCTCGACAAAACTTTTATTAAAATTCGAATAGTTCTTGTGTGTATTTCTGCCCACATTTGTACGATAGGAATAGGGGAGATTACAATTCCCTACAGAAACTTTCGTTTGCCAATTTAATAAGGCAGGCCTTTTACAAATACATTAGTAAATTCAAATTAATCAGATTATAAATAATACCAGCGGAGTAATTTCGTTACACACAATCGCAATGGCATCCATTCTGGCTGTTCAAAACTTCAAACATATTCATTGCGTTATTTGCATTGTTGAGTAGACGGATTTGTAAAACTAACGAAGTAATGAATTAGAAATTTCCTTCAAAATCTTTTGTATTGTGATTAAAAGTGTGTTATGGCGCTCCCTCACCGGGAGTATTCGCGTGTAATGAAACAAGTGAATCTGAACTGTTACATTACAAGCGAATGCTCCCGGGCGGTGGTGAGGGAGTGCCTTTACTCAATTGTGATGTTGGTTGATAATGTTGATATTCTCTAACAAACTTGACGGTTTTACGTAGCTGACAAAATGATGGACATGTTATGATGCATTGCTTTTATCATTAGGTGAGACAGACCGTTCTATTATTAAGTACAAATGTTTGGAAAACACTGGAACCATTATACGAGTACATTCTTCTACTTTTAGATACTGCTTGGTGTGTCCAGTTGTTTTAAACTCGCCTTCGATTCCCTTGAATGCTCTCTTGGCGAACGGCTTACCAAATAATTTTATCATTTAAAGAAAGTCGCAAAGCAGGCCTTTGTATAGTTGTGAAATGGGACAGTACTCCGTGTAATCAGGTTATTCTATACAAATAAATAAAACTGAAGTTTCTGTTTGTAATTTAAAAATAACTATATTATACGATCATCATCATCATCATTCTCTTGCCCTTATCCCAATTCATTTGGGGTCGGCGCAGCATGTCTTCTTCCATACTTCTCTTTTACTCGTCATCTCATCCGATACTTATAACAAACAACCATTTTTTATTTTTGTCTGTCTGTCTGTCAGTTCGTTCCGGTTTGAGATGACGAATAATAGAGAAGTTTGGAAGAAGAAGACATGCTGCAATTCAATTCATTTTTATTTCAGATAAATCTATACTAATATTATAAAGCTAAAGAGTTTGTTTGTTTGGTTGAAAACGCTAATCTCAGGAACTACTAGTTCGATTTGAAAAATTCTTTTAATGTTGGATAGCCCATTTATCGAGGAAGGTATAATAAAAAAATAATATTAATTATTAAGCTATAATATTTCACGCGGACGGAGGTCGCGGGCAACAGCTAGTTACATTATAATCGTCCATACATGTTTTTTAAATAATATAATACGAACAAACAAACAACACAACAATGATAACAAACAAACAACACAACAATGACAACAAATAGATTCACAACAACGGACACATTGAATTAAGAGTTTTGCCGACCCGGCCCAAATGAATTGGGATAAGGGCAAGAGAATGATGACGATGATGTCTGCTTGTTCCGCCTAATGTCCAAAACCGCTGGACCGATTTATGACGGGACTTTACAGACAGATAGCTGATGTTATAAGGAGTAACTTAGGCGAATTTAATTTTAGAAAAAGGACTGGGGTACCGTGCAAAAAAAAAAACCCTTGAAATTGTTAACAAAACCCGATCCAAATAGGAAAATAATATTTTTATAATTTCACGCGTACGACGTTGCCTCGGGAAACAGCTAATACAAAAATATTTTTGCTGTTTCGCCGTTAATATTGCATCGTGAACAAACCGTCATGTCTTAGAACCAAAAATTACGGCCCACGTACTCACAGTGGAGGCCTGTGTGGCCTGTGTCCCAGTAGTGGGAACATTCTAGGCTGTTTATGCTCATGCTGTGGTTTTTAAAAATGGTAGTGGTAAATGGTAGTAAATCATTTCAACTCTTGATGACTTTTGGTCGTCCATCTTCTTTCAAGGCAGCGCTCTCTCCATTAACATAACATTCTGTTTCTTTTCAAATATTTGATTGTTGATTGTATTGTTTACAGATAATAAACTTAGTTGGACAGCTGGGCGGCTGTGTGATGGTGCTGGGCAGGCTCAAGGTGGACATCGCGTGTGGTGTACTGTTCTTCATTGTTGTACTACAGGTGAGGAAACTGATCGCTTAAAAATTAGTAAGAGGTATGCTAGGTGGTATGCTGTAGTTTCTGCTTACTCCCATGGAAAAAAGGCGTGAGTTTGTGTATGCACCTGTTTGCTTAAACATGTTTCCTAGCGTCTAACTGCCCGTTGGTCTAGTGGTTGCAAGCGCGCCTGCCCAGCATTAGGTCCTCGATTCCCGGGTCGGGCAAAGTTTTATTGGGTTTCTCCATAAGGAATTTCTCAGTAGCAACCACGGAGTCTCGATTTATGCCCAGTTGATGGCAAAAGGCTCGCCATGTGGGTGTACTATTAGGTACATCTCGGCCAGTTCCTTACCCTTCGAGGATTACAGGCGTGATGTTATGTAATTTCCTAGCTTCATGAGACGCTTAAGGTGCAATTCTGTAGGCGACCACGACTTGTCAATCGATAAAAACGGTAAGGAAGATGGCAGTCTGTTGCCGCCTTTTTAACTGGTAGACTGAAGTTTCGATTTACAAAGCCAGAAACCTCAGTAAAAGACCAGGCATTTTTTTTTTTGTTAGCCTGATCTGTCTCACTCCTGGGCAAAGGTCTGACCATTCCTTCCGCTTCTCTCGGTGTTGTGCTTCTTCTCGCCAATTTTTGAGGAAGCCACCCAAGGCATCCCGCCAACTTCCTCCAACCATTTTTATCAAATAAGAATTGTTGATAATGATAAATTAATGTAACAATTAAAGGAACTGTGTTTTTGAAATTGATTCCTAGATTCTAGATTCAGTTTCATTGAATGTAACGTGCACAATCTATTCCGAAATTATTTCAATTACTCACAAGTACGTTAAATATCATCAATGTACGTATTATTGTAAATCGTAGTAGCGGCGTCACGGTCGCCTCATTTCAGGGTCATTATACCATTAAGACACAATGACCAACATTACTTTTAGTTCCCATTCAAAGCCAACGGTTGGGCCATTTTATGTGTTGGTACAGTAGGCTGCACATTAGTGGCATCAAAACCAATATAAGGGAGTAACTACACTTATAAACGCGTAGTCGGCTTGAGCCGGGCAGTAAAAGCTTTATGTCCATGCAATGAAAGTAGAAAAGGTGTCATTCGCCTCCTTTCGGTTCGGAGGAGGCAAATCGATACCGTGCCGAAATAAATGTGACAAATGTCAAATGCGATCGAATTCGGCTCGAGCCGATTCCGCGCCGAGATGTGTGATCACTCCCTGAGCTGGTCTCTTATTGTATTGAAAACCTATATTACGCTTCACCAACTCAAGGTCAAAGTCGACCGTACGGCGCATTTCCTGCTATCAAAGTTTTTGTAGACATCCAAACAAAAATTTTTTGGAAGGTCTTGTCATTCTGAGGTTGCATTAATTTTTAATAGATACCTCATGATGAGTAAGCGTTTCTGCTAACCTTTGTGTCCAAGAGTAGGAATCTCAGATAGCGTTATATTGCAAGTTAATGATTTTTGGAATGACATTGGTGTCAGTAGCGCCCCGGTAGTTGAGATTTAGAATTGAACTTGATAAAATGACGATAAGGTAGTAAAGACCTGTCTTATCTTATATGCCTAGCAACGTGGCAAATGGTTAGTGATATTATATTGTAATACTACTTGTTGCCCGCGGCTTTGCGTATGTAGAGGTCGAAAATTGAAAAGATAACAGACACACAAAGAAGAGTTACTTACTCAGGCATTTATAATGTTAGTATGGATTACTGATTCTTTTCTTGTTCTTCCGCTTTAGAACTAAGCACACTGAAAACTTAGTAGTTTTAAACCGATACGAATTGATCCAATGGAAGATCTCATCATCTGCCTAGCCTTTTCCCAACTATGTTGGGGTCGGCTTCCATTCTAACAGGATGCAGCTGAACACCAGTATTTTTTTGGGCCATTGACTACCTGTAACGATTGTCATAGATCTACAATTGACAGCCGGGACCAACGGCTTAACGTGATTTCCGAGGCACGGAGGAAACTCAGTATGTAATGTGGGTGGGTGGTCACCCATCCACAGACCAACCTAGGCAAGCGCGGCTTAACCCGAAGATTGATCCGAGCGGCTGTTATTGTTCAGCCACGAGCTTCTCTATCCTCTCTCTATATTCATAATATCTTCTATGCCTTTCTAATTACAACATTTTTTTCCAGACATTCGCCTACAGTATATTATGGGACATGCAGTTCTTGCTCCGTAACCTGGCGCTCATCGGAGCCCTACTGCTAGTCATAGCGGAGGCTAGGGCCGAGGGGCGAAGCCTCTTCGCTGGCGTGCCGTCACTTGGCGAGAACAAGCCTAAGACCTACCTGCAACTCGCCGGCAGAATACTCCTCGCTTTCATGTTCATCACACTGCTGAGATTCGAATACTCGTTCTTGCAGGTTAGTAAAGATTCGTTTTAGAATCCACTACGTGTATGTATTTTTCTTTCATTAGCTCGTGCTGCATTAGCACTTACCCTCGCTTAATCACGTTTTGATTTAGCCAGTCGTCTTTGCCAAAACATGTGTGTCACTCCATGTCATAAACATGATAGTTATACAAGTAATCTTTAGAGGACAAACACCCAATACCATTCATGATAACTGATGTCTTTTGCCGGCAATATTGTACATAGGGAATATGTAAAACAGTTTCATTTTTCAACTCCTACTAACTCCATCAAAACATTAAAAGTAAACATAACTATATAAAATACATGCTTGAATTTACTGTAAAAGGCAGGCATTGTACTGTCTGCCAAAAGATTACAACGCCACATAAATAGAAAAACCTGTTTTAAAAGTAACAAAAACATACTAACCCGTCTTTATATAACTCGAGTCGTTGATTACTACTAATTTCGACATACATAACAGCATGCCTGTAACAGTAATCCTCGAGGGTTGAAGCAGAGGTGTACCATATTCTTTTTTTCTTTATCGTGTGGTTAGTACCTAATCTGGTGTCAGAGTTTTTATGCCGCCCAATTGGCTTCCGACTTGGCTTTACATACCGTCGAGAAGTATCTCTCAGGCATGTGAGAGATAGGGAACATGGTGTACCGTACAGGACACCCTCATTACACCAGTTATGGTTAAGTTCCACGTAATAAGGGGGGCGAAGTGGCATCATCATCTGCCTAGCCTTTTCCCAACTATGTTGGGGTCGGCTTCCAGTCTAACCAGATGCAGCTGAATATCAGTATTTTGGATGGAGCTACTTCCTATCTGACCTCCGCAACCCAGTTATTACTGGGTTATACGATACCCCTTGGTAAGACTGGATGTCAGACTTTCGGGCCACTGATTACCTGTAACGGCTGTCAAAGATCCACAAATGACAGCTTTCCGAGGCACGGAGGAAACTCGGTATGTAATGGGCGGTCACCCATCTACGGACCAACCTAGGCAAGCGCAGCTTAACCTTGTGATCGGCCCGAGCCGCTGTTATTATTTAGCCACGAGCTCCTAAAGTAGGGGGCGGAGTGGCGTACGATAATCTAATTTTCATTGACATTTAAAGCAATTTACGTATAGTTCAATATTTAACTCCTACTCGTGTTACTTAAAAGATTATAATCAAATCGATCATTCTCGACCTTTCACATTTTACCCCTGTAACCTTTACCCAAGTCATAATTAATTTTATTCAAACTAGGCGGCATTATCTCTGTCTCGTTGGTCTATTGGGCACATGCGCGTATACTGAGCACGAGGTCCTGCGTTCGATTCCCGGGTCGGGTAGTGTTATTGGCTTTTTCAATTAGATAATCTCAGTAGTAGCACGGAGCCTGGATTTCTTCCCGGTTGGCAATGGGCTCGCCCCTATTACGTGGGACGTCAATTATGCTGGCGAAATGTGGGTGTACTTACGCCACTGCACGCCTCACCTTTCGGGGATTACAGGCGTGATGTTATGTGACATTATCATCGTGTCAAATTCAATGAACACTTCGGATCACATAATCAAGCTATGACATATGACATACATAATCACCAACCGATGTTGCGGAAATTTATAAATAGTTGACCGATTAACATTTATGTAAAGGTGGTATTGTATTTACATATTCGATTCACTCTCGATTGATTTGACAACAGGTTTTTTTTTTACTGGAATTTACGTAAGTCAAGGCTGAAAGCCAGACTGCTTATTAACTAGGCTTATTGTAAAATAATTAGAAAAAAAGGTGAAGGCCAAAAATTTGGAATTCTAATACCCGTCTGGGGCCATCCATAAATTACGTCTCACCTAAGGAGGGGGTCGACGAAGTATGACATAAGGTGGGAGGGGTCCTAAAACTCGTGACGTCACATTTCAAAGTCTAAGTATTAAAAAAACACGGAACTATTAACGAAAAACTTAAAAATATTTACAACCCTATCAATGAACATGTTAAATTAAATAAATGTTAAATTACAAAATATGTGACGTCACACTAGGGAGGGGGGAGTCACACAAATGTGACCAGCTGTAACAAGGACGGGGTCAAAAAATCATGAAATTCGTGTGACGTAATTTATGGATGGCCCCTTTACACTAAGTGCGCTGTTGGATTTTCAACACCTCAGGTCAGCACCGAAAGTTGAAAATACAACAACTCGTTTTTATATAGACGTTCATTAAAGTACCTTGTGTTCGTGAAAATGGGTATTAGCATGTTACGGAGAAACCATAGTTATACCTAATTAATGCGTCAAGCTTTCTTAGATCTGTCAGTAACGTGTATTCGTTAAGTGAAGGGCATCACGACAGCCTATTGAAGTCTACGTAGATTCAGTTCACGAGCTACGAGACCGACACACTTAAGTCAGAGGCGTTGCAACGCTGAAACCGGTGACGTCATCCAGTCTCAGAAAAATTCCCGAAATGTTTGCGTTATGACTGTAGAGATTTTATTTGTTTACTCAAAACAATGATACAAAACTGTATTATACAGCGAACTTGTGAAAGGAGAGCAGGATGGGAAATGTAGCGACAGTGTGGACAGTGTGTAGTGTGTTTACACATAAACCACCAGTGAGATAAAGTGGGATATTCAAATTTTTTCTGTCAGACTCGGCGAAGTAATCCGTTTATGTTTATCGGCACGCATCGATACGGCACTTTTGAAGGTCTTTCAGCTTCTACTAAAGCATAGCAACAGTAAATTATTAAATAATCTTAACTTTGTACCATTCCAGATCGTGCAAGACCTGCTGGGCAGCATCCTGATGGTCCTTGTGACAGTTGGCTACCGCACCAAGCTGTCCGCACTCATGCTGGTTGTCGTCCTGTCAGTGCTCAACCTGTACCACAACGCGTGGTGGGCCGTGCCTTCCTACAAGCCCCTCAGGGACTTCCTCAAATATGACTTCTTCCAGGTAAGGCCCAGCATATTTAAATATACAGCTTGTTCAACGTTCTTGCATGATATTTTTATGAATGGTCAGATCTGCCACCTGCCAGAGGAGCTAGAGTGCAGTATGGTCTTTCGGCGCGCGGCCTTGTCTGAACCAACGGCGCCATCTTGTTTTTTTTATAATTTTTCACAAATGTGAACCAACAATGCTCTCCTAACTAAGTCATTCAATTGCCAAAGAACCATACAGCACTATATGTGTATCCGAAATATCAACAAACGTCAAGCAAAGGCTCAGGATGGCAGGATGGTACACTTTTGTATAACACTACTGGTAGGCCTATTTCCAGATCTTTATAGACGAGTAGGAAAGTCTTATTGTTGCTGTTAATAGGCTAGGGACTGTCTTTACAATACATACCTAGCATTTTCAGCAACAGATATAAGGATGCCCAACCCATTCGTCATAACTCGACAAACTTGAGTATCAACTAACATTATTATTCTCCGTTTCCAGACCTTATCTGTGATCGGCGGTCTTCTTATGATCGTGTACCTTGGGCCCGGCGGCGTCAGTATGGACGAGCACAAGAAGAAGTGGTAGAACCCACCCCGTGTGTACAATGTACGCACAGTGAAAGACACTTGATATTTTAATCATAAGATGTTATGGTGCGAACGGAAAGATTTTTTTTTTCATACAATTTGGTGTTTTTGTGACAATCTAACTAGTCGGCGACGATTGTGAACATTGAGCTTACTTCCATATCCTGTAATTCCGAGAGCCTAGACAAAAGACAACGTATTACTATGACCATTTTCAAGAGGTCATCAACTTGACTCATCATTGTTATCAGTGATAGGACAGTTTGTCTAGGTCCTCCCTCCGTGTTGTGGGCAGTTTGCTTTATATCTAGATTTATATTAAAATGAACTATGTTTTGTGCGATGCGGGAGTTGCTGTGAAATAAAACTGCTAATTGTGGGCCAATTATAAACCCCATATAAGCCTAATAATCATAATTTGTTACAGATAACTCTACAATGCATGTCGCAAAATTAAATAAAAAGGATTCTAGTCCTGCAAAATGGTTTTGTATATATTTGAATTTTGTTAACATTATTTTTAACTTCGTAAGCAAATTGCCCATATCACAATAATTGGTGTCATACACAAAATTTTATATAAAAAGTGCACGTATTTGGTCGATCAATAAACTATGGTAAATAAAATATATCGATCAGGTCATTGACCCTAGCCGCGTTTAATAAATTTGATAATAAGCCGATAATGTAAACACGGACCATGATTTCTATTTTGTCAATTTTTATATTAGATAGTATTTACCTAGCACTGTTTAACAGATAGTGTTGAGAATTACGAAGCTTTACGCAAGGATGCTGCATTGCTTGGTAAAGGATAGAGAGTGCTCGAAACAAGACAAACATTAAAAGTGCAAACATATATTATAAAGGTTACATCATGCCTCATACAATGCGACTATAGCTACCACATTTTATACTTATCATGGTGTTAACTAAATATGTAACCAAATTCCATAGAAACAAATGGAAATATTGTGAAAGTTCCAACTCAAAGCATCACAATGACTCACTACAACTTGATTTACAAATCGGTTTTAGCGACGTAAAACAAAAATTAAGTGCGCGTATCGAGCTCATGTTTGCATCGAACAGGCAATGCTGCGTTCAGGCGTGCCAAAATAGTAAACTATCTGCCTGCCCGCTCAGAAGTGATATTTTCTCAGCGAGGCCCTGTCGCGTGTATGTGTATGTACTCAGACTGAACGTAGTCCCGCTTTCATTTGATATACCGTACATTTTTCATTCCGTTTCTTTTCTAATTATTGTTGTGATTCAATGTAATGTAAATATTTATATAAAAATATATCTATTTTGTACTTACTTACTGACTGAATAACAGACGACAGATCTTTGAATGTAAAAGCAAAATGCTCTTTTTATGAATTTTAATATTCCAGTAGCCATAAGTGAAACTTTGGTATCACAATAGTTCGAAGATTTGTGCTTCATCTTCCTTATCATAAAATGTAGTCATAAACACATAAATAAATAATTATTTGATTTATCAAAAGTATTTAAAAGACACATATTTTTATATTATTATTTTTTTTATTTATTTTTCTTAAGTTTCAGTTTGGCCATAGATGATAAAGATTCCTGAAAAGATTGTTCCGAATAAATTTTTATATAATAAAAATGTTTTATTTTTGTAAACTTTATTGTTTAATATAATTCCCTAAAATAGACAACTAATTACTAAATGACTACTCTATTCATTCTTTCGCAATTATCACAACGAGCCTTAGTGTGAGAAATGCACACAAACAAAATTTATAAAACATTTAATAGTATATAATATCAACAAACAACTACTGGAACACATCACGGGTACATTGTGCGTCTACTCTTTCACCTGTTCTTTGATTTTATCCTTATCTTCTATATACTTGAACACTTTGTTGGCTAGCTGCCTGTATTTCTCCGCGTGCGTGCTATCAGGGAGGGCGTAGATGGCGGGTTTCCCGCTATTTATGCATTCGGACATGTTGTGGTCGACTTCGAAGCTCTCAATGATCTCCAGTCCCATTTGATCAGCAGTCTGCTTCGTTTCGTTCCCGAAAACGAAGTTCTTTGTGCCACATTTGTAACAGATCGCGTGAGACATGTTCTCCACCAGACCTACGATAGGGACTTTTAGCTTTTCGAACATGTTGACTCCTCGTCTTGTGACTTGGAGAGCTGCTGACTGAGGTGTGGTTACTACTAGTGCTCCTGTAATAGAAATGATGATGTTATTAGTAGAATCTAGAACCTTTTTATTTAATTACACTTTGCACTTAGAAGGATGCTGGAGGAGCTCATGGCTAAAGAATAATAGCGGCACGGGTCAATCTTCAGGTTAAGCCGACCTTGCCTAGGTTGGTCTGTGGATGGGTGACCACCCATTCAATTCAGAGATTCCTCCGTGCCTCGGAAAGCACGTTAAAGCGTCGGTTCCTATCATTTGTAGATCTTTGTCAGTCGTCACAGGTAGTCAGTGGCCCGAAAATCTGACAACCAGTCTTACCAATGTGGAACAACCAGTCTTATGAATTTTAATTTGAGTGATAGGTAGTCGAGCTTCGTGAGAAACTACAGATGACATAGATTGTGTCCTTCCAAAACAAAAATTCCAATCAATCACTTACCATCAATGGGCAAGTTCTGTGCTAGCGACAGATGCGTATCCCCAGTTCCAGGTGGTGTGTCAACAATGAGGCAGTCTAACGGGCCCCATGCCACATGCCTCGTCAATCTCTCCAGTGCCTGCATCACCATCAGTCCGCGCCATACGACTGCATTTTCTCCTGCTACTAACAGGCCCATTGACATGCTGGAACATTGAGGAGCCAAATTAAAATGAATGGCTGTTATAGAGTTTTGATGCGGTCAACTGTCTTATCAGGTGCTAAAACTGTTGGTTGCATCAAAAGCGTTTTACTGGGTAGGTAGCCATTATGGATAGTTGTGCACACAATAGTTACAGCGGCCATCACTGGACACAGCTCTTTTAATAAACACCTCTTTGTCGTTGGAGTCACAGACCAGCCCTCTGTGCCGAGAAGGCAGGGAGGAAGACGAGACAGCAGCCTACGTGCTTCTGCATTGCTCAGTGGTTGCAACATACAGGGCAAAGTACTTTGGTAACCCAGGTACTCAGAATCAGAATCAGAATTATTTATTTGTGAAACATAGGTGAAGAACATATATACATCCACGAGATTGCAAGCAAAATCAAGGCGCTGCTGGCCTTTATCGAGGAGTTGGGGTGGATCGAATAAATTTCCCACCCGCACGCAAAATACGCGCTTGGACGTGGAGTTGCGGACACCAGCCCGTTATACAATACAATGGATAGTTGTAGTCCACCCCTAACAGACAGGGGGCCTGTGTCCCAGCACAGAACAGTATAGGTTGATTATGCTCATGCACCATGCACCTTTGGCGTATGGCCAAGCCCACCGTGAAAGTGACAGCTACACCAACCTGGTGGTGAGATAGGTAGGGACAATTCAGACAGAATGGTAAAATCCTCGCGGAATTTACTGGCTGCATTGAACATTTTATATTTGACAAATAATAATAATATTTCATCATCATCATCATTTCAGCCGAAAGACGTCCACTGCTGGACATAGGCCTCCCCAAGGGGGGTTTTGCCATAATCGCCACGCTTGGCAGGCGGGTTGGCGATCGCAGTATGTTTGTTATAAAAAATCACAGAGAACGCTGCTGCCCATTCACTGGTAAGTCCCTTAGTCGCCTCTTACGACACCCACGGGAAGATATGGGATGGTGCTATTCTTTACGTCCGGACACCATACAGAACCAATAATAAAAAAAAAATAAAAAAAAAAAATAATATTTAACAATGGTTAAAATTAGAAAATTGTATGCATAGCACTCTCCAGCTATAAGATTTTTATGTATATGTATAGTTCTTAATGACAGCCAATCAGCAAGACTACTAGCAGGTATGTTTAACTAGATTCTTCAAATCTTATTGTGATCAGAGCTAATACAAGTTCTGTCTTTCCTTTGCTTTGCTTTGCACAAACTTGCGGCATATGTATGAATACATATGCCGCAAATTAAGTTTGTACTGATAAAGTAATTGTTATGAAAGTGATAAGAATGATTGCATAAGCTATGTATTACCTAACAATGATAGGTGTGACATAACTATAATAATCAAAGATATGTTCATAAATTTCATACTAATCAGAGTCAACTGGGCCCAGTGGATTACAGAGAGATGGGGTGTATCTCAGTAGTAGGTATGTTATATCTTGATTATATGTCAAGCAGGGTCAAATCTTCCCAGCAGCTAATGAGACTTCACAAACAAAAAATAAGTAATAATTGCATTACAAGATAATTTTGTCTTTGTCGACTTCCAAAACAACTGACATAAACATTTAATGTTAAATACATTTAACCTTTGGTATGGAATGTGAATCCACCCAATCCTGTTACACTGCCGGAACACGGATGCACGAAAAAAACGACATGACACGTAATTTTTTAGATACCTTTAGTTTTGTTGCGGATCCACATACCAAAGGTTAACAATATGTGGTGCTACTTGCTAGTGGGCTTCACACTCGAGATTTAAACTGGTACTACTGTGAACACTGCTAACTCCCTTACCATTTAACTCCATAATTTAGCATAGGCTCAATAAGGTGCTCATCATTCAGCATGGGCTCCCCGTGAATGTTCATCATTAGAGGCACAGAGGGTCCGAACACATCAGCATCCAGCAGACCAATCTCCTTGTCAGGTTCTATCACCTTCATGGCACATGCGAGATTCACTGGAAATATAGAAAAGTAAATTAGTGGACCTCTTTCCCAGTAAAATGGTGTCACATTACATGTTTATTTTATTGAGTGGGCCAATAGGAAGTAACACAAGAGCAACTCCAAAAATTTGCAAGATCTTATTTAGAACAGTGATAATAATAATTATTATTCTTTATCAGAGTAATGTAGTACAACAAAGTTAAAAAAAAAATGAAAAAATATTAAATTGGGTGGAAAGATTTGATTTTGATATTTATGTCAAGTCTAATAGGTTTCTCCTGTGGGTTTCTCAGATAATGTCTCACTTGTTCTGAATTAAGATGTCTACTAAAAGGTTAATAGAGCATTTATAAGTTGTCCACCAAAGAATTTGTAAATTAAGCTTTACAGTATGTTTGTTACAAACCAGCAGTAGTGGTCTTTCCGACCCCTCCCTTTCCAGATGCAACAAGTATTATGCTCTTGACTCCTGGCAGAGGCTTCTTCTCTGGCAAACCTTTAGCCATCACTTTAGCTCTGTGGGTCGCTGCTTCCTCCTTTGTATGTTTTAGACGGACTGAATAACAACATGGTGCTGACTAGAAACAGAAAGTAGGTTGCTTAAATCAGAGTAAAAGGTTCTATTATTCAATTTAAGTTATGGAAGTAGAAATATACCGAATTCAAAAGCAAAAATACGGGTAAGTGTTACAACCATTTTATTTGTAGATTTACGATCGTTTTCCTTGCCTACTGTCTCTAGACACCTTTACTATGATCTCCCAATATCGTACGAGCAAATAAGTAAGATATAACAGTTGTAAATCATCAAAATACTCTTTAATTGTTAAAACAAATAATATGACGAAATCTTGCATACGTACAGAGCTTACATTGGTATTTAATAGAACACCGGACACTCGCTGAAATGCTCTTTGGAGATTCATAACTTATAGCAGTTTGGTCGATAAATAGACTTTATGATAAATTAGCCTCTTATATCTATTTATAAAGCAATTTTTTTCAAAATTCGTGAATTGCAACGCAAAAATCTCGTTCAGAAATTCAATTGTCAAGTGAATCGATCACTAGTTGTGCAGCTGTCAGAGTTTTGACGTTTTTACACTATGACGGGAATCAAAGAGAACAAAACAGATGTTTTCTTTTTATATGACCAAATTAAATTAATCAAAATTTAAAGACTAGGAATTAGTTTAATTTTCTTTTTATAAACAGCTTGTACTTTTATCAGGAATTTAAAATATTTCACAAAATTAAATGAATTACTAAAGAAGCTGAATCAATCAAGTCGGTGCTAAAACAGATGTTCCAAAATTAAAAATAAACACAACTGTCAATCTCTTTGCGCTATGTCGGGACTTTTCTACGACATAATTTCGAAAATAATCGAAAATTCCATCTATTCGGAGTGATCATCGTATTGTAGTAAAATGTCTATTTGTTTACGTACGTTTTCTCAAAGAATATTGCCTATAAACGGCATCGTTTCTACCAAAAGTCACTCAAGCCGCTTGTGTAGAAAAATTCCTCTGCGGACACAATTTTTGGAAGAAGTGAGTATATTCCGTTGTTTTATGTGTTATTAAATATTTTCCTTGTTTCTTTTGGTAAAGGAATGGTGGAGCTTGTTACGTAATATTTGAAAAATACGTAATTATTTATATCGCCAACTGTATTTTCCTCCTTGACATTGAACTAATTAGAGTATGCGGAATGGAACTGTTACCTATTCACGTGGTGCTTTCTGACATAAATAATATTGGCCATGCAAGGTCTCATACTCCCTATAAAAAAATACTTAATTTCCCCTGTAAATGATCATGTTTTCATCTGATATGGTGTTAATTTTAATATATAACACAGCAATATTGTATGCACTAGGTTGTTAATAATTTGTTTACAAACTGGGATTGCATTTGTCTTGGCATAGTACCGTGTACAGCGTCATTCTTGTTGTTACATTGTGTGAAGCATCATAGGGTACCTGTAAATTAAAAATAAAAGGTATTTGAGGTTAGAACAGGAAGTACTGTTGTCTCTTATCTGTGCACTTATGAATGCAAAGTATTTATTAACATTATATTACCATAGATAATGCTACTATCTGATCTAAGTTTATGTTATTCAATGAAAATTACAACAGAAGAATGCTATTTCAATAATATAAATTAAGAACACTATTCAACAATAGACGTCTAGCGAAAACTATACATTTGGGAACCATTGTCATTCTTCAGAAATGACAATGGTTACTGATATAACATCAATACTAATTATCGAAAGAATACCTTGTGTTTATTTACAATTTTTTTTTTAAACAAACTATGTTTATTTATTAAGTAGCGTATAACTACATACATTATTAATTAATAACTATTAAATAAACTTACAACAAACTATAAAAGGACATTGAAAATCTCCTCAACACTGTCAGCTGGTAATGTGCCGAAGAGACTGGCGGCATTGCCACGCTGTATGGCAACACTTAGCCTCTAGCCAAGGTAGAAGCTAGCTCATGGATTACGGGAAGTGTCAACTAGGCATTTCGAAATTTCCTTAAACAGGCTATGAGCACTCGGATCCCACTCACTCGGAAATATAGTATCCACAAAGGTTTCTATACTTATTTACGCCGCTTCAGGTTCTCTGCAGCCGCAGCGGCAGCGCCAGCACTGCACGATGAGCTTGGAAGTCATGTGATGACCCAAGAGTATTGACGCTTGTTATGTCCCACACTAAAGGCCATCTTCCAAGGAAACAAAGACATGCTGTCCGGTCTTTTGCCATCGTCGCGTGCGAAGCCATTGGTTTCTAAACAGCTGGAACGCCAATGGTGACAAGAGCTTGTCTGATGATGTCGTTTACGTTCGCGTGCCGTGCAAAACGGCCCGCACTTCGGCTGCATGACAGACCGTTGTGACCGAGGTTGTTGACAGCTTCTCCACAGCGACAGCGATGAGGAGAAGAGCTGGTGGCACCAAGGCGTAATCTCACTGATGAGATCTAATATAGATAGCTGACTATTTCATATTGCCATTATTGTAAAGTTATAAATAACAAATCTATTCCAATACACTTCACTAAACTTGTTTATATAACAATGTGTAATGTATGACTAGCTTTTGAGCGATATGACAATTTGTGACTGTCTGACCGAAGCTTCAGCGTCAGCTTTGGCCATAATGAGCCGAAATCTAGGCCAAAGCCGAAAGCTTCTAGCAAGCGCCGAAATTAAACAAACTAGCTACGCACTGGGGGCAGGGTCATGCATTTCGAAGTGTTATTATATTTGACAATTTGCAGGATAATTTTATTCATCTCGGTCAGACACTACAATTTGTGACCTGTTTCTTATATTTTTGCCTGTAATTGACAGTTAGTAGACAAATTCTATAACAATTTCCTTTAGTCAGTTTCAAATCATATGAAAATTACTTTTATTTCGCAGTTCCTAAATCGGCGCATATCTAGTTGTCAAGCAGCACCAAAATGTACGGCGGAGAGCAACATCAACGATATTTACATCCACGAGGAGGCAGTGAACGGCCGTCTCTCACAACGGGAAGCTAAATTCGACTATTATAAACCTACCTGCAGAACGGACAGAAATGACAAAGATTATGGTGATGATATGGAGTTGAAGACCTTGAGATTAACGTCAGATGATTATATTGAGAGGCGAATGCCTCCATTTGCATTTGATGTTCCATACACCAACATCAGTGATATAGATTTAACTAAATATAGTAATGTAAGTATGGGTTATTCATTTTTCCAAAGCTTTTATTAAAACATTTTACTAATTAAAACAGAAACCCCATTAAAATTCTACAATTATGATGGTGGTAATTTTTACTTGTTGAATATGGGAGTGATCACACTAATCAATGCAGCTTAGGCTTGAGTCAGAGTAATTTTTATGTACTGACGCCAGCACATCAAGCTACTGCAATCGGTCAAATTTATTTAATAGATTTTCAACTTTATAGCTAAAGCATTAGATTCAAGGTTGATTTGGAAAATTTGTCTGTACTACCGCGGTCACTGATGGCAACCATTTTTTAATCTTATTACTCAGGGAATAAGGGTGAAAAGTGAACAACAGTCAGTGAACTCGGTGGTACATGCAATAGCAGCGAATATGACGCCATTCGCGTCTGTTTGGTTCGGACGACGCAACTTGACATCGCGTCAGATTCACTTTTATTGTATGAATTATAGCTTTTTTTAACAGTCATAAACAGGTTCCGCATCGGTAAATGATAATCATGAAATGTTATGTAATACTATTCGTACGCAAAATGCGCGATGGTCGTGTCGTTGCAGACACCAGCCCAATATACAATACAATCACGCCATATACAATTCCAGCCATCTTCCTAACAGCCCTTAAAGACGCTTTTTAGAAGTATAATAAAAAAAAGTATTCTATGAATCTGTATTTTTTTCAGGACATAGAGCCTACCTGCCTCTCGGAGTTCGAACGCGATGCCATCGCGTTCTGCCGCGGCACAGTGTCGTCTACTAACCCTCTAAGTGCACCCATCGTAGAGACGAGCCGCGAAGGCAAGCCGAGTGAGGAGCAGCTCAAGAAAGTGTTCGATACGCTTTCGGAGACGGTTAGTATACAAAAAGCTACCAAAGTAAAATTAAGAGGATTTCAAGTTACAACCAAAATTAGAAATTCCTAATCCATTGTTTCATTTGGTGGAAAAAATGTCTGTGCAACAACATAAATAATGCAAATTATATTGCTGTATTTCAAAATTATAGTCATTACAATTGTAAATCTGACTAGCCTTTTCCCAACTATGTTGGGGTGGTCTACCCACTACCCAGTTAGTACTGGGTAATACGATACCCCTTTGTAAGACTGGCTGTCACTTTCGGGCCACTGACTACCTGTAACGACTGTCAAAGATCTACAAATGGCTTTAGAATAGTGAATATGTTATGCAATTAGGCTACCGACTCTTAAGATAGGATTAATCTTTGGACTGGGTAGAAATTCAGCAAATCTGACAACAATAATTAACAAATAAACATGAATCGTAATGGTTGATGAAAGCGCATCATCATCTAACTTCTAATCTATCGTAAATTATGTTTCTTCTAGATGCCGAATTTGTTCGTGAAACCGCTGGACTACTCCATCTACCACCCAAACATGGTGTTTGTAAACAACATCAGGGGCACTACATCTGTGTAAGTTTCTTTCCCAACAAATACAGTTATATAAAACTTGAATCTAAAAAAAGTAAGGTACTGTCATGAGCATTAATACGTTAAACTTTATTTTTTACATAAGATTCAATAGAGATTTTATCCTAATGTGTGTGGTGTTTGAATACGGTATTTTGAAACTATACTTAGATGATGATAAAGTTTTTTCAATGGTGCAATCGTCGTTTTTTGAGAAAAATGGCCTTTCAATATTACGAATTTGTAAAGAATTTATGCCCATACGTGAAATACGCACTTTGAACGTAGAACGCAAACACCAACTCAGCATACAAAACAAAAGTATTTAATCTTGTGACTGTACGCACGCGGCCGATCAAGCTATACAAATCCAGTTTATGCGGATCTCTCATTGTATAGGAAATCTATACAAAGCGAGGCCAATTTATACTACTATAATGTGCAGCTTCATGTGCCGCCGTGTGTACATATATTAAATTATGCTGATGATAACGATACACCTCATACACACAAAGTATAATTTGTGGTAAGTATGATTGCAAAGTTACAAAGTCAATGATTTATGTTGCTCGTTATGGCTTCACACTCGGCCTTCGATCGATGCATTGTTTGTTATATAAACAAGCATAAGCATAGTGTTAGTTGATAAACACGGTCATTTCATAACTACTTA
This sequence comes from Noctua fimbriata, assembly GCA_905163415.1. Lineage (NCBI taxonomy): Eukaryota > Metazoa > Arthropoda > Insecta > Lepidoptera > Noctuidae > Noctua > Noctua fimbriata. The sequence goes on from LR990922.1 coordinate 2,016,884, forward strand.
TAAGTTCTTTTCGAGAAACAAAAAGTAAAGAGAACTATTAATGTTGAAATTTTCTTGTAAATGAATCCAAATCCTGTCATTAGGCGCCACGATTTTTTTCGTGTTGGTAACAATAACTTTATGACAAAAATACATCACCAACCTTCACGCTTCGTGACCGTGAGACGTACGATTTCCTCAGAAGACAGTGCGTCAGATGAAAGATGTGAATTGTGGAGGAACAGACTGCTGTGACCAATCTGGAAATCTCTTAACCGTTTGCGAGCCTAGGTTTGCCGCTGTAGAAATAATCTAGCAAAATGGGGTATCATCGACCCGTCCCAAATACAATGCCAGTGTGGAGCCCGTCTGCAGCATATGCCACCTTCTTTCTTGCCTATCCTGCACAGCCACCTGCACTTTCCAGGATTAAGCCAACGAAAGAGCTTTGCAGGTGGCTATATACGGGTCGGCTATTATTTGAGACCATCGACATGTAGAAAAGACGATGACAAAAATAATAACTTACAAATTAGCCAGCTTACAACTTACAAGGTCGAAAGGCACTCCCTCACCTTCAGCATTAGTCTGAATGTAACAATCCAAGATTCGAATTTAATTAAATAAAACAAACCATTGTTTCAAATTGTATTGTTACAGATTGCGCACTGTAATGCTCCTCACTCACTGATGTAATGCTCGACTCTGAATTGTTACATTATAGGCGTAGTAGCGGTACTTTCATTGAAGCCTAAAAGCTTGGCTTGCGCTTATAACCTTCTACTCTTCATGATGTTAGGGTTTCTGAACAGTCTATTCGCCAATGCTCCCTGTGAGGTAGCACGTTAAAATCATAGTCTGGCGTGAACCATATTTGTTATTCCACAGAGGTCTATTCCACTACGTGAAGCAGGTGGCACTGCTGCGTACGGTGGGACACTTGAAGTTCGCCTACGTCAAGTTGGAAGTCATAAAGATCACCGCCCATCCTGAAGATTCTTCTATCAAGTAAGTTCCATTATGCCGTGATTTTTAGGCTTAACACTGAGTTCTTTCACCTACTAGATAGACCATGTTCATTCCAGTTGCCATGTCAATTCTTTCTACTGAACAAGGTTTTGTGCCAACCAATCCAGGACCAACCAATGGGCCATCATAGACCTAGATCAAAAATCTGGAAGTTATAGGGAGGGGCCTTTGCGTCAGCAGTGGGATTACGCAGGCTAGTAGTGTCCGACCGAAATTGGTTTTTACGTCCAAAACCGAAACCGAATTTCGACAGTCTGTTTCGGCCGAAACCGAAACTTCCTTACAAGGATCATGTTTTGAGGGAAAAATAAAGAAAACGATAATTAAAATGAACTTTGAAACTCTGAATCCATAATATTATCACCGCTAATGCATTACAGTAAGTACCTAACTAATGTTTGTTTAGGTATAGCATTAGCGAGAGAGTTAATTAACCCAAAAAAATATTTAGATAGTTAGGTTAAACTTGATTCTACTCTATGTATTAGTTTGTTATATTGTATTATTTTTTGATGTTTACAACCTACTCTTATGCTATATCACGTGATAAAACTTACCGAGTTGGAAATAAATCACACGAAAACTCACAACAAACATAACGAACTGCAAACAAGCCAGTCACGACATGATTAGGCACGTGGACGCGGCAAAATTTCTTCGTCGCTTGGATGGTATTCAACTCGCCGGCCGCCGAACATGACTGATCACAGCGCGAGAACTCCCGAATGCAGTTTCGGTTTCGGTGATAGTTTCGGCAGGTTTGCTGCCGAAACCGAAACCGGTTTTTTTTGCCGAAACCATACTTTCGGTCGGACACTACAGGCTAGCATTACAAGATTTTGTGCTATGCTGGTGTCGAGTTGAGCTTCTTTTAGACGTCGTTAAGCATATCGGTTGAGCGCCGACCACCCTCTGATCTTTTCTTAATCTTTTTTGTACTTTTATTTCTAAAAATCTTTTTAGTGCTACCGTTGCTTGTATGTAAGACTGGTACCTATCCTTGAAAGGTACCAGAGCATGATCCAGGTCACACCAATATTCATGTTCTAATAGTTTTAGTACTATGTTTTTCCTTTAGCTAGTTCACACACAAGTTTAACAATTTAAGGTTTTACATAGGCTAACTAATTTGTCTGCAGGATGAGGTGGCGTATCAAGGGCATTTCGGGGCTCAAAGTATTCTTCATGTTCTGGAAGTACAAGCTGTGGAAACTGAAAGAGGTGTTCAAAGATCAGGAACTGTGAGTATAAGCATTACTGATGGCAGCTTTAACATCTAGAAATAGTAACCGTAAAGCAAAAAAACGACCTAAAAAACTTTCGCATATTTCGAATACTAAAGCCACTAGACAAACAAAAAAATAAGACATTTTTTTTTAACGTTTTTTTGCACTAATACCATTAGGTGATCATCGGTCTCCAACCTTTACACTCCGCCACGATGACTTTGACCTGGTATCGGCCCTGACTTACGACTTTTAGGTCTTGGCTTCGAACCTATGTATAACGGGCTGGTTTCTGCAACCCCACGTCCAAAGCGTGTATTTTGGACCAGGGGTTCGAACCCAAAGTAGCACATAGCATATATAATCAGCCTATTATTTGCCTTTTCTCTGAGAAGGCACGTTAGTTCGTGTAATTAATTTCATTACCCCTGCTCTCAAGACAGTGAAGAAAAAAATCGTGAGGAACCCTTGCCATGGGCATCTATTTATTTGTGTTTTTATCTTGCAGATGGTATGACGGGTTCTCTACGTTCTATGTCGGCGCAGATGGTTTGATACAGAAGCACATTGTTGACAAGGTAAACTTTGTTATATATTTACACCAACATACCTGTAATGGTCAGGCAGAGGTGTAACCTATAGTACACCCAGACTTTGCACATGCTGCAATCAAGCACTCTATCATGTCTTGACATGATATTCTCCATTTTCAAAGCGCTAATTCTATAAAATACAATTTTTTTTTTTTTTTTAAATGACTTTGCCCCCACACTAGGAATTTCTCCGGTATCGTGGGTGCGTTTACAAACATTTAAATTCACATACACAAACAGCCAGACCCGGAACAACTACCTGTAGGCCATACAAATATTACATACGGGACACGAAGCGCAGCAGTCAATCGCTCAGCCACTGCGCCAACCGAATTCTATAAATAAAAGTGAGCTCTCAGTAACATCCCGAAGTTTGGATTTGTGCCTGGTTGATGGCAATGGACTCGGCCCCTACTGCGAACATATTGCCTATTACATTACTGAATGTTCTTAACACCTTCATTATCATTCCAGGTGATGCCAGACCAAGACACGATAATCGACGACGAAGAGAAGGCCCCGATAGCCGCCAAGATAGCGCTTCTCATCGGCTTACTGCCGCGAAACTACCTATCAGATGTATCACCCTACTTCAGTTCATCTGCAGGCACCACCGACACGACACCGCTACCATTCAAAGTGCTGGAGTAAAGCATAGTTTAATATCACGGGAAATAACGTCATGGCTGGGAAATATAAGGTTTACCAGTGAAGAATATTTTAAAGGAAGATTTATTCGATGGTACTTTCTTAATAGGGAAGGCACTGCCAATTTTAGTGGATGGCAACACTTCGGAGTTGCCAGTCAGAAAATATTACCCACATTTTAATAGTTCCACCACGTTAATGTCTACCCTATTAGCTCATACATTTTAGTCGAGTGCAATTAGAAGTTTATAGTGGTCGGATTTTCATGGGGTTTTTCTTATTGCGTTTCTAGAGTTGTGGAAAAGAAAGTAAAAAAAAAATTTCGCAGCTCGCAGTTTTTTTTTTTTAAATTTCCATTTGAATTTTTTGTTTTTCGTTTATGAATAACTTGAAATTCGCCGAATTTATATTGTGACGTAATAGTGGGACCTGTTTACATCCATTAAACGCCAATTTGGTCTGTTTCCTTGTTCATTGTTGTCGACGAAATGCATATTTCCAGGTTTTTTTTATAAAAATTTCCTATTTTTCCAATTATTTCTAAAATACCGAGTGTAACTGATACTTTTTCAGAGATAACTGGACGTAAAAATGTTCAAGAAATCCATATTTACGAGTGAAGTGACTAAAAATTCATTAGCAAATATCAGGCAATTGTCTATGTAAAAGTTAAAGAAGGCCATTTTTCTCAAAATGTTTCTATGGCGGTCAACGTAAATATTATCCTGAAAATACACCTATTATATCAGCTATACACAGAGAACACAAAATAAAAAGAAATATTCGGAGGTACTCGATAAAAGTTGATTATTGCTGACCAAGATGGAATGGCACCACTGGTAAACTCACAAAAATTATCATAATTGTAACTTAACCATTTCTCTTAATTTCTATTTAGAATTAGTTGCAAGCTTAGGTCTCTGCGCCCCATTTAACATCAAGCTCCCAATTCTTAGCGATAGATCCCTTTTGTCATATTTCTCAGCAGTAAATGTTTTTTAACAAGTATCCTTGAATATTTTCCTAGTTATTTTACCTTAGATAATTAAATGAGGTTTTGGAGAATAATTTGCACATTGAATAACATAGAAAAATTTCGAAAAAATGCCTTCATTAACATAGACGATTTTCGAATGAAATAAGTCACTAATGATTTAAGTCACTAAACTCATGAGTATGGTTTTCTTGAACATTTTCTTGTCCAGTTATCTGTAAAAATGTATCTGTTACCAATTTCAAACGAAATCTTAGTCTTAAATCGGTAACTTAGAAATAATTGAAGAAAATAGGATATTTAAAAAAAAACTTGAAATATGAACATTGAACAAATAATCCGACCAAATTGGCGTTTTATGGATACACACAGGTCTTTCTATTATGCCTCAATATAAGTTCGCCGAATTTCAGGTTATTCATAAAGAAAAAAAAATATTAAAGGAAATTTTAAAAAAACTTGCAAGCGGCGAAATTTTTTTTTTTTAACGTTCTTCTCTACAGCTCTATGAACTCAATAAAAAAAGTCCCATGAAAATCCGACCACAATAAACTTCGTTCCACCTTTTGAGTATTTTTTGCCTCACTGCACTCGGCTAGTTTAGCTACAGCTATTACTAGAGAAAAATCCTTAATCCACAGACTAAAGTAGCTATTTTATGTAAATAAAAGAAAATCGTTAATGAATTTCCTGATGTAGCTTTTGTCTATAGCTTCTTTTTGTAATGTACTTCCATTTCCGTGATAATTTTTTCAATTTCATTAATTTATTGATATCCATTTTAACTTCTAGCATCATTTCTAAATTTTTTTCGAGGTTGAACTGAAATGTTTAGCCTAATTTTCGACATACCTAGTCTTTTCACTGTTACTTTTGTCAAAATGCACTTTCATTTCTGGTCTCAGACGTAACTGTGAAAGGACTAAGTATTTATAAAAATGTAAAACAGATTTTGATAGGTTATTATTTATTTATAAAGAATATTTTGTTAACAAATGAATTTTGTTCTCCGTTCTGCATCGGTGTCACTTGCAGAAAAATTAGTTTCGCGTACACGTTTCACTTCGGCCTTGCGAAGTAATACACTAGTGATATTTTGATAACTGTGAATGCCTTGTATTACAAGTAGTCTGTATAGATAATGTTATGTATTGCTGTAATACAATAAAATTATGTCCATTACAAAGTGTTTTTTTTGTTTATACTATTGGCTGCCACTGCTGAGATGACGAGTAATAGAGAAGTATGGAAGAAGAAGACATGCTGCGCCGACCCCAAATAAATTGGGATAAGTGCAGGAGAATGATGATGATGACTATAGGTGCAGACCATTGCATGTATTTTAGATGGCCGCATAGAGCTCACTTGAAGCAAAGGGGACACTACAATTAGTCACAAAAAAGAATGTATGGGAACGACAATAGGAAAAATTGTACTTTTTTCTTCTGTAAATAAACAGCCATACTTAAAAAATGGAAACTCAATTCTCAGCGGGTCACAGAGTAACAGTAGCATGTCATTCACGAAATAATGGTTCGTGTGGGAGACGACCCACAACCATTCGACTATGTTCAAAGATTTTCGATTTCTTGAACTTTAGTGAACTTTGGTCACAAAGTTACCATAGTACTAAATTCCATTGAGTGTAATATTATTTTCACGTCACAGAAAGGCTGTTGTTTTTTCATTTTAAATAAACGATTTAAGCACATGACATACTTAAATCGTTTAAATAGAAATTTAACGCACATAATTATATTATTATTCTATTTTTATGAACAAGACAAAAATAAAGCGTACAATCTACACATTCTTCACGTTTACTGTAGGCTACGTAGTATCTCAATATTACATGAATGATACATACATACGATTACATATTTTAATAAAATACTGCAAAATAATAATACAAACAGAATTTATCTATTTTTGGGTACGTGTTTGAGGTTTTATTTTACTTTCTATTAATGTTCTTATGTAGTGGAAATAATCGAAATAGGTATGGCAACACAGTTATTTCGCCGATATACCGTGATGAGTGAAGGGTTTTTTGTTGTCAATTATTTTTAACAATAAATATACAAAATTCAATAGATTATTTCGAAGAAAAAAGAGACATTTATACGGAGTTCAGTTGTGACGAAGTCGGACGTGAAGATCTATGTTAGTTAAACTATTATTTTATTGTATTTTGATTTTGTTTTGTTGTATTGGCTTCATTGTTTGGTACTGTAATCGGCTAAGCAAGAAAAGGAGGCGAGACATTTCGCGTGATGTCATGACGGTGAGTTTATCTAAACTGCTGTCTTCAATATGAGTTGAATATGGTTTGAATCATCTGGCGGGGGTCATTGTTCGTGTTGGTCGCCCGGGCGCCTGCCAATTGCTTTTAATTATTAGTGAATAGACCTGCACCGACGGCGGTGCGCGCGTACTCTCCGTCACTCGATCATATGGAATACTGCCAAGTCGGTCGTATCGCGTAACCAGTTTTCATTCAATCGTCTTGAAATTCCTATTTTGAGTTTATTATTTACGACAGTGCCAGTGCTTGTGTGAATTTTCTTGTGATCAATCGTTTTTTGTGGGACTCCCGAATAGGCAATCCCAAGTTCGTGTTTTATTGTTTTTCGTCATCAAACGTGTTTGATTCATAATTCTGTTTTCGTCAAACATTCACATCAAGTAAGTTTTGTTTAATAAATTCCTGCAGCTCTAAGGATTTTTTGTGTCTCTCAGTTATTTTTTTACAATTCTTGTCACTATAGTTTAATTGTTTTGTCTATGAATTTTCTCACAGTTGTGTTGTTATATCATAATTATTATATTTATGTTTCATTGTCACTAGTATACATAAAAAAATCTTATCTAATCATTCTTAGAAACAATACAAATATTACATTATCTCTACACAATTATCTCTACAAAAATCTTTCCTACATAATGAGACATATTTGTGTACAGAATTATCAACTTTAATTTAAAAAAAAAACACACAATAAGTCACCTTTTCCTAAATCAAACATGGTAATCTGAGTCACTCAATTATTGTGGCACACAGGAAAGTCCCTTTATCAACATTGACTCAATATAAAATTAATGCCAAAATATCTGTTGATATGAATAACTGACTTGCTTTGTTGACTGTGAGTTCAAATACTGTTCTACTTAGTTAATTAACAGCTTGATGGCAATTATCAGGCTAAGGTTGACCTTTTAAAAATATGTTTACTTATTTAACCACATGCAACAGATAACAGAGGAATCGGAGGATTTTTTTTTTTAATTTACCCGAAGGAAAGGCTATAGTCTTTCAACCATATTGCCTTGTCTTATGTGGAATTACAGAAATGTAAAATTTAAAGACAATATTTATTTCTTTAAAAAAAACTTCTGGCAAAACTGTGAAGAAATTGTGTGGAAAGACAAGATTTAAAATATAAACTGGGTTATTTTATTATTTAAAAATAATGTAAAAAATATTGTATGAAAAATCATAAGAATATAAAAAAAAAATAGAGTCAGAATGCCAAATCTTGATTAATAATTATTTAAATACAATGCATAGAAGGAAGGAGAGTAAGCCCTTTGCCCTACAGTGGGACATAGACTTCTACAAAAAAAAAAACAATGCACAGCCCAAGGGTGTGTTAAATCTGTGAAATTTTGCACAAGACTGAAGGTTTTTAAGATCATCATTTACCCAACTAGTAATGATAATTTAGTGCAAAGCTGTTTAATACCTTATCAGAAGTTTATAGCAAATCATTGCTGCTCTGCCATAGCCTTGACAGGATGAGTACTAAAGATACAGTACATTCTCATGTATGTTATCCAATTACATCAATTGATCATACAATAGTGCTTTCAAGCAATTTTTAACAAAGCTAGCTCTCAATCATGTCAGTCTATCACAGTCAACAGCTGGACATCTGTGGCCTCTCCCATTACGGGCCACAATACTCTGGCCTCTACTTTCCATGTCTAGTCTGTCCCAGCCTCGCTTTTAAGCTAACTCTATATAAAAAATATATTGATTCTCAAAATATATAATATAACTATGCATCTACTATCATCTTGGCAGTATACCAAGTATGTTAGAGTTAACAAGAAGTTGATCCAAATGCAGCTAAATGTAAATAGTTAAAATAATAAGATTCAGTTTTAGATTTCATAACACGGTCAAACATGTAATTATCTTTTATAGATATTGAAAAAACTGTATTTTCAAATATAAAGAAAAAGTTTTAGATAAAACTTAAAATTATTTTTTTAAGGCAGGCTCTAATATCATTAATCCTCCTTACCACCTATATTAGCCGCTTTCTTAAAGTAGGACACCAATTAAAAAATCGTGGATCAAACAAAACAAGGCGATAGTTGGGGTTATCAGTAATTCTTTTGGTAGTAGGTTACGAATATTTTTTCGTTAGACTTAAAAGATATTGAAAAAAGTGCCAATACTCATAAATCATGGAACACACTGTCATAAAATAACTTTTGTAGTTATGATACATTTTATAGAAGCAACTAAATACCTACCCATTTTAATCTAATTGCCTATTTAGTAAAAATTTTGGTATTTTCTTAAAAAACGCTCAAGTAGTTTTAACTTTGAAGGAGATCAAGTTAGGACTTTGCCACAAAGATCTTTTTACTACAAACAGCCCCAACTATCGCCCTATTTCGTTTGATCCGCGATTTTTTACCTACTTGGTATAAATCTAAAACCAACATAATTATAATTACGTGAAAAAGTTCCACTGCATGCAGCAGCCTCGTATTCCCCAAGCATTGCCTTAAGAATGATAAAAAAACACTAACATAGTCTACTAGCGCCAAAGAGGCTAACATCAAATTTGTTCTTAAAAAAAAAACAAATGATTCATCTATTCTTTGTAGTGTGGGCAACCAGTACAGTTATAAGTGAGTAGTATGAAGTATGATATCTGGGTTAGTTAACAATTAGCATGCTACATAGACTGGCCAGGTGCTGCCTGTGGTTCACTTGGAGTTGGTAATATGATTGTGAAATGTAATGAGGCCACAGATAATAAAGTATGCTGTTGATTTAGGTATGTATTTTTCTTGAATGTCTGTTTTTTTAGTTACAAAATCGCTTGATGAGGTAACTATAAAAAGGTTTTTGGTTTTAGTTGAAACAACCTGTGCCTCAGCCACTGCTGTTTATTTATTCCATTTCAAATGTTGATTTCAGAATGACTTGAAAAAAATATAAATAACAATATTTGAAGTTGTAATGCAAAGTGAACTTGAAATGTGGTACAGTTATTTTTCCCAAATCATATTAACATTTTTGGAAACTAATTTGCAAACACAGTTTACATTATGGGTATGTTACAAAAGTAACCATAAATAGAACGTAATTTATTTTAGCTTGTGGGATTGTATCACTGAAGCACAAAGGCCTTTCTTGAGCTCCAATGGTATTCAGCATAAATTTAGTTTATATGGTAGATCAATGAGTATTATAATAATATTGTACTATGAATTAGTTCACTGAGGGTCAACCACTTTTCAACCTTATAACTTAGGGCATAAAGGTGGAAAAAAAAATGACAGTGAAATACCTATATGTATACTAATTTTTCCTGTAATTCTGTCTATTGTGTATTAATTAGTAATATGCATTTCAATTCAAAATGAATTAAAGAAGGCAACATACATTATACATGCCTTATAGTCGGGAAATAAATATCAACTCTAATTATAGCTTCAATAATTTGTTAAATGTTAAATTAACAGTTCATTAATAAATTAGTACATAGAAAACCTTTGATGGGTTGTGCGAATTGAAAAATACTGTCGAGTTCCTCGTTCAACCACAATTTCGTGTCAAAAATCGATTGTTTGCTTTGTAATCAACTATTTCGACCTCACAAGCAGTACTTATTAATATTCTATAAATATCGACATGCTAGGCTTAAAGCAGCTAGGCCCGCTCACCCCTATGCTTATGTTTGCAATCCTAGCATGAAAACTCGACGTAAATTCAAATGATTGTTGAATCGAAAATACAACTATTCGATGGCATTTTGGTTTAATCTCTTGCGACAAGCATAATTACTTAAAACTAAGTCAATGTGGAAGGCAAACTGTAAATCTAATGAAGGTAAAAAAAGATCGCTTTTAGCGATAAGACCGCCCATTGTGTCACTCTATGTGAAATGTTTTCTTTTATGAATGTTACTGTCTTTTAAGGTGTACATAATCAAGAATATTCTATTCTATATAGTTAGCATTGCTTGTACAGACGGCCAGCACATCAAGCCAATACAATCTGTCAAATATCTTTAATAGATTTTCAACTTTATCGCTAAAGCAATAGGTTCAAGGGGAAAATTTGACAGTTTCGGGTAGCTTGATCGCTGGTGCTGGCGCCTGTACCAAGCATAGTCATTGGTTGAAAATTTGTCAAAGTCATTTTATATTTGAAAACAGCTGTCCTCATTGGTCAAATTGGGACAAAGCTATGGACACGCCATCTACAATCAGCTTTGACCAGCCTTCCCCAATACAAAATTTACGTTACGTTTATTCCACGCGTTTGTGCTAGGTCCTTGTTATGCTGATCGTCTTTTGTTTCTCAAAATGTGGCAGTCACTGCCTCTTCCAAGTTGGGCTTTTTTTACATGGTTGCAAACCTCCCACCCAAAAAATATTGCCTCTCTATTTAGGTCAAGTCAGTTCTATTGAAGTTACTATAAAACTTCGCACTTATAATTACCTAAGCAGCTGATGCCCTTCACCAGTTACCAAGTGACCTTACCAAAAATCATAGTTTAACCGTAAACGTAGCAAAGTAATGACCGCTGCATGATTGACCCTGACTTTCGCATTTACTTCCTTTTAGTGTCCATGGCACCCAGTTACAAATACCGAGTCCTAGGTACGATGTTCCCAAACCATCCAAGGAACTCACACTAAAATGTTGGTCACGATTGCCGGGCGTATGGAATGTACGTAAATGGTTATTTATAAATAAAATAGCCAAGCACGACTATTGGTTATGCTTATGCCGAAAAGACAGCAAATATTTATGACTCATAAAGGCAAAACACTAAAATTGTATGCGTGTTTAGAATTAACTGATGAGCTTGACAACGGAAATAAGTTGTTAAAGAAACATACAGAAATATCAAGGAGGAACCGAAATTAAAACCTTAAAAGAAAGAGTATATAAACAAAAAGTTAAAGAACCCGTGTGATTGAACAAATCAATATATTTTCCACGGACACAAAGCAGAAGACCAAGCATGAGCAAGTACATTGAAAATGTCCTCAGTCTCCAATGAATCACTAATGATAACATTATTCAGGTTCCGCATTGGCTATGACGTAACTGCTCTTCAGAATTTAAATAAATCACACTTCTACTAGGTGCTGAGAAAACCTAGAATCCGAATCGATCGTCACGCATCAATCAGTATCTGGTATAACAAGTTTTCATAAACAGGTTTTGCTGTCGACCAAATAAGTGGGATTTTCCCACGTCCCGTGCTTTCCAATTCATCATTCAGATTTTATGCTTATGACTTAGGGCATTAGTAATAAGGAAATGTATTGAAGGATGAAGAAAAACGAGGGTTCCTTAGAGTCAAATGGTCTCTATCCCTACAGACCATTTGACTCTAAGGAACCCTCGTTTTTCTAGCCAATCTCCGATGACTTGTTCTAATTTCGGGTCCGAAGATTATTCCCGAAAGGACATTAACGTTTTTTAATTCGATTAATTTCCCTGACGTGATAGTTTCAAGTTCTAGTACTTAAACAATGTTTCTTACAGTAATGAATAATGCTATATTCGCACAATGTGTGAATTTAATTGAAAAATGTACGTATGTAACTATCTGTTCTTACCAGAGCAAAACTATCCGCTTTACACAGTATCAAGGTGAAGGTTCTAGTTACAAGGCTTTATCGGTCCAATGTAGTGAAGACTTTGAAGTAATTGTATCAGGTTTTTGAGCAACTAAGCTGGTAAATTCGCAGAAACGTGTTTGGACGGTTGTATATTACAATCAAATAGCATAGGCTGTTTGTATCATGACGTCCTATTTGGATTTATCAGTCAGCTAGGCATTATTTCGAAGTTTTGAATGATGCATTAGTGAATCTCACATCGCCTGTTTACCAAAAAGAGGTACACTGTATGGTGGAGACCCCTCTCCTCTAGTTTACGGGAGTAAGGGTATTAGGAAAAAAAGAAAAAAGTATAGGAGCTGTATGTAAGATTGGATTTACATCACTACTCCGACAAAACCTCCCAAGCGCGGTAATTACAGCAACCTAGAAGGTTGCTTGTCCACCTAGTCAATGCCCCTAGTAGATTTTTTATCCACATAACTGTCCGCCTCTTGATAGCCGTAGCTGAGACCTGAGATTACATAGCTTTTTGTTCGCTAATCACTTTATAATGGCGGCCTTGTATCATCGTAGTGCTTGACAATTTGTTATTCTTACCTGTTGTATCTGGTTATGTAAACGAAACAAGCTTCATTAGGTATGCCATGTGCTCATTATGCAGCATCGAGTCGGATTTCATAGCATTATTGGAGATGAATGGTTTGGGATTATTTCGGATTAGTTTTTACCTGCGGCTTCACTCGCATTAATTTAGAATTTGACAATCAACTCGGGTTGTACTCGCTTATATAGTTTCATTCAATCATGATTTGAATGACACGTGGCGCCATCTATTATCATGAGAATGTTATTGCTGTTTTCCTCGGGAAAGTACTTTTTTTCGGAGTGAAAGTTACCCTATATCCGTTTCTGTACACCTGACAAAGTATATGTAAAATTTTAGGATGATTGGTTCAGTGGTTTAGGAGTGAAAAGGTAACAAACAAACTTACTTTCGCATTTATAATATTAGTTAGGATTAGGATTATAGAGGCTTTGTTTAGCTACGGATATTTCCGAAAACCATCACCTTTCCTGAGCATTTTCTCGTAAATTGATGCAAATTGCTTCAATCCTCCATTTTGTGGGGTTTCCCAAGTTATGTCAGTTTACTGCCCGTTCATGTCTTAGCCAGCTGAGGCATAAAAACACCTACCCACTAGATAGAGGTGTACCTATAGTAGGCACACCCACATTACGCTAGCTATGTGTAATTCCCATGTTATTGGGGGCGAGCCTATTGCCACCAATCGGGAACAAATACGGACTCTAGGATGCTACTGTGAAATTCTTACTACTGAATTCCCGAGGAGACGAGAACCATCATTAGATTACAATTCATCAAGTCTACGTTGACGTTTAAAATTAAATCAAGATTATGCTCTACAAGTCTACATCAAACATTTTTGTTAAACACAACAATCTAATTTATTGATAGGATTATCAACAACTAATGTAAAGATAGTGTTAACACTATAAATACAATTATTAAATATGTTACGTTGATAAGCTCCATCTAGCTAGTACATTCAGTGCATTCTATTATGCAGGGATTATAATCGACGTTGGTCAAGCGTTTGGGAGTCCAGCTAGAATTTACGTAACTATGTAGGGCAAGATGCAGCTCACGCCTTTTTCACTGGACATAAGCCGATAAGTGGCAATAAGTTCACCCATTTCAAAGAGGATTTATGTTTCGGATTAATCGGATTAATGTTTGGCAATTCTTGTCCCTATATGACTTCTTAATGCAAATGTTCAGGATTTTGGAATACCTAAAATAATGTCTTCTTCTTTGAATTTCTTGCCCGTTCTTCTCCATAGAGATCTACGTTTCGTAACGGACAACTTTAACTTTCTGACAAACCGACCAACTCCATTGATTCATCATTCTCCTGCCCTTATCCCAATTTATTTGAGGTCGGCGCAGCATGTCTTCTTCTTCCATACTTTTCTATTACTCGCCATCTCATCAAACACGTCCTTTCTTGCCATATCATCCTTCACACAGTCCATCCATCGCTATCCAGCCTAGTAAATGGTTTAATTAAAATAATGTGCTTTGAGTTTCGAGTTCAATGAATCAGTTTTCATCGCATCAATATAAAGTCTAGTTAAACTTCTGTCTGGCACCTATTCGACCTAGGATAGGGCGTAGACCTCGTTTAGATTGGTTCAAGTGAAGGTCTGTGACCCTTGACAGTTAGATCCACCTTGTCTGCGATCCCTTTGTGTCCTTAAACGTCTAGCCAGACGGCTAGCCTAGTTGGAATCTATAATTGAGTATAAGTGTAGAGACGTGGAGAAATCTTTGGTTGTCTGGAAGCTTTGAAGACAGTTGTGCTTTTGGGACAAGCAAGCACAACAAGTGTAATTTATTTCATGGCGATTGCTCTCTTTCTTGAAGACCCTGCATGTTCTTGAACTAAAAATTCGAAGATGTGTTAGTTTTACCAACCCACACTGGGCAGACATGGTGGATCCATCCATCGCTCCCTCTTTCAGCGAGAGGGGCCTATGCCCCTGCCGGGTAAGCTTATAAACTGATTGTTATTTATCTGAAAGCGGTAGTCAAACCGTCACCGTTATCAAATGAGCAAATACGAGGAACGGAATTACCCGAGACGCAATTTTTTTTTGCTCTTCTCAAATTTTAAAACAAGGCAAGTACAGAAACTTTATCGATTTCCGTTTGTATTTTTTCTCCGTGATATGAACGGTTACCATGCGGCAAATAATTTTAGGGATTAACCCAATTTACGTCATTGGCCTAATCAGAAGAACGTAACGTTATATGAGTCAGTGGTAAAAGATTTCCCGAACACAGTTCTTATTTAAAAAAATATTGTTTCAGATACTAAACTATTATTATATACAGCTTGCTGACAAGACTGAGTGATGACATAGCCCAAAGATGTCTAAAGTGCTGAGCGCGCTCGGCTGTGCGTTGCCGGATGAGAGACCCCTGCTGTCCCTGCAGATTGTGGAAAGCGCTGCCAAGTGCCCCTTAGGGTACTGGCCAGTCAGCAGGACCTATGATGAAGACGCTGATGCAGGACTTCTGCGCCAGAATGGCCTGTTCGGGAAGAAGCCCAGCCATTATATTTGTTTGTCCAAGTCGGAAGGTAAGATCTTTGGTTTTGTACCTTTTGTGATTTCAATTGCATAATTAAGCTGTTGTTCTGTATGGTGTCCGGACGTAAAGAATAGCACCATCCCATATCTTCCCGTGGGTGTCGTAAGAGGCGACTAAGGGACTTACCAGTGAATGGGCAGCAGCGTTCTCTGTGATTTTTTATAACAAACATACTGCGATCGCCAACCCGCCTGCCAAGCGTGGCGATTATGGCAAAACCCCCCTTGGGGAGACCTATGTCCAGCAGTGGACGTCTTTCGGCTGAAATGAAAAAATGATGAATTAAGCTGTTACGTAGCGACATCGTGTACCGTTGCGGTATCGTGTCGTGGAAACCTAGAAGTGCATCGTAAATTATTGCGACACGAGGGCGATGCGAAGTCGCGTAGGGAAAAATGACAACTCTAATGAGTTATAAAAATAGGTGGACCTAGTATTTTCTATGATGTGCCCTGCATCTTAAGATATTGTAGATACCTCATTGGTACACGTTACACGGGTTTTGACCTCAAGGCGTGAAGGCCTTCACGCGCTGTCGTCATAGTAATAGACATAAACTCAGTGTAACACATTTAATAGTTTACACTATAATAACCTTGACTTGACGCGAGCTAAGGCCGTAAAATTAAACACTTTCTCGCTCATTCCAAACGTGCTTTAACTGGTGATAAACTCATTAAAAGTTAATGCTTCTTCGCCTACAGCAAGCTTACGAACGGACGTTAAAATGTGGAGTGATCATAATCCTAGGGGCTTATGATTAATTGGGATTGCTCTCGCATACCGTCCACTTAAGGCCCGGCGGACTTCACCAAAGCGGAGAAGAGCGGAGCGGAGAGATGTGCAACATTCGACCAATTACAGGAGAGACGAGAGACGCGATGTAAATTTCAACTAATGTGATTGGTTGGTTTCCGCACGTCTCCCCGCTCCGCACGTCTTTGCTTTGGTGGAGTCCGGACCTAAACCATCAGGCCACGATCCCTTTGGATTTAAAACTCTTTTATGAATTCTTAAAAGTGGAGTAAGGAGAAGTGCGTACTCCAGAAATAGATATGACCTCAAATATCACGACGTGCTTAAAGGATAACGTGACGCAATAAGAAATAAGAACGTAATGTGACCAATCACAATGTCCTCGTTGTTTATTTAATTTGTAACGATATAGGTACACTGTTTGCGGTTAAACAGTTACAATTAATAGACAAATAATAATTGTAGAGGCCCAATTTCCCTATGGTAACACGAACCTATAGATACATTACTCAGTCATTCGAACAGCCAGTATCATTTAACGCCGAGAAAGGCTTCCAATCGATTGTGTACTCATAATCGGAAACCTAATAGTCAGTAAATCGATTACAGAATCGATACGCTGCCCCCGGGCGCGCCGGTGACAGAACGTGGCATTGTCTTTGCGCTGTGGGCTACACAGTTACTCAACACGATAAATACTGGCCGGCGAGATAAATGGGTCAATGTGATAACTGAATTATAAAAGCCCTCTATGGTGATAGAGCTCTTTATCTATGAGGGCAAGGCCCTGTTACATGTGGTTATAAAAAAAAAGATAGTTTTGTTGACTGCCAGAATTAAGATTCAAGTGTCGACTGTTTGTTTGGTGTACGCTACATTCTTTTGACAGTCATGTCTCAAAGCGACGCGCGACGCACGCCTTGCTTATTTTGCGGGTGTGCGTTGCGTGTGCGTACTGGAGAAACATTCACATAAAATGTTGTCGGATGGAAGAAAACATTTCAACTAACAGAAGAGAGAGATTTCAATATGTTTTATGTGAATGGGTCGCCATTAATTACAGTTAGAAAGACTCACTAGTTGCAAACACATTAAAAAAAAGATATAAATATTATGTTTTTGCAATCAATCGATTTATTTGAAAAGTAAGAAAAAAGCAACAAACATTGATGCTGCTCCGGAAAAAAATTAACCAATAGCAATAGAAAATCAAAGCCAATCTAATTGCGACAAATACAGGAACCGTCGCACTCATTCACTTTCATTAAACTTGATGCGAAGGCCGAATCTGTTGTCCGATTTATTACTCAATGGTCGTAACGGGGCCACAACTGACGACCGAAAACAGGCGACCAGCCCCCAGAACCTGTATAAAAAAAGCAGTAAACCAACTAGCATAAGCGCAAACAGCTAAAATGATCCCACTGCTGAGACACAAGCCTTATCTCGTCATCTGCCTGCTTTTTCCCAAATTGACTGGGGTCGGCTTCCAGTTTTACCGGATGCAGCTGAATACCAGTATTGTACATGGAGCGACTGCTTATCTGACCACAACCCAGTTAGTACTGGGTAATACGGTACCCCTTGGTAAGACTGGTTGTCAGACTTTCGGGCCAATGACTACCTATAACAACTGTCAAAGATCTACAAATGTCAGCCGGGACCAACGGCTTAATGTGCTTTCCGAGGCAAGGAGAAAACTCGGTATGTAATGATATTCGTAGACCAACCTTGGCAAGTGCGGCTTAACCTTGAAGATCGACCCGTGCGGCTTTTATTATTTAGCCACGAGCTCCTCACAAGCCTCCTCTCTATGAGAGCGAAACCAACTCGGCCAGGGTTTCCCAAAGTTTTTCGTTTCGCGGCGCACTAAAGGTTCAGTATTTTGTCTCGGCGCCCTAGCTAGTCGAAATAAGGTACAAGGTACTAAGTTGATAGGCACAACAATTAAAACATCCACAATATGCAGCTGAGTTTTTATAAAATAATTATATTGACTCTCAAGAATAATTAAAGCAAATCTGAATAACGCAAGTTTTCGACTTCGGCAAAGTACCTATTTCGAAAATCTTTCAGTGAGTTTCGAAAGATGTTTCCTGAAAAGAGACATCAAGCCTTGTGACACAACAAGCTCTTTAGATTTGTTAACTAAATAGCTGGTTGTCTCATGTGCAACGCTGTCCGCGGTTTTAAGTTTAGTTTCCGGAGAATGGAAAATAGGAATTTATAGGAAGCCTCACGGCGTCCCTCTTTATTCTATACGGCGCACACTTTGGAAACCCCTGAACTATGCTATTAGTGATTTCAAATGCGGGTGTGGTTGTCCACTAAACATTTTGTTATGTTGCACTACACACATAAAACGCAACCACTTGTCTTGATGGGATAGCTCCGCCTTACACGAGTAACCTGTTACCTGAAGAAAGCTGATTTCAACCATTCGTTCCTATTTGATATACTGTATGCATGTATACTGTGCCCTAAGACATGCTTAAATCGTTTACAACTGACACCGATACTGGGTCACTGCCTCATTGTTACTAAAATGACTTGCCTTTCCTTGGAAAAATGGATTTTTAATACACGTCCATGTTCATTGTACTCCGGGAAATGGGTGTTTTATAAAGGTTTCTGGTTTCGGAGCGCTCGTCTGTCTTACTTCTGATAATAATTCTTTAGGGCGTTGACCCAGAAAATATCGAAGACACCTGTGACCGTACCGGTCCCTACTGATTTTGTCCTCAATATCCAAGTCTCAAGTGACATCGTTTCAATTTCAAGTTTCTTACAGAGTCTTACACCCAGTATTTCGGATATTTAGCTGCGCATACCATGACAACCGATTAGGTACCACAGAACTTTCAGTCGCCGGCGCCACTTGCAGATTTTCTTTACATCATCATCTCATCATTCTCCTGCCATTATCGCAATTTATTTGGGGTTGGCGCAGCATGTGTTCTTCTTCCATACTTCTCTATTACTCGTAATCTCAGCAGTCACATCCTTTCTAGCCATATCATCTTTCAAACAGTCCATCCATCGCTTATATGGTCTTCCTCTACTCTTATAGCCAACTACATTCATACTCAACATTTTCCTCATTCCTCCGCATCACGTGCCTATACCACGATAACCGAATACCCACTACTTTTCAGTCACCGGCGCCACTGTCAGACTTCCTCTTATGTACTCATTCCTTATTTTATCAATTCTCGTTACACCACACATTCCCCTTTAGTATTCCTTTAAGTCATCCCTTTTGTGGCCCAACATTCTGATCCATACAAGACAGCAGGTCTAACCATGGTTTTATAAATCTTCTCCTTGAGTTTAAGTTACGTTCAGATTTTCTTTATAATCTTGACAAAATAATTAATACATTACCTACTCAATTGGTTCTAACAATGTCACGACGGAAAAGAACGGTAGGATATAATAAAGGCCATCTGAAGTCAACGGCACGTCGTCTTTGCATATCAGCGACGATATTGACCTTTACCACCTCTAAACTTCAACCACGTTATCTCTACCCAAAGAAGTCTCATAACAGTCATAAATCAGTACACACCGCAAATAGAGATACTAGCTTACGTCAGTTCACATAGAATTGGCTAAAGATCCAGGAGTCAGCGTAATGGTATGACACTGGCACTGATAAGATGATTGTACTGACATATTTATCTTCGTATGTTCCCACGGTCTTTAGCTGCATTATTTCCTCTTTACTGATTCTTGACATCACCCTTATCCCAATTTATTTGGGGTCGTTGCAACATTTCTTCTTCTTCCATATTTCTCTATTACTCGTCATCTCAGCAGTCACCTCCTTTTTAGCTATATCATCCTTCACACAGTCCATCCGACATTTCTTTGGTCTTACTCTACTCTTATGGCCATCTACATTCATACTCAACATTTTCTTCTCTACATTTTTTTTAATTCCATTTTCAGATTCTTGACAATTACTTTAAATAATTCCACTTACTCAAACTGAAAATCGTATCTATCGTTCCATATAAAGCGGCGAGCTCATACTCCTCAGTGTGAACATTTTCGCGTGACCTAAGTACGGTGAGGGCGGGCACATCACTTGCTTGGCTTGGCTCACTTTTACAGTTATCATTTACCCAAAGAAGTCTTTTATCTCAGTGCAAAGCTGTAAATGGAGATATGTCTGCTTACGTCATCAGGTTCACATTATAATTACGGAGCCAAGAGTCACCGTAATATTATGCTGGCACTGATTACATGATTATGCTGACATATTTATCTTTGTATCTTCCCACGGTCTTTGGCTGCACTATTTCTTAACATCTTTTTTCATTGTGCTGTCATTGTTTCTGGTTGTGGAGAGGTTTCTTGGTAGATTTTATTTTCAGGACCATGGTTGTTGTAATATAGTAAGGGTAGACTTCCAGTGTGGCTAAAATGAGGGTGACATCGATAAGAGTTTTGCGTGCGGGCGCACCAAGGTACCTATAAGCCAGTCTCGCTACCACTTCGCTGAATGGCTAGTATTTCATTTTGCCACAACAAGTGCTATTCTAGAGAGGACAGGAACAAAATGTGTTAAAATCAAAACCCTCCTTTGGCTTTGCTGTAGCCGGTTAAATACACTTCGGTCTTCTAATTCTAGAGCTAACCGTGTTCATACCATTTCATACCTATTAGTTCCTCACAAGATTGTGTAGGAGAATAAATGTTTTTTAAAAGATAAAGTAATCATTCGTGATGTCATTGGTTTCTACCAATCAGTAAGTTACTGGGTTTCATGCTAAAAATATATATTTAAATATTGTTACCAATTGGCTATTTTTTTATTAGGAAGGAATATGATATCACTTGCCTTGCGTGAATCATTTGCAAATAAATTTAAACTGAAGTTAAGAATAGGAAACTCTTTTGTAAACTGCCTGCATCATATATATATAGGGTGTAAGGGACAGCCCTCCACAGATTGATGTGGTGAATTCAGTATATCATACTAAGACGACCGGTACAGGTAATTATTTCAGGAATGTTACGAGAATCCAATAAATCTGATTTGTTTTATTTCCTCATACGCAAGGTATCGTTACCGTGGCAAAACGCACGTAGCGAACGGCAAGCGCGACGACGAGTACGATGAACTCTGTAGCTAGGCAGGAAGTTAACAGCTGGTTTCACGCGTCATTCGTTAGAGTATTTCAACATCCATTGTTGGTTTTTTGATTTTAGCCGTATTATTTACATAAATGGAGTGTAATTTTATATTGAATTTATTTCAATATAAAATTACACTCCATTTATGTAAATAATACGGCTAAAATAGGAATAGTAACAGAAAAAAATATTAAAAAATGATAATTTTCCGGGAAAAATTCCGTTGGAATATGATTCAAAACAAGGAGCTGAATGCACCCTGATAGTTTTTGGAGGGCTGTCCCTTACACCCTGTATTTGATGCCTATTTTTTACTACACACTGGCTATTTGTAGTGTAGGCGTTAGTTATCAGCCCTATAGTATCCGACCATGTGAAAGGAACCCACGAATCTACACACGCGTAGTTAATCAATAACTTTCCACTCTAGTAACTTCCACTTAACTTAAGCCTTTTCAACATATACCTAACCGATAGTACCTATCTAGACAATGTATAGATAAATCGGAGCGGAAGTAAAAACGATATATATTTGACCTATTAATATGACCTCAGTACCTGGGCGACCAAGCTCTCGGGTGAAAATAGAAAAAACAAATTTTGCTACATATGAGAGGTATATTGATTTTCCGCCCCCGTAAACACCTATACAAGGTGTTTGGCGCATGGACCGACCCAACCACCCTGTATTGCAACTTTTTCCAGAATGCACGCATTGTCACTTCAGTCGATAGCTGCACAATGGATGCATGATGATGATTACTTTACTATTTAATGTTTTCATTACCGTAGTAGGTAATCGATCTCCAACGGTATTATTATAATAAGGAGGAATCTTAGTAGGTTTCCCTCAGTCGTTCGTTTATAGGTTCAATTGGAAGTAATATGACAACCACTTTATTTATGTGTTTTGAATTGGAGACGGAATAATGAATTTCTTTATTTAAAATGAGACTTAAAATCGATAAGCAAAAGTGATGAGCCATCAGTATACTTCACGACTTCAGGAGCAAAACCCTTCTCTCTTCTACATCTTCTTTCATCTTATAAAACAAAGTCGATCCCGCTGTTTGTACGCTTAGATCTTTTAAACTACGTACATATCTTAATGCAGTTTTCAGCAATAGATAGAGTGATTTAAGAGGAAGGTTTATATACATATTGCACCCGTGCGAAGCCGGGGCAGTTTTACTATACAAGAAATCAATAAGCCAACAACATTATGAGTATCCATTATAACGCCCCTCTCACGACCTCGGCGATGCGACGTGTGTCAAGCAACACGCTGTTTCCTTCTTACCGTACCTTGAGTTCCATCGCGGCGACTTGTGATGGGCTCTAAGCGCTTGGTCGTGCAGCTCGTAGCAAAGCAAAATCTTGGTAGATCGGGAAACTTGGTAAGGCATTCTGCCTCGCAGTGGGACACCATTGACTTATATAAAGGACCATATTGGCCACAGTAACAAAATCCTTCACGAATTCAAAAGCACCCTGTCTCTATTACTGAACAAGCTCTAAAGCCATCATCTTTTCATCCACAGGAGTACCAGGCTACGTCATGGACGGCGTGGTCATAGTAGGCGAGCGGGAAGCCGCCCCGCCGGGCTACAGCGTGGCGGGACGCGCGGGCAAGCGGCGCCTGTGCA
Source organism: Noctua fimbriata (assembly GCA_905163415.1). Taxonomy (NCBI): domain Eukaryota; kingdom Metazoa; phylum Arthropoda; class Insecta; order Lepidoptera; family Noctuidae; genus Noctua; species Noctua fimbriata. The sequence goes on from LR990922.1 coordinate 2,039,959, forward strand.
CGCGCGTGTCCCGTCCCGCTGCGGCACGCTCGCACCCGCCCGTCACTGATGTCATCGTGTGCTCCAAGATGAGGCAGGCGCCGCAGGGGTTTTTACTGGCTGGGTGAGTAGCATAAGCACCCTGTAATGTTTCCACTGATGGGACACTCACACAGGCATGTTCTTCTATGCGAGGTAGTGTCCAGTACCACGCGGGCCCAGTGCGGGCTATAGTAGCTATTAGCGTTTTTTTTGTGCTGCGAATGCAACTAGCGCTGCTTTTTCAATGCAAATACCGCCATACCCGCGTGTATAAAAAACGCAGAGTTCATAGGTCCTAATATCCTTCGAATCAGAAAGTTGTTGTTTAGAATCCTACCGGTTGAAAGAACCTCTGTGATTGTAATCACTACTCACTGGTAAGCACTACTAAGTAAACCAACGAAACATAAGCTTCGGGATTGTTAACATAGTCTTGAGCTGCTTAACAGGATTTCAACTAACCGGATCCAATTACGATTTCGGATATCGGGTGCACATGATCCCGGATTAGCGGCGATTTTTTTAGGGGTCAGTAGCCGGTGGTAGTTTCAGTGCACATCTGTCGCTAATAATTAAAAATTACCAATAATAAAAATGTCTATCCCTCCTCAGAGAGATAAACGGCAAGATGGTGTGTTACAAAGTGAGCGGCGGCAGCGCCGACACGTCGCCGACGCACAACGAGTACGAGAACGTGCTCACTAACATCACGCCTGAAGCTAATAGGAGGTAAGCAGACATAACCATATGATATGACCAGTGATCGGAGAAGGCAGATTGATTATTGGTACTTGCATGATGCTCTGCATTAACCCTACTAGACAGAGATCGTAGCACCGAAATCCGTCGTCGAATAACGATACGGCTAAAATGGAGTTGGGCAGAACACCTGGCAAGACGCGGAGATAGCCGATGGAGTAAGGTTTTGACCGAATGGTGACCGAGGTAAGGCCTAAGAAATCAGGGAAATCCAAATGTTGAAGTTTTTAGTTTTTACCAACTTTGTACCGTGATATAACGGCAGACAAAGTAGACACCTACCTAAATAAAAATACATCTCTTTCGTATTGCAAATTCAGAAAGTACCACGCACTAGTAATTTATCAAAATAAATTTGACCTTAAAACCGCCGCTGAGCGACGGGACTATGATGATTGACAAACGTATACACAGGGGCTAGCTGGATTCCGTACTGAAATAGGTATCACCTGTCATCACTCTCGGGTGGATGGTGACATCGGCTGGCTCTTAAATGGCGAGGTGCCGATTTTACCATTTTACGATTTAAAAGTCTTTGACCAACTTTTCGACTATTACTCAACTCTTTGACTATTATTAGTTCTTAGTAGGGTTGATGATGAGTACTTAAAAGCAGCAAAAAATAAAAAAATAAACGAAGAATTTCTTGAGTATGTTTAAGAAAGTCTTTGTTTATTAAAGAGCGTTCTAAAAGCCAATATAAAATGGCCTAGATTCAATAAAAAAGCACGGCCTTTCAACACGACATAACATCGTTTAAATGCAGTTAAACATTAATTCCGTACTTACGATCCGAACAAAGGAACTAAATTGATAAATCCTTCAGTGAACAAGACAAATTAACTCGCACTGTTTATATTCTGGTGTAGGATACAATATACGCGCAGACCATTCAGAGGAATGTGTTACACATTGCTACTTGGTTTTAGTACATTGTATGCTTGTTCATTCATGGCCACAAGGATGATATTGTATCTAGCTGTACAAGATTTTTTTGGCGCATGTCCAAAGATGGGAATGTGATGAGGATGTGACTAAAAGAGTGATGAATATAAATGTTGATGGATGGAGAGCTAGAGGAAGACCAAGGATAAGATGAATGGATTGTGTGAGGAATGATATGATAGAAAAAGGAGTAAATTGTAGCGTGGTGGTTGACAGAGTAACATGGGACAATAGCAGGAACATGATATGATCATCATCATATCATGTTCCTGCTCTTGTCCCCTTGTTCCAAAGTCTGAACTAACGGTGCCATATTGTTTTTTCAATACATGTCACAAAACAATTTCACAATTTTTTAAACAGGGTCCAGTTAAGCACAAAAAGCTTATTGTAGAATGTACTACCTATTTTTATTTATACTTTTATTAACAATCATCAAAAGAGCTCTACAAACATTGTTTCAAAATAGTAACCGGAAACTGTCACATGTAACATGTCAATGGAAGTTATGAAACATTAACCATTGTATCAATATAAAATTATTAATCAATACAACATACACGCAAGCTATAAGCCTTATTATTAAACAAGCTCTGTGCCATTGGGATATCCCATGCATCGGAAAAAATTACGACCTTCCAATACAAATTTCATCCCAGCTACGGAAAGACCTCGGCCCGCGTTGCTTGACCCAGAAGATCGAGTCGTGCGGCTTTTATTAATTAGCACTAAGCCCCTCTCATTTGCTAAAACAATATAACATTTGTTGTTTACAGGATACGACCACCGGATCGTCCTCCAAAACTATCACCTCTCGTCTCGGAGTTGAATAACCTGAATCTCAAGCAGTCCCCGACAACCTACCCCAACATTGAAGAGTTCACCACTGACCATGACTACGAAGCCCTGAGCCCCGCCTATAACATCAAGCCGGTGAGGCCGGCGCCCCGCCCCCCCCCTGCCAACCCCATGGCACTGCCGACCCCGCACGGCAGCCCCGCGGGGCCGACGTCGCCGGTAGCTCATGGCCGGAAGAAGGGGCCTGCGCCCCTGCCAAGGAATACTGTCTATCAGACTTTAGGAGGATATAATGGAATGGAGGGAGTGCCATTTTTATTGAACCCCAAGTTGAGAGGACTGCCTAGTGATAGTTTGGTAAGTTTTTAATCAATACTAAAGAGATAAAGTTTGTATGTTTTAAGTTTGGATGTAGGTTAAAAAAATTGTTTCACTAATTGTACGCTAGATTGTCCCCGAGCGTCGTAGGCTATATTTAAAAGTAACACATATGCTGAATATCGCTGGTTATCATTTGACCCTATATTTTTTATCTACATTTTTTGGCGATTTTTGTCTGAAATCGCTTGTATTGCAAGACTTGGTTAATGTCAGTTTATTTTATGATCAAGAAGTGAAAATACAAGCTAATACTTTACAAACGACATAAATATTTATTATATTCGAAAATACTGTCGCTGGTTAATTTAATGATAATGATTAATGTAGCGCTGCGTACTACTTAATTGGCACAACAGGAAATGTTTGATTTTTTTCCTTAACACAGATTTATTTTACATGCAGTTATATGATGTTATAATTATCACAAGCCGCGTGCCCCGATGTTATATACCCAGGCCACAAATGACAATAATTAAAAAATTAAAACACATTTATTGTACAAACGTTTTTCCCTGTTTGTCACTATAGGACATGAATTTACATTTTTTTTAAATTTAATTCTCATTTTATGCCTTTACAGGCTGCACGTTATCTGTCTGTGAATTAATTAATGAAAGATTTTAAGCCTAAGCTTCAGTCACACTGCTCTGATTTTAGTATTTCTTTCACCTTCAAAACTGCACAGAACTGGAAAGTGTTTAGATTTCTATCTTCACACTCTAAGTACAGTGATTAAATAAAACATTTAAAGGCGTCATAACCTGCCTTATAATTATAACTGTTGTTTAGAATCAGAATCAGAGTGTTTATTTGTGGACATAGGTTAGTCACAGAGTATGCGAGATGTTACATTTCATATGTGCTCTATGTATTGCCATTTGGCGTACAAATATTATCATCCGTTTATTCATTATTTTACGTATCTTAAATTTTTACATATTCATTTAAAAAAACATTTAAAAATATAAAACAGTCAGTAGACCGCCGGTGTCGGGAGCAAGGTCCATGCTACCGGTGGTTAGTGCTCCAGAGACAGGAACCTCCTCTCAGAATCAGTCCCTTAATCCAACTGTTGTATTATAATCCTGTATTTCATAATTTTTGAATGATGATGGTATATAGTCCTCTAAGTCTCTATGTGACGAATTTTATAAGGATCGGATCTGTTAATTAGGTGTGAAATACCTACAGTTACTTCACCCGTAGTTACTTTCGCATTCATTATATCAGTTTGGAAGTTATAGTGCGTATACTGTAGTAACACCCCTGTGTAATTCGATGGAGTTAACATGCGTGATGTTATGTTACTATAGGTTCTAAATAAATTAGACATATTCTGTTGCCCTTTAGGTGAATTTACAAGAAGAGTTACATATAGAATTTGCTATGTTTAAAACGAACTATTTAAATTTTAAGTGTGCTACAATATCGCATCGGGTCTAGCCTGTAAGGATATTTGGATGTTTGGAGTAAATAAATAAATAATATAAGTTTCTATAGAATTATGGATTGTGTGACTAAAACCACAAAGGCATACAAATAACCAGTTTAAAAATAGTACCGTTAATAAAAACACTTCCCAGTATTAATTAAAATCTGTTCCTTTCCAGACACAATTGCCAGTAATAAAGCGGCGTTCGCGGTTCGATCTTGACCGCGAATACACCTACAACTTCGGCGTCGAGCGACAGACGTGAGACAAAACAAACCCTAACGCCATATACATAAGGTATATTATCGTTCTACGTAGACACTAATTGACATGACCTTGCGTTTAGCAATCGATCTAAGTGATTGATTTTAATAGACACGTTTCATGGATTATAATACTCCTCTGCCTATTAAAAAATATGGACTATTTCGTGAATTTCCTAGAAAATACTGCTCAAAGTTTTTGGTAGAGTTTACCCCGCAAATAGGTGACCATAGTCTGTTGTTCCCTCATAGATAGATGTTAATCTTTAAACCAAGTAGAAACTACGAAGACATACAGACGAAATAATCCATTAAAAAAATAGTAATTTAGAAGTCTTTGGAATATTTGAGTGTTGTCCTATTAACATTGAATGTGCTATAAAAGTTGAGATTATTTCATGGAGGATAAAATACCTTCGCAATATGAAAACCCAAACCCTGAGTAGTGAATGTAGCCATAAAGATGAAAGTTTACCTCAATAGCCTACCCTATATTCATATTGTATAAAGTTGAAAATCGAACAAAAAGCATTACAAACAGTTTGACAGATGGCTCGAGTGTTGCCTGCTTTTAAAATTAAAACTTCCATGGTAGTTTTATATCTTCTAAATAAATGATCTAAAATCATGACATTATAATGATTAAAATGAATTGGTTGTGTTGTAAATGTGACGTACACCTAAACTAGATCAGTCGGCTCAATGGTAGGACTGACGATTATGATTAGGGTGTCATACCAATTTATTCACATATCTCTTTTTATTAACATTGTAAATGTAACGAGTCAGCTTTGAATCAAGAGACGGTGTATATGAAAGGCTTGATTGATCGATTTTTTGTAGGAAACAGCATATTTTGTTTTTAATAAGCGACGCTAAATTTCTGTGCTGGTCTAGATTCATGTACGAAATTATGCAGCGGTCGTATTCCATGCATATTACGCGTCATAATATCAGTACTACCCACCTTTAAAAAGTGAATATCAAAGCATTATGTAAATAACTTGGACTAGAACCCTCCTTTTGGCTTTACCTTAGTGGTAGTAAAAAGGAACATTCCATCATGGAAACAAATTTCCTAACACATTTTCTGAACAAAAAATCAAACAACCGGTCTTCCTTTTATGCCAAAAAGTGATTCACAAAGTAAATCACGTAAGTCTTTGTATCCATTGTCTCTCGTTTCCTAGCTTTTAGTGAGTGACCCTGAGGCCTTGATCGCGTGTCGGCGAGTAGTTATAGATCTATCGAGCTCTAGCACGGCATATATCGCTGTTTTTACGTAAAAGAATACAGTAAGGCCGATTTTTCAAATAGTTGCGAATATGTTATATGTTCCAGTAATGCCCGATTGCATTGTTAGATTTTAAAAACTCAGCTCAGGACCCAGAGTTGAAATTCCAATAGCGCAATAATAATTATGACATAAAATTGTATATCGTTTAGTGTAATTGTTTAATTGAAAAATTGGCTCGAAAATTGTAAAGCAATAAAGCCCCGAACAGCAGTGTATATTATGCTAGAACTCTTTGATTGTCAATGTGGATGTCTATAAAGGGTAAATGTATATGCGGAATAATAGAAAGCGAATTTAAGCTCTGAAGGGATTTCCCTCAATATGGCACGGGTTTTATAAAAGAAGAATGATTAGACTTTTACTTTTTAGTATATGTCAAGTCGTCACATTATACAGGGTGGGAGGGAGGCCGACGCAAAACCTCGTATTCAGTACATCATTCCGAACCCCCCACATCGAAAGCTTTCATCAGTAATTTAAATAAAAAACAGCTGTACCATAAATTTTGACAGTGTAGCACTTTTGTAGGAAACAGCAATTTTTTTTTTTCAAAATTTCCTATTTAAATTTTTTATGTCGGGAGGTTCAGAATAATGTACCGGTGAACAGTGTCCCTTCCACGTTGTGTATGATCAAAAAAATCGGTCCATGGAATTTGTATAAATGACTGAAAATTGCACAACCTTTATTTTAAAGATTTGGAAGGAATATTTAAAAGATGGTCTATGTAAAAATAACTTTTTCGTAATTATTTAATAAATGTAAGTATCGTAGTGGTACCTAAAATTAAAATGTGATCCTTCTATTCTTATACTAGTGTACCTGGCTGGGTATTTCTATTTCAAAAGGGCCTCTCTTTAAAAAAACTTTTGATGAGAAATACTTATGACATCAGTACTGCGATTAAAGACCTTCACTTGAAGTTGTTTAATTCGTTCAATGAGTATGTTACAAAGATATAAATCGTTAGATTTGCCCTCACCGCACTTAAATCGGACGAAAGTGTCCATACTGAGAAAGGTGAGCTCATACGTTCAGCATGGAAACATAGATTAACGAAACAAAAGTGTGATCTATCTTTAGAGGCGGTCGGCCGGTCTAACGGTTTAAATCTTTGGTAATATAGTAAAAATAACAAACTTAGAAATGAGCAACATTATGTCCTGTCTTGTTATCCTCCTGTCTGTATTCTAATATCAAACTTTTACTAAGAAAGTCCACCCAGTTAGTACTTTCTGTCAGTGCTATCGATGGTAACTATAATACAATGTATAATATTTAGCTACAGGGATCGCTTGATTGCCGGTACCGCTCTATTATCGCTGTGGGTAAACATTTGTCATAGATAGAGAATTATATAGATTAGCTGTTAGCGTATACCCTTTTTAGTTAGCGATATATATTGTCTTCGTCACTGTAAACTGGTATTATCAAATTAAGTTGAGTAAAACTTTCGCCGTTTTCTTGCTCCCCAGTTTACATACGCGAAAGAGATGGAAAACGTATTATTTGTCTCGTTTACTCTTACTGCTGGATCTAATAAGAGTTTGCCGCATTGATAATATTATTTAGTGTGTTCTATTGCTATTCTCTGTCTATGACATTTGTGGAAAGTATTGAAAAAAAGGAAAAATAAGATGGCGGTGTTAGTAGTTCGATTTTGTCCACGCGCCAAAATATCCTTGTATATCTATAATGACCATGTGCCAATACCAGTACAAAGGTCTGGTTACCGGGCCGCTCGCCAGCCAATGACTAGTCAAATGTGAACGAATTTGAATTCCTTGCACTATTTTATACGACTGACATGATTTTACGATACGCTCATATGTATTGTGCTTTTGAGGTCTATTTTTAGACGGTTTTCTCTATGGTATGAGTCATAGAGCACGGAATCGCCGGCAGAGTGTACGACGGCAGTACTAATAAAATTTTTGGCACCGAAGTGCTTTTGACGCTAATCTTCATTTGTAAAAAAAGTGTTGAAAGCCTCTAGCGGCCGCCGGAGCATCACTGTGCTCTGTGGTATGAACTAACCCAGATATTGTCAATGACAATGCCTGGGAAACTTATAAAATGGTTATGAAAAGTTGTGAATGGTTTTTAAGGTTCTTATTTTAGATTACTTTAGTTTTAATTCAAGAACTTATTGTTTTTGTTATAATTGCATGTCATTAGGTTATTCCCGATTGTTGATACAGGTAAATATCGTAATTATGTGTATTAGATAAATGTATTTATTTCCAATGGCGAGTATACGTGAAGCTTTAGTTTTCTTTGTGTATTTTCGAAGAGAAAGTAATCGGTGTTGAAAAACTCGCAAGCACTGTTTGAATTGTATAACACGAATCACAAACCTTGTGTTGTAATATCCTAGGTTTAGGCTCATCGCGCACTTTGGCCTAGTAAGTTTTATCACTTACCAAACCAACTCGATCGCGTTTAAAGTAAAGGACATCAGTCGTTTCGTACTCAAAAATTTAAATACCATAAATTTTTGACCAGAAAAAATATACATTTTTCATATGTAGAATTAATTCTACATATGAAAAATGTATATTTTTTCTGGTCAAAAATTTATCCTCAACATTTTTTATTATGAAAACCAGTCTAGCTGATGACTGAATGATGTCCTTTAAATAAGGAATAATTGTGTTACCATCTTTGTCACCAGATTTATTTGTCTTACTTTTCACAAGACAGACTGGTTCAGTTTCAGCATAACGATATAGCGATCGAATAGGTATTAATAAACGCCCAAGAGGCCCACGGGCTGTTCACCCCTCACTTCAACATCGACTGTATTGCAATATAACCATTAAATAAAATAGGAGACGAGAGCGCGATGGCGGTAACATACGGTCCAGTTTGCACTATTGTTTGTCAATTCGTTGTACATATCTTAGCGTATTGTGTTCGCACGACTGTTATTTATTAACTAGATTTATTTGCTTTATTATAAAATCCATTAACTGACAACCTTTAATTAGCCTGTAAAGAGATTCTGTAATGCAATTTTTAAAGTTAATATTAGTCCTGTTTCTAGTTAAACTTGTTATAGATTGGAGAGGACATAATAGTATTGTTTTTGTCTCAAATCCTATTTGTTTTACTCAAATATTTATTAGTCATATTGTAAATAATTTATGTATAATGCAATTAGAAAATTAGTACGCTTTTTTACACATTAGAAATGTATTTCATCTGATAATTTGTTTAGAATGACTATTAAGGAATAAAAATTAAATTATTGACTGATTATACTGTGCTTTTATTTATTGAACCTTTTAATATGGGTATAAAATTCCCAGTCACCTGGGTGAAGAGGCGTATTTCTGCGTTAAAACAGCATCATGAAATATCCAAAGTGAAATACTACTGGGGGCCTGTTTCCTGTTTCAACATGTCCAAAACGCCACGACCTACCAAATAAAAGTCATTGGGCAAAATCCGACCGGTTAGTGAGTTTGCGTACAAAAACCAAAGCAGCTGTGCCAAAGCTTGGTCGTCCACATTTAAAATTGATGCTAAAGGTCTAATAATTTGATCCATTTTGTCCAAAAGATGTGTAGAAATTATGTTAATTTAGGGCCGAAACGGCAGTATCGAATTATGGTGATATCCATTTAGAATTTTTTTCCTCGATAAAATCGAGAAAGGAATTTTCGAAGCAGGGAGATGAATAAAACTTTTATTTTATTTTTTCAGTTGTCTGTCAGAACTATTCGCTAAATAGATACATACAGTTGACATTTCGAAAGGTCAAACCAACGGAATAAAGATCATTTTAATACAGTATCTACATCGCAGCTTACGGTTCCACAATCAAGGTACCTACTAAACTTTTAATTTCGAATTTAGCTGTCAAACCTGTAAAGATCACTTGCCCGAGGGGGTCACCCCAGTATTATATTGATGCTCTGTGGGGTGACCTTATTGACAGCCAATAGCAGATTCTTTAAGGTTGTGCCGATACAGTAATTAAGATGGGCGTCTGTAACACTGCCAAAGAAAACTACAAATTTGAGGTAGTTCTTTTCTAGTATCTGTAGGTCCCTATTAAATGAATTGAAGGCATTCTTTATATGAACCTAGGCTAGGATACACCTTAAACCAACTGCTACCGGCCGGCGGCCGTACCTAGGTATAGCCGGCTAGAACGGTACTTCGGCTTTTAGCGTTACCATACATAGTTACTTTTCAAACGTTACCCAAAAAGCTTGAGTAGTACTAAGTAAACCCGGGGAAACTAAGTTTACTTCTAGCGTTACAAGTAAAATACAGGGTGTAAACAGACCCTTCATATAGCCGTCAACCAAGCATTCTGTACATCAAACTAAGTAACTTTACGCAAAAATTATTGCTGGGAATCGACTTTTTTTTGGGGTGTAAGTAACGTTTTACGGTATACTCGATGGAAAGCACTCAAAGCATTGTGTTGATGGATGGATTGAATAGTACGGGGGTCATGGAGGTGTGTAAAGTAAAAATCTTAAATTAAAAACATGTATTTAAAAAAAAAAAATTGTGAAAAAGTTGGAACTTTGACCCCCAATATCTCCATAACTAGAAGGTTCCCAGGTATGGTCTAGAACAAAAAAATGATCGCAAAGACGGGGAGAACAAGTGCCTTTCGGCTATGTTAAGGGTCTATTTACATCCTTTCTATATGCAACAACTTTTAAAAGTGATTTTCGCCTACTGTATTGATTAACGTGTAGCGATCTCTAACCTATTTGGTTCTAAAGAAGTGTAAATTTATTTTCCATTTAAAAAATGTATGTTCCTTTAAGAAATACTCGTATTATATTATTTATATGCATAAAAATATCTTTTCCTACCCATCCCCCACAAACGTTTTACGTTTTCACGAACATGGTATTCTGTAAGCCATACTATTACGAAATAGGCACTCAATTACTCATGTCGAAGTAGAAACCGTTATTTCTCTTTTGAATTTTGCTTTTGACTGTACATCGTAGGTATAGTTACCGTGCTATGGTGCCCTATTAGAAATGGAACAGATTGATTTAAATTATCTGCCAAGTAAATCATCGGTGGTGAATCAGGCCATAAGTAATTAATTTTAAGAGACTGTCGTAACCGCACGGGACAAGTATCGTGACGTACATCTCTAGAGAGAATTGGAAATATTGGTATTATTAAAAAAATAACAAGAACTGTAATAACAAAAATATCTTTATTACAAAATATTGTTTCACAAAGATTACTTCAATTTACTTTCACTTAAAATCACAACAAAATCATGCTTAAAATAAAGCCTTTCTAAATGTCGAACTACCCACAAACTACACAGATTAAAAAATGAAACATAAATAATAACCAAAATTATATTTTTGGATTTAGAATAAAGACGTATTTTCAAATGCAACTGCTTTTTTTCACTCAAAGGTCAATTCAGACAACAGAAAAATACGCGAGCAAAATACTGGCCGTATAAGCATTGTTTAAAGGCGCGCGATTGAGTCGCGAGCATGCGCGAGGCGACGCTTGACGTTCACATTTTCAATGCAGCCAGTAAATTGCGGAAGGATTTTCCTAGTATTACTTATAAAACGTCGGTAGCTAGGTACATTGTTCTAACTGGTCATTTTCTACGAAGAAAAACCTTCAAACAAAAACTCCAGTCACTCTTTTAAAAACTACTACTACTTTTACTATGAAAGAACAGTGTAGTGTAAGCCTAACAACAAGTAAATACGACAACGCCTACAAAGTTCTCATATTCACAAAGAAAATTATGTAGAAGAGAAAATAAAAAGCTACAGAAATTAGTCGTTAAAACATCAAAATATGATTGTTTATGCAGTTCGACATTTACAAACGAAGTCATCTTTTTGTAACCTATCACGCGACGCGACATACGACAGGTATAATACAAAAATTGAAAGTGTACAAGAATAAGAACAATTTTTAACAGACACCCGACAATGGGCACATAAGGAGTATTTTCGTTCAAGAACTAATGTGACTAGGTGTATTCGACCTATTAGTTACCGTAGCGAGTCAGGGTTCGGACATACCTTTACGGCCTAATTGCGGACACGGTTCCGGACACTGGCAGAGAACTGAAGTTTCTGTCATAGTTTTGTTCAAACTTAATGGCGGCTTGGAAGTTAGCTGCGAGTGACATTACTGCAGGCGCATTATACAGTTAGACGATGCGTCCTCTGCGCCCCGCCGATACATAAGTTCGTCTTCTGAGCAGCTTTACGTTAGCCGTTATAAAGTTTGAACCGTTATACCTGCGCAGACCGTCACTTGCAGCTAACTTCCGAGGCGCCATAAAGTTTGAACAGAACCACAAAACCAGAAAGTTTAATTACTGCTATACAGGAACAAGGTATTTTGTTTTATTCTACCAGTCTTTTCAAGTTTCGGTAAAGAATAATTCTGAGCAAATATACTACTTTTCTACAGTCCCACGTGTCACAGCCAGTCAATATTTTATTAGTATGCTCAGAATTAAACCAGTTACGAGAAACTTGCTGACGATAAATTGCTACAGTCCCTGGACTAATTGAATTTACGATCTTCCTTTACGAATGGTTCGTGTATAATGCAAGATAAAAAAAAATATTCTTTAAAATTACATAACATCACGCCTGTAATCCCCGAAGGGTTAGGCAGAGGTGTATCTAATAGTACACCTACATTTCGCCAATTCTGTTCAAGTCCCATTTCATAGGGGGCGAGCCTATTGTCATCAACCGGGCACAAATCCAGACTCCGTGGCTGCTACTAAGAAATTCCTGATGGAACCAATTTTTTTTTATTTAGTTGCATCTGTGTTCAGAAACTCCATGTAACAATTAGTGTTTGAACAAAAATACTAGTTTACATGCCACCATTATCGTTGCCATCAACTTTTATACATCTGTTTTACATTTATACAATTTTATACAACAGTACTTTATTATTATTATCAAAGAGAATTTAAATACGACTTTGCATTGGTAAGCGCAACATTAAGACTCAAAAACTAAATTCCTTTTTACTGTCTTCTACAAAGTAATAAATAGGAACCAGATTTTTTATGACAATTCAAAATATCCCCGGTCGTCTGACTAATCAAAAATACGGCCCAAAATAAGAGCAATATATTTTTTTAAGTAAGAAAGCTATACGCTTCATGCTCATATTTTTTTTTAATAAAACTGAGCAAATGCTGGACCATACAGTGGTCTTTGTCAGAACGTTAAAATCGACAATTATTGGGACACCCGTCCCACTGTCGACAAGTAAGCAACTTGCTATCAACAATTTTCTCGCTAAAGACACGTACAAAACATTGTAGGTCCTGTGTCAATATAAGAGGTAAATATATAAATAGTCGATCGCTGACTGTTCACACCGTAACAAACAATTCGTTTTTCGCTTGTTTTACTAGCTTTTAATCGGTGGGACAGGTGTCAGAAGTAGGAGGAGTACTCGAGGAGGGTTCAGACAACCGGTAGCGGTGAGGGTGGCGCAGTCGGCGGGAGCCCCGGGGGAGCCCGCAGCGGGTCATTGCGGAGGCTTCATCTGCTTCTGCTGCTCCAGTAGGCGCTCCAGCGGAGAGGGGCCTGGCCCCGACCATAGCGACTGGAAAGAACACGATACAATGTTAAAAATGACGAATTTCCATACAAACCTTTATGGAAGAATTAGCGAAACTCTTCCTAAGTTCTCCTGTTCGCTTTATTAGAAAATCTGCATGCAGAACGAATTGTAAAATGTACAAGAATCATTCTACAGATATTTGGCTTTTTCATATCAATGTGGTCAAGAGTAAAATTTGAACATAACAACATCACTTAGATTTATATCTGTATTTTTGTACATCCTTCTCAAATGAATGATAAATAAAATGAAAGAATAGTTACCGGCGGCTGTCTGTGCGTGGCGGAGCCCCAGGCGCTGGTATCGGGCGCTCCGCTGAACAGGGAGTACGTACTGCCAGGCGCCGCACTGCTGCCGCCCTCGCCGCTCTACACAACAAAAAAATTAAATAAAGTAAATCATAGTATAATCGGTGGCTACAGGAACGTGAAATAGAGATCGAAATGAATATCTGTAAAAATCAGTATACAAGCATTGAATATGCTACATATTACATGTTACATATTTGATGATTATGGTAAAAACTATTGATTATTATACAAATCGCAAAGAAAGCATGCTCAATGTGCAAAAAAATACTTTACAACATTATTTTTAGTATATGCGAAACCTGAATATAGTTTATTCAGAATAAGTAACTGAATCGATTCCAATAATTTTTAAACCATGTTATATTTTGTCCCAAAAATATTTAAAAAAGGTTACAAGTTGGACACCGAGCGTTACTAAGTACCTATCGCAATCATTTGGGTACCTACTGCCAAATTATTATTATCAATGTGCTCAAGACGACCATGTAGGCGCGCCCCGTTGTAAACACGTTTTTGTGCGGACAACCAGGTAACAAAACAAGCTTATAACTTGGTGATTTTTCATGATACAGTTTTGAAATTTTGTACATAGATTCTTTACATAAAAATACTAGACACGTGTTTCAGGTTTCGCATACACTAAAACTAATGTTGTATATAGGAAGGGCCGAAAAATGATTACTCAGCTTTTCTATTTGTGATTATTTGCCAAAAAGTTTCTAAAGGAACATAACTCACCCCAACTTGATCCATACTCTTCATATTCCCAATATCATTACTGATTGGCTCATTGAAATTCATATTCAGATTCCTCTGTTGCATATCTAGCGCGTTACCTCCAAAGTTCAACGCGTTCATATCCATAAGATCCTTGTTGCCCTGGTAGTTCAACGGCTTATCGACTATCTTCATTGGTAAGGGCTGGTAAGACATCTTGTTGTTAAATTGAGGGTACATGGAGGAGTCGTAGCTAACCGTAGGACCATAAGAAAAACTGTTTAATGAGGAATTGAAGTTAGGTGATGTTACCAGGTTCTGTAAGGTCTGTAACTGAGGTTGACCAATGGCTGATTGTAGATACCCCGGCTGATTAAAATTCTCTTGTTTTGGTGGTGGTATATTGTTTTGCAACTGATTGTACGATAGATTTTGATAAGGGTTTGGTAAATTCGTGTTCAGTTGCTGGGAATAAAAGTTGGGCTGTATAGGCGGCTGGAAGCTCGCGTTAAAGTTGTTCGGCTGGTCCGGTTTCCACCACATCGGTTGCTGGTAACCGTCGGGCGGTTGCTGAGGTTGCGCGCTCCAATTTCTAGGTGGCTGCTGCGCATTAAACAGCGTATTATTCGGTTTAAAGTTGTCATCTCTAAACTTATTATCATTGAATTGGTTTTCTTGAGCATTCTGCCAGTATCTGTATTGGTTAGCGAACCGAGGTGGCAGGTCATTCAAGAAGTTCTTCTTATCCCCAGACATTTGGTAGTTATGGTTGAACTTCTGTCCATCTTGGAACAGTTCTTGACGGGAATTCTGTTTCTGCAACGCTGCCGTTCTTACATCAATCTCTTTCGGATTGACTACAGGTAACCTTATGCCTTGGTTGTTGATATTAGGAGCTGGGTAGCTAGGGTTGTAGCTTAACCCTGTGTTCTGTATTCCATAGTTCTTCTGGAAATTCATTCGAGGAGCATCAGGGTATGTGTTTTGTATCGGGTTCCAGTTCGGAGATGGAGGGTGATCCTGTCTCTTCTGTTGATACGTCTGCGAGTTCTGACTTGATTGACTTGCTTTAACATCTTTCTTTTCTTCTTTTTCCACCTTCTTGGGAGGTTCTGGTTCTGTAGCGAGGACTAAGTGAGGGTACCCTGCGGACTTGTCCTTGAGGGAGAGGATCCCGCCTGTCTTTCTGCCTATAGGGAGGTTGGCTAAGGACTTGATGGGTTTTGGTTGTACAACTTTCGGTTTCTCCTCTTTGGATTCCACTGAGTCTGCTATCGAGTCAGGAGTTGGCGGTGGTGTTACGAATTTCACCTGCGAAAGAAAACAATTTAGTTATTGATAATATAATATTATTGTACGGCGAGCCGGCGGTGTAAGATATTATTTACTGCACGCTCGACCTACGCGCCACGGAGACGATTAAAAAATAATATTATGCGGTTAGGTTATTAGCGTTGTGCACGTTGAAATAAGGACGCAAATGAATAAATGAACCACTAATCCGTGGCCATTAAAGCGCAAGAAATACGCGCTTTGGATTATCTCATTTAGATTTTATTTCAATGTGCAAGGATTTATATTTTTGCCAGTTAAATTTAGGTCATCACAATCAATAAAAAATTACATAACATTACGCCTGTTATCCTCGAAGGGTTAGGCAAAGGTATACCTAATAGTGCACACACATTTACGCAGTTATGTTTAAGTCCCTTTTAATAGGGGGCAAGTTTATTAATTAAAAAAATATATATCAATCAAAATTGTTATAAATTGAACTTAAAAAAAAAATTGCATATTTCAAGAATAGGTGTTATTTTGTCCCATATAAATCCTGGTACTTAGATCTTTGGTTGATTGAATAAATTACGTATCACAAAAATAACGTTTTATTTAATTACAATGCCAATAAACGTTCAAAAATATAACATAGCAATAGCATAGACTCAACTGGTTTTTATGTCAAGCTATTTAGAGTCCTAAATATTAATTTGTTTTCATTTTATATCCATTCATTCGCCATGAAAAGTAGTTTTAAAGCTTGTTTTTTTTATTGTTTTATACATTGTTTTAATCTGTGTTTTTAAAAGTGTGATAAAAAACACGGTTTAAATTCAAACTGTTTTAAACACGTGTTTTAAAACAACTTGTTTTAATCATGCCAACCCTGCTCCCTTCGTATAAGTGTCACATTTACAAGTTGATAGTAAAAAAAACTTTTTATAAATATTGGTGTGACGTCATTTTATTTCTCGTATTCTTCTCAGCAAACCCTTTCATTTGATACCCACATCATGGGGTCGCATAAATAATAACTAGTCCGCCATCTTTGGGAGTCCGCCACAATGACGTCACTTAGCTAACCATTCATTGTCATCCAAACTTAACGTGTATGCAAAATTTCAGCTCAATCGGTCGGGTATTACTGATAAAACATTCAGTTGCTAAATTTGACTTAAACAAACATAGAAACATTACAAGTTAAAGCTTGTAAAATGTGGTTCCATACACAGGTGTACCATCATCATCATCATCATTTCAGCCGAAAAGTCCACTGCTGGACATAGGCCTCCCCCAAGAAGGGGGGTTTTGCCATAATCGCCGCGCTTGGCAGGCGGGTTGGCGATCGCAGTATGGTTGTTGTAGAATCAGAGAACGCTGCTGCCCATTCTCTGGTAAGTCCCTTAGTCGCCTCTTACGACACCCACGGGAAGATATGGGATGGTGCTATTCTTTACGTCCGGACACCATACAGAACACAGGTGTACCATGTGAATAATAATAATTAATAATAATAAGCTTTACCTGTTTGTTGGTTTCCTCTTGTTTCCTCATAATAGCGGCCATGGCAATATTGACGCGCGGTTTACGAGCCTCCTTCTTGTCCTCACTCTTATCTTCAAGCAACTCTACCTCCTGAAAATACGTATAATTAATCGGTGTATTATCAGCTTAAGGTTTTCCGATGAAAATGTCTAATTAGTCAAAAAAATAAAAAAATCCAAATCAGAAAAAAAAGTAAGATTCGAATATATTTTAAATTCACATGTCCAAGACGAAATTAATGAAGGCATCACAGAGGACCGTTTTAGATATTATGGGGGGAAAGGGCTTTGAATTATTTGACCTGCCTAACCGCCGTAGCTAGCACTCTATGGCTGGTTTTTTTTTGTTTTTTTGATTGTGCCACCAGTGAATAGATTCTAACTTTTACAACTTATATCCTGAAAACGTGATGCTTTAGACGAGTTTGTCTCATACAAAACTTGTTAATATTGATTCCAGCTATTGATTAATATAGGTTTTATGTGTAGCCGCTATTTTGAAAATAAATTAAAATGGCGGCAACTTCAACCCCTTGAAGGTGTAGAAATAAGAAAGGCAGAAGTACAGTGTGAAGGTAGACTTACGATAACTTGATCTTCTTGTGTGGCGAGCGCTCGCTCCTCCCGCGCTCGCTCCAGGGAACCTTGAGGCTTGAGGATACCCACGCGTTTCTCGCGAACTGTTCACAAGATAATAGAAATAACGATTAGTTTATGTTTATAGGTCCAGTTTTGGTTACTGAACTAAGACAGTAAAGTCTTGGGGAGTGACCATAGCACACTTTTCGACGCAGAAACGAGTCACAGACAGAGAGAGACAAGTACTACCAAGTTCACTGACGGTCGAACACTTTTCAACCTTATTACTTAGGGCATAAGGCGCGAATTATACGTAAGGTGAAGGTGCGGCGCAGGCGTGGAATTTATAACGAAACAAAAGAACGGCGTGCCTGCGCCGCGCCGCTGAGTGTAATTCACGACACGTCGCTTATGCACATTTTGAAGCGGTATCATGCCTGCACCGCGCCTTCACCTTACGCCGTTTCTGTATAAGGATGATGAAAAGCAGACCGTCGGTGAACTTGGTAGTACATAAAAAGCGAAAACGAAGTCATTCGGTTTCTTTTCTTTTTTCGTTTTCCGTCGAAATTTGTGGACACTACCATACCTCATAAGTTTTAGGCCTTATGTTAAGTTGTATTTGCCTTGATTTAAGTTGGATCAAAAATACATAAACGGCGTTAGTGCACCAGGTTGCATACCTTTCTCTCTAAAGTCAGCCTCGGAGATGACGATGGGCGGCGGCGGCTGCGCGGGCTCGTCGTCGCTGTCGTCCTCGGGCTCCGGCGCCGCCCCGCCCCTCGCCCCGCCCCCGGCCCCGCCCCCCGCCACTAGCAGCGCCGCCAGCGCCTGGCTCAGCTGCTCTCCTCCCACTGATGATGCCGTGAAGGTAACTTTGCCGTCTTCCTCGCTGGAAAATTAATTTCATTTCATATCCGACTGCGTTTTGTCAAAGAACGAAGCAAAACGAGTATGTAAGTAACGTAGCAGGTGCCGTTCTATAATTTCTGCGTACCCTATTTCCCTCATGTGAATTTAAAAATACATGGCTAGGAAGTGAACTTGAAAGAAAAAGATATTACATCGCGTCGCCTACTGTCTAATTGGAGTAAATATTAATGAAAAAGTTACTAAGCTTTTGCAGTACCGAATTACCATTTTATTAGAAGACTAGCGACCCGTCCTTGCTTCGCACAGCGCCACCTTTCGGGTCCAAAAACTATATCTAATGTTGCCTATATTTTAAGTTAAGCATCTCGCAGTAGAGCGGTGAAAACTGCGTTAAAATCCATGCAGTAGTTTTTGCGTGATGCGCGTACAAAGATACAGACAGAAAGACAGACAAAAAACAAAGATACAGACAGAAAGACAGACAAAAATCCTAAAAACTGTTGTTTTGGCTTCTGTTGCTCTAATAAAGACATCCCATACCATTTTTTTTTCAATATCTTCAATGTCCAGACATAAGCTTGTTACTATTTTATTATATGTTTGAAGATGAAGCGGGTACCAAACAATTAGCCTCTGTGCTAACCAAATCATCATTAAAACAAAGGTTTCTTAAACATTTTTCCAGAATAAATCAACATGTTATAAAACGTTATTTTTCCATCAGGATTTTCTCAATACCAGCCATGTTGGTGACAGGCGTGATTTTATATATAACTGATTCTGAATTCGCAAAAGATTTCACAGAGATACCTAAAAAAGAAACCTTACGTTTTATAAAATGACAGGAGAGTACTCACGTATAAGACAGATGTTCGGGCCTCAGCTGCGACAGTTTCTTGCCCAGCAGTATCAGCCGATGCGCGCGCACTCGCTGTTCCAACTCCGGCTCACCGCTCAAACATGTCACCGACACCTCTGATATGGGCCTGGACAGATAACACACATGATAAATTACTTTTTTCAAATCAATATAGGAGAGTAACCAGGTACAAGACTACATAGTCTTACAACGGCAGCCCACTTCATATATCCAATGATTGCTAAACATTCATAAAAAAAAAATGGTATTTATGAGATTATAATAATTTAAAAATAAAAATATTATTCAGTATTATGACTTTATGAATCATGACGTAGTTAAAACACCCTGATGCGAGCGATGATCTACTGGACTCGAGCGCTGGGTAGGTACGTTCTCCAGTTTGACACGTAAACATCATTAACATCATCTATACTAATATTATAAAGCTGAAGAGTTTGTTTGTTTGCTTGAACGCGCTAATCTCAGGAACTACTGGTTCGATTTGAAAAATTCTTTTAGAATTGGATAGCCCATTTATCGAGGAAGGTTATGGGCTAAAATTTCACGCGGACGAAAGTCGCGGGCTAGTGTTTCATAATTTTATTCTAATGTATTATTTATTTTTCTTTGTACCTATTATGGTAGGTAAAACTAGAGCTATTTGATGTCGGGTACAATGAGTGGACCACCTTTGTAAGACAACTAAAAAGTCACGGTGTATATTATTCTGAAGATGAGTTAAGTTACGGAATCGATCTGTTACTGGTAATGCTAGAAGAAATAAACTTAGGTTTAACTTGGCTATTTTTATGTAAAGTCCGAATAATCACTAAAATAAATAAATAACCTAACCCATTCGTTCGATATTCCCTAGCCATAAAAAGGTTACACCTAACTCAATCAACTGCTACCGGCCGCACCTAGGTATAGCCGGCTAGTCGGTTTCTGCTTTAAGACGTAATAGACGGATAATGTTAAGTTAACCCGGGTAAACCTAGATTTACTTCTTCTATAGACCGACCGCTTTAATGAGTCCTCGCGAAGGTATCAATTTAAATGGAATATTCTGAAGGTTGTTCACGTATTGGTTCAATTAGTATCGTAATACCTACGTTGATTATGGTTATTTTAAAGCTGTGGCCTAATGTTAGAACTTTGTGAACGCTTAATGTGCCTTTGAAGGGGCAAGGCGGAGGACTCATTAAAGCGGTCGGTCTATAGCATTACCCGTAACAGATATAAGATTTAACAAAGGTGGGAGAGAAATATAGAAGTTGTCAGAAAGTTCAGGTGCATAATACTGGAAACTGATATGTATGATAGAGAACGAAGCAAAAAGAGTATATAAGGATCGTAGCAGATAGCAGCTTTAGATTAGGCCTGACCCCATTGGAAAAAGGCGCAAATTTATAAACATAACATCACGCCTGTAATCCCCGTACGGTTAGGCAGAGGTGTACTAAATGGCGCGAGTTTAAGTATGTATTCCCTTGTGGGATTTAACTGGTTGGGTACTTAAGTCGGGTGAGGTTTACTCACTTCACGTCCACCGCCCTACCCATCTAACTGGACCCGAGGCCGTGGCGCCTAGCGCCAACACTACGACTTGAGGAGGCACTAGCCGGGGATCGTGGAAGGCGCACTAGTTCCAATGATTCCCGGTGAAGTGTGGGAAGGGAACACCGGGGTGGTTTTTAGTCAGTTACGAGGTCTGACAGACCCTTCCGCCTACCCCAGGTCTGACAGACCCCTCCGCCCACCCCAGGGCGGACGACATCCATGAGGATTTCCCATCCGAAACAATAAACAAAAAGGTTTACTCACTTAGCATCATTATCCTCAGCGTCCTCGTCCAGGTCCGGCACCCTGCCGCCGTACGTGTCCCACGCAGCGTGGTTGGGGAACCGCAGCCCCGTCAGAGCGCTCTCCAGCGGCAGGAACCCTGCTAGCTCTTCGTCTTCGGGTAATGGTACGCTATCATCTACAAAGATTAACGGAAAATGTCAAATGCGTTAAGCTGGTCACGTGCACTAGACTTGAGATGGTTATTTTATTCTTCAAAATATAATAATCCAGAACAATTAAAACCATAATAATCAAATTACATTTTCTTTGAAACTGACGTATGTTCTTAATTTCATTCAAATAACCTTCATATTCGATACAATACGTCTCTCCTTGACTACTGTGGTGTTTATGGACCCTCACAGTTTTCCTACGCACCTCTATCTGGAAGATCTAACTCATACATCAACGGGCCCGACAGTTATTTATCATCACATCCTCGATTTGATCTTGAGCCTTAACAATGTGTTTAACCATTTTATGGCAAATAGTTAAAAAACATTTTTTTATTTAATGTTTGTGAAAAAACCTTGAAAAACGAGCCTCACGTTAGAATCGGATTTTTCATACAAAATAGGGCTGTTTCAAAAAGAAACATCTGTGTTCGCCGCTCCCACATTTAACCCGTCTGCCTTTAAAGCAAGAGTGAACAGGCATCTTCTGGGCACGCTCGTTCCATCATAGACCTCATCTATCGCTTTCCACCAGGCGTGAGCGAGCCCGCCTGCATACTCACAGGTGTCAGTGAGCGCGGCCGCGGCGGGCGCCAGCATGTTGAGCGTGTGCGCGAAGGCCGGCCACAGCGCCGCCAGCGAGCTCCACGCCGCGCACGACAGGATCTTGGAGTGCCACGCCGCCCACGCCATCCAGACCTTCACTGCAACACACATATTTTATTATTTAGGTGAACAATATGGAGAGTAAGACAGTGCTGTTTTAATCAGGGTATCATCATCATCAGTTCAGTCCAGAATCGGCCACTGCTGGAATTGGCCCTCCCTTTCCGCTGATATATTTCCAGGTTCCGAGTATATCTCATTCAGGTATTTCAGATAACATTGCGCAAGCATAAACATAACATATTCAAGCGAAATCATACATTCTGTAAGATTTAGAATTACTTTTGGTACAAATGCTTAAATTATTGGTTCAAAAAGTGCTGATTATCAGCCTAATTTCAATTAAAGATTTTTTATTTCAGTAATAATATAAATACAAGGTAGTACACTCACAGGCGGGCAGTGAGCGCTGCATCGGCGCGTCCACAGTGTAGTTGGGCAGCAGCAGCGCCAGCAGGGTGCCCGTGGCCAGCGAGCTGCCCAGCTGGGCCGCGCGCGCTTCGCCTTCACTCATCGCGTTGTCGTCCACTGTCAGGTCTTCTGTCGTGGAGTGGACTAGCCATACCATTACGCACGCCATCTAGGAAAAACACAAGAACATACAAGGTGTAAACGGACCCTTCACGAAGCCGGCAACCAAGCATTCAATACATCAAACCAGATTATTGCTGGGCAACGACTTTTTTTTTGGGGATGAAAAATCAGGATTTACAGTAGGTCTCAATGTAATGCACTCAAAACACCGTGCTGATGGATGCATTGAATAGTACAGGGTCATGGAGGTATTTAAATAAATTTATTGTAAAGTAAAAACTTGTATTCAAGTAAAAACTTGTGAAGAGGTTGGAACTTCGACCTCCAATATCTCCGTAACTAGAAGTTTCCCAGGTATGGTCCGGAACAAAAATGATCACAATGACTGATGGTTAAGGGTCTATTTACACTCTTTATTTTCCCATGTGGAAAATTAAGGTGGTCACCTTAAAAATAGTTAATAAGGAAAAATATGTGTGAAATGTATGGTGATGTTGGGCTAATCATGAAAACAGCTTTAAGATATCGAGTATAATTTCTACTGCAAAGCTACATTTTAGTGGTAACCTTGGAGTCCTCCAAAAACACAATAAATAAAGATAAATAATAACCTTTATTAGAGTCATAGACTCAAAGCTGTCGGTCGCGATGAGAGCCGTTAGCGAAGAGTTGAGAGAGTTCACCAGCGCAGCCGCGGCGTCCAATCTATAACAGACGTCAGGACTTGATTCTCGATTTTTTAAGTAAAGTGCGGATCACGCAAAGAAATAATATGATGTGTGTAAACCAAGGCAAATGGTTTGAGTACTGTTTCTTTCAAAGGGATTTTCAGTATATAAAATCATTATAACTCACTCCTCAACAGTGTGTATGTAATGCATAGCCCTGATGAGCTCTGTGACGTAGGAGTGCGCGTCCAGACGGCCGGTCAGCGTCACCGCCGCGGGAGCAGTGCTATCCGTCAACCCTGGGATCACTGGCAAGTCTTTTGGGTCACTGCTAGAAAAATAATGACAGTTGTCATTAGTACAATGCGCGGAGCAGAAGGACATATAAAAAAAAGAGGTATGCAAAGAAATGAAAGATTTGATTAAAATTCCGGCCAAGGATCTACTCTTGAAGTAAAAGAAACATTGTGTTTAGCTTCAAAAGGTTTTTGACATTGTTGAACCTTATAAATGGGAAGGCTAGATCTAGCCTATAGAATTTGCTTGTCGTGTGAACATGTCACCGATGCCCATACCTTTCGGAATCGTGTAATGGATCTTTAGCTAAAGTTACCTGGGCAGTGCAGCCGCAGCTCGCAAGGTCCTCGCGAGGTTGGCGGGCGCGGGCGGGAAGGGCGCGCGCACCAGCAGCGAGCGCACGTGCCAGTACAGCGCGCCCAGGCGCCGCCCGCGCCGCCACGCTACCAGCGCCAGCTGGTTGTAGGGTTGTCCCGAGTGCGCTGATACTACTAGCGCATGTCTGAAAGAACACAATGATTGATAAAATTCCGAAAGCTTTATTAAGATACACAGTCAGCTTTATGCTGTTCAAGATCAAAAACTGTCTTGCAATATTTCGAGTGAGACTTGCATATTGTGAAGTCTCTTATAGATTGAAAAAAGTATCCCACTAATGTAGGTTTGTGTAACAAGTTTTTGATGTAAAAACAATTAAAGATCGATTGAAAGAACCCAGTGCATAAAGTATATTATATCTATCTATTCTATTTCAATCTTTCAAATGTATCTTTCAATACTGAGAAACAAAGAGATCTTTTTTCAGATGGTATATTAAGTAAAATACAGCAAAATTAGCTACACAGGCCAACTATACTTTGCCGTTTGCAAGAGTTACTAAAGACAAGAAATACTAAAATCTAGACACAAAAATTGTAATTTTAATTTGTACCTGTAAAACGTATGCGCGACGCGCAACTGCTGCCTGTACCTCGCCAGGTCTCCGAGATGCACGAGGCAGTGCTGACAGATGTAGCGCGCGGAGGCCGGGGGCGGCAGGCGAGCGCCCACGGCCGACTCGCTGGCGCCCCAGCCCTCCACTAGACCTAGCAGCGAGGCGCGCCGTCTGGGTACGATAAAAGAGGCAATGCTAAAATGCATGCATTGGAAGTCATCACCTCTGATGAGTTATCATGGCCCAGCAGTTAAGGCCATGAACTAGGTTGTGGATTCAAATGAATGGGTTACGGTGAGATTTTAATACTGTTGTGTGACACAGACAAACAATGAAACTGTTCCTTTCAGCACTTTGTCAGAAGCAGGAGCATAATATCACTGACAAACTGTAGTCCTTGTTTGGACCACAACTTTATTACAAACTACCTTCCTGAAAAAAACATTAAAAAAATTTGGTGCAATCTAACATTTATTTTAGGCATCTCAGAATAAATCTGAAGTAAAGAGTGTCTGCATACCTAAATGGTAAGATAAATCTGAAGTAAGGAGTGTCTGCATACCTAAATGGTAAGATAAATCTGAAGGAAGGAGTGTCTGCATACCTAAATGGTAAGATAAATCTGAAGGAAGGAGTGTCTGCATACCTAAATGGTAAGATAAATCTGAAGGAAGGAGTGTCTGCATACCTAAATGGTAAGATAAATCTGAAGTAAGGAGTGTCTGCATACCGAAATGGTAAGATAAATCTGAAGTAAGGAGTGTCTGCATACCGAAATGGTAAGATAAATCTGAAGGAAGGAGTGTCTGCATACCTAAATGGTAAGATAAATCTGAAGGAAGGAGTGTCTGCATACCTAAATGGTAAGATAAATCTGAAGGAAGGAGTGTCTGCATACCTAAATGGTAAGATAAATCTGAAGTAAGGAGTGTCTGCATACCGAAATGGTAAGATAAATCTGAAGTAAGGAGTGTCTGCATACCGAAATGGTAAGATAAATCTGAAGGAAGGAGTGTCTGCATACCTAAATAGTAAGATAAATCTGAAGTTAGGAGTGTCTGCATACCTAAATGGTTAGATAAATCTGAAGTAAGGATTGTCTGCATAGCTAAATGGTAAGATAAATCTGAAGTAAGGAGTGTCTGCATACCTAAATGGTAAGATAAATCTGAAGTAAGGAGTGTCTGCATACCTAAATGGTAAGATAAATCTGAAGTAAGGAGTGTCTGCATACCTAAATGGTAAGATAAATCTGAAGGAAGGAGTGTCTGCATACCTAAATGGTAAGATAAATCTGAAGGAAGGAGTGTCTGCATACCTAAATGGTAAGATAAATCTGAAGTAAGGAGTGTCTGTATACCTAAATGATAAGATAAATCTGAAGTAAGGAGTGTCTGCATACCTAAATGGTAAGATAAATCTGAAGTAAAGAGTGTCTGCATGCCTAAATGGTAAGATAAATCTGAAGTAAGGAGTGTCTGCATACCTAAATGGTAAGTCCAATTTGAATGTCGTGCAGATCTGATGCAGCAAACACAGGTAGAATCCTGCAGCTGCCTGGAGCACCCATGACAGCATTGCCTGCCCTTCACTGCGAAGGGGATTCTGAAACAAGAGAAAAGTTTATTGCAGATTACGCTACCAGGACCAGCATAGTAAATGTGACCAGCAGTGCTCATAACTTTTGTATGCTTTTCCTTAAGAGATGGGTATTTGACACAGGTTCAGTTTTTTTATGGCCATCAGACATTGCTTTTAGCATGGTAGTTGATAGTTATACTTAGTTGAAGGGACAACGAGTCTCACAAACGTTTACTACATATTCAGTACATCATTCCGAACCACATAGAAATTATCATTAACACTAGAAACGGGGATATTTACCATGTTTACTGATTTCTTTGAGTCCCCGATATTTCGGCGCTGTTGTAAGCATCATGATCACAAATAAACAGCGCCGAAATATCGGGAACTCAAAGAAATCAGTACACTAGTAGTTCTAGTGTTAAAGATAATGTTAGTGACCATGATAGTTTGAAATCTCACACAGAAATTTTTCATTGGTATTTCAGTGTATGTACCTTACATGTTACACAATAAAACTCAAGGAAATATCCACGATATCCTTTTGTGCATTGTTTTTATAAAGTCAATGCAATTGTTATTTATTACTTTCAGTCATATAAAATAAGTTTGTGCATTTTTCTAGACACGACGAGTAATCAAGCTATACAAGACATCTATACAAAGACAGGCCATGTTATACTGGAAATGTATAGCTTGATGTGTTGCCGTGTGTTCATTCTTAAGAAGAAAAGACTGGTCAAAGTAGTTCTACACAGAGAGAAGTGAAATGAGTTTAGGGAAGTCATGTCATGTACATATTATTCAAATCCATGTTTCCAATCTAATGTTACTTTCACGTAAGAAAATGTGAAGTGTAACTTAAGTTGATTTTATAATAACTAGTAGTTTTACAATTGAAATAATCATAATCTAACTTAAGATATAGGTCTTATTTAGAGTGATTTTTCCCAACAGTTGGAAAATACAGAGGAATAATAAAGATTTGTAGTTTTTTTTTGTTTATATATTGATTTTATATAGGAATATTTAAAAATGTAAAAATTAAGTTAGAAAAATGAATATAAAGATCTGTAGATATTTTGTATTACATACCTTTCTATCTTTAGAGATGGCCTGCAGAGCCTCAATCTGCTGTTTGAAGCCCACATTCCACAAGTCTTGTTCCACTTTCTTGTCCAATGCATAGTCTAAGTCTAAAACTAATACTTTTTGATACACCTGTGAACATTACACATCAAAGTAAGTAACGGAATCAGTCATTTTGTGAAAATTTAGGATAAATGTAGTTTTACGTAATCATGAAATATCGGGAACTTTTATTATTTTAATTTTATTACCAATTGTTTTGATTTTTAATTACTACTATGACATTGTTATTTTTAATTTTATTTTTCCAATTTAATTTTATTACTACCTAAATATGTTTTGATTTCAATTTTTAAATGCTACTATATCTTTGTTAGCTTAGTTATATATTTAATTAAGCATGCTGTGGTCTCATGTAAGTGAAGGAGTACACCTACGTGATACTTTGTCGTCGGTTATTTATTTTGTGTTTGTGTACATCCTGTGTTGGAGATCCTTAATAAATAAATAAATAAACTCGAAACTAATAGTAAACATAGTAAATATCCCCTTTTCAGTGTTAATGATAATGTTTTTTATTTTATTTATTCAGGGACATTAGACAGCTACAATATGTGTTGGTACAGGAGATCCTGCCGTTTTGCCAAAAAGATTTTGACAAAATTTCATTACCCAAACAAATTTTAGCAACCTTTTTTTATACCATTGCAATATTTCGAATGATTTAAAGTACGCATATTTTTATTTGGTCAAATTTTTACTTGGCAAAATATTACCAAGTATAATGTCATTATGGGATTTGGTCTTTAATCAAATGATTTATTACAGCAAACAATCTTCAGACAATAAACGTTTGGTGAAATGATTTGTTAAGACAAAAAATATTAAGGCAAAAATAAGATTTTTTGGGAATTATATAATTCAAAAATGCAATTTTATTTTAATATAATCATTTGTTTAATGCAAAATATTTTTACATTACTATTTAATTTTTTTTGCAATGGACATTAGCAATTTTATTTCGGAGTATGGTTAGGTTAAAAATGTTTAGGTTAGGTTAGGTTAAATCTGTGACCTCCGACCGAATTGCATTAATAAAAAAAAAAAATATTGTTTTTAGTAGGTTACCCGGAACTCAACTATTTAGATTAAGTTAATTTCTTCTTTAAACAAAATGGGTAGGTTAGGTTACGTTAAAACTGTGACCAACGCACGAGCCGAGAGAGCGAAGCGAGCGGTGCCGCGGCAGCGGCCGGCGAGTGCCAGAAACGACTTGCATTAATAGGAAAAAGAGATTGTTTTTAGTAGGTTACCCAGAACTGAACTATATTAGGATAATTACTTATTAGGTTAGGTTAAAACTAGATAGTGTTTTACTTGACTAACTCACATTGAGCGACATTTATGATTTACCTCCTACCCACTTAGCAGTTCACATTTTTGTCATTGTAGCATTTGACTGAATAGGAAAGGGTGAATTGAAAACCTAAATATATGGCTTATTTGATTTGCGTAAAAACTGTTATTCCAACTGATATATTTGACTAAATAGAAAATGTCAAAAGTACTAGTTGGTAAACAATTTATAGTTTAAACGTTCATTTCCCAAACATTAGGTTTGCGTTAAAATTTTTTGTGAATAGATTTTTTGCTAAGTAATAATTTGAGAAATGAAATTATACGAAAAATTTTTTGGGAAGTGAAAATTTGTCAAATTCCAAAAAAGGGAGACCCGTTGGAACAGAGGAAAGATAATGCAAAATATTAACAACATTGCAGCCCACTACATTATCAGCATATTAACAAAAGAGAATGTGATAATGAGTGCCACTAGATAGGTAATGAATAATTACAAATAATTATAGAAATAACAATTAGCAATTATTAAATAATTAAACAAACGAAATATTAATTACATCATGCAAAATAGAAATTCCAATTGATTTGATTGCTTGGCAACAGAGTAATAATTAGCACTAAAAGCAAATAAATAATAGATAATAAAATCTAGACTAGCTTACATTCCTAATAACATTATTGGTTATTAATAATTTTCATAGCATTAGATTTAAATTTGGATTTTGAGCATACAAAAATTATCAATATTAAGATTATACTTGTAACATAATGTTAATGACCAAGTCAGTTTAAAAACTTATAATGTAGTTTTGTACTTTAATTTGGTAAAGAATCGAGCAAATTGGATTCATTGATTAGGGATTTAATTAATTTTTGTCATGAACAAACTGGAGATTTACTGAGTTGTGTATGTCAGTCAATAAAAGTAAAAGTTAAATATTTAATACTAATTCTAAATCAAAACTGTCTACATAACATTTGTTTGACAACATGTAAACAGGATTAGAAAGATTGATTGGCACCATTTTTTATTCATTTCAATTTGACATGCAAATTTTAGTTCTTTTCACAGGAAAAAATAATGCTATTATGGTCTATGTTGCCAAAATATAAACAAGACATATTTATAAAAATGATTGTTTGTTATTGTAAAAGCCATAATGACAAGATAAGAACGGTTATGGGCGTAAAGAGAATATTTTTAGTATTCAAACCTTTTGCAACTGTTGTTGTGATGCCCAAAGACCCCTTTCTTGGAGCATAGATGTCCCACTCTTAAATTTTGATATTTTCTGCTTCAGCTCATCTGCCTCCCTATAAGAAATATATTTTATTTCTATTTACATTCTCTTGTTAGCAAGAAGACTATGTGTCATTCAATGACGAAATTATACAGGGTCACCAATTTCCTTAAGACTTGCGACGTCTTGAGAACCTTGTTAACTTTACACAGCAAAAGCAATTAAACTATCACTATGAAAATAGAAATATTAGTGACCATTGACCTCCATGAAGAAAATTACAGAATTTCGAAATTATAAACTAGGTTACAATGAAATGTATTCTTACTCACCTCAACATCTGCACAGCGGCGTTTAGAACCATTCTGATAGAGGCTTAGAGCCTCAGTAATTGTCATAGCATTAGGAAGATATCCAAAGTAAAATTACGGAATAATGAAATGAAAAATTCTAAAAACAATCGAGATCCATGCACTGTCAAACTGTCAAGGTGACATTTTAATAAAAAGTTGCCACTATTACTGTTTCATCTGTGCGAGTAATGCATAGTTTACACAAACTTTGTTACTAGTGCTGAATACAGACAAATAAAATAACCCTAAAATATTGCATCCCGACGCAACCCGCATTGGGGTTCTGATTGCTGTCCTTTTCAAACTTCACAAAAACAAAATTCCCATGTCTATGGGCTATTTTGTGACGAAACAATTAAAATCATTATCAAATGACAGTCAGTGACAAATGACAGTTGTTTTTCGGTAAATTTGACCAGACGCGTTTTTCATTGATTAGAATTCGATCACACAATATTTTCCTGCTATATTTTTATATATAAAGTTATTGTTAATTTTCGACAAATAACGACATCATGTTCGAGCCACGCGTAGGAGCTCCTGTGGTAAATAAACTACACGTGAATAATACATTTAAATAATAAATAATTTCTAAGTTTTTTTAACAAACATGAAGATGACTAATACCTTGCGCAATTTGCATCTCTAGGCTACAGATGTGGTGTTTGGGCACCGTGCATGCCAGACACGTGAGGTAAAATGGCTGTGCATGGAGAACGTATACCAGAAGTTTTACCGGCCGAATTTCTACGACATCGGTGGCACCTACATGCAGGATGTGGCGGACTACTGGTTCTCGTACAAAACGGAACAAGTCGGTAACACATTCCTCCTTCATCTATTTATTTGTAATCACGGAGTTAGCTCCTTCAGTCTTGCTCTGAGCTGCGGCAACAAGTTCAAGGTTGATAAGAAGAACGACACAGTGTATCTGCAACAATATCTCACAGAGTTCCAGTTCAAGCAACTCACTGAACTGTCTCACACTTACCTCACCACATATAGTTTTACAGAACTAAACATACAATGTTTGAAAAACAGGAAGTTGTATATCGCAGTTTCATTCCCTTTTGCTGATACTGAAGGAGTTAGTCTAGAAGTCATTGATAACATCAAACTCAACCATGACTGTAGTGCTCTCTTAGCTGACCCTATTGGCTCAGATTTTGTCATTGAATCTGCTGACGGAGCCAAGTTTGACATCCACAAGGTCATACTTGCTGCGCACAGTGAAGTCTTCAAGGCAATGTTAAAAGGGGACACTGCGGAAAGCCAGAATAGTTACGTCAAACTTATTGATGT
This sequence comes from Noctua fimbriata, assembly GCA_905163415.1. Taxonomy (NCBI): domain Eukaryota; kingdom Metazoa; phylum Arthropoda; class Insecta; order Lepidoptera; family Noctuidae; genus Noctua; species Noctua fimbriata. Next base: position 2,071,687 of record LR990922.1, read on the forward strand.
AAGCGGGGAAGATCTGAAGTATATGCTAGAATACATTTATACAGGAACTGTCAAAGATATAGAAAATACCAACATTGGTAATTTACTGATGTTAGCAGATAGATACAACTTGAAAGGTCTATGGGAGCTCTCTGAATATGCTCTATCTGAGCAGATGACCATAGAAAATGCTTTGGATATTCTAATCATCGCAGATTTATATGACTCCGATTTTCTTAAATTGGAGGCATTGAAATTTATAAAAGAGAATAAAGAAATACTTCGTAGTAGTTCTTTCAATGAAATAACTAACCACGAATTGCTCAAGCAGGTGTGTACTTTTATGAGTGAATAGACTTGGTACTGATGTGACTAAAAATTTTGGATTGTATGAGGAGCAAATTCTCCAGCCAGTGTCATTTAAGTAATATTGTGAAAGATATTAATTCTAGTTTGTGTTCATAACATTCTAAGTATGTGTATTGAAGTGGTATGTAGTCAAAACTGCTTATAAGTGATACAGTTTTCTCCCTGCATTTGTCTTTCCAACTCATATTTTATTACAACTTATTTTTGTAATTTTTCTATAATAGTATGTAAGCAAACTTTTGATAATGTCTCAAGTGATATCAGTATAAGTGAATTTTAAAATACAGGTTGGAAGTGACACCAATGCACAAACTTCTTCTGTCATATGAACCTGGTGTAAAAGATGTTACGCCGCCCATGGGCCTCTGACTCGGCTTTACATGCCTTCGAGAAATATCTCTTAGGCATGCTGGTTTCCTTCACCGAAGCATGTGATCATTATATAATACGCACATGAATCTGAAAAATCAGAGGTGCTTGTCATGGGTTCGACTTGAGGACACGACTTGGCAATCCCATGCTCACTTCACTTGGCTATCACTGTTTACACTGATAACAATAACCATGATTCAGTAGATCATTCAGAAATATAACATAGATATTTTTCATTGATATATTTTTTTAAATCTGCTCTTACATACATTTTGACGGTTTAGGTGTTGCACTTTTATAGGAAACATGCTTTTTTTTTTAAATTATTATGAAAATTTTCTGTGGGGTGTTCAGAATGATGTACTGAAAAAGTGGGAACCATTTGTGGGTTGGTGTCCCTTGCAGCCATATTTTTTACTTATGACTTTATGTCACAACTTGGTCACAAGTTAAAAACTTGCTACTTCATATATTTATGAAATATGTGCAGTATGGCCTAGTCACATACATGTAACTGTTTGGAATATATGAGTTTGTTATTTATTCAATACTTTGTTGATTGTTTTTTAATGTCTTAAGTTAAATTATTAATAATTAACAAAATCAAATAAAATGATATACCTATATTTATAAAAAAAGTTTTTTTTATTATACAACATCATGTCAAAACTATTTTTACACACAAAATAAATGAAAAACATATTATACAGAAAACGTAAAAATAAACTTTATTGAATTTAAAACATAACTGTTTCGTTATATGGGAAGTAATAAAATTAATAGTTTAAATAATAAATATTATCATTATGTATGTTACTCGTAGTAGATAGATAGCTTGTACAAGTGGGGTGGCGGCGCAGGTGCCCGGTCCGCGGCGGGGACTATGCCCTGTCACGTGCCCTGCGAGCGACGCACACGTTGGCTAAATAATCATTTTGGAATGTTACTGGAAGTCTTCATTTCTGCGGCAAACAAACATTTTCTTCTGTTAAAATGTTAGTCCACGACGTTATTACGATCGGGTGTAGTGCGACAAAGGCTCTTGTTAATTTACCGAGTATCGTGATGCGGATGGGCTATTCACATCGCGATGGGCTCGCTAACAAGCGGCTCAACGCCTAGCTATGTATTTGCAATCGTAAACAAGCGTAGCAGGCAATGCAACAAGCCTCAAGCGTCTGCACGACAATATCACAAGCTCATTAATCATTAGGGAGCCGGTAGCAGCCCACAGTATGTGAACAGTCCATGTGATAGCGCTGCACTACGGTAATAGCGATCATGTACGTAACTAGCTAAAGTGATACTCATTTCAACTGTACTATTGCATCCGTCGCGAGCTCTAGTCGACGTCAACGCTACGATGGCTCTCATAGTCAGTGCTATGTCACTCGAGATCTAATTTGGAATCTTTAAATCCATTCGATTGCGGTCAGCGAGGATTCGACGTGGTCAACATGCAGGAGAAGCAAGAAAAAAGGCCAATAGTTGTCTTATCGTTTATTGATAATTACTGGAACCGGTACACAAGAACGAAATAGAATATATCTCTCATGAAAAAAATACGCGTCCATGTAATGATCACCTACATCCTAATGGTTTTTATCGGATATAAAAATAAAAATACATGAACCCCTTACTATTACTTCATATTCAATGCAAGCTACAGTACAAATTGCTACGACTCGTCAACTGCATTTACTTACTACAATACTTATGATTTTATAGACACAAGTCTCATTTAACTAAATACGTGTCTTCGCTTAGACTACGATCAGCCGAGAGTGTCCATAACAAGACTGTGCCGTGAGCGAACTGCTGGAGTTACAATAGAGTGTTAATTTATCACTAATTGGCCACAGGGTAGTAATTATCATAATATTAATAGTCAGAACAACATCCCACGACAAACAGAATAGCCCCTTGTGAGTTCAATGTTTAGAAACGCCTCTGCTTCTGTTGGTTTGTTAAACAGCGCTAGCAGACCCAACTGTTATTGCAGACGAGTTTGTTAAGTCCACATGTACACCTGTTCGTTGACGTGTTATTGATACAGATCAGGCTCCGTGTACGCGGTGCACCACGCCGCTCACACATGATGACATGACACATAGCTACCGATGTAAGCCAAACTTCCGCTAGTAACACTTCAGACTGAAGCTTATTATAAGCGTGAAAGTTAGATTTAGAAACAGAAGGAACACAAACATTCATCGTGCGAGACAAAAGGCGTATCATATAAGAACCATTTGTGGCAGAAATCTTTCACGATTTGTTTTTAATTTTATGGACTTTACTCTTGATCACAACCAGTATAAAAATTGTTAAATAGGTCGATTCTTATATGTGTTGTAACTTGTGCTCGCAGCGTGAAACTAGATGAGTATACGGCGTTACGGAAGGCACGGGTGTGCGTTCCATAGCGCGGTGTCGTCGTATGTACACTGGTGGAGCGTCTGTATCAGTGTGCGGGAGTGGGCGCTCGGTCGCGCGCGGCGCGGCCCTAGCGTTTACCGTTGTTATACGAGAGACTCCGCAGCGGCGCCTTGAAGTTAGCCGCGGCCTGCTGCTGGATCTGGTATGCGAGCGGGTGGATCTTGAAGCCGTACAACCTGGCGATGTGAATGTTACCTTTGTAAGTATGAAACAAACAAACAAAGCTGATAAAAACTAGGACATGAAATGACAACTACTTGTGCAACTAACTACACGCCAAATACTTAAATTTGGATGTTACTTTTTCCTCTAAAACCACATTCTTTTTCCATGACAAGCTAGTTTCAGCCAAATGAGAATGAGATATTGACATTTTGTCGACTGCTGACGCCTAGTAAATCGAGTAAATGGTCCTGTCTAATAGAATAATCACATTCTTTTCCATACTGCAAAAATACTGTAAAATTCTTTACATTTTACTTTATAAATTCTTCACCTCTGGCAAATAGCCTAAATCAAATAAATGGTTAAAATTAGTCTTCATCATTTTCGCACAACTCTTGCTGATACGAGTAAAATCATAAGTTTACAACATACCTAGGCACGAACTGCGAGGCGGGTCGCTTAGGTCTGTACTCGGGGTGCACCATGAACACCATGTGCGGGAAGCCGGTGCCGAAGTAGGCGCCGTCCGTGTGGTGGTGCCGCGACGACTTGGGCGTGTACACGTCCATGCAGCGCGGGCAGTAGAGCTTCACCATCGCCTCGCCGGGCACGTCTGATAGACCTGAAGGCAGAGTATTTTTCATTAACAAAGCATCATCTTCGCAGCCGTAACAGTCTATCTATGAAGATGACATCTTTGGAAAAGATATCAACTGCTGGTCTTCTACTATGTTCGTGATTTGGTTTCCAAACGTAAACAAATATGTAGTTTTGGGAAACCTTTTGTAAAAAGAACTAAAGAACAACTTCTTTGGTTCTTCAACAAGCGCAAACTACACTTTATGTAAGGGTACGGGAGGGTGCTATAACTGTTTTTAGGGCTTTTTCCTAAAGCATCAAGTTCTTAGCTGTTTGAGAGGAAATGCCATCCCTTCAGTAACCAAGGATTTGAATAGACTTCTGATTATTATCCTTCAGTTATAACTGCTAGTTTTCCTATACATATATAAATAAATAGGCCTCAGGATGTAGCATATCGGGTGGGCCCAAGGTAGAAAATGGCTCAAAGTTTCATGTTATTATCATCAATGCATGATTAGCACGCATACCTTTCAATTTAACCAGTAACCTTAGCACCATTGTCTTTATTTTATAGTTTCCGATAAGTTCATGAACACGTGTCGCGCGCGTGCATGCTAGCGGCGGAACACACATTTACCTACAAGTACCTATTGTAGATGGCACAAATATGTGTGCAAGTAGCTAAATTAAAAACTGAATTTAAGAATTGGTTAACTGGTTTTTTTTTAGTGTGGTTAGTGCTTAACCTGGTGTCAGAGTTTTTATGCCGCCCATGGGCCCTCTGACATGGCTTTTAACTGGTCTTTGTAATTATTGTTAAAAATGATATTTATTTTTGTATTGGTTGCAAATCATATTTAACACTTCAAAAATAAATTATGTTTAAATTAAATCCATCAGAGGATAAGCAGACTCTTAGGTAGGTAAATAAAGGAAATGGAGGGGGGGGGGGGGGGTAAGGTATAAATAAGTATTTTAATAAAGAAATAAGTATTTTTATGTACATGTGTTTGTTATAGAATTTGGCAATGTTTCTAATACCTATCAGAGACTGTCCAATTTGTAGACAAAATTACTAAAGGTTATTAACCCTAACTAGAAGATTCGGGAACAATAACACTACTGTCTGTGTAAAATCATCGTCAAAGCTTTTCTCATAAAAATTACCGCGTAATTTGAATACCAACTATCTGTTTCAGATTATGAGTAGTACGATTATGTGAATTACGTTGACCAATAGGTTACGTTTGTTTACAATATGAAGCATAGTAGTGTGATAGTGTCTTGTGAGTAATGGGCCTCTCCAGGTTATCATAATCTTCTAAATTGTAAGTCGGTAGAGCGGTATCTGACTGGCACATATTTCGGCGAGTATAAACTCGTTTCGGAATACGCGCGTACACGCTCGACACGTATTGTGCTTCAAAAAATCCAAAGTGCGTAACACGCGCTCATTACGACGTGTTCGCTCGAATCGGTGGGTGCTGTCCGTATCTCACGCGGCTGACGCTTATACGAACCTATAAGCGCGTCAACGCCCGTTCTAGTGTGGCAAAAGGCGTGCAAATCTGCGCTTATATAGACTTACAAAAAATCACCACATACATAATCAACTAGAATGCTCTAGATGTGGGAAACGACCCCGAGGCACATAGCACAGTAGCCGATAGTTTAACAATTTTTTTGCGTCATCAGTGTTTCAGTAAATAAAATTACTTACCAAGTGGAAGCATAGGTTGGCATTCACAATAAACGCGGGGACAATGGCCGAAGTCACCGGCCTGGAATTTCTCTAACATTTGTCCGATACCTCTGAAAAATGAAATAAAACGTATTATGCATTGCATGCTGTTGTAAATGCCTCAAATGGACCTGGGCAGGACATCTGGCTAGACGCGGAGATGGCCGATGGAGTATGGGTTTGACCGAGTGGTGGCCAAGGTTAGGCCGTCATAAAGCTCGTTGGGTCGACGATATCGACAAAGTCGCGGGAAACATATACCCAGCTGTAGGAGATGCCGGGCTAATATGATGATGATAATGCTGTTGTAATCTATACTGTAATAATAAAACTGAAGAGTATTTAAACGCGCTCATCTCTGAAACTACCAGTTTGCATTTTATAGAACAATTCTTGAAGACGGAAGGTCTTCAAGAATTGGGCTATCAATGGCTAAAATCATTTGATAGCATTTAGATAGAAGGTAAGATAGGCTATTGAAAATACACGTTACGACTCTAAGGAGGCGAACAAGAAGAGAAACAGCAGGTGAAGCCGCGAGCAGCTGGTGTTAGATAAACAAATGGTATTTTTCCATTCATTTTGAAGGGCATGAAAAGAACATTCATAGCATAAAGCTTTGTTTATGTTAAAGATATAATTATATTCTTTTGGAGCTCATAAATGCTGTTGGCAACAATCTCCAGGGAATTACAACTGGATAATATAACATAGTATTGCACTTGTATATACCCGTAGACAGGCAGTGTATCAACAGTACAATCACAAGTACTAATATGTTTACATGAAGCAACTTTTAAGTGATTTTCTCCTGCTGTATTGATAAACGTTTTACATTTTCTCGGACGGATGAAATCGGGCTTAGCTCAAAACAGAAACTGTTTTTTTTTAATTTAATGTTCTTTTTTTAAATTTTGCTTATTGCTTGTACACCCAAAATTCGCCAGGTGTGAAACTTTACTGATGCTGAGGTTGAATCTATCTAACTGTCCATAGACAAATAGACTTGTTGTTTCATGACATGCAAATAACATATAACCACAGGGTCGTAAGCAATTAAGAAGTTGACTATGCTTAAAAAGATGTTAATATTTTTGCTAGTCATGCTAAATTAGCATTAAAGTTATCATTCAACATCATTTCAGCCGAAAGACGTCCACTGCTGGACATAGGCCTCCCCAAGGGGGGTTTTGCCATAATCGCCACGCTTGGCAGGCGGGTTGGCGATCGCAGTATGTTTTTTATAAAAAATCACAGAGAACGCTGCTGCCCATTCACTGGTAAGTCCCTTAGTCGCCTCTTACGACACCCACGGGAAGATATGGGATGGTGCTATTCTTTACGTCCGGACACCATACAGAACGTTACCATTAATATACATTAAAGTTAACATTAACTGAATTCTATAATGTATTGCATAGATCGTTAATTTTGAATCAAAATTACACAACTTCATATCTATCTGTGGTTAACTGTTTAAGTAGTTATATGTATAATGACATCAATTATTAACAGGTATTTTATCAGCTGATTTAGGCTGTAACATTGTCCAACATCATTGCATTTATTTATTACTTGGACTTTTGTAATATCTTAATAGATATTCTGTATGTTGGACTACTTGATGTCTTTTCAGGTCAGATCTAGAGCTAAATAAAATAACGGTGAAGGAAAACAATGTGAGGAAATCGGCATGTCCTAGAACAAAAAACTCTAAGAAATGTGACATCTAACAACCCGCACTGGGCCTGCGTGGAGCATTATAGCCTTATGATTAGATTCCCTCTCATAGTGAGGAGGCTGTGTGTCCCAGCAGTGGCAACATTAAAGGCTGATTATGCTACAGCTAAATGATGGCAAGTCTTACCTATTAGTTAAAATGTAGCGAGCATGTATCAGTCCATAGAGGATCTCGGAAGCCTGCTCCACCAAATCGGACTGGTTTGGGTTGTCGTCAAGGTCATCATCTACAAAACAAACAAGTTATCACATTATGACTAACCCTAAACATACTAATGACTCAACACTATCATGAGATACCCTGATTTTAACAAAAAAAAAAAATAGGTCAATTGTATTTCAAAGAGTCGTAGGCTGGATCTGTGTGATCATCACTTCAGGCCTTACAATAACCAGAGACAGGGAAGTTTACCACCTATAGGCAAATCATAGAGCACTTGTGACATGTCACAACACCCATTCCGCAATAGGCAGGTTTCTCAGGCACCGTCTCAGTTAAATATTAGGCCTGTAGTTTTACATAGTTTTCTGTATCCAGCCACTTCAAATATTAGGCCTCTTCTCTGATATATGTTTCTTAAGGGTAATGGGCTATTTAAACACTTTTCTCACTGCATCAATAGACTAAAATAATAGTTAAATCACTCAAGGGAACATTCCACTACGCTCAGTTACCCTGAATAGTACCAAACAGACAGACAGACATACTTTAGACTATAACATTAGTAAGAATGATAACAATTTGCATATTCATGTTATCTCGTCTGACATAGATTCCATTTCCAATTAAGGTTATGTTTTTGTAAGTATAATCATTTTCGATCCAGTAAGGTACAAAGATCTCAGTTGTGTGCATAGAGGAGTAGAGGTTAACTTAGTAAGACTTTATGACCTAGAATTGAGCACTAAGTCTGAAATGAAAATTTTGTTTGTTTTTTTTTATCACTTTTTGACATTAGTCTCTTTGCCTTGTTAAGTGCAGTGACAGCAAAATGACCTCACAAGGCATCGTAATTAAGTGGATCATGTACTCACCAGGCTCCAGGTCCAGAATCATGTCCAGTGCTTGTCTATAGTGTGGCACCTGCTCATTTAGTCCCGTCAAGTTGAATTTATCGTTAATGTAATCCTCGTCCACCTTAAACAGTTACATGTTGGATCAATATCTAAAGCGATCTCCACCTTATGTGACTCAATTAAACGACATACCTCGCAAAAGAACTCGTTTCCCCGAAGCCCGCAAAACCATGAAATCCATGATACCTCCTCCGAGCTGCTCATTTTCCTAAAAATTAAAACTTTTTGATAAGCCAAAACCGTTTCCGTTCAGAGTTTCGGACATAAAAAATCCAACGCTTCGGAGTCCACACTGTTACAACAAAATTCTAAGCATTCCGATGTTTTCACCTCTTTTTTCACAACTTTACGGAAGTCCACACCGAAATTTCGCCACGCAATAGCAAATTCACTGTATTTACGGACGGATACACGCTAAATAAACAGAATTAAATGCTTTAAAATGATGACAAACCTCACCTTTTCGTGCCTTGATTAGCCACGCTTGACGGGAGGGTACCTTGGGATGAGGGAGAGAGAAATTTCAATTGTGTATGGTTGTCACAAAAAATATAGATAAGTTGTCTATGGTCTTAAGTAAACTTCAGTTTCCATTCATTCAATCGTTCATTCCCAAACTTTTTTTCTGCCGTGCTTGAAACATGGGTCTTTTGCAGTTAGTAATAAAAAATACTAACATAATTAATGTGTTTTATTTACTAGCATTCGCTTTTGTTCATACAGTACATCACGACTTTAATCCACGAAGGGTAAGGTAGAGGTGTACATAAAGTCCACCCACATTTCACATGTTTATTTTCTATTTATTAGAGGGCGAGCTCTGTAATAAAGTAATCATCATAACATAACATCATGCCTGTAATCCCTGAAGGATTAGGCAGAGGTATACCTAATAGTACACCCACTTTTGGCCAGGTATGTTTAAGTCCCATGTAATAGGGGTCAAGTCTATTGCTATCAATCGGGTACAAATTTAAACTACGTAGTTGCTACTGAGAAATTCCTGATGGAAAAACTCAATAACACTGCTAGACCTGGGAATCTAACCCAGGACCTCATGCTCGGCAGTCGCGCTGATCGCAAGCGCGACTGCCGAGCATGAGGTCCTAGGTCCTAGCTATACCAACGAGGCGGTAATAAAGGAATGTGATCAAATTCATCTGAAATACATGTACACATAATGATACAGTTATTTTATATTTTTGTGAGTATCATATCCAAGATTAAACTGTTCTTGCTGCTTCGTTTCTATCACAGCGAAATGCGGAAGCGAATGACATTTTCATGAAAAAGTCATTAAATGGGATTAAATGAACTTGCTGTGATGATTTTAAAGAATAAAATACAATAAAGCCATATTTGTTACGGTCGAGAATCATGTTTTAAGAGGCGTATTACAAAAAAACGCGAAATTGCAAGGTTGCCTCGTTGATATAGTATGTTTTTCGTTAGTTGCTTAAAATAACAAGTATTTGTTAAAAATAGGTCGTTATCTCTACTACAATTATAATAAAGCGAATTTAAGATAACTTTTATATTTATTTTGTAATCATCGTTCTCCCGATGCATGTTTAGCCAAAAACTCACGGAGACTTGATTTTTGGGCTCTAATTTGTAGATCCTATTGAATATAGACCATCACTTTTTTTGTTTATCGCACATATATCCTATACTTTAATATTAATAGAATACATTTTCGTTATATGCCTTATATGTAAAGAAAAAAAAACTGGACCTAATTCAATTATCGACCGAAAAGGCTTCGAAACATGCCGCGATATCTCCGAAGTTGTGCATCATTTTGACGTAATATTTATACCAAAATATTCTTCAGTATTTGCTTGAACTATACTATTTTTTTATTTTTTAAATAGCTACTGTTATTTTTTAATTAAAAGAACTATATATTTCACTGCGCTCACTACGGCATAGACTAATATATACTACGGCGCGAGCGCTTGACTAGGACGGGTCTATGTCAGATAATTTCGCGCGCTTCGTCCTATCGATACTATCGTAGTGTGCGTCGATTGCCGTATAGACTCTGCTTTTGTGTGCGTGCTAGAAATTCGTAAACTACGACCGCCGTTTTTGATCGTTGTAAATAACAAAAAAAAAAAATTATTAGTTACATTGGTGTATTTTATTTACTTTTATATGCGCCGAAATGTAAGAGCGCTCTTAATCCACACACAAGGTTGTATGTGGATTAAGAGCGCTCTTACATGACACTGACCTGCAAATTGTAAAAACGTAAGAAAGTATTATATGGCCAACGACCAAAATCCCAAAAACACTGCCCGGTCTATAAATCTAACCCAGGACACAAAGCAGTAGTTGCACTTGAGACCACGAGACCAATAGGCTAGAATGTAAGGAGTAGGTATGTGGATCGTAACAGCTCTGTAGTTACCCCCATGGGAAAGACGCGTGAGCTTGTTGTCCCTGTTTCCTTGACATATTTTAACAGGTATATAATATGTATGGTTGAATAAAATCTCAATTTTTATTTAATTGGTATATAATACACCGAAAATAACAAAATAGACACATTTATTCAAACAAAAATATAAACATTAAAAGAACTATAAAAGTTTTTACATAAATTAATTTGTTTCCTTAAAAGATAAAGACATGGTCACACCACCTAAAAGTTGTATAGGTACATTACTTTTTTGTTCACACACTTTCAAATTATGCTCGCACTACTATCACAGACCTTAACCATGTTCAAAATCATTTCTTTCCTTATAATATCACATTCTATCCAGCCTAGGTTTCCTGTACTTAGCAATATAGTCGAGCATTCACAATCTAATAATTAAAAATGACTTGAACAATGTATTTACATTGTAAACATTTATGAATATTATTATATTACTGGCAAAACAGATAGGTGTAATAAGGTAAATGAAAATGCTTGTAGAAAGACCCTTAACGAAGCCGAAAAGCATTTGTTCTCCCCGTTATTGCAATATTTTTTTTTTTATCTGGAGCAAGTCTGATCTGGGAACTTTCGAGTGTTGGAGATACTGGAGGTTAAAGTTCCACCTTTTCACAACTTGTTTTAAAGTAAACTAATACTTTAGGTACTTCACCTCCATGACACCTGATCACCCCTGCACAATTCAATGCATCCATCAGCACAATGTTTTTTAGTGTGTTACATTGAGTCCCAATCTATAGAATGATTTTTCACCCCAAAAAGTCGATTCCCAGCAATAATTTTCGATGTTGTTTGTTTGATGGTACAGAATGCTCAGTTGACGGCTTCGTGAAGGGTCCATTTACATCTTGTATAGATATTATAAGAGATTTCTCTTTCATCTCTGTGGAAATCTTTTTACCGTTGACAGGTTTCTATATGGTTCCGCCAGAGCCAACTCACTTATTTTAACATCTAAATGCATTACAGTATAGCAGATCTAGCTGCACCGTAAGAAGTTTTTCAAAGTACCTTTCTGACAAATCTCATTAAAATTGGTTAAGAACGGATAATTCAGTTCAAAATTCCCTTCAATACTTGTTTCACATTTCACGTTTTTTATATCAAGTTATTTAAGTGGAGGGGTACGAAATTTTAAATAACTTGATCTATACCTAGATTTTAGTCTTTAACAATATGTTAAATAGACACAGACAGACTCGCATTTTATTGTTAGTAGCAAAAATTGCATCTAAGGACTAAATGAATTGATGCATTTAAAGTTTGTATGAAATCAAGGAACAGTTCCATTGAATCGGAGATCTATAAAACTTTACTTAGCATCTAACTAGACTATGTTCTTCTTCATCTTGCACTGTAGTTTGACTGTTGTGCAAAAGTGACAAGAATAAAGTTTAACTAGTATGTGCTAAGTAATGTTTTATAGATCATGGCTTTAGTTTTGAAACACATCTATAAAATCAAATTGTACTTATTTCAGGATGCTTCTGTTCCTGACAACCTTACTCTTTCATCGAACGAGTGTATCTAAATAAGAGCTTAGTTAATTCTACATCGGTGAGGTCATTCCACGCTTCAGTCTCCAAAACTTTCGGATTTTTTGCAATATAAGCAAATACCCGCTTCTGTAAATCGTCCAGCTTATACTTCTTAGCAATCACTGCCATTTCTACGGCATTGTTGACAGTGATCTGATCACCAATCACATGCTGGGTCAAAGTGAACAGTTGGGCCAGTTGGAACTTATCCGCTATCTCTAACAGCTTCAAGCAGTCTTGCTTCATCACCTCTTTTATTGTGCCCGTGTAAATGAATTGTAAAAGCAGTTCTATGTCATTATCACTTATGTCAATAAACATAGAAGAAAGTTCTGAATTCTTAAGCATATTTCTAAGTACAGGGCTGTGTGCGGCCAAGAGTATTTTGTGCGTCGGGAACTTCTTTTTACTTGCAGATTCTAAGACAAAGTCTGTTGTCTCTTGTTTTGTGAGCAGTTCATTCAAATCATGTTTCAGTTTTATGGATTTAACAATATTAATGTCTAGAACACATTTTGGATTCACTGTTATTTTTATGGGTATGAACAATGTGCATGAATGGTTGAAGCGGTTTAAGTTCTTGAAACAGAAAGTTTTTATGAAATAGTTTTTGTTTGGTTTTGTTGACTTAAAGGTGTACTTAGTCATAGTTTCTGGTAAAAGCAAATGGGGAACATCATCCTCTGGTGCTATTTTCTGTGTCAGTTCATTTGAGTTAGAAACATCAATGGCAAATGATCCTGTTTTTCTATGGCACACAAATAAGTTAAATATGTGATTCCCTCCATGGCATACGGATGTTGTGTAGAAGAACCACAACTCAGGTTCTGTGTCTGCGTAAGTACCTCCAATATCGTAATCTGCATCCATTTTTAGCTTGTCCAATACATCATAGACACAAAGCTTGGATGCATCATTTGTCTGGCATTGGAATGTAGCGGATACATGTCCAAGTGGAATCTGTGAATAAACAAATATCTAACTTAAATATCGGGTAGGTAAGCCATTACCAAGGTATTTTTTTTCACTGCAAATGACCAGTTTGGAACAGAAAGAGTATATTTAGGTAAACTTTAAGTAAGTAAGTAACATAATGTGTCCATCCACTTTCTTTAAGTTTAGGCAAATATACCCTAAATGTTCTAATATTGAATTATTTGAATTTGAATTCATAAAGTTCAGACGTCAGCACATCAAGCTACCCGAAACTAGCAAATTTTCCCAATTAACCTTGAAAGTAATGCTGTAGAGATAAAGTTAAAAATCTATTAAAGAAATTAGACAGATTGTAGTAGCTTGATGTGCTGGCATCTGTACATACCAAAGATTCAACATGTGCATTATGTTATATTTACCTGAGGTTTGGGTTCATCATTAGAACTTGTAGGAGCTGCGATGACTTCCATGGCTAGGGATTCTGTAAATAATAAATTAGCATTCATGATTCTGACAGAGTGTGTATTAACAAATAAAAAAGTTAAAAATAAAAGGTGGTGGTACGGAAACCGTTTGTATGTGACTCCGACCCACACTTGACTGATTTTTTTTAAAATTTATTTTGAACCTTCTTGTAATCACATTTATTTGGCCTAAATATTGATAGGTAGAGAATAACTTGTGCCATTAAGGTTAGGTGTACCTGGAAGGATATGGGTGAGTCCTTCGTAAAAGCATAGCTTGCGTGGGATATACAAGGCAATTGAAAAAAATTAATGCAGGCACCTGTCAGTATGTATCATGCAGATATTAAATATAACAATGTGATGGTTATTACATTGCACAATAATTGTTAAATAATCCTGCTCAGACATGCTCAAGCAGTTTATAGAAGTGCAGAGATTACTATGAGAGATCACTACAGTGTTGATATTATGTTAGGGTTAAAATAATGTAATTCATCTAAAAACAGAATGCATGAACCAGTGGTACTGCATAAAAAATTGAACTTGAAATATAATTATTAAAACTATGGAGCTCTTTCAAAAAATGGGCAGCATATAGGCTAACACTTGTAAAATATATACAATAGTTACCTACTTAAATGTTTTACAAGATATACAGTAGCAGTACCAGTAACATGTACAGATATTTTGCACCAGGGAGGGACATCCCAACATAGTTTCTACTCAGTGTTCTGACTTTTTAATGTTATTAATAAGTAATAAATGGCCTCCTAATTAAATATTGTTTTAAAAGCTAAATATCCCGATTCAGAACCTATTAAACTCTGGCCCGATAAATTGTAGAATAACTTTTTCATTTAATAAAAATAAATAGGATTTTTGTTATGACAAAGTCAACTGTTTTGTGATAAAACCGGCAGTGTAATACAATGATATGTGTAATATACGTACTGTTACAGAATTAGACGTTCCGACCAAGAACAAAATAAATAATTAAATAGGTATTTTCTCATTACACAGAGAATTAAAATAAGCAAGCAGTTTTCCTGTTAGAGTTTGTAATCGAATGTCATCTGCACATTGCACCATAATTCAAAAGTGATCGGATTTCTCGTCTCGTCTTTTAAATATACAAACAAAATTTAAATAGAGATTTGATAAATGGCTAAATATTCAGTATTTGCTAAGCACTTACGGTTTTAAAAGCTGGTCCTGGAAAATGGTGGAAATAGGAAGGCAGGAACGGGGCCCCAAGTGAAAAATAACATCAATGTCCAATGATCAATAAATGCTAACAAAATGTGTCATTCTCTATTACTCATAGCACAAAACACAAAATTGTTTGTGCAATGATTCCACAGACGATGAAGATTGATAACACAATTGACGGCATCCGGCAGAAATATTAATGTCAAAACTTTTGTTCGGGGGGGCACACTTAGTACTGTCATCAATTTACAGAGACGACAGCGACATCTGGAGTTTAGTGGGATAAAAAACTTGGCAGCCATCTTGTCTTGTTTATCAAATTGTCAAACAAATGTCATAGTCACCATTCGGAAATGTCATTGTCGATCAACTCCGGCTTTCCCGACGTGTTGATGCGCTTTCCGAGTTTAACTCAGCTAATTCTGTTCAAATTGTTACTTGTTACTGTTATTTTTTTTGTTATGTTTTGTTTTTATTTCATAATATTGTTAAGACTTTGTTTTTCGTTGGTATTTTTTGTTTTTTTGTTATCATGAGTGAACTCCGAAGAAATAGCAGCTCAAATAATAAGCTTATAACGAATAAATATTAATTTATTTTTGATAATAAATAAAAGGACTTTTGAACTTCATACGCTTTTTTTTAGTTGAGATGTGAGAGTGAGATGTCTGTAAATTGAATAGGATTATTAAATTAAATCCTCATAGTATCTAAAGTATGCATACCTATAGGTAGGTGGGTAGCTTTAGTTCACTCACCAAACTCAAGGCAGCAGCACTTTCCATACATGCAAATTTTACCACAGAGTTGTTACTCTTTCCCTCTATACTTACTTTACTCTTTGCTTTTGTTATTTTCAATCCATAGACAAAGAACAAAAAAGTGGTTGTTGTTTTTATCTTTTTGGAAAGTGACACACTTCGTAATTATTATATAAGGTTAGGTCTACGCACAAATTGCGGACACCGGCCATTGACAGGTTGTCTGAAAAAAATATGCAATCCATCCAGAAAAACGTATAATATACGCAATAAGCCAGCAAGAGACAATAAGGTAGAAAGTGTAGGGAAATTAACGGAGTGACGAAATTGCCATTACAATAAATTCAGTTTCGAATTTAGGCCAACAAAAGCATCTTATTTCGAATACAGCGCTCCTTTTCGTTGATATTCACACCAGCAGCAGTACGCCGTTATCGGAAATCGAAGAGTGTCAGTGAATGCCGTAGATGCCATTTGCGTAATATCAACAATGAACTCGTGAGATTCCTTAAACGTATCTATTTTTAGACTACCTCGTTTGTCTATTGGTCGCAAGCGCGACTGCTGAGCATGATGTCTAGGGTTCGATTCCCAGGTCGGGCAAAGTGTTATTGGGTTTTTCCATTAGGAGTTTCTCAGTAGCAACCACGGAGTCTGGATTTGTGCCCAGTTGATGGCAAATATGGCAATAGGCACGCCCCTATTACAAGGGACATGAACATGACTGGCGAAATGGGGATGTACTATTAGGTACACCTCTATCTAACCCTTCGCGGATAACAATACAATAGTAATTTATTTTTCTCAAATGGTACAATTTTAGTAATGGTATCTAGGTTGCAGGCAGATTCAAACTTTAGTGAGAGCTGGAGTCTATACTGTGTTCGAGACCTGTATGACAGATCTCCAGGCTCACACCCTTAAAATTACAATATTATTATTATTATTTTTTTTTTGCATTTACAGCCGTGATCTTATGTTATGTTTTCAATAATACATATCTTCAGAACCACTTAATCGTGCGCCAAGGCATTTTACATTTTGACTTCAACATTTCACATAACAGCGAGTGTTTGCATACTGACGCCACCGTATGCACCAAGTCGATTATAATCTGCAACAGACAGCATTCATCTTCAGTTTTTTTCATTATTTTAGTAATAAACATGACAAAAAAAAAAAAAAATACGATGAAAAAAAAAAAAAAAAAAAAAGAAAAAAATACGATGATGACGACGACGACGACGATGACGACGACGACGACGACGACGATGTTGATTAAAATACGTCGGAACTTAAAAAAAATAGGAAAAATCTCAAAAAAGTATAAAAATTGAGATATCTCCCAAACTATAAAACTTTAGCGAGGCAAAGCAAGGTTCAATAATTATTAAATGACCTCCTCTATATGCGAATTTGATATGGCGGGTACAGATCCAGACACCCTGTATTTGTACTTTATACTATAAGGCAGATATCTGTGGTTAAGTAGAAAGTCGCAATTCGCAATGTCTGGATATAACAGGGATGACTGCAGATGACAGAACGCGCAATGCTACACGCATGCGCGGCCCGGGATTCGCTCCGGAACTGCCTGGCACCTCCCCCTGAACAATAGTGATGTACCAATGCCTGTCTGAGGAATATTTTTGAAATATATTGTGCGTGTATGACCAGATGTATGAACGTAGACGAAGCAAAAGGAGTATGTAAGGATCGTAGAAGATGGCGTTCGCTCGTTTCTGTCTTGCTTATGAAAAAGGCATTAGCTTACGACCGTAAAATATATTAAAAAAAAAAACTTATGTGAAAACTATCCTCAGTAATAAAGCCAGGTCTCAGCTCAGTGTGAAAACATGCCTTCGAACTGATCAATGTGGCGACACTTGGGGAGGCCGATGTCCAGCTGTGGACGTCTTCCGGCTGAAATGATGATGATAATGATGATGATACGAAGGTCTGGTAGTAGGTAGTGCGAAATTATCACTGAACCCGACACGTGACAGTGGCTCGCATTTACCTTTTTGAAATTTCAAAACAACGAGCATCAGGTTGGGCATGGGCAACGGTGGTAGCTACATTACAACTCACTGACGTTGCTTAAAAAGCCACTAAGCTGAAGTGGAACTGGGCGGCGGACCTCTCACAAGATGGTGAGACGAGCTAGACAAAACGAACGACCAGTTATCAACATTATCCCTGGATCGAAAGAACTAGAAGTCATGTGGAGAACTTTGCTCAGCAGTGGGTTGATACAGGCTAACAGCTACCAGTAATCTGCTATGATAGTATCTCATGCATCTTCATCATGCAGATTCCTCGATAACAACAGATAACACTCCTTACCCAGCCCTACGCTGCACCATTTTCAAGGCCACATCTTTCAGTGGGCTGCAAGCAGCCGGCCTGGCCGCACGATGCCAGTCCCGCTATGACAACACAACGCGAACAACGTCCCAACGACACTGTTGAGTTATTACCGCTAAAATCGGCGCTAGTCAACAATAATTATAAAGATGAAGACTCGTATTACCCGCCTCCTCTCAACAACAACCCTTCGAGCTCAAATCTCTATGACTACACGTTATTGTCGAAAAGGACGCCGGCCTCTAAAAGGTATTTTTGTTTATTTTTTGTGTGATCAAGGTTGGCTTTTGATTTTGAGATAGAGGAGTGTCTTCCTGAGATAAAGCAGTTAAATTAAATTAGGCTAAGCGACGACATGTAAGTAAATTAAAATTCGACAAAAATGTCGTGTAAGTACAGACTAAATACGTGAAATACGGTGCTTCAAGAAATGTTTTAAAATTGAATGAAGACCGAATTTTTTGGTCAGAATGTCTGATAGCTAGTTAACAGAAGGGATCTATCTTTGTGATGCTTTGTATACTGAGCATTGGATAATCGGTGTTGGACTGTCGGCGACATTTGCTAGCCCATTGTTCCTGCAATCTTTGTTTCTGGGACCTATTTCAATCTATGCCTGTGTTATCGTGAAATAGGTAAACAATTTCTCGCTTAGTTTAGTAAAATGAATGAGAATTTTTAGTATGTTTAAGGTACTTTAATAATCGCGCGTTTAATTACTTTCTTACTGCATTTTTATTCAACTTTTAACAGAATTTATTTACGCTGGTAAAGTTATGTGTAAATTTATAACGTTTATTTAGGTAACAATACATTTTACTTTTACTTTTAAACATCTCCAAACTTTAATCAGCGTTTTTGAATAAACTTCAAATGTTTTGGTAAAGTATCAATAATAAGAGTCTTGCTCTTCAGTATAACAATAACATTTCTGTAAATTAACTGGTCTTTATTACAACACATCGCAGTACAGATCGCAATGTATCATGAACACGAACAGTTATTTACGAAGTAAAAAAAAAGCAAGTAGTAAATAGATCATAACTCATTGGATCTGGAACGCTGAATAGTAATCCTATATCAATCAAGTTAGGTGTCATCGCGGCTCCAATCTAATTTTGTTTCAAATCTAATAACTGTCAGCGACCTCCGATTGTGGATTCGTGGTTTACTTTAAAAGGGCCTTGCCTGGGGAGGTAAAAGTAAAATACCGGAAAATATCAGTGATTATCCCTAGAGCCTTTGATCGAGGTTTCGCTGGTTTTGAAAATTATTATCCCATGGGAACGCTTTACTAGGATAAATAGTATCCTATGTCCTAACATAGGTTTGTCCGTAAGGCGAAATCATTTCGGTCCATGGCGTTACAAACAAAAAAACTCACTTTCACAATATTAGTGAGTAAAATAAATAGTTTTTTTAAGTGTTTTTAGATGTTAATCAATGAGTACCAGAGCCCACTGCATTAAATAGAACTCCACTTCTAACTGTTAGAAAACTCCGATAAAAATGTTATTGCTGGGTTTATTAACTCAGCAAAGCCGAGCACTCCCATCTTGCACAAACCTAGATAAGTTTCCAGGGTTGACGGCTATCGGAAATTGAAAAGTTTTATTCGCTAAGGGAGATAACACATCGGCTTAAACCGCACTGTGCAGCGAAGAAAAGATGGAAGTCTATTCGTTTCACTTCTCACGATTAACTATCTGTTTTCAAGCATCCTATGGTGTAAATTTCAAAGAATCCTCAAGATATCTCCAATTAAATGAACATAACAAAACATTGCGACCCTAATTTCTCGTAGGATGAGGTAGGTAAACGTTTATTTGTGGTGCACCCACGTTTCACCAGTTATGTTTATATCCTATATGGGCAGAACCAATTACCATCGACCGCCACAGGTCCAGTCTTTGGGCTGCTACTGCGACATGACTGATGGAAAAACTCTTAGAGCACTTTGGTCGACCTGGGAATCGAGCTAAGCAGTAACACTTGTGGCCTCTAAACTAAAGAGGTACCCTGCAAAGTAGTATCATAATGTCTGTTTTTTTTTTGTTTCAGACTACTATCTCGCACCCAACAGCCAACGCCGACGCCGATGTTGACGTTGTGCGGCGCGCCGCCTCCCTCTAGAAAACGAGAGGAGCTGACGGCGCTCGCGAATCTCAGAAAGAAGGTGTCACCGGCTATGATGCAACCTGACAGGTGAGATGATATTTTGCCGCCCAATAAAAGGCTAATATAATATTCATGTAAGCCAGTGTTTTGTTGTCCCAGATTGGGCGCCAATATAAATGGAAATAATTTGACGTCCCAAGTTGGGCGCCAATATGATGTAAGAAACAGGATCTTCTTAACATATCGAGGGATATCTAAATGGGGTTGGCTCAGAATTTGGCTATTAGTTTGACACCTTGTATTTTAATATTACACACATACCCACATAAACTCACGGCTTTTTTCCAAGAGAGTAGCCAGTATTATACAGAACGGCATAACGTCAGAACGTCAACTGCTACGGTCCTTACACACTCTTTTTGTTTTTCTTTACATTAGTCACTCTGTTTAAATATCGCACACGCTTAAAATGTTTGTTAGACACGGAAGAAAACTTTGCCTCATTTTCTGGCGTCAGCCATTTCGCAAATAGTATACAATTTAGCGAAATTCCTTGCACATCGCGTGTTTGACTCCAATACCTGCCAAGGTTCGACGTGGGGGAAGGTGGAATGGGGAGATAAGTACTACAATGGAATGCTCCCTTATAACTTCCTCGATATGCCAAGAAGAGCACGCGAACCTATCTTGATACGGTATTTGTGAAAGAATGTTCGAGATGGGAGTTAGCTATTGTTGTTGTGAGTGTTGCTTAGGGTCGTTTGCAGCGGTATTTTTAGTTTCCATCCGTTCGGATTTGTCTGTAAATCTCCGGCTTTTTAGCTTTTTGTCCGGACTTTGTACGGTCTTGTAATTTATCCGGACTTTTAAAGTTAAAGGGATTTTTAACCGAATAAGAATTATAATATGGTCTATTATTTGGAAACGTTCAACTTTTTGTAGGGACTTTCCAAATTTTCAAACATATTGGTAAGTTGGTAACCCTAAGGGTATACGGGATACTAAGAAAATTATAAATTTTACAAAATAAGAACACTGAAAATAAGTTTAACCACTGAAGTGAACTGAAAAACCTATCCGTATTTGTATTGAGAATCGAATAGAGAGCCCTTAACCACTTCAGTGCTTGACCTCTTGCCGCTCAACGTTAGCGTCTGTAATTAAAGTCTAAGTGCGCATACATATGGATGACACTCGACTGTACGGTGATGGCAGTCGATTGCTGCGGGCTGAGGAAATACATCTGTGCTATTCGTCTATAGTAGTCCAGCATACCAGCCTTTAGTTGCCATTGCTGGGACTCAGGCCTCCTCACTATTAGGGGGTGGGCCAACCATGAGGGCCCGGTGCGGATTGTTACATATGAATCTTCGAACTTTTGGTTGCTAGGGAATTTTCTAGGACAGTTTCCTTACGATGTTTTCCTTTACCGTCTTGAGAGAATGAAATAAGTTAAACAAAATAAAGTGCTTGCGTTATATTCGAATCCATGTCCACCCAAGAAGACCATTTTTTCTCGCTGGCATTAATAATTAAATACATATATCTTGAGTTTTTGTAACAAAGTGTCGGTTTCTCATTAAACAGCGGTTAACAGAACATAACTCTGTATTCGGCGCTACATTATTCATAGTGATTACTTAGTAGCCGCTGTACGATATGGATGTTACGATATCCCAGAGCGAGCCGTATAGCTATATTGAGGTCTAATTAGAAAATAATGTCTCTGGGTGCGGCTTTACGAGAAGCCTGTGGTATACGTTACTCTCCAGTCAGAATAACTTTCAGCTGCCTACCTTGTAATTTAGACCAACACTATGTCAGTCAGTAGGTACATTATCTACATTGTCACTGATGGATCTTTTCGCACATTGTCATAATCAGAACTAACGCTTCCATCTGGTTTTTTTCAATATAATTTCCACAGGCATTTTACAAATGCTTAGCAACAGTGCTCTCATGACAGTGACTTTCTAGCGCTAAAAGATCCATGCATTGTTGTAAGTACTCGTAGGACATAAAACCGCCAACACCACCATTTTGGGCTTAATCTGAATGGCGCGTAAAAAATCATACAGCCAGGTGAAAATTTTACATCATGGTTTGCCTTTCCGGACTTCCCAACAACTATGTGAGTTAATATCAGAATATTTGACTCCGATTCACAATACTAACGACTTTTTTTGTTAACAGGTATGCCTATAGAAATGACAACGAACAAAATAAGAATACAATTGAAGAGCCTCTCGATAACAGGCCCAAACTTTTACAAAGGGTAAGTTTTTGCTTTCTTATTTTATATTTTACGATTGATCCAATGTCTAGGCTAGACGAAGTTAATGTGCTCCAAATTATTCGTGCATGTCATTGAGACGCAATGGATTTTGTTTTTATTCGGAATCGATATCGATTCTGAATTCGAATATAAATCATAAATAAGAATTAAGTAGTTGAAATCAAAATTCATTTGTTCAAATTAGAATGATTTTCTTTTTTTCCGAAATAATTATAAATGTCTGCCCTCCAAAACGTTTATTTACCCTTCATCAGTTCATAGTGTTTCCACCTGGGGTAAAGAAGTGGAGGAGCTCATCATTGTAAAATAAATGTTGGATTCGATTTGAACATTTAATATTAACAGTAACTATTATAGTTTCATAGTACGCACGACGACCAGTCAAGCTATACAAGACCAGTTTATACGAATCACTCATTGTACGGGAAATCTATACAAACCGAGGCCATGTTATATTGGAAATATATATCGATGTGTCGCCCTGTGTACATTACGATACAATTAAACGATACCTACACATATTTGTTGATATTAAGTTTCTTGATGCTGCTGTGGATCTGTTGGGTTAACAATTCTTGATTAAACTTTGACAAAGTAAAATGGGAGAGACGAAGATAAAGCCTTCTTTATCAAAAATTTAACGAGCGCGTTGGAATTCAATTTAAAAGTTTTCCGAAAAAAGATGAAAATCTCAAACATTCACGAACGCTCGGTTACTAACTTACAACACATGATACATAAAATTGTACACTGTAGATGATTCTTTTGACTTAACCTTATTCGGATCTAATGCGGCCATTTTGATTTTACAAAATACAATTTCACAAAAGTTCACTAATAGCTCTAGCTCTAGTCCATGACAAAAACCAGGCAGCTCGATTACGTCACATATTTTTTTAAATTCAAATGTGATAGAATTATTTAGTGTTTTTTGTTTTTAATAAAGTCTTGTGAAGTTTAGCAAGGGCAACAAACGCACATGCTGCATAATGCATTAAGCATCACATTGTTTTCGTCATGTAATATGCATCATATTATGATCTTGGGAAATGGAACGCGCCCTTGACCTGATGCGGAAGTTTTTGCCTGAAGGGCCCGATCGTGCTCACTGAGCCGCTTCCAACCATGAAAATGACCTATGATGTGACAAAAAGGTGAAACCTTTCCCAGAAGTTGGAAAATTGGATTACGTCGACATTTGGAGTACGATTTCAGATCCCAAAGGTCAAGGAAGTTTGTGGATTTTAATGAACCTAAAAGGTTCATTAAAATCCGTTATTTTGAAAAGTGTTTTGTATGGCGGCCTACCTACATAAATAATGAAATGCGGGATTTTTAAATGTATTTTGTATGAGCATCTACTTTTTCATAGGGTAGGTTAGGTAACGATGACCATTGTTGGATCGTTTGTTTCCATTTTGACAGTTCAACAACTTTCATTGTGTTATTTACGTTGATGAGCGGATGAATTTTGCCAACCTATGAAGCCATGGATTTCCTTCAAAATCGTCTGAATGTGATTGAAAGTGTGTTACGGTACTCAGTCACCGGGAGCATTCTCCTGTAATGTAACAGCTATCAGATTATTCAGATTCACTTGTTTCTGTACAAAAGCGAATCTTAGATTGCTACATTACAGGCGAATGCGTAAACGCGCTCTCTCATCGGGAGAGGGCGCGCCTTTACGTAATTTGGGGTGCTGGAATTGATCTCGATAGTAATCATGTCACGATGCACATAGCTACCTACTTATTCTAATTAACTTTAACAATGTCGTTAGGACCCAATCAAGGAAGTGGTACATTTATCATTCAATAAATTAATGGCTTTTGTACTGACTGATTGATGAATGTAGGAGCAAATTCTTTGATACATCGGTATCGGTAGTTCGGTACGTCGAAAAAAATAATAGAACTCAACTCTCTCTTGAATTTTTTGTGGAAAAGTCGTTACTTTATTGTTGAAATTACCGATATCTTTAAATATAGTTTGACGGAAAAATCTGATGATCCAAATTCCATACAATAACTACCATAAACTCATGCGTTTTTCCGATGCCGGTAGGAAACCTGCTACGGTTTTTAAATAGTCCTTTTGCTTCGTCCACGTTCATCTGAGTACAGAGTATACATGACATACATGCAAGTAAAATGCAACATGAACCATGACTCCTTCAGCAGTGGCCTACTTGGTTTCTGAATTAAAATGTAGAGTAAGTAGGTACGGACTCAAGAATGAACCAAACAAAAACTGCATATCACCACCAACCCATCAATCTCTGACTCAGCAGAAACTTGGGAAACTAATTTTACATGGGTTCCTGGACTCACAAGCCAGCTACATGAAAACCTCGTTAGTACTGATGGAAAAGATAATGGTCCTGGAAAATGAGGGCAACACAGACACGTGCCCAAGTGCTCATCGAGCCTCTCAGGACTTCCCTACTTGTCGACTCTTCACGTGACCGAGAGGGCTTGCCTAATTTTCTGTCAAAGAATCAAAAGCGACTGGCTACCTTGAATTGCAATGCTGCCCAGCCTTTTGGGCATTCTTTCTGTTGATAGCGGTTATGCGGATAACGATTTTTTTTTATACCCAACGTACTTTTTTTTCGTTTTATACTTGTAGGATCTATTATTATGCTTACTTAAGTAGTGCATTTTGGTATCTAACCGAATATTTGTGTAAGCAGAGGTCAACATAATGAAAGTTTGTGAGGATGGCTGGATGGATGTTTGTTTCTCTTTCACGCAAAAACTACTGAACGGATTTGGATGAAATTTAGCACATAGCTAGTTAGTATGATCCCGTGGGACACTTATCGAACTCTACGCGGGCGTAACCGCGGGCATAAGCATTATATTCGACCCGTACTCGTAATTGCCGAGAACCTCGAAAGGGACAAAGAAAAAGAAAACCTTTTCTTTCCCGACCTCCTCGTTAGCCGTTGGGGTTGAAAATTCGGTACTTTGTCACCAATTTCAGCGGCAAAGTATCTCTTAAATCTTGATTTAAGGGCCCTTTGGCGGGTAGAAGGGGGTTTCCGGATTTGTTTTGTCAAACAAGATGCTTATGTCGAGCTTTTGAAGTTTTTAGGGGAACTGTCTGTAGTTTTTTTTTTAGATTTTTGCAGAGACGGAGCTGGAACAAATTCTTGAAGTTTGTGTTTCGTGTTGTTCCTTTGGGCCACTTAGGCAAATTATTGATGTCAGTCATTTATTATTATTTATTGATTCGTTTGCGCAAAGTCCTCACTCTTTGGTACAAGGAGCAATATCAGTTATGTTATTTGAACGAATATTTACTATAGTTACCTACATAAATAGAGAACTTACAAAAAATCCATTATGTAAGTAGTGGATATCTACCTACCACGAAACAAAGCCCTTAATCATCGCTTTCGACAGGAAATGAAGTTTCGTATTATTTACAACCACACTTTGTAGATTACAAGGCAAATAATGACAGGTTTTACGCTAACAAAAAATAAACTAGTAAAATGGCGTAATAAGGCTGGCTATATACATCCATTTAGATCATTTAGATCGCTATTGTTGTATTTATTTTATGTAGTAAGTATCTACGACTGAATAGAGGAATATGGAATGCACTTTAATAAAACAGTTAATTCTTAGGTTAGCCCGCGAAATTCAAACTATCTTACGTTTTTTGCAGGACAGGTTGTATGTTGATGAAAATATCATTCGCGTCCGTGAACTCATTCAATGGGGTTAAATAAACTTAGAGAGTTGTATTGATGATTTTAATGATTATAATACTCGTGTTACGGACGCAAATCATATTTTCATCAACATACAAGCTGGCGCTGACCAGCATATTGCAAAAAAAACGTAATAAAAATTTAATTTCGCGCCACCCTGGCGCTTTCACGTTGAGTACAAGTAGTTCGAGTCAAAAAAACTGCAATTAGTTGTGGTAGGTAGGTAGGGGACACCGAAGGGGTTGTGTTGCAACGGTTCCCCTTACCGAGGGCAGACGTCGTCACATCAACCCTCCCCCACCCTTAATTCAGGTGTAAGTATACCTAGATATCATTCCTGACTGTGAGTTCGACCGTTTGGTGAATAACTTGAGTTCATTGAGTTATAAAGAGATGGCTCGGCGGAAACTTTTAAAAATTCCGAACATAACATATTTTTAACATAATAAGTAGTTTTACTAGTTAGTCTTGAACTTAAAATATTCTCTCAAGAAGTCAAGAATTATAATAAATATTACAATGTTGGCAGAGGTCTGCGGCGTAGGCAATCTTGCGTATTGCGCAGCACATTCGCATGCCCAATACAATGCGTTTTGAAATTTCACCAACCTTCATTGGGTTTCTTACGTTGTCGAGCTATTTTTCAAACATATGGAGTAATGTAGCTATTATTATACTAATATTTATTTTGAAACCCTTCGGAAATCAGATAGAAAAGTCTGTAAAATCAACGGAGTGGTAGACTGTTCTCGATCATTTGGTTTTCCATTATCCTTTTCATTGAAACGCCTATAAATTTCCTCGAATATAACATTCAACAAATCTCTTAATTTGAAATGATTTAACTTTTCGGAATTGGCGATAGCCCAACTTCCCTGTTTTTTCGCCCTTGACCTGAGCACCCTTATTTACGGTGTTGAAAGAAAAGATTCATAATAACAAAAAGATAGCTGTTTGGAATACGATTCAGTTATAAAAAATAACATTTTATTGTGTTACAGTGGGCTTATTTATTTATTTATTGGTGTGCTTTTTGGTACATTTTACATGAGATCTTAATAATAAATAATTAGTTCCTCAAAAACCTACCTTAAAGGTGTACACTCTTTCACATAATTAGTAATTATTATAAAAAGAAGAATAATCAACATTTTAAAATAAAATAATTGCAACAAAACACAACATAACTTAAAACAGAAAAAAGCAAGCAAAACATTAACAATTGAGTATACTTATAAATAATTAATGGAATAAAGATAATAGTACCTTGTCGAAATTAAATAAGTATCAATGTCAAAATTAAATAAATATCAATGTCAATTCTTACAATTTATCATTAAGGAATTCGTCAATAGTATAATAACATATTTCCAATAATAGATGTCTTAATTTGTTTTTGAATTGAATAATATTTAAGTCCTTAATTCCATTTGGTAATTTATTAAATATTTTTGGGGCCATGCAAAGTATGCTTTTGTGCATCAAGGCGGTCTTTGGTGGTCGAACGCATAATTCATGTCTATATTCTTGTCTAATAATTTTATAGCGATGTTCAGATGCTTGGGCTATGCTTGTAGGTTGGTACAGGTATATATTGAAACCTAATGTAGACTTTGCATTATCATCATCATCCGACTTTGCATTGAATTATCAACAAAATAATAGGTCTTTTCTACCTATGAAGTTGCCGTTCTAAATTCGAGCAATTTGTAATGTATTTTTTTTTCCGGCTGCGCACGGTTTGTGCATTTAGCCAGTGCAGTGTCATGTCGTGTGTATGGTTTGCAAAGCATTCTAAATTCGAATGAATTTTATTTTAAAAAATATGAAATTTTACTTGCAAATGCAGTCATTTGTTTATTGCTTATTTGTTTCATCATATTTGAATCTTTTTCGTCAATATGGACACGATAAACAAGTAATTATGGGATGAGGTCCGTCGTGGACTCGTGGTAGCAATGACGTAACAGAGTGAACACTACGAACAAACGCACGACCCGTTATTGGTTTGAACGCTTCCTATCAAAAAATAAAACCGACTTCAAACACAAAAAAGTGAAATAAAATTTTAGCTTCAGAAGTCGGTGACTTTTGTTTGTTTGATTCAGTTGTTCCAAAACAAAAATAGGTAAAAGGTAACTTGAAACTTGATAAATTCAGTACGTGAGGGAGCCCTCACGAACTGAAATAATAGCCAGCGTGCATGATGGCCAGCGTGCCGAACGAGTTGAGGTATACCTAGCTGCGTAGCTTATCAGACACGGTATCGAAGTGATTTTGAACGGCATTGTCACTTGTGATGATAAATGGAAATTTCTTGACAATCGTAAGCGCTAAGCGCTCATCATGTTGATCCTGGTTCAGCCCTTAGGCAATATCCTAAACGAAAACTAAGTCCTAGAAAAATTATGGTTACTGTTTGATGTTATACTCATCACAGCTTCTTACAAAATGTCATGAGCATTGCTGTGGATGAATACTAAGAAGAACTGAACACTATGATAGAGAAGCTCGCAAATCTCCGGCCAGTCGCTCGTCCCCGCTGCTCCTCTACGACACCGCTCGACCTCACACTGCACAGCAGACGGTCTCCAATCTACAAGAGCTAGTTCTGCGTCATCCACCTTACACACCAGAGCTTGCGTCGACAAACTACTACTTTTTCTAGAATTTCGACAACGTGGTAGGAAAAAAAATAACCGAAATGCTTTTGAAGCGTTTGTTGACTCTCATAAACCTGACTACATCAAGTAGGAAATTGGAAAATTACCACTACTCTAGCAGAGATGCACCGATAGCATGGGTGGATACTTTGATATATAGAAAAACAAGTCTAACTTTTTGTATATAAAACAACAAATTCCATAGGTAAAGCCCTACTATTAAACTAGGTTACTATACAACATACGCATAAGTACTTCTAAAGCCATTGATGCGTTAAAATTAAAAAAGCAACAGCTCGCTTTAAACCTAACGACCATTTCTGAAATGAATGAAAACGTAACAAGAATGAATCACCAGCGGAGCGTGGTCTTCGATCAGCGCTAGATAGATTACAAACATGACAGATTGGCATAAATTGATGACGTGAGAAGGACACGCGACAATCAAGTGTTTCCATCAATACATAGGTAGGTGTATACTGGAATATTGAGACAGTGGAACAATGTATTAAATAATATGAATATTGAGACAGTTGGGTTGTGTTTATCTTCTCACAAAACAAATTCGATAGTCAGATTCTCTCACTCCTGAAAAACTTTATGACACTAGGCATAATAGATAAAAAGCAGGTTAGGCAGAGGTGACCCTAGTTACCTTACCTACTAGGTAGGTAGCTACCTATCTAATAGTACACCCACATTCCGCCAAATGTCTTTCAATCCTATAGTGATATAGAGTGGAGTTTTGAATTTATAGGAAAGCATTTTAGAAGTGGGTGAATAATGAATTCACAAGAAAGTGGCTTTAAATTGATCATCATCATCTGCCTAGCCTATTCGATCGGCTTCCAGTCTTACCGGATGCAGCTGAATTGCAAAATACCAGAATTTTACATGAAGTGACTGCCTACCTGAGCTTCACAACCAAGTTAGTAGATACTTTAAATTGATAACGCTTGGTAAATGGCAGATATACCTGGGTACTGTTAAATTGTAGCTAACCTTACCGAACTATAACCCAATTTGTAATCTACCTCATCTCTGCATTTAAGTCCCAATTAATTAAAGGATTTGTGGCCCAAACCGTAAGCTATCTCGCCATGAAATAGCCGGTAGGGTCTACCCACAGGGGTCTACCTAATTTATAACAGCCTCTTTGTCATAACTGTGGGCTTAAACTAAGTTTTTGTCTGAATATTTATCTTTGTGGGCTGGGGGTGAATTTATTAAAATGGGGTGTTATCTTCTTTGCACAGTCGAGGCTCCGTTTTGCGCGGAGTTTGCGTAACAAGGACCTTTTTTTTTGACAGTTCAACAACAATGATTGCATTCAGTGTTATTAATACTGTCTAACAAAAGGTCTTTTTAAATAATTAAACAGTGAATTAGGAATTTCCTTAAAATTCTTTCTAATTGTGATTAAAAGTGCGGTGATAACTGTAATGCTCATTCATTCGTTCTTTACATACATTTTGAAAGGCTCATGTTTTTGCAGTGCTCAGTTCTCAATGGTTGCTAAAATAAAAAAGAAAATAATTAGGCAAAGGTCTAAAAACAACCCTAAAATAATCTATCTATCTTTCATAATAAATTCAAATGCAAGTTTTGACCGTTTGTCTTCGTAGAGGCAGGCCTTTTTGGCATTCATCGTGCTTGAGTAACTTTTATTGAAAAATATGGAGATTGTCTATGGACTATGTTCAAATATGGCCGCCCAGTTTACTGGCAAAGTGCCATGTGGTCGTGACCTTCTGTTATGTAACAGACGGCTTTGTTTTGGCTTCAATACATTCAGGACATTTAAATTCGAATCTTGTGGCTTGCTTGTCTTAAAGCTTCTAGAACATTTATTTTTATGTAAGTTGTTTTTTAACAGTAAGACGGTAGGTAGGTAGGGTACAGACTTCCTTTTTTTTATTATTGTTGAGTTTTCGTTGGTCTCTCACCTGATAGTGAGGTTGGAATGAATTGAATTGGTTGAGGTAGGAATGTTGGTTGACGATGGATCACGCTTGCCTAGAAGTAACTTTTTTCTTTCAGGCTGAAAAATGCTGCTAGGTACTTTCGAAATATTCAGGCACAGGATTGTTTTAGGTAAAATCTACAACCAGAATTTAAAGAAAGTATGTTTTGTTCTTGAAACTTCAGAGAGATTTCGAATATCTTTCACAATATTTTTTTATGTACATTTTCGCTTTCCCGGGTTTTTAAGTGATAAGGATCAATTCAATTCAATGCGATGCGATGTTGTTAAAAAATATTTTGTACGTCGTACTTGTCACACGTTAAATTTCCTAGTTTTTGTCGAACAAAAAATACTCTTGATTGCTACAATATCCCATTCATCCCATCGTGATTGAACTTGATTTTTTTTGTGACCATCTCCCCCCTCTTTTCCACCTTTTTGATTCTCCTCCCCAAGCGTCACTCTCACACATCACTTGTTTACTTATATTCAAGCAGTTGCACGCAGTGCAACTCGTGGCTAAACGGATATTTATCATTCGCCTGCCCCTAATCGAATTTATGTGGACTCGACGCAGAATGTCTTCTTCTTCCATACTTCTGAAGTCGTCATCTCATGAGTCAAACGAAGAAAACGTATCTAGGGATTTTGCTTAAGGTATTTCATTATCTTACGTTTTTTTTGCAATTTGCAGGTCAGTATTAGGTTGAATGTTAATGAAAATATTATTCGTATCCGTAACACGTATGTAGTTACAGAATTACAATCATTTAATCGCCAATGCAACCTCCTAAGTTCATTAAATCCCATGCAATAACTATTTCATGAAAAAGACATTCAATGGGGGAAAAAAACCTAAAAAAATTGAATATCTCGGGCTATCCTGGCGCTGTCACCTTAACTTTATTATTCTTGCTAGAAATAACAAGTCTTAAACCTCAAATGGTAGGTAAGGAGGTAAAGTCTGCGAGTTCTGCAACTATTTCGCGAAGTCGCGCTCCAATTACCAGGACGTTCTACTAAAGACGGCTAAATTATAACAAGATTCAGGTGACGAACTTCACACAGCCTATGAGTAATTTGGCTCATTCAGAGACGAGGCGAGGCAGCAAGGTTCAAACGAGGCATGCCAGCCAGGCGTGAAACTTTAAAGACCTAGAACGTGGAGCCGTGAGGAGTTATTAGTCTGCCTCCGTGAGCAGGGATGAATAACGCGGGCTTAGTAAAGTACTCAAGTGTTAAAGTTCCTGGTTTAGTAGGTGTATTTCTAAGAATTGAGTCGATTTTGCAAGAACTTATGTAGATTCATTGATGAGCTGCAAGTATCTGTTGGCGTTTAAATGATGTTGTCGGGTGCCGATATTAGTAAACATTCCTGAAACTGTTTTGTGAATTATATTGTAAATACAAAATGGCGGCGTTAGTTCTGATTTTGGACATACATCAAACGATTCATATATGAAAAGGCAGAGTAAAGAGATCGGACGGGAACGAAAGTAATTTTTCAATAAACTTCCTCGGAAAGTGGCTCTAATTGTACTATAATTAGGTTGAGAAATCACGATTTTATTTTCATTTACTTTTTCTAGTGTTTTATTTCCAAAATTAACTAATTATAAATTAAGTCCAACGTGGTCATAAGTCTCCGAAGGCGATTGTTTTTTTTTTAGTCGCAGCACAGCCTTTGGGCCTCAATATATTTTTAAATATTTAAATTATGTTTAGAAATAAAATACTATACTACTATACTTACTTTATTTTATTATTTATAATTTATTTGCTTAAATTAACAAATAAATATTTATTTATCTTCTCAATTCAAAAATATTTAAATTTTCTATTTTTCATATTAGGCTGTTTTACTTCACATTAATTCTTCTTCAAACCGCGTACGCAAAACATTGTTTTTTTTCTTCTTTGTAAGTGTATTATGTCACTGCAGCTCTCAGCTCCATAACACTGAATTGCGCCTTCCTCGGCTACAATGACTGCGCCCACTTGTATCAAAATGTAGTTTTTTTTAAACACCATTATTATAGGCAATAACTTACTTTATTGCGTTCCTTGCATTGCGATGAAACCTGCACGTGCCAATCTAATTCACGGATGGATGTTAACAGTACAGACCTACCTAGTATTTTGTTTTTCATTAGCAAATCTAAAAGTAAGATACGAAAATATAGGTCCCTCATAACATAACGCATAAAAATGAAGCTCGGTATTGGAAAAATATAAAAGTCTAGACCAGGTAGGTACATACTGTATACCACGTGTACAGCTGTAATGGCCATGAGTAAAGCCTCTGAGACTACAGGCTTTTAGAGTAATGAGAACAGCGGCCACTCGTCTGAGTTTGTCCCCCTTGCGGCTTTGGCCAGTCTGAGCACCCCCGACCTCAGCTAGGAGTTCTTCAACTTAATAAGTATTTTCTTTCATCCAACTTTTTAAATGAAACTCTGATACAGCTGGTATTAAGTTTCATTTTAGCTGAGGTTTTTAATAATGCACCTTGTGTCTGTAAAAGTCTTTTACATAAATAAGGGTGGTCAAGTAGATTTGATAAAAAATACATCAACAATTTACGCCTATTTGCACAAAGCTACGTAAAACAATTCAATTAACATTTAATTTCAACGAGGTTCATTTCAGCCCTGAAGTTTTTTGTAATTAAAATGTTTTTTTTTTTAATCTGGCCAACCCTCTCAAAGCAGCCATCCTGTGCCTCATTAAAAACACTTTAAAAATCTTAACCTGCCACAGAGAAGCGAAAAATAACGGCCAATTAAAAAGTAATTTAGCGGCCTTGTTACCTCCACCAATCGCGTGTTCGTAGCCACTCGGGGTCAATTTATTCAAAGCTGCATATTTGCATTTATTTGACTGATGGGCCACATAATACAATGGTATTTAAGACGCTTTATGGTCTACACGAAATATGGTAATTATGGACTTAAAGTGTGTTTGATATACGTAGGTTAGTTCGGGGGTGAACGAGAAAGACAGGAAAAATTGAACTAGTGTGGGTTACGTGGACTTGGTAACAGGGTAGTCTGAAGTTTAAGCTCAGTACAATGTCTTAACTACGCCTCATGAGAGGCAGTTCAGAGAGAGTTTCCGAATACAGAATATTTTACTTAAACCTTCTTACATGGCACTTATGAAACGTGAGAAGCAAGGTGCACGGTTCGATTTATCGTATCTAGTAGGTACAGAAGAACTATATACTTTTTTATTTTTTTTGGATGGGAAATCATCAAATGACCCCCTGGGCGGAGCGGAAGGGAGTTTCAGACTTCTACTGACTAAAACCCATCCGTGTTCCTTCTTTGCCCTTTGTGTTCCAGGGCCGCGGTATCTCTTTCGAACAGCCCCAGCCCTAATACGATGTAACTTCACAAATACATTCTACAAAACTTATTTTCGTAAGTTAATTTCAATTTTAAACAATTTGCAGTTAGGTCGCATTCATTAGGTGTATTTAAAACTTCGCTTTAAGAGAAGGTAGTTTTGTTGAATGAAACAAGTTTTGGGGACTGGCATTGAGGTTGTTCCACAAACATATTAACGAATTTAAGAGCAGGGCTGTATTATCAGAATATTGCAAGAAAAATCGATCAATCATCTGCAAAAATAAATAAGGTATGACGGAAAACATCAGGTGCTTCAAATTGATTGATGAGCCATTGGAAACGATGTACATACCTGCAGCATAACGTACTACCCTCAATTTTGTTGTCTGAAAAGTTAGAAGAAATTATAATTATTTTACGGAGTAGGACATCTTTCAAAAAAATGATAACGTATTTAAGTGGGTAGCTGCTTATGACTTTAAACACGGTTTACTGTCAGTACATGAAAATCACGATCTCAGTTTTCACCACATTAGAGCAATAAAAGTGTAAAACATCATCATCATCAGTCCCGTATTTTAATTCACCAACATCCTAGAAATATGCATTCCAACATGTTCGAAAAATGAAATCGGCAGAGCAAAATATTAAAAACAAATGAAGCGTAAAAAAAATGGCGCGCCAAGCTTCCCTAGACCGTAGAAATTCGAGCACCTTATATATTGCATAACATTTTACACGTGAGCCGCATTACACAAAATCCTATTTTGGACCAGGCCACAAGTTATTTGGCTCAGGCCCAAATAGGTCACGAATTTTCTAGAATACGGGTACGTAAGTTACAGGGATCAATTTGTAAGATAGCTCAACGTGCATATTTTTGCTGGGGTGGTTGTTCCGCAACTTCTCCCCAGTGAAATCACTAGGAACTTAGGAAGTGGAAAAAGGAGGGTTTTTTGGGCCTGTCTTGTAGAATCTGACTTTTATAAATTGCTGTTTCTCAGCCTAATTTAAATAGATAACTTTTAATTCTTGATTTTCACACGAACGTTTTCATGATGAACAGTGCGAAAAACTGAATGGGTCCATGATTCTTGAAACAATGATCTGAGTTTTCAGTCGTGAACTCAATAATTTAATATTCTGCGACATAATTATTACTAAGTGGTATCGTCTTAAATACCTTTCAGGTGCTACTGTCCAGGCCAGTGAGTATGATAGTGCAGTGGAGTGAGGTCAGAACTGCGTGGCAGGATAGCGACTTCATCACGGAATGCTTGTGTTGGCACAACGTGTATCGCCAGCGGCATGGCTCTCCGCAACTTTATATGGCGCCTGAGGTAATTTATTATGCCATCTTTAAAATTAGATATTATTCACTTTTATCGCGTTTTTACCTGGTCCCGCGGTGGGCGCCAGTTGAAACGTGCAATTTATTTGTCAGGTGAATGTTACTAGCGCAATGTTTTTAAATAGCACAGGTGTCTCGAGATTTACTATTACTATACATGCGACTTTTACGTAATTATTAATTTAATAATTTACATTAAGAATGACCCCATGTTGGGCGCCAATTACCAGTATTTACAGGGTGAGTGAAATTAGTGCGCTTGAAATTAAAGTGTGATAATTAATATGGTTTAGTAATGATAGCGACACGTAAATGAATTGCTAAATATTATTGCATTGATGGAATTAAATTTTCAACGTTGAAAAACAGTGGTTATTTAGACAACAATTTAGGTTTCGTCTAAAGATTTAGTTAGTAAAATAAGGCACTATCTATTTCCCAGCTGTGTGACTACGCGCAGGCGTGGGCGAATCACCTGGCTCACACCAACAAGTTCCACTACAGGAATGACCGTGATGTTGGTCAGAACCTGTACCAGCGACCTGTCAGCGCTATACAGCCTGACGTCACAGGTACGTCGCCATTAAGGAGTATCCCAACTTCTTATATGACTTGAATAAAATTCTTGTATGTCTGACTTCTAATATGACTGTCTTTAATTTTTTGTCTGCAGGTCAAGAAGTGTCTTCCTATTGGTACGCAGCGGTACGCCAGTACAGTTATTTTAAAGAGCCCGATGTTCTTCACGCCAATGTTAACGCGGGTAAGCAGAACATTATTGAAATTTCTATGTGGGGGGCACATAGAATCTTTTCATAGGTTATTAAAAAAAAAACAGCTGTTTCCTACAAAAGCGCAATACCTACACGATCAAAATGTATAGAAAAACTGCTTTTTTTTTTTTAATTATCGATTAAAAATTTCTATGTGGCTCAAAATGATGTACTGAATACGTGGTAACCGTTTTCGCGTCGGTATCCCTTCCACCCCGTATAGGTCTGAATCTGAAGCTGAAAATTTTCGTCGAATGGTGATGAGATATGAAACACACGGTAATTAGAATTGGCCAAGCGGGGTAAGGAGTTTCGGCACAAAAAGAGGCCAGCTTATACTGGTACTAATTACCATTTTCAATTTCTCATTACAGTTCACCAAAATACCAACGGAAAAAATGGTAACTATATGAACGGTAATTAGGTATTTGAAAACTTTCCCATATTATACGTTCTTAGAACTTAAAAACTGGGAAACTTAATCAAAGCAAAGAGTATCTTATGGCGACTGAAGCGCAGGCCACACTGCCATCGCCAGCTGGCAGGCGGGCAAGCGTCGCGAACGACGCCCTTTTCATACTTTGTTCGTATATTTCGATAGTTCGCGATGTGAACCAAAGTATGAAAAGAGGTGAAACAACGCGTCGTTCACGTCGCTCGCCGGCTGGCGGTGTGGCCTGCGCTTGATACAGTGCTTATAAATAACGATGATTTATAATTACCACGAGAAACTCGAACGGTAAGGAGATTTCTGGGCGATTAAGGTAGGCTACAGTTGGCGCCTAAGCACTTTTGGACTTGTGACCCGCACGAGTCGTGACGTGGAGCTGAGCGCGCCCGCTGAGTTACCCTTTGAGATACGAATGCGTACGCGAAAAAATTAACCCGCGACTGTGTTCACAAATGGTAGTGAGTATTATTGGGACAATTTTCAAAGTCGTTATAAATTACTTAAAAATATTGTTGTCTCATGTATATATATAGTTTAGCTAATTGGGAAAACAAGTCGTGTACTCTAAATTACTACAAAAAAATACGATCTTTAGGGTAAATTTATAACTTTTCGAGTATGACCTGAAAAATTTAGGGAATTTGAAATTTGAGAAACATTTACGAATATCATTTTGTTGTTTATAACAATAGGAATATGTTAAATACATCTCTGTATAGCGCTGGAACTATGTTTTAGGAGGAATAAAAAAAAACATAACTTTTTATCTCACTAAGTAGTTTTTTGGGGAGGGTCCCATAATATGCGCATGTTCAAAGAATCACCCTATTAAAAAAATCTCTCATCTCCAGGTCACTTCACACAAATGGTGTGGGTAGCTACAACATTCTTCGGCGTCGGCAAAGCTCGCTCCCGGGACGGCAAGATAATCGTCGTAGCCAATTATTCTCCCCCAGGCAACCATTCTGGGCATTTCGAGGCCAATGTCCTGCCCCCGCTGCCTGAGAACTTCCCAGACATACCGACGCCCCCGCAACACTGACGGCGGCTTTCAATACGTGGCAGGAGGCTGAGGATTGACGCCACGTTTTTACATTGATCAGATTTGTTACAGGTTGTATCGAGGCGTGTAAGTTTTTGGGAGAGTACCGATATAACAGGTGTTGGAGAGCCTTCGAAGCTTCGACTCGTTTGCATTACAAATACCAATTTACCAGATACCCGTTACCAAAAGCTTACAAAACTCGACGTGTATATTTTGCAGTGGAATCTTCACGTTCGTTCAAGTTTCGTAACGTAAAACCCCATGCTATTTTCTTGTGAAAGATGTCAATTAATTATTTCAGTAATCAGTAGGTATTTAAGTAGGTAAACCAGTAAGTACCTACCGATTTATCACGTTGAAAATTACGAATTTGTAGATTCCACTGCGATTTCTAGCCGGTATGATGAATACAGTGCGTTCACACTGGCGAAAAAATTACTTTAAACATGTCTGATAGAGATAAAAATTTCAACGAAGAGAATAGACAGAGAGAAAGAGAATCTCTGTTTCACTCTTTCAACATGTTTTCATAAATAAATTTCGCCTGTACGAACGCAAACTTAGTTGCAATTAAACAGTTAGGTAGATATTTCGTTAACCATCGACACCGATAAGGGAACACCAATAATCCGTCTTCTATTAGTGCCGCCGTCCGCTTAGCTGAGAAAAGCAATGTTCCGTGTTACAATAATGTCAAAAATGATCATTACAGTCTTCAACTTTTCGACGGTGGAAGTTTGAAATGACTCAAGCAACATTGACCGTACTGTTTGATTTTCAGCTTTCCTCACTGAGCTGAACGCTGCATATCGAAGAGCGTATTTGATTTACCTTTCGGCATTTCAAATTTTCACCGTCGATATTAAGCGCAAAAAAGTTCCAAAAGCTGCTTTCGTATTTTCTTCCTTACTTAGACCTATTTGCTTTTCGTTCTTGTCCCAGGTTGATCATCAACCCTTGCGGTCTATATAAGGACTAGTAATTTTAAAGCTCAGTTCTGTTTAAGCAAGCCCCTTGAATGGTCTAATTTTGTAAGATTAGACCATTCATGGGGCGTGGGATCGTGACTAATAAACACATTCTCTACATTTATTGTTAAGTCAATAAATTCACAAGAACCGCTACCAAGTAACTCAGTAACTTATTGATCCCAGATAAACGTATTTAGTGATCATGGTGCTTGCAACAGTGTCGAAATATCCGGAACTCAATACAAATAAGAAACATGGTAAATACCCTGTTTTAATAAAAGTGTTAGTCGTCAGTTTTCGTCAAGAATTCATCAAAATCGAAAATGTATAACGGTAGGTAGCTACTTAGGCACCCACATTCTTATCTTCAATGTGGCAGGGCACTGTTACTAGTACCTATTGTGAAAATCTTTCAAACTTCGTCAATTGAAACTTATTATGTACTTAAAAGTTGTCTCTACGATTTCTTATTCAGCGCCACCAACCAATTTGACCGGTCAAAACTGGAACTAATTTTTGACACTAGTGACAGTCGACAGTGCTGCTCTTGGGTCAAAAAAGTTGGTGAAACTGTACTCTAATCTATAATATTTTAATCTATCTATCTTCGAAGCTTAAATCTAGACTAGAGAAATGGTTGTTTTGCCCGAGCTTGAATTTGATAAAGTTTATTAGGACATAGAAGCAATACAGTTAATACGCACATAAAAGTTTAGGGAGTAACTTTAAATAATAAATTTACGCTCGAAATATACAAACAAACCCATATGTTATTTGATAAATTTGCGTAAAATAGGATTACAATTACGTGCCCGTCAAACTTGTGAGATTGAGAGCAAGAAATTGCGCTCAATATCAAAAAAGATATTACTCGGTAAATCGTTTAAGCTAATTTGTTATGAAAGTACATTTATTTTAAAAAGTTTTTACTAGGCCATGCCACGATCGTCGCCATCATTTGCCGCTCTGTTGGCACGACGCAACGACGTGCTCGGGTTCGCCGAACAAAATGAACGTGACGATTGCGTTTTCACACTACTAACGATAGCTTAATTATTATGACACGAGGCTAATTTAGACTCCATTGCGAAAAGTCAATATTTAAATAAGTATGTGCTTATAAATACTAGCATTCGTCATTTCAATAATGTAGTGGGTATAATTACCCACTACATTATTGAAATGACGAATGCTAGTAGACAATTAGGACACTAAACAAGTATTATAGATAATTTAAAATCAGCATCAAGTTAAACGCAGATGTATCGTAGCCTTAATAGATTTTGTTGGTGCTTAAAAAGTCAATATAATAATATTCGAAATACGTATAACGCAATTAAAATGAATATACGGATTTATTTATTCATATAATACCACAAAATAGTAACTTAAAATGCCATTAGATTAAGAAAAGTTTCTCCCTATCAAACTGCCCTTAAATAGTTTAGAGCTATGGCCGTTCCAAATTTAAATTAAAGCGCGCCGTCCACGAGAGAGAAAATGCTTCTCGTAGTAATTGACACGAATAGAATCTTGTCTAAGAAGCAAAGAGATTAGCATGATCTCATTACTAACGGCTAAGGCTTCAATACAGTTAGATAAAGTAGAATAATCTTCAAATTTTCCTCTATTACTCGGTCGTGGACGACAAAGCTTCTGGTGAGAGGCTTTACACAGCGACTGTAGCGCCACCCCTTCATGCATCGTTGACATACACAAGTTGCCAGCCTAAAAGTTTTTTTTTGCGACGATGTTATTTGAATACATAGACTTTTATTGGAAGATTATTCCTTCAATAAAAAACCCAATACTTTTCATAAGAACAGGAATGATTTATAATTTGACAATAATTTTTGTGGTGGCGCTACTTTAGCTAGTAATTAGAAAATTAATTGCTCTTCCTTTTAATTTTCAAAAAACCCGTCTTCCTGAAGGTTGATAATAAAATTATAGTGTACACTTGTTAAGTTTTTCCTGTTGAAATGTATAATGCTTTGTACGACTGTGTTTAGAAAGAGAAAATTAATTGTGTGGTTGATATTTCATTTCTATAACTTCTATGTGTGGCCATTGATTGGGCAAAAACTTGAATCAAGGTAGCGTATTTGGTCATATTCAAACTTAACTGTTTAATTACATAAACATCTGTTGTTTTATAAATACCTACGCTACTTTGAATTCAGGCTGCATTAAATCCTGCGATCCAATCAAAAAACAAATTGATTCGAATGTCAAAAGGATCTAGACCATAGACTAAAAAACGTACTTCAGTTGTGGTTCCGGTGGAAATCAGAATTTTCTTCCAAGCATTTCTGAATGGGCGGCAGGGATGCGTGAAAATTAACATAATTGAATGTAATTTTAAGTATACATGAGAGAAATATTTTGTATTTAGATTTAGTATTGCCTAGAAGGCCTGTGGAAATTGAATTAATTCAAGATTGTTTAAGCGAGGGTAGCATTGTTTTGATTTATAAAAGAGGCCCGACAGCTGTCAGGCCGAAAAGAATTACCGCCGCCGCCCGTGTTCAAGAGAAACTCGTGATGCAGCGGAGAAACAAATTAAAGAAATGCCTTGTACGTACATGCCACGAGTCACTGTCACTGCTGTAGTCACGCTAAGAAAACGAATGATGCACACGTGTTTCGCTTGAGGCAAGTTGAATCACCAGAGAACGTGAGCGGGGCGATGAGGAACTTGGCCCGCATCATACCTAACCAAAGCGATCGGTCTCGCCAATACACGTAGTGACTCATTTTAAAATCGGTGGGCGACATCTGTCGGCGCGACCACTCGTTCCGATTCGCCGAACAAATAAGAGCGAACGTGATCGTAGTGAAATGTGTTCGTAGACGATCGCTTTAGCTAGGACGTGGCCATAGGGCCATACACATTTTTGCAGCTGAACAATGTAATTTTATAAGGAGAAATGAATGAAACACTAAACAACCCCAAGCGTCAAGTTGTTATAAACGTAAAAATACTAGCCTAAAAATAAAAAAAATATGCAATAACTAATTTAAATAACACATTCATTTAATAATTAACTAAAATTTGACCTAATACAATTTTTAAACTGTTGTTTGTTATCTCGTTGCATTTACTAAATAACTTCCAATTTCGAAATTCTACCCTTACCTAGCATAAGCTCGACTTTGAACTTTACTGCACATGCTTTTAGGGCACAGACCTTTACACTAGTCCTACTCTACGTTGTTTGTTGGTAAATATGCCCGTTTTCTCGAACACTAGGCGATACCTAAACTGCTAAACAAATGATTTCCTGAATGAAAGCACGTCGTTGGATTTTCTACTTTTGGCGCTGAATCATGAGTTGAAAATCAAAATGCAGCAACTCGATTTTGTACGGTTTCGCTTAGTGTAGTCGGAATGGGTAGGTAAAACTATTTCTAGGCTTCTAATGACCCTGACTTTTTGGAGCAGGGAGGCTGTTTTTAGATATTTAGTAGATTTTTAAGCTACATAGTTATAGATACTTACAGAATGTTTCATTTTATTTCTAGTTCAAAAATGAGTGCGTACTTAAAACCTCTTTAGTTAAAAAAGGAGAAAGTTCTCAATTTGCCTGAACCTTTTTTAACGCTACAATTGAACTTTAGCTAGAGACCACACTCAACGACGCGGAGTTGGTTCAAGCTGATCAGTAAAAGCTTTATGTCGATCCAATAAACTCGAAAAAGACACCGTTCGTCTCGTTTCTAACAGCTTAAGAAAATTCCGCTTCGTTGACTGCAGTCTCTCTCTTATTCGTGGTAATTACAGGTTGTAATTAATCGTTCAAGTAAGAAGCATTCTAGTACTCCGCAATGTGCCAAATTAGTGCATCAGCTTACTTTCATTACTTATACTTTCTCTGTACTTAATTTGCTTTGTCATCACCAGATACTAATAGGAAGAAAGTTATTGTTTGTACCATGGAATAAAAAACCTCACACAGACTATTCTACAAAAAAATAGACAGATGTGAAGTCATAGTACAGTATGCATGACAATCATGTCTCAAGTATTTAATTTCTAAGCCTAATCCTTGGAGAACCCCTAATTATAACCTACTTATAAGTATTATTTGCTTTAACATCTATAGGTTATTTTTCTGGGCGGAAAGGAAGGGAGTGTCAGACTTCTACTGACTAATCCATCATGTTCCTTCTTTGCCCTTTGTGTACAGTCCAGCAGCATAGGCTTACTATTTAACTGAGAAGAGGGGCCTAAGGTATTTGCATGATGTCAGTGGTGTTGACGCCCATCAGATGGCGAACCACTGAGCTCTCACTACATGTCAACACATCCTTCCTCCACTGTGTTAGACAGCATTCAACTCCTTTTTCTACATCCTTTGGACACCCGATGCAGAGCATATGTGTTTTCCAAGTCTTTGCTTTCCGACCTATCTCAGACAGTCTAAAATATAGCAGCAAGTCATGTAGATTGCCCTTTAATTTCAGAGTGAGCAGCAGGTCTGTTTGATTTTCACCTCATATTGTCTGTTTCTTTATTTCAAACTAAATTTCTCTAAGCAAGGATTGTAGCAGGTTGTCATCTTCCTGCTTTTGTCCAGGCTGGTGGCATTTTGTACTGTCTGCCCTTTATTGCT
Source organism: Noctua fimbriata (assembly GCA_905163415.1). Lineage (NCBI taxonomy): Eukaryota > Metazoa > Arthropoda > Insecta > Lepidoptera > Noctuidae > Noctua > Noctua fimbriata. Next base: position 2,115,193 of record LR990922.1, read on the forward strand.
CTAATATCTTAACTTTCAAGTGATGGCAAAGTAAAGTTTGTAGTTTCAACAAGTTTCAACCTGCGTCTTACATAAACCTTTAATAAATCAGTGTATTAAAAAAAGATAAGTTAAAAGATGTTTTAATGAAATAGAATGTATGTTTGACTTAAGTTGGGTAGAAAACTCAATGTTTAATTATTAATAAAAGGCTGTGAATTGTTAACTGTTATTTAGAACAGATATGCTTGGCAATATTTTTAGTTAATAAAGTGTACAAAAGTATGGCTGGTTTTATTTAAGATTATACCCATTTGGTTGCACAGAAGAATAAACTGAATACTATGATTTGCTGCAATAGGATGCCGTGAGCAAAATTTGGCAGTACACAAGTTTAAAGAAAAAACAAAACTTTACAAAGAACCGATTTATTACACTTAATTTTAATCTTACAATACAGAACATTCACTCAGTCCACCTGTGTTTACAACTAGTGCACACATAGTACAGTCTCATCTCTTCTTCAGCACGTCTTGTCTGTCCCTGGAAGAATACTGCCTCTCTGTGATTGCAATTAGGACACATGTGGTCTTTCGTCCGAGGCAGAGTAGGGTCACTCACTACATCAGGGTTAATATGAGTCAATTCGTCGACTTCGTGCATAATTTTGTTTACGTACACGCAGTTTGAGTCGGCCAGTTGCTTGTAATCACAATTTCTGCAGGCATACAGGAGAACTTTGTTGTTTTTGTCTTCGCGTGGATACAACATGTTGTTACATTCCTGGCAGAACTGTATGCCAACGTAACCTGGACCACCATCCTTTCTTGCCAAATTCGCTGTCATTGTAGTTGTTTTGTCACAGCAAATGGAACAGTTATTATTTTGTAATACTTTCGAGAACGCGTAAGATTCTACAAAATTGACGAAAACAGTCGCTTTTATCCATAAAGAATAAAGAGTTGTCACTAAACTGTCAATGTCATCGATGACTCATGGTGACAGTAAATTGAATGAACGAATCTCTAGATTTATTAATTTGCCGTCTGTATTTGATTTGTTTTAAAACAAACTAAAATAAGAAGGTAATGAATATGGTTAATTACAAAAATTCGGATCCTTTTTAATTGAATAAATAATAATTACAGGCAGTCACAAGTATTTTTTTCTGTACTTAAAAATAAAATAGTCATATTGATTGATCGTCCAACGATAAATGGCAACTCTAAATTGGTGTTCTTATGTTGGCAACAGTGATGAGTTGAAGCCGGTGGTTGGCTGGCTGGCTTGATAATTTCTTTTCCCATCCGTAGCCGATTGGTGTCGTGCTATCCAAATGGGTAAGGAATAGTTTTGTGCAGTTTTGTTATAGTTTATTTATTATTTTTGTTTTAAAATTGTGTGTATCAGTGTAATAAATACGCATGCCTTAAAGGAGTGAATTTATAAAATATAATTTCCCAAAAAAGTTGTAACTTATACGTGCACGCATAGGTGTCGGCCATGGCGCAGACATGTTTTTCTCGTGGTCTAAAACTAATCCATTTCCATCTCTCTATCACTGCGTTAATCATGAGGTGCAATAAAAATTTTCCTTTTCGCGTTATCCAGTTAAAACTATGGTGTATCGATTTCTGTGTCGTGCGTCGTAAACACAAGTGATAACCGGCTCCGTCAATATTTCAGGTAAGCCCCGTGGTATCCGCACGGCGCGAAAGCACGTGAACCACCGCAGAGAGCAGCGATGGGCTGATAAAGATTACAAGAAAGCCCACATGGGGACAAGGTGGAAGGCCAATCCCTTCGGTGGTGCATCTCACGCTAAGGGCATCGTCCTGGAGAAAGTGTAAGTACGTCTCTGTAACAGTATTAGCCTGTTCGTGGTGAGTCTGTGAATGTTTGTGTCACGGAATGCCTGTGTTCGCTGAACTTGGCGCACTTGCATGTTTGTTTAATGATTTCAAGAAGATGGACGCGGCAGTTGGATATTGACGCTTCCGCACGCAGTATTATACCCGTGAATGTGTTCCTACTACAATCACAGGATAATACTGCGAGTGGCGGCGTCGCATCGCTCCTGAAGAAAAGAAGCAAGATCAAGACTTTGAATTGAAGAAATACTGTACCTACTAACAGTGTTTTTACAGTTGTACTATGCTCTACCTAGTAACGCTCGAAGCCTAACATAGTTGTAATGTTTTAGCACGATTCTAAATGCAAATTCAAAAACTTTAAAACTCATTACTCTCTTCTTCTGTTTTACCGCTAAAATGCTTTTATAAAAACAAAATGCATGAAACATGAGATGTGTAAATACCACATGGGTCATTGAACTATGAATGAGGTTATACACATGTATAGGCATGGTGTTTACGCTCTTGCGCCGTTACTCTACGTGTGTGTGCGGCCTTTATTGATTTTTTTAGTTGTGGCATCTAAAAGGATGTTTACAGTACATTCTAGATCTTTGTATGGCAAGAGTTGGGAATGTTAAACTTCCCTGAAGTAGAATGTTGTAATTTATCCCCATGCTTACTAGGTCTTTAAATTTTATGAATCTAGTTTCCTTCTACAGACAGACAAATCACAATTTAATTGTGAATTAAATAGGTGTCTTATTTGAATTTATTAAGTTATTATTCATGAAACATGGATCTATCAACACCATTTTCAGTTGATTCATGCATGTTGTAATAGTAAGCAGTCAATAGACATTATTCTCTTTTTTGTTCAACTGAAACTGTTGTCCAACAATCTTTGAAACATTTATTTGACAATTCCTTTCTTCCACAGGGGCGTTGAAGCCAAGCAGCCTAACTCTGCCATCCGCAAGTGTGTGCGTGTACAGCTGATCAAAAACGGCAAGAAAGTGACAGCATTCGTCCCCCGGGATGGTTGCCTCAACCACATTGAAGAGAACGACGAAGTCCTAGTAGCAGGATTCGGTCGTAAGGGTCACGCCGTTGGTGACATTCCCGGAGTCAGGTTCAAGGTGAGTCTTCAATTTGATGTAGGTTACTTCTACAGGTTGATGGTGGTCCAAACACATGCATCACTTGAAAATCTAATTGGCAAATGTATATCATTTCATGGTGGATGACTAACTGGAGAGAGTCATACTGTAAATAAATTTATTCTACAGCAAATCTTCTGAATGTGGATATTTGGTAGTGCTTATACTAGCATCTGATGTAAACACTGCATTTAGTGAAAAACACAAGTTTTTGGCAATTTCACTTTGTTCATGCAATTTTATGCAGTTGCTCCACTGACATGAAATATTTTCTTTATTTCTGAAAATGTATTCCCTTATTCATGTGCTGATGAGTGTTTTTTGTTGTTCAGGTTGTGAAGGTGGCCAATGTCTCCCTTCTAGCCTTGTACAAAGAAAAGAAGGAAAGGCCACGTTCGTAAGCGTGACTTACACTGTGATAAGGTAACTATGACAATTTTATTATTATTGGTCCCAAAAATATAGTATGAAAACGTTATTGGCAGATACTAATTTGTAAATTCAAACCCTCACACTGCAGTAGGGTTGCCCTTTTCCAAAATATTCTCTAAAAGATAACCTTATTTTTTCGCCGTTTAACACGTGTTTCCAAATGATGTAATTATTATTATTTGCTACTGCTGAATGCCATGACGTAACAAACCGACTGATAACATTCTCCATTGTTAACAAAGTAAGGAAAATGCGACAGTTGCTAACGACATGATTTTTGTTTCAGTGACCTGCTGCTGCAAAGCTGTGTTGTTTATAAGTGTACATAATAAAATGTAAATCCAAGTACATAATAAATTGTGTGCGCCAATATGTATTTTTATTACTGAAAGAAAACCCTATCAATAATACACATACACAAAATACTCGCTCAGTTCGGTTTTAAGACCGATAAACCAACCCTACGAATAACCATGAAAATGCTAAAACCACATGGTGTGACTCATGCGCGATAGTTGCGAAGTCAAGGGCGCGAACACTAAGGCTCAATTTACACCGCCTCTGAATGGAGTGGAAGCTACTTTTTGCAAAGAAATTTTACCGAGCATAATGAACTTTGTCAATTGTATAACATATAAACTAAATACGAACCAAAAAGAAGCTCACGCGCCTTTCGAAGTAATCCTCGCTCATTGTCGAGAATTCCATGTCATGAGACGAAATTGACGCTTCCATTCCGCGGCGGTGTAAATTGAGCCTAAACATGAAATCCACTACATTCCGCAACAAACGCTATGATTGGTAACGGAGCCAGTAGGTAGCTTCTTCCGTAGTACGCTCGATCAATATGCGCATTGCATGCGCGTCTCAACTTCCGGTGCCCGTAGTCGCCAAACTTGTTTGAGCCATTCAAGACGCGGAGCTGTGGTGCAGTTATGTGCTCAAGCGTTTTAACTTTCGAGTCGCTGCTTGCTCTTGCATATGTGCTAGTAAGATAGAAAGCGTATGTACATTTTCAATCCGCCTGCCAAATAATTCTTTAGACGCAAGCTGCGTCTGTAAAGAATTTTGGCTTGAGGTTAGCAGTAGGTGAAATTTCAGGCCTCGTTTGGGAGACTGTACGTACGATAGGGCGTTCAATTTTAGGGGAACCAGAAGCGGTTGTTTGAAATGCTATCGGGTCGCTCATCACGGTACGTGTCTACCAATATTAGTTTACTCCGTGTTTATCTCATTCATGGATGTAAGTGAAGAAGTTACGCCCCCATACCTATTTAATTGCCTGTAGCGTCACGTGGCGATAGTGTTACCGTACCGTACCGAACGTAAAGCACGATAGCATTGGCCTGTAATGTAACAGTTCAGTATCGAGAATGAAATCAGTGAGAACCGAGTATTACAGTGAGCTAACTGCAACGATACAATTGTTTCTGTACAAAATCGGGATTATTTTATTAAAAGCAGTTGTTGGCATCCGATCGAAGGTCGATTTCTGGCCGAAGCTGAAATTAAAAAAACCCCAATAAAGTGACAATTCATTTTTAAGGTTCCGTAGCCGAATGGCAAAAAACGGTACCCTTTTAGATTTGTCATGTCTGTCTGTCCGTCCGTATGTCACAGTCACTTTATTCCGAAAATAATAGGACTACAGAGTAGGTAGATGTATTCTGTGAACAGCTTTACGATTTTATACAAATATAAAAAGATTGAGGGGGGGGGGGGGTTCGCATACATGGAACTAACATTTTTTTTTTTCATCAATCCTATAGAGCTCTTTAAAAATGACCTTGAGGGTCCTAAAACCATTTTTTCTCAAGTCAATTATTGTTTGAAAGATCTGAGACTTCCGAAGTGGTAAAATGTCCCCCCCCCCCCCCCTTTAATTTCTAAAATAAGAAGAGTTTTTCATTAACATACTATGAAAAACAAATTTAGTTTTGCTGTTGAATGTAATACTAACAACATATGAATGAGTCTTCAAAATATTGGTATTATATTGATACGGAACCCTGGTGCGCGTGAGTACGATTCGCACTTAGCCGGTTTTTTCAAAATTAAAAGTTAATATGGAAAAAAAAGTAAATATAGGTGGTTAAAATTACCTTGCAACTTTTAAAAATAATAACTCTTCGAAATGTGTGACCCCTGCCCCCGCGCTCCCACGCATTCGTAAGTACCTTGAATTTTGGCGCTTCCTAGAAACCTTCGGCTTCGGCCCAACTTGACCGAAGTCGAAGATTCGGCCGGATACTAATTACAGGCGAATGCTCACGATCGTTTATTTGTAACGTAATGCTCAAAATAACATCTTGAATTTGTTACATGACAGCTACCCCGCGCCCGCACCTGAACTTAAGGTGTGTTCACAAAACGAAGAAATACACCATCATCTACGTAGCCTTTTCCCGACTATGTTGGGGTCGGCTTCCAATCAAACCGGATACAGCTGAATTGGTGTACATATTTTACATAGAGCGACTGCCTAACGACCTCCACCACCCGGTTAGTACCTACTGGGTTATACGATACCCCTTGGTAAGACTAGTTGTCAGACTGGGCCACTGAGTACCTGTTGTATGACATCATTTCACTAGGCATGACGTGATCCAGAATTTGGATGTATTAATAACAAGTAGCGATGAACTCTGGTTTCGGAGTGCGAATGTGCTTTACGAGGCATGACGAAAACTCGGTATGTAATGGGTGGTCACCCATCCACAGACCAACCTGGGCAAGTGCAGCTTAAGAACCTGAAGATTAATCCGAGAGGATCAATAAATAGCCACGAGTTCCTCCACACCACGAATGGTTATTAAAAAAGTATAATCTTGTAGAATCAGTTAATTACTTATTTGCATCCGCACGGAAGCACTCTGTAGTTCCTCGCGAGAAAGATGAACCGAGACGAAACTCTGTATATTATATTCGTGGGTAGACCAACGTTAATGCAGCCTAAGGTACTACTACCTACTGGTCGTAATCTCTGTTCAGCTCGTCGTTATCCCAGTTCACTTTTTAGCTGAGAGGTTGGAAATACCACTGCATGCTCTGCTGACATGGGCGCATGATTATTTGGGGATCATAAAAATCATGATCCCCTTTTTGTGGTTCATTTTCAACTCCGTGAAAACAGGTCGAAAATTGAGGCTAAGCGGCCTGTGCATGCTCAGTGTCCACAGAAGTATAGGAGTACACTAAATGGATTGACAAGGTGATCAACAAATTTCGACAGCAACATGTATTTTCTTTCCCGACAAGGGGGTGCACTTGCACCCTGCTGCCGGCGCCCGTCTGCTGGTCTTGTCACAATACTTTTATATTGATCACATCTGTCAGCCACATACGTTTCACCCCTCCTCATCAAATGTAAGAAATAAAAGACAGTAAATATTATTGCTAAATATAATTTCATTGCTCTGATTACATTAGGTACATGTTTACATATGACGTAGCTGGGCAGCGGTTAGAGCATTACCCTATACGTCTGCTGACTACCTAGGCAAAAGAAGAGATTAGAAAGCCTTATGCCAGTAATTTATATGTGAACAAGTTATGAGGACACGTTACGAAATAGTTGCGAGAGCTAAGATCCCTAACTCAGAATATTTTCGTGGACGTGGACCAAGAATGTAAGATGTCCATACTTAGCCTAGTTTGTGGGTCTATTAAGATTTCACGTATCTTCATAACTTGCAAGTGCTATTTGAAGATTCTCTTACTCCGCCAGTTCTTTAAATATTCAGATAACAGTAAATTTTGGAATTCAATCGGGTACATAAATAAAAGCCAGACTACTCAGACTTGGTTTACCAAGACTTGTATTTTTGAATGCTTGCAAAAAATAGTGCGTCCACAGTTTTTTAACATTAGCCATCTGAATATTTAAAACCGACGCTGCAATGAAGCATGGATCCCTGATACATGGAACAACTAGAAGATTACATACTACTGTTTTTTTTTTTAATATTAGATTCCATTACATGCTATGTTAGTTCAAAAATAGTGTCTTTTAAATCGGGGTGCGAAGTAAACCGGTGCTTAGACAACGAATAAATCTTAACTTACTACTACTCTAATAATGAGAATTGATGATATTTTGATTACGGGGTTTCCTCAATGATTAATAATGGTATATAGTTTACACAAGCGAGTTGAACCGCTTAGATAATTACTATTTGAACCTAACTAAGTTACACAAACTATTCTACTAAATGTACACTTTCCAATAAATTATTTGATTAAAATCGGCCTCTTATTTTCGATATCAATTTTTATATTACTTATCACACCTTTAGACACCTACATCATTTTTAAAAATACACATTTCCGAGTATTTATATCCAACTCTAAAATCACAGACCAATCGAGATGTCGTATTAGGTAACAGTGCGCAAGGGGAACGGCAGCGATTGTGCCGCTTGTAAACAGGTACATGGAAATAAAATATACATACTAACTTTATATACGAGCTTATGTACTGCAAGCGGTGATATTGTGACGAAGACATAACATCACGCCTTGTAATTCCCAGAGGATTACATTTCCCAGTTATGTTTAGGTACCGTGTAATGATGAAGATAGTTTGTCAATAAATCTCTGAGAACAGTTCCTGCATTTAAAACCTTCAAATATTATTTTTAAGCAAACCATCTACCTAAGACGATTTGTGAACAATATCGGCATTTGCAATACACTGAGCCCAAAAGCAACATTAAAGTGCTTATAGATGTCAGAATTTCAATTATAATCTGTTAGGATCCTTTATTTATTTGACCTTCATCATTTCGCCTGCAGATTGGTTGCAAAATTAAGACACCTACAGGCTTAAAATAATTAAAACAACAATTCAACGATTACTTTAGGCCAATCCAACGATACTCCTAAATACTACATCATTCCGAGTATAAACATTATCTATTTTATAATTATGTTTTTACATTTCATTGTGTTAAAGATTATGTCTTCTAGATAAAAGCCATTGAATTAATTCCATTTAAAAAGAAAGACACTACGTATGAGTAGCCACTTTCTACACACAAATAATTAAATCTATAGATGTGATCACATCGCACTTAGGTTGCTCGAAAAGTGTCACTGAGAACTGGGCTCGTAAGCACGGCGTCCAATCAAGCTATACAAAGTTTATGCAGATCTCTTATTGTACGGGAAATCAATCTATACAAAGCGAGGCCAAGTTATATTGGAAATGTAAAACATGATGTGTGTCGCCGTGTGTACATCCCACAAGGAACAATAGATATGATTTTCAGTATAAGTTAACGAGATTACTATTCAAATGTTAATAAAAGAAAAACTTCATAATTTTTTGGCGCAATTTTTTTTCACTTGTCTAGGCTGTTACTTGGAAGTCTACAAATAATTGAAAACCAAACACAATTCAGATTCACTGACCAATAACATGCTAAAATCCAGGGAATATGATGGGCTACCTTATAGCCCGGCACGCTATAAGAACACAATCGTATGTGCACACTTTAGACCTTACGAATATCAACTACTACATAATTAGTTAACGTGGATCCTTATCTCTACTTTGATAAGCCTAAGCCCGTTTGCGTGACACACTAAAGATGATTTCCTTCTAAAAACAGACTGCTGGATTTTCAACACTTGGCTGAGCGCCGAGAGTTGAATCCAACAGAGCAATAATACTTAGGCGTTCATTTAGATCTTTCTTTATGTTAGTGAATTCGGGCACTATTTTTTTAGTTACTAATAATCACGATACATAAAGTTATGACAAGAGTGTAATATGTATAAACCGCATTTATTAGTATATTAACCGAGCGTAAATATGACAAATCGGTCTTTAGAGAGAGACGACGTTCTACAAAGCCGAGCTTGTTCTAAAATACGAAGTGCCATACTAACAGTCGGATGACAAGGGAGAGTTGGCCCAAGCTTAGTTTAGTCGCGCTTTAATCTAAAATGCACCTTATTTGCATGAAATTAATGTTCTTATTCGAATGATACGTTTGATCACAGTCGCTTGTAGGAATATGCACATTAAATTTATACTAATAAGGTTTCGTTTCGGAAGAAGCGTGGCTGAGCTAAGACAGTTCGCCCTATAGATATGGGCCTAAGTTATTGAGTGATGATTTGAAGCATTGAATATAATTATTATTTTAACTCTATTATATTGATGCTAGTTGTTATAAACTGGTATTCATAATAATGTGTGCTTACAATGTATATAAGTATCTACTAAAATGCAATGATTCGAGGATATACAAAATGTGTGTCTCTGAATTTGATTGCTCTATGACTCTATGATACACGCTAGGTTATTTTTGATTGCCAGTCACTTTATAAGCGACGCTTTTTTTTAAACTACTATCACATCTATAGGCAATGTAAAGGTTTTTGTATTATTGAAAGCTGTGGTATCAACCATTGTGATAGATACTGAAGAGGAATCAATTCTGACGTGTGTATGTAAGATTTACATCTAATATTATATTTTTCCTATAAGATGTAGTCTGGGAAAATAAATGGACATAACGTATATTTGCTGTGTTATAGTTTTTACGACACTACGGGATACTTACCATGTTTAATATTTAAATTGAGTACCCGATATTAGTCGTGATCATGGTGCTTGCAACAGCGCCGAAGTAACGGAAACTCAAAATAAATAGTAAACATGGTAATATATTGTTTTTAGTGTTAATGATAATGTTAGTGACCATGTCAATTTTAAAACTTATATTTCATACGACTATCAAAGAATTGACTGAATGAATTTGATTGTATGGACTATTAAGGCGCGATTCTATTAGGCAAGTCTTGCATGAAAGTATGACGTCACATTTGCGTACAAGTTGCTTGCATTGGAAACATGTGTTCAAGAGTGTGCAAATTGCATGCAGGTTTCAAGTGCAGATGTTCAACAACTAACGTTCGCGCTTTCAATTTGCACATCACTTGAATAAAAATTATACAAGTTAAAACTACGTCATACAAGTTGCAGCTTGTATGCCAGTTTGTTCAAGTTGTATGCAACTTGTATACAAGTAACTTGACTAATGGAATCGCGCCTTTAAAGTTGGTAGTCAATTTTCTAAACAATTATTTCCCTGACTTCACATCAAGTAATTTACATATTTTGTTTTTCGATAAAATACCTTCTTTTTAGTATTGGGGTAAACATGTGACATTGCTGCACTAAAATGATTTCACTACATGAATATTTGACGCGTAAAACTATATCTCTGATTTATAAGATAGCATGATTTCGTTACAGATCGCTAGATATAGCTGCAGAAAGTGTGATTACGTTATATCGTTGCTTATATAGTGTGGCACCGCTGGCGGCGAATGATTTCCAATTTTGTATCCTGAACACGCGCTGAAATCTGAAAACGAAATATTAGCATAAGTTTAGAGATTCAGACAAAGTGTGTGTGTTTTTTTAAATCCTAAATAGGCTCGCGTTTGGCCGCATCTCGCCTGATGTGTAGCGATGACGCGGCCTAGGGTGAAGCACGTGCGCCTAGAATGCGATTCATTCGAAGACATTTAGAATATAATTATTGTTTTTTTTTTGTTTTGAACCATACTTGGGAACGTTCTATTTACGGAGATATTGGGGGTTAAAATTCCAATATTTTCACAAGTTTTTTTTAATACTAGTTTTTATCAATCGATCAATCATTTTTTTTTAAACATAGGTATGGTTACAGATACATAGTATATTGTCTGAAATATGTTCACTATGCTTTGCCAATATATGGCGTACAAAATGGCGGATAAAATTAACATAAACATGCAATTACATTTAAGGTGGCATGTCAATAGGTTACAACAATAAAAATAAAAAACAATTTATAATACACATGTCAGTTAGATAAACATGTCATTACAATATTTTTTGATAAATAGAAACATTGATACTTTTAAGGTTATAACTTTGCTTTAAATACCTCCATGGCCCATTTACTATTCAATGTATCCATCAAATAATGTTTCGGTGCGTTGCATTAGGTTTTACCGTAAAACGTGATTTTTCAGCCCAAAAAAAGTCGTTTCCCAGCAATCATTGCGTACGGTTACTTAGTTTGATGTACAGAATGCTTGGTTGACGGCTTCGTGAAGGGTCGGCTTACAACTTGTATGTGTATAAAACACCAAGTACTACATGACACTGACAGAATAGTTAATATCGGTTCAGTTTCTACAGAGGAGAGAACGACCAAAAACTAAAGACTCACCAGGCGCGTCTGTATGCGCTAGGTATCGTTGTTGTCGGGTCGCGGGTAGTCCATGGTCTTGATGTAGGCGACGGCGGCGCAGAACTGTGTCCACCAGTACAGGGCTTCGCCTTGGAGAGCCGAGCCCCCGAGGGCGTTTACTAGCTCGATCGTCGATAGTAAGGATGGTGGGTTCACCTAGAAATAAGAATGTTTTAGATGTGTTCTGGTAAAAGATAAGATAGTTACCAATAATAATTATCATCTAAATCTTGTCTATAGTGATATTTTATAAAGAGATTAACTTTGTAAGTAAGGAGTAAAACTCCGGAACTAATAAACCAATTCTAAAAATTCTTTCACTGGCAGAAACGTACATTATTCGTGGGTGCTATAGCCTATAAATTATATTTATATCATGCATATTAGCCGAGCTATCGGTCAGTGGGTCGTTTTAAAGACCAGCCGAAGTCGCGAGTGAAGTGCTAGTAGCAAATATTAGAACAGCCGTTTTACACGGATGTTGATGTGTCTGATTATAAAAGGTATCCTTGTTTGTTTAAAAAATTATAGTGATGTCGTATTGAGAGCACAATAGTATTTAACCTATTGACCGCCACGGACGTCTATGGACGACAAATCAAAGAAGGTTAAAAAAAGTGTTATTTTCGACGTGCACTGCCGTCCGAGGCGTCGTGAGCACTTTTTGACTTGACGGCCATAGACGTCCGTGGCGGTCAATAGGTTAAAGAGAGAAAGAAAATAAAACTCTCCTAATTTTTTTACCGTTTGTTTTGAATACATGTGTTGCTAATAGCCGAAGTGCGGCTACACCTAGTTTTAGCCGGGTACAACTAGGTGCCGCCGGTAAAACTTAGATGTATTGTACTTATCTTCGATAAGAACATGCAACCAATTTGGATGTAGCGCGTTTGGTCACAGTTCTAACCTAACCTATTATAATCCATTTGGTCGGTGTGTCCTAGCAATAAGAAGGATACACAACTGTTACCGGCCGCATCTAGGTTTAGCCGGCTACAACGAGGTGTAACCGTTCTTCCACTTGTAGCGGTAACATATACATATTATGCCTTTGATGAGGGTTAACACTCTTACCTTCAATATAACGTAGACGAGTACGGGCGTGAGGTCGTCGGCAGAAGGATTGGTGCCCTCCGTTAGACCCAGCACCGCCATTATTGACGTCACGCAGCGCATTATACAGGATAACTGTGTGATATAAAAGTAATTTACATTTAAGTTTCGTTTATTTGGTATTCAGTAGTGTGTAAAAATGGTGTGGGGCAATTTCTGATTTGAATCATCATTCTCTTGCCCTTATCCCAATTCATTTGAGGTCGGCGCAGCATGTCTTCTTCTTCCATACTTCTCTATTACTCGTCATCTCATCAGACATCTCTTTTCTTGCCAAATCATCCTTCACGCAGTCCATCCATCGTTTCTTTGGTCTTCCGCTACTCTTATACTCACATTCACTCTCAAAGCTTTCCTCACGACATTTTCCTCATTCCTCCGTATTACATGCCCATACCACGACAACCGATTACCACACAGCAATTTCTGAATTGAATCATCATCATCATCATCATCATTTCAGCCGAAAGACGTCCACTGCTGGACATAGGCCTCCCCCAAGAAGGGGGGGGTTTTGCCATAATCGCCACGCTTGGCAGGCGGGTTGGCGATCGCAGTATGGTGTTATAAAACACAGAGAACGCTGCTGCCCATTCTCTGGTAAGTCCCTTAGTCGCCTCTTACGACACCCACGGGAAGATATGGAAAATAAATTGAATTGAATATTATGAGAAAATTACTCATGGTTTAGGTCCCGTTTTCATCAAACCGGAGACATGGCAAGCAGTGGTGCGGATACGTGAAGTTTCAGTCGATACCCGCACGACTCCTGTCTGCTCCGGTCATCTCCACTTTGGTGGAGACTGGACCTTATGTGCACATATAGTTTGTAGCATCTTCAGGAGACGCTTATGGATTCATTTTAGCTAGGTAGGGTCTAGAAACTTGCGATATAGTGGGTGTAAAAGTACCCTTAACGAAGCCGAAAGGCACTTCTTCTCCCATCATTACGATATTTTTTTGTGATCTAGACCATACCTAGGAAGCTACGGAGATATTGCGGGCAAAGTTCATTTTTTTTTTTAATACTTGCAAATACTTAGAAGTTTTTAATTTTATAACTTTACTTTAAATACCTCCACGATCCCGCGCCGATGTTGTGTAGACATTAGTTACAGTACTGCCATACCTTGTCCCGCGGCGTGCGGTACACGGGCAGGTGCCGCAGGTGGCGCTGCGCGCGCGGGTAGGGCGCCGCCCAGCGGTGCGCCGCGCCGATGTTGTGTAGACATTAGTTACAGTACTGCCATACCTTGTCCCGCGGCGTGCGGTACACGGGCAGGTGCCGCAGGTGGCGCTGCGCGCGCGGGTAGGGCGCCGCCCAGCGGTGCGCCGCGCCGATGTTGTGTAGACATTAGTTACAGTACTGCCATACCTTGTCCCGCGGCGTGCGGTACACGGGCAGGTGCCGCAGGTGGCGCTGCGCGCGCGGGTAGGGCGCCGCCCAGCGGTGCGCCGCGCCGATGTTGTGTAGACATTAGTTACAGTACTGCCATACCTTGTCCCGCGGCGTGCGGTACACGGGCAGGTGCCGCAGGTGGCGCTGCGCGCGCGGGTAGGGCGCCGCCCAGCGGTGCGCCGCGCCGATGTTGTGTAGACATTAGTTACAGTACTGCCATACCTTGTCCCGCGGCGTGCGGTACACGGGCAGGTGCCGCAGGTGGCGCTGCGCGCGCGGGTAGGGCGCCGCCCAGCGGTGCGCCGCGCCGATGTTGTGTAGACATTAGTTACAGTACTGCCATACCTTGTCCCGCGGCGTGCGGTACACGGGCAGGTGCCGCAGGTGGCGCTGCGCGCGCGGGTAGGGCGCCGCCCAGCGGTGCGCCGCGCCGATGTTGTGTAGACATTAGTTACAGTACTGCCATACCTTGTCCCGCGGCGTGCGGTACACGGGCAGGTGCCGCAGGTGGCGCTGCGCGCGCGGGTAGGGCGCCGCCCAGCGGTGCGCCGCGCCGATGTTGTGTAGACATTAGTTACAGTACTGCCATACCTTGTCCCGCGGCGTGCGGTACACGGGCAGGTGCCGCAGGTGGCGCTGCGCGCGCGGGTAGGGCGCCGCCCAGCGGTGCGCCGCGCCGATGTTGTGTAGACATTAGTTACAGTACTGCCATACCTTGTCCCGCGGCGTGCGGTACACGGGCAGGTGCCGCAGGTGGCGCTGCGCGCGCGGGTAGGGCGCCGCCCAGCGGTGCGCCGCGCCGATGTTGTGTAGACATTAGTTACAGTACTGCCATACCTTGTCCCGCGGCGTGCGGTACACGGGCAGGTGCCGCAGGTGGCGCTGCGCGCGCGGGTAGGGCGCCGCCCAGCGGTGCGCCGCGCCGATGTTGTGTAGACATTAGTTACAGTACTGCCATACCTTGTCCCGCGGCGTGCGGTACACGGGCAGGTGCCGCAGGTGGCGCTGCGCGCGCGGGTAGGGCGCCGCCCAGCGGTGCGCCGCGCCGATGTTGTGTAGACATTAGTTACAGTACTGCCATACCTTGTCCCGCGGCGTGCGGTACACGGGCAGGTGCCGCAGGTGGCGCTGCGCGCGCGGGTAGGGCGCCGCCCAGCGGTGCGCCGCGCCGATGTTGTGTAGACATTAGTTACAGTACTGCCATACCTTGTCCCGCGGCGTGCGGTACACGGGCAGGTGCCGCAGGTGGCGCTGCGCGCGCGGGTAGGGCGCCGCCCAGCGGTGCGCCGCGCCGATGTTGTGTAGACATTAGTTACAGTACTGCCATACCTTGTCCCGCGGCGTGCGGTACACGGGCAGGTGCCGCAGGTGGCGCTGCGCGCGCGGGTAGGGCGCCGCCCAGCGGTGCGCCGCGCCGATGTTGTGTAGACATTAGTTACAGTACTGCCATACCTTGTCCCGCGGCGTGCGGTACACGGGCAGGTGCCGCAGGTGGCGCTGCGCGCGCGGGTAGGGCGCCGCCCAGCGGTGCGCCGCGCCGATGTTGTGTAGACATTAGTTACAGTACTGCCATACCTTGTCCCGCGGCGTGCGGTACACGGGCAGGTGCCGCAGGTGGCGCTGCGCGCGCGGGTAGGGCGCCGCCCAGCGGTGCGCCGCGCCGATGTTGTGTAGACATTAGTTACAGTACTGCCATACCTTGTCCCGCGGCGTGCGGTACACGGGCAGGTGCCGCAGGTGGCGCTGCGCGCGCGGGTAGGGCGCCGCCCAGCGGTGCGCCGCGCCGATGTTGTGTAGACATTAGTTACAGTACTGCCATACCTTGTCCCGCGGCGTGCGGTACACGGGCAGGTGCCGCAGGTGGCGCTGCGCGCGCGGGTAGGGCGCCGCCCAGCGGTGCGCCGCGCCGATGTTGTGTAGACATTAGTTACAGTACTGCCATACCTTGTCCCGCGGCGTGCGGTACACGGGCAGGTGCCGCAGGTGGCGCTGCGCGCGCGGGTAGGGCGCCGCCCAGCGGTGCGCCGCGCCGATGTTGTGTAGACATTAGTTACAGTACTGCCATACCTTGTCCCGCGGCGTGCGGTACACGGGCAGGTGCCGCAGGTGGCGCTGCGCGCGCGGGTAGGGCGCCGCCCAGCGGTGCGCCGCGCCGATGTTGTGTAGACATTAGTTACAGTACTGCCATACCTTGTCCCGCGGCGTGCGGTACACGGGCAGGTGCCGCAGGTGGCGCTGCGCGCGCGGGTAGGGCGCCGCCCAGCGGTGCGCCGCGCCGATGTTGTGTAGACATTAGTTACAGTACTGCCATACCTTGTCCCGCGGCGTGCGGTACACGGGCAGGTGCCGCAGGTGGCGCTGCGCGCGCGGGTAGGGCGCCGCCCAGCGGTGCGCCGCGCCGATGTTGTGTAGACATTAGTTACAGTACTGCCATACCTTGTCCCGCGGCGTGCGGTACACGGGCAGGTGCCGCAGGTGGCGCTGCGCGCGCGGGTAGGGCGCCGCCCAGCGGTGCGCCGCGCCGATGTTGTGTAGACATTAGTTACAGTACTGCCATACCTTGTCCCGCGGCGTGCGGTACACGGGCAGGTGCCGCAGGTGGCGCTGCGCGCGCGGGTAGGGCGCCGCCCAGCGGTGCGCCGCGCCGATGTTGTGTAGACATTAGTTACAGTACTGCCATACCTTGTCCCGCGGCGTGCGGTACACGGGCAGGTGCCGCAGGTGGCGCTGCGCGCGCGGGTAGGGCGCCGCCCAGCGGTGCGCCGCGCCGATGTTGTGTAGACATTAGTTACAGTACTGCCATACCTTGTCCCGCGGCGTGCGGTACACGGGCAGGTGCCGCAGGTGGCGCTGCGCGCGCGGGTAGGGCGCCGCCCAGCGGTGCGCCGCGCCGATGTTGTGTAGACATTAGTTACAGTACTGCCATACCTTGTCCCGCGGCGTGCGGTACACGGGCAGGTGCCGCAGGTGGCGCTGCGCGCGCGGGTAGGGCGCCGCCCAGCGGTGCGCCGCGCCGATGTTGTGTAGACATTAGTTACAGTACTGCCATACCTTGTCCCGCGGCGTGCGGTACACGGGCAGGTGCCGCAGGTGGCGCTGCGCGCGCGGGTAGGGCGCCGCCCAGCGGTGCGCCGCGCCGATGTTGTGTAGACATTAGTTACAGTACTGCCATACCTTGTCCCGCGGCGTGCGGTACACGGGCAGGTGCCGCAGGTGGCGCTGCGCGCGCGGGTAGGGCGCCGCCCAGCGGTGCGCCGCGCCGATGTTGTGTAGACATTAGTTACAGTACTGCCATACCTTGTCCCGCGGCGTGCGGTACACGGGCAGGTGCCGCAGGTGGCGCTGCGCGCGCGGGTAGGGCGCCGCCCAGCGGTGCGCCGCGCCGATGCCCACGGACCGAGCTGACGTTACTGATGTCACGCGCCGGATGTGCTCGCTCAGCACCCTGTGCGTAAGGATATACCGTTAATATACCAAACTTAAGGGGAACATTTATAAAACAATGGTTAGACCTGCTGTCTCGTATGGATCAGAATGTTGGGCCACAAAAGGGATGAATGAAAGGCATTGGCATGTGGCGGAGATGAGAATGCTAAGGGGGATGTGTTGTATTACACGAATGGATAAAATAAGAAATGAGTATATAAGAGGAAGTCGGAAAGTGGCGCCGGTGACTGAAAAGTTGTGTGGTAATCGGTTGTCGTGGTATGGGCATGTGATGCGGAGGAATTAGGAAAATGTCATGAGGAAAGTTTTGAGTATGAATGTAGATGGGTATATGAGTAGAGGAAGACCAAAGAAACGATTGAATTGGAATTCCCTGCCTACGTCCTTGTTTCCAAGTTCATATGACCCCAATCTATTTAAATCGCGAGTTAATAGGCTTCTTTTGGGTTAGCTCGTTCCATCGTCGACCTCATCTCTGTCCTCAGGACTAGATTGAGGTCAAGAGTAAGCCCATATAGAATTAAAAAAAAGCGATGGATAGACTGTGTAAAGAATAATATAGCAAGAAAGGAGGTGTCTGATGAGATGATAAGTAATAGAGAAGTATGGAAGACAAAGACATGCTGCGCCGACCCCAAATAAGCTGGGATAAGGTCAGGAGAATGATGATACCTAGTCAAATTGCAAGAACATACAATAACAGGACAAAAAGGGGTTGCCTTTACGTCATGATAAACCTGCATTAGTACAAAAATAACCAGTAAATCAAGCGACGGGTGTTAGGGTTACGTTAAAAGTAACCACTTAGCTCGATACAACAGCCCTGACTTCGTTGTAAACATTTTTTTTTGGCGTATATTTTACATGCAATCTACTCTGAATAGTGTCATACTTTCTAGCGGTGACATGACATCGTATGGACTTCTGTGAAATATCAAAAAAAAATACGAGAAATGTACAAAACTGTACGCTAAATTAAAAAAAAAAACTCACAAAACTGTACGCTAAATTTAAAAAAAAAAGTCACAAAATTGTACGCTAAATTAAAAAACAAAAAAAAAACTACGCTAAATTAAAAAAAGAGTCAAAAATTTTAGGCTAAATTAAAAAAAAAAAACGAATATTCTATTAACAAATGTACTGTTATATATGATAGAAATTGAACATACAATTTTCGTACATTTTTCTTGGCCCATAACAAAGTCTAAAAGTGGTTACCTTAGTGAAATATATAGCGCCCGCTAGAAAGAATACTTCCTATCGGTGACACCTTGACCATTGTTTTCTCGTAAGTCTTTACAGTACTTATTTTTCAATATAACGTACAATTTTGTACTTTGCTCGTACATTCTTTTGATATTACACAGAATTCCATACGATGTCATTTCAATGCTAGAAAGTATGACACTCTGAATAACAGTATTTTCATCCGATATCAATTTATCAATTTATATCCCGACAACTCACTGGTCTCGTGCGATGTCGCCGTCTCCGTTGGGGAACAGGACGTGCAGGTACAGTCTCGCGAACGCCGCGCGTTCCACCGTCACCTCAGCGCTCTCCAGCAGAGTGGCCGTGGCACCTGAATTCGAGATAAAAATACATTTTGATGAAAAATAAACTTTAAATATATTTGCAAAAGGTATAAAATAAAGGCTTTGTCCAAGTTGGTATACAAATATTCTCGAATTTAAAAAAAATCCGAGGATCAAAGTTTGAAAACAAACCAGCAGACAGCAGTGTTTTCATATTTCTAGATTGAGTTGAGTGCTGCATGTTTCTTCTGACGCACGGTTATAACCGGAAACAAAACAACCACGCTGGAATGTTTAGGCTCAGTGTTGATGAATCAATAAAGACACTTCCTTTACTTTGTTTTTAGTAAAATAAGTATAGGTAGAAGATCTAAATGTATGAGTATAAATTATAAAGGGTGTAAATAGACCCTTAACGAAGCCGAAAGGCACTTGTTCTCCCCGTCTTTGCGATATTTTTTTTTTTGTTCTAGACCATACCTGGGAACCTTCTAGTTACGGAGATATTAGGGGTCACAGTCCCAACTTTTTCACAAAGTTTTTTTTTAAATACATGTTTTAGTGTAAATTTGTTACTTTAAGAGCGCTCTTACATTTCGGCGCTTCGCGAATTTAGGTATTTTACGCACCGAGCGGTCGGCGAGCTACGCGACCGATTCTTTCTTTAATTTCTGTTCACTCGCTTGGACCATGATATTGTGAGTATGGCGTCTAAACGATCTTGATCCAACGTAACACAAGTTTTCTTATCATGGAGTTACGGTGGTATTTCGGCGAAAGGAAAAACTTTTCATGTGACATTTTAATGTTATTTAATTCGTTTTAAGATTTATTTTAACTCGTTTTATATTTTTCATTATTTAAGAATCTTAAAGTGTTAAATTAAGTAGATATAAATAAACATTTAAATTTTTACGCAGTACCCGATCATCCGTAGCATAGTAGTCTGAAAATCATGCTCCATACTCATAGAAAACGAAATAATTGTGGTACTATCGATACAATGAAAGTACATTTGTGAGATATTTTAAAGGACAATATTATAGTCCACGCTATTCGTATCATTAAAACGTTTCATTTGCTGTTAGTTCTAGCACGCACACAAAAGCAGAGTCTATACGGCAATCGACGCACACTACGATAGTAATCGATAGGACGAAGCGAGCGAAATTATCTGACATAGACCCGTCCTAGTCCAGCGCTCGCGCCGTAGTGAGCGCAGATCGCCGGCGCAGTGAAATATATAGTACTTTTAATTAATTAATTAAAAAATAACAGTAGCTATTAAAAAAAAAATAGTATAGTTCAAGCAAATACTGAAGAATATTTTGGTATAAATATTACGTCAAAATGATGCACAACTTCGGAGATATCGCGGCATGTTTCGAAGCCTTTTCGGTCGATAATTGAATTAGGTCCAGTTTTTTTTTCTTTACATATAAGGCATATAACAAAAATATATTCTATTAATATTAAAGTATAGGATATATGTGAGATGAGAAAAAAAAATGTGATGGTCTATATTCAATAGGATCTACAAATTAGAGCCCAAAAATCAAGTCTCCGTGAGTTTTTGGCTAAACTAAACTAAATAAATATAAAAGTTATCTTAAATTCGCTTTATTATAATTGTAGTAGAGATAACGACCTATTTTTAACAAATAATTGTTATTTTAAGCAACTAACGTAAAACATACTATTTCAACGAGGAAACCTTGCGATTTCGCGTTTTTTTGTAATACGCCTCTTAAACACCGCCACGACCCCCGTACTATTCAATCCATCCATCAGCACAATTCTTTGAGTGCTTTCCATCGAGTCCTACCGTAAAACGTAATTTTTCACCCCAAAAAAATGTCGTTTCCCAGCAATAATTTTTGCGTAAAGTTCCTTAGTTTGAAGTACAGAATGTTTGGTTGACGGCTTCGTGAAGGGTCTGTTTACACCCTGTATAAAACGTCAAACTCACCTTCCCACGAGGGGTCTGCCTTCACTTCAGCGGTAATGGCCTTGATGCTGGCAGTCAGTCTTGTTGCTTTCTCGTCCATTAGTTCTCCACCTGTCACGTGGAAATGAAGTCAATTAATTACCGGAAGCATAAAACTGTCAAAGTATAGATGACAATGTTTATAAGGATGATTATATTCTGATTCATGAGCGTATTGTATAATTATCACTTGCTTCGGTGAAAGAAAACATCGTGAGGAAACCAGCATGCCTGAGAGATATTTGTCGACGGCATGTAAAGCCAAGTCAGAGGCCCATGGGCGGTATAAGAACTCTGAGACCAGGTTACCCTCGTGAGTCCAGCTGTTACAAGGTTGTTGTGCAATGGATGTTAATTAGGATGTCGAAAATGTACTTTTAACTTTAGATTATCGTGTGGAGTTGATAGAGACAGGTTGACGTTTTAAATATGTTTAGCGCTAACCGCATTTAGTGATTAACCCCCGACGCAAAAAGAGGGGTGTTATAAGTTTGATCGCAATGTGTGTGTGTGTCTCTGGCACCGTAGCTCTTAAACGAGTGACCCAATTTGGATGCAGTTTTTTTTTATTTGAAAGTTAGTTTCTTGGCGATGGTTCTTAGATATTTCGTTTTATCAAAATCGGTGCAGCCATTTATTAGTTATGGGGGA
This sequence comes from Noctua fimbriata, assembly GCA_905163415.1. Classification (NCBI taxonomy): domain Eukaryota; kingdom Metazoa; phylum Arthropoda; class Insecta; order Lepidoptera; family Noctuidae; genus Noctua; species Noctua fimbriata. The sequence goes on from LR990922.1 coordinate 2,137,004, forward strand.
TTAAAGTGGGTATGAAAAATCAATATTTTCAAATATACCCAAGTGGGGTATCAAATGAAAGTGCATGTGTATATTAAAATTAGACATGTTTTATCAAAACTGGCTCAGCCATTTTATTGACTTTTCAAATGTTTGTTCGCTTTTCTTTGTTGCGATGGGAGTTTTTTAAATTTTAAATTTATTTGTGGTGCAATTAAGCTCTAGTGTGACACGGGATTTGACATCCGTAAAAACGAACATACAACATATTGGATGACATTTTAACATACCGTTGTGTATGGCATGTTTGTTGTGCGCGTGGTGATGTCTGGCCAGCCGGCGCAGCGCACTGCCGCGCTCCAGCTGGTCCAGCACACGCGCAGCCGCCGCCGCGCGGCAGCACCAGTAGCACTCCTCGCGGATTAGCTTGATTTGTCTGAACAAGTGGGGGATGTTAGTTAGTTTTTTTGCATAATGTTCTGGTTACAAAGGTTTTTGTTGGGTAGAAACTTGAGGATTTGATTATTATGGATTTATGTTTCAAATAATTTATATGGATTCAAAGTATTGATTGACATAATTACAAATTACGAAGTGATAATTTGAAAAAAGTGATTAAATTTTTTTACTAATAAAAATCGATAACTATTGTTTTAGTTCATATGAAAACATACAATATAGGGCTATGGTCACTTTTGCCTTGCTAAAACGCAAAATCAATCGGAAGTATATTTTTTCATTGAATAATTAATTTAGGAAAGTGCTAAATAAGACTTTATTCTAATTTTGTGTGAGTTTTATTGTGGGTAAGATAAAGTTAATAGGTTCGTAGTTACTTGGTAAGCGCATGGTCGGTGTGCGCGAGCGCAGCTCTACAGCTGGCCAGGTAGGCGGCGTAGGGCCGGCGCGCGGCCAGGTCGGCGCGCAGCGCGGCGGCCAGGCGCGCGGCCAGGCCGGCGCTGTGGCCCAGCGCGCGCGCCAGCGAGCACGCGTGCGCCGCGCCGCTCTCGGCGCTGGCGCTGGCGCCGGCCGCGCGCACCCACTCCACTAGCGATGTGCTCGTGCAGCGCTGGACAAAATTGTAATCAATTTACTTTAATTTCACTTTACAAACACTTTTACACGTCAAAAAGAAAATATTTTATAACTAAACTATTTCGTAACTAAATAAAACTCTACCAAAATAACAACACGTCACTGCCAGTAATTAAAAAAAGAAATAGATCGTATTTAAATAATATTACGATAAAAACACTTACGTTTGGCACATACTCAGCGCAATGCAGATCAGGGTTTGACAACACAACTCGCAACTTGCGCTTCATGCTGTTAAACACCTCCGGGTCGTTCAGATCCACTATACCTTCACACCTAGCATAGCCGAAAAAATATAATAAATTAATATAAAACATTTTTTGTCGCTTTTATATGTATCCACATTAAAATTCTACACCGAATTCATGTTTAAAAAACTTCTTCAAGTCTATAATAAAATCAAAGTCAATTTATGAAAGGATCAAATCCAAAATGAAATTATCCAGAAAACCAATGGAATTACCCACAAAGCTGGCAAAGTAAAGTGGCCACTGCTGACTATGCTCGTCGTCGAACTGATGGCCGAACTATTAAACAAGCGCTGGAGTGATAATCACCAGTAAACGTAAAATCGAACACCCCCAGCTAAATAATCTAAAAAAAGTGGTTGGGTCAGACTAAATGCAGAAAAAGTGTTGTGGACAAGACAAGACAAGACAAGACGCGTGGCGCAGCTTGTGGGAGACCCTTGTCTTGCAGTGGACTACACTGAGTTTATTGTTGATTCATCGATACGAATAGAAGCAGAAGAAGTTTACCTGTCCAGCTCAGTATCAGGCACATCGGACACCCTGCGTTGCGAGCGCTTGTGTTTGGAACTAGTAGACTCTGTGGAGCACTTGCGCCGGTACTTCGCGAGGATCTCCTCCGAGGTCTCGCCGGCCGGCAGCTCGGCGCGGCTGCCATCGTCACTGCGGTTCTCTTCCTCGGGTAGTTTCACGTCTAAGTGGTAATAAATTAAAACATTGTATAAAGCAATTTTCATAATGAATTAGTGGATCTGGTTGCTGGGAAATGATGTCTATTAATAATATAAACATCTCGTCGCAACCGAATGTAGAACCGATAGAGGATAGAAAAAACAAAAATCTCAGAGGCTCAGTTTTTTCGATGTATCATCATCATCATTTCAGCCGAAAGACGTCCACTGCTGGACATAGGCCTCCCCTAAGTGTCGCCACATTGACCGGTCCCATGCGACTCGCATCCAGCGGATCCCTGCAACCTTCACCAGGTTATTGCTCCACCTAGTGGGAGGCCTTCGATACGTCTTAATTATTTCGTGTGCATAAAATGTAGAAATACCACCCGGACCATAATAACAGTCAATTAACACATCGTTCATCAAAATCGTCTCAGTAGTTATGCGCTAAGGTGGAACATAGTAATGTTACAAATATACAAAGACTGCCAAAATCATAATCCTTCCTTTTGACTTTGACGTAGTCGGGTAAAAAGGTGCTACTTACCATTATGCCCACCATGAGTATGTGATCGTCCCTTCTGCCGGAACATCTTGATCTTGTGCAGCAGGTTGCCGCCTGAGCGCTTCATGTTATTCTTCAGTTCGTCCAGGTTGCCTACTAGACCCTCCTCGCCGATGCGTCTCCTGAATAGTGAAATGTGTTTTTAGTAAAGTAAATACATCTAAAGTTCTAAAAGCTGATACTTGCGGTAGTTGGGGTCATAGAATGAGAGAGTAGGACGGTAAATATTTAGTTCGTAATTACCAAAACTTTTTCGTGAATTGTGTCGTCTCGCTCCTACATTTTAGTACCTTGTCGCCTACATTAAGTATAGCAATAAAAGAAGAAACTCATGCAATTAAACACATAACCAGAGTGACATAGGCTGATGATAATATTGAGGAACTCGGGAGCTTTTATAATATCAAGACGATTTACATAATCAACGAAATGTCGTATACTCTATACTATCTTTCTACGAAAATTTAACAGTACTAACCTCTGTGACTTCTCAGCCGTAGCATCAAAGCTGATACTCTTCGGTATGGCCCCTGTAGACACATTCTTCACCGGCGGCGGACTCACACGCCTCTCAGTCACGATCTCCGAGTTAACGTCCTGTGACGAACTCTTGTCGCTCACCGACGTCTCCGCAGAATTCACCGACAACGTACTCAGCGACATATTACTCGCCCCTTCTCGCTTCTTCTCGATTTTCGAAGAAGAAATTGATACGATGCTTGTGCGCGTCACTATTCGAGATGTTAAGTTATTCACGAGGTTAGCCGAGCTTGAAATTGTAGCCGAACTCATTCGAGTCATTAGGTCTGTTATTGTAGATCTCGATTCAGCTTGTTCAGTATCGATTCCCGAATCGAATCGGCCCCCGTACATTGCATTGTAGGAACTCTCACTTGAGTTTAGTGATCGGTCCATCATGTCGTTGTCGTCGTAAGGTTTCGAAGTGGATGGGAGGTGGTCGTATTTGGAAGTGGAGGGGTAGGGACGGTCGGGCGAGTGGTGCGGGGCGGGGAAGCTGTCGTCCACCCATTGGCTGGTCGCGTCTGACTGGCTGTTCGCGTCGAGTGTTGATTCTGTTTGGGCACCACTGCTGGGAGAAAAGTTTTATTGAGTAAAGATCCTAAAATTCAAGACATCTGACATCACCAACTCGCACTGGGCCTTCATGGTGTATTATGGCCCAATCTCTATCACAGTGAGCTTGTGTCCCAGCAAAGGAAATGTTATAGTCTGATCTTCTTTATCGTGTGGTTAGTGCCTAACCTGGCGTCAGAGTTTTTATGGCGCCCATGGGCCTCTGACTTGGCTTTACATGCCGTCAAGAAATATCTATCAGGCATGTTGGTTTGATTTCCTCACGATGTTTCCCTCATCGAAGCAAGTGATAATCATACAATACGCACATGAATCCGAAAAACCAAAAGTTGCCTTGGGTTTGAACTCGAGACCTATGACTTGACAGTCCGACGGTCACACCACTAGGCTATCACTGCTTTATACAACTACTACACTGATTATACTAAGTCAGTTATAATCAAGCAAAGGAACGAACTTGTTCTGCGGCACGTAGTCGAACACGTCGTTGGGCAGCGGCGCAGGAGTCGACGTGCTCGGGCTCTCTGGTGCTGACGTAGCATAGCATGTCATCACCTGCAAGCATTACCAACAATTGATAAAATCCTGATGCCTTATGATTAGGCGACACCTAAATGAATAACTTAATAGAAGAGCGTCTTTTGTAATAGCGCCACACTAGGAATTTCTCCTGTATCGTGGGTGTGTTTAAAAACATTTAAACACATATATACAAGCAGCCAGACCCGGAACAACTACTTGTTACATATTTGTTCCGTGCGGGGATTGAACCCGCGATACGCAGCGCAGTAGCCAATCACTCAGCCGCTGGGCCAACCGTGTCGTCCGACTTACAACTTTCTGCGCTGAGTCAAACGCTTAAAATTCAACAGCGTGAAACGCGCTGTATTTAAGTATTCATTTAGATGTCGCATATTGTTCGTCAAAGTGGGCATTGGCCGAGATCGATAAACTTTCTTAGCACATACTTTGGTTTAGAACTGTTCCCGACTCTAGCTATCATTTAAAGTTGGTCCGTTGTTCGATGGTGATAAAAAAATGCTAAAGTACGTGCTAAGCGACGTTTACCAAGGTGGAAGCGGCAGAGAGGCGCGCGAAATTAAAATTTTCTTACGTTTTTGCAATTCAGGTCAGTGTCAGGCTGGATGTTGATTAAAATATGATTCACGACCGAAACACGTGTGTATTTACAGAATAGGGAATATGCAAGACATACATAACTTTTTTATTCCTTAAAAATGCCTTGTATTGGTCCATAAAAACATTGAGGTACACTTGTTTTATGCTCTAATACATCAGTTATTTTACAATTTAATATTTTATGTAGCGTATTTTTGGTGAAACGGAATGCAAAATTAAAACGCATCATCCGTCGATAGCGTCGGTAGTGACGTCAAAGTCTATGTGTCAAAGAAACACTTTTATTTGAAAAGTACTTAAAAGTTTTATTAAGATTTTATTATAATATAGTTATTGCAATTTTTGCTTGAATAAAGCACTTACAATTAGTAAAATTATTCTTTTAAGGGCATAAATTAAATGTAAACAAGGCAGATAGAGATAAATGACGTCACATAACATGACATGAATGGCCGCAGTCCAGCCCCCGTAGCATGACCACAGATAGTGCAAAGAAATCTGTCATTGTGTCGACACAATCTGTCATTTTGTCGATTCTTCCGTCAAAGAAATCCTTGTCTACGGTGGTCATGCTACGGGGGCATATGTTTGAACTGTCGTAGAAAATTGTAGGAGTTTAATATTGTTTTTTTGCCGCTTCCCTCTTAATCTCGGCCGAACACTTACGAACTCAAATCCATTCTAATTGAAACCCCCAACCATTAAATAATATAATTTTATAGATTTTTGACTAAATAATATAGTTACATTTTGACTGCTACTCTTGTTGTTTTGATCCTGAATATCAGGATTCGTCACACGAACCTACAAGATGGACACATGGAAGTTATAGCATTTATCTAGCTTGGTAACATTGACACTAATTTTCTTGTTGCTCTGTAATATTTCATTACATGATTTTATGTCAGCCAGCATTTATTTAAAGGCACTTTTGAACGTTAAAGTTTATTCAAAAATTGAATTTATTTTAAAAAGATAGTTTCAAATAATGGGAAAGAAACTATAGTTTCTTTTTTAAACGATTTCGTTTGTGGTATTTCTGAAAATCAGATTTACAGTAAAAATAGAGTTACATATTTCTAGAAAAAACAAAATTGGCTGTTCATGGTTTAGTTTTAAATAAAATCTTCTAGATTGAGTTTTAATGTCACACTTACCGGATATCCGTTAACTAGTATGCTTTTCCTGTTCTCGATGTTATACTGTTGGTGATTAGGCGGCGCGTGCGGCAGGTCCAGCTCTCCGCCGCGAGAGAGCGCGGCCGTCGCCGTCAGGTAGCCGCAACCTGACCTGTGACAGACGAAACCGAATTACTTAGATATTCAAAATCATTTATTTTGCGTATTAAAGCTTTTATGTACAACTAAAGTCTAGGACAAGCTCTGTGCCTGACGAGATTGGCATCGGCTAAAAATGGCGAACTTCCATACTAATGAGACGTGGCTTGTGCAGCGGCCTGCGTTATCACACGCGCTACGATGTTGGTTACCGAGACGCGTAGTCCCAAGTACCGCCGCGTGGACGATGTGACCTGCGCGTTGCGCGGCAACAAACGCTTCATTTCAAGCAAACGCGTTTAAAATCGTTTCTTCGTAAACGCTCTCATATATCTTCATTTGTTTGAATTTAAAGCCGGTCGCGCTGCGCGCCGAGCCTCCGTAGATGAGCCCATACTGTCGTCCACTATTTCACCTCCTCCGAATTTTCAAAAATCCTTCTTCATTAATTAGGTACTCTTGTGCAAAATTTCATGGTTCTAGACCCAGGAGTTGAGGCTGTATTTTTTTATAATTAGAGAGACAGAAATAAAAGGAAACTTGAGAAAATATATAACATTTTAAATTGTATTACCTGTTAGTTAAGTGTGGTCGTGACGTGTGTCGAGGGCTGCTTACTTCCGGTCGCTTCACGTTTCCATTCTGAAAATAGTAATAAGGTTAAAATCTACTCTTAACATATTAGGTCTTATTATGTCATCATCAGCCTAACGTTATCCTTACTATATTGGGGATGCAGCTGAATACCAGTATTTTACACGAAGCGACTGCCTATCCGACCTCCACAACCTAGTTAGTACTGGGTAATACGATACCCCTTGATAAGATTGGCTGTCAGATTTTCGGGCCACTGACTACTAAACGACTGTCAAAAATCTACAAATGACAGCCGGGAAGCTGTTGAGCTTAACGTGCTTTCCGAGGCACGGAGGGAACTCGATATTTAATAGGTGGTCCCTCTTCCGCGGACCAACCTAGGCAAACGCGGCTAAACCTGAAGATCGTCCCGAGCGGCTGGTATTATTAAGCCACGAGCTCCTCTTCAGAACGATTTAGGCACAAGGTTCAATTCAGTTTTTATGAGATTAAATGAGAAGCTCAAATAGCACATTATAATAGATCGGTGGTAGAAGTCAGGGGTGATTTAAAAATTAAAAATACCTGGTGGTTATTGTTCCTGAAGGGTGGGTCGTCTTGCTGGGAGGGTCGCCGCGGCCATGATGTGTCAGACCTCGCCGCTACAGACACGCAGTCGTCGGTGTCCACCTGGTAAATGACGACTAAGTTAGTAACGCTGCAGGCAATACAAGGAAGCTATGCCACCCTTGGATACGACCAAGCCCCTTCTGCGACCAAGCGACAGAGATAGCGTGCGACTGGTGGCGGGGTCATCACTGGACACTGCTCACTGAACAAACACTTCCACACCCTAGGTATCACTGACAGACCTGTGCAGAGCGTGCATGGAGGCGGAGGAAACGGTAGCGCATGTACCCCTCGAGTGCACCGGCGTCACCCAGATCCGCAAAGAAACTCTTGGAACACCAAGATCCCTTGCGGATGTCCTGAGAGGACCCGGGAAGATTGATCTGCAATTTTACCTCTAGAACGAAGTATAGATAACCTGCAGTACCTCAGTGTTCCGATCGCTGTCGGAAGCGAGTACATCCATGCTCCAGGCGGACTCGCTGGCTGTCTCCGACACGTCCGGCGCGTTGGTGTTGCTAGTACTCGTGCCTGAGAGAAACAGTACGTTTTTTATAACAAATTTAAGCATAATAACAGTTTAATAATTAATTATATTCGTTCGTAACTGGTTCGTGGAGTTACACTTTGTTCATTGTTGAATGGTTTTAGATACACTGTCTCCGTTAAAAGTATTGTTTGCTGGAAGATTCGCCGCGAGAGAGCGCTTAATGATAGTCACTGGACCAATCAACGACAAGATAAAAACGTAGCACCGATTAAAAGATAACTAATTTTTTTTGTAATTTTTAATTTTCTGTATTGTAGGTATAACATTAATTCTGTAATGGTATCTTGCTCGCCCTTTTATTAATCTGCAAGTGCTGTGCGCTTCTACAGGGTGCATCAGAAAGGGTATAGCCAGATGAACGGATATGCTGCAGATCATCAAACTGAACAACTTCCTCCATGGGTCCAATATCGTAAATGCGAAAAAAATATCAGCTGTCCCATACATTTGTGTCAAGTAGGTATTGCAATTTAGTATGAGACAGCTGATAATTTTTTCCCATTACTAAAATTGTTTGTGATTTATGTTTATGTGAGTAAGTCGTTGAAGTACCATATAAATAATAAATAAACAATCTTGCGGCGGCCATGTTTTCAGCAAGGAACGTCATGGCAGCTAAATGAAAGTAACAAACACTTATTATCACTAATGCTGTGTTGACGAGTAATAGACAAGTATAGAAGAAGAAGACATGCTCCAATAAATTAAAATAATGGCAGGAGTATGATGATGAGTCACTAACCACTAATCTGTCAGTTTTCTCCCCATTAGAACTTTACAAATGTAATATTGTTTTCAAGAGCATAATTTATCGTCCTATATTGAAAACATACAAACAACTTTAATATGCACAATAATGTAAGATAATGAACTTACCCTGGCTGGCGGCGACTTGCGTCTGGTCGCAGGAGTCGCCGATGGTCTCCGAGTCGGACGCCAGCACGTCGGTGCTCCACGTGTCCGACATTATACTGATCGTCTCGTCGCCTTCCAGCAGCTTCTACACGAAGAAGAATAAACTTATAAGAAATCTGAGACACATGCTTGACCAAAAAATTAAGTAAGCAAAAAAAGAGTTTATGTTCCGAAGAAGCATGCCGGTTTCTCGTATATATTTGGTCACTCTGAACACTCTACACCAGCCAAATACCAATCGCCAGGTAGCCCATTGGACATAACACCTGTTTTGCCGGCAGATGATCCAATTTTTCATACCTCTACAATATTGTAGTAGTATATCCTACAATGTTTTAGTCAGACTCGTACTGACTAAGGGTGCTTACATAAATAAGCAGGTTTCCGGTACAGATAAATCTATGCGGCTGGGTACCGATCGGTGGCAGGGTGTTTCTTTATAAGTGAGTATGACCTGTATCGATCGGTACCCAGAAAACGGAAACCTGTTCGAACTCAAACTCAAAGTATTTATTTCAATTAGACCATGACAGGCACTTTTGAATGTCAAAAAAACAAAAAGAAGTGAAGCTACAGTCACAGTCACAAGGCATAATAACTTGAGAAAGTACTGTAGTTGCACATTCCAAAGCGTAGATCTCTATGGAGAAGAATGGGCAAGAAACTCCATGGGCATTCGTTTGTTTATGTAAGCACCCTAAAGCCACACCGGTGTTCCCCCGCACAGTTGCGACTGCGAATGCGACTTCCGCTGCCCCGGACTAGTGCCGGCCCGCTTGACCTGCGGGCCTCGTCCCGGGGGGGAGTGTAGTGTTACACTACCCTCCATACGTCTAAGAGAAGCGTGCGTATATAGGTAGCTCATCCTAGACTTACCTTGATCTCAAACTTGCAGAACTTATCCTCGATATCGTTCCTGGTCTGCTTGAGTAGTTTGTTCCCCGCGTTGTGCGCGTGCGACACGGGCGCATTCAGCGGGATCCTGCGCACGGCTGCGTCCACCGCGTCGCCGTCTGTTACTTGTGAAGACGGTGTTTCGCGCCCTGAGATGTTCGGGCTGCCACGACCGCTGACGTTGGCTGATACCTGTTAGGATGGAAATAAGTTTACAAATAAGATAATAGGAAAATAAAATAGAGAATAGGAATAAAAATGCACGCCAAACTCAGACACCATTACGTAAGATCAACCATGTATCGTAGAGATAGTAAGTGGAAACTTGTAAGAGCGTGTTCGAGTCAACCTGAATCACACACCGTATGGTACGAATTCGGGAAGCGTACGCAATCCCTTGCCGAAAGACTAGTCGTGTGAATAGGCTCAACTTTTATATTATTTTAGACTCTAGGCAGTATAAGCAGCCATCATTTAGTGAAATATAGTACTTGAACCTGAACGAGGCAAAAGGATTATGTAAGGATCGTAGCAGGTGACGTTCTGTGGTTTCTGCCTCTTGGGAACAAGGCGTGAGTTTATGTTATGTATGTAATCTACGTGGAGTGCCTTGTTCCCTAAGGAAAACCGGCAGGAATCGGCTTCTTAGGTGCCTTCGGGACTGGTATGTATAGTACTTAGCAGCTTATATAACCTCGCAAATATACCTAACATCATTAAAAAATATAAACTCACCATATCAGACAAGTTGTCATTCTGGTCTTCAGTTTCAAGCTCCAGACTTGATGTGACGCTGTGGTTAGATGCAGCCTCTGACACCGCCTCTAAATTGTCTGACGTATTGCCCAGCGACACCTCATCATGAGATACTGAGAACCTGATAATATTACTATCGTTAAGACTAGCTTGCGGAGTTAAAAGGGTTAATAATAAACGATCTGTCAAGGCAACAATCGTTTAATTCAATAGGGTTAAGGTCGAATCGGACCTGTTTAACCTCAGCCTCATAGGCAAGGTCCGTTTAAGCCCAGAAGGGCTAAATATTTTTCTTTTCAAGACAGTAATAATAGTGTTTTTGATGCTTCTCTCCACAGCCCAGGAGCAGAAAAATGATTAAACACTGTTTTAAGCTTTCACGGTTTACAACTAAACTTATACTGCACTTACGGGATATCTTCCGTGATTGTTCATTATTTTGAGCTCTCGATATTGAGTAAGCTCAAAAATAGCAGCCGGCGTTAAAGACTCCACAAAACCTCGTGATACTGTGAGTGTGTTTTACCGTGACTTAGTGTCGAGTTCCAATAATGCGCGTAGCAAAAGACAAAGAAATAGGGTAGATGGATTTGTCTGCTCTTAACAATTTATTTTCCAACCACCCGCATTCTCCAGTCAACCGGCGATCATGGCGCTTGCAACAGCGTCGAAAAAATCGGGAGCTCAAAATAATGAACAATCACGGAAGATATCCCGTAAGTGACAGTATAAATTTAGAAAAATGTTTGCTTGAAAAAATTTTGCATGAATTGTTCACTCAACGGGATCTTTGTTATCCAGAGCAAGCTCCAAGTAACACTGATCCCAGAAGGCCTAGAGTTATCCTGACCTGATCTCTATGGATAGAATTTTGAAGTTCAAAATCGCATCTTACCTGGTCCTCTTCTGTACAGGTGCGCCCGGGCCCGCTACAGCGAGTGCTGATCCAGTATCGTCAGCATCACCAGCTTCTGAGCCACCGTAGTAACATTCTAGAACTTTTGATTCGGGGACTAGACCTGAAGAAGTGAAGATGATATTTTGTTTAATTAAATAATAGGGGCTTATGTCGTTTTGTAGCTTAAATTGCTCTTGGAAGAACGTATTCCAAGGTTGGAGTCATTGCCGGGTCTGTTCTGACTTGTAACATTATTGCGAGATGTGTGAGTACGGATGGCCGATGGGGCCGAAAAGTTCTGGAGTGGCGACCGCGAACCAGAAGACGTTGCGTTGGAAGGCCTCCCACTAGGTGGACCGATGACCTGGTAAAGGTTGCAGGGATCCGCTGGATGCGAGACGCACGGGACCGGTCAATGTGGCGACTCTTGGGGGAGGCCTATGTCCAGCAGTGGATGTTTTTCGGCTGAAATGATGATGATGAGTGAGTACGCGGGTACACCTTTGTCTAACTAACCCTCCGGTAATATACACGAATGAAGGTATAAAAATAAGTTAAGGAAGAATAGGCGATAAGTGTTACTGTCAATAAACCGACATGTTGTATCGTAATTTAAGTTAAAGTAAGAATTCATGTCCGTAATCAAGTTTAAAATTTGATGATGTAATGTTTGATGGATAGGTCAAGAAGCGTGGTGTATTGTGAAAAGACCTGTTAAGCTTCTTGCTGTTCATCACGTTGTAATGGAAAAATTTTCTCACTACCTCATGCTCCTTGTGGTATCAACTACCTTCACAGCACAATCATTACCCAGACCCCATCCCCAACTTACCCACATAATCATGCTCCTCAACATTAGCCAGCTTGATAACCAGCACCTCCATATGCTCCGCAAACCCGTCCTCCCTGCTACTCCCATTCACCGGCTTGTCCTCAGCAGCCGAGGCTAACGAGGAGTTGGAGCTGGCGCTACGAGGGAGGCGGGGACGCTGGACCTTGGCGAGGATGCTCTTCTTGTTGGAGTGACCGTTCTCGACGGGAGAGGGGGCATCTTTTGTTTCTGTGGGTGTTGATTGCCTGTGGGAATGTGGAGGTTTTAATATCAGCTGTTTGTTGTTCAATTAAAGAGTGAACAAAGAGCCTAAAGAGCCAACTGCCAGCTTCTTGTTCTTCTCTCGTGTCAGCTATATGAGAACAGTAGTAATACTGGACCAGTGTCCATGATGAACAGAGTGTAGTCTCTCATCCCCCACTGAAAAGGGAGGATCCTCCGACCAAACGGGTGTTATCTGTTTGGCTACTGCCCAACAGTTTTTGTCGGGTTCTTGTATATCTCTGTATCTCACGGATAATTTTGATGGCGCAATGCAGGATTTTTAGTGTCTAACTTGTAGAGTAGTAATAGATGTGGTTAGCAATCTTTTTGTATATCTGGATATGTCGCTATATCCATGAGAAATATAGAACTCAAACAAACTGGGATAAGAGCAAGAGACTAACGTCCGAATGGCTAGCAATTGCAGTAAACTGCCTGCAATTTTACATTCGTGTTCTGCTTCTAGTTAAAAGGAGATCGCTTGTCTAACAACGAAGTTATTTCTCTCCTTTAATTTGACAGCTTTTTTCTATCCACCTGATAATGTATGGGCCGTAGGGCAGGCGGTCATAATTACCTGTACTTGGTGAGGTCAGGCATCTTGCGCAGTAGATCGTGCAGCCGACTGCGGTAGTTCGGCTCCGTGGTCTGCAGCAAGGCAGCGAGGCGGTTCGCACACGCTTCGCCGCTGCTAGAGCTTTCGCTGCTTGTTTCACTGCTGCTAGAAAATAATTGAAATTTTAATAGCTGATACTTCTGTATTATAAAGTAAGTAAGAGTAAAATAAGGGAAACAACAGCAAAACTCTGTGAAAATGTGAAATAGAATAACACATTTTATTGCAATATCCACGAATGTCTGTCGGTACCGTGAGCGTCACCACGATTTTCTTACTTTTTCAGTTTCCTTCCCCCTTGGGTAAGCAAGGAAGAAGAAATCTGTCAAATTACTTCCACGTAGACTGATGGTGTTAAGGGTTTGTTACTTTGATTAAGTTGCGATGGCGTTCCCTGCCGAAAAAATGCCACAAAGAAAGACAGAAAAAGTATTTATTTGTCTTGCACAAAAAATGGTTAAATTAACAATAAAACAGAATTATATAAAAAAGTAAACAACAAACAAAATTAGTCATATACGAGGCCGAAAGGCCCCTATCTCAGCATAGTGCCGTAACATTTAAAAAAAAGTCACAGCACTGGTATTCTGATAAGGCCCAAGACGGCACTTAGTGTTTTGTCTTGTCGCCGATTCATCCGTTGCTTTGTTGTCATGAATATTCTGATCCACGACATGCAGTAAGACTACATCTTTAAAAAAATCCGTTACCTTAAAGCTGCGGCCTCAGGGACGGCTCCACTCGACGACTGCTCGTCAGCTGACGTCACGCTGGGCGTGTTGTTATTCAGTTTGGATGAAATGCGCTTCAGGAACGATATCTGTAACAACAAAGTATGTGTTAAAAGTGGTTAAGTATTGTTGACTAGTACTCAAAATGTTAAGGTATTAGGAAAAGCCAAATATTTGTGGCAAATCAAAAAAGAAGGCATTTTTACGCAATATTCTTTTTTTTTAGTTTTTGTCGACGTTTGTTTGCGGGATCTATGATTCTGTGACATCAGTGGCGTCTCTAGGTATTTGAATCTTGTTATGACGTCACACTCACCAGTAGCTGCGCATCCTGCGGCGTGAACAGCGCCACGTATGTGTGTAGATGCGCGTCCGTGGCAATGCGTGGCGTCTCAGCGTGCGCGTGCGGCGCTGCGGGCGTGGCTGCACAAGACCACGCCTCGCTCGCCACGTTCTCTATGAGCGTCCACACGCAAGAACGCTCGAACTTCAGGTACACGTCGCGGACTTTTGCGTCCACCTGTGTAGAGAAAAATCACTGTTAAAATAAATGATCATCATCATCATTTAGCTCAAAGTTGTCCACTTCTGAGGATAGACAAGCCACCAAGCATGAAACCGGTCATTGTCACAATGCATGGAGCCTTCCCCAAGCATCGTCCTTGCCGCATTTAGTGGATTCCTGCAACCTCTACCAGGTCATCAGCTCATCAGAAATTAGTTCATAGGTCAATCAGAAATCCAAATCAATAGAATCAAGTTAGACACAAATATTACTTAGATTGCTTACTACTCACTGCCAAAGATTGTCAATATTGGCCATCGAAATGGAAGGTTTGCATATGAAGTGGTTCAGATACTGATATCTTACCTCCTGGTACTTGGCGAGGCACAGCATCTGGATGATCTGCGCGATCTGGATGAGGTTGAAACGCGCGATGTACGACACCGGCAGCTCCACCACGCCGTGCGCCTCGGGGTTCACGATACCCGGGCATATGAAGTGGTTCAGCACCAGGTCTGTGCATATCGCGTGGAGCTCTCGGTCTGATGTTCTGGAGACAAAATACAGTGTTACAGGTTTCCTGTTTAACTTCTTCTTTATCGTGTGGTTAGTGCCTAACCTGGTGTCTGGGCCACTGACTTGGCTTTACATGCCGTCGAGAAATATCTCTCAGGCATACTGGTTCCCTCACGATATTTTCGTTCTCCGAAGCAAGTGATAATTATGCATTACGCATATGAATCCGAAATCTCGAGGCCTATGACTTGGCAGTCCGACGGTCACACCACTAGGCTATCACTACTAACCACTGTGCACTGTTTAACTGAGACGGTGCCTGAGGTTGCTGCGCGGTACGGGAAGGCTCAACACTCCTGCCATAACGAGCAGCTACCTCACGGCAAGCATCCGCTCCGATAAGCATTAGGCCTTTAGAGGAAAACATTTTTGAAATCGGGTTGCGAATAGGTTCGCAAAACTTTTTGAGAATATGACTTAATTTTGTCTTTTAAATTAAGACTAATAAAGATTTAGGGCAAAGATAAGCACCGCAATTTGTGAGGAAGGGTCTTATGGGATTAACAGTCATAAAACTAATCTCAAGGATTTAGATAAGTTGACGCTGGGATTAAAATGAAAACACTCGAAACTCGCGACTCGAAATTCTGAATAGTCACGAAACTGGTTTCGTAAAACTTTGTTTTAGCTGTTGATTAGTTTAAATATTACTTTATGTAAAGATAAGTTTATGTATGACTTTAAAAATTTGTTGAATACGGAGAAGATATTATTATAGAAATAACTTTTGAAAAATCCCTTACCTGGAATGTTGCTTCAACAAGTGCACCATCTGCTGCACTATCCAGGCTATGGTTGCGGGGAAGTTGGGCCAGTGCTCCCTCAGTGAGACGATGAACTTGCTGGTCAGGTTGTACAGTGACTGTATGGTCCACTTGCGGTAGCGGGCCACCTTGGCTGCGTACTCCTGGCTGTTCGGCTGACCGAACTTCTTGGCACGATCGGCTGGAGAGAACCTGTGGAGGATTTAAACTTCAACATCTTCATTTTAAGGGTATCTATATGAACATGACAGCAATGAAATTGAACGAGGTCAGCATACTAAACTTTGTTCAAGAGCTGTCGTTGTCAATTAACAAGGATGAAACAGAGCTCCTGAACACGGTTTTATTAGTGAATTCCGCCCTAAATCATGTTGAAAAGTAGTCACATAACATCTTGAGTCAAAAAACAAATACAGAATCTTGGATTCGGCACGTTTTTCTAGACGAGCTATTGAACTTATTCAGGAATTGTTGTTACACCGTATTCCGAAAGGGTAGGTAGCAGTACACCCAAAAAATAAGGTTAAACAGGTTGAAATGAGAATGTACTGCTACCTACCCTGGTAGCAGTACATCCTCATTTCAACCTTTTTAACCTTATTTTTTGGGAGTGTCAGACTTGTACTGACTAACAACAGCAAATTGTGGCTTGGGAGCCACCACGTGGCCCCCGACGCCCGGGGCGTCTCCTGCGGCGGCTGGTACGTGAGGATCTCTCCCTCTCACGTTCCGCCACATCTTTCGCTAGCATGACTGCTTCGCAGAAGGAGGTGACGGCTTCCCATTCCCTCTCGCTCCGGACCATGGACTGAACCAGGGCCGGACGCGAGAGGTCGCCGCCGACCCTCATTCCAACCACAAGTTATTATACATACAGTCAATTCAAAGACTTACATGACACTTAGTTTAAGAAATCTGATTGATATTAGAGTAGAATAAATAACCTCCTCCTTCTTTAGAAGTCTGTTAAAAATCGAGAGAATTCTATTATTTTTTCGTATTTACCTAATCTGTCCTCGCAACATCAATGTAAGTTACTGAGTATCCAATTCGAGGGCAGTAATAAAGGACAAAGTTCGTCCTTCTAGATTGATATGCAGCTGCAAACTTGGAATATCTTACATCCTGAAACTCAGCACAAAGCCGCGCATGCGTGGTGATCGATCACCTCGCAAATAACAATAGATGCTTTCAAATATAGGACAAGGACCAGTGAAATGCAGTTCATTGTTCAAATCTCTGAAGGCCATTCGTTTTACAATTAGGTCATCGGGTAATGACTGTAATAGCCTAATTCATCTACTTTATATGGCTTTCACAAGAGCGTGGAGCTTGGCACAAGCAAAGAGAAGCCTATACCGAGCAGTAGGTGAAGTCGTGTTGTGGATGGTGATGATGATGATATAGCCTTTTTCCCCAACTATGTTGGGTTCAACTTCCAGTCTAACCGGATGCAGGTGAATACCACTATTTTACATGGAGCGCCTGCTTATCTGACCTCCACAACCCAGTTAGTACTGGGTAATATGATACCCCTTGGTAAGACTAGTTGTCAGACTTTCGAACCGCCGTAACGACTGTCAAAGATCTACAAATGACAGCCTAGACCAACAGCTTAACGTGCTTTCGGAGGCTAGGACGAAACTCGGTTTGTAATGGGTAGTCACCCATCCACAGACCAACTTAAGCAAGCGCAGCTTAACCCGAAGATTGATCCGAGCGGCTGTTATTATTTAGCCACGAGCTTTATAGTCGACCCAATCGTTCGTCTTTCTACATCGTTCTCACATATAATCACAACATGAATGATGTAACCAAGATTTTGTAACAATATTTTGATTTAAAAGAGTGTCCATGGAGTTTGTTGCCCATTCTTCTCCATAGAGATCTACGCTTTGGAATGTGCAACTACAGTACATTCTCAAGTTATTATGCCTTGTGACTGTGACTGTAGCTTCGCTTCTTTTTGTTTTTTTGACATTCAAAAGTGCCTGTGATGGTCTAATTGAAATAAATGCTTTGAGTTGAGTTTGAATTGGTCCCAAATGTCATTTGAAGATCTGTGACAGTGTTAAGGGTAATCGTCGTCATCGAAGATGGGATATAGGAAGTGGGAATCCGCAAAAACTAACAACCAGTCCTTCTAAAGTGTCGTGTTAACACGTAACTTGTGGATTGTGGAGGTGGAGGACGGAGTATGTAAATTGTTAATAGCTGGTATTCCGATGCATCCAGTTTGGCAGGAAGCCGAACTAGGAAATATTATAGACGCCATGCAATTTGCAAATGACTTTGTCGCAAACATCGCACATGAAGAAATATAGTTTGCCATCGATCTTTATAATTAGCTCAAATGAACGAGTTCATTATTTATTTACAAAACTAGATCGATGAAGGTCGAAGAAACAGATGGCTAGACTATGAGTGTTTCTGTCTTGAGAACCAGTATTGATCGGAGCAATTGTCTTTAAATTTATGTACGCCCGCGTGGAGTTCGATAATTGACCCACGGGATCATACTACCGGAATAAAATGTTTCCCATGTGTTAATCCAGGTTATAACTACATATGTGTGCTAAATTTCATCCAAATCCTTTCAGTAGTTTTTGGGTGAAAGAGTAACAAACATCCAAACATCCATCCATCCATCCTCACAAACTTTCGCATTTATAATATTAGTAAGATAAATCCAGGTGGAAGGTAGACTAGGGCCTGCACTGAAAAAGTATTTTTATAGGCGCCAATGAAATTGTTTTCAAGCGGTTAAGTAAGGGATTTTGATTTATTCCATCAAATGGACGACAAATGTGAGGAAATTTCTGGTAAAAAAAACTGTCACTGAGAAATTCTGAAAGAAAAAACCCAATAACACTTCGCCCGACCGGAGAATCGAACCCAGGACCTCATGTTCGACAATAGGATTTGCGGACACACACCAACGAGGCAGTCTAATCTATGTTTAGAGAATTATCACTATGTTCTACAATTTTCCTTGTAGTTATGTGATGCACGTGCCCAGATACCATAAAAACGAGTTTAAACTAAAAAGAACAATGATCGACACGTCTGATCTCGCACTACTCCGTAAATATTTAGATTACAAATAACACTTCACACCTTTTGCATCATTTGTTTTGAAAACAGTGTAATGTTTGACGCACTGACCAATTTTCAACTCAAACACCTTGTTTTAGAGTTAAAATTTGGATGAATAAAATGCCAATTTATGTCGAAAGATCACCCGGTGCAAGCCACATGTAACAGTTTCGGGGCTATAAAGTCTTGATGATGTATTGCACAGAGTTATCAGAACCGGTTCTTTCGTAAAGTCACGGGAGCCCCTTACTATGTCCGCAATAACCGTCTACACATAGACCTTAGAAGGCTCACTATCCTTCAGTTTATGAAGCGTCTCTCTAACCGCTTCTTCGATTCTGCCATAAGGCACCGTGATCGCATCGGCCGCCTGATACGAGCCCTCTAAAATTAACAAGATTCGCCGACCAAGGCAAACTCTCGTCACCCCCGATGACACTATCACCATCCTTCAGGAGAGCAGTAGGGAAACTAGCAAACTCAAGAAGCACAGACGGCGTGTAGTCCAAAATCAGCCCCCAAATAATGACACCGTTAATGTCAGTGATACTGCATGTTTTGGCGACTCTGTCTCAGCTTTAACAGAACTACGTTCTAGTTACTCAATGACTCCGGAGGTTGATAACGTGCGAAATAATCAGCAGCGCATCTTCCTCCATTTCTGCATCGAGCCGTATTGGCGTTTTAAATAAGCTCCTAAAAATATCCTTCCATAATTCCACTCACCGCTCCATAGCTTTATCAGGATCAATGTCGAGGAAGAACTCGTCCTCATGCAGTACAGCCATCACGGGGTTCTGTAACGCTGCGATCAGGAACTGGCGCGCCGGGGTGTGTCCGTCGCGGTACACCGCGTACAGGGATGACAGGGCGCACTTACCTGTGCGAAATAACCTGGGGAATTGTTACAGGATTAGAATAAGAAATAAACATATACATTATTTTTAGGATATGCGAAACCTGAATATAGTTTGTTCAGAATAAGTGACTGAATCGATTCCAATAATTTTTAAACCATCTTATATTTTTTCCCAAAAATATTTAAAAAAGTTAAAAGTTGCATACCGAGCGACTTTGAGTACCTATCGCACTAATTTAGGTACCTACTGCCAAATTATTATTATCAATGAGCTCAAGACGAAGCTGGAGGCGCGCGCTGCGTGGTGACCGCGTTTTTGTGCGGACAACTAGGTAACAGAACAAGCTAATAACTTTATGATTTTTCATGATACAGTTTTGAAATTTTGTACATAGATTCTTTACTTAAAAATACTAGACACGTGTATCAGGTTTCGCATATACTAAAACTAATGTTGTATATATAAATTTAGAGGTTTGCTGTTAGAAAACCTAATTCTGGGTTCAGCTTGGCGGACCGCCTTTTAGACGTAACGGGGGAATTTTTCACCCGGGACGAGGCCCGCAGGTCAAGCGGGCCGGCACTAGTCCGGGGCAGCGGAAGTCGCATTCGCAGTCGCAACTGTGCGGGGGAACACCGGTGTGGCTT
This sequence comes from Noctua fimbriata, assembly GCA_905163415.1. Lineage (NCBI taxonomy): Eukaryota > Metazoa > Arthropoda > Insecta > Lepidoptera > Noctuidae > Noctua > Noctua fimbriata. The sequence goes on from LR990922.1 coordinate 2,157,187, forward strand.
TAGTCAGTACGAGTCTGACAGACCCCTCCGCTCTCCCCAGAGCGGAAGACATCCATTGATAATTTGCAAACGAGAAAAAAAAAAAAAACCGGCGGACCGCCTTTGGATGATGTTGTGTGCACCTTTTGCTCACTTGTTTGTATCCTTGCTCACTAGCTTGTGCAGCGTGGTTACCATACGCTGGAACGACCCATTAGTTATGTGGCAAGGCTGAAAATTTGCTTATTTATTGCCCCGCGTCATAAATTATCGTGAGGTCAATTGCCTGGAGCTTAGGTTAGGGAAAAACGGGGCAGATACACGACTATAAAAGTAATTCAAAAATGACGTCCTGTTTTGGTTACTATAGAGTTGATTACAGCAAGTTTTCAACAAGTTATCCGTATTTGACTCATTGTCTTTCGTCAAAATACCTATTTCAGCAGTAGACTACAATAACAATTGATTAAATAATAATTAATTTAAATTGACCCAACAAACTTGGTTTGAGAGATTTCTAACTATCTAATCATAACATTTCAACAATTTTGAAAAATAGATCTTCAGGCACTTGTGTACTGTACTGTGTGCTATGTATTTAAGTTCCATTCCGCCGAAAACTCTGTATAGCATGATTTTCTTAAGATGGGTGGCTAAACTTACTTCCTAGGATCACCAGAAGTGGCCATCTGATGCTTGATCAGTGACCTCACGACAGCCAGGAACCTGGTCCTGTCGGAAGCAGACCGACAGCTGCCGTACAGCCCCGAGACCAGAGCTGATGGTAGACTGGGCGGGATGTGGTCTTCGCCCAGGAGTAGACAGAGGGAGACCAGGTGTGGGGACTCGCGGAGCCATCCTAGGAGCTCGCCCAGCGCTGTTGCTTCCTGTTGAAGAAGAGTTTGGTGAATATTGGTCGGTGTAAAATCAAAACTATCAGCATCTTCCTTTCCTAGTGTTTGAGAGGGGAGAAGAGGGGAGGAGAAGAGGGTAGGAGAAGAGAGAAGAGGGGAGAAGAGGAGAGAAGAGGGGGGAGAAGAGGTGGAGAGGGGAAGAGGGGAGGAGAGGTGGAGGAGAGGAGAGGAGGAGAGGAGAGGAGGAGAGGAGAAGAGGAGAGGAGAAAAGGAGAGGAGAAGAGGGGAGGAGAAGATGTGGCGGAACAAGCTCCGCAGTATGATTGGAGGAAGCCTTTAACCAAGTCTTGGCCGAAATGATGATTGTAGTATCTAGTCCTTTAGTGACTTGGTGAGTCACAAGTAAAAGTAACTTTATGGTCAGCAGCTTGGTTAACTATGGTGTTTTTAGGGTTCCGTAGCCGAATGGCAAAAAACAAAACCCTTATAGATTCGTCATGTCTGTCTGTTTGTCTGTCCGTGTATGTCACAGCCACTTTACTCCAAAACTATTAGGACTACGCAGTTGAAACTTGGTAGTTAGATGTATTCTGTGAACTGCTTCACGATTTTTTGGGGGCAGTTTTGCTGTTGAATGTAATACAATACAACATATGAATGAGCCTTCAAAATATCTGTGTGCGTGTGAGTACGAATCGCACTTGGCCGGTTTTTTATTTATTTTTTTATTCTGTATGGTCTTACTCTTGACCTCAATCTAGTCCTGAGGACAGAGATGAGGTCGACGATGGAACGAGCTAACCCAAAAGAAGCCTATTAACTCACGATTTAAATAGATTGGGGTCATATGAACTTGGAAACACCGACGCAGGCAGGGAATTCCACTCCTTGGCTGTGCCCATAATAAATGATGTAGCAAAGCGCTTCGTGCGAATGTGTGGAACATCATGTTTTTCTCTGGTATTTCCGACAGCTGGACAAAGGACTCTATGGTCCTTCCAAACGTCTCTTATCTTTTGCTATATTTCTTAGCTACTCTCGGATATAATCTTTCAAAGCATTCCATTATTTTCACACGCATTTCTATTGTCCTCAGTTACAGTAAAATAAATAATTCCCTATTAAAATACAATGCATAATTGCATATTGTTATTACAAAGTAGCTCATACGCAGAACGCTATAAATGCAGTTCCCTGTTTGCTCCTGACCTACGACAATAACGCAGCGGAGGCGTTAGGTCACAGCTTCACAGCGCATGCCCCAATTATGACGTCCCTGCTGTTCTGCGAATCTGTCCCCAGGGTAATATTGTTTTTCGGCTGTGCTTTGTCAATACTCGACATTCGGAATATCCCTCATAGAATAGAATAGAATACTAGGTAGAACTTAGCCCAATACAAAAATGGAACTTCATGAGGAGCGATCGGAAGCTAATCTTGCGTTTACAAAACCTACATGTGAGCTAAAAGACAGAATGCACAGTGTTGTCAACAGAACAAAGCCCCCTACATGGGGGTTCATACCTATTTTCACTAAAACTAGGCAACACATATGTAGACCAATGCCTAGATAAAGATGTACTATCGGATTTCCAATGGTCGACATGGTGTCAATCATAACTAATATTATAAATGCGAAAGTAAGTTTGTTTGTTACATTTTCACGCCTAAACCACTGAACCGATAATCCTGAAATTTTGCATATAAGTTGTCAGGTGTACAGAAACGGACATAGGATACCATTCATCCCGAAAAAAAGCACTCTTCCCGAGGAAAACGTCAATAACATTATTATAATAGATGGCTCCACGTGTCTTGCGAACATGATTGAATTACGAGTCATATTTTATCAAGCAGAGAAAAACCCGAATTGATTGTCAAATTCTAAATTAACGCGAGTGATACCGCAGGCAAAAGTTAGTCATAATATAAAGACATTAATTTCGGTGACGCTTTGTTGAGTGAAAACGGGTAATGGAGGCTCAAAATCAGGAAGGTCAAGTTCTTGTCCACATAGTGATTTGGAACAAAGTCCAAGCAAAATGCATAATAAATGAGAAGGCATTTGCTAAACAGTCGTATTTAGCAAGTCTAGTAAGTCGTTACGAGGTACGCACGGCGGCTCATCAAGCTATGCAAAACCAAATTAAGCCGATCTCTTATCGTACGAGAAATTCAAATAAAGCGAAGTCAGGTTATACTGGTTATGTACAGCTTGATGTGCTGCCGTGTGTACCGTACCGCTAATGCTTCCTGTAGTCGTAGGTCAACAGAATTGTTTAGAATGCATGCGAATACATAAGTATTGTGCGTCGAGCAGTTTATTGTACAGACCTTAAGCGGGCCACAGACGTTCAAATAATTTGATCAAACTGTTTAATCAAATACAAATACGAAAATTCATATTTCTTCGTACCATTTGACAACTCATTTTTGATCATATTTTCCCGCAGATATTCATGCCAATTTGATAAAACCGTTTGGACCAGCCCGTTTGATCAAATTACTTGAACGTTTATGGCCCTCATTAGAATCATGATCAAATGATTAAAGAATTCTACATGACCTAGTATTCTTTGCAGTCCCGCCTGAAAAAGAGAATTCCGTAACGATCTTGAAGACGAAAATAAAAGTTTATCGCCGACAGGATGATATTCACATTTGGGTGTTACCTATAGGCCCAGCTGTTAATTAGGATATCAGAGCCACCGTTTTAAATTCCACTAGCAATTTATATGATTTTTTTTTGGAGACATAACCAAAGATCATCCGATTGCACAGCTTAGGAAAATATATGTGATCTGTGACTTAGCCAAAGAAAAAACTGCAAGATCTACACTCGAATTTTAAAATCCTGTTGTATAGAGTTTTGGCTCTACTGAGAAACTTGACCAATGCAGTAAGCAAACACATTGAATATAGCTTTGCAACGCTCATAAATCTCACAAGTCATAATACACTGTTAGTACTTCCTGTTACCGTAGGTCAAGAAAGAGATTGTTTAGAGTCGCTTGCGCACGCATTGTACATGTTATATAGGTTAGTTAGCACGTACCTAGAAGAGTTGTTGAACTTGCTTGTTTGGCCAGAGCTTGGTCAAAAGGTTACGTCGCGATAGTGTAGTCAAATCTAAGTCGTGCTCAAGGAGAGTACTTGTGATAAGAGTGATCAGAATTTCTCGAAAAAAAAAATGTAAGGCTAGTATTGTAGAACGATACTTAAAGGCGTAGGTTTAAACTTTTAAAGATAGATTTGAAGCTATTTGATAGGTTGAATCAAATTTAAGTGGAGTTTTTTCTATTAGTATCAAGAGCGGATCCGGGAGGGGGGGTCATGGCCGGGCGTCATGACCACCCCGCCTGGGCTGGGCCTAGGACGACCGTGACCATGTTTCTTAACTCATTGATTTAAATAAAATAAATAGAGGTCCGGCTGGCTTCGCTCCCTCTTGCGTTCTCTTCATATTAAAACTTGAAAAATGTAACTATCTCAGGGGCAGGGCCGTAACCAGGGGAGGAGGGGGCGTGATGGTTCAACCCTCTGAAATCTCCGACAACTATTAAGAAATCAACCTAACCGAGGCGGAATGCAAAAATTTTCTCACTCTTTTCGCTCGCCAATACAGCCTATACTTTTTCAATTCTGCTTAAGTTGACAGAGTGATCCTAATCTCATTTCTGTATAAATTAAAAAAAGAAGCGGTGCTAAAATTTTCCATCTCGCTTCACTCGCTAATACATCCTGTACTTTTGAATTCTCCATAAGTTGATACAGATCCTCCTATACTCATTCCTGTATGAATGAACAAAAAGAACTTAATTTCTCCGAGGAAGGGTGCAAAAATTTTCGAATTCGCTTCGCTCGCTCTTGCGTCTGAGTACACACACAACTCGTATACGAATGGTCAAAAGAAAATCTAACCTACCCGACGAGGTGCTAAAATTTTCTGAAAGCTAAAGAGGCACCCCCCAGAAATAAACCTTAGGCGCCCTTGATTGTTTTGTATATTTAAATCCAGAGGTAGTTGATATGATTTCGTTTTCCATAACTTGTAGATAATAGTTTAACCCCCCCAATCGGTCTCCAACCAAATTCCTGGCTATGGCCCCTTGTGACCCCCTCCAAAGACTTAGGCTGGGTCCGCGCCTGGTTGCGGGCCTAAATCAAAGAGATTCGAAGTCTTTTTCTCATGTATCACGATACAAACATTTAAACTCACATACACAAACATCCAGACTCGAAACAACAATTTGTTCCGTGCGACAATTAAACCGGCGACACACAGCACAGCAGCCAATCACTCAGCCGCTGCGCCAGCCGTGCCGTCAGCGTCAACCTTTTCGTAATTGCATACAGTCACAATAACTGTTCAATGTCGTGTTCTGCTCCGAATAAAGTTCCTGATACATACATGACAATGCAATTGAGACTACCCGAAACTGTCAAATTTTCCCAATCAACCTTGAACCTAATGCTTTAGCAATAAAGTTAAAAATCTATTATAGAAAGACAGATTGTACAGACGCCAAGTAAAATCTTGATAAATAGAAAAAAGAACGATTGCATAAAGATGCAAACAGCATCATCAAGAAAACTTGCTGAATTCCAATGAAATTCATGATGACTAATTCACTTTCTGAGGCAACAATCAGTAATGTTTCATGTTCTATTGTATTCGTTCAATTTCCTTTAAATATTCGTAATGGTGGCGATTTCCTTGGTTTAAAACGATGCATTGTCCGTATTGAAGCTTAGTCACAACCCGATTTTATTTACCACTGATTCAGGTATTTTTGCATTATCAAAAGTGTAAAGAGGCCCAGTAGTTTAAGAATGGTAGGTGCAGCTAGGGTATCCAAGGATAACCGACGAACTGGAGAAGATTGCAGGTACCCGCGGATGATGCGGACAATATCTGTCCTTTTCCTGCCTCACCCAAGTATACCTACATACATTTTGGCTAAATACTTAGGGGTCAGTTATGAGCCTAATTCCAGCAGTAGACGTAGTCTTTCGGCTAAATTATGATGATCATAAAGAAACGGCATTCATTTTGCAAAATTCTAAGTACCTACAATAATTACACATTGCATTACCGTCCTTCTTATACTTTTGCCGATTAATTTTAAATTAATTTTCCATTGAAATTAAATAAATAATTAATTTATCAAAATATTTAATTGTAAGAGAAATCGCCGTCGAGGTAGACCGCGGCGAAGGTTGTGTGACGACCTGATCTTGTTTGTGGGGCGAACATGGCTGGATATCGCACAAAATAGAGAGGTTTGGAAGGAGAAAGGAGAGGCCCAGCAGTGGAACACATGACAGGCTAAGAAAAAAAAAAAAGAGATAAGCGTAGGTATTTATAGTTAGTAAACACAGCATCATTTTGTTTCTGTAACGAGCTGAATTAGATAAACATCATCAAAGGACCGACAGTTCACCGATACGAGTAAACAGAAATGGATCAATAAACTGCGTTATTGATTAACCATTAAGCATTTTTTTCTTTGAGACATTATTGAACTGTGCAGCAAAAACGGTTCAATGAAAAATCCATTTGAAGTAGGTAGTATAGGCGGACTCGTTTTTAACTACAGGCATAAAATTTTAGTAGAAGCATTTTTAGCTTTATAGGTGGAGTGTTTACCAGCAATTCTAATAAATAATCTGTAAATCAAAAAGAAAACGCACAAAGGTTTTCGATATTGGAAATCGCGTTACGGAACTCAAATGGAGTTGGGCAGGACACCTAGCAAGGCGCAGTGATAACAGGTGGACTAAGGCTGTCACCGAATGGCGTCCAAGAACTGGCAATAGAAACGTGGGTCGGCGGCAAGATGGGCAGACGACATAGTTGCCATCGGGGGAAAAACCTGGATGAGGCTGGCACAGGACCGTGGGGATTGGCACGAGAAAAGAGAGGCCTATACCCAGCAGTGGGTGAATTCGGGCTGTGAATGATGATGATGATGAAATCAAAAAGTTTGTAAATGAATAGAATAGTACCTAGGTACAGCAAAATTTCCGCATTCTGACTTTATTATTCAATGGATCTGATAGGAGTGTATCGCAGAATTCGCAGATGACGTTATTACGTCCCACGTCATTGGGGGCGGGCCTATCGTCCTTTCGAAGCAGCTGTATAGTAATATTATTCCACGGAAATCGCAGTGATAACATTCTGTAACATTAGAACTAGGCGGTGGGGCTTAGGGTTGAACTTCATTTATCACGGAATCGCATTTTTCCATGCTCCTATCCTTTTCCATCGCTTAGAACCGTCATTTGCTAGAGCGAGAAACAAAGCTCGGCAGCACACACTGTTTCTACGCGCAGACCCTAAACGTTACTGGCGAAATGTAGGTTTATTAATAGGTAGTTAGGCACATCTCTGCCTAATCCTTCGGGGACTACAGTCGTGATGTTATGGTATGTAGGTAGAAGGCCTGAAACCCTTCAGGGAAGGTAGACTTAGGATCTCGATAGATCTTGATTCCAGTCTAATGAAAAAGAAAATTAGGTACTAGTAGAATTTAAATATGAATATGAGGAAAGTAAAATTAGGTTTTTACTATCCTTGGTTTTCCTCATTTTATGTTAGTGATGTTAGTATAAGACTGTCAAATCATGATGACTCCTTGCTTACCACAACGGTCAAAAAACCAATTTCATTGTAAGCCAATTCACCTAATTTCCTGTAGGTATATCACATTATCCTCTACAATGTCAGTACCATAGAATAATAAAACCGATAGAAGCGAAACTCATAGATTTATCAATAAACGTACGCCGATGCCGCTGAACACGCACCAGTTTGTTGTGAAAAGACCCGCGTTTAGCAGACCCTGCACAGCGTAAAGGAGCCGTCTCACGGCGCGTGGTACCGCGCCATGTTACGCATACGCACCGTCATAGAAAGTGTCACTCCATGCCGTCCTACGTGGGATTGTAGAAACCTGATAGGTACAAGAGACACGAGCTCGCTTGTGGCATGTGCATGCTCTGCAAAACTGCGGGACGGCGCGACTTAATTTCACGCGCCGTGGAAAGCAAGCCTAAATCTTAGGCCTGACTGTTGATTTTGGCTTTTGAATTGATAATGGTTGGGAATAGCGCGGCGGGCAAGCTTGCCCCAAACAAAAAAAGGCGCTTAGACCACAAACCCCATTACAACCAATGGAATTTTATATCGCGTTGGCCTTTCCGGAAAGCCCTGAAAAGTATGCATTAAGAATACATTCAGAACACGAATTTCGTATCTACACCTTCATTATTCTACAGTCGTACCAGTCAAACCCATTCACCGACGTAGTTACTACGTCAACTCGTCTTAAGTGAACACAGACAAAAGGCGTGTAACTACAGTACATGGTAATGTACACTATTGTTTTTCGTTCACTATGTGTGACTAGGGGCAACAAGTTATTATAACAATGAGATAAGTACACCCACATGGATGTTATTGTCTGTTTCCTGATCCACTTTCACTGGTCTGTGATTGGAAAATTGTTTGTTAATTATATAATATGGTATAACAATTGATTTTGTTTTCTTGACATAGTAGTTGAAGACATGTGATAGTCTGCTATGTATTTCTGATCCATAGTAATCATACTACTATAAAATAAGTTTGGATGGATGTATGTTTCTCAATCACGCCAGAACAGCTGAACAGATCTGGGTGAAATTTGGCACAAAAACAGATTATAGTCTGAAATAGCACATAGGCTACTTTTTATACAGGAAGAACGATCTTGTGGGCAGTTCCAGAACTTCACGCGGTCGAAGCCACAGACATAAGCTAGTGTTATAATGTAAAAGTATGTCTGTCTAGTACATAGTCACTTTTTGATGGCTAAATAGATTTTGATGGCTCACAGAGGAACACAGATGTTAGGCTTTAGGATACTTTTATCCTGGTAGTATGTTCCTGAGGGAATAATTACTGACCTTCAAGCGGGTAAGTCCATGCACAAAAGTTATTCATAAAACGTTAGAGCAAACTTACTCACGAAACTTACTGCAGAGACTTACAAGAAACTGTGAGATTCAGCTATAAAAGAGGAATCTTGACATCTCTTAGTTACATTCAAATTCCGTCCAAAATTGTATTATCATAATTTATGAGCGAGTATGGTAATATAAGATGGCAGATGTAAATATGTCATATTGTACACATTTGCTCATCCTTGTGATTATTTTCTGATACAAAAATTATATGACTAACTTTCAGTTTTGTATTTAGGTCATTGTACACATGTTTGCAGCTGTATTGAGTATTTTAATAAGATTTTAAGGAAATGATGATATAAGTGTTAATTTATTTATTAAATTGAGAAATAACATGTAAATGCTAATCATACCATTGCCAAATCAATTAATAATGTAAAGAGAAATTTTTGGTAGGCGGATATTTAAATTACTATAAACTAAACAAAATAACTTAACAATAATCATACAATAAGAACAACAAACAGTACTAAAACAAACAGCAACAGCACAACAACAAACAGTACAACTATCAAACAGTTTGTAATTCATTAATTCTGACTATTTACTGATTGAATTTCTACATAAAGTAGTAGGTTTTAACATACAACAAATTATTAAGATAAGAGTTTTGATTTCCTAACAAAACAAATTGTTTATTCTTTTCTTTGCCATCAATTTAGAATTTCTCTTTTTTCTTTTTTTGAATTTCTTTTTGTTTCTTGTATTTTGTCTAAATATTTAGTGTAGAGCTTTGGAAGAAGAAGACATGTTACGGTGACCCCAAATAAACTCGGATGAGGGCAAGAGAATAATGATAATGACTTAGTGTAGGTAGAGCCTTCAAAATTCACTCCAAACATGACCTTGGTGACTGTTTAAGTGCGTAGAGAAAAAAAAAACCCACAAACAATGGTTTATTATTTTACTCATTAGGTTCAAACATAAGTTGGAATAACACAATGTGTGTATATTTAAAAAAATTCCATAAATACAATAATATTGTATAGTGAATAATTTATGCTTATCTCAGAATCTTCTATGGACGAGTTTCAGTTGTATTTATAATTAGATAGATTGTATTCTTCTACTCACTTAGCATGTTAATTTTGCTAATTGATTGATCTAATTATAAATACATAAACTACACTTTTTTGCCATGGAGGTAGGCAGTCACTACCGATTGCCAAAAATTATTCTTATATGAGAAAAGCAGAAACTTATCTTGTAAATATGAATTTAATATTATTCTTTGTTTCCTTTTGTGCTGAACTCTTTCAAAACGGCCTGCTTAATTGTAATGAAACCAATTACAAGGATTTCTGAGTTATAACTCAATCAATAATGATAGTTGTAAAAAGTGGGTGGACATGTAGGTCATATTGTTTTGTAATGCTGGTAAAAACACCTACAAAGTTATTACTTTGATAATTGTTATGTACAAACCTTAGATATTTGCAGCAGATAGAGAAGATAGAGATGTCTGTACAACATTTTGTTGGGCAAAGAGTATTCATGTTTACAAAAGATATGAATGACAATGTATTTTGAAATAGACGCAACATATTGAGACAAATTGAATAATTTAGATGTGCTTCATCACTTACCTTGTACTTCAAGACTTTGAAGGCATCTACAAAAATCGCTCTTTCAAGGAGACTGGCCCTTTGACAAAATGCTATGGAGTCAGCTTCACATCTTGATGTGATCAAGTTGGTGAGGTTCTGGCGCTGTTGCGAGCAGACCCAGGCTACCTGCAGCAGCTCCAGGGCCCGCTTCTCCACATCCTCATTGAGTTTCTGCAACAGCTGCCTCTCAGAGTTGATAAATATCTTCTCTCGCCTCAGCTGATTCGCTAGTTCGGCGATGTTCATACATCCTTCCGACGTTGATTGCATCATGATCGTTCACTATCAAACGCACAATAACAAACACATTTCGCACTAAAATGTTTATGGAATAGTATTTTCACGTCATTTCATTTTAGGAAACAAGTTTCTGACACTTTTTCACTTCCTTCATTACGCTTGCGTATTAAATCCCACACTGTATTTTCCTATCCATTAGATTGTAAATATCTTTCGATATTAAATTACGGAAGGTCACTATTTCTTGAGGATTCTTATTATAATTTTCTCGTTTTCTCTTTTTCGGAAAGTATGGCAAAAAGACGAGAAACGCGAAATGAATTTCGTATTTTTATAAAATTTTACTCGACTTGAATCGATGTCTTTTGAGCTGTGCTGTGTGTGCACCACAGAGTACTTTTATTTAAAGGTAGTGTGCACTTTTGAAAGCGAATGACAGAATGAAAAGCTACGTTCAGAAATAGCTTCGAAAAACACAGTTTTAAATCAACGCTTGCCAACCAATGAAGATGCCAAACCAAATTGTTATTAAGCACTAAAATAATTATTGAATTTTGTTAAATTAATAGTTAAACTTATGTAATATCTTACATAAGTTTCTTCGATGATTTCCGACACGAAATCTTTTTGACAACTTTAACTCAAACCCAACAAAATCAAACTTTCCGTCGAAAATCTTTAGCTAACGGAAATAAGTTCAAGTGTGAAAGAGACAGCCTAATATAAAGTGAACTTTTTTATTTAGTCAGGTTACAAAAAGAATGCTTTGACCGAATGACCGAATGGCAAAAAGTGAATAAAGATTAAAAATGAACGAATGGAAATGGTTGGCGAAGGAAATTGAAGGAAATCCTTGGACTGCTGCGCTTTTCATTGTAATTTTGTGTAAATAAAAATTAGTATATTTGTTTTGTAATAAGTACTTAAATGTTATCAGTGGACTATTTTAGTTGCTATAATGTCAAATAGTTCGATTGAGGGGAAACTGAAAGGTTTACAGGAACGATTCGAAAATGAAATGCGTATTCGAAGAGAAGGTGGTTTCAACAACCAAGGTGGAATTGGGGCTCCCAGGCCGGGGAGCGGCAGGACCAGGCCGAGGCCCCGTGAGTATCTTGAATATATTGCTATTGACCGCACGTGCACTTTGTGGAGTCGATAAATTTATCATTTATAGCCATCCCTGTAACACTTTATCTTTACGTTTTAGTCGCTTTATTGATGCTGTGCTGTTATTTTTGGTTGTTATTTTGCCTTTCCAGCTCATGATCTAGGCGATACAGGAATATGTAATGCTTGTTTGTTGTTAGAACACTGAAATTGGGCCTAAGATTTGTCTACAGAAAGTGAGGCCCTGTTATCAATAAGCCTAAAGGTTATGCAGTGTTTAGTGACAAATTAATGTGTTATAATGCATGCAGGCAGCTTCCCTGCGGCCTGAGCTGCACATTGTGTACAAATTATTTGCATAAATTGTCATTGAGTGAGTGGTGGGTGGCCGTTGCTGAGACATGAACCCATACATTGTTTTTCTGTTTTTGTTTTAACCTATACAATCTTATATTGTACTTATATCGTTTGGACTCAATGTTTATTGTAATGTGTGTATGAAGGTAGCATTAATAAGTATGTGATAAATGAATCTGATGTAAAACCTTTGATCTTCTTCATCTAGGTATTGTTATTTCACTATTTGTAGAACCTCAGAATGACTGAGAAACAATTTATAAAGTAGATTCTGGATGAGACAAAACACTTAACACCATAATTTCTTTATTATCTGTATTGAAATTTCACAAATTGCTTGTCAGTATTTTGCTTCAGCATAAATTGTGATTTTGAAAACAGAATGACCATAGACTAGGCACTGCAAGTCTGCAGTTTGCTTAGCACAATAAATGGGTTTCTAAGATGATTTTAATACTAGCAATGCTTTATGTAATATTTTGGCACTATGTCGTTGATTATTCTATTAACAGTCCAACACACCAAAGTAACTCTTCTTTATAGTCCCAATACACCTAATCAAGAATTATAGAAAGAATAACAAGCATATAGCCTATAGAATTCCATTGCTGGGACACAAACCGCCTTTCTGGGAGAATGTGCGGGCCATAATCCACCATGTTTGCTGGGTTTGGGTTGGTGGATAGAGCAAGGAGTATAGATATAATATAAATAATATAGATGAATCAAGTGCATAATTTATGGGCAAATGATCATACATGTTGTCTGAGGAGATTGTGGCTAAATAATAACAGCCGAGTCAATCGTTAGGTTAAGCCGCGCTTGCCTAGGTTGGTTCGTGAAGGTCAGATAGACAGCCGCTCCTAGTAAAATACTGGTATTCAGCTATACTGGAACCCGATTACAACCAAGTTGGGAAAAGGCTAGCAGATGATGAATCAAGTTCATAATTTATGGGCAAATGATGATATGTGTTATCAACTGTAAGATTTAAGACATCCTGTCATTAATTTTATATTAAGTACCCTTAGTGTATGAGTACTGAGTCAAAGGATTACGGATAAGATTAGGTCAGAGATGCACAATAGATATTGATTATGAACAAAATAAAAATCAAGGCCCTTATTGTACAACAGTATTCATTTGTGAATCCTCTTACAAAATTGACTAGAGATTAGTGATCTGATACCTTTTCCTTCACAATGATAGGATAGTTCCCTTTATCTCACAATTAGTCAGAAAGCTCTGATACCTTCTGAGGCCTAGATCTATAACCATTGCAAAAAACAAAAATCATCAAAATCAAATTATTTTATTTCACATAGGCTTAGATGGGCACTTATAAAACGTTGACAAAAAGGTGCACGGTTCGAATTGGTCGGTTCCTATGGAGAAGAACTGGCAAGAAACTCCATGGTTACTCGTTGACGCATTTTAGACACATTCTTGGTTATTTATTGCAAATTTGTTTAAGAAATGTGCTAAGTAATGTTTATTAATGTACACCTTATTTTGTTTGTTTATTGCAAGACCAATGTGAAACCCCTTTGAGTTATCTTTCAACAGGCTGAGGAAATGATAGTGCCACATTGCACACATTGTTGAAAATGATTTGTTGATTAAATCTTTGCCAAAATATTCTACATCAATAATTCCGCTCTCACTTTCTGTTTGCTACTCCAATTATCATTGCATGAGCCAAATCAAATTACGGCAATGAGTATGATTATAGGCCTACAATTGTTGATAAATTTCTAAACAGTCAGGCCTACTTGGCTTGGTGTATTACCCACTACAACCCCTTCTTACAAAGTGGAGGCCTGTAATCCAGCAGTGGGAATGTTAAGCTGATTATGTGAGCACTAATCTGAATATCGTCAGATGTGTGGAATCTGGAGATACTCAGATTATATTATGGTGTGTCCAGACAGCACAAGGCATGCATTGCAAATACGTGATTAATTTTTTATCCATCAGATGCTTCACCCTAAGGACAAAGTCACATAATTATGTGGTTTACCATTACCACACGAATTTCAGCATTTTTCTTACTTGTTTAGTCAGCCTGTTTATAAATTATTTTTTGTTTCAGCACCAATGTTCTCATCCAGAGAGATACCAGCATTCCCACCGAGATCACCACAAGCTACTGAGACTGAATACAGAATGCGAGAGGTTTACAAGGTAAACAACACTCTCATACATTTATTTTTGTACAAAGCATGTCATAAATATCTAGGGAGTGCTAAAGATTTTTTGAATTAATCGTGTCTTGCATGATGTTACCATATTACCTACTGATTTTTGATGAAATACATACAACAGGGAAGGTTTCAAAGCCTTCAGAAACCTGCCCTGGCGTATGTAGATTCTCATTTTTTTTTAACCAACAGCCATTCATTTTTATATAGAGACTAGCGGCCCGTCTCCGCTTCACAGGGGTGGGCATTTTATTTTTAATATGGCCTATATTCTCAGGGATAATGTAGCATTCTAATGGTGAAAGAATTTTTGAAATCGGTCCAGTCGTTTTTGAGTTTATTCGTTACAAACATACAAATCTTTCCTCTTTATATTATTAGTGAAGATTAACCAGATTTTGACAAGATTTGTTAGATCCAAAGCCTCTTGCAAATTTAAAATTACACCTTCTAAGAGTGAAAATATATTCCTTTTGCCATGGCACCCGAGTTGGCAGTGTAAACTAGGCAACCCGGATTACCAATCCCATGGCAAATAATACTTCAGCGGGGGAAGATTAATTACCATTTATTTTTGTTCCACACAGGTTAGCGGCAAGTTGAACGTCGACGGCGTGGAATACAGATCCCACATAGATGAACTGCAACAGCTGGGAGAGCTTGGCAGCGGCACCTGCGGCCAAGTCGTCAAGATGCTGCACAGGCCTTCCAACACCGTCATAGCTGTTAAAGTTAGTTTTCAATCTGCCCCACTTGCCCATTAACCCAAAAACTTTATTTCTCAATTACACACATCTATTCAAGACAACGAATCAGCACGTTTACGTCTTAATTAAATAAGGTGGCCCCCAATATCGCCCGACCTTCACAACTGCAAAGTGGGGGGAGGGGGCGGCGCCGGCGCACGCAACAAAATCCCTCTGTCTGTTATTCCAAACCACTTTTTAAATATTTGTTGCACCTTGACAGAGGGGCAGATAGCAGAAACCTTGCTTAGCAGTGGAACTGCATTCTCTACATCTTGCAAGAATAACTAATTTTACATAGAATAGAATAAGACATTTATTTCAGACGTAGTCCATATACTGTTAGTAACACAAATAACATTATAAAGAAAGAAAGAAAGCTATTGTTAGTAGCTGTTGTTGTTATTGCTATAGTTGATAAGTTGTCATTGTCATGTTTTTCATTCCTATTTCTTTTAGACTTATCTCATTTAGTTGCTGAACATGTTTATGCAATTTCAACTAATTATAATAATCTCCCCACTAACAGCAAATGCGTCGTTCCGGCAACTCGGAAGAAACCAAACGCATTCTAATGGACTTGGATGTGGTAGTCCGTTCTCACGACTGCCCGTACATAGTCCGGTGTTTGGGCTGCTTCGTGACCGACGCGGACGTGTGGATCTGCATGGAGCTGATGGCCTCCTGCTTCGACAAGCTTCTGAAGAGGCTGGGGGCGCCCATTCCTGAGGCTATACTGGGGAAGGTGACCGTGGCGGTGAGTGAATATAATCACGAAAGAATCCCCAAAAACAACCATCAAACTTCTGCATGTGCATATTTTTGCAGGTGGGACAGTGCTGCATTCCTCTTCAAAGGATTGATCTAGTTTTAATATAGTTAAAACTAAATATTATTGCATGTCATTCTGAATGTTAAGAAACTTGCATATGAAACGGTCTTCAATCGGCCTACTATATTGTGTGGTGTTCACGGCAGTTTTATGGCAATATCATTTATTACTGATGAATTAATCTACTCTATATCAGAGTAAAAACTGGGCTAAAGTAATGGAATAAAATATCATCTTAGAAGGGTAGAAGAAGGCGAACTTTGGGTCAAGTTTTGGTAGCCGAAATACCTATTAAAAATTTGAATATTTGTTTAAACAGTCATAAATAGTCATAAATTTAAACAAAATAAAAATACAAATTAAAATTTAAACAGTCATAAATAGCTAATAGTAAAGAAAAAACATTAAAAAAATAAAGTTTTTAAATACATACAGGTGTGACATCATGTTTTTCGTATTCTTCTCAGCAAATCCTTTTAATTGATACCCATATCATGGGGGTGCTTAAAAAAATAACTAGTCCGCCATCTTAGGGAGTCCGCCATATTGAATTCAGATTGACATCACTTAGCTAACCATGCATTGTCATCCAAACAAAACGTGTTTGCAATATTTCAGCTCAATCGGTTGGGGATAACTGTTTTAAACTTCAGTTACAAGATTAGACCTAAACAAACATACATACATTGCAAATTAAATAAAAGCTTGTAAAAAATATTTACTAACATCTCAAACCTTTGTTCTACAGACGGTGAACGCGCTATCATACCTGAAAGACACACACGGCGTGATCCACCGGGACGTGAAACCAAGCAACATTCTCCTCGACGAGCGCGGAAACGTGAAGCTATGTGACTTCGGCATCAGCGGCCGCCTGGTGGATTCTAAGGCGAAGACACGGAGTGCTGGCTGTGCTGCGTATATGGCGGTAAATATTGCAGTTAACATAACATTACACCTGAATTCCTGAAAGGTTTTACGCAGAGGTGATATCGCAGATATCCTCTGAAAGTCTCATGTGATAAAACATTTTTATACAGTGATAGCCCAACATATAAGGCATCGACCTGTTCATGGGAGCATATCGTCATCTGCCTAGCGTTAGCCATCTATGTTGGGGTCGGTTTCCTGTCTTACCGAATTCAGCTGAATCATCATCATCATTTCAGCCGAAAGACGTCCACTGCTGGACATAGGCCTCCCCAAGGGGGGTTTTGCCATAATCGCCACGCTTGGCAGGCGGGTTGGCGATCGCAGTATGTTTGTTATAAAAAAAAATCACAGAGAACGCTGCTGCCCATTCACTGGTAAGTCCCTTAGTCGCCTCTTACGACACCCACGGGAAGATATGGGATGGTGCTATTCTTTACGTCCGGACACCATACAGAACAAAATTCAGCTGAATACCAGTAGTATTTTACATGGAGCGACTGCCTATCTGTCCGCCACAACCTAGTTAGTACTGGGTAATACGATATCCCTTGTACCTGTAACAACTGTCAAAGATCCATAAATGAGAACCGAGACCAACTAGAACATAGCACGGACGCGACACTTTGCATACACGTTCAATGTTGAAAGACAAACCTTTAATAAAATTTATTTTATTTAGCTCCTGCTTGGCAATTGCTGCAATTTTTGACACCTTCTTTTGTACAGCCGGAGCGGATAGACCCGCCGGACCCGACGCGGCCGGACTACGACATCCGCGCGGACGTGTGGTCGCTCGGCATCTCGCTGGTGGAGCTGGCCACCGGCGTGTTCCCCTACAGGGACTGCCAGAACGACTTTGAGGTGCTCACTAGGGTGAGTAACTCGATTTTTTTACAAATTTTGTATCTTATTACATATATCACGTCTGTAACCCCCAAAGGGTAAGGCAGAGGTGTACCCTATAATACAATCGCATTTTTCCAGTAGTGTTTAAGTGACATGTAATAGGGGTCAGGCTCGCCCCTCAACTGGACACAAATATAGGGTCCAAGATACTGCTGAGAAATCCTTGGAGGAAACACTCAATGACACTGCCTGACCCAGAAATTAAACCCAGGATCCTCACTGTACCGATTATGCTTGGCTAAAGTTTTGTAATTTGAAATGCAGTTTCAGAAAGTTGAACTTATAACCTGACCTTTGTTTCTTTTGGGTTAGCTCGTTCCATCGTCGACCTAATCTCTGTCCTCAGGACCAGGTTGATATCCAGAGAAGGCCCAATAAATCTTTGCTTATATTAAAAAGAGGTAAAATTTGTTTGTAAGTTTGTATGTGGGGGGTAATCTCCGGATCTAATAATCCAGTTCAATAAAATCTTTCACTGACAGAAAACTACATTATTCGTGGGTGCTATAAGCTATAAATTATATCGATATCGTGCGTATAAGCTAGAGCTGAGCTATTACAATTTTCGCGGACGAGGTCGCGCGCGAACTGCTAGTATAAAATAAAGAAGTTGACGTTGAATATATTTCCCCTAAAGATCAAAGATGATGAGGAACTCTTTAGACGCAACAAACTAATATAACGTTTCGTCCCCTAGGTAATAGCGGACGAGCCTCCGCGGCTTCCAGACACGACTGACTTCTCGCCTGAGTTTAAATTATTTGTGTCACAGTGGTAAGTTGCTACAAAATATTTTATTGAAATATTTAGGTGTATATTTACAGGCAGTTAGTGGTCTGAGCTACTCTAACCGACCATATACGCAACACCACACTACGCTCCAAAACATAAATTACTGACGTTGCTTAAAAAGCCGCTAAGCTAAAGTGGGACTGGGCTGGCCGTGTCTGCCGTATGCCCGACGAGCTGTGGGGCAAAATAAACACGTTGTGGAGCCCTGAACAGCCAGAAGTCGATGCGGTAGACCTCACAGAAAATGGCGGGACGAGCTGGATAGTACCAACGACCATATGGTCCACATTAGCCCTTAATCGAAAGATTTGGAGGTCATGGGGGGAGGCCTTTGCCCAGCCGTTGGATGACACAGGCTAACAGTAACAGTAGTGGTCTGAAAGTCTGACAACCAGTCTTACCAAAGGGTATCGTATTACCCAGTACTAACTGAGGACAGTCGCTCCGTGTAAAATACTAGTATTCAGCCTCATCCGGTTAGACTGAAAGCCGACCCCAACATAGTTGGGACCGGCTAGGCAAATGATGAAGTAGTTAATCTAGAAATTTGAATATCTTACTTCTTACTACTATTATAAATGCGAAAGTTTGGATGGAAGGATGGATGTTTGTTTCTCAATCACGCCAGAACGGCTGAACGGATCGGGATGAAATTTAGCACAGATTTATTAGAGACATGTATATTAGATTATAGTGTGGAATGACACATAGGGTTATTTTTTTTCTCACACATATATTAAAATGTCCACCCGAACCAATCCTGATTTTTTTATCAAAACGCTTTAAATATCATTGGCGGTTAAAAATTAATCTAAATATCGTCCTTTTCAGCCTAACAAAAAACTACAGACAACGCCCAAAATACGCAAAACTCCTAGAACATCCATTCGTAGTGAAATCCGCGCGTAGTTCCATTTCTGTGGGCGCTTGGTACGCGTCGCTCTCGATCTTCGGTCAGTCGGGCGCGTCTAAGATGGGTGCAGTGACGTCACTGGCCCAGCCCGTAACCCCGCCCAGCAATGGCGTGGAGACCCCGGTGACCCCGCAGCCCGTGAGGAACTTTGTGACCAGTTCGCAACACTGGATGGAGCAGGTTACGCCGACGCCGACGAGGTAAGTTCGTTATTGATGATTTATAGAAAACTACGTATTTACACATACTCACGCTTTTTCTTCTGACGATAGGCTGAAACTATGGCACTCCACCTGCTACGATTCTAACATTCTTTTCCCACAGAAAACTTACTGGTTAATTTTTTTACGAAATATCTAGTCTTGAACCTGATTTTGATCCTATTGGAATGTTGAGAAGTATTACAATACAATACATCAAGTATGCGGTCATTGATAACTTGATAAGACACAAAAGATTTTGATACAATTTGTCACGCTTGCATGAGTGACAGACAAAGACGACATAATTCGCTCGTTTGAGACAAGGATGACATAACTCAAAAAAAATATTTTTCTATTTTGATCGTAGTTTAATATAAAATTAACGAAAGTGAGTATTAAAAGTAAAGTAACGTAAAATAAACATTTCATTTTTGATAGAAGGTTTCCATGTAAAATAATATTGGCAATAATGATGAAAATATTTTTTAGTCTAACATAAAAATAAGCTGTCCCGTATTTCTTATTTTTCGAGTTATGTCATCATAGTCGCAAACAAGCAATATTACAAAGCCGATTTTTTTTTATCGGAACTCTATATGCCATATCAAAAGTCAGGTACTGTAAACCCCATTTCTTAACTTGTGTTTCATTTAAATTTTAAGCCTTCGTCATAGAAGCTGAACTACAATAAATACAATGTTATCTGACCACCTATTTCCTTCCAGAGCATGGTGGGCGACAAGTAGCAACGCGAACGCAGGAGGCAGCAGTTCGCAGCCCACCAGCTTAGAAACTGACATGTGCAACCACTCACCTTACCCAAGGAGAAGGTAAGCACACAAATATACAAGTACTTAGATCTATTCATTTATGAAGCTCAGGTACGGGAGTATCTATACTTCACTACATAGTATAAAACAAAGTAGCTTCCCGCTGTTTGTCTGTCCCTATTTATGTTTAGATCTTTAAAACTCCGCAACGGATTGTGATGCGGTTTTCAGTAATAGATAGAGTGATTCAATATTTCTAATATATAGAAGGTTTAAAATTATTTCACTAATGGGAAGCTACATTATCCCCGAGTGTCATAGGCTATATTTAAAACGTTCCCGTGGGATAATTTCCGACCATAACGGGAGCGAAGCTGCAGGCAAAAGCTAGTAGGCTATAAAGTTAACAGAACTCAAGTAATTACTTTAACTTGACTATAGATACAGGTGTATGTAAACTTCGCTTAGAACCTGAAACTTTTGTGTTCCCCACAGAACCATAGACGCGTGCGCATCTCCCCCCCCGCCGCCCGCGCGCCGCGTGTCGGCCGACAACCGCTGGAGGGCCTCGCCTGCGGTAAGTGGCACACGCTGACATATACCTACCGACGAAGGCGAACTCAGAATCTTAGAAAATAATATTTTTTTGGAACTTAAAACTTAATGTCACGCGTGACGAAAGTTTAAATTCCATTGCAAACAAAATTTTACAAAATGAGTAACTTTCGTACAGACTAAAAATCAACCTAACCTTCATGATTCTAGAGTGGATAATTGCTTGAAAGTGAATTATCTAAGATCCTGAATTCTAGCTCGAAATAATAGAGTAACTAATGACCTAAAAGACTCGATTTAGGCCACCAAAGAGCCCACCACAGCCTACCGTCGTCCGGTGCTGGACATAAGCTTCTCCGTAACGCCTCAGAGCCAGCAGAGGTTCTCGGCGTACATCCAGACGACGCCCGTCCTCATTAGGTCGCCGGATTTGGAGCAGCCGGAGATTGTACATGTATGTTGGGATGGTAGTACTGCAGCGTCACAACGCGTTAGTAACCGTCAGTTTCTGAAAGGAAATATTACTTTGAAAGCACTCTCCGGACAGTCAGTGTTCCGGAGAATGGTTAAAGCCCAGGACTAAACGATGATAAATTATATTTATTTAATTCATTTTTTTTTCTTGTGTCGAGAGTTTTTATGCCGCCCGTGGGCCTCTGATTTGCCTTAAAATACCGTCGAGAAATATCTCTCAGGCAAGCAGGTTGCAGGTTTCCTCACGATGTTTTCCTTCACCGAAGCAAGTGACATAGTTCTATAATACTCGAGACCTATAACTTGAACGTCCGACGGTCACACCACTAGGCTATCACTGCTATTAATTCTGTTAATTGATTGTAAGTCACACTTTTATACATACATTAAAAAATAATGTACTTATTTATTCAAACTAACTGCAGTTTGTGTTTCCAATCCGCACGAACACAGAGGACACCATCTGTTTTTAAATCTTGGTATAATCTTGTATGTAGATAATAATGTCTGAGAAAGTATTTTTTAAGCACAAATACCAGTGGACGTGTCCAGTCAGTGTACGCATTTGCCAGTAATCATGTAGCTTAACACAGAACTCCACTGAGTATAGATTTTACCGCAGCCCCCTTAGCATGACCACCGTAGACAAGGATTTCTTTGACGGAAGAATCGACAAAATGACAGATTGTGTCGACACAATGACAGATTTCTTTGCACTGTCTGTCATTTTGTCGATTCTTCCGTCAAAGAAATCCTTGTCTACGGTGGTCATGCTACGGGGGCAGGTCAGATGTGATCTTTCAGAAACTGACGGGTTATTTATGACGACACTGATTTTGCACCGTGTGTCATCGCCGTAGTTAATGAATGGTAGACGGCGTCCCGTTATCTATGAATCGTCGTAAATAATCAAAACATTAGACCTCTATAAAACCTTTTGTCATTCAAATTAGCTAACATGTTCATATTAGATCCAATCAATTGCCATTTTCTTAGTTCGATTGCAATTGAAACCTTTTCTTCTTGCCATTATAAAATAAATTGATATACGGAGAAATTAAGTTAGCATTTACAGTTGCAATTTGTTGTTTGTTACATCTGTCACTTCAAACCAGGTATTGTGATATGACCTTTTCAACATTTTTACATTGTACAATCAACTTAAGAAACACTAAAATACAGTCTATATTTGTATGAGTTTCCATCACCTTTGGTCTGTTATGTGACTAAAATTAACTTATTGTACTCATTCATTTAGTTGAGAGTTTACAACATTTTTGTTACGGTAAAATCAACTAGGTTTCACGATCATACATTTGATGTTTGAATTAGTTACCATCATTTTTTGGTCTGTTATGTAACAAAAAATTGACTTAGTGTACTCATTCGTACATTTGAGAATCGACGGCATTTTTGTCATTGTATAATAGACTTAGGATTCACAATCATACAATTGATACTTGTATGAGATAACATATTTTTTTATTCGTTCTGTAACTAAAGTAAAATTGATTTAGTGTTCACACTCATACGGTTGAAAATCGAATGTTTCTGTCAACTAATAGTCTGTATTTCTTCGCAGAGTTCCGGTAACACTAGTCCAATAGTACTGCAGAGGTTTTACCATCAGAACCAGCAGAGAAGATCGCGAGTTGACCTGCATGCGACTCCTAGACATAGAAGGTATGTTTTAAAAGACAAAAAAATCTTCACGTCAATACTTTTCTATCGAATTCCGAAGGATTTTAAAGAAAATCGTTAAAAAACACTCCTTCATATGTATTACGGACGACGCAGCTCACCCCCTTTAGATCTAAGAATTCTGTAAGTTGGTGCAGAGCACGATCACGATAAGATCGGGCAAGTCCAACTTTGCCCGACTCGGCCCCGCCCACTATTGTGTTATCGGCGCGCCGACGGTCGACCGTGCTCTGCGCCACACTAGGCCGGCCACTACCTGCGCCATGTAAAAAGGGAACAAAAGACGGGCTGCTTGCCGCAAAATAGTCAGTCGTTCTTCAACCGGCAAGCAGCAAACAGTTACGAATAAACTCCGTGTTCACCAATCCTGAAGTTTTACTCATCAACAACATCAAAATATACAGTCCACCTCGTCAGTTGGTCCTTCGAGTGCCGGATTTAAATCGCGAAATAAGTTCTTCGATTGTGTGTGAAGTGAATCAAGACTACTTCAAGACAAATCATGAAGACTAGAAGCGTTACGGCCAAGGAAAGTGAATCGGAGTCAGGCTACGATAGCCGACGTCCCCGTACGTTTGAAGACCCGCCTAGGTCGCCGTCGACCATCGCGTCCGTGGTACCGCGCACCCCGTACGGTGCGCCCGCGGCTGGGACCGATCCCACCGACCACGCGCTCGCGACCGCACACCTCGCAACCGCAGCCGCCGCGGCGAGGAGAGTCGCGTCGACTACGTCCGATAGCGCGTCCGCCGCACCAGCTCCACGCCTAGTACCGGCGAGTAGAGCTACCGCGACCGCGTACGATTATGGGGAATCGCTCTCCACGCCACCCGCGTCCGCCGCACCAGCTCCACGCCTAGTACCGGCGAGTAGAGCTACCGCGACCGCGTACGACTATGGGGAAACGTTCTCGACGCCACCCGCGTCGCGATACCCGACGAACCCCTCCGTACTACGACCCCAGGACTCGGCAAGAACTGTGACAGCTGCGCACGTTTCTGTGAGAGATACAGCGAGTACGATACGTTCAAGAAGATCGTATTGTAGTGACGTGGCGAGAATGAAGAAGGCGGAATACGAAGCTCAGAAGAGAATCGCTGCTATACGGAAAGAGCAGCTAGAGATTGAAAAGGAGCTCGTCAACAAACGCTTCGAGTACGAAATTTCGGCAATCGAGGCAGAGGCAGAGGCCCGTGAAGAGGGCTCCGTACATCGGAGTGATGGAAAAGTGGACGAGTGGCTTCAAAATATGGACCGAAGTCACCCCCAAGTCCCGGATCAGCCTCAGGAAAGGCAGCCTCCGCGTCCTGCTACCACGCACGTGGCTGAAGAGACCGCCGCCTACGTCGAACCCGCCATGCGTGATGATGATGTCTCGCCTATCAGAAACGACAGAAGAAGACAACGATCGGCCTCGCGTTCACCCACTAGAGGGGAACGCCGTGTCGGAAAAGGCATTGAACAGTTGGCCGACACGTTGAACAAAATGATGCATGTACGCCCGCTGCCGCGACAAGTGACTGAGCTGCCTATATTTACGGGAGCGGCCACTGAATGGTTGCCATTTAAGGCGGCGTACACGGATTCATCAAGTGTATACAAGTTCACCGCGATCGAGAATCTGGCAAGATTACGAAACTGCATCAAAGGTGAAGCTAGAGAGGCAGTATCGGCACTCCTGTACACCGCGTCAGACCCGCAAGTGGTAATTAAGACACTGGAGCAGTACTATGGGAGGCCAGAGATACTCATGGATCGAGCAATGGAGGATTTAAAGAAACTACCTCGACTCACAAGTGTGGCCAGTGAAGTGAATTCGTTCGCAGTGAAATTACAGAACATAGTGTGTGTGTTATCTAACATAGATAACCGCGGGTATATATGGAACCCGATGTTAGTGCGTGAAGTGATAGAAAAGTTGAGCCCGCACATAAAATCGAGATGGTGCGACTACGCTTCAGAGGCTGTGGAATCGTCGCGAGAACCAGAAATAATTCTGTTGTCCAAGTTCCTGATGCGGGAGGCTGATCGAGCTATGAGGTACGCCTTCACAAATACTACACCCACACTTGCTACAAAGAAAGAAACAAGAAGTGTACCGCAAGTCAATGTAAAGAGGAGGGCGAGCCGAGAAGTAGTTTACGTGACATCGGAAAAACACGAAGAAAGAAGACTAGAGTGTTTGTGTTGTGGCGGTGACCACGAAGTACCGAAATGTGCAAAGTTTCTAAAAATGAGTGTCGACGAAAGGTTTGAGTGGGCACGCACCGAAAAAGTGTGTTTTAAGTGTGTGACGAGGCGCCATCGACGTGAGCACTGCCGAGCGAAGCGATGTGGCAAAAAGTCGTGCAGCCGCCCGCATCACGCGTTGCTGCACAAAGAAACACCACAGGGTGAAAAATCAGACAAGGCGACCGACGCTGAGAAACAACACTCAGAGGAAGCAGTGATGACAGTCTCCGCGTCGAGCAATACGTCATCGCGTGTGTTGTTAAAAATGTGTCCCGTGATATTAAAAGGGCCCGGCGGAGAAATATCTACGTTCGCGTTGATGGATGAAGGCTCAACAACATCGCTCGTCGACGAAGATTTAACACGCCGCATTCAAGTAAGTGGACCAATTTCTACTTTACGCATTCAAGGCGTAACCTCGCAACAACACGAGGAATGTAGCCAGGAAGTGAAGCTACAGATACGCGGCCAGAATGGTGACTTCCAGGAACTACGCGCACGAACTATGAAAGACCTGCGACTGCATGGTCAGACAGTGGATAGGTCGACACTCGTGAACTATCCACACCTCCAGGACATGCAAAGAGACGCGTTCTTTGAGGAAGCCACGCCGAAGGTGTTAATAGGTGCTGACAATTGGCACCTAATAGTCACACGTGAACTACGCATGGGCAAGAAGAATGAACCCGCAGCTTCATACACTCAATTGGGATGGGTGATCCACGGGACTGCACCTCGCGCAACGCTGAAGAAACAAGAGGGACAAGTAGTGCTACATCTACACGATGTGTCTGCAGCAAGACAGACAGATGATGTACGTCGTGTAGAAGAGCTAGTGAAGTCACACTTCAAGATTGATGCCCTGGGAGTCTCTTTGGCAAAGAAGGTCAAGCCTGAAGACCAGAAAGCGATCGACGTGGTTCAAGCTACCATGAAAAAGGTAGATGATCACTTTGAAGTCGGGTTACCATGGCGTGATGAAAATGTTTCAATGCCCAACAATTACAACTGTGCCTTGAGAAGATTGAAAACAATCGAAAAGAAGATGGACTCATCGTCATGCTTCGCAGCACAGTACAGCGCTCTTGTCAAAAACCTACTGGACAAAGGATACGCCCAGGAGTGCAATGGGACCGAAGATCAAAATAAGAAAGTGTGGTACCTGCCACACTTCCCGGTCATTAACCCCAATAAACCGGACGGAAGAGTGGACGTCAGGCTGGTCGCAGCAAAGGCACGTGTAGCCCCCCTGAAGCCGGTCACCGTTCCACGACTAGAATTACAGGCAGCGGTGATTGGCGCGCGACTGGCAGAGACAATTCTCAGAGAACATCGAGACAAGCCCAGCAGCGTGACCTACTGGACAGACTCGCAAACCGTCTTGCGATGGATTCAGAAAGACGCCTTAAAGTACACGGCATTCGTCGCGCATCGCCTAGGTGAAATAGCGGAGCTAACCGAGGTCAGCCAGTGGAGGTGGGTACCCACTGAGCACAACGTGGCAGACGACGCCACACGACCTAACTACACCACGTACATGAAACCAGAAGACAGATGGTTCACCGGCCCCAGGTTCCTGTACGGCGACGAAGAGTCCTGGCCAAAAGAAAAGGTCAAGGACAACGTAATCAAAGACGACACAACCCAGGACGAAGCAACGTTTTTAATAATGGAGGAGAAAATAGAACGCCCTTCTCACCTGCCCGACATAAGCAGGTTCTCGTCCTACGAGAAGTTACTGCGAGCGACAGCTGTGCCCCTCCTCTTCAAGGAAAAATGCAAGGATAGGACCAGCCAGATGACCGTCGACCTAATTGAGAAGGCCGAAAAATTATGGTTGCAACAGGCACAGCTCGACCACTACAAAGATGAAATACAGTTGCTCGAGAAGGGTAAGCCGGTGCCCAAGTCCAGCAGCCTATACAAGTTGGACCCATACCTGGACGATAGAGTCCTCAAAGTTAGAGGGAGAATCGGGCACGCGTCAGTCCCCGAAACAAGGAAGACTCCTGTAATTCTACACGGCAGGCACCCGTTGACGCGACTGCTGGTGGAAGACGCACATCGCAGAGCTGGCCACGCTAACAACGAACGCGTGGTCAACGACCTAAGACAAAAGTACTGGGTGGTCAACCTACGCCCTACGGTGCGAACAGCAGCACAGCGATGCCAGCTTTGCCGCATCAGAAAGGCGATGCCAGTAAAGCCTACAACGGGGAACCTACCTACTGAAAGAGTAATGAAGATACAACGGCCCTTCACCCACTGCGGTACCGATTATTTCGGTCCTATGACAGTGGTCATAGGAAGAAGACATGAAAAGCGATGGGGAGCGCTGTTCACCTGCCTAGTCACGAGGGCAGTTCACTTAGAATTAGTGTCGAGTTTATCAACCGACTCGGCACTAATGGCAATAAGAAGAATGGCGGCGCGACGAGGTTGGCCCAGAGTCATGTACTCAGACAATGGCACGAATTTCAGAGGGGCCGACAACGAACTGCGCGCGGCCTACAAGGAGTGGGCCAAGGATTTCGTCCACTTTGGGCTTCCACAACGTATGAAGTGGAAGTTCATACCACCAGGGGTGCCGCATATGGGGGGAGCGTGGGAGCGACTAGTGCGCTCTGTTAAAACGGCGCTGGGGGCGACCTTACATCAACGAGCCCTAAAAGAAGAGGTGCTGCTGACGCTGCTGACAGAGGCCGAACACTCTATAAATTCTCGGCCTCTGACCCATGTCTCCGTTGATCCCAAGGATCCGGAGGCACTCACACCCAACCACTTCCTCATCGGGACCTCCTCAGGCCTTCCCCGCACTGGGCCTTGTGAGGAGGCCAGCCGCAAGCAATGGAAAACTGCCCAAGCGCTCGCCGACCACTTCTGGCGGCGCTGGGTGAACGAGTACCTGCCTACGTTAGTGCCTCGTGGTGCGTCAGATGACAAACGGCGACCCCTTCAAGTTGACGACATAGTCGTCGTCGTCGACTCTACACTACCGAGAGCAACGTGGCCACGAGGCGTCGTGGAAGCCATCTACAGCGGTCCAGACGGCAAGGTGCGGTCGGCGGACGTCAGGACTACAGCGGGCACCCTACGGCGTCCTGTTACGAAGCTCGCCGTCCTCTACGTGGGAAGTTAGGCTACGGTAGCCCTGCGCCGGGGGGAGGATATTACGGACGACGCAGCTCACCCCCTTTAGATCTAAGAATTCTGTAAGTTGGTGCAGAGCACGATCACGATAAGATCGGGCAAGTCCAACTTTGCCCGACTCGGCCCCGCCCACTATTGTGTTATCGGCGCGCCGACGGTCGACCGTGCTCTGCGCCACACTAGGCCGGCCACTACCTGCGCAATGTAAAAAGGGAACAAAAGACGGGCTGCTTGCCGCAAAATAGTCAGTCGTTCTTCAACCGGCAAGCAGCAAACAGTTACGAATAAACTCCGTGTTCACCAATCCTGAAGTTTTACTCATCAACAACAACAAATATACAGTCCACCTCGTCAATATGTTTAGAAAATCCGTCTGTCTCCTCGACTACGTAATGAATATGATTGATTTCTCAATATTGTTGTATAATGAATTTTGTGTATGAGTATTGATTGCTTCGTTGGTCGTGTTGGACTGCTGCGCATGATGTCCTGGGTTCGATTCCCTGTTCGGGCAAAGGGTTTTTCCTTCAGGAATTTAATACGTTTAACTTGCTTATCAAACGCATTAATAATGAGTGGGCTATCGTGACTATTAAAGCAATGTAATATTGTTGTTTCTGTCGTGTATGGATCAGAATGTTGGGCCACAAAAGGGATGGATGAGAGGCATTTGCATGTGGAGGAGATGGGAATGTGTGGTGTTACGCGAATGGATAAAATAAGAAATGAGTATATAAGAGGAAGTCTAAAAGTGGCGCCGGTGACTGAAAAGTTGTGTGGTAATCGGTTGTCGTGGTATGGGCATGTGATGCGGAGGAATGAGGAAAATGTTGTGAGGAAAGTTTTGAGTATGAATGTGGATGGGTATATGAGTAGAGGAAGGCCAAAGAAACGATGGATGCACTGTGTAAAGAATGATATGGCAAGAAAGGAGGTGTCTGATGAGATGACGAGTAATAGAGAAGTATGGAAGAAGAAGACATGCTGCGCCGACCACAAATGAATTGGGATAAGGGCAAGAGAGTGATGATGATATTGTTGTTTCAGTTTAAGTAGAGAGCACAGTACAGGGCGGTCACCGGAGCCGCCGCCACGGACGAGTCGACAGCACACTATGTTAGGACATGAAGGTAACTTGATTCACAGACATTGTGAAAGAGTAACTATGGGGTTTCTTGACTATTCTTCTCCATATGAAAGTTTCATGCTACGTCATCCTGTGTGAATTGGCAACTAGAATCAATTATATTTCCTTGTAAAGCTTGCCATTCAGAAATGCCTTAAAATCTAATTGAAATAAATAGTTTGACTTCGTCATTTGCACCAACAAAACTATGTGTTGATTGAGTAATAGTAGGTACACACGGCGGCACATGAAGCTGTACATTTCCAGTATAACTTGGGCTCGCTTTGTATAGATTTCTATACAATGACAGATCCGCATAAACTGGTTTTGTAAAGCTTGATTGGCCGTCGTGCGTACAGTGAATATAGCAATTAGCTGACCTACCTTTGCATAAATCGTTGAGATTTTTTGAATACGAATCGATAGAATTTTATAATGCTTTTATGTTTTATTTACTTTGTTCAAAGAAATAAAATTTATTTGATATTCTGTCGATTCGTATCCTAAAAAAATCAACCATTTATGCAAGGGTGGGTCACCTAATTGCTACAACTCACTGTACATTTAACGAATACTTGACTCATTATTTCAGCAAACGGTAGCACTACGGATTTGGAACCTCCCGCGCTACATGAGAGGTTGCACCCGCCGTCGCCTTTATTACTCAACGATAGGTAAGTCACGTTTTGACGTAGTTCTTAGTTTCGAGGGCCTATAATAAAGGGTGACTGGTAATTAGTGACCGATGCTTAAACACGTGAATGTATTCATGATAACAAACAACATTCCCAAAGAAACGTTTTTTTTTTTAATACTCATTCACTGTTATCACAATAACACAACATCGGAGTATTACGGAGCGGGCTTGCGAGCCGCGCGGGCCTGCTCTGCCTACCCACTGTTGCACGGTACAATAGTAATGAGACAGAACGGCGTCATGCGGATAACAGCTGATAGGTCACAGGCGCGAATTTCATGTGGCTGGGTTATTGTGATAATAGTGAAAGAGTATTTAAAAAAAAAATGTTTCTTAAGGAAAGTTGTTTGTCATCATAAGTACAATCACGTGTTTAAGTATTGGTCACTAGTCACCCTATATAGACGCTATGGTTTAATAGCTATTTACAAACACAACTCGCTAAGCAATGTAATACAAAGTGCAACTTGTTGTGAGTAATACTGTCACTCAGTCAGTTTTATGCCTCACTCACTCATAAAGCTCCTGGCTGAACAGCAGAACGTGAAGACGCTTGCTGTGGTTGGTCAGTTGATGGGTAACCGCTTACTGTATATCGAGAGCACAAGGACGTTATGCCGTTGGACTGTCTTGCTTGGTAGTCAGAAGCCTGTAGTTGGTAATCTTACCCATGTGTATAATATTACCTAGTGACTGGGTCTGGAAGCAGCCTTGACTATAAAAACTTCAGCATCTAATCCCACTATAAACGTTCCGCAGGCTATCAGAAGGCCGCAGTCAGAGCTTAACCCGCGCGGAGCTGCGCAACGGGTACCGCGGCGAGGCGCCCGCGCCTGCGCCGCACAAACATCATCACGACGACCAGGGTAAGTTCTTTATAAGGCTGCCATGGGGGATTTGGTAATAAGCTAGTACTTGGGCCAAAAACTCGCTGTGTGCACACTAGTAATATGTGTTTTATTGAATCAATAGATTAAAAAGAATACTGGAAAGTTTTTGAATCTTGACCGAATAGAAAATTTTATCAGTTAAATATCAGTCTTTTAAATCGATTCTGTAGGAGAGTTTTTTGTAACAAATATTTTTGTTTGTAAAGTCGCCAGCACATCAAGTTACCATTTACTGTCAAAGTTCTACAAGTGATTTTAAACCATAAAATGTTGATGGTAAAGTTCAAAACCGGATGAGAAAATTTGACAGTTTATGGTAACTTGATGCGCAGGCGACTGTACGTAAAAAAGTGAGCATTCGTTTCACTGTATAATGGAATAGCGCTCAATAAATATGTGTCGTGCCGCATGCAGTCAGTTTTTAACCCGGGTCGGGCAAAATAAAAGTTGAAGCTATATGAACGTACCCAGCCTTTTTAGCGATTATTAAATAAGGGGGTAATGGACTTAATTGATCACTTAATATATTTCTACAAAGTTCAAATTTGAACTACCTTGTTCATTACGTGATGATGCAATCGCTGGATATGTGTCTAATAGTTTCAAAAAGAAAGATGTCATTGAAAGTTTTTATGGTTTTGATTTTATTTTACAGTTCTTTGAATAATTGTAGGTTTATTTGAAACATATCTAATTTACTCATTCTTTAAACAGAGGGATTTGATTGCTAGATTGTATTTGTGAGAGATTCATAGGAATCTTCCTTTTCACAAGTCAATTTAGTACCAAAATCAACTTAGTAAATAAATTATATCCAATGAATTGACACACGATATTTTACGCAGATTTAGCGTAATGGCTACAATGTTTTAGTCTTTCACAGGTCAATGTGGCGTAACTTATCGCGTGGCTAATTTATCTGTATACATTATAGTATAATCTGGGAGCGATCTGAATGGGATAATATCATTGTTCATCTTTTAATTAATACTACAAAGGTACATCTCCTTCCAATCGTTTGCAGACTACAAGATTACCCCGCGTTTACACCAAAGTATAAAACATGTATTCTACATGTTATGTCCACTGTATACGTTTATTTTTGTCACCTGAAACAACTTGCCATCAAAATATGTTTGAAACAATGTCTTCAACATGTTGGAAACAATGTTTTGAACATGTTGGAAACAATGTCTTAAACATGTTTAAGACAAGATTTGTTGCAAAACAAGTTTTACAAGTCGTGTTGGGGTGTAAACTTGGGGTAACAATACTTATGATTGACATTGACAATTTGTAACGAAGGAGTACAGCCAGCCTATGACTACTATGAGTTAAAACGCGTGTTGTTCGCTGACCCGCGCGCGCGCACTCTCTCCGCACGCATTGTGTGTATAGACGCGTGAAATTATTGCAATGCAGACGCTTTATGACTATCAAAGTAAATAAAAAAAGTTAAGAAATCTATCTTTATTTATTGTCTAAAAAAACTTTGCAACCTGAGCCTTGTTCAGTGAAACCGGTACGGACAAATTGTAGACACAGTTTCGGACTCTGACCTTTGACCAATTCGGAAACTGAAGCATCTGTCCGTACTAGTTTGATTGCATTAAGGCAGAATTATTGTATTTAGCACTTTTCAATTAGATGTAGTTCATTTGGAATTTAAGCAAGTTAGTTCAGCCAGTATAAACACAAATCTGTAAGGTGAATATTGATACATAAAATGTGCTAGATTTTTTTATGCCGTATGAGGCTCTTTAATAAATGCTAATTTAAACTCAATCTTCAACGGTTTACGGTTAAAATTCACTCGTGTCACGACGATTGCAATGATTTCACAAATCATCTCATTCTCATACAGTCTGTTTCTACCCTTCCATTATGTAAATACCGGAGGATTATATAAAACCATGAAGTTATGGGATATATGCTTTTGACGCGTCCTCTGTGCTTTGCGGTTATATGCTTTCGCACAGCCGAAGAGAAGGCTTGTTGACGGAAAAACCTTTTTGGAAATTATACTCGAGTTTTGTAGATAGATCTTTGCCAGATGGATTGATAAATCTAAATCCATACATGCAAGGTGGTAGGGACACCGACGCTAAAACGCTTACCACGCATTCAGTACATCATTCTGACATATAAATTTTCCTTCGGTAATTTAAAAAAAAAACAGCTGTTCCATACATTTTGACCGTGTAGGCAGTTTTGACGATAAATTTCTATGTTGCGGGGTTCAGAACGATATACTGAACACGTGGTAACCGTTTCAGCGTCGGTCCACCCTGTATAACTGAATTATCTACTACAGGTTTTGTAGTGAATAAAATGCTGTTATTTCAGCTTCAGACAGAATACTGGTAACCTTACATCAATTTTTAAATAGAATTATTAACTAAAATCGATAAAAATATGTCAATAAATGTTATATCAATATCTCACATACCTCTATCTAAAAGACTCGATATCAAAATTTTGTGTCGATATAATAATTAAATGTGCTAAATTAATGTTTACATCAAACTCGTTTTAGCCGCAAATTATCTACTTTATTACCTAACCCACTCATTGTATGTTCAGCAATTTTAACATATACTTAGAAGACATGTATCGGGAGACAACCGACGCCTTAACACGAACACGCGACTTATACGTAACATAAATACGAACGATTTTAAAATTGGAATTACTTGTTTTGTTTGTAAGTTTAACTTAGTTTTAGGACTTGATTAAAGTCTACTTGGTGTAAACGGACCATTCACGAAGCGGTCAACCAAGCATTCTATACATCGAATTAAACTACTAAAGAAAATATTGCTGGGAAACGCCTTCTTTTTGGGGTGAAAAATCACGTTACACGGTAGGACTTAATGTAACGCAGTCAAAACATAGAGCTGATGGATGCATTGAATAGTTCGGGGGCCATGGAGGTATTGAAAGTAAAGTTACATTAAAAACTTGAATTTAAAAAAAAAAAAGCTTGCGAAGACGTTGGATCTTTGACCTTCAGTATATACGTAACTAAAGGTTCCGAGGTATGGTCCAGAACAAAAAAAAATTACGGGGAGAACAAGTGCCTTTGGGCTTCGCTAAGGGTACTTTTACACCCATGATAGGATACTTAAAGCTACTTATAGAATAGGTGTATTTTCAATTTAAAAAAAATCGAATTCATGTTATGATCACGTCGTGCGTTCTGGTTAGGGTTTCTGGCCTGACATGCGCGTGCGACAAAGTATTGTCGAACTAATGAATTTGTTTACGTACGCACAACGACCAACCGAGCTATGCAAAACCAGTATAAAGGGATCTGTCGTAGTACGGGAAATCGATACAAAGCGAGGCCATTTTATACTGGAAATGTATAGCTTTATGTGTTGCCGTGCGTATATTCGTTATTGTTGATAATAAGACGAAAAAAGAAGAAAGAGCAATTTATATGGAGTGCTGGGTCCAATCTATCCCATCTTCTCTGTCGCGCTGCGCGTGTTGCTTGCCAGTCTCCGAAACATGTTTAGTGCGTGTTAATTTTGCAGCTTTTCAAAGTTGTTTGTTCTCCCAAATATTTCTTACCGACTTGTTGATGTATGTCAAATGTTATAACATTGAGGGAACTTTTCGATTGATTGTACAACTGATTCACGACCGAAGTCAGATAAAATATCATTATTTGTGCAGTTTTCTAATTCTGTAACATACAGATAACGTCTTATCAAATTTTTCTGAAAATAGTTTAAAACTAATAGTTTTTTCAATGTTCTCACATTTACTTCTAATGCAGTTGTACAATCATGATCTTAGATATTTAGGATCAATCAGCTATCTATGCAGTTTCAGCACTTTAGACTGCTCTGCTAAAACGACAACAAATTTAGATTCAGCAGAGCAGTAAAGCGTTAAAACTGTTTGCAAAATAGTTTAAAATAAAAGCTCGTTTAGATGGAGATAGTTTCTAGCTTCGTGTTTAAGAAGCAAGAGCGATATCGTTGATCTATCAAGGATTGACTACGACGCGGGCGAGAAATTCTCTCCATGTAAATGAGCCGGAAAAGTTCCTTCGAATGTGTCTGTGCTTTGCCGCTGTTCTTCCGCGTCCCACACATCGCCTGCCCATAGTAGCTCTGTCACATGCCTCGCTACACTAAACACGACCCTAACACCTAGCTAATAAGGGCTACACTACGTACGTATCGCTTTGGGAAGCGTTGCTAAAGTATTTGCGTTTTGTATTTTATGTCGAGATGTTGTTGGAGTGGATGGTTTACAGGGTGTTTTTTTTTGTAGAAATATAAGTTTTCGGACCGACTGTCAAAACCGAATATATTTCATCAGTTTTTAAAACGGTGACAAGGTTAATTATGGATTCATAATGGCACTTCCATATACGCACCCCGAGAAAACGTGATGCACTAAATTATGCTAAAGGGGTCGCTTGCAATTAATTAAGCGCGAAAAAAATTCAAAAACAACAAAACATCTGTACGAGACATGCTATTATTTAAAGCAACTACTAACTTGAAATAATACCAACTTACAACTAGTCTTACCAAGAGGGCAGATTAGCTGTCGATCCATGTAAAATACAGATATTCAGCTTCATCTGGTTGATCTGGAAGCCGATCCGAACATAGTTGGCAAAAGGCTAGGCAGATTATGACTAAAATGATAAAAAATCTAAAATTTTCTTACTGGTAGTCAAGAACTCTGTGCACTAAAATAGTATTTATACTCTACTCTGTAAGCTATCCACTTTGGTTAGTAAATAACGTGGCTTTTACTGGCGAGGTGTGAGCGAGACAGCTGTTCTTCATCACTCATTATCATGGTAGCTTCGCTGTCAGTAACATTAGCAGGCATTCAGTACCGACTCTTTGGTCCAACCACACTGTCTGTTTAAGAAATGAACATTTCAAGCTATAAAATACGTTTACTTAATGAACATGACAGATTTTGTGACTAGCAAAAGATCTAAAATCAACATACATAGCTCGCCTGTTATACACGAGAATAGTTTTAATATTGTTTTTTTTTTATGTTACATTTTTTTTATTTTTTTCCTTTATTTATTTTCTTACACACTAATTACATTTTTAAATATTTCTTAACAAAAACCATATTAAATACAATTAAACATATAAAAAATAGTGGTCCGCCAGTAGCGGGAGCAGGGTCCAAGCTACCGGTGGTTAGGACTCCAGAGACAGGAACCTCCTCACAATACGAGCCGTATCGAGGAGTGCTGCCTTCTGAATTATTTTTTATTATTATTAACGAGCTTGTTCTGTCACATCTTAAACAGACAGAATAACACCAATATGTACTTGCAAAAAAGCACTTAACACTGATAGAAATGACGAATTCTCAAACGCAATCCAACTTTAAGTCGACAAAAGGCATCAAGAACATTTAAAAATCTTCATTCTAATACGATGGTCAAGAATGTCAATTGAAGGTTATGATAGTAGTGATCACTCACTGGCATTCTGTATTTGAGTCATAATAATTCTAGAATATGGATTTCTAAAGGTGAATTTCGTCAATGAAACTGAACACGATCACCACATCTAAAGCGTTCAAGAGGAATATTGAAATTGACTGCTCTTGAATGCAGTTTAGATATACTAATCGCGTTGCGTTTCACTGGTAAAATTCGCCCTAAGTTAGTGTCGTTTGAAAATTCGCGATTAGCCTCACTCTCAAAGTAGAGCCCACAACCAAAGAGTCGGTATAACGGAGCGGGCAGAGCGGCGTGTAGTTGGCGGGTGTTGTTCGCGTGTCGATGGTGCTCGGTCGCAGGCTGGCTACACTCGCTCGCCGGGCTGGTGAAGCGCCGGCTCAGCGGGTACGTCAAGTGGCATCACCTTGCAGCGCGCAGAGACAACCCTCATCAACATCATCTGCAGCATAGGTGAGCGATTCTCATCTTACTATTTGTAGCTCTCTTGTGTTGGCACGGTCTAATGCCTTGGTTACAAGTATCAAGTACAGTGGCGAGTCAGAGCAAAAACACTCAATCGAATGCACTCCCTGTCTTGTTACCGACTGTACACGGCACTTGTAATAAAGGCCTGATAAACCTGCATCACAAACCGCTGTAGAGCTAGGCGTATTTAAAACATCAGTCGGTTTCTGTTTATCATTTGAAGATAACAGAGACAGAATGATGCTTTAAATATGTTTATCGTTGAACGCATTTAAGGTTCCGTCAAACTGGTACAGGCATGTTGCGGAACAACTGCAGCCACTATCTACGTACTACCGCGCTCACTGACGGTCGACCACTTTTCACCCTTATGCCTTGGGTAATAAGGTTGATAAGTGGTCGACCGATCAGTGAGCGTGGTAGTATCATCCATTATTTATCAGTGGCCGGAGTCCGCTCCACAATCTGTCCTACTGGTTTGTCCGTACCCTTAGTGAGTTGTGATGCAAGCGAGCCGAAGTATGTTAAACAAGAACGTGCCGTTGTCCAAAGCTTTGCATTCATAAATATCCCTTCTCTGGTGGCAGTATCATCAATTTAAAAATGCCTTCTATGCTATCTAACGCTTAGCTGGAATTAAAAAACTATAACATCGGTAAGTTTTGTAAATATTCGACAAATAATAATATTGAGATTAGCACGTGCAAAGCCCGTGTTCATTAACGCTAGGCTAAATTTAAATAAATGCCTAGATGAAAGCGCTTTGTTGGATTTTTACACTCGAGAGTTGACAGCATAAATTAGTATTCAGGGTGTAAACAGATCCTTCACATAGCCGTCAACCAAGCACCTGTACATCAAACTAAGTACTTTACGCAAAAATTATTGCTGGGAATCGACTTTATTTTTTGGAGTGAAAAATCACGTTTTAAGGTAGGACTCGATGGAAAGCACTCAAAGCATTGTGTTGATGGATGGATTGAATAGTACGGGGGTCGTGGAGGTGTGTAAAGTAAAAATCTTACATTAAAAACATGTATTTAAACAAAAACTTGTGAAAAAGTTGGAACTTTGACCCCCAATATCTATGTAACTAGAAGGTTCCTAGGTATGGTCTAGGACAAAAAAAGTATCGCAAAGACAGGGAGAACAAGTGCCTTTCGGCAATGTTAAGGGTCCATTTACACCCTTTATAGGTTAGTGTAAGTGGGTATGAATCTGATTCTGGCGTCCGTAAATCAGGTCTTTTTGGAAATAAGAACAATGAGACTAAAGAACAAACAATCACTTTCACCCCGTTTTTTGAAACCCATCACAGGACTTGTTCCTGTTATTAGACTAAGTTTATAAAAAAAGTCAGGCCATGCACACACTAGTCTTCATGAACTCTGACGTTTATCGAATATTATCTTTAAATTCTGAAATACTAATTTTGGTAAAACAACGATAATCTTTATAAAAAACTTCACACGTCACGGGTACGTAAAAAAACCTTTCTGATCTTTGATTATGACCCAATTTACGCATATTATTGTATTGCCCTACATTTTGCAGTACTAATACATATATCTTACTACCCACAGATGGGGCAACAGCGAAAGTTGGAGCATGCCCGCGTCCCCCCTCCCGCCCCGCGCGCCCCCGCCGCGCCCCGCCGACTAGCCCGCGCCCCGCACCTCACACTGTGGCATCAAGCACTTGCATCACTGCTTACACCGAAACTTGGATCAGTTAGCTGTTCAAAAAGCTTAGGGAAATGTGGAGCTTACTTCTACAGACATTTTTTTAATAGTAGTTTCAGGCATATTATTTACTGTTAAAGTTTTAACAGACGGCTCCATTGTAAAGTTGTGCAGGAAAATTATTTAGCTATGGCTTTGAAGTGGTAGAGTGAAACAATTTATCATGTCAGCAGGGTAATCGCGTTACACACTTACATTCCCAATGCTATTCGTTTTGACAGTTCATCGACATTCATTGCGCTTTTTACGTTGTCTAGAAGACGAATTTTTCAAACATGCACGGC
The DNA here is from genome assembly GCA_905163415.1 of Noctua fimbriata. Classification (NCBI taxonomy): domain Eukaryota; kingdom Metazoa; phylum Arthropoda; class Insecta; order Lepidoptera; family Noctuidae; genus Noctua; species Noctua fimbriata. Next base: position 2,196,420 of record LR990922.1, read on the forward strand.
AATGTATTACGAATTTCTTCAAAATCCTTCACAATGCGATAAAAAAGGTGTGTTTCGCAATTGGGGTGCAGGATATCACATCATAGAACCAGTCATTTACCATCGCTAAATAATTTATCTGTACTCCATGATGTCTTAATGTATGCTGAGCACACAATGGACTATTTGTTGGCTTGATAGAAATTACCATTGGTTTCAGCGTTGTTTTTTCATCTTTTAGTAGCCCGAAATTCTGACAACCAGCCTTACCAAGGGGTATCGTATTACTCAGTACTAACTGGGTTGTGGAGGTCAGCTAAGCAGTCTTTCATGTCAAATACTGGTATTCACCTGCGTCCGTTTCTGATCGTTGATGCAAATTGTCCGCTTCTATCCGGCGATAAATAGTCCATCGTTTGCTCAGCGCCATTCTGTCACAAAGTAGAAGATTTCTTTCATAAGCAACAAACATAATTTTGTAAGAAAAACAGTCAGTTTAAAAGTAAGTGAAGATGCCACAATGTCCTCGCAACCATTGTTGTTCAACATACTAACGCTATTATAATTATATCGATATAAATAACTAACATAAAACATTAGGAGATGGCACGATTGCTTTGTATTTTATTACTGCTTGAGGTATGGTTTTCTTGCACGCGACTGAGACTATCGACAAGACTTTAGAAATCACTGTCGTTTTGGTCACAGATTTACACATCGTTGGTCTTAGAAGACAGATTAAAGTAATAAATGTTCTCATGCAAGGTGTTAGTTTAGACGAGAGTGATATACTTTAAGGTCATGAAAATGACCAAGTTATTCTATGGGACTGGCCAAAATATCCCAAAATAAATCAGCTGCTTAATATATTTATGGTCACATAACTCGAAAAAAATTTGGGAATTAAAACACCATTTTTTTTTTTGTTATTTCGGAGTTAATCTTAACAGTAAAAGTTATTCATATTGATATGAGTAAGTTCTTCAATTTCTTAAAGCATGGCTCTCGGTTAGCTAGGATAGTTCTTTTAAAGTTGGTATACTTATCAATTGTAATCTAAGTGCCTGACTTAAGACTGAGTTTCTGACTGATATCAAAAAAATAGGTCATATAAAACCACGATTAAGCGAGCCTTTCAATGTGATTCACTCCAGCTCCCTGACTATTTTTAAAAAGTTAAATCAGTCTTTATACAGTAGTAAATACAGCATTTTTGACGTCAGTCTTGTCAGATTGCGAATCAGTCGCGTGCATGAAACTAGGGTCAGGTTTAATTAGCCAGTGAAACTCTTTAGATGTGAAAAATATTTATTTTGTGTTATCTTGTTAAGATATCGTTAACAAGATAACACAAAATAAATATTTTTTTTACGTTTTTAGGGATCAATAAAAATATGTTTGTTTTTGGAGTTCCGTAGTTTTTGTGTAAAGTTTACAAACACGATGTGTTTTGAAACAAATAAAAAACTGGTGTTTTTTTAGACTACCCGCGGTCTTGACCCCCAAATAAAATTGTTAGAACCGTTTTTTTTTAATTATCATAATTTTATCGTGTTTGGATATCGATACCCATCGTGTCGTTTTTGGAGTTTCGCTAGTTAATTCAATTTGACCTTGTATACCTTCATGTAAATAGTCAAAGGCCGTGCAGTATTAAAAAAACGGTGTTACGAAGGCTTTGCGCGTGATAATAGATAACTTACTGTCCTTTCATTGCTATTCTACCTGTGATTTTGACCTTTATTCGCGTTAAAATAAGGTTCAGAGGTAAAATAACTGAAAGGCACATGTTCATAGTACACGTTAAATATGAATATTTTGGAACAAAACGCGTTTAGTAGTTTTAAAAGAACATTTAGTACGGAGTTGTGACGTCATAGTGATATATTTTGGGATATACTAGTTGATTCTGTGATTGCGAATGACCTGACTACGGTGCCATTGAGGCGGCTCTCTGATTGGTCGGCGGATTTTTGGTTTTCGTTTCAGAAATAATGTAAGGAAAATGCACATTTTTGTATGTGGTCCAGTCCCCGTTCTTTGGATTGCAGTATAGTTCTGTTGGTGCTTGTATGTCAGGACTGTTAGTCAATATTTCTGTTTCTTTTTTCTGTTGAAATTTCTTTGAAAACCATGCAGCACGGTATTAAGTTGTGATAAATGTTATTTGAAAGGTCATGATAATAACTTTATTTTATAATTCACAACAATACAGCACTGGGGGCAAATCGCCCATTCTCCTTTGCGTAGGTCACGTACAAAATTCGCCTTTCAAACGCAATAATTTTGTTACCAATTACTTTACAGACCAGTCAGGGAAGGTTCTCAAGTTAAAAATAAATCGTTAATTTAGGTCGGAATTGAGCCATACTACTTTTTATCTACACTAGAATCTAAGGACATTGCGCATCATTTCAAGTTCGATCAGTCATACGTTGATCCATATAAGTACGTGTGATATTGCACTCATTCAGGCTTCATCGTAGTCGGGTAATAAATCTGGGTTATGAGGCGTCCTTTATTAGATCAGAAAAAACGTATGCTATGCCTGTTTTTACGTTTCAAAAGCGCTATTGGATTTTCAAGGCTTGGATCAGCGCTGAGATTTGAAATTCCAACAAATAGATAGAATATTCTTTATTAACAGTGCAATAATTTAAGCCATTGATTTAGTATGTTAGTGAAAACGGGCACAAGTATCAAGATTTTTTTCTTTTAGCACATGAGTACGTCTGTAAAACTAATGAAATTCCAATTTTTTTTTCGATATTTAGAAGAATCCTTATATCAGAAGTAAAATTGGTAATTTCTGTGTGAGAAATTAAGAACACCATTTGTGAATCACAGACTATAAACATTAAACACCATGTATACATATTAAAATTAACGTTCGCGGGCTATACAGGTGTTGCTTTATTGGTGCACAGAATTATCATCTGGATTATATTATTAGTTAAGTTCATTATTAATCAATGATAAACTTTTTGCATAAAAATATGCATTTTAGTTTATTTTGGGGTCTTTTCTTTTATACAAAAAGTTTAGTTTGAATGGAGAAGGTAACTGTAAAATTAATGGCGCTGGTATAGCTAGTTCCAAACATCATTATTGGTTGAAAATCTGCCAATGTCATTTTTTTTTTAAACAGTTGTCCTCATTGGTCAGATTGGTACAAGCCATCTACAATGAACGCCAACCTTACGCATTGTAAAAATTAATGAATATAACGTCGTTGAAGCTCTATCACCACGTAAGTCATTTTTTGCCGTTTGTTAGAGAATCGGAAGACGCGTTGTTTCAGCCAGTCAGACCCAAGCAACGTCTCTATCTAATTTGAAGTAAAAACAAATTATAAAATGGTATTGTATCATTACTCCCCTGTAAAGTTGCTATTTTTGACTTACGTGGTGTTAGAACTTAAGCGAAGATAAGGCGAATATTATCATAATTAAAAAAAAAAAAACTTATTATTTGAGTGCACCAATGAAGTAAAACCTCATAATTATTTGTAACGAATCCGAGCAGTGTAGCTTTGACAATATGTACTTTACGTATTGGGTGAGGAATTGCGTTTTGGAAGGCCTATTTACTGTTGCGCTTTAGAACAAATATGTTCTTGTAATCATTAGTTTTCGTTTTAACATGTTTAATCGCAAATAAATAACCGTGCGTTAGCAATGATGACACATTCGAACAAATATGTTGTCTTATGAGATAAAAGAGAGAAATAGAGAATGTCGAATTTTCGACATGTTCCGTGTGAATGTTTCGCCAGTGGAAAGGCACAGTAAGATATGCTCGAGATTTCCTTATATGTCCATCTTCGATGATGTGTCATCAAATGGAAGAAAAAACGAATTGGTGCTGTCGTTATACCAAAAATATTATTATAGAAAAAAAATACCATTATTTTGGCTTTCACAAAAACGTTAAAACTTCTAAAGCACTACAGTATATAGCCTAAAGATTGCACAGTACAGTTTGGGGTTGTATTCCTATTCGACAATCAATAGTAATAGATGACGATTTCTATATAATTGTAAATATCGTGTATATTTTATTGTTAAGTGACGGATAATGCAATACAGATAGCGCAAGTTTTTATTTGTAATATACATACATAGCTATGGGTGAGTTCACTGGTCAGTTGATTTAGTAAAACCGTTAGAAAAATTGCTTTATATGAGATCTTACTCTCTCTTGTATCATAGTTTCCGATATAAGTACAAATAATAGTTAAATATCACTTGCGAATATACTTTATCTTGATTGTTTTTGTATTTGTAAATTGTTTGTTTCAGGCGCTGAAGTTTATTAATATTTTAGTATACTTCAAAAAAAATTATGCGTAGAATTTTTTAGTTTTTTTTCCGGCCAGTGAACGCGCCCTGATTTAAATTGTACTTTGATTTGTAACAAATAGAGCGTCATAGTGTTAACAGCTTAAATATAAATATAATTGTAGTATTTAATTGTACATTTCTTTTTTAATATTTTGACCAAATGTATAGAATTAAAATCGGATATATTTTTTTGTTCGCTTCGGGTGTACGAGTGTTGTAACTCGACTATCTTGACTTTAGTCGAATAGTTGATCTATTAGTCGAATCAGTCAACTAAATTTGACGTTTAGATTTTGGAAAGCTTGGTATAATCGACTAAATAGTTTTAGTCAGTTTAGTTGGCTGAAAATCGATTCGTACAAGAATGTACTATAAGCAAACGTGCGTTTGATAGTTTTTGTTCAAAATATTTTTTACAATTTACCTTTAATTTTATTAAATATATTTAAAATATTACAAAAATGAGCCATAATCAATTTTAAACGTACACAAGCATCAATTTGGCGTGGCATATTTTTAGGTAAATATTTATAGCCATCGCTTGATACAAGAACTATCCGTTTAAAGGCATTTTGAAGCAACGTTTGTGATTAGCACCGCGCGTCCCACGCTGGGCGCCAGTAGTCGATTGATCAGTGACATGGTATACCTGTAAAAGTTTAGCCCTCTACCAAAGTCTTTAACCTATTCTCAAAAATATATTTCTCTCTCAGACACTTTTCTAAATTTTCATTCTTTTTCAAGCATATTTTTTTATTTTTTCTATTTTATTTCTCCAAAGTATGCAATGTCACTGAGCAAGCGACCCTAACGCCCTCTAGTCCGCGCGCCACCCTACGTGCAATCGCGTTAGATAAGGCGAGAACTATATTTAAATAAATCTATTTAATAAACAACGATTAACTTGTTTTCTATTATATTATTGCAATAATTATTATTTTATTGTGTATTATATGGATCAAATTTTATTTTTGGCGTTTTATTACTTACCATGTAACCTCTTGTCGACAACAGACTACATATTCAACACATATCTTACAAATATTTAACATAAAACATAACATCACGCCTTGTAATCCCCGAAGGGTTAGGCAGAGGTGAACCTAACAAGTACACCCACCCACATTTCGCCAGTTATGTTTAGTTCCATGTAAGGCGGCAGGCCTATTGCCATCAACTGGGCGCGAATCCAGACTCCATGGCTGAAATTCCTGATAGAAAACCCGAATAACACTGCCGGACCCGGGAATCGAACCCCGGACCTCATGCTCAGCAGTCGCCCTTGCGACCACTATACCAAGGAGGCAGTATTTATGTGAAGTTGAATGTAGGGTACATTGTGGTACATAGTGAACAATTGACCAGCTAACTATTTTTCCAGGCTCTAGGCTAATCGGAGTGGGCTATCAGTCTAACCGTATGCAGCTGAATAGCAGTATTTTGAATGGAGCGACTGCGTATTTAACTTCCACAACCCGGTAACTGAACCCGATACCTCTTAGTAAGACTGGTTGTCAGACTTCCGGGATTCTGTCAAACCCTAACGACTGTTGGACAAACTGTATTCTTACCAAAATCAAACGCGGAGACCAAGTCAGTTGAAATAGAACAACACAAATAAAACTACACTGGCTTTATTTAAAAAATAATATATTTTGTACAATGTTTGTGTGTAAACAACGAACTATTGCGTCGGAATACAAAACGTTAGAATGTAGAACGGAATAGAATAATGCTTATTTACAGAGAGGATCCATACCCAGTGTTAGCGGATCCAAGCGAATTTGTAGTCAACTGCTGGCAAGGAATAATAAAAAAAGCCTTTAATTAGGTACTACACAGCTTTCATTTTGGGTCGGCGGCACAATTGGAGCTAAGGATTACAATAGTGTGCGTGATAGATAATACTTTGATCTTCGAGGTGTTTGCATAATATACCTTAGGGTTTTTATTCTTTAAACATGTCTTCCTGGTCCTTTTTCTCCGATTCTATACAAAATCACGATTTATAAGTGGTTCGTTTTAACATACAAATATATTATTATTGTCTTACAATGGCGAAGGAAAACATCGTGAAGAAAACGGTTTGTTCTAGAATAAAAAAATCGAAGAGATGTTATAATGTGGTATCCACTAGGCCAGCAAGGAAAGGGCAGCTTGGGAGGAGGACTGTCTCTTAACGGTGTGAACGTTACAGGTTGAGCATTTTTATAATATTATCGAAAATATAAACCCAGATTGCACCCCACCACTAAGGAAAATGTCAGGAAAGTTTTGAGTATGAATGTGGATGGGTATAAGAGTAGACGAAGACGAAAGAAGCTATAGATGGACTGTGTGAAGGAAGACATGGTACGAAAGGAGGTGTCTGATGAAATGACGAGCAATAGAGAAGTATGGAAGAAGAAGTCATGTTGCTGCGATCCCAAATGAATTAGTCAAGAGAATGATCTAATTGTAATTGGCTCGTCACCCAGAGATCATCATCTGCCTAGCCTTTTCCCAACTATGTATTATATGTTTTAGACCGAACATATAATCGATTTAACCGCCTAGCTGTGTCTAACTGAACTTCATCCGATTTTCTAGACGAAAATGATGCCCCAAAGATGATGATGAAAATCATAGCTATAAAATACGAAGTTACTTGTCATTCCTCCTTGTAGACTGTTTTCGTATAGGCAACAACTACAAGGAACTAATCAGAATATAATTATAATTAATAAGGCAAGTTAAAATTATTGCTTTAACAACTAAATGTCATAATCACAGGAACTTTTTACTAAAGAGGAAATTTTGACCAAACTCTTCCTAAACGCTTTTGGGGTACGGTAGACCACGCGTCAGTAGTAACGTAACTAGTTTAAGCTGACCTCTTATTTTACCTCTTATTCTATTGAAACTTCGTACGAGCAAGTCCAGCTCAAGGTAGCGTGCGGCCTATTGTACACACGGCGACCCATCAAGCTATACATTTCCAGTATTAAAAAGGCCTCGCTTTGTATAGATTTCCTGTACAATGATAGATCCGGTTATACTGGTTAGTATTAGCTTGATTGGTCGTTGAGCGTACCATTTTCACGAACATTACGAACTTGCCAGCAGTTTAACAATCGGTCTATTTGAAATTCAGTTTTAAATAAAATAATTTAAAGCAATAAATAATTTAAAAAAACACAACTATAACATGTAAACAATTTCTTTGGTAATACGCTAATAGGCGTTAGGGCACATAATCAACATTGAAATGGGAGAAGCTAATTCAATGAAACAAATAAATAAGGAACAAACAACACGGCCCACTTTGACATGATTGCAGATTTTTTTATATAGAAAGAATCTCTTCAATTGATGTCTTTTAATATTCTTAAAATTATAATGAGTAACATTGGTTTTAAAAAACTATTAAATCTGCGATTATATCAAAACGAGACCACGAAAATGATCTTAACTCAACTTGCATTAATTAATAGTAACAAATCAGCATTTTATAATTAAAAATAATCAACATACACAAGGCATTAAAGATAGCAGAGCACGGAATCGCCGCGTCAACAACGACTAGAGATGGTAGTATATACAGGGTGAATATTTTTGAAGTAGGCGTGGAAGGCCAAATCCTAAACTATGAGGAATAGCGAAAAATACTCAAAAGGAGTCTCGAGCCCGATTTTGATGAAAACCAAAACTGCATCATTCGATTTTTGAAAAATCAATAGTACTGGCCAGGAATCGAACCATTCGATAGTGTTGCTAATAAAGATCTGATTCTGAGATGTCATGACATACGAATGTAAAAGTATTGATACTAGCGCCTCTAGTAGCGTAGCCGTCTCCGTGCTCTGTATTAGGGTGAAATCACTTTTACACGCACATATCACCATTTTTTTTGTATCTATTCTTTTTCCCTTTCTGTCGCTTAGAATTGCAACTCACTAAAGTGAGAAGTCCAATCGCACGTTAAAGTGCTTCCGATACGAATGAATTCGTATGCTAACGACTGGACTCCTCGCTCCACAAAATGCCTTAAAGTGACAGACTGAGATAGTGATATTCGAAAACGCTGATCTGTGAGTGCTAATGTGTTTTCAACCTTAAAGACAACCACAAACTATTTCAAATCCTTAAAAAAAATTTTAGATGTGTTCATATTGCTAATCTGCTACTTACAACTAGTAAGAGATATAATCACCCTAGGTAAAAATCGAAACTATTTGTATCATGTCTTGCTATGCCATTTACATTTTCAACTCTATTATCAAGATGGTATCGGTTATAATCGTCGTTTCTGCAAACTTATTTATACAAAAGTGCAGGTATGGTATATGACTGAGTAACCAGACTATCGTAGATGAAGAAGTCATCAGGCACAATGGGTTAGCTATCTTATAAGGAGCCCATGAGATTGGCTATACTTCACTAAAATAGTCTGGTAACCTAAGGCTCAGCGCAGACAATAATAAACTATATTGTTAGTGTCACAAAGTGCAATTTTTGTACGAGATTTCACGCAGATATTAATTACACCAGACGACAAAACGGCGTTCAAGAGATTCCAATATTCCATAGCAATGAGTGACATCGACAGCCCTTGAACATGGTTTAGATTTTTTATGCTGATCGCGTTAAGTTTCATTGCTTACGGACACGTGTGTTCAGTTTGCACTTTAACGCCCTAATAATAAGGCCTATTATTCAATGACAACTGAGTCTTAACCATCATCTAACATCCTGAAGCGAGCATTCCTTGTACAATACAATGAGGAACATAACCTCAAGCCTACAAGCTACAGCTTAATATTAATTACAAACTACAAATAAATAAAATCAACAACATAATAGCGAATATCGCGATTTAATACGACAATCAAATTTTTCAACAGCCTCGATCATTCCTTACATTATCCGATAATATCTGACTAGTAACACACTGTTAAGGACGCTCACGGAGGAAGACGGCCTTTGGCCTGTTTCTCCAGATAATCTGGTAGATAGAGATATCTTCTGACACCTTTTTTATTTATCTGGAAGATTTTTCCGCTGTAAAAAGAGCTCTCAAACTTACTTTTTAAAAGGCCTTAGTACTTTTAAAATATCAACTTATTAACGAAGGCCTGATAGCAAACAAACCTTTTTAATTTTAAATTCCCCATTTTTTTTTGTAAACGTCCTTCTTTCATTGGTATTTCGAAAAAATCTTAATTCCAAACAATCCTTTTCAAAGCTTTGGTAGGTACTAATTTAATAATTTATTTTATTTAAAAATTTAATAGGATGACAAAATAACACATCAAAACTTTTAACAGACCAAATACATAAGTACTAATGCCATTGAGCATATCTTTAGTTTAATCAAATTTGACTAGTAGCTAACTAGAGGAAGTGTATATCATATTTTTATCTCTAGATATGTGGTTCTCTTATGAGATTTACCTATTTTTATTTTTAATTTCGTTTAGAAAATTATTTACTAAGTTATGTTTCTATAATAAAGAGCAGCTGTTTTTTTTTTCAAAATGGCGCAGCAGTAAAATGGCGGGAAACCTTAATCTGAAAGGCGGAACACGATTCCATAAAAAAAATATTTTGTGCTTATAATTTTACAGTTCTAGAGTTGCGAAGAGAATTGACGAAACATCGAAATTTTCTACGGTACTGAGATATTAAAAACAACTATGCCTACGTGTTTATAATTTTAATAATTTATCGATAACGTCCTTTTTCAGCAAGGCACACAACTATAGGTCCGATCTACTCACGAGCCCATTCAATTTAGTATAAATATCTTATATAAGCTTATCTACTTTCCGATCATTTTCAATACAAGTGTACCTTCACGACCTGTCCCTTAGGGAGTGAGCACAGCTCCTAGCGGTGCCAGCACTATTCGTCGTTAACATTAAATTCTAACTTTCTAAGTACACGATGACCTTTTGGAAGTTTGCGTATCCGACGTTGTACGTCCTAAAAGACGCTGACATAGGTCATCGATGCACTGGAGTTAAGTTAAATAGTTATTATTTTTTGGTTAATAAGGTAACCTCATTCATTTTCCCGCCACATTGCGAAGCCTACGCGTGGTGTAGTGACAACGCCAGCGAAGTCGGTGCAGTTGCTATGCTGGTCGTTTGCCCCCAACGTCATCTATTATTGCTGTCGCTCCAATACCTATCCTGGAATATAAAAGATAATTATATTAAGTATAGAACTACAAAAGGTTTCGTTAGTTCCTGTTTACCCTTCATGAAAGGCGAAAGTTCATATAGGACATAAAGTATTGATCCCCTATCTGAGTTACATCAATCTTTATGCACTGCAATCTATCTCAAAATGAGCAAAGCTCCGAAAAATTTGAAATTCATCTAAACATAATTGTTACCATTTAATTAACACAGAGCATCAGAAAGAAAACATATTTATTGGACTCACGCAAGATAAATAATAAAATTATAAAACAGAGGAAAAATAAACGAAAATTCAAACATGACAATCTACCGAGGCCAAAATACCCCTACGCAGCGCTGATAGTCTGATGAGGTCCCCTAGTGATGCGACGGTCACATCACTCCAGAAAAGGACAAGAAAGGCTTCCCTATTCATTTTGTGTTAAATCGAGAGGGTGACCTACAAAGGGACAATACAGGCCAGTTAGCTGGTTACTCCAGCAAGATTTCAGACCCTTATTTACCTAACAAGTCGGAGAAGCTCGTGGCTAAATAATAACAGCCGCTCGTGTTGGTCTTCAAGTTAAGCCACCGCTCTTGCCTAGGTTAGTCTTTGGATGTGTGACCACCCATTACATACCAAGTTTCCTCCGTGCCTCGAATAGCACGTGGTCCCAGCGGTCATTTGTAGATGATACTTTGACAGTCGTTGCAAGTAGTCAGTGGCCCGAAAGTTTGACAACCAGTGGTATCGTAGTAACTACCCAGTTACCAGTACTAACTGCGTTGTGGAGGTCAGATAGGCAGTCGCTCCATGTCCAGACTGGGAGCTGACCCCAACATAGTTGGTAAGAGGCTAGGTAGAAGACTTACCTAACAAATCTAATGCGGCCGGCCCCCTTTCCCGGCGCGCTGCGGACTGCCGGGCACCGACGACGAGGAGAGGCCGAGTTCCAGCGCAATGGTTTTGTCTACAGGGCTCCGCTTCAAGTAGTCCGATATGTGCTGCACTATCAGGTCTATTGCCACTGGAAATGGAATAAGACAAGTTAGTTACTTCGTTGTCATTATCGAGACCGTACGAGTATGAATCCTAGCATACCGACCGAGGCTGGTCGTTTCATTTAACCTTTTGAATGCCAGAGCATTAACGCATGCGCGTGCCCTCCACCCCAAGTCACAAATTCACATAGCATTTTGTCACATATTTGTGTCTTTTGGCGTACAGGGCACACGCTTCCTTGTCACGTATATGTGACAATGGCGTTCAACAGGTTAGGTGATTTTTGTTACGTATGGGGAATACTGGCTTATAACCTAGCAAAACTAAACTGCTTTTAAGTGAAATCATAAAATCTATTAATATATGAACAACTAGCTGCGCCCGCGACCTTCGTCCGCGTGAAAATGTTAGTTTTCTATTTGAATCGAATTTTGTTAACAATTTCAAGGTTTCAATTTTTTTGCAGGAACCCTAAACATATTTTTTTTTAAATAAAAGTAGCCTAAGTTACTCCTTATAAAATCAGCTTTTTGTTAGTAAAGTAAGTCCCGTCAAAATCGGTACAGCCGTTTCGGAAATTCGATTCAGAGAGCCGAAACAAACAGACAGACAGATATACAACTTTTTTTTAAAGTACTTTCATTTGCATTCAGTAAAAAGCTGTTATTTTGAAATTACAAACAGACACTTCAATTTTATTTATTTGTATAGTTATTCAATTATTCATGATCTATTTTTTTTTTAAGGAGGGGTCTTCAGGGTGCTTATTTTTTGTTATAAACATAGTTTTATGAGTTTTTATTTAATTCCTAATACAATAGAGTGATTTGAATAATAATCTCTATGGATAGCACATACTATGATAGAAGTATGATGACTGGATGAGTTAGCCAAGATATTTAAATTAAACAATAGTTCTAAAGAAATGGTGTACCAGGTGTAAACGCCGTGTGAGCTTGTAAAAATAAGCAAGAAAAAGTTCTATAGTTACAGAAAATACAGGGTGTAAACGGACCCTTAACGAAGCCGTCAAACAAGCATTCTGTACATCAAACCAAGTAACCCTACGCAAAAAATATTGATGGCAAACGATTATTTTTTTGGGTGGGCATTGAATAGTGACCGTTCATGGAGATATTAAAAGTATAGTTATAACATTAAAAAGTAGAATTTAAAAAAATGTTGAGAAAAAGTTGGAACTTTGACCTCCAATATCTCCGCAACTAGAAGGTTCCCAGGTATGGTCCAGAACAAGAAAAATAATCGCAATGACGAGGAGAACAAGTGCATTTCGGCTTCGTTAAGGGTCTTTTTACACCCTTTATAGGTATAGTATAGAAGTATTATAAATATAAAATTTATCATAAAAAGCAGAGGAACGACAGTGTGAAGGTTGACAGAGGAGAATGGAAGAATAAAACGTGTTGCGCCCACCCCCAGTAACATGGGACAAGGGCAGGGAGACGATGAAAAAGATTATCATTATTTTTTTCAACTTTTGTCTCAGATTAAATATGACTCACAAACTATTGCACCAAAATCAAACGCAGATTCAAGTTTGCAAACACTTTATTCCTTTAAAATATACATAAATGGCTTCATTTATACATTGTTTAAAATGGAAATTATACAAATAGATAGGCAATAAACATTAAACAGATACATCGTTTGTGCTGATTACATAATTAATTATTTTGTAAAAATGTTTCTGTTGTGCATAAAACAGCCCGAAATATATGTACTAGAAAATCTAAATGTATGAAGTTCTTGACAGATAGTACATAACAGTATCTTGTAGATATAGTGTTGACTATTCGAGTGCATGAAAGAAATGAGGCTATGCGGAACGAATAGCGCTATCTCCTTCTTGCAATGGGATAGCGATGATGACGCTACCGAAGGCGCCAAATTTAAATTGTCATCGACACGTTAAGAAAAAGGCTATTTTATACAAAACAACGACAATATCCAGAATAAATATAGAGGACATCACACACATCAATTCAACTATACAAATCAATGCGTCAACAGTATATAAATGCTAAGTAAAATGCTGAAGCGCTACATAGTAATAATATAAAAAATATTATATAACGTGCAATTGTGCATTAACAACATAATACTCCTATAGGAAAGTAAACTAGGAAACCTAGACAAGACGATGCCTAATTTTAAATCATTTTAAGTATTTTAAAGTTTATTTTCACCTTGTTTTTTTATTCTGGTAGTTGTTACAATTGTACGATATTAGTTACTTCCACAGGGCGTGAGCTGGACATTGACGCTCAAACTGCTCATTCATCGTCACGGTTTGAGCGCCAATGTCCCGCTCAAACTATGAATTCAGTGTTCATGTTTGTATGACCTATCGTTCAAAGACTGATATATTCGACACCAACGTTGTGACGTCGTCATTGCGTTGCGTCATCGCAATACTCGTGGGATACTTTTTGTGTTAAAATTATAGCGTTGCGTCGATGCAACGAACGGGAAACGCCCTTATGGCGTCACTCTAACAGTTTTACCTGTAATATACTATGCCTTTCACTGTGAATCTCCTGCAGTAGAAGGTTTTCGATCAAATTTATTTATTTATTTCAAGGTGGAAGTCCTATTAAGTCTTTAAATTTAAAACGTTTATTGAGGTGAAAGCGCCAGGTCACACCTCATATAATCATATAATAATCATCAATCAACATACAACCGACTGACCTGCAAATTACAAAAAACGTAAGAAAATTTGAATTTTGAAGGCTACCCTGGCGCTTGACCTTAACCAGAAAACAATCCAAAAAGTTTCAATGGCGAAAAATTTGTCGAAACCTAAAATTTTAAACAATAATAATATTTTACTAAGATACCTAGATTTGTTATTTTACAACTAATTTATTATTCTTGGATTAAACGCTGGCTTTTGCGGTTCTAGTTATAAACTGATATTTCTAGCCTGATTTAGCAGAAAGGTTTAAATTAGGGGGTAAACACACACCGATGAATATGGAATATGGATAGTTTTTAGTCGACACTAGATTTTTATCCTATAAAAATGTGTTGACAGCTGATTTTGAATTCAGAATTTCTTCCGAACTTACAGATAATTGTCAGGCATATGTTAACCCCCTATACAGGGTGTAACAGAAAGGGTATAGTTATATGCGAGGATATGCTAAATGCGAAAAAAATATCAGCCGTCCCATACATTTACGTTGACTAGGTATTCAAATTTTATATGGGACAGCTGATAATTTTTTCGCATTTACGATATTGCACCATGGAAAAAGTTGTTCAGATTGATGGTCTGTAGTTCTGCACCATATCCTTTCATATGACTATACCCTTTTTATTACACACAGTATACACACAATCATTTACGCTACGTATTACTACCATGGTTGGTAATCGCAAAAATCAACGTTTAACTTAAAGTCAATATCGAACGACGTACAATTTTACATATTTTTTTACGTTTTCCACTACATTTTATCACATTTAATCATTGGAATTGGCTACACCCTCTGTTTCTTTCTGTTTTAATTTCTATACAGGGTGAATTTTCCAAATGGGCGTTGATGGCTAAATGCACTTTTAGTTTTCGTCAAAATCGGGCTCGAGACTCCTTTGACCATTTTTCGCTATTCCTCATAGTTTCGGATTTGGCCATCCACGCCCACTTGAAAAATACACCCTGTATACAGATTTTGGAACCTAGTACATTTATTTTTGATTTATGTTAGCTCTCTCTTAGTATCACTAAGTGATTGTATTGCGAGTTATTTAGTACCAGACTAATTTTTGAACATTTTAGCAATGAAGAAGATTATAACTAGACAAGCTTTTTTTACACCTTCGGGTCTCACGAATTTTAGGGTAAGAAGCCGTATGAACTGTTACGGTATTTGTGAAAGGACCTTAATAATTGGAGCACGGGTGACGGCTGCTACTAAAGACGATATTGTTAAGACCTTCAATTCTAAGCTTGTTTGGGTTTCATCGTTTACTGATACAAACGTGACAGCTTATTGTGATCAGTCGCGCCGAATTCAGGCACGACTAGAAATTCTAGATGGAAAGACCCAAAAACACTTTGCCCGACCCGGAAATCGAACCCGAATCGGACCTCATGATCAACGAGACAGATGAATATAATAAAGAAAGGCGTCCCTAGTCGCTGCCGGCGCGCGGTGCGTCTGTGGTACTGTGGCTTTCACACTTAGGCAGGCTCAGCTTGAGCCGCTATGGCATGGAAGATACAGCTAGCTATCTGGTTTAAGCCTATTCCTCGTCGATGAATCTACACCTCATTACCGGATATTCGGCATCGGGTACCCGGCAGCCGGAGGGCGTGAAAAAGGCCTAATAATAAAATCAAAACTACTTAGTTATAAATAAAAGGAGAAACAGACGGCGCACGGATGACATTAAAATTGTGAACAGTTTAATACAATGTAAATTCTACCATTTTCTAAATGATCTTATTTGATGTATGAGTCTTTTCCAATTTTATGAATCAGTCTGTAAATTATACATAAATACAATACATACAATTTACCTTTATTACGTGCATGTGAACAATTTTTTTACTGACTAAATTACACAAATCTTATTTTAGTTTTTTAAATGACTGAAGTTGATTCGAATTATATTCGTTTTGGGTAAAAAGGGCATCATAATATTATTTTGGACAAAAACATGCATATTTTTACTAAATTCTGTTTGTAAGAAAAATAGTTTATATTTCAATATCTATATGTGTTACGGTAATTATTCGTAAAAGGCAATGCTAACTTGTAATCCTAATATACAGTGCCTGTTTTCACAAACACTAAGCGTCATTTAAATGAATGCCTAAGTATTATTACACTGCATTGTTGGAATTTAAACTCGTTGAAAATCCAACAGTGTGATTTTATTTAAGCAATCATTTAGGTTAGTGCCAGTGAAATTAGACAATAGTTTCACTTACAAAAATTAAAAGAAAAACATTTCACAGAGTAAAATACATAACATATAAACATTAATTGAGACAGTGAACATTCTATAAGGAAAATATGCTTTTTACACACATACTTGGGATATAAGACATAAAATACAGGTAAAGTTAATTGTCTATAACATAGAAAAAATAATGTACTACGTATATATTGTGCGCAAAATAGTTTTCAGTAAGAGAAATGCATAAGCGCGCTTTCATCACTAAAGGAATATTTTGGCTAATAATAACAAGTTCAAGAAAAAACTAACATCTTCTATTGCCACTATTTTGTGTTAAAAATTAAAATCATTTTTATCCCCACCGTACACAGGGCAACATATCAAGCTATACATTTCCAGTATAACATGGCCTAGCTTTGAATAGACTTCCCGTACAATGAGAGATCCGCATAAACTGGTTTTGTACAGCTTGATTGGTCTCCCGAAGAAATTGACACTTCTTCAGTGCTGAGAATGTTAGCTCACACATACCACGTGGAAAGATAAATTCCATTTTCAATATGAGTATTCAAGACAAAATCATCTGCCAAGTCAAAGTTTTCCCAGCTATATTGGGGTCGGCTTCCAGTCTAAGCAGCTGCAGTCCAATATCAGTATTCACATTTGATACATGGAGCGACTGAGTGAGCAAAACATAAAATATTTAAATGTAATCTAGTCTAACCAAGGGGTATTACCCAGGACTAACTGGGATGTAGAGGTCAGGTCCATGTAAAATACTGGTGTTCAGCTGCATCCGGTGAGACTTGAAGCCGACCCCAACATAGTTGGGAAAAGGCTAGGCAGATGATGATTGGCTATTCAACACAGAAGCTAAAAGTTCCAAAATATTCGAAATATACTATTATATTGCGCACTTATACAAATCAGGCAGTTTGGATAGAAATGCTTTCTTTTCATAAAGAAAAATTGGATGAAAATTTTAATGAATTACTTTCTATATTGATGGCGTATTTTTAAATACTGATCACACATTTTAACAGCTAACCCTGATATAATTTAGTACACATCTTAACTACAAAATACGTGAAAAATAATCAAGCCATTGTATACTTTAATACACATTAAATAAAGAATATAATTTAGTCAATAATTAAAATTGAAAGTTTGTTGCAGTCACAAATATTGGTATCCCAATAATTTTGTATTAGATATTGGCTTCAAATGTTGGGACAATTGTTACAAAGTATACAGTGTGACCCTGTGAAGCTAATTGGACTAAAAATCGAAGAATATTTTATGAGGATATAGAAATATTTTATGTAAAATGTATGTATAAATAAGTATCTATCTACTGATAATTGACGTTATTGATCTAGCCTCTGCTGTCACATATATGTGGTTGCGAGCAGCATAATCACCCTATAAAGTTGCAACTATTAGGACGCACGCCTCCTTCGTCTCTGTAAGACCACACTGGCTCAGAGCGGGTTGGTGGTCGTTGAATTTTAGATTTTAGGACATGTCGGTTTCATTTTGAGAGCAGAAGTGATGAAATTCCTGAGGACCTGTAAGCTCTCTGTATACAAAGTGTAACATAATAAACTGAAGACCTACCGTGTGGTCCCTCGGACCTTGAAACTGAACAACTTTTGTTCTACGAGATCTTGAAATTCGCAAAAAAAAGACATTGGACACTTTGTAGGAACTGACGCGATCAGCTGATCAACATGTATGGTAAATACAACAAAAAAAGTTATGAATTTGCAAAAGTTATAGAACGTAAGTTGTTCAGTTTCATGGTCTGAGACACCACACGAGGGGTCATGCTTTTATTATGTTACAGCCTGTATTTATAGTTGGTTGTCAGAAATACCAACAGCCAATCATTTGCATAAGTTTTTATTAAAAACTGGGAGTAGACCATGAAGAGATTAACATATGGAGCTTACTGCCTCTCTCTAGTTACATAGAGAAAATTTAAAACACGTAAAATATTTCTATACCCCAAAGTGGAGTGAACACACTATACAAATATACTTAAACTATATGCTTTCAAAAGCGTCAGCCTTATAATAAACAAGAATGGACCTTAACTACATATTACTTATATAGATATTGGAGAAACACTACACTTACAGCACATAAGCAACAATAGAAGCCTTTATTGTGATTTATATAAGGTCCAGTTTTCACTGTATCATCGACGGATGTTGTTTCATCCAAATTATATGTTATTCAATAAAACTGTTCATTGTCCCGATATTTGCAGTGAAGTTTATTGACTTTCTCATTATTTTCTGTTACCACGACTAAACAGAAAAACGATGTTTTGTAGTCGTACGACTGTCGTGGGATACGATAGTCGGCTGACTATAAAATTATGTTGAAACCATAGATATAACTTTAATCCTGAAAAACGGGGACTAATCTACTTTGTGGCTTGCGGAATCCACTAAAATAACATGTTTTAAACGATATCCTGATCGAACCTGTCGAATTTAAGAAGCTGCGGGATTGCAATCTCTAACTTTGGATACGGTAGGTAACACAAACATTGCAAATTAGTCTTTATGAACTGACATACTAGTAACAGATTCAACCTTATTAGATGTCACACAAGACTTATTCTGTCACCCATGTGCTATAAGCAATAGAATCGAATTTATGTTTACAACACCAAGTGAGGTACTGGGACGTGAAATTCCCTCGAAGATAAGAACTCATATGTGACCCCGTGATCTAAATACAAGGTTAGGTTAAATTATTGAGCGAAACTGTTGGATACTCGTTATAAAACTGAAAAATGTTTCCATGTTCTATTGCAAAATTCAGCGAATCTTTGGTACGTTTATTACTGAACACCATTCTATGGTTTTTTTTTTAACTCTATAGCAGTTTATGTCTAAATTGATAACGCAAAATTGTCTATTAATTCGGTATGGAGATAACAAATCTGTTTATTACTGAATGGAATAATTAACTGTGTTAGTTTTCATCCTTAAAAGTATATCATAAAACGATAACCAGAAAAGAAAACATACCTTAAATGTTGAACAAAAACCATAGCGTAGTAGATCACAAAGTCACACACTGTCATACAAACTAGGACTATCGGCTCAGCGTATCTTCTGAACTTCCCGACATCCGTCTCCCGGTCGTCTCATCCACTTCCGGATGTCCATTGCACCCATTCACAATCTTCGGAGGCGAAGTCCTCTTCTTATACATGATATCCCAAATATGATGCACGATTAGGTCAATAGCCACTGCAACAATGCAAAACGGACTTTAAACGAGAGAGAAAACGGTCGCTTTTTGCAGCTACATAAGAGCATAGCCGCTGCAAACTATTTTTTGCATTTTTTTTTAAAGTTCGAATACAGAATGTGGTAGTATACGACCTCGTTGCAGTGGCTATGACCTTGTGTCACTTACCTTGGTTTTAAAATATCACTTAGAATAAGAACATCGTGGCATTATGATACGGTATTCAAAATGCAAGTAACGGATCTACATCACGCCTGTTATCTGTGATAGCTGTTATGTTTTTAAGTCCCATTTAATAGGGGGCGAGCCTATTGTCATCAACCGGGCTAAAGCATAACGAAGCTAAGAATAAGAACGAAAAACTGAATTTCCATTTTAATCTCACATAAGGATTGCAAAATGTTTTTTCCAACGCGGTCACTAATTTAACTTTATTTTTATTTCGAAAGTCCTATAAAAATACGATTGGTTGTTTGAAGATTATATTTTTAAAGTTGCTGTTGTCTTAGTTTATAAATTTATTAATAAAAATATATTAAATCTAAAACTATAATACAATTGTATAAAATGTCTCACCCAGATTGTCAGCGCCCCTGGGAATGATGACGTCAGCAAACTTTTTGGTCTGCAAACAATGATTTAACAATTACTTCGTTGTGTTTTGTCTGCGCTAATGTCACGTGAAACATAACCTCAGTTGTCTTATAACAACTCATTCATTCATTGCGCTGAGAGAAGCTTCCAATGACAACAAACAAGAATTCATTACAATTGTATGTTTAATAAATAATGGCATGCAGTTGGTATGTGTAATTGCTCATACTTCCCAAAAATTCGTTGTATGTAGCATTCATTAGACACATTAGTTTGTATATATAAGGTCTATCTTTTCATACACGAAATATTCTATAAGTCGTAAAGTCGCCATAGCGACGGAAAAAAAAAAAGTGTTTTTTATAAAAATATAATTATAATTCTAAAATTTTTTGAGACTTTTTGCATAAAATCTGTTCTCCCGTATTCTAACAATGACAGTAGGTAAATACGA
Organism: Noctua fimbriata; assembly: GCA_905163415.1. NCBI lineage: Eukaryota > Metazoa > Arthropoda > Insecta > Lepidoptera > Noctuidae > Noctua > Noctua fimbriata. The sequence goes on from LR990922.1 coordinate 2,217,159, forward strand.
CGTAGTAAACTAGCGTAATGGGTGTTCAAAAATAAGGAGCTCGTATTTATTTTGTGGGTCAAGTAACTTTAAATTATTTATTTTTTATAAAAATACTAGCGACCCGCCCCGGCTTCGCACAGGTGCAATATATACATATAAACCTTCCTCTTGAATCACTCTATCTATTAAAAAAAACCGCATCAAAATCCGTTGCGTAGTTTCAAAGATTTAAGCATACAAAGGGACATAGGGACAGAGAAAGCGACTTTGTTTTATACTATGTAGTGATAGTCAGATAAAAAAATAATCCCTTGAAATGGCTTCGTTATAGCCGTTAGATGATTGTCTGAAAATATTTCGTGTATGAATAGTTAGATCTTATATATTCGGGGTGGAAGGGATAATGACGCGAAAACGGTTACCACGTATTCAGTACATCAGTCACATAGAAAATTTTCATCGCTTATTAAAATAAAAATCTGCTGTTTCCTACAAAAGTGCAATACCTACATTCAAAATGAATGGAACAGCTGTTTTTTTTCTGTGTAGGCAGGCACTGTTCATACATCATGTCATACGAACACTCCAAGATGAGATCGAATATTTTTACACGATTGACTCTGAAGGAGGGTAATGTTTTTCGCGTGCATGTATGTATGAATGTCTGTATTAGAAAAAGTTAATTCGACTGCGAAATCTTTCACGTTACCAAACTAAAAAGCTGGAAATAAAAAAAAAACCCGACTGTATAAACTCAAAATGCAGGCAGTTTTATGTTCATGATTACAAAGCTATACAGGTGGTGATTACTAACTAACATGTCATTACTTCCCAGAATTTGATCCCTATTAACGACACTATCGAATGGAGTAAAAATACAATGTGTGTGTTTTTTTTTTTATAATCAACGGGTTTGATTCCTGGTAAATTGTATTATTGATTTTCCAAAAATCTAATGATGCAGTTTTAGTTTTCATCAAAATCGGGCTCGAGACTCCTTTGAGTATTTTTGGCTATCAATCAATCAAACTTTATTTTCAGACTACAGTCCATAGTTTTGTTAGTATTTTAGTGTTAGTAACAATGGTTCTTGGTGCTATTCCTCATAACTTCGGATTTGGCCATCAACGCCCACTTCTAAAATTCACTCCGTAGATTAATTCCATGCAATTACGACAAAACTTTTCAAGTGACAGATGTCGATCTGCAACCGCAAACAGTGGGCCAGTGAGAAAACATCATATAAACGCGCAATGACAGCTGATATACTAAAATGATGGGGCTCAAGTCAAAAAGTTTGCCTTTGTTGAGGGTTATTCTGGGGCATTCGGAAACACGAAGATTATCGAAGCGCATACTTTTCCTGGTCTAACTATGCTTTAAATGTCACTTTTATATTCACTTTAAAGTATTACTCACCGGTAAGCAGAACTCCTCGAAGGCAGGCTTCACGAAGTTCATGTACTGGTTTAGTACTTGCTCCAGATCACGGCCACGCTCCATGATGTCACGGGGCACTAGATGAGAATACAAACTATGAAGTACCATTTTTGAGACACACACATACATATGTATATGAGCTACGATGTGTGTGTCTCAAAAATGATGCAGGAAAACATAACATAACATCACAACTGTAATCCCCTAAGGGTTAAGCAAAGGTATACCCACATTTCACCAGTTATATTTAAGTCCCATGTACTAGGGGGCGAGCCAATTGTCATCAACCAGGCACAAATCCAGACTCCGTGGCTGCTACTGAGAAATTCCTGATGGAAAAACCCAATAACACTTTGCCCGACCCGGGAATCGAACCCAGGACCTCATACTCAGTCTTGCGACCACTAGACCAATGAGGGAAACATAGTAAGGAAATTTCTTAAAATTAATTACTGGAAATGTGTGACGTCTACCAACCCTCACTTATCAGTCATCGTGTTGGATTAACGCCAGTCCTTTACTTAGAGAGGAGGCTTGTGTTCCAGTACGTGGGAAGTGGGGACGTTGTACGTTACGGCTGATTATGTACCAAGATCCACGTCCATTTATTGATACGCATTACCTTCAGAGGAGCAATACCCCTGCGACTTTTTCAACTCGACTACATATCCGCCTCACTGCTATTTTATGGCTGTCGGTCAGTGAAACAAGAACGCGAAAGCGGTTACCACGTTCTCAGTACATCATTCTAAATCCCCACACATTTATTGAATACATGGTAACCGTTTTCGTATCGGTGTCCCTTCCACCCCGTATTTTATTGGCAACAAGTTTATTGGGCCCTTACTTTGTGATACATTACATATTCACACACGCACATCGAATTATGATAGTTATGTAGATTTCATAGCGTTGCGTAATATCATATCGATTTTAGTATGGTAGCCCGAAGCTGTGGGCGCTTTTTAAGAAGCGGGAGTTTTATTATTCTCTCTTCCGTCACGATTGCTGATAAGAGCAAACAGCCAAAGAAAACAATTGCTATAGTGATACACATGGTGTCTGAAGTAGCTGTATAGTGTGGGAGGGTTGCCTCAGCCATCGTCTCCGTCAAGTGGTAGACCCGTAGTCGGGTTAGGGTAAATCATTATCACGTACGGATCAGCGTTTTCGAGTATCCCTATCTCATTCTGTCACGTAAAGCCGTCATTTGGTGGAGCGAGAAGTCCGTTCGCAAGCATCCGCATTCAGTCGCATCGGAAAAACTTTAACGTGCGATTGGACCTCTCGCTTTAGTAAGTTGCAATTCTAAGTGACAGCAAGGGAATAAGATTGCACGAAAATGCTCATTCGTGCATGTAATGTCATTTCACCTTATTCTCATCTTCAACGAGTAGAACATATTTCTTTTAGATGAGCTTCAACCAGAATTCTGCCACTTCAACAGCGTTATCAATAAATTCGGGCCGTCCGTCAAGGTTGGTTTTTTTTTGTTAATCTATTGTGTATCCCACTGCTGGGCAAAGGCCTCCTCTTTCTCCTTCCAAACCTCTCTATCCTGTGCAATATACGGCCATGTTCGCCCCGCAAACGAGATCAGATCGTCACACCACCTTCGCCGCGGTCCACCTCGACGGCGATTTCCTCCGACAGGCGTCCAGTGACTGACGATCGTTGCCCATCTCTCCGGGCGCATTCGTGCTTCGTGGTTGGGTTATTAAACTTTAATAAAGAAGACATACCTCTCCTAGCCAGCCTGGTATCGGAGTCAGTGTCAACGAAGAGCTTCATGTGGAACAGTTCGCGCACCTCGGGGAAGTAGAACACCAGGATACCCTCGATCAGTACCACGTCAGCCGGGTAGATGGTGTGCGAGCGGTGTGGGCTGGCGGGATAGGAGAAATGTTTTTAGATGACACTGGTGTTTTACCGTGTTTTGCGGTAGGACAACAATTATGCATAAATATTTTTGTTTTAATACCATAAAATTTAGAATCAATCTGGATGCAGACGCAGCACTCAGGAGTCTACGAAAATATGCACGTGCTGAAGATAAGTTTTTTTTACAACATTTTACTGTCATGGATGTCCGCATAGTAACGATTGAACTGAACCCATAAGTCCATAACTAAGTGCAAATCAAAAAATAAAATCGTTGTAAATATGGGAAAACAACACACTTTAGTTTCAGAGCTATTCAGAAGTTATTCTTTCTATTCTAGTCTCGCGAATGGTTCATTGTAGCGAATGGCGCGAAGTTACTAGACGCGAACGCGAAGCATCTGTGTTTTGACGTCTGCTCATAGTTGAGCTGTTTCTGACTAGCAGATATTTAAACTTTCTAATTAATTGTCGACATTTTTTCTAGAATACGAAAATCCAATTTAGAAAAAAACTTGTTAGCGATACTTTAAGGATATTGAGAACCCTGTAAGCTTTAACTAGTAGGTATGTATGTAAAGTTGTCAGTATATATTTCCCATTGTTATATCAAACAATGGGTATTTAGATACTCAATCTGGGTATTTAAACACCCATGATGAGGTGTTGCAGACTAAGTGCTCAAGTATTCAATTATGTTCAATCCACAGTAACAAAGTTGTAAAACCACCAGAGTCAATTTTTCAATTTCAGACTCTGACCCTCACTTGCGTTTATTTCATTTAAAAGCTGACCCTCACACAATTGAATAAAAGCAGTCACAGCTAAGAATAGACATTGCTAAACTATCTTGCGAAGTCCTGTCTTAATGCTATTATTATTACCTTGGATTAAATAATTTTGCCATTTCAAAAGTCACAATCAAAATCAAAATCAAAGCATTTATTTCAAGTAGGCCAGTTACAGGCACTTTTGAATTGTCGAAACAAAGACAACAATGAAAAGTAGCTACAGTCCCAGTCACAAGGCATAAAAACTGTGAAACTACTGTAGTTGCCCCTGTTCATCGGCTAGGTTAATATTGGCTCTCTAGTGGTGTCTCATTTTTATCTGTCTATTGCAAAGCCAAAGGATGATGATTATCTCTACCAATCTTTTATTTACGTACCTGATTGAATTTGTGATATAATCATATTCAGGAACTTCCACTTTTTTGCCAGCCAGGATGTCCTTCAGAATAGCCAGCAGTTTCTTATCATCGAAAGCATCAGGGTGATCAAAGTTGAATTGTCCCCGTTCAGCGCGGAGCCTCTCTGTGGGGGTGAGGGTTCTGTAGAAGGAGTCCTGGCTGATGCAGACCACACGGCGTTCTGTCTGCTCTTTGTGTTGCTGGCCGAGCTTCTCCATGATACGCTGGCATACTGTTGACTGGGAAAAAAGAACTAGAATCAATACTATTTCTTTGTAAAATTGAAACTACAGGTTGAAAAACCAGTTTTTCTTTAATTGTACAGTTTTGATAACTGGTTAGATAATAACACAGAAAGCCAAAAGAAAAAAAAAAGAAAAATTACAGTATGATTTTCAGAACTATTACTTTTTACAAAAAAAATAATAAATTAGCATTGACTGTATCAGCAAATTCAGTAAAATCTTAAAAAAAGAACAGTTTGTTTTGGTCTTTAAACAATCGATCAACAACTAATCGATTTTTATTTAAAAAAAAATATAGTAAGCAAATTTTTTAACCATTATTTATGTTTGTTGTGCAGACAGTGAGCTTATGATGATCATTTATGTGTGGTGATTTTACTCATCATTCTCTTCCTGACCTTGACCCATTTAACTTGGGCTGGCCATACATTATTTTTCATTGATTCTCCCCTGTCAGCCCCTTTATTCACTCTTTTTTAAAACATTTTAACAACACACACACACACACACATACACACACACACACACACACACACATACACACACACATTTTAACATTTTTTTTTTTTTTTTTCTCTAAAACATTTTTTTCTAATTTTCTATGAACATAGATGTGTGTCTCTATTGTCATCTAGCAACATGAATAATATATTGGTTTCACGAATTTCATCTTCACCGCATATAAAGTCCAACAGTTAAATTTCATCTTATTTACTGCTTATTTGTTCAGAGAATATCAAGTCCTATCAAGAAGCAAGACAGACTGATTGTCATATTTGACTAGTAGTCACAAGTGCTATTGCTGAAAGTGAGGACCTAGGGATTCCTTGGGTGTGGAAAGTGTTATTGGCTTTTTCTACCAGGATTTTTTTTCAGTTGCGGTCCAAAGTTTGGATTTGTTACTTTCGTTTTTTATTACATGGGGCTTTAAAATAACTGCCGAAATAGATAGTAGTATTTTACACCCAGTACTACAGGTACAACTCTGCATAGCCCTTCAGGGTAAGCATGGTGTGATATTATGTTATGATTATGATAATAAGCAGTAAGCAGTACTATACTAAGCTATCAAGCTACTTTGTTATGTTTGATTGCAATACTGATAACAATGTTTTCATGGTCAATAAAAGTATTATTTCATCATACACTACAATGAGGTTGCTCTATGGAGGTTATACATACGACGTAGTGAATCAAAACAGTTTTTAGCAGTCTAAAATCCTGTCATTTTCAATATTTCGCAAAGGAAATTACGCAGCGGAATTCTCAGTTACGTAAGTTATGTCTCAAATGGGAAAATCGATAATGGTATACCAAAACATTAGGTTAGGCTTACCTTCCCGCTAGCTGTGCCGCCGGCCACACCGATTAGGAACGGCGTTTTACTTTCAAATCCATTGGCAGTAGAATAATCTGTAGATTTATCTGCCATTTTATACGTATGAATAGGTCTGTAAGAATTTCTTATTTTTAAAACACCACAATACGCACTAGCCCGACACTTTTGCAGTAAACCTGACATTGACTTTAAAATTGTAGTATTGCCAAGGTCAAAAATTATACAATTATGCAGTGTTGCAAAACTTTACACACAACAGAATGAATGATTAGATTTAGAACCTCCTCCGACGATAAGATTGTACGGGCCCGGCCTACTAGACCGCTGGATTAGATATTTAACAAAAGTATGTCGTAACATTTCGTCATTGATTACGTCAGTTACATTAGCTTTGGCTTGTGAGCTTGTGGTCGCGCTAGCATGACTTCTGAATACGGAGTCTTGAATTAATCTTGTCGAGCAGCATTATCTGTACATACAAATAAATAAAATTGAAGTGTTTGTTTGTCATTTCAAAATAACAGCTTTTTACTGAATGCATATGAAAGTATATACGGTACTTTTTACAAAATATTTTTATTTTATTTTCGTCTCTCTGTCTATTTGTTCGTTCTGGCTTATCTAAGAACGGCTGGACCGATTTTGACGGCACTTTTACTGGCAGATAACTGATGTCATAAGAAATATTTTTAAAGTTTTATTTTAGAAAAACTACTAGGGTTCCGTTCAAAAAATAAAAACCTTTGAGAAAGTTAACAATATCCAATTCAAATAGGGAAGTAATATATAATAATTTCACGCTCACGAAGGTCGCGGGCAACAGCTAGTTGTTTACTATAATCTGCCCGCGACCTCGACCACGTCAAATGACCTGTCTTATATGACACTCGGTAGTTATTTAGCTTGCCATCAGTGAAAGAATTTGTGAAATCAAAAGGTAGTTTTATAGATTACCTCCTATATCCAAACCTCTTCATAATACTTATAGTATAGACTAATTTAGATGTATAATGTGGGTGCACATACCATTACCATACTTCATATTGCTACACCACACACACTTCCGTATTGTGTCCCTTTAGGAAATATCGGCCTACTGTTCGATCCTCAATATATCATGTTTAAAAGAGCTTTGTAAATATAAAAAGAGCCAGGTAATGCAGGGCACTGACTGTACAAACAAGGTAAAATAAAAATCAAATAACTATTTCATGTTTTATTGTTAAGAATACACATAACATAATTTGACGGAATGTAACGGCACACAACAGCGCACCAAACGACTGTATAAAACAAAAAATAAACTTCCCTTCCAAAAATACTGCACAAAAAGTAACAAAAACAATAATATTCGAGTTTATATATTTTTTGTTTTTATTTTGTATAAAGTTGTACAAAAATCTCTTAGCGCGTGGCCAAAATTGGAACTAACACCGCCATCTTGTATTTCACAACGTCGCTCTGTCAACGTCAGTCAAGCGCCAAAATATCCTTGTAGCATTGTAGTAGATAATGTTTAGACTTGGTTCCTCAGTTTCTGGTCAGCTTGTCTAAGGGCTGCGGCCATATGTAGCTGCTTGACCCTAAGGCGTGCCCACACGATGTAGTCCTGAAGGCCGATGATCTGTGCGGCCATGAGCGCGGCGCTATCGGGGTAGATGACCGTGGCGCAACCCAGGCCTGAAGGTACGGAGAGGGATGACCAGATATCCTGGAAAAATAATTGGTGATGAGTAAAGTTCGGAACCCGAACATCTTCATATTTAAACTGCCCCGTTGGTCTCGTGGTCGCAAACGGGACTACTGAGCATGTGGTCCTGGATTCGATACCCGGGTCGGAAGTGTTATTTCCATTACGATTTTCGTAGTACCAGCCAGGAGTTTGGAAGTTGTTGGTATGATATCCCCGATGATCCTGAACTATCTCTCGGTTCATGTCGGATTGTCCTCCCATAGGACTATTATTACGCACATACTCTTCGCTGAAATTGACAACCATCACCGTACACAGTCAGGAATACTATTTTACAAATATTGATTACCTGGACCATTTTATCGGAAGGCGGTGGGCAGTTGATCACAGGGTAGGACGTGTTTCCTGACAGCACAGGGCCCAGCCCGTTGGACCGGCCGGCGACGGCGATGAAGACTAGTGCTCCGTGAGTGTCCTCGTACTGCTGCATGATGCGAATGGTCTCCTCTGTTGCCTTGTGGGCTGATGTCACGCGAAGGTCTACGCTTAGGCCGAGGTCGCGGGCCGCTGTGGAAGACGTAGGGTTTTCGTAAGTTTTGAGGTGATAAAAAGCCTTCTTAAGATTCTTGCTTTTTTGCCACTTAAACTAATAATAACTTTATGCAGTTGTTTATTAAATTGATTTCAGAATAGAAGGTAGGTGACTAATATATTATTAATCAATCAATCATTTTATTGGCAGGCAACTGAGGCCCATAGATAAAAATACACAAAATAATCTTATAAAATAATACATTTAAAAAACCTTATTTAACTAAAACTAGACACGAATCGTTGACGGCGTCGTGTTCTGCTGCGTGGAGTCGCGTAACCGTCCTCGGAATCGTCGGTATACGACACCTTTCGGCCAAAAGTCCTCTTTCAAGAAGGTCTGCAGATGGTGAGTTGGAGCTCGAACCACGAACGACTTGATGTTCAATAAAGTCATTCTTTGAAGTTTTAGTGCAATGCAGTATGAACTTTATTGCAAGTGTGTTTGTTCCTTTGTCTATTTTTCACGCAAATATGGATCGACGATCGACGCATTTTTTACGCTAATTTATATCCTAGTAAAATGTTAGGGTTTCCTGCAGGATAAATCATGGAAGCGGAGCCAAGAAGTTGCCCGGGATTTGTATATGTATGTTCGAAAGAATAATTTACCTTTAGCAATCTTCTGGCAATGGTCCTGATCCGCGGGCGATCCCATGAAGATAACTACTTTGTGTTGCACATTGGGTTTCAAGAAGTCGAGCTGGTCCTTCACCCAGCCGAAGTTACGCTTGACCACGTCCAGGTCAGCTGCAGTCACTGTAGCCAGGTTTCTGTACACCTGGGGACCGAAGATAGGAAGGGATCAGCCAGTGGACGATGGTGGTTGATTACAATGAGGAAGGTCAACGAGCAGGAATTTCTATGCTTTTTGTCAACCTATTTAACGATGTTATGTTATACAAGGTGTGAGTGGACCCTTCACGATGCCGTCAACCAAGCATTCTGTACATCGAACTAAGTAACTCCATGTAAAAAATATTCCTGTGAAGCGACTTTTTTTTTGGGGTGAAAAATCACGGTTTATAGTATCGCTCAATGAAATGCACTGGGGGGTTACCATGACGTCTTAAAGCAGAAATAATTCCACTGTGGGAAAGAGACAGAGCTATATATATATACAGGTCGTCTAGCGCCATATCTTTCCCACACTGGAATTACTCCTGCTTTAAGACGTCATGGTAGGCCACCTGAAAACGTAATGTTGGGTGAATTGAATAGTACAGGAGTTATTGAGGTATTTTAAGAAAGGATGTAACATTAAAAAATGGAACTTTGACCTTTAATATCTCCATAACTAGAAGTTTTGTTGTTCATTTACCAGGGTAACCTCCAGAACAAAAAAAATATCGCAATGACGGGGAGCGTCTCCATCTTGTTTTTACAATACAATTTCTAGTGACAATTTCACAAATATTTAATACCGGGATTAGGATAGTCAGGCGGGATTTTGCGAGAAACTTTGTACGGCAGTGGACAGTGATACGCTGAGATTGAGAGTACGATTTTCTTGGCAAAAGAAGTCTTACTTTCATAGACTAGTCTTACCTGTTTGTCCACCATAAGTCTCTTGTCTCCAGATGGCCACAGCCTCCAGGAGTCGGAGTCAATGACATCAGCCAACAGGATGTTGCCTGAACAATTGGAAAGCATCATTAATTTTACATTCTTCAAAAGGTATCAGGCACTTCATCGCCACTTCTTTGGAAGGAAACTGGTAAATGTCTTCTCGTCCAAATGTTTTCAAAGAACTGTCTTCTATTTCTTGACTTAGCAACTAATAATTACTAACCAAGGGGATAGAAGATTAATTTTGTATGAACCGTGGCCTGCCTAACTTCCACCATTTTATTTTATTTTGAAAATAACGGCCACTCATAAAATCTGTATTAATCAATAGCTGGTGTCGATGCAAACAAGTTTTGTATTCGACAACATCATCTAAGCATCACATTTCCGAAGTATAAAGTCTATCAAATTTTTGCTGACAGCGTAGACTGTAACGCTTCAGAAAATTTTGTCTCATACAAACAGTACTTGTTTGTATTGATGCCAGCTATTGATTACTATAGGTTTAATGTATGGTCGTTATTTTGGAAATAGAATAAAATGGCGCAATTTAGGCAGGTCAAATTCAAAGCCCTTTCGGCGCTGGGCTGATCATTTCCATTTAAGCCTAAACGGGCATACATCCTGAGGTAATAGATCTGGAGTTAACCTAAAAACAAAACGAGAATAATAATTCTTACCTTCAGTGTCAACACCGAATTCGATCTTCATGTCGATGAGGGCACAGTCGCGGAGAGCCCATGCCTTCTCCAAGATCTCGAAGACGAGGATTGTGGCCCTCCTCATGTAATCCACCTCATCTTGGCCTGATGGGGATAGCATAGAATTATGGTTAATAAGACATTTACTTATTGATTAAAAACAAATTGGAGCGAGATTTTCGGTTAAGATATGCAGCATCACATGTGACTGTTCCTAAATTACCCTGGGCTGATAAAATTTTCGTTTTTCCTAAATCATAATATAATTAGTGTTAATGTCGGGTTCCCCTTCATGGCCAGGAGTAATGAGCGAGCTTTGGTCTTATCTAATAATGTTTAGGAACAAGCTAGAAATAATTATTTTGAGATTCCAGGTAGTTACGAATAGTCCAGGTAATAATACCGCCTTTTCAAACTTCGTATGACCAGGTGGAAATCTTTTTTTTTTTCCAAATCCACAACTCCTTGGACCACTTCTGCATTTTTAGTTTCAGATTTCGTGCTAAAGTTAACAACAAAAGTAATACAATTCAACAGGCCTAGATTGGCCGGAGCCATCGTTCTTGGACTCTTGAACAGGCACCTCAAGTCTAGAAATTCGTAAGTGATCAGAGATAACTCACCAATAGTAAGTCCATTAAACGTAAACTTCGCACAGACGATCTGTTCTTCAGACCACTGCGGGTCGTGGTTGGCATCATCCTTGAAAAAGGTCTCCTGCTTCGGGGGAGTGAATCTGAAGCCCTCAGGCACTCCAGGGTTTCTCTTGAGGAAGGAGCCGGTAGCCAGGCGTCTGGTCACCCATTCAATTGGGATCATCTCGCATTTTTTGGAGACAAACGCTGTGGGTGACGCGATTTTGACGAAGGATGTGTTGATACCTGTAAATATGATGGGATTAAGTTTAAGTTCCAAATATTCGAGGACTACTACCAATCAGCGCTCAGTGGTCTGCGACCCGCATGGTGGATGCTGAAAGCTCTCGGGGTTTTGGATCTGGATCTGTGCTGGACGGAACGTAGACTTCATCAGTCGAGACCTTTCAAGCTTTATATTGATGTTCAATGTGCCTCTTACCATGCGGTGATCGCTCCCGGTTTTCACCGAATTGATCACAGAGACATCATTGAACATTTGCTTCCATTTTGCGGCCCATGCCCTCTCACAGCGAGGTCCCAGCATTGGGGGAGTTACAGGTTGAGTGTGTATGCGTGTTTGTAAGTTTTTATCCTGGATGGATGTAATCACGGGAATTGGTATGTCTAGTCACCAGATAGTTTATAAGGTAGGTCGACATGTGATAACCAAGCGACGATACAGGCTGATTTTGCGTATGTAACTTTCAATCGTGGATCGGTGTAGGTAATCGGGGTAATGGTATGTCTGGTGACGAGTTATTTAAATAAGGTACAAATAGATTGAGGTATGACAACCAGGCGACCCTTGTAAGGTGTAGGTGATATCCGTGAAGTTAGGTGATAACAGTGCAGCTACATAGGTAGATGATATAGGTAAATAAAAACTATCTAGGGTCAAAACCTGTCTATGTTTGTCTATCAACTCTGTCGCAATATACAAAAAAACCGGATAGCAACGTAAAAGGATGTCCAATGCTTCCAATTTAATGGATGCCCAATGCTTCCAATTTAATGGATGCCCAATGCTTCCAATTTAATGAAAGCCAATGCTTCCAACTCGTATTTCCGATTTTGGCGATCCTTACATAGCTATAAGGGAGTTTTACTGGAATTAATAAATGAGCTTTAATTTTCTTAACATGTTCGTGAGTTAACATAAAAACTTATCTGCCATTATCAAGTTAGCTTTGACAACGCAGATAAAAATAAACTTATCATCTGACACAAACAAAAGTCCCCCATCCATCCCACTGACGTAGGTATGGTACGCAATTGTTTTCTATTATTATAAAAAACAAGCTCGTTACGATTGTAATAGTGTCCATAAATATTATTAAGATGACCTTTATCGAAGGCAATGTTTCATAACTGTTACAAGATTATCTGTTGTTGTTTGCGCGGGGGTCATGGGGTCACAATAATAAGAGTGAACGTAATAATACGATTTATACGTAATATTGTTGCTGGTGAAACGATGAAGGGGTACAAAGGTTCATGGGGTAGTCTAATGGAATAAGGCTACACTAAAGTGGCGCTACCAATCAACCCAAACTGGGACCGCTTGGTAGGTAGCCCAGCCATTGGGAGGGAGGGAGTGGGCTATCTACCACGCTTCCTGTCACCTGTGTCCCAGAACTGGGAAAATTATAGGCTAATTATGCGTATTCTAAGGTGGCAGATGGACAGGCTCCATCAAATCTGTCACCAAGATCTGTGTGACAGAATGTACCATGCAGCCAATAGACACCGGTGGAAAAGGATCGCGAAGGCAGCGACCGCAATCGTGGGCGCTCCCCCATGACCACGACCACTCTTTCAAGAGTGAACGACTTAGAAGAAGAAGGTACCGTGGCTCTAAGGACTCCGTTTCTACGTTAATATAATAGTTTAGCTCTTCGTAGGCTATAATTTTAAATAAACTGCGCTAATTTTCCTCCTTACATTGTGATACTATAATTCGAGCAAGTGACTTGTTAATAAAATGAAGTGACACAACAGACAGAACCAATTCAAGTCTTGACTTCTTGTTAATAAAATAAAATGGTATCTGGTCTAATCATTTTGGACCATTCAAATAAATCTTCTGATTTATTGCCATTGAACTTCCAACAAATCTTAATTCTATAAAAACATCTGTCTCCAAGGCAATAAGAATTATTTTCGTATCCCCGATCTTTGCTCAGACCTCCAATGTTACATCATTTGACCATATTCGTTTATCTCATTGATAAGACCAACAGAAGAATATTGTATCATTCGTTCGAGATAAATTGACGAACGGGGCAATGTATGAAGGGCACTCGAATACCCTTGGTTTGAAGTAGTTATCGGACTACAGAAGAAGATTTTTCATTATAAATAATTTGCTAAATAATGATTAGCGTCGTTCAGCATTATCAAAAGACATTAAAAATTAAAAATGTCATTGAAAAAAATGTTTATGGCAATTGATTTTTAGTAGTGCAGCCTATTCATACGGACGCTATTTCAACGCTCGTTAGAAAAACGAAGCACATGATTGATTGTCGAGTCATGTTCGATTTACAACTGACTGAAACATAAAAGAGCGGAATATAAAATAGCGCCTTTCAAAAAAGAGCGTACGACGTACGATTGTACCGTAACTTATGTGTTAGAGCACTTTTTTGACGCAGTCGTGCTTATGAGCCAATCATGACCGGATGACAGGCTCCGAAAGTAGTTGTCAATTTTTTTTATTCTGCAGAAACAGCGCCACACCTGCTCATTAGCAGGTGTATCCAACCAACTCTAGTTGGGCAGTTTTAGAAGTACCGAACAATTAAAAAAGATCCAAAACTCCTTACCAGCAGACTTAAGAATTTCGAAGACTTTAGCATTGGTCTGGTTAGAGATAGCCGCTTTTCCTTCAAGGTCGTGTGCTTTGACGCCATCTCCGGCGGTGATACGGTCCTTGTTTAGCAAAAGGCAGCTGTTGGGTTCTTCTGGCAGTTCAAACACTTGCTTTGTTTTGCCCTCAATGATGAGCTTTCCGAGCTTGTAGCCACCAACTGGAAATATAGGAGTTCATCGTTAGAATTTCTACATCTAAATTTCGAACCCATCTTGGGCCATAATGCGATCGTGAATTTTAAAACACATTGCGCCCAGTATTTTTAATGCAGCCGGTGATTTGGAGAACTAAAACGTGCCTAATGAAATTTGAAATTTCTTTTTGTTCTGGGAAATAGGTACTGTAGGGTACTCGATATTGTTGTGGTGTTCTGGATGCGGACATAGAAAGTTTGCTTAGCTCAATTTTTTTGTGAGTTCATGAGAGATTAAGGTCAGAGCGTCACCTTGGGGCCAAGTGTGCCTAACTGTTTAATGTCGCGCTGTGCCGAATAATTAACTGGATTATTATCGATTAATGTACCTATATTTATAGCTAAAGTACCAAAGTAACTAATTTTCAAATTACATTGTCTTATTTATGCATGAAATGTGGGTAGCACCACTCTTAATCATTTATGACATAAACATATAAAATTACAAATGTTTTAGAAAAAAAACTATTAGAAACCCATTACTTATTCAGTAATAACACAAAACATAGCCATTTAAATATAGTGGGTCCACGGATCAAAGACAGATGGGTTGCATGTTATTAAAACTTGAGTTGAGGCATATTATACGTATAGTTATAGAATATAGATCAAGGACTGTCCTATAAAATTAATAAAACATAGGTACATATTATCCAGTCACAAAAAGATAAGGAAACGTATACCAATAGTAATAAAGAACAAAACGAATAAATAGATTCAACATCTAATTTACCCTCAAGGCCGAACAAAGCAATTCCTTTGCGAGAAAAAAAACACACAGACAAGTTTTGTTGTCCTCGTCTACGGTCCTTTTAAATTTAGGCGGGTTGTATCTTTGACAGTCGAAACACGAAAACTTTGAAAAAAATGTAAATAAAAAGTTTACCTTCTTTGGGTGTAGCCATTTTCTGTGTAGCGCGAGTACTCCTGTGTGGAAATTGCAAGACTATCGGTCGCGCGTTTGTTCCACGGCTCAGCAGGGGCCTTTTATAAAGTTTTGTGTTCGGAGATGTGAGGAATATCACCACGTGCTCCGCTACGTACGAGACCGGCCCGGCTTGATAACAAGTCGTATAGAAGGATGGAACGGTTATGATACTTTTTATTTATTAGTGACGTAGACAAGAGTTTCAATAGTTTTTCATTTTTATACAGTGTCGTAAACTGTTTCCATATTTTATTTAAAAATTATAAAACTAATCATAGCGTGAAAAAATTCCTTCTCAAAGCTGTCAATCGGTAATTTATCCAAACGACTGGCGGCATTGCCATGTATGACAATTGGCAATGTTAAGCCTTTGGCCAAGGTAAAAGCCAACCCCTTGGATCTCAGGAAATTAACCGACTCTATAGTTCCTTAGAAAGACTGTGAACACTAGCATATTTACGCTTGAGGTCCTTTGCAGTTACCGCGGCAACATCAGCACAACACGATGAGCTAGGAAGATGGGATGGGGCAAAACTATCGACACATGTTGCGTCCCCTATAAAGACCAACACATCTTTCATGGAAACAAAGACATGCCGTTCGATCTTCTACCAAGCCATTGGGTTTTAATACAGCTGGAACGCCGACGGTAACAAGAGTTTGTCGGAGGATGTCATTTAATGTATAATTGCGTGACGCGTAAAACAACTCGCTCTTCGGTTGCACGACAGGCCGTGGTGTCTGAAGCGAGGAGAATTTAACATTAAAAAAACAGCTAATTACAATACCCAGTTGAATTACAATTGTAATGATTAGGGCAGGGGCACGTGCCCCTTCCCCCCAGACGGTTGTGGAGTTTCCATCACAGTACACACTCATAGGCTAATCAGATTATCGAAGTTGTTAAAATATATGAATAAAATAACAGAAAGAACGTGGGTGAAAGTCTTGTCCCTTTCTGGCTGGAATAGCGGCGTGGTGGGAGAGCGCAAGATGACAGAAGAGCGTTTAAATGAACTGTTTTTAATGCATATCCATCAAGATATTGCGACAAAAATGAACTCTAATGAAGTGTTGGACATCTTTAGCAGTGACATAAAAGAAAACTATCTTTATTAAACATGTAATTTTTCTATTGTTTCGTACTTTAATAAACCTTTATATTTATACAACCAGTTTATTTTAACAGTTATTGTTGATTATTTTTGCCCGTCTGCCCTTCCCAGAAAAAAATTGTGGATCCGCACACATTCAAGACATTCCTTACAACTTTTTTGTACCGACGACACTTTCAAACTTTCTGTAATATACAAATTTCTTACTTTATTCATTCTTGTCACACCACACATTCACCTGAACATTCACATCTCCGCTACATGCAATCTTTTTTCATCCATCTTTTTCACATTCTGCCTGCATTCTGATCCATACAGTACGATGGGTCTTATCACGGACTTGTATGTACTTGACTTTCCCTTACTTGTTTAACAGTAACTGACTCATATTAAACTATTTTGACTTGTTGCTTACAAATATTGAAACGACAACTAAAAAAATATTCAAGTATCAAAATGGTTCTCTGAAAAAAGCTACTATAGATCCGTTCTGAAACTGATTACCTACGCGACTGAGAACAAAATGTTCAAGGCTAGACTTACCTTAGTAACTAATTTGTTTCGGGCTGTTTTCGTATAAACTCTTTATTTTTAATTTAACAAAACTTCACGATCTTAATCTGCATCTTAATTTAAGAATATAAAAAAACAGATAAGTACAAAATTGGCATTTGAAGAGATAACACAACATCAGAGTCATCAGACCGAAAATAACTTTTTATCTCCTGATGTAACTTTATTGCTTATTTTAATAGAAACAGTAAATAAATAGCCTGGTTTTCTGACGTTTCGGGTTAGTAGGTTTATTTTAAGCTAGTGGGCTACTTGATTTTCGACAAAAAATAATAAACAAGAAGTGTTCATTGTTTGATTATAAATCGGAACGCAACTTGATCTTTCTGATGCTCTATCCTTGTCGCACACATAACGTCAAACTAAT
Source organism: Noctua fimbriata (assembly GCA_905163415.1). Lineage (NCBI taxonomy): Eukaryota > Metazoa > Arthropoda > Insecta > Lepidoptera > Noctuidae > Noctua > Noctua fimbriata. The sequence continues at coordinate 2,234,475 of LR990922.1, forward strand.
TCAAACAAATGAATGAATACAGACGGACGAGCTGTACAATTACTTCCTTCACAATACATAAGTTGCCGCTCCGCTGCTGTTAATACACGATTTAAAAATACAGTGAGACTTCTCGCGAACTATTCTCTCCTCAACTAATCCGTCCAGGTAAGTGATTTATTATAAAAACTTGTCTAACATTGTAAATAATAAGGTCAGGTGTGCCTTTGTACCTGTTACTTCAAAATAATACGACGGATTTAAATTCTGTAAAGTTGTTAAACTTTTGTTTGTTTGTAATGTTCGTTGCAATTTAGCCTGATTATAATGGTAATTCATGAATGTTATGTCTACCACATGGTCAGAATTTACGATTTGTTTTTTTCGTAATTTTTTGATTTGTCTTTAGTTAGTCACGTGTGCTCATAGTAAGGCTAATTTGTAACAATTGCTGTCCAATTGGGGAAAATACTAGTGGTTACAAAGCAAGGTTAGGTCATATTATTATGGCCTCGGAATTTTTATTTCGTTTTCGATTTTGGTGTCAGCAGCGTGTTTTTTGTTTTGATAAAAATTACAAGGTCGTCTAAACTCTAAACGTCAAAGTCTAGTTTTTTTTTATTCAAGCAATTCATCAATTAAATATTTAATCAGCACATACATATATTAGTTTAAAAAAAAAAAAAAACTAGTAGGAATGTAGGTGCTACATTGTTTTGGTTTTATTAATTAAAACTTGCCTATATTATTTTTTAAAATGATAAAATGATCTTAAATAATTAAACATCCTAAAAAACAGTTTTGTAACATTTATGTTCTGTAGTTTAGCTTTATTTAACAGCTTAAATGTTTAAAAAAAAAGATAAGACCATAATTATTATTTTTATAGTGCCAGCTATGTCAGCAATCAGCATTTTCATGACATTGTATGATATCTTTTAACAAACAAACCAATCTCATTGAGTTTAAGAACAATGTAATATCTGTCTTACATGCAAAAAAGTTGCAGCATTGCATCATAAAAATATATAATTAACAATGAAAACTTTGACCCAAAGAATTTGTTGATTGTGGTAAAATCATTGTTTGAAATGAACTTGCAAGCGAAAAATAATAAAACTTGTAATAACAGAAATTAAAAAGTGATTATGATGACTTGTATAAATTTAAAAATGGAATGTTATTATATTTTTTTTCTATAGCATTCTAAACTGCCTTGCCAATAAAAAAACAAAACATCATCTGCCTAGCCTTTTCCCAACTATTTTGGGGTTGGTTTACAGCTGAATAGCAGTATTTTACATGGAGCAACTGCCTATCTGATCTCCACAATCTAGTTAGTACTGGGTAATATGATACCCCTTGGTAAGACTGGTTGTCAGACTTTGGGCCACTGGCTACCTGTAACAACTATCAAATATCTACAGGTGGCAGCCGGAACCAACATGCTTTCCGAGGCACGGAAGAAACTCGGTATCTAATGGGTGGTCACCCATCCACAGACCAACCTATGCAAGCACGGCCTAACCTAAAGATAGACCCAAGCGGCTGTTATTATTTAGTCACGAACTAAACAGAGCATTGTTCCAAAAAGCTTTTTTTCCTGGTTTATATTTGCCTATTGTCAAATATGTGATCAATTTTATCAGTAATAGACTACTATCATGCCAATGACTGGTGTTATTGGCCCACTTATTGCTTGCCCTGTCTATCAATAGGTTCATGCTACCTAGATATTAAATAAAATAATGTTATTAACGCCAATCTTGTTATTTGCAATGCAAATATTGTGATAGCCTTAAAACTATTTGCATATTTATAAAGAGGCTGTAAAATGATTGCATTGGCCCTAGCAAGGGTTATGAACTTGTTTGACATTGACACATGTCAACTATTTAAGTATTGCCCAAATGGGGTAACTAGAGTTGTATCAAGGACCTTAATAGTACTAATTAGGTCTAATGTGTTTTACCCACTGAATTTGATATACAGTTATGTTAAGCATATTGAGGAGGATTGTAACGATTAACTTTTTCATAAAAATCGCAATCTTTAGTTGACATTGTCAGATGTGTATTGCACAAATGTAGTTTAATGGTTTTAAGTCAATTTCAATCTGAATTTCACTGTTTCTTAAAATTCACAATCTCCAGCATGATATCGAAATATATCTTACTGAAATACTCAATTACATAGCAGCGATTGCAAATAAGAAAAAAAGTTGATCTTTGAGACAGATTTCTAAAACATTGAGTAAACCTTCTATTAATTTCTATGCTTATTTTAAATTAAATTCGCTTTATGTGTCTGTCTGTGCGACCACGTTCTTCCACTAAACTACGCAATGGATTTCACCATCATAATTATATGTAGATAATTTCTGATAGTAATAAAATCGTGAAAAAATAACAGCTTTTTACTGAACGCCTACAAATAAATAAAATTGAATTTTCTGTTTGTAATATAAAAATAACAGCTTTTTACTGAATGCGTAAATATGAAAATATATTATATACGGCATTTATAACAGAAACACATTTTTTCAATATTTGTATGTCTGTCTGTTTGTTCCCGCTAATCTCCGAAACGGACGGACCGATTTTGGCGGGACTTTTACTGGCAGATAGCTGATGTTATAAGGTTTAAGTTAGGCTACTTCTATTTTAGAAAAATAATTAGAGTTTCGTGCACAAAAATTAAAACCCTTGAAACAAATCCGATTAAAAAAGGAAAGCAATATTTTTTATAAATATTTCACGCGAACGATGGTCGCGGGCAACAGCTACTTATTTAATAAACTAGGTACATTTATTTAAAATAATAATTTGAACAAGTAATTCTTATCTTGCTTAATAATACCAATTGAACTGGGTAATCAAGGCCTTCAGGGTCTCAAGTCTTTGAATACAAATAATAACGCGATACGCACTGCATCTACGCTTCAAAACTTACGTCATTCTAAACTCGCGTGCGTATGATATGTTTGCTAATTTACTGTGTTACTAGCGTTTTTTTTTATCGCAAATATAATAGTATTTGAATGATCCATGTACGCATGTACGCAGTTTTGGTGCTACATCTTTTATGTCCACGCAGAACTTTGACGACAGAGTTCAAAACTATTCAAACTCAACCAAATAATAATTAATAAGTACCTTTTGTGTTTAAATAAATAGTTCTTATAATAGTTATAAATCGGTATCGGTCAAGCACACAGTTAATCTGTGTAATTAAGTACCTATGTTTCTATGGAAAATTACAAAACATTGACCAATTACAATTTACGATAAAATACACGAACTCTTGAACACTGATAGGTACCTACTCGTGTTACGGGCAAATTCCACGGCTCCGGTTAATGTCCTGAAGTATCTGTCACTGTCCGGTGTCCGCAGCAGAACCGTGTCCGTACCGTTTTGACCGAACCTTTACTCGAGTAGGTTTAACCTGTCCGGACCGAGTCGATCGAAGATTAGCTCGTCAGCTAATTATGACCATTTCTAGTTAATTATGCTAAAAGGACCTTTTTTTGCAACCTGGTCCTTTCGGCCTAAACTAGTTATTAAAAAAAAAAACATTATCTATGGAAAAATGTCTTCAAGGCATGCAGACATAACCAGTGTAAAACACAATTCAATTGCCGTTTCAATAAATTAACGATACCTTTGCAAATATTCTGATTGAACAACAAGTTAAAATTACTTAATATCTGTCCACCAACCGTTGTAACATTACATCACAATCTATTGAAATTATGTAAGATAGTTACTACATGGTATTAGATATCTACATAATCAGGTAGGCAGGTACTGTCTGTTGAGTGACAGTTGCTCTAGTTGTTCTTAGAAAATATCAGACCTTTCCGGACCCGTTGGAGTTAGCTGTGTTATCGAGAGAATTGGTTTTATTGAAATTAGTTATATTGCACACAAGGCTATTAAAAGTATGATAGGAAAATAATTCGCACAAAAAAAATAACAAAGTCTAAATAATATCTACAATTTCCTTTATTCATCATGATACAAATTCATTGCATTATTAAATATTAATAAAAAAATATATATAAAATACTTATAAAAAATTGTAGTCCACCGGCATCGGGAACAGGGTCCAAGCTACCGGCGGTCACGGCTCCAGAGAGAGGAACCTCCTAAGAATACGAACCGTAACAAAAAATAAATAATATCTTATTGTTACTCCTGGCGAAACGATGATGGAGGTAACAATTCAATTCTACTCAGTGCTAACTGATAGCAATGGGCTTCGGGCTTCCCAAGTTGGCACTTGTGCCTCTGCTGCCAGACAGTCACGCTTTCTAATTTTGTTTTTGCACGAGACCCGAACGATTTACGAGAATACAGACAGTGATGAGATAGCAGGAGGAACACGGCTCTTTTCTTAAAAATTGACTACATGCAGAAATAGACAGGGATTAGTGCAAGGAGGCAAGGGAGGCCTGGAGTAAAACTCAAAAAGCTACTATTTAATAATAATGAGACCCGGAAATGCAACCACTGATAGAAGTGATAGATTTAGGTCTGGCGTTCCGAAGGACCAACATTTTGATAAACAGACCTAACATTGTATTTAAAGCAATCACGCGACTGGACCTCATATAAAATAATGATCAGGGTCATCTTCATATCTGTATCAATTTACTCTCTCATGACGATATTTATCATCTGGCTAACTAATCAGTGTTCCTATTTTTAGTTTTAAAGTTAACAAATCAAGAACCTGTTGATCCAATAACTGCATAGGTCATCTTTATCTCTTTCCAGATAGCAAAACCATGTGACAAAAATATGTACTACAGAATGTTTTTATATTGCACCAGCCAGGCCCAACTAAATATAGTGAGCCACTGTCATCATCACAATTATTAATGTTGTGTTAATTTCCAATAATCTTATCGTGTTGCTTGTTTATTGCGCCCCCTTGTGGAAATGTACAAGTCACTAGATAAACTGACCCCCTACGAGTCAAGCGTCTTTTGTAATGACGACACATCGCTAGTATATTGCTCTAATGTTTATATTTGTACGCAGCAAATGAGCAAAAATAAATGTTATTGTTTTGTTTCTCGATTGTTTCATCATTTTTATTTCTTTTTGATAACGTTTCATACGCACGTTGTGGCCAGCTTTGATTGTCGCCAAACGGTTTTTTTCTTCAAGATATTGACACAGAAAGATTAGGGATTCTAATGGCCCTATTTGCGATAGTTTTGCAGATACGTATTTTTTATTATGCCCTACTTAAAGCTGAACTGCAAATCCTGAAGTAGCTTGGAGATATGATCAGTAGTAAATCTTGTATGACATGGAATAACTGGTTTCCAACTGATGACCGATAACTTGATAGTCAATCTAATACCGCAGGATTGTTAGTTCGCTGAGCGTCAGTGTTTGTTTTAATTTGGAAGGACAGAATAAAGAAATATAAGAGATTTCTAGGCTTTATAGGCAACTGTAGCTGGATTACTCCTAGAAAATTAAAAAACTTTTTTAAACAAACGATAAGCTACTTCTAACACAGAACAAGTTCAACATGATAGTTAAAACTCTGCTATAATTTTTCACGGTTTAAAACTAAACCTATACTGTCACTTACGGGATATCTTCCGTTATTATCAATTTTTTTTTCGACATCCCGCGATCATGGCTCTTGCAACAGCGTCGAAATATCGGGAGCTCAAAATAATTGATAATCATGGAAGATATCCCGTAAGTGACAGTATTAGTTTATAATAAAAAATCTCTGTTTATTACAATGCAACTGACATACTTTTCCTGCGCACTGTACACGCCAAAAATGATGTCAATCGCACAATTTGTTGACTACTTTGATTGACGTCTTGTTTGCGTGTGGGACGATGGACCGCATCACGATATACTACTGTACCTACTCTGTAGGCGGAATCTTAAAGACAAGACATTGAACTACCTAATGGAGGGGGTGTAGCAGAGACCTAGGCTATCGGCAGTAGCAGTATTGCAGTACCGTTGTACCCTTTAGATAACGGTTAGTAGTTTGTGTTGGTATTCTTGAGAGGTAGTCGAGCTGGCCAGGTGCAGTAAAACCTTGGTATTACCTTATTAGTTTTATGAGATAATTTTATCTCGGGTGTTGTACTGTTTTCTAGGCCATTCATCGTTTAGTGATCGATTAGCATTTAATTATTTGCGAATAATTTACAAATATGGCGAAGTTGGTTTCATGATAAGTGATACAATCATTTAAGATCGTAACATCACGCCTGTAATCCCCGAAGGGTTAGGAAAGGTGTACATAAAGTGGTGAGTTTAAGTCCCATGAAATAGGAATACAATCAAATCAATCAATAAGTGCAATGTTTACTGTTTTTTGCTAGAATACACTAACGAGAAAAATTAAAATAAATCTGAAGTCAGGTGGGAAATTTCAAAACGTATAACGTCTGTAAAAAATATATAAGTAGTCGCTGAACCAACGTAACAAGGATATGTCGAGTATTCTCAATTGTTTTCCTCCCTCACCCCCTGCCCTGACCTATAAACGAAGAAACTGCGCAAATATAAATCTTAACGAAAATAACTATTATTGACAATATCGCGCATGGCAACATTATCTCAGTCAAATTATCGCTATCCCAATATCGTAAGACTTGACGTCAAATATATTTTAAAAACATTCCCTTGACGTCACATTTTAAAATTGGAACGTCTTTAGTGTTGTGAAGCGAAACTATCGACTGTCAATTAATATTTAGCGCATGTTTTTGTTTCTTTATCGAACAATTGAAATGTTATTGGCATTAAAAACTTGTTTGTAAGTTCGAGTCGTTTATAATCTAAAGTGTAAAGGGAGTATAGTTAGTTTGATTCTCGACGTCGCTGTGTGATTTTGTGCGGTCAGAATAATTTGTGACCTCGGTGTTTGTTTTGATTATTAAAAACTTTCGATTTATTTTAAATTTATTATTGTTTGGTGACAGTTTAATCATAAGTAAGTTGTTTGAATTAAATAAAAATATAGATAATACATATTTTGTTTATAACTTTGGATAAGCTACAAGGAAAGTTTTTATTTTAAAAGCAGCTTAGGTGACATCGTTGTTTAGTGGATTTTATTTGTGAATCAGCTGACATGCCAATCCAATAAGGTGTTTTTATTTACCTGTCTTTAAAAAAATAATAGTAATTTTATTTTAAAATCGGCTTCATCACCCTTGTAGGCTATTTTACTCAACCTGCTCAGCTACATAGAAGAAAACTACTTAATTTTATTTAAACTATTAGAAAAGGAGGTTCTATCCCCATAGTTTGCGACGAAAAGGACCAATATTTATTGTAGTCCACTTCACAACACTGGCTCAATATTTAAACTTGGTCTTTCCAGAAAGAACATGAACGGTCCCGAAGGACCATCCCGATGCTGCCAAGGTGGTTGTGAGGATCTGAGCAACACACAAGCAGCCATGGAGCGTCTAGGAATGGAAGAAACACCTGGTTGTGATGCCAGGACTAACCCTGGTGAAGTTAAAGTGAACAGCAAGAGATTCGGAAGGGGGGCAGTGCAGACAGGTCAGTATCTTTTGTACTAGTGTTTAAAAGGACCAGGATGTAAACGAGCCTTTACCCAATTAATTCGAGGTGGACTTTAGTCTCGCCAAAAACAATTGAATACTAGAATTTTACATGGAGCGACTGCCTATCTGACCCCCACAACAAAATACCCAGTACAGGGTAATGTGATACTCCTCCCTTTGGAATTATGCCTGCGTGTTTTTCAGTTAATCATCCACTATCAACTGGCCACTTACACTATAAAATAAAATTAACTGTTTTTAACTAAACATTATGAAAACAAACCCGCATTCGTCTCCGGATATCAACATCCTCGAGATTTATCTGGTACTTCGTCAAACGCGTTGAGAAGCACGAATACAGCACCGTCAAGCTTTCCTTTTCCTTACTTAATTACACATAGGTATCTTAATTTTTTGTCAACAGAATTTTATACGTGATTTTCTCAAGTAGAAATGTCAGTTTATTCTCAAAGTGTCAGACCATAAGTTTTTTTCGCAATAAAATACTAACGAGATTCACTTTCTTTTGTTTACGATTTCTTAGATCGTTTGAGATGAGTCGTAATTATTTGATGTCTTTTCTTCTATTTAAGAATAACAGTAAAACAATAAAGACAGTAAAAACAACACGGAGTTAAAAAAAGTACTGACGTCTGTCCTGAGGACCTCATGGCTTAATAATAACAGCCGCTCGGATGGATCTTTAGGTTAAGCCGCGCTTGCCTAGGTTGGTCTGTGGATGGGTGACCACCCATAACATACCGAGTTTCCTCCGTGCCTCGGAAAGCACGTTAAGCTCAACAGCTTCCCGGCTGTCATTTGTAGATCTTTGACAGTCGTTACAGGTAGTCAGTGGCCCAAAAAGTCTGACAACCAGTCTTACCAAGGGCTATCGTATTACCTAGTACTAACTGGGTTGTGGAGATCAGATAGGCAGTCGCTCCATGTAAAATACTGGTATTCAGCCGCATCCGGCTAGACTGGAAGCCGACCCCACCATAGTTGGGAAAAGGCTAGGCTGATGATGACTAGAGGTCTTTCTCTTGCACCACTGTAAACATAGCGTTCAATATTACCCTTGATATTACTTAATTAGTTGACAATGGTCAGGTCCTACTTACGGTCAATTCTTACGAGGTTATTACTTACGGTCAATTTAAAGCAATTCCGTTCCGAAGATCAATGCCAGTTGGGATCCTATCGGGATGCCCTTAACCTTTTATCGATGTTGCTTTAATGTTGTGTTACTTTAATAGCGGTAAAAACCACTATTGTTTGGACTTGGGAGTAATATTTTACGTTTGATCTCGGACAGCCATTTATTCGTCTTCTCATAAAATTGAAAAGTAGTCATAAAATCTTAATAGTTATCTAGTTGTGATTTGATATGATTGACTTTGTTGCAATGACAAAATGTCGAACAGTGCATAGTTCATTTGCAATATAGAAAGCAGTTTGTTTCATTGATAAGTCGGTCGTTTTGCAGGACCTTATTATATGCAACCATAAATCAGGGCTTTTCATCTGCAAATTGGCATGGACTGTATAAAATGTAGTTTATAGGGTACTATAAGTACCAATGTTGTACTGCTAGGATAGCTATGATTTAAAATTGACTTCATACTTAGTCTCCAGACGTCCTCATCGCTCTCATGCCTCTCATCATTCTCATCTCCTGCCTTTATCCCAATTCATTTGGGGTCGGCGCAGCATGTCTTCTTCTTTCAACTTCTCTATTACTCGTCATCTCATCAGACACCTCCTTTCTTGCCATATCATCCGTCCCACTTTTCCGCTTCGATTTCTGGGGTACGCCCTAACCTGCTTGGGTTTTGGCAAAAAAAATATGACAGGCCGCCTTCGTGACATCAACCCTCCATGGGAATTCTATTGTGCATATCTTTTTAATCTATAATATTATAAAGAGGTAAATGTTTGTAAGTTTGTATGTAGGGGGTAATCTTCGGAACGAATGATCCAATTCTAAAAATTTTTCACTGGTAGAAAGATCATTATTCGTGGGTGCATATTAGCCGAGCTATCAAATTTTTGCGGACGAAGTCGCGTGCTAAGTGCTAGTTGTCAATATGCTAAGTATTCCATTAGTCGCCTCTTACGATACCCGCTGGATAAGAAGGGGTGGTGGTATTGTTTCATCTCCTTCATTCGCCTTTACGATAATTTATTTGGGGTCGGAACGGTGGCTTCTGGGTCTATCTATACTCCTCTATAGCCGTAACCTCAGTAGTCACCTCTGCCGCAGTTCATCAATCATTTCTTTGGCCTTTTGCTACTCTTATAGCCATTCACATTCATACTCAAATCTTTCTTCACGACATTCATTCCTCATTTCTCCGCTTAGTTTTCAGAAGTCCAAACATCAGTTGCTAAATATCTGGCCTTGCCAGTTAATCTTGATTTAATTTAATTGTGCTCCATGTCTTTTTCTATGATTGGCAGTATCATGTCAGAATCAGTAAAAAAAATAATTCGCTGAAGTGTAGTAACAATATTTTTTTTTCTGATTTTTTCTACGAAACGACTTTGATATACTCGTACTTAGTGTAGTTTATAAAACTGCGTTTCGCCTATTACTATTGTTGATTTCACACTTGATATCAAAGTAATAATTGGGTTATAACGACCTTCCACAATTTCCGTAACGCGCCATTATGTATTGTTTATTTGTAAGATTACGACAATTTGTTGGTTATACGATCTTAGTTCTTTGGTTATAAGTTGGAGGATCACTAACCCAATATATAAACAATTAAATTAATTAAATTGCAATTAGCACAGTGGTGGAATTACTTGACCCTCGTCAGATAATATTTGGTTCTTGCCTCCGCTTCTTCGTTCTTCGTTAGTGTAGACGTCGCACTCGCTATTGCTGAGCATGAAGTGTTTAGTTCGACACCCAGGCAAAAGTGTTATTCGGTTTTTCCATAACGAATTTCTCAATAGCAGTCCGAAGTCTGGATTTGTGCCCGGCTGTTGGCAATAGGCTAGCCCTTAATTATGTGGGACTTGAACTGAACTGAAAGGCGAGTGTTATACAGGGTCTTACAGAATAAGCGAAATACGTCTATGTGATGATACACACCTCTTCCTCAATAAATTGTATTTATTTAGGAAGAGATCTCCCCCTATTACACCCTATTGTCCCCCCTATTACTTACTACTTAAAAAATAACTGGCGAAATGTGGGTGTAATATGTATTGGGTACACCTATTTAGGATACTCAGTCAAACTGGCCCAAATCACGTGCCGTTCACAGTTTCTTCAACAATAATCTCCGATCATGCAGCATATCACACGTGGTCGTTATCGAAACAATGCTGATCGTATGCCACAATGACCTCTGAAGTTTCATCAACGGTGATAATGAGACCGTCATCGGGTGACCGATAAAATTCAGAAACGATTAGTTCCGAATTTTATCTTAAAGCGTTCATAGTTTATTGAGTATGGAATAATACTGTGCAATAGTAAAAACTGGAATCCGGATCGAAGGACCACAAATTGCTGCCAGAGTTTTATCATCGTGCAGATAATTTTATGACGTCATATATTTAATCGAACTCAATGAGGAGCCACGCTTGCCTAGGTTGGTCCATGGATGAGTACCGAGTTGCCTCCGTGCCTCTGAAAGCACGTTAAGCCGTTGGTCCCGGCTATCATGTGTAGATTTTTGACAGTCGTTACCCGAAAGCCATCAGTGGCTCTGAAGTCGTTTGTGGCCCGAAAGTCTGACTTACCAAGGGGTATCGTATTTCTCAGTACTAATTGGATTCTGGAGGTCACAGCGGCGGTCGCTGCATATAAAAAAAACTGGTATTCTGCTGTATCCGGTTAGACTGGCAGCCGACCCCAAAATAGTTTGGAAAAGGCTAGGCAGATTATGATGCATTTAATCGAACCTTTAATATTCCCCTCTAGATTTCTTAAAAACTATCGGTGTCCAAAAATTGCTAAGGTATCATAGAATCAGCTCGATTTAACCAATTTAATGGCTTTAATTTTAAGTTCAAGGCAAGATCGCCTTGAGTATCTTAATTGTTAGTAAGTCTTTCGCTTTGGACGCGGAGTTCGGACCACCCCGTTATACAATACAAGTCTTTGGTAACCATATTTGGATACCTAAGCAAATTGGTGATTTCACTGCGAATATTTCACAATATTAATTCAACAGTAGAGTGCTTGAGATATGTTCTCCAGAAAACCAGTTTTACTTCGTTCTGGGTCACCCATCCATCGCCACTCAAAGTGTAACAAAATTTGCCGAATCCGATATCCCTTTAAAAATATTAATATAGTCTAGATTCTAAAATCAATGTCTATATTATTAACTGAATGAAGGCATTATCTGTAATGATTACTGTTACCGGTTAAATGTGGGTACGCTAAAAAACTAGGTCATTATTAACTGAAGGTTATTTAGAAACGTGATAGATTAGCGGGGTTACTGTGAACTTATAAAATGAGCGAAGAAAAGATAACAGCTTTGCGTGTTTGAAGGTATCATGGTAGGCGTGTTTTGTGTTCCAAATCTAAGATTTTAATCATTAGATGTGCCCTCAACCCTCATTTCACTGAGCACATCCCGCATGGAATAGAAACGACTTTCTAATAACTAGTTTTTGGCGCGTACTCACGCCCCGACCATGCATGAGCGGGAGGCGGGAGGAGAGGGATGGATGATCCCGTAAAACTGGAAGCCGACCCCAATAAAGTTGGGAAAAGCCTAGGCAGATGATGACTCTTACGTGCTTTGGACGTGAACTTGCGGGTACCACCCCGTAGGCCCGTTATACAATACAATGGCTTAAAGGCTACTGGATAAAGAATAAGAAAAAATGGGGGGGGGGCATAATCATTGTTTAACGATAATCATCCTTGTTGCAGGTTTAACCCACGAATGCGGCGTTTTCGGCGCGATCAGCACTGGAGATTGGCCCACACAGGTCGATATCCCGCAGGTCATATGTCTGGGACTAGTCGCGCTACAGCACAGGTGAGAAAGAAGAACTTTACACGGAAACTTTATGCGAGATCACGTATAAGGTTGCCTGCCCACTGGAGCGGGTAAGAGAAGAGATGGGTGGAGCTGTGCAGTGACTAATAGAATTGCATATAATGAGTAGGGCGGAGCGGGGTTAAGTTTTTATACAACTCTATTGGTTGAAATTTGCACAGCTCCGCTCCTGTGGACAGGCAGCCTTATGGTCTTCGTAAAACAAACAGACTCGACATCAACACATCATTTCAGCTCCAAATTGTCTTTCCGAATTATTTTTGCAAATTCTACCGTTAGGAACACGATATAAAGCTGACATTTCATTCAATGCTTTACTGTGAGTAGAATTGGTGGAGAGTACGTGTAATATACGAAGACCTTTACACGTCACATTTTATAAGTAATACCTGTTAACACGTCTCAATAAATGGCATGTAATGTAATAGTTAACACGTTTCGAGTCATCAGATGTACCAGCTTGCACGACTAGATATGTGAGTGGTACTGGTTAACACACATTTCACCATAATTATTGCAATTTATGAGTAGATATTTCGGAAACTACGAGATTATTAAAAACCTAGGAAGATATCTTAAAACAGTTCTTTGGCCAAATAAATAGCCATAAGATATTGTGTCACCAAATAAACGCATTATGTGGTACCTTTTTTTTTGGCAATTCAGAGAGGCCTAATAACTGTGCCGGATAAGATAAAATAAACTACATACATTTTGACCGATAAAGCAAATAACATAGTCCCTTCACAAACATAGAAATCTAGATTACTAGGAACACTGAGTGGGTGAATGACACAGCAAATAATAAAACATTGTTTTATTAAAAACAAGGGACTTATAAGCCCCCACACATCCTTCTTCCTTATATGTTTTGAGAATTAGGGGAAGAACCATGCTGTAGAAAACAAAGAAACAGTGGTCTCCTAGAAATGCGATTTGTTTGCATAATTATTATCGTATTATGAACCGTTTGTTTGTAGAGATAAGGTTCAAATAGAAATATTGTGTTTTAGGGCACTCGTTACCTGCCATGAATAGAATAGAATAGAATATACTTTATTGTCACCAAAATTAAAAACACGTCTGATTTACAATATTGGTAATTCTATAGTTACAATGGAGGTCTTATCGCGGATAGCGATAGCCATGTTTATTCTTAGAAATAATTCATTTAAATACAAGGCCATTTTATTGTTACAAGTGAAACTTTATTTAAAAAAAAAACAGCTGTTTCCGACAAAACTGCAATACCTTATCATTTAAACCGAAAGACGTCCACTGCTGGACATAGGCCTCCACAAGTGTGGCGACACTTGGGGAGGCCAATTGACCGGTCCCGTGCGTCTCGCCACTTTGACCGGTCCCGTGCGACTCGCATCCAGCGGATCCCCGCAACCTTTACCAGGTCATCAGTCCACCTAGTGGCCTACAACGCAACGTCTTCCGAGTCGCGGTCGCCACTCCAGAACTTTTCGACCCCATCGCCCATCCATTCTTCGAACAATGTGCCCTGTCCACCGCAACTGAAGTTTGGCAATTCTTCGGGCTACGTCGGTAACCTTATTTCTCATGCGGATGTCTTCATTTCTGATTCGATCACGCTAAGAAACTCCGAGTATAGCCCTATCCATATACAAGGTGTAAGCAGACCCTTCACATAGCCGCCAACCAAGCATTCTGTACATCAAACTAAGTAACTTTACGCAAAAATTATTGCTGGGAATCGACTTTTTTTTGGGGTGAAAAATCACGTTTTACGGTAGGACTCAAAGTTGGAATTTTGACCCCCAATATCTCCGTAACTAGAAGGTTCCCAGGTATGGTCTAGAACAAAAAAAATATCGCAAAGACGGGGAGAACAAGTGCCCTTCGGTTATGTTAAGGGTCTATTCACACACTTTATGTATACAAAATGTATGGAAAAATTTTCATTTTTTTTCTAAATTACCGATGATCTACTGACAACGTGGTAACCGTTTTAGCGTCGATGTCCCTTCCACCTTGCATAACAAGAGATTACGTTTCTTTGTATTTTATTTAAAAATGCCATTAATTCCTCAGAGGGCAAGAGTCAGCTGGCATAGTGACGTCAGAGGGCAAAAGCGCGCGCACGTTCAACACCCACAAAGGCATGGGACTCATCAACAACATATTCAACGACGAAGCCATGAAGAAACTCAAAGGCAACCTTGGCATTGGACACACTAGGTATGGTACTAACAAATATAATATGAACTTTTCCACTTCAAAAAGGACAGTCCTGTATTTTATGTATTTTATTAGAACTGATTTATCTGAGACATTTGAGGAGCTCGTGGCTAAATATTAACAGCCGCTCGAATCAATCTTCAGGTTAAGCCGCGCTTGCCTAGGTTGGTCTGTGGATGGGCGACCATCCATTACATACCGAGTTGCCTCCGTGCTTCATAAAGCACCGCCGTTGGTCTTGGCTGTGATTGGTAGATCTTTGCCAGTTGTTACTGGTAGTCAGTGGCCCGAAAGTCTGACAACCAGTCTTACCAAGGGGTATCTTATTAGCCAGCAGTACTAACTGGGTTGTGGAGGTCAGATCGGAGATAGGCTCCGTGTAAAATACTGGTATTCTTCAGCTGCTTTCGGTAAGACTGGAAGCGGACCCCAATAAAGTTGGGAAAATGCTAGGCAGATTGTAATACTTGTCCTGTTTAAACATTATTCAGACATTCAGAGACTAAAACTTGGTCATATAATGAACCTATAGCAAACCATCAAAGTTGCGGAAACGCAAGGTCGTATTTTCCCACACCAATATCAGATCTATCCCGAAAGCCAGAAAGTTGAATTTCAATTTTTGTCAAATTAATCTAGATTTTACTGTCACCTATTTATACGTATTATTAATTAGCAATTTTCTACGTACTTTACTAGGTACTCCACATCAGCAGCATCCGAGGAGGTGAACTGCCAGCCGTTTGTGGTGCACACAGCACACGGCGCGCTAGCTGTCGCGCACAACGGGGAACTCGTTAACTGCAGCAGTTTGAGAAAGATGGTAATCTTACTGTCCATTCATATTATAAATAGCGGCTCCAAGAAGGTTGAAAGAAGCGAAAAAAAAATCAAAAGGATACTTTTGTACACCTATGGGGCTATTTAATAAACAAAAGAAGAGAAGTCGGAATCACGAAAGTCTGACCACTAGTCTTACCAAGGCCTATTCAGCTGTTTTCGGTATGACTGGTAGCTGACTCCAGCATAGTTAGGTTAGATAAAAGTCTTAGCAAATGATGATGGCTGACTTCTGGAAGGAAGCTCCTCTCATAATGTAAACCAAACAAACTAAAAACTGTAATTGGTAATTACAAAATGCATGTTTTGTTTTTGAGTAACAATGTTTTTTCCTCACACTTTCCTTATTTTGAATCACTGCTAAACTGAGAGTTATTTTGAAAAGTTTTCCTTACAGATAAACACTAAGTTTATTGACTTGCAGAATAAAAGGTCAAAAGGTAGCTTACTCAATTCCAATTTAAGTGACGTCGTATTCATTTCATTCAAAAATTTAGCAGGTTTTAGGCGAAATAATGGTTTACTACATAGGAGTACGTCCTCTGCCTAGACCCTACGGCAAAAACTGGTGTAATGTTATGTATTATGATCAGAAATCTATTCAGATTTCAGAGTGACCAATCTAGACAAAAGTCAACCAAAAAATCCTCATACTGATATTGACTTGTAATTTTTACAGGTGTTAGGTCGCGGAGTAGGTCTGTCAACGCATTCCGACTCGGAACTGATCACACAAGCTCTCTGCCTCAACCCGCCCGAGGGAGAGACCAGTGGACCCGACTGGCCAGCGCGTATTAACCACCTCATGAGGTAACCTAACACTTTTTAAACCAGATTGAAGAAATACGAGCACTGTAATTCTATAGAAAAAACTCTTATAGTAAATTCTGAGTAGAAAAAGCACTTTCGCAATCCTACTAAAATTAAATAGTACTACTAAAATACCTACCTACCTAACTACTAAAATTAATAACTAAAATCATCATTCTGTTGCCCTAATTCCAATTCATTTGTAGTCGGCGCAACATTTCTTCTTCCATACTTCTCTATTACTCGTCATCTCATCAGACACCTCCTTGCCATATCTTTCTTTACACAAATATAATTTTTATATTCTCTCCATCCAGACTGGCTCCACTAAGTTACTCCCTGGTAATAATGCTGAAGGACAAGATCTACGCCGTCCGCGACCCATACGGAAACAGGCCACTTTGCCTCGGGAAGATCTTACCGCTAGGATCCTCATGTAAGTGATGAAATGATTGTGAAACTATGTGTAAGACATCATTATAGCAAGTCATTGGGATATATTTATTGCTTTTAGCATCAATTAACATGTAACATGGGTACCTTGTCAAAAGGTCTGAAAATTAATTCTAAGTAATGTTTAGTTTTTTGCCCCATGCTGCAAATTAAGGATGCATGTAAGTAATCTTTAAGCAAACTAGAGTTTCACTTTTTATGCAGGTAAACTATAATTCAGACAGGCTAAAAAGGGACATACATTACACATAATATGTGGTTTTTTTTACATGGAGTATGTTGTATTGCTCTCAGAACTACGCGTAGTCGGCAATCTTAGGTTTTTTAATTACTTTTATTGATGAAGGCTGCAGTAGCGAAAGGTCAATTTTTGTAAGACGTCAGCCGGAGTACATATCTTTAATGTGATTTTATTATTTGTCTATAAAATACTGACTGTGCCAGTTTTCAAAGGGAAGCCGGTAGGAATCGAGTTGTATGGAACCTTCGCTGCTGGAAGGCTGTTTCGAGTAGGTACGGAAAAGGAGCACGTAGATGGAATTGGGGGAGGCCTTTGCCCAGCAGTGGGGCAACACAGGCTAATAAAAAGTCGTGTTTACGACTGTTGCTAACAATCTACAAATTTTAAACTATCATGGTCACTAACATTATTATTTAGACTAGAAACGGGATATTTACCATGTTTACTGTTTTTGTTGAGTTCCCGATATACCCCGGGAACCCATATGATTATGTTCCCGGTAAATATCCCGTTTCTAGTCTAAATAAGTCAGATCGTAAATAGGGAAACCAATTGTCATTCATCATTTGTGTCGACCACGTTTTCGCTTGATCACTCAGGCAATTGAAGCTTAGTTATGGTTGAATTTATCCAACTATCACATAGATATAGTCGTGCAAGAGGGATTTAGCCTAAAGGTGGTAAATGAGTTACGAGGTAGACTATACTTACAATGTAATAATACGAAGGAGTGGTCAGTCCAAAATCTTAATTACTACAAATCTTCATCGTGAGACGAGAATAATTTATCATATTTTAATTAGACTTGTTAATCTCATAAAATAAAATATAATTAACTGTTTTGTCACGCGAATTGCAATTATGATAATAATCTCGACCTGCGTTCTAGAAAAGATTCTGTGTCATTGACCTGGGGGGTTACCATGACGACTTAAAGCAGGAGCAATTCTAGTGTGGGAAAGAGACAGAGCTATACAGGTCGTCTAGCGCCATCTCTTTCCCACACTGGAAGACGTCATGGTAGGGACCTACCTGTCCTTTATTAATGAACTAATATTATAACATGGTAATAACTAAACATTTGCAGATGTCTACAAACAGTCGTCGGCGCGGCATGCGGAGGGTAATGCATGAACACATTACATTTATTAACAATTCTCATAACATGAGCTATTTAATGGGCGTAGTAACATAATAAGGTGGTTCAATTCCGCCCCAACCCCCGAATCTGCTGAAATCTGCCTTTGTACTTGGGAGAGGTCTTTCACCAATTGATAACTGCAGGAGCAGAGCAGCGATTGATGGCAATAGGCTCGCTCACTATTCCATAAACATAACTGGCGAAATGTGGGTGTATATAGTGTGTGGGTGTGTAATGTGGGTGGTTCACCTCTGCCTAACTCTTAAGGGATTATTGGCGTGATATAAAGTGCTTATGTGCTAACTGCAGGATAATTTAAATACTTACGTAACCGTCATTTCCTCGGTACGCCCCATATTATATCGCATTGCATTTGGTTCATGACCATATATTTTTATGGGATCAGCCCCCGTAGCATGACCACCGTAGACAATCAAATGAAGAATCGACAAAATGACAGATTGTGTCGACAGAATGACAGATTTCTTTGCACTATCTGTCATTTTGTCGATTCTTCCGTCAAAGAAATCATTGTCTACGGTGGTCATGCTACGGAGGCTGATTATTAATGGGTTTATCACATGATTCTAATAACTGGGTGATAATGCATGATTTTAAATGGTCATATTATTAAAATGTTTCTCTTAACACGTTTCTGTATATGGATCATTTAATTAAGGAACATGATATGACGAATTATTTGTTGTTTTGTTGCATAATATTAACTCATTTAGAGTTAGTTCACTACGTCATATTGAAGACAATAGTAGTAAAAAATTGTAGGGTTATCAAAAGTTCTTGTAATCATGATGATATGAGTTCTTAAATTGAAGTTGTATAATCGTTTATAAGTATAAATTTTTGCACGCCACATGGTAGAATGTACCAGAAACAAATAACTACTCTGTAACAACTCGTGTATGTACTAATTAATTATTTCTATTTCATTCTATGAAAAAATGGATTATAATTCTACCACGCCTTTAATGAAATTCAATTGTAGTGGAAAAGGAAGGCCTACATTCAAAATAAACAGCTTTTCCAACGACCAGATTTCGATTCAAACAAATTCAGTTAACATAACTTCTGCTTTCATCGTTTCGTTCTCATCTACGTACCACATTCTTCCTTAAATACGGGTAAATAATTTACGTGATGTTAATTTTTATAATCGATTTTTTTTTCAGTTTTATTGAACGGTTGTGCAAAGAACGGTGTGGAGGACAGAGCCGAAGGGTGGGTCGTGTCGTCCGAGTCGTGCGGATTTCTCTCTATTGGTCAGTATCAGAACTATACTAAACAAAAAAGCGAGCGCCAGCACATCAAGCTCCCCAAAACAGTAAATTTTTCTCAATCAACCTTGAACCTAATGCTTTAGCAATAAAGTTGAAAATCTAATAAAGATTGTAGTAGCTTGATGTGCTGGTGTCTGTATATTGAGGAGCTCGTGGCTAAATAACAGTCGCTCGGGTCGATCTTCAGGTTAAGTCGCACTTGCCTAGGTTGGTCCGTGGATTGCTGACCACCCATTACACACTGAGTTTCTTCCGTGCCTCGGAAAGCACGCTCAGCTTTTGTTCCTGGCTGTCATTTGTAGATCTTTGACAGTCGTTATAGGTAGTTGGTGGCCCGAAAGTTTTGACAACCAGTCTTACCATGAGGTATCGTATTGCCCAGTACTAACTGGGTTGTGGAAGTCCATGTAAAATACAGGTATTCCGCTGCATGAGGTTAGACTGGAAGCCGACCCGAACGTAGTTGGGAAAAGGCTAGGTAGATGATGATGATACAAAGTTTGAATTACAATATATAAAGGACATACACTCCAGAAATTACACTACTGTACCTTACACCAGTTGATTCCTAGGATGCCCGATTATATGCCCTATTAACATTTTTTCACCCGTATTACATTATGACTTGATCATAACTGTCACTGTCAAAATGAGGACATTCTTAACAACTGCACACCTCTCGGGCAGATGCAGGCGAGATGTTACATGTTAAATTATCACAAACGTTCTCTCAACGTCCTTTTATCTTCCAGGTGCTCGCTACGTCCGCGAAGTACTTCCAGGCGAGATAGTCGAGATGTCTCGGCACGGGATCCGAACCGTAGACGTTGTGGAGCGACCCGCCGACAAACAACAAGCCTTCTGTATATTTGAGTACGTCTACTTCGCTCGGGCTGACAGTATCTTTGAAGGTAAGGAGGACATTAGTCATTTTTCAAAGTTGCTACAGTTCTTTAAGGTCGATCATTTTTTCAAATCAAAAGTCATTACAAGCATTTATGTGACTGTGTTATTTAATTTCTTTCTTTTCATTCATTTATTTTTATTTATAATTGTTTGGTAGAAAAACATGTTACCTGCCTATTTATTTATGATGCCACTAAGTTGGGCCTTGTGACCTGTAATACAGGTTTTTTCTAAAACCTACTTCAGGCACCAGCTCTCACAATGTGAATTTATATAGTTCAAAACTGTTATGTGCTACAAAACCATTGTGAGAGAAAAAAATATATTATAATTTATTTAGCTTTTACTGATCTATGAATTTATGTAAGTACGGTTGTCCGGTTCAAACTCATTTGCAAACCATTTTTCGGCCACTTGAGCATAGAATAACCTCATTCCTCCGTCCAGGTCAAATGGTGTACTCAGCGCGCATGCAGTGCGGGCGCATGCTGGCGCGCGAGTCGGCCGTGGACGCCGACATCGTGTCCTCCGTGCCCGAGTCCGGCACGGCCGCCGCGCACGGGTACGCACGACAGGTAATGGCCTTCTGTACTGCTTTAGCCAACCGAGTTAAACAAAGAAAACATATTTACTTGGCACATCCCACAAGTGCACACAACAAACAAATAAAAATAAATAATACACTTAAAACTAAACAGAAAAAAAAGGAGATAATATTGTGTGTATCACGACGGCGCCAAATAGGCCGAGTTCAGTAAACTGCCGAGCAGCTAGTGCCCGACGCTGGTTTTCAACTGGACCTGAGATGGTGATGTGACGGACATAGAACAAGTAGAGAACTATCGGAAGTTATTTGTCTAAAAGTAAAGACTGCACTATCAGCTTCTTAGATGAGACTTCAGAGTGCTGTTTGTATTGTTTCGTTGGTCTCCCGGTCGCAAGTGTGACTGCGGACACGTTCCAGGAGTAGCGAGACCGCGAATCACGAAAGCTAAATGGAAAAAAATGGGTCTGCTTCATTGTGTCCAGATTTACATTAATTATCAAAATAATTTAAAAAAAAGTCTGAACTGCTAGATAATTTAACAGGAACTAATTTATTATTCACTCAACTACTACAGGGTGTAAACGGAGGGTCTGTTTACACCCTGTAGTAGTTGAGTGTCACGAAGCCGTTAACCAAGCATTCTATACATCAAACTAAGTAACTCTACGCAAAAATTATTATTGGGACAAGACTTTTTTTTTGAGGTGTTCAATCATGTTTTACGGTAGGACTCAATGTAAAGCCATCAAAACATTGTGCTGATGGATGCATCGAATAGTATGGTGGTCGTGGTGGTATTTAAAGTAAAGTTATAACATTAAAAACTTGTATTAAAAAACAAAAAACTTGTGAATAAGTTGAAACTTTGACCCCAAACCTCCGTAACTAGAAGGTTCTAGCTATGGTCTACAACAAAAAAATGATCGCAATGACGGGGAGAACAAGTGCCTTTGAACTTCGTTAAGGATACTTTTACACCCTTTATATTCCACATATTTCCTCATACAAACTAATCAACCAACCCTCTTTCTACCTGTTTCCAGTCCGGCATCCCCTTCATGGAAGTCCTGTGCAAGAACCGCTACGTGGGCCGCACGTTCATCCAGCCCTCCACGCGGCTGCGACAGCTCGGCGTCGCCAAGAAGTTCGGCGCGCTCTCCGAGAACGTGCGCGGGAAGAGGATTGTGCTGATAGATGACTCCATCGTGAGGGGCAACACTATCGGACCGATTATCAAGCTGCTGAGAGATGCTGGGGCTGCTGAGGTAAGGATGTCGACAATTCTAAAATTATTTGGGTGTTATACAGCAATGTACCGTTAGCGTGGCAAAACGTATGTAGCGAACGGCAAGTTCGACGACGAGTTCGATGAACTAAGCAGCTAGGCAGCGACTAAACAGCTGATTTCACTTGTCGTTCGTTAGAGTATTTTAACATCCATTGTTGGTTTTTTTTATTTTAGCCGTATTATTTACATAAATGGAGTGCTGCGTACAGAGAATGCAATTTTGCATTGAAATAAAGGAATTTAGTAATTGAAAATACTATAAAAATGAAAAATTTCCTGCGAACAATTCCGGTGGAATGTGATAAAAATAAGGAGCTGAATCCACCCTGTCAATTTGCGGATAATATTGCATGTTATGTTGGACTAGTGAATGCAATTGATGGACTTGGAATCCTAAGTTCGATTGGGTTCGGCTAATTCAAGAGAATTTCAGTGTACATATGTTTAGTTAAAACTTTCTAACAGTCAATGAGACCTCGTTGTTTTATGACGTGCAAGCGAAAAGCAATATACTATAGGCACACCTTTTCCTATAACAAGAACCGCTCAACCGCACCCTCTGCCCATACAAGCTTAGTTTTTGTTTACCCTAAATCTCTTAGAGACTGTACTGAACTTGTACTTGTCATTATAACTTTTGCTACGTTACCAATTCTAAAATCGATAATGCGCACAGCCAAGGAGTGGAACTCCCTGCCTGCGTCGGTGTTCCCAAGTTCATATGACCCCAATCTATTTAAGTCGCGAGTTAATAGGCTTCTTTCGGGTTAGCTCGTTCCATCGTTGACCTCATCTCTGTTCTCAGGACTAGATTGAGGTCAAGAGTAAGCCCATTTAGTACAAAAAAAAAACTTAAATCGACTAAATGTAGGAAAACGCGCTTTTTTTTTCGCTAATTAAGGTTTTTATATCTTCAAGATCTTATCACATATATTTCTTTGAAGGTACACATAAGGATAGCTTCACCTCCTCTCAAGTACCCGTGCTACATGGGCATCAACATCCCCACGCGAGAAGAACTTATAGCCAACAAGATGGACGCCTACAAACTAGCTGAACATGTTGGTGAGTAACACAAGCTGAAACTCGCGTTTAGACGAATCTCCCACAACACGAAATTCATTCAGGAGTACCATTTATGACGAATTTAAGCTTTGTCGTCACAACTTCGGTCAGAATCAATTTTCATAGCGTATTTGATGATTTTTTTGGTTTTTATTACAAGTAATGCTTCCATGCATGCCTCATGCTTCTGATAAGCATGAGGTCTTGGGTTCGATTCCCGGGTCGGGCAAAGTGTTATTGGTTTTCTATCAGGAATTTCTCAGCAGCAGCCACGGAGTCTGGATTTGTGCTCGGATGATGGCAATAGGCTCGCCCCCTATTATTTGGGACTTAAACATAACTGGCGAAATGTGGGTGTACTTGTTAGGAACACCTCAGCCTAACCCTCTGGGGATTACAAGGCGTGATGTTATGTTATGTTAATGGTTCCAATCAAATCAACAACATCAACCTAAATCAAAAAAAATATACCTAAAACATGCTAACTCAATAATCACTTTTATTCACAGGCGCCGACAGTCTAGAATACCTCAGCGTAGAAGGCCTAGTATCAGCAATACATTACAACATGAAATCAACTCCTAGCGATGGCGTGGGAGGTCATTGTACCGCGTGCCTTACCGGGGAATACCCAGGAGGAGTGCCTGATGATGACTGGTGAGCTATGGTGGTCAGTGAATGGTGATGAGTGGATTAGTGAAGAATGAAGTGTGTGTGGTGATTTTGTGTGGGTGTAAACGTTTTTTGGTGATGTTGAATACAGCCTTACTGGTATAGTAAACTCGGCAGTGACTAAACAGAAAACTATTAGTTTTGAGCTAGATTCCAAGGCTTGAAATCAATCTTGAAATAAATATATACTTGCCAAAAGTTGCTCAAGACGAATAAATGAAATAAATTTCAGCAGAAAAGCAGGCATACGTACAGTCGCTAGCACATCAAGTTACCACAAACTGTCAAATTTCTCCAAATGATTTTTAACCATAAAATGTTGATGGTTAAGTTCAAAATCGAATGAGATTTGAGAGTTTGAAGTAACTTGATGCATTGGCGACTGTACTAGTTGTGTAGAAAATAAATTTTCGTTATAATAAGGTTGATATTGCGTGGTTGTCAGCGACAAGTCTATCAAAATTACAGTAAGATCTTTTTTTCTTTTCTACATAAAATAACTGTTTAGTTGCTGTCCTCAGAGGTGTCTGTGAAACAACTAGTAATGTCTAACATCACGATAAAAATGTTTATATTCATGCAAAATTTAATAGTGATTTCGGAAACTACAATAGCGTAATGGAATCAAATCATGTTGCAATTATAGTAAATACTTAAAAGAACTGCAGGGTGAATCAGAATAAGCGCAAGACCTCTTTAGGTGGTGAATCGCACCATCAAACTGGTAAATTATCCCTCATCATCTGCCTAGCCTTTTCCCAACTATGTCGGGGTCAGCTTTCAGTCTAACCGGATGCAGCTGAATACCAGTATTTTACATGGAGCTACTGCCTATCTGACCTTCACAATCCAGTTAGTACTGGATTGTACTAACTGGATAAGACTACTTACTATACCCCTTGATAAGACTACCTGTAATGACTGTCAAAGATAAATAATTGACAGCCGGGACCAACGGCTTAACGTGCTTTCCGAGGCGCGGAGGAAACTCGGTATGCAATGGGTGGTCACCCACCCACGGACCAACCTAGGCAAGCACGGCTTAACCTGAAGTTTGATCCGAGCGGCTGTTATTATTTAGCCACGAGCTCCTCTAGTAAATTATCCATAAAGAACATAAGTCGAAAAAAAAAGTTTTGGGATTTTTTTTATACTAAATAGGCTTGCGTTTTGCCACACCTCACCTGATGTGAAGCGATGTCGTGGCCTAGGTTGGAGCACGCTAGCCTAGCAGAAACCGATACTCTTGAACTATGATTAGATCCTGATTATAATGATCAGGGAACAGAGAAGCCGGCAGTGAATTCCATAGACAAAACGTCGCATTGGCTGATGTAATTAATATGAAGAGTCCAATTTTTATTTTTAAGAGGTGTTGCGCTTATTCTTTAACATCCTGTATGTTGTGTGTGAATGATATAGAAACGTTATTTGAAATGTAATAGTGTACAATTATGTTTATTTACAAAATGTTTTTTTTTTCTACCTATTTTTAGCAGTTATCGAATATTAAATATAATTTATGAAGTTTAAGTGTGGAGGTAGCCTGTAGTGCCTTATGTTTTATGGCTACCTTACCTTATAAACAGTTGAAAATAAATATAAAAGAATTGTGTGATTACGTGACCTGCGTTCTAACCAAAGCGATCTGTCGCGTGAAAACGCGGTCGTCAATCGTTTTTTAGGCAAACCAGAGGGCGCCCTCTGTTGACGCGGCCAACGCGTTCGGGCTAGTGCCATGATCGTTTTGGTTAGGATGCAGCTTCGATACATGAGGAATCACTGTCGACGCCAATACATATTTTCACAGAATTTGGTCTTGAGAACGTAAATATTGCTAACACCAGATAAAATATATTTGACGTCGATTTCGTTTGTTTAACTTTCTTTGCAATTTCATCATTGTCACGTGTTCATTGTTAAAACATTCTCAAATAAAATAATTGCATTTGATTCGAATTATACCTCGAATAATAGATACTAATGTTGTTTTTAGGCAAGTCGTGCTGGTTACGACCATAGATTCTATAAACTTACGTCTCCTCTATTTTTAATATAGATTTAAGTAGATATTTTAAAAGAAAACCTATTTTTCTAAACATTCCTATCAATATATTTAATTTTTATATATTTTTGTTATTTTTTTTTTGTAATGCAATGGAAAAATGCAAAAAAAGACAACGTATGTAGTAATAGAATATCGTTTTATACATATTTTTATCATCAATTCGGAATAGAGAATTTATATTATCAAAAAAACTATGTAACAAAATATATCTTCACAATTTGAGAGCTATACAAAATTATAACAATGTTGAAACCTATCAGTTTTCTTGATAATTTCATACTAATTTTGTATAAAAAAGTACACGATTTAAGTAATATGTATAATAGTTTTAAGACCTTTGTCCTTTAACTTTAAGTTTTTGAACTCATTTTGTTAATTTGGGGACCAAATGTTTTAACCTTATGGTAACAAATACGTCATATTGCTTAATAATAAGAATAAAAATAATTCCGTATAAGAATGAACTATGACGTACTATTCCAAAAGCCATATGGATAAAACTTCGGCCGTAACGAATGTATTGTGGCCCAAGTGTTAAAACGTTACCCTTCTTTCGGGCTCTGCCCCAGTCGGGTCAAAAGTACGTCGTTTGTTAATTTTAATGCCTGGCCTTAAAACCGAAAAGCCCGCAAAATGTAAGTGTACTTTACATAAATGTTTTTTTCTACATTCTTGTGGTTTTATTTCATACATACCATGGATTTATTAATTAGCGTGAATGACATGTGACGGCACCGTATTGAGTGCCTCGTTGGTCTAATGGTGGCGAGCGCAACTGCTGCGCATGAAGTCCTGGGTTCGACTGACGACTCTCGGGTCGGTCAGTGTTACCTATTAGAATTTTCTATTAGGAATTTCTCAATAGCATCCACGGAGTTTCGACGGTTCAATAAAAAAAAAATGTGTAATAGCCGATTTTTTATTTTCGACTAATCAATGGTGGTAGGTTTAACCTTTTCACCGCCAACGTACACAGAACGCGATGCCTCGCCAGCGCCAAGCTATAAATGTATAACGAAGTATACAGTAAACAGTAGTGATGAGGATATCGTCATATCGATGAATGAGATTTACACGCTATAAGTTAAGTTTTATTTATAATTTTACGAATATAAATAAAAACTGATTAAATATATTCATATTTGTTTTATGTCACATTATCCCTAGTAAGAAATACCAGTATAAATTATAAATATCAAAGGACCGAAAACATAACTCCATTAGAGCTCTAAGAAATGAGGTACATCTCTATTTGTTTCTTGACGTCATTCTTTGACTTCATTTCAAGTCCTTGGCGCTCAGAGCACGATAAATTCAATTGTGATTAGGGATGTGGTCTATAGTTTTTCTTCCTTCTATTCTTGTCTACTCACGTGTTTTTTTAACGTTAAGTCAACGTTTTTTACCGTAGGTATCTAAGCGGAAGAATTTTTCGCTGTATTTAAAGTGTTTTTCGAAATGGAAAGTAAGTATGTATTTAAATTATAACACACTTGAAGCAGTGTATTTATCACAGCAGTGTTTTTAAAGCTTTGTCTCTGTTCTTTTCTTCAGTCATGTAACGTTTACCCGTCATGTCGGCCATTCTAAAGCCGCGGTCCCACAGCATTCGCGGCGAGCATTCCCACGGATCATCCCATACATTCGATCGGACGGCAACGACAGCTCATCCGAACCCAGTTCGTCATTCATTTTTCACAATTTTTTACTAATATTAGTAAAAATAAAACAAGTGTATAAGCATATTGAAAGAAGGGTACGTGCGCGTCCTGATTGGTGCTGCACTATGCCAAAGTGACCTTGATAGCCGTACGCTTATGACGTCACAGAACGACTTCTATTATAGTCCGTGGCGCCTGGGGCACGGAAAACCAATTGTTTTGTAGAGATGGGAATATAATTATCGACAAGGATTGATAACAACTATGTCATTCCGGATCGGCAACTATCTGAAGGTCGAAATTCGTCTATTTTCCTTTTGTTATAAAGTAGTTCACTAAGTTCTTATTTTACCGACCTCAAATTGTTTTCAATAGTAGTATTTATAAATATTTGAACGGGCGAAATCAAACAGTGATAACTTTCGCGTCACATCACTGGCCGACTATATATCAAGTCCTTGGCGTTCTGGGGACACGAAAAATGTTCGGAGTTTTTGTTTGTGCCGATTTTAAGACAAATAAGGGCTACTTTTGTGTGGAAAAGTAAAAGACAGGGTATTAGACCGTGGTATATTAAATAATAAAATGAAACGAAGCTTTTAAATATAGTACTTTTATGTTTTATAGGTAGTTAAAAATTAAGAGCTTCTAATGAAGTCGTGGCGCTGGTGGCACGGAAATCTAAAACTTCTATTGAAGTCCGTGGCGTGAAAAGGTTAAAATCATATGTTAAATTCACTGTAACAGCGACCCTGATAGTATTCAGAAAGCTCCAGGATAGCCCGCAAAAATCAAATTTTCTTAACTTTTTTTTACTATTTCTGTCGCGTTCGTTTGTGTCGACACAATCTGTCATTTTGTCGATTCTTCCGTCAAAGAAATTGTCTACGGTGGTCATGCTACGGGGGCTGGTCGGTCTCGGTGCGGCCATTGTTTGTGGTCATGGCCGCTCAGTGCGTGAGGTTTCTTAGTTGGTACATAAGTGGTGGAATGATAAGTGGTTGGTTAAACCATGCAATGGGCGTGATGCTGGCTCCATATTTGGACCACGATGCTTTTGACTAGGTAGGTAGCCCCACTTCTTTTAGTAAATCAAGGTTAATGACGGTATTCTTGGTTTAATGTGCAAATCAAAGTCAAATGATCTCGTTTGGTAAAAAATACAACTCAATTACGCAATTCAACGTTTTTATTTATATTATTTACAAAGGAACATAACAATTTAGTATTCTGTAGAACTTATGCGCAGTATACGGTATGATAAAAATACGCGCACACACGCTAAGAAATAAATACTTGAAAAGTCACTTCATTGTACATTTAAGTTTATTTTTGCGCTTTCAGTTTATGAAACTGTTGTGTGAAAATGGCGGCATATTTACAATAGCTACAATGCAGTGTTTAGTGGTCAAAAATATTTGATCACCATCATATTATTATCAGCCTATAATGTTCCCACTGCTGGGACGTAGGCCACCTCACTATGAGAGAAAGTGGGCCTTATCCAACGACGTCTTCCAATTTGTGGTTCGCATAATGAATGACTAAACGTAGTACGCCATATTCTCCGTCGTTCGTTTAAGTAAAGAAAAAAAATGAAGTCTATTCAAACTATCACTGCATGTACAGACGCTAGCACATCAAGCTACCCGAAACTGGCAAATTTTCCCCTATCAACCTTGAACCTAATACTTTAGCGATAAAGTTGAAAATCTATTGAAGAAATTTGACAGATTGTAGTAGGTTGATGTGCTGTCTGTACAATTACTATCAATAGGCTATTTCTCTTAAAAACAAGGTAATACATTTTCACATCTACCAACTAATTGCTAATGGTCCTTTTACATGGGAATAGCCATATCATGGCAACATTTCTTACCAGCTTATAACCCTACAAGGATCTTTCGGCACGTGGTCAAAATCGGAACTAATGCCGCCATCTAGTATTTTCACAAAACAATTGCATTTCTACCAAATTATTTGAGCGTCAAAAGATCCTTTAAGCTCTAAGTAGGTTTTCTAGCAAAGAAATTCTCGCCCGGTCCTATAGTCTTAAAGTAACAGCCGTTTTAAGAGCGTTCATCCAAAAAGTTGGCAACGTCGCAAATAGCTGTCAAATATTTACCTGTTTTAATTAATTTGGCAATATTACTGTATGGAAATAAGAAATATGGGTAACTATTAAACTAGAATATTAATAAAGAATTGCAATAAAAACACTGAATTTGATGTTGTGTGGGAGAGTTTCGAAATATTAAAAAAAAATCTAAATCTAAATATTCGGTGTTAAGATATTAATTATTTCCTTTATTCGTTTAAAAAAAATATTTTACATATTTTTAAATATTTCTTTAAAAAAAAACATTTAAAAATATAAATAATAGTGGTCCGCCGGTAGTGGAAATGATGATTAATTAAATTAAATTAATTATTTATTATTATGAAAGTTAAAGGAGTAAATGATAGCGTGACGGTTGACAGAGATTGGAAGAAAAAAACGTGTTGCGCCGACCCCAAGTAACATGGGACAAGGGCAGGAAAATCATGATGAAGATATTAATTATTGCATTTCATAATCAATATTTTAGTTCACTAGTTAGCCATATTTCTTATTTCAATACATAGCCAAATTAATCAAACCAGCGAAATATTTGACAGCTATTAGCGACGTTGCCCATTTTCTGCATAAACGCTCTCAAGTGTGGAGGCCATGTTCATAGCGCATGTTTGCCGACTACGGCTTCGATGTCGTCAACTTCTTTGATACAGGTGCTTGTTAGCACGACGGGGTCGCCGTCTGTGATAAGAACGTCGTCCTCGATTCTGATGCCGATACCTCGAAACTCTTCGGCGATCGTCGTGTCGTCTGGTCGGATGTAGATTCCTGGATGTTTAAAAAATGTATTGAAAAAAAAAGACATGCGTTTACATAAACTGACTAATCAGACATGCAAGGTATTGAATTATTAGATGTTGTGTGCGTCCATGTTTTGTCAATAACGGCGTACAAATTTTGTAGGTATAAAAAATTACATTTAATTGCAGTTTACATAATAGTCATTCTAAATTCCATTACAAAATACAAAACAAATAATAATTGATGTCAAGATATATTATAGTCAAAATATATTAAATTATGTCCAGAATATTAATTATTATGCAGTCAAATAGAATCATTCAAAAGCCAATTGATTTAAGATTCACATTATTAAATTGTTATTCTTAACTAGGTATGTATATTAGAAGTCGGATTAGAAATTGGTCGACTTGAATAGTTTTTGAATGGTCGGCCCAAAAATAACGGGTTAAATACCCAAGCCGATCGCAGAACGTAAACAGATGCAGCGGTCTGTAATTACGGCTTTGCCGCTACGATTTGCGGTCTGCGGTCTTCTTCGGAATTTTACGTTAAAGAATTTGCATATTTTATTTATATTTTCTTACGAAACATCGTGATTACACTGAAGTGCAGCTCTATGCGAATTTCTAGGCAGATCCATAGTAGGAAAATATCCTTTTTTTCGGCAAGACCACGATTTTACGCAGTATTTGGATTTTACAAGCTTAAGGCTGCGTTTCCACCGCGCGTGTGTGGAACTAACCAATAATATCGCTTATTTTTTACAGCTTGAGCTATTCGAGCTATGTGATTGGTTAGTTCCGCACACATGTCTCGCTACGCATCCTCGCTCATCTCTAGTGGCAATGCAGGCTAAATCTTGGCAATACGAATACTTACATTCTTACAATAATTTAGACCCCAGGGAACCTCTTAAGCAAACCTCTATACAGGGTGTAAACAGACCCTTCACATAGCCGTCAACCAAGCATTCTGTACATCAAACTAAGTAACTTTACGCAAAAATAATTGCAGGGAAGCGAATTCTTTTTTGGGGTGAAAAATCACGTTTTAAGGTAGGACTCGATGGAACGCACTCAAATCATTGTGGTGATGGATGGATTTAATAGTGAAGGTGTTTAAGTAAAAATCTTACATTAAAAACATGTATTTAAAAAAAATAACTTGTGAAAAAGTTGGAATTTTGACCCCCAATATCTCCGTAACTAGAAGGTTCCCAGGTATGGTCTAGAACAAAAAAATGATCGCAAAGACGGGGAGAACAAGTGCCCTTCGGCTTCATTAAGGGTCTATTTACAGCCTTTATATGAACCTAACACGTTTTACGAATAAATATGGAACAGGACTGTCCCCACGAATCGAGGAGTTATACGTAATGAAACGGACCTGGTTCCACTGTGATGATCATGTTGGTGGTGACGTGCACGTTGCGGCGCACGAGCGGCGAGTCGTGCACGTCCAGGCCCAGGTAGTGCGACACGTGGTGCGGGCACAGGCGGTACGCTTTCTGTTGACGTCATAATATTATAAAGAGTTAAAGCTTGTATGTTTGGATGTAGGGTTTAATCTTCGGAATCTACTGATCGTGATTCTGTTCCCGTGGGATAATTTCCGACTATAAAAGGGAGCGAAGCTATGGGCAAAAGCTAGTCAAGATATAACAAAATAAACTTAGATAATGGTAAAATTGGATGCAAACATTTATTTTAATAGAATATTCGTTTGATATAATATAAAGAGAACAACATTAAAGAGGCATATATCAGAGGACCAGCCCCCGTAGCATGACCACCGTAGACACGGATTTCTTTGACGGAAGAATCGACAAAATGACAGATAGTGCAAAGAAATCTGTCATTGTGTCGACACAATCTGTTATTTTGTCGATTCTGCCGTCAAAGAAATCCTTGTCTACGGTGGTCAGGCTATGGGGGCAGTGTCTAGAGAAAGAAGAGACATTCATCAACAGCAATGATGATAAAAAAACTCATTGAATTGACATAGGTTACCGATTTTTTTTTATGAACGGACCTAAATAACAACAGAAGCTCGGGTCGATTTCAGGTTAAGCCGCGCTTGCCTATGGCTGATTACCCATTACATATTGAGTTTCCTCCGTGCCTCAGAAAACACACAATACTGGTATTCAGCTGAACCCGGTAAGACTGCAAGCCGATCCCAACACAGTTGGGAAAAAGGCTAGGCAGATGATGATGAACAGACAAACAAATCGTCATCATAATCCTTTATTATCCGCATTGCACTCTAGAGGACTTAAACAAGTAGAATTCGGTTAAGATATTCAGTAGGTTACAAATGTTACATTGTCTAAGCTACCTTGGGCGCGAATTACACAGAAACGGCGTAAGGTGACGGTGCGGCGCAGGCGTGGAATTTATAAAGAAAAGAAAGAACGGCGTGCCTGCGCCGCGCCGCTTGAGTGTAATTCACGACACGTCGCATACGTACTGTTATGAAGCGGCACCATGTCTGCGCCGCGCCTTCACCTTACGCCGTTTCTGTGTAATTCGCGCCTTATCCTCTCAAACGGTACAATTAAGTTAGTAAGTGTCTCAAATACACTCTTACCCCAAACAGCTCTTTTCCATCAATCTTCTTGGAGATGATGCCCTCCTGCTGCAGATGCTTGCCCAACAGGCGACACATGCTATCGAACAAATTGTCCAGGGGTGGACGCTGCTCGCCCAAGATCTCGATCAAACGGTGCTGCAAAATAAAATTATTTTGGTTATTTTGGTAAGTAAAGGGGTATCGTATTACACAGTACTAACTGGGTTGTAGTGCTCCGATAGGCAGTCGCTCCATGTAAAATACTGGTATTCAGCTGCATCCGGTTAGACTGGAAGCCGACCCCAATATAATTGGGAAAAGGCTAGGCAGATGATGATTTTGGTAAGTAAAAAGTATTCTTCAAAAGAGGGTAGTCCTCGCTATATATAAAATGGGTCCTCGCGAGTCCCTCAGAGAAAAATTTAAAGAGATTGATATACTGACCCTGCCTTCACTTTATATCCTAAAACGTATTTTATATGTCCAAAATCGAGGGCTTTTCAAAATTAGAAGCGACTTTCATAATATAAATACACGCAGTAAACACGAAATTGTAATACCTAAGTTCAGATTAACAAAAACTAGCA
Organism: Noctua fimbriata; assembly: GCA_905163415.1. Classification (NCBI taxonomy): domain Eukaryota; kingdom Metazoa; phylum Arthropoda; class Insecta; order Lepidoptera; family Noctuidae; genus Noctua; species Noctua fimbriata. The sequence goes on from LR990922.1 coordinate 2,268,273, forward strand.
AGTCTTTTCATATAAACAGTATACGCTTTTATAACAAGTTGCCAAGGTCAGTTATAGAACTGACCGATGGAAAGTTCAAAAACTACATCAAACGTGTCCTTATTAAAAAAGCATATTACAAAATCAAGGACTACGTTGAAGATAAAGAAATTTGGCTTTAGTTCCTTCTGCGCATGCGGCTTCCCTGGTAGCTCATAAACGGCACAAAAATGTGGATGTCTCTCACTATTCTCAATCTCTTTTTTCTCCTCTTTCGAATCAGATTTTCACAATAGTTTTCAAATCATTTATACATCTTTTGCTCAGAATAGTTACTGCACTGATAACAATATTTGTGTCACTTGTTTAATTTAGTACTTTACAATTCTTTTTTTTTAACTTTGTATAGATTCTTTTTTGTCAATTGTTTGTAAATGTGTGAACATTGTAGGCTTTGTAGATTCCCAGCTGCTTGTTAACTTTTGTTATATTTTTATTTTGTTCTACATTTTTTGTGTAGTAAGCAACGACTTATTGTCGGGCCTACGCTGTCCCCCCATACTTAAGTACAAATGCTGTATCCATGACATTAATGTAACACCAAATGATTTGAAAAGAGTAACCATGGAGTTTCTTGCCGGTTCTTCTCCATAGGAAACGACCAACCCGAACCGTGCACCTTTTTGTCGACGTTTTATAAGTGCCCATCTAGGCCTATGTGAAATAAAATATTTTGTTTTTTTTTTAAAACAGAGGACATAGGACGTCGATTTTAAAATAAAAAAATCTCGTTTTCCATTTAATATTTTCATAATTTTAAGAATTTATTCATAACTATGGTAAGGTGGGATGATGACGTTACCAAAACGGCAGGCCCTTACTGGCTACAAGTAGCCCAAGATAGAGAGAGATGGGCTTCTTTGGAGGAGGCCTTCACCTTAAATATAAAAGAATATGTTTTTTGTTTTGTATGTTTTTTTTTGTTGTTTTTGTTTTTTTTTGGGTTTAATGTAACTGTAATTTGATTTAATTTGCATAAAATAAAAGGCTTTTTTATTTTTATTCATATCTATGGATGGATGATACAGATTGTGCTTGTTGCATACATTTGAACTAAAATGCCATAGGGTAATTGTATTTTCGATTTAAAAAAAACGACGTATTTACGTTACGATTACACCGCACGCTCGTGCTAGGACCTCAGTACAAGGAATATGCCAACAAGGTAATAATTTGTTATTGACAGCGCATTTAGAAGGTCTAATTAAATTAGTCACAATTTTTATTTTTTTATCGTGTTTTGATACCGATACTTGTCATGTCTGCGGGACCTCATTTATTTTAAACCTTTCGTAGCAGTAAGGAGCATATTCGAAGCGCAAATTGTGTTAAGAATATGCGGTTGACGAATGCAACTTATTATTTACTAGCGACCCGCCCCGGCTTCGCACGGGTGCAATTTACATATAAACCTTCCCTTGAATCATCTATTTAAAAAAAACCGCATCAAAATCCGTTGCGTAGTTTTAAAGATCTAAGCATACATAGGGACAGACAGACAGCGGGAAGCGACTTTGTTGTATACTAAGTAGTGATTTATGTTCATTACCTGTACAGTGAGCACCAGCTCGTAGAGTATCTTGTGGTGCCTGGAGAACTTGCCGGACACCGGCCACGTCCGGGATATGTCCGAATTGTACATCCATCGTTGACTACCTGCATATTAAATAATACGAATTGCAGAACAGAGAACTGAATGAATGAAATAGTTAGGTGACCAAATAACATAACACCACGCCTCTAATCCGCAAAGGGTTCGGCAGAGGTGTACCTAATAGTATACCCAAATTTCGCCAGAAGTCCCAAGTAATAGGGGGCCAGCCTATTGCCATCAACCGGACGCAAGTCCAGACTCCGTGGCTGCTACTGAGAAACTCCTGATGGAAAAACCCAATAACACTTTGCCCAACCTGGGAACCAAAACCAGGACCTAATGCTCCGCAGTCGCGACCACTAGACCAACGAGGTATTCACCAAATATACAATTAAATTCTAGATATATCTATAGCAGAAAGTGAAAAAAGGAACTATTTCTTTCCTCCTACTATTATTTTTAGAAATCCTGGAAAATCGATCTGAACAGGGGGGTTACCATGACGTCTTAAGGTAGGAGTAATTTCAATGTGGGAAAGAGACAGAGCTATACAGGTCGTCTATCGCCATCTCTTTCCCACACTGGAATTACTTCTGCTTCAAACGTTATGGTAGGCCACCTGGTCAGAAGAGCTTAATGTCCGTAGAATAAAAGGGAATTAGCCTTACTTGGTGTTGAGGAGCTCGTAGCTAAATAATAATAGCCGCTCGGGCCGATCTTTAGGTTAAGCCGTGCTTGCCTAGTTTGGTCTGTGGATTGGTGATCGCCACAGATATAGATAGACCTAGATAACGCGAGAGCAACTACTTCGCGTGCCATATTATTATGTAGCTTTACGTACAAAAATCGTAAGTGGCCAATTTCGAACTCAGCATGCTATGCATCGGAGCATAGCGCTAGTCGGACGTCAGTGGGCGTCATGGCGGGGGGTAGGACGAGGGGGGCGCCGTCCGCGGCGGCGTCTTTGAATCGATTTGATTTTCCCATCACTAAATAGTGCTTGTGACGTCATAATAGGTAGTCAAAAAATGGCACGCTTGGTTTTCATACAGATCGTGATACTTGCGTTATCTAGGTCTATCTATATCTGTGGTGATCGCCCATTACATACTGAGTTTCCTCCGTGCCTTGGAACGCACGTTAAGCCGTTGGTCCCGGCTGTCATTTCAGCAGATCTTTGACAGTCGTTAGGTAGTCAGAGGCCCAAAAAGTCTGACAACCAGTCTTACTAAGGGGTATGGTATTACCCAGAACTAACTGGGTTGTTGAGGTCAGATAGGCAGTCGCTCCATGTAAAATACTGGTATTCAGCTGCATCCGGTTAGACTGTAAGCCGACCCCAATATAGTTGGGAAAAGGCTAGGCAGATGATGGTGTTGAGTCGAGTCGTCAGGACAGAAAGGTAGCGAATAAGGCGTTATTTGTTTTGCGTCTCTCTCCATTCGGCCGCGAATATTAAAAAAAAGTTAAGTTTAATATACCTGAATCCACAAGCAGCATTTCATCAGCGCCCAGCAGCTGGTTGTTGGCGACGTAGTGTATGTGCGTGGCGCGCGCGCCGCCCGCCACCACGGGCGGGAAGGCCAGGTGCTCCGCGCCGCCCTGCTTGCTGCTGTACTCTAGGATCGCGTTCACCATGTGCTCTGACACTCCTGGAAGGGAGAATGGGGTATTGCTGATATTTTTCCTTTTTATAAAAAACAGGTTGATTCAAAGATTTTTTTTCGGAAATAAAATCCTTTTTTACCAGACTGCGCCAGGAGGGTTATGTTTTTTTTTATATTATAAGACAGATCTTTAAAAAAAACCATTTCACGTATGGGATGGGCGCAAACACTTAAAAATACATAATTATCAACTCTATTGCCTTCACTTTACATCTTAGAATGTATTTTATATGTCCGCAAAAATCGGGGGCTTTTCAAAATTAGAAGCGACTTTCTTAATATAAATACACGCAGTAAACACGAAATTGTAATACCTAAGTTCAGATTAACAAAAACTAGCAAGTCTTTTCTTATAAACAGTATACGCTTTTATAACAAGTTGCCAAGGTCAGTTATAGAACTGACCGATGGAAAGTTCAAAAACTACATCAAACGTGTCCTTATTAAAAAGCATATTACAAAATCAAGGACTACGTTGAAGATAAAGAAGTTTGGCTTTAGTTCCTTCTGCGCATGCGGCTTCCCTGGTAGCTCATAAACGGCACAAATATGTGGATGTCTCTAACTATTCTCAATCTCATTTTTTCTCTTCTTTCGAATCAGATTTTTACTTTTTACTTTTTCTCAGAATAGTTACAGCACTGATAACAATATTTGTGTCACTTGTTTAATTTATTTATTTATTTAAACTTCATGTACAAGAGTGGTACATAGGCGGACTTAATGCCACAAGGCATTCTCTACCAGTCAACCTTTGGGTCAAATAGGATAGCATTGTGATAGAGTACAAAAAAAAAAAAATAAGAAAAAAAAACAATTTGTTAACATAGATTGATATACATAAATAGGTACATACCAATACACATATATACAGTAAAATTAAATAAACTAATATATATTATAATACATACAAATAGTCCAAATACGAGAAACCTCATAATAATTACTATGACTACTAACTAATATCTAGCTTGTGAGCAATTTAGTCTGATTTCAGATAGTACTTCCGAACTGTTCTTTTGAAAGCCATTTTGCTTTCAGCTTTTTTAATGTCAAGGGGTAGCGCGTTCCAGAGTTTTATAGTTGAGACAGCGTAAGAATTGGACATAAAACCAGTACGATGTGATGGAATTTCAAGTAGTAGGTTTTTTGAAGCTCGAAGCTGGCGACTGTGAGAACTGCCCAACACTTTAAAATATTCTTTTAGGTAATCGGGAGCACATGGATCGGTCAAAATAGTGAAGAGCATACAGAGAGATCTGAGGGACCTCCTGAGTCGGATAGGCAGCCACTTAAGCTGAGAACGGTATGAAGAGATGTGATCGTACTTACGAAGGCCAAAAACAAACCGAATACAATTATTGAGAAGACGATCTAATTTGCTTAAAAGTTCTTGGGATAGATCAGAGTAACAAACCAAATTTAGTATTTAACAATCTTTTTCTTTACCTTTGTATAGATTCTTTTTTATCGATTGTTTGTGAATGTGAGAACATTGTAGGCTTTGTAGATTCCCAGCTGCTTGTTAACTTTTTATTTTGTTCTACAATTTTTGTGTAGTAAGCAACGACTTATTGTCGGGCCTACGCTGTCCCCCCCATACTTAAGTACAAATGCTATCCATGATAATATTGTAATACCAAATGATTTGAAAAGAGTAACCATGGAGTTTCTTGCCGGTTCTTCTCCATAGGAAACGATCAACCCGAACCGTGCACCTTTTTGTCGACGTTTTATAAGTGACCATCTAGGCCTATGTGAAATAAAATATTTTGATTTTGATTGATTTTGATTCTATTTCCAGATAAAAACAAATGCCTCTTCGTAAGAATATACATTTGAAAGGCTCGCTTTGCAAATAAATATTTGATTGTCATACTTTTCCATATAAAAGTTGTCATAGTTGTTGCGTTTTAAAAACGTGTGTCAATATTACAATTTGTTCTTTATGTCAATGACGTAAAAGACTATAACATCACATAAAATTTACAAAAAAAAACTCACCGGGTTTAGTACAAGCCATAGCCATATTAATAGACTGCGACCCAATAAAGCATGTCTCCTTCATCAGCTCAATCTCCGCTGGAGACTTGATGACCCGCATAAAGTGTAGGGCTCGCTGAGGATCCCATAGGTTCAAGTTATGGTCTCCTCTCATGGTCCCTCGGACTATCTTGTGGATGTCAGGATTGGTTGGAGACTCATTGTGGTACCACAGAATCGCTGGCTTGCATGTCTGTGTCATCCTGTAGCAAATACTAAGTATTTAAAACTTTATGTCTAGGAAAATTCGTGGTTAAAAGTCTATGGAATTTTTATGGTGAGTGGTTACTGTAAATTGTTTTGTGGTAATATTAGCCATAATTTTTTATAAGCTTTAGATTGATATGGTCAGCAATGAATAGTCAGAAGCTTCATAGTGTTATCTTGCAATAAGACACAGTAGGTATCATTGGCGAAGGTTTCATACAACTCGATTCCTACCGGCTTCCCTTTGAAAACGGCCGCAATCAGTATTCCATAGACAAATAAAAAAATTACATCAAAGATATAAAAAAAAGCCTTCGCTACTGGTAGGCATATTTGTATTAATATGCTATACAGTATTTCAACTAGTACCAAATGGTTAAAATACAATTAATGCAGATGTGGAGCTGTTTCACTAACAATAGCACATAATTATGATAAAGTGTCCTGCGTGCCCTGATGCATACTACAGGAATGGCGATGGCAACTGTGAAACTAATGGCGCTAGCACAGCTGGTCAGTATCGCCATTGGTTGAAAATCTGGTAATGCCATTTTATATTTCAAAATAGCTTGACCTCATTCGTCAGATTGAGACCTAGCTATGGTCGCGCCATCTACAATTAGCTTTTAACAGTCTTCCCCATTGATGGACGCTAGCAATAGCGCCAAACACGCAGTTAAGTTCTGGACCGACCATTTAAAGATTGCAAACGACACGCTAAGAAGAAATACAATGGACAAACTGACTATTACACCCGTGTTTTGATTAAAAAAAAGGGCCTTGTTGAGATATCATCTTTACTACAAGAATTTAAAACGGATTATTATTTAAAGCGAAAATGTAAGTAATAAAGCAATAGTATAGCATTGTGTTAAATAAGTTTATAATAAACATACTTGTTGAGATACGTGCCAAAGTTCTCGATGGGCCGGGCCTCATCGACGGCGAACAAACTAGTGGCGACTGCGCAGCCCGTCCTCGGCCCCTCCCACATCTCGGCGTGTGCGTCCTTGTCGTGCACGAATAGTATGCTCTAAGGGTGAAAGAGACAGAAGTATACAAATTTTTGGAAAATAAAGAAAATTATTTATTTTTATTACATAACTAGTGACTCGCCCCGGCTTCGCACGGGTGCAATATAGATATAAACCTTCCTCTTGAATCATTCTATCTATTGCATTAAAATCCGTTACGTAGTTTTAAACGTAGTTCCTGAAGTCTCAATTGGTTTATTAAAGGCGAATGTGTCTGGCTGCCCGGCTGAATTTAAATTTAAACACATAAGCCCAATGATAGTTATTAAGCTTTCCGGCAAATAAAAGTCAAACTGACCGAAGATCTTTGGGGCATGTCTATCAAAGTTTGTACATCCATAGTTGAGACTATAGCACCATACCTAGCTTTAATTTTTAATTTGTGTGTAGACCAAGGAGTTTTCCCTGATTTAATGAAATACAGTAAAGTCATACCTCTTTTCAAATCCGGAGATAGTAAAGATACAAATAATTATAGACCTGTATCCGTGTTGCCAGTTTTTAGCAAGGTGTTTGAAAAGGTAATGTTGAATCAAATGCTCAATCATTTTAACACCAACAGAATCTTACACGATCAACAGTATGGTTTCACCAAGGGACGTTGTACAACTGACGCCGGTGTAACCTTATTAAAGCACATTTTTACTTCGTGGGAAGAGTCCCAAGACGCCATAGGAATATTTTGTGACCTCTCCAAAGCATTTGATTGCGTAAATCACGACACATTACTTTTGAAACTTGAGCATTACGAACTAGGTAAACATGCACTTGGTTTGATTAAATCTTATTTGAATGATAAGTAGCGATTGTGATATAGTATTGAATAAAGAGAAGCTTGAATTTGTAGATAAAACAGTTTTCCTGGGGATTACGCTTGATTCAAGGCTACAATGGGGTTCTCATTTAACATCTCTAGCGGGGCGGCTAAGTTCAGCATATGCTATTAGAAAAATCCGTCAATATACTGATGTAGATACCGCTAGACTGGTCTATTTTAGTTACTTTCATAGTATAATGTCTTATGGCATTTTGCTATGGGGACGGGCTGCAGACATTGAGTCTATATTTATTCAGCAAAAAAGAGCCATCAGAGCCATATATGATCTTCGAAGGCGTGATTCTCTAAGGGAACTGTTTAAGGAAATTAACATCATGACGGTACATTGTCAATACATCTATGAAAACATAATGTATGTAAGAAAAAATCTACATCTTTTTAATAAAAGAGGCGACAGACACAATTACGGTACTAGAAATAGAGATTAGAATTAGTTCAGCTAGGCTTCAGACTCGCTAAAGTAGACTCATCTTTCATGGGGTACTGTTTGAGATGCTATAATAAAATTCCACAAAGTATTCTTGAACTGAATGAAACTAAATTTAAAACATGCCTTAAACGCACACTATGTAAGCAAGCATATTACAAGTTGAACGATTATATCGCTGATAAAAATGCTTGGCTCAATGCCGGTCCTGCTCCACAAGGACAGGGGCGCATAAATTGATAGCATTAAACAGTATGTTGGAGCTGCTGAAGATTGTACAACTATCTTTGCAATGTATAAATTCAATCTCTTTAGTATTATATAACCGCATAGCCCATATTGTGTGAGCACTCTGTACTAGAAAGCTGTCATTCGCTGGAAACCTACGTATTTTCTTGACTTGAATGTGCCCTGGCGGTTAAGAGTATGTCATGCTCACTCAAATGTCTCGCTGATGGTGGCGCGTGTGTCGGATCATTTAGTTCCCTTCAAAATGGTTGAGTTGAATGGTGCCGATACATGCGTCATGTTCGTGAACTGGCGCTGTCAGTTGTGACTGGTCATCTCTTGGTTGCCACGGTTTGTTTGAATTAATTATTTTATTTTTACTATGGACACTTTTAAAGTACACATCTTGCTACATCGTTCTCATATAATGTACCATCTCTACATAAATGATGTAACCAAGTTATTGTAAAAGTATTCTGATTTAAAAGAGTGTCCATGGAGTTTCTTGCCCGTTCTTCTCCTTAGTGATCTACGTTAGGGAATGGGCAACTACAGTACTTTCACAGTTTTTATGCCTTGTGACTGGGACTGTAGCTATTTTTCATTGTTGTCTTTGTTTCGACAATTCAAAAGTGCCTGTAATTGGCCTATTTGAAATATATGCTTTGATTTTGATTTTGATAAAGATCTAAGCGTACAAAGAGCGGGAGCGACTTTGTTTTATACTATGTGGAGATTATTAGTCGGTATATTCTGAAATCAACTGCCTCGCTGGTCTAGTGGTCGCAATCGCGACTGAAGCATGAATCGCTGAGCATGAGGCTCTGGGTTAGATTCCTAGGTCGGGCAAAGTGTTATTGGGTTTTCCCATCAGGTATTTCTTAGTAGCAGCCGCGGAGTCTAAGTTTGCGCGTAATTGATGGCAATAGGCTCGCCCCCTATTCATCATCTGTCGAGCCTTTTCCCAACTATATTGGGGTCGGCTTCCAGTCTAACCGGATGCAGCTGAATACCAGGCTCGCCCCCTATAACATGAGACTTAAACATAACGGGCGAAAAGTGGGTGTACTATTAGGTACACCTCTGCCTAACCCTTCGGGGATTACAAGCGTTATTTTATGTTCTGAAATCAATTTAATTTAAGCTACCATTAAGTTGATATTCTATTAAAAAAAAACCAGCAATTGGAAAGTTAGAAGACTTAACTAGGATTTAAATTTTCGTGGGTATAGGTTCGTTTGTTTGCTCTTTAGATTTAGTAAAAGTAAGGAAAAATCAGGAGAATCAATAAAATATAAATTGAGGAGAATATCTTAATTTTTTTTTAAATATTTTTTTTTAATTTTCTTTTTTTGAAAACGTAAGATCAGCCCATCCATTGCTGAATGCCCATGCTTTGCACAAGCTAACCTATTTTACGTTTAAGATGTCTTAATATTTGTATGCCATTTCTATGGCGAAACATGTAAGTTCACAACCCTATTTATAAGACCTTAATGTACCATGTTTTTACACAAAAGATATTATTCTATTCTATTCTTGAGAGCTACTTGAAAAACAGACAGCGTCTGCCGATGCTGGCGCGATGACTTTATCGAATACGAGGAACAAAATAATCGCTCCCCTTTTTTTTTTTTTTTTTTTTTTTGGATTGGAAACCATCAAATGACCCCCCCCGGGCGGAGCGGAACGGAGTGTCAGACTTGTACTGATTAAAACCCATCCATGTTCCTTATTTGCCCTTTGAGTTCCAGGGCCGCGGTATCTCTTTCAAACAGTCCCGCTGCCCTGGCAGGCATCGGCCCGTGCGGACCCCTACGTGGTTGCTCTTTATCTCTTTGAGGCGCGCGTGGAACACGAACGCGCCGTCGACACGGCCTGTCGTCATAAGACGGCCGGACGGCGAGCTAGCCCAAAATTTTTGTTTTTTTGTTTTTTCAATCCTGTCCACGTTGATCCACGTTGTGTTGAATTATATCAATCGAAGAATTATACGCTTGCCATTAAATAAAAATTGATTAGAAAATAAACGCATGTGTTCGCAGGACGTTTGCTTTGGTTAGGGCACGGCCTTAAATAAAAAAAAAATTACCTTATATTGGTCCGTTTGTGCAGGCTTCAATAGAACTAGTACTGCGGAAGGTTCTAGACAGCCGGTGAGGTAGAAGAAGTCTGAATTCTGTCTGAACACATACGGTATTTTGTCTGACATGTACTGTTTAGGAGCCGCTGGGATTACTATCTGAAATGAAAGTAAAGAAAAACTCATCATAATCATCTTTCTGCTCTTGTTCCATGTTACTTGTGGTCGGTGCAACACATTTTATTCTTCCAGTGTCCTCTGTCAACCGTCACAATATCATTTACTCCTACTACTAAATACTAAGTGAGAAAATTGCTTAACATTTTCCCAGAAATTCATTCAAAATGTTAGCAATTTGTAGACATAAGCGCAAGTAAATGTGAACTTTAAGGTGCTTAATACTGTGATTTCTTGGCTGTTCCTACTGTGTTGCACCAATTGGTTTGGTAAGAGATTATAAAACAGGTTCCAATATATTCCTGTTTCTGTCTTATCCTCATAAGGAGGACCTCTGCAATATTTCACCTATCTAGGTCAACTAGTTTGGGCTAGGCCTTGATGAATCAGTCAGTCAGAGAATGACTGAGTCAGGCAGAACTTTTCACGGCATATCTTAGGTTCAAGAAATACAACTGTATTAAAATAAGATAACAATAACTTACAATATGTGCAGTCTGCATATTCGTCACTTCTTCCACCAACTTGCCCACAAATCGGTCCCGCCTCTCCTTATACTCTGCTTGCGTTATCCCACATGTCAAATGGTCCTGAGTTATCAAATGAGGATGTGTGTGATACGTGGGCTGGCCATGATTACCCTTAGGGATAAGCACATGAGATTCCTGTTTTATATGCGGAGGCATATCCATTGAACTCGTACATCTTAATGTGTCTTTCAAAGGAGGCAGTCTAAATAGTTTCTTGTGTTCTTTGCTCGCTAAAAAAAAGAAAATAAATAGTATCCTGCCTGTACAGTGTAGACCTAGATTTTGCCTTACTTGACGCACAAACGCTTACCACATATTCAGTTTACTATTTGAACCCTTCCACATAGAAATTTTTCATACGTAATTTTTAAAAAACTACTTACTGCTTTTTCATTGGTAATTCAAATTGTATGGAATATAAATTTTCACTGCGTAGGTATTGTACTTTTAAAGGAAACAGCAGATTTTTTAATAATAAAACAAAAAAAAAAGTTAAAATAACTCCTTATTTAAAATTAACATGCTCATACTTCGGGGCATAAATTAAAAGAATACCTATAATTGATTAGGATCTTTGGTTAAGTCATTCACCCCATGTTTACTCAGGTAGAGATTCCAAAGTGACTTATTGTGCGAATTTGCTTTCCCCTCTCAATTTAAATACCTACTTTACTAGATTTATGCATGCTTTTTGATAAACGTTGCATAATGTAATAATATTCTCTAATCTGTTAACAGTCTGTCGCTAGCACAAACAGAATAGAAATTATTTTTGTTATGAAATGGAAAACCTACTCAAAACATAACCTATCTTTAAGAAAAGATAGCTTACCAGTATTTGTAACGAGCTTACGCAAGTGGTGCATTTTGATTAATGTCTATTTAACTGAAAAGGACGTTGTTTTATCCACTAATGCGTTTATTGTTGGGGTTTAGGTCACAGCAAAACAGACGAATTTGACAACAGGTGACAGTGACATTCACGACGATGACAGCAGATAATAATGTTGCAGCACTTCAAATGTATTTTTCTACTATTGCAGTGATTTTGTGGACATTATTATTATATCGTCCACTTATCCAGTATCGTGATTTGGAAAAAAAAGAATAACAAGAGTTATTCTTTTTTTTCTTCAAATTAGTTCAGCAGATGAGCCTAGATACTTCTTTCATGAAGGTTAAAAAAAAAAAGTACTCAAAAATTTTAATGAAGATTTATCAAACGAGTGGCTCTGTGAGATGGCGGAATAGAACTGATTAAAACTCCTAAGTGTTCTCACAGTCGGGTGCTGACGGCTACCTCATCTTAATTTGACTTAATGGCAATACGTATAAATGGGGAGACGCACCTTACATATTATTAAGTTTCATTTTGTTTTTTCTTAAAGCTGGGTTATCAAATGGTTTAAATAATTAATATATTTTCTCATGTATGACTTTTTTCAGCCATAGTTATTCACAAACGCTTCGATTCGGAAAGTCGTATGTCTATCTCACTCGCTTTCGTAATGCCAAAGAAAGATAGGCATAGGACTTGTCTAATCGAAATCGAATCGAAGTGATTGTGAATAGCTATGCTAATCTTGATGCGTACAAGGCCGCGCCGTGCAAGCTAATCTGACTTAAGTCACATGAATGTATTATTTTCTGCTATAATTAAAGAAAATTGGTATGGCAACATTAAGCAGTTCCGTTGTACGCATACATACCTACTTTGCACGCTATGCCTACGTAATCATTAATTATGATAAAGTACTCAACTGAAATCACCTGTTAACACTTTCTTCACCGTTGTTACCGCAATGATGCGAGTCGTTACGCAGTTACGCTACGTCTACGATCATTAAAATAATGAACGCATATAGTGAGGTGCGGAAACCTCCCTGGATACTGAAATCTGTCTATTGTAATCTATTTGCTGAATATATGTTTTTGTAAATGAGGAATTTTAGATTTGTATTTAATCAGACAAAGACATCAATGAATAAAATAAACTTAAAATAAAGAGGCAGTCTTAGCTTCTAGCTTGAATTAAGGATAATTTCTAAGATTAAAAAAAAAATCTTTTCGAAAGCCCCCCGCCCCTTTTCTTTTTTCACCCCATAGTGGGGTAGCATAAATATGTATATAGAATATTTTAGTACCTTAACCAATTTCTTGTCGGTTTTGCTTTACTTAGTCGTTCATAAATTCAGTGCTTTTGTAGAGGTGCTAGCGATTGTGTTATTTTTACAATTTTATTTTCTCAAACGTACTGTAATAGATAGGTGGCAAATTTAAACTTTTAAATAAGTTTAGTTGTAAACCGTGAAAGCTTAAAATAGTGTTATTCCTCCATTTATTGTTACAGGTAGAGGTAGATCTGTAAGAGGTCAAAGTGAATTTAATGTAAGTTTTGAGGGTAATTTTTACGAGTGTCCAGAAATCTTCCTTTCCGAAAGGACATTTCCCATTAATTTTCCAAGGTCATTAATTTTGGGGACAAGTCTCAAAAAGGAAAAGAGGTTCTATTGCTAGGCTCTGTGGGCAGGAAGGTCATGCTACGTTCACTGGGCACGTCTCGTGAGGCAGGCAGTCAGCGCGGAACGAGCGGCGCGTACGCACGTCGCGGCATTACACAGTCTGAATACGATCGCGGGACCCATATTGTGTCGTAAAACTGTCAATCGTGCCCGTTACAATAGTGTTTCATAACCGTTCAGTGATTGTTTTTTTTTAAAGGACGACTCCGCCTCAACGACTCTTCAAAGAGGTTTGTTTACTTTTCTAATTTCAAATATCGAATGCCCTCTCTTTCTAGTATTGTGGTCTAGTCGATAGTACTCGATAAATGGTTGGTACCTATTCGCGGGTTCATTTGCATCGGTTTGTAAGGCAATGAATGAGTTGTTACGGTCGGTTGCAAGGATTACTTAACCCGACCTCGTAGAGCTTCAAAATTATAACATTTTGACGTAGATGCGTGTCTCTGATTGCGCACGAGTGGACTATTTGTGCCCGCAGCGGTATCCGAGATTGATTTTATTGTTTAATGTTGTTGCGTGTACGTAAACATTATTGTTTGTTTGTGAGCTTCTGTGTTACAAATATTTACATGTTAGTCTGTGTCAATCGAAAAAACAGAAACAAACTTTATTTCTTATCAGAAAAGTGGTTTTCATCAAGAGCTAGCCACAATTGGGATTAAGCAGTAATCACCGTAAATGACTATAGCGTAAACGTAACATAGGCCCTCTTCCACCTTTAATTACTTTTACCAACTGCTTCATGAAATCCTAGACGCGTCTACTGCGTACATTTTTGGCAGCTGTATCTGCTGTAAGTAACAAGGGCGCGTTTTCCCCTACCGCTTCCTAAGGGTATAGGAAAAATGACCCTTATTAGATGCGTCTTTTTATTTAGTAAGGTTTAGTTTTCTTTCCATTTTCCCCAGATGCGCCCTTTTTGATTTCAGTGGAAATATTCGTGTCCCGAAAAATCTTCAAGGATTTGTGGTATCGCTAGTTTTATTCAGTATACATGTCACATTTTGACTATATTGATTTCTTTTGCTATATTTTTTTATCGACCAAAAGAGCTACGTAACATCAGTAACATGATGTTTTAAATATCTCTGATGTCATTTTAAGTAGTTTCGCCAGTTTTATAACGAAGTCGTATTATTAAAAACAATTGAATTGTTTTGACTTACAAATTAGCTGTGAAGGTGAGTAAATTAGGTAGATTTTTGTTCAAAGGTTAAACGCGTCTTAGAATTCATAAACATAACATCACGCCTGTAATCGCCGAAGGGTAAGACAGAAGTGTACCCATGTATAGTACCCACATTTCACTAAAATTTAATTCCAATGTAATAGCTGGGGCACATTAAAATTAATTAAATTAATATTTACCCTATTTCACACTTAAACCACACGCACACATAGGTACAAAGATTAAGATATTCTTACATTAGGAAATTGTTAACTACCAATGCACAATGTAAATAAAAAAGTCTTCGTAGTTATCCTATGAGCAATAATATGAATATGTCTTTCGATTTGCAACAAGGTAACAAGAAACGAAGTCGCTACCCTTGGGCTTAAAAAACTGGCCATCCTGCCATTGCGCCTTTGGACAATACAGTCAGCATCAATGAAATAATTTTAAAGTTGAAAGTATGAGGATTTTTTTTCCAAAATAACAATAATTTGTTAGTTTTATGTCAAACATATTAAGTAAGTATTTATGTACCATTCTGGCTCTACGCGTCTACTTATTTAGGTTCAAAGTTAGCCGATCATAAATATAGTACCTACGTAAGTAGAACGAAAATATTAAGATAGGTAAGTGTCTACCTTAAGATTTTCATATGGGAAATGAAGCCTTATGCCTAATGAAGGTTTAAGCCTTTGTAGGTACAAAATCAGGTAGTATCAAAGTACAATTTTAAATAAATCTTTGAATTATCATTACCTTATTACTCGTAAATAAAAAAGTTCTAAGTTCAAAATCTATTCGTGATTATTATAATCTATGGCCGTTTCCATAGACTAAGCTCCCCGCCATAAAGTAAGATCAAATTGGCTGCTAAGCCGATTGGCTCATAAAGCCTTCTCGTAAGTTCTCGTAAGTTTCTCGTAAGTTTTATTTTATTTTTGCGTAAGTTGGACCTTAGATTCAATTAGGATGTAATCCATTTTATGTACTGGCTTCGTTTGTCATTATTTATTTGTTTTACATCTGTATGCTAGATAATGCAACAAAATTGCATGCATTTTTATTCAATCAATTAAAGATTTAAATCTTTAGATTAGATCTACCGCATCAATCACGTTGCTGTTTCGTTGAAAATGCATTTTTAATGCATTGTTTCGCATAGGGACTGAAAAACGTCTTATCGTTCCACGCGAGGTGAACTCTCTCTCTGCTTATGCTATATCACTGCTATATCACTGTCACACATCTGTCAAACTACAAGTGCAAGACAGAGACGGGAACATGTCAAATCTAAGCACGAGCTAAATCCAACCTTAGTGTGGATACCTTTTCGCACGACCTGAGTACGTTGAGGGTACATCTAATAGTTTAAATCTTTAGATTCAATATTTTCATTTACAGTACAACCAACGTACTTTGCACTGAATGAAAATTCAAAGAAGGTTATAAGGAAATAGGAGGAAAGACATAACTATAATAGACAACAATTATCACATTATGGCTACTTGTTTAACACACACAATGAAGTGAATGTACGCACGGCGTCCAATCAAGCTGTACAAAACCAGTTTATGAGGATCTCTCATTGTATTAGAAATCGATACAAAGCGAGGCCAAGTTATACTGGAAATGCACAGCTTGATGTGCCGCCGTGTGTACATAATTAGTTATATATTGATAATATTTTCTAACGCCTCGAGTGTTGCTGTCTTATTACATAACGCCTTTATATACCGAAGGGTTAGGTAGAGGTGAACCTTTCGTTGTAATAGAGGGCGAGCCAATTGCCATAAACTGGGCACAAATACAGACTTCAGGCTACTACAGAGGTATTTCTGATAAACAAACCCAATAACACTTTGCCTGTCCTGGGAATCGAATCCAGGACCTCATGCCCAGCAATAGCGCTTGTAACCGCGGAACACAGGTGGCAATCAGTGTTGATTATTCATCATAAGTATTTAGAACTATATAAATTTATATTTTATTTCTAGCTAGTTCTAGAACTTCTAGGTATTAAATAAAATGCCTTTTGCGGTTGACACGTCATTTTTACATTCAACCTTCGTTACTTTGAGGAAATAGACTGTTAATTATGTGATGTTACTTAACTATAGGTAGGTAGGTACCTGCCACTGTTTCTATTATAGTTATTTTATCTCTGAAATAAACCTAGTACCTGTATTGCAAAATCGGAAATAATGTGAATGTCAATAATGAATGGATAGTACCAATATTACCACTTAGTCAAAATAAGAATTTCACAGAATGATGGTCTATCCTCTGTCATAGATCTATGGTCTCTTCATACGAAAACCAGCAAAAATTTACATTGTCTTTGATATTATTTTTAATTATTATTTATTTACAGAATCGGACTTTATGCCATAGGAATTTCTAGCATTCAACCTTTGGGTAATGCAAAGACAAACTGTGATTCTCGATCTATCAAACTTTATTTTCAAGTATTTTTACCTAAAGTACAAAGTCGCCATTTTATCACAGAAGCATGCGCATGAGTAAGTTCATCTTGCCCTTTCTACCGTTCCGTAGAGTTTAATGGATTAGACATGGTCTTAGGTACAGTTAACTAAATTCTTTGAAAAAAAACCGCAGTTTTCGTGAACGCAGCTTTTTTTTTGTATAATTTTCCATTGTCTTTAAATCACTTCTGTACTTTGTTAAAACACCCAAGCACATCTTGACTTGATTGCTGTATCTACTTATCTGCATATCTACATAGTTGATTATTTTGTAGTGTTCTCTGGTTCCTACTCATTAGTCCGTACGTCTTTCATATCTTATTGTACAGGAATTTGTCGTACCTAATATAGATTTTATAATCGAGATGCACATGCATATTGTTTCTTATAATAGGTACTAAATTTCTTGAAAAAAATTTAGATTGTTTCTTAAACTAGTCGTAAAAAAGACCTGAGAAGAAAAGCGAAAAAAACAATTGTAAGAGACCGATGATTGTTTACTCTTTTTGCTGTTGTTCGGGAAATTACATTACTTAGGCAGTATAAACATACTGTAATTGACAGTAAATCGTTTACGATAATTACTATTTCCAATTTCAATTCGAATACAGTCATAGTGTGGCATACACACATTCTTCATTCAAAGTAAATTTTCCAAGAAGGTTTTATAGGTGTCGTGCTTAGTTTTAATTATAACTACTCTATAGCCAAAGAAACGATGGATAGACTGCAGTAGCGAAGGGTCATTTTTTGTAACAGGTAAGCCGGAGTTCATAATCTTTAATCTGATTATATTATTTGCCTATAGAATACTGACTGTGCCATTTTTCAAAGGGAATCCGGTAGGAATCGAGTTTTATGGAACCTTCGCCACTGATTGACTGTATGAAAGATGATATGGCTAGAAAGGCGGTGACTGCTGAGATGACGAGTAATAGAGAAGTAAGGAAGAAATACTGTCGACCCCAAATAAATTCGCATAAGAGCAAGATGACAATGTTAATGAAATTCTATAGAGCCAGCACAAAAAAAAAACGATATAATGCCATTAAAGGTATTGACACTACCAAAATGACTCATAACTTTTAAAGAACAAAAAACCCTTTAAAATTAAGGACATTTCCAATTTGTGCTTTAAATCGATAAACAATGGGAAGGTATTATGTTCAAGCATTAAACTCGGAGCCGTTAATGGCTTCCTAAGCCATTCAAAGATTGTAAGTACGTCGGTATTCACAGGCTGGTCGGCGGAATGTGCCTATTACTTGAGTTCCGCCTCTTGGATGCGCTTGCGTCGACGACTTTAGAATGGCGGGAATCTAACGAACAGGCCAAGTTATGGGAAAATGGCGGCTGACGCTTCGATTGTGATTTAAATGTCATTATATCAGCTGCAGCGGTGCAGCTTGGATCGCTTGGTGGTATTGTCAAGAGTTTTGGCAAACATTCGTAAAATTGAATGGATACAATAAGGTGGCTGCGTCGTCGGAACTAACTATAACTATAACCACGCGTTAAAACATTCTTACAGCACTATAAACGAGTTCAAAAAGCTTCAGAAGTTAAGAAACAAACTCAAATTAAATTGATACCAAAGACCTAGGTAATTAAACTAAACTTGAATAGAAGGAAACCTTTTTGTTTCCCCAGGTTTTAAAATTCCGCGAGTGTGTGAACAGAATTTAAACAATAGATATCAAGAATTCTCCTTTTGTCCTTTACAAAGGACAAACGTTATTTTAGTTGAATACTTCGTCTGCAATCAAAGGAGGGTGGGCAGAAATCTATGGCTAATTCGATTATTTTGATTGGGCATATACTTAGCCTAAAGTGGCCATACTCATTTTGTGTCGTTGTTGGTATTTTTATTTTTTTGAGAGTTAGTTTGCTCTAAAGGGTGTTCCCTTAACGAAGCCGAAAGGCACTTGTTCTCCCTGTCATTGCAATAATTTTTTGTCCTAGATAGATATTGGGGGTCAGTTTTTTTTAAACAAGTTTTTAATGCAAGACTTTACTTTAAATACGTCCACCACCCCCGTAATATTCAATCCATCAGCACAATGTTTGGAGTGCGTTACATTGAGTCCTACCGTAAAACGTGATTTTTCACCCCAAAAAAAGTCGTTTCCCAGCAATAATTTTTGAGTAAAGTTACTTAGTTTGATGTACGCAATGCTTGGTTAACGGATTCGTGAAGGGTCCGTGTACACGATGTATAAAAAGGTTTTTCGCCAGAAGTTTCACACTCGCGTCACACATTGAAAACTATAAAACTTTTACTATTCCGTCATTATTAACGAAACTAATTCCAAGAGTAAGCCGTTAAAAGAGGATGGTAATGAGATTTTCGTTCGTGGCTTCAAAAATAAAACGAAGTGTACGTCAGTAGCCGAAGTTTTTTATAATGCTCTCATAAGACGACGGTGTTTTTTAATTCGTGCACAGACAGATAACTTTATAAATCGTTGTGACTTTTATAGGATGGTACAATGAAATCTTAGATCGGTGCTTTATTTTTTGCTTTACAAAGAGCCATTCATCCGACGTTAGTATCTTTTTAACATGCTTTATGCTTCACTTGAACTTCATAATAAAAAGTTTACCAACTAAAGCCACATGGCAACTATAATTATGGAATTAAGCTGATCATAAGTAAAAAATATCAGCAAAAACGCATTCAACTTGAAGTTTTCACAACGAATGTTAATTAATTAACATAAGAATGTTACATCAAAACCTTGACGTTGTTTGGACAGCGCTAGTAAAAAACACGCCGAAGTTTTTATTACTTAATTACCTGCCTATTATTAGGTAAACTCTAAGGCTGTGTATTATCGAGTGCGCCAGCAAAAACATAAACGTCAAATAAATCCTTTTTGATGCGCGCTTTCAAGAAATGATTCTCACTTGCATGCGCTCGAAGTGTAATCAAAAATGGAACAAAGAGAGATAATAAGGGCTCACAAAAACATCTTTATTATCATTGCGAATATGATAGTTGATGCATCATTAGGCCGAGAGTTATCGAGGCGCCCTGCTGGGACCGATCAATACTTTTTTTGTTTACCTTTTTATTTGCCGCTGCCAATTTACGTGGCAGCACTTTTTTAATATTGCTGACATCAGTTAACGCGGGAAGTTTTGACGGCCCCTTTTTTTCAAATTAACGAATTCGACTATATGGTCCGATGAGCACCCTGTTTTTCGTTTTTTAATAATAATCTCCTAATAATAATTTGAAGCACATGCTGCACATGCCATGCGGCCTTGTATAGAAACAATCGTGGAGCCCACGGTCCCATTACATGGCAATTTGCCTGTGGAAGATTAGACCACGTTTTGTCTAGCCCCGAGGTGTCATGACCGAAGCGGAGTCCAGACAAAGGTGGCCGTAACCTACGGCTATTCTTTCTAACTTATTATCCTGCATCGAACCACTTAGGCAAATAACACGATGCAAGGTAATGGATGCCGATGCGTTCAGTGATTTGTGTAGATGGAGCTACGTTTTGTTCTAGACTTTTTGTAAATGTAGACCACTCCTTTGTTCGTGCCAAATTAGGCAATATCACAATTACTCGGCGCACACTTGTGTACACATACACGACTGACATGGAACTTACATGGAACTTGTCTTTCCCGTAAGCGTCTGGGTTGCTATAATAAAATATAATATTTTTCGAAAGAGCTAGAGAGAGAGCGATGACCGGCGATTAGCTGTAGCGCATTTTTTATGGACAACGACGCATGGCGCAGGATGTTTGTACGTGACTTATTTATTAGGTTGTACCCTCGCGATTTGATATGAGACGACAAAAAGTAACCTAACTACATCGCGGTTATTGGAAGAAAAACCTATTAAGAATGAGCGACATTTTTTACTGGATGTTTTACGCCAGATAATGGTTTCTGATTAAGTGGACTAGAGTTTATTATGAGATAGTTTTTTTAAAGCAGTTGCTGGCCGTTTAATTTAGGTATATGCTGACGAAGTACCCGTGTCATAAATGTGCATAGGCATGGCATTTATTGAATTAATTATAATTTCTAACATAATCTCAAAAGCACCGAGGAAATTGCAGACTCCACCATATTATGCGGAAAGTGTCATTGACGACGATAAATTATAAGAATTTGTAGCTTTCCTATGGTTGTCAGTTGTCATCAGTATAATAGTGCTGCAGTCACGCATCGCCACCGCTTGTCGTCCACCCACCGTCGTCGCTAACTGTTCTAAAACGAGTTATGCAGCCCAACTAACGCCTAGCCCTTCACTAAACTATTTGCATCGGCTACACGACCTCATTTATTAGCAATTCAAAATCTAGAACAGGATTAGTCGAGTTGCAATAAGTCAGACCTTACGCAACTAGATGTATGGACAAGGTTCAGCGGTGGGCGCACCCACTCGCAGTTGCCAGTTGCAAAATATATTATTCGGAATTTGAATAATGGCGGGAATTGATATAATGGAATTCATAACCGGTGGTGCCTTATCGGGGTATTGGAGGCGACCGGCATGGTGGTATTTGTTGAACAATAGAATAAAGGTTACTATTTCTAAAAGTCCTGATTAAAAGCAGGACATTTGTAAAAAAGGTCGGACGTTTTAATTTTTGATCAATTTTTTTCAATTCTCGTTAAATTTTAAAGCTGAACATGTTTGGAGAAAACGACGGTTCGTAACCTTATAAAGGATATAGAGGTGGGTGATACATAATATTAGGGAAAGATAAACGGTACTTGGTTGTTCAGTAACCGCGACAAATGTATGAAAGCCCGAGTAAACTAGTTGTTATGGTGTTTGCAAAAGACAGCTAATGTGATAACGACTTGTCGCTGCTTATGCACCGTTGCAGTCTTTGCTAAATAGATTAATTCATTGTACGAAGCTGTAGCTGTTCCTAAAGTACTTTTACACTGAGGAAAAATCAAAGACAGTTCGAAGAATTCACGACGCACTACTAACCAAAAACAATTTACTTATAAATTAGCTGATTTGGAAATCAAACGGAAGCGGTCTTGATGTCTTCATATAATTAAATATATATAATACAATGTTTGGTATTGGAAAGTTAGAGGTATGGATAAAATAGATAATAAAGATAAAAAAGGTGATAAAGATAAAGGTAAAATAATGGCAAGACAACCGCAATAATAATCTTATTTACTTTAGCCAGGCATAATGAGAAAGAAGACTTTGCCTAACATGGCGGGAATTGATATTATTTCTGTGGCGGGAATGACTGTCCCGTTTCGTTTTACTGTCCGTGTAAGCCGTAACATTGATGTTTTATTGTGTTTCTCCTCGACAGAATGGAGATGTCGTCTGTGGTCATAAAATTCAAGTGCCAGTTTACATTTTACAACACGAAAGATCGTGTTAAAGTGCAACATGGTTCTTTTGGCGCTTGAATGACGTGAGAGGAGGGCTCTGTAGGTAAACATTTGTGAAATTATCTGTGAAAATTGTATTGAAAAAAAAAAACCAAATGGTGGCGTAACTTCCGATTGCGGACACGCGCCAAAAGAACTGCAGCTCTGTAAATTTAAAAACCTTGAAAAAAAAAAAGCATTTTTTTCAAGTAGGCCAGTTACAGGCACTTCTGAATTGTCGAAACAAAGACAACAATGAAATTTAGCTGCAGTCCCAGTCAAAAGGCATAAAAACTCTGAAAGTACTGTAGTTGTTATATGTGTGTTAGTGTATTATGGGGTAAGTGCGAAATACATAATAACTTAACGATTTAACTTAAGTTACATCATACTGTTTAAATTGTTATTGCTTCCTTTCCATTGAAAATAAATAGGATCCAAATTCCGCACGCAGAATTTTTGATGAAAGTAAAAGTAGGAATGGATTTTCGCTTTTCGGTAGTTTTAGAGAAAAAAGTATGTCACTCTGAAAATATGCCATTTCATTTTCAGAACCGTTTTAAAACAAAATAAATTACAAAATATTTTTCAATAATGTTACTAGATACTAAATTAAATCAACTTTAATAATACTACTTTTAGTAGACACAACTTTGCTATTTATCGCGTATCGCGCACAGGTAGGTATGGTAAAGTTGTCGCGAGGCCTTGCCAAGCCGGTTGCCATTTGCAACGATGACGTCAGTGTCTCAGTGACTCAAGAAATTGCCTGCTCCGTTGCCTACAAAGTATTTTAATGTAAAGCCTTCGATAGCCATAAATTGTATTTGTTTTACACAAAACTATAGCCCTTGTTAGCACTGAGCAGAGTGAGCTAGCCTCACTCGTTATTTACGGTTCAAAAAGAAAGGTATAAGGTGTATTTTAGTTTGCTTTTATTTTATTGCAACTGTATTTTGTGGTGAAGTCTTTTATAGACTTCGCTACCAACTGGATCATTCAGGGAAGAAGTACTTTCGGAATGGTACGGAAGACAAACTATGTACTTCACATTTTAAAAAAGTTTAAAAAAATACATACGACTTGGAAAAAATACAAAAAAATTTAAAGAAAAAAAAACCTTAGTTTCGGAAGTCGGTTACTTTCGTTAGTTTAATTTATTTTGGGTAGTAATAAAAGCTCAGAAAAAAAAATGAGCATAGGTACTCACAATAGGAAATGTACTGCTTTAGATACTAATCTTGCGACAACTGAAAGGACAAAGAAAAACCGAATAAAATACTAAAATTCCGAAAATCAGTACACCATTTGCTGACGTAATATTTTTCCACCAGCTTAAATTGTTTTTGAACCTATAAAATAAATAAAACAGGAATAAAATGAACGTTAAGATAAATATCTAAATGCAATAAGGCGTAGTCGACGTAGCCTTGAAGTCCCGAGCTCGCTTCGCTCGCTCTTGCATCCTAGGTTATAGTGCTTTAGAAAACGATATTTTAGCAGAACATGTTTTCTGAAAAAAAAAAAGGATTTTTTTCGCAAGTTAAGTATTTTTTTCGGAAGTTTGGTATGTTTTTTTTGGAATTTTGTTCATTATTTTTCGTAGAATTGTGATTTGAATAAGCTCATGTTTGTTTGTTAAATAGTTTATTTTGGATATAAATTTAATCGGTTAATTTTGTATTCATTTTTCGGTATTTCATTTTAACCAAACTTAGTATAACAGCCAATCACATATCGTTTGGAAGTTTTTTTTTCGGAAGCTTTATTATTTTCTATTTATTTTTTGCCACTGATAACCAAAACTACCTATGCACTTTTTAGAGTTTTATAACTGACTTCAAAAACCATAACCGGAAGTCTGTTCGTCCCATAATAAGTAACGTACATATTGAATTGATTGCACCTTTCACCCTAGTTGCCAGTATAAGGCGCCTCTTACAGAGTTAATTAACAGCAAGCCGGCCGGCGTTAAAATATAAAAGCCTTTTTTCCACTTTTTGCGTAATAGCCATAAAACTGTTTATTTTAATTACGACGCTTACAAGATTATGTTAGTGTTTAGTACTTGTGGAGTAATGAGTTTGTATGTTGAGCTTTTTATTTTATTATTGCTTGCCAGTATGCAAAGGTCTACTAGTCTTACAAGATTATTACGGGGACTATTAGAATGTGATTTACTTTTTCATAAAAAATGGTTGACCAAGGAAAATTTCGCGAGGAAAGTTTTGAGTATGAATTATTAAGGTGGGATATTATTATAGTAGAAGAAGACTAAAGAAACAAGGGATGGGCCGTGTGAAGAAACATATGCATAGAAAGGACCTGATTGCTAAAAAGACGCGTAATCGGAGTAATAGAGAAGTATGGAAGAGGAAGACATGTTGCGCCGTTGCGCCGATAAATTGGGATAAGGGCAGAATAATGAGGACTGGCATGGCTAAGGAGAACCCCGTCAGTTTAAAATTGATCTAAATTGCAAAACGAAATAGAAAAGATTATTAACTGAGTAACTATCTTCTATGTATTACTCCTATTCAAAATCTTTTTTGCCGTAAGCCAACTTAGATTGTGCTACCAAAGATTATACAATATCGTATTTTAAGATCGAATGAATCGCTTTGAAGCTTTGTAAGAACGTGCCCAGTCATAGCCAGCTATTGGAGAATCTATTATCAGATTTGAGCGGTAATTATAAATCGATCGATGATAAAATAATTGGTTTAGAATAGCCCGAGGATTTCAGAGGCTGTTTATTCTTTGTTGACTACGTTTTATTGGTTGAACTGATTTGTTTTTTTTTTGTAAACATAGTTTAGGTCAGGTTTGTTTAAAAAAAAGTTGGGTATATTTCGCGGTATTTTTTAAAGAAGTTGGTTGGTAAAGCAGATGTTGGGCCAGACTTTCAAAAAATGTCTTAAGAATTTAAAAGAGAATTGTAAAATGTAGAATTGTTATTAAATTAACTTAAGCAAATAAAAACGTCAGTTTTCATCAGCATCTAGTAAAACGCGTCTCCATTCATGGAATCATGGGTAGTGTTTAATTTTTTAATTCGTCCTAAAAATAGCGCACTGGTATGTTCTCGTTTACAGCCAGTATCGGATGTCTATAATTTATGAGACAATTGTTAAGTGCATTTTGCACGCATATCTTGCGTAAAAAAAAAAAATAATTTATGTCTCTATTTTTACGTGTATAAACACACATGTTGGTCTTAATGGACAGTCGTAGGCCACTTTTATGCCGTGTATGGCATTTTTTAAATACCCTGTTGAAAACCTATTTGACGGTCATTAGCTTAGACTTGAATTAATTGTTTCTCTTCTTTATGTCGTGAATTTTGGTATTAAGATAAATTGTTTGCCAATTATTTTTTATTACGGTAATAATCTATGGGATAGGTATACATATAACAAGTTAACCTACAGGCTTTCTTAGCGAGTAATGAATAGTGGGATTCTCTATGAACATACTCCACCATACATGAAAATATTGTTTTTTTTTTTATTTTTTTTTTTTCCTAGAGGTAGTTGTTTTATGTTATAAGTATAACCCAAATACTGTTTATTTTATTATCATATTTATGTAAAAATATTTATGCTGTCTTGGCTTCCGTACGTTTTTTCACGGGAGACCACTGACAACCAGCGTTGTGTTGTGGGCCCCCCCTAGCACAGCATCATGCTGAGTCACGACGTGCAAGCTGTTAATTTTTTTCTTTTTTGTTCCGTCCTGTTGAATTTATTTGTTTTATTTGTGTTTTGTTATTTTTTTTTTTTTTGTAAATTTTTGTGATGCACGTCATGTACCTGAGGCAAATAAATATATTTTCTTTCTTTCTTTCTTTCTATTTCCAAACCTGTGATTTGAACCACCAGGCATTTTTCATTAAAATAAAAACATCTATTTTTCTCTATACTTATTTACCTAAAGCAGATGGACAGAAATCACTTTAAATAGCCAAGTAAAAGGTATGTATGGATTGCGTGAGATAAATAAAATACCAGCCAGGCCACTCTAGTCGCTAGATACCGATCTTAAAAATAAACTTTTCGCTTTTAAAACAGCTGTGTGACAATGCAAAAACGAACAAATAGTTTCCTTTGCCGGCCGAGCAGGTACTATTGTATTAATACGATAAACCATTACTGCAAAAGAAAATAAAGTTGATGCGAGTATCGGAACGCGCGCGAATGTAGGTATTCGAACAACGAACGCGGAGCTTTTGAATATTTTTCTGAGTAATTTTTAATTTTAGAAATAGTATTTTTTAAGGCTATTTGGAAAAACTTTTTTCGCCGTATATTTAAATGTAGTTACTTTTCCTGTTACCTAAATTGCGGGTTTTCCGTCTCCATGTGACGATACGTAGAAACTTGGTTTACACCCAGATATTTTATCAGTAAGCAGCGATTCATTATTCATAAGACTGTTGGAATTTTCCTATTTATGAAAGTGCATACTATATAATAGGTAACTGTAGTGTCTAGGTAAAATATCAAAAAGAAAAAAACAGGCGAATTAATAACTTCGTCCTTTTGGAAGTCGCTTAAAAAGTTGAAGATCGGTACAGAAACTATTAAGAAACTGTAAAGAACTTCTTGGTCGAGGCTTGGCCTGCAGACTTCAGGTTTGTAGCCCACAGCCTATAGAAGGTAGGTAAGGACGTCCTGAATACCGTTAACCAAACGCTGCTCTGGAGGAAATATCGGTGGCCCCGTGAAACGCCAAGATAAACTTAGGTACCTACTGGCCACTCTCAAATGAAAGAGCGTAAAAGCCATGAATATTGAATAGCTTCGCAAACTGTAATTCTAAGAGCGATTCTAGCGAAATGGGTCACCATGGTACTCGTACTCGCTGTGTGGCGAGGTATTATTAACTTATCTCTACATTTTATGTCTTACAATACATTATTATTTGACTGCCTTGTATAGACAACTAAGGTCGCAAGTGCTATTTGGACTGCTTTCGGGCAAAGTGTTCTGCTGTTTCTATATCAGGAATTTATCAGTAGCAGCCACGGAGTCTGGGTTTTAGCCCGTTGATGGCAATCGCGTCGCATAACCGACGAAATGAGGGAACAGTTTTGATTACGTACCAAGTAACCCCCCCTTGGGGAGGCCTATGTCCAGCAGTGGACGTCTTTCGGCTGAAATGATGATGATGACCAAGTAAAGTAATAGCGGTGACTTAGCGAGTCTTTTGCTATCACCAGAGCACATATCTAGACTCTTTTTTTTTTTTGGTTTGGGAAATCATCAAATGACCCCCCCCGCTCTAGGCGGAGCGGAAGGGAGTGTCAGACTTGTACTGACTAAAACCCATCCATGTTCCTTCTTTGCCCTTTGTGTTCCAGGGCCGCGGTATCTCTTTCGAACAGTCCCACAGCCCTACATATCTAGACCTACGGCTACCTACTGCTAAAAATCCTAATGGAGAAACTCTTTAACATTTTCGAAACGAACCCAGGACCTCATGCTCAGTAGTAACGCTTACGACAATGTAAGTAGGCTTTTCTTTCTTTCTAAGAAGTAGAAACCAGTTAAAGTAATTTGTTTGTTTAGCTGTACACATGTACCTAGGCACTTGTAATCTAGGCTTTATAAAAGACTGCTACAGTTTATGTTATTTTATACTATTCGTATTCGGGAAACTTACAGCTAATATCGCAGTGTTTAAAAACATTATGAAAAAAAAAATACGTTAACCATCAATTACTGAGTTGCTAATCAAATAGTTTGTCATCTCCGCTGAATAGGTAGATAGGTAAACACAATGCTTTGTTGTATGCCAGGGTCAAAATCGTTACCACCTGAATTACCTAGCTGAAACATTGCAAGTACCTATTTTGTAGTCAAACTTATATACCTACTTCTTTAAAATTATAGGTAGGTCCTGGGTTGAATTCCCAGTTCGGGCAGTGTTATTGGGTTTTTTCGCTGGAATTTACCAAAAGCAGTCACGGAGCCTGTATCTGTGGTGTACTTTAAGGGACACCTTTGCTTAACCCTTCGGGGATTTTATGTATAGGTATTAGATGTTATATTATGTCCTTTATTAAATAGGTAGTTATGACGTTTCTAGAATCTACATACCTAAGTTCTGAGCTACTGCTTCAGAAACATTTAAATAACTAGTACCTAAATAGTCAGTGTAAGGTAGTAAGGTATTGCGATCTCAGGAAATAGGTACCATAACAATGAGGGGGCTTGTAAAGTTATGTAATATTGTTAAATTCAGGATTAACTTAACACTAAAAGTAAGGTTTATTTTTATAATATACAGATATGGGCTGCTAGGTGTTCGCAAAATCAAAAACTTTTCCACAAAAAAAACAAGGCAAAGGAAGTTGTACTCAGCCTCTCCCATTCCTTTTCCACTAAAACGTCTAACGTGTTCCTTAAATCCGTTAAGGGGCAAACGCGCTAAAACTACAACAAGAACACCTTATTGTTCAACGCTATTATGTTGGCGACAAGCCAACCTCCTTTCTGAACGGATGGCGCTAGTATCTTCGCGAACCAACTCTTCTGCCATACATTTTTTAGTTCCTTTATTTTGCCACCCGCAAGTGTGAATTTGTAGTTCACAGTCGTGCAAGAGAAATAGTCTTTGTTACGGTGAAAGCAGGAAGTTATTATGCAAGTATCATTGCCGGTGTAATTACGTATACGTGTTGATAAACATTTAGACTGTCTTTTGTATGTCGACGATTTTTGTTAATAGCAAGTCCATAAGTTTACAAATGTTTTAAGTAAACTAACTAAATACATTATTTATTAAAAACGATTAAATAACCTAAAATAAATAAATAACAACAAACTATAGAAGGGCATCAATAAACTCCTCCTCAACGCTGTCAGCTGGTAATGTGCCCAAGAGACGAGAGTTGTATGGCAACACTTAGCCTCTGGCCAAAGTAAAAGCCAGCCCTTGGGTCACGAGAAGCGTCAACTAGGCGTTTCGAAATTTCCTTAAACTGGCTATGAGCACTCGGACCCCACGACCCCAGAGTTTCAACCCCAAACGGCTCGAAAATATAGTTACCACAAAGGTTCTATATAAGGTCTAACTATTCATACACGAAATAATTTCAGGGAATCATCTAACGGCTATAACGAAGCCATTTCAAGGGTTTTTTTTTATCTGAGTATATTTTTATAAAAAATAAATAATTTAAAATTACTTCACCCACAAAATAAATACTAGCTCCTTATTTTTGAACATCCATTACGCTAGTTTACTACGTCGTATTTACCTACTGTCATTGTTACAATATGGGAGTAAAGATTTTATGCAAAAAGTCTTAAAAAAATTTAGAATCATAATAAGTTCGTAAAAAATAAAAAATAAACTTTCAGATAATTTTTTTTTTCGTTGCTATGGCGACTTTACGACTTATAGAAGTTACTCTTAAAATATTTCGTGTATGAATAGTCAGACCTTATATTTACGCCTCTTGAGGTTCTCTGCAGCCGCAGCGGCAGCACCAGCACAGCACGAGCGACGTCCGGTCTCTTGCCATCATCGCGTGTCAAGCCATGGGATTCTAAAACAGCTGGAACGCCGACGGTGTCAAGAGCTCGTCGGATGATGTTGTTTATGTTCGCGTGCCGGGCAAAACGGCCCGCTCTTCGGCTGCATGACAGGCCGTGGTGACCGAGGTTGTTGACAGCTTCACAACAGTGACAGCGACGAGGAGAACAGCAGGCAGTACCAAGGCGAAAAGAAGTAGCGAGGTGGAAGGTCGTGCCGTCGAACATTGTGCCTATGCTCGACGACGGCAATGCGTGAAGCCAAAGACCCGACTCCCACTCACCTACAGCCAGTAGGCGCGCACGCTAGCAGTAGTAGCAGACGTGTTCAGTAGACTGTTCTGAACTACATTACAGAGCGGCTCGTCCCATCCTCTCTGGGAAAATGGATGGTCGGGTTCTTCAGTATTCGGGCAAGCGAGTTTCCAAGCATCGATAGCCTCGGAGAAGCACGGCACTTCAAAATCAACCAGTGTGGAAGCCAGGATATTCCTGATTAATTTCTTAGTGCCGTGGACCGAGGATATGAAGGCCGGTAAACTAATACTGGAAATTTAGCGGATGCCGAGTCCTCCCATGCGAATGGGAAGAGTAGCTTTACAAATGTTTTTTTCGGTTTCAAGTTTGAATTTTTCTTCCTTTATTACCTGCTGGTAATCTGGTATGATGGCATCCAATTAGCTTAAAAAATAAGATAATCATGTATTCCTAATCACACTATTTACATAACTAGTAAAACTAAGTAACAAGATACTTTAGGTATCTAGTGAACAAATATGAAACATAATTTATTCAACCTATAAATTATCGGGTTCATTATCTTTGCCCACTGGACCTTCTTCAAATAAAATTTATAATTATACTTTCATATCCAAGCCTATTTTACTTCGACTCTTAAAAAGGTCGTGATAGTTTAAACGCAATTCATAGCAAAGGAAACACGTAATTAGGTCCTTGTTTAAGACTACACTTACGATGATCGAATGCGAATGCGGTGGAAAATAAATGATGGTCTCTTTCAAGCACTATTATTCATTACTCGCATAATGCCAAGATATTGAAGATACCATTCATATCGCGCCTGCTATCGATCATTTTACATCTTGATCACGCCTCCCCACATGTTTTATCGTATTTTCGTTTATATTATGAGCATCGGAGGTTTTTAAATGTTGCGGTCAAGATGTCTGTAGATTGAGTCGTAAGAACTTCCCGTGCTATTCAAGCAAGCAAAAACATAAAAGAAATTGATGGCTTTGTGTACCATAGTCATTTATGATAAATTGTGAGTTAGGTTTGATCTTTTATTTATTAAAACTGGTAGGCATTTATGTACTGGTTGCGTTATGTATAGCGTAACATACGTAAGGTTTATTTACACAAGTTACGAAAAGAATAAACATCACAAGTTTGCGAAATATCAGTAAGGTCAACGGATTTCCTCCCACGGCCGACGTAACAACAACGTGTAGGTGTTATGTGTAGGTGAATCCTATTAAAGAATTTATGGACTTATTTAAGCGTAA
This sequence comes from Noctua fimbriata, assembly GCA_905163415.1. NCBI lineage: Eukaryota > Metazoa > Arthropoda > Insecta > Lepidoptera > Noctuidae > Noctua > Noctua fimbriata. Next base: position 2,299,765 of record LR990922.1, read on the forward strand.
TCTGATGCTTAAAATATTATGTATATTTTTTAGTTTTATTTTATTCACTGGTAGTTTTACTTTTCCGCTTATCAACATTATGTGAAACGAAACGCAGCAACAAGATGGCGTTACGTCAATGCCAGTTGAATGGGTACGATAGCTAAAACGTCAAAAAAATCTCAAAGCGGTCGGCGAGTCTTATTAGAACACGTCAGTATTTTACCTGTTTATTAAACGTGTTAAAGAAGAAATAATCCTTAATCGTATTAAATATTGACCAGTGGTGACTGTAGTGTGGTTCCAATATACCATAGTGTTGTGTTTCGAGAAAAGCTCCCGGATCGATAAAGGTACTTGTTTGTCAATGCAACAACAAAATGTTGCGTTGCGGGTGCCCAATTATCCTATTATTAGAAAATTGCTGAATTAAATGTGTAAGTTTAACGATTCTATCGTCTGATCAACAATTTTGCAGGGCTGTGACAACATGGGAAGCGGTGGGAAAAATATGTTAAACATAATAATTGCGCTGTTAACATTGCCTCTTGCTTTTTGCAATGTACAGCCTCCGATAGTCAATCCTAGCATTCTCACTCCGTCTAAAAACCTTGGTGAATGTCAGGCTTGTAAATTATTTGTTGACTCATTCAAAAAAGGTTTAGAGCGAACTTCGAGAGGTAAATACGAGGGCGGAGACGCGGCGTGGGAGGAAGAGAAGTTAAAACTATCCTATAAACGAAGTGAGATGCGATTAATTGACATACAAGAGGGAATTTGCCAGGAGGGCAAGCACTCTCTCCAGTGTCACCATATGGCTGAAAAAGCTGAAGAGTTCATTGAAACATGGTGGGCTCAAGACCCAGATGAATCTACAGACTTATACCAGTACATTTGTATTGATAATTTTAAAGTGTGTTGCCCCAAGTACCATTACGGTAAAGACTGCACACCATGCCCTGGGAATCATGAGAGACTATGCAGCGGAAATGGTAAATGTAGAGGAGACGGGACAAGAAAGGGAAATGGAACATGCCTATGTGACCCAGGGTATACAGGGGCTAACTGTGATCAATGCATGACTGGCTATTACTTGGCATACAAGGATGACACAAAGATGTTGTGTTCTCCATGCCACCGATCCTGTATGGGGGGATGTAGATCTGGTTCACAAAAGGACTGCGTAGCTTGCAGGGCAGGCTTTGCCTTTGACTCTGACGAAGGCTGTCTTGACATTAATGAATGTGATGATATAAATAAATGCACTAAGAATCAATTTTGCTTGAATTCAATTGGGTCATTTACATGTATGACTTGTGATAAGTCCTGTGAGACTTGTCACGGAGATGGGCCTGACATGTGCCGCAAGTGTGCCAAAACATATATCAAGAAGGGAGAGTTCTGTATCGCTGAAAGAGAGGATGAGGATCCAATGGACAAGTTCGCTAGTACAAGGTAATATTGAGTTTAAAAAGAAAAATTGATTGTTATGTTCGTTTCTGTTTGTGCACAATATTTCCACCAGCTAAGAAAGAAAGAGATAGATGTTTTCTATTCATCAAACAATATCAGGAAATAATTGCAATGCAAAAAGCAGACATGCTGTGCCAACCCCAAATAAATTGGGAAAAAAGCAGGAGATTAAAAACTTGATGATTTTCCTTACCAACCTTTATCCTAGACTTTGCCTTTTGCTCAAGCTTATTGTTTTGTTTTATAATTTAATCAACTTTTTTACAGAAATGAGGAGTTATAGGGCTAAAGGGCTTCCTGTAAAGTGTGGTCATTATAATGTGTAGGTAAATGAACATTTTGATTTAATTGGTGGTGGGTTCGATTGGCCATTATTATTTTATTTATTTATTAGAAGGTTAGAGTACATTCAAGCTCCTGGGTTCGATTCCCAGGTCAGGCAAAGTGTTATCGCCTTTTTCCACCAGGAAATACTCAGTAGCAGCTCTGGGGTTTTGTGCCTGCTTGATAGCAATTGGATCGCCCCCTATTACTATGGACTTAACATTACTGGTCAAATGTAGATATATTATTAGGAACATCTTTGCTGTTATGAATTTTTCTTATTGTCATTTTTGATTGGATAGTACAATATTTATAAAATTTAAGAATAAATTCACATTCATATTTTTTGGGAAGTAATAATTTTATTTATTTGAAACCTATTCAAAGTGCGTGCTAACAAATCTTGCTATTTAACATCATTACACAATAACAACAGAATTATAGTATTTCTTACATGTTTATTATATTTACACAGAAAAATATTTCATTCATCTTTGGATTAATATATATTCATGACTTTCATTCGATATTATGAATTGGTATATTTAATCCTTCATGTATATGTATATTTCTTTTCCAAACTATCATTTTGGGGGTGTTTTGAAGCTTACAATACTAGTTTTACTGATAAAAATTCTTCTTTTCAAGGTATGTGACATATGCGGGTATGCTAATAGCTACTGGAATACTTTTACCTACATCGACCCATCTGGGAGGCTTTGTAGGAGCCATGGTGTTTGCCTACATACTCGGTGCCGAATACTATTGTATGATTAATGGACACACCGGAATGTTTGTCGACCTGAAGAATTTCAACTTGGCCAGTATATTTCAAACCTAAACATATGATAGCACAATTTTCGTAAAAGTCCTGGCAGAAATATCTGGGGGATAAATGCATAGCATTGGCAATGTCAATAACTTTGACAAGTCAACAACATTCATTGCATTATTTACGTTGATGGTAACCAATCTTTTCAAACACTCAAAGCAATTGATTGTTCTTTTCCACCAAAATAAAATTTTGTTATGCATTTGAGGTATAGGTTGTTCAGGAATAGGCGACCTTGACTAGCACCAGGTGTTTCTGGTCCTTCGATATTTCTGCCAGGATTCTAGTGAAATTAATGAAGAAATTAATTAATTTATGTCATTGATAAATAGGATGATGAATGATTAAGGTTGTAGATTTCTTTAGTGAGATAATATTATGTAACTAATTAAGTTTTGTGCGATTGTTTTAGTCTCTTAATTCTATTGAGTCCCAGACTTTATGTAAGTTGTTATTTTAAAGTTAATATTTCAGAATGGTGCAGTTTTTAAAGTGATATTAATTATAATATGTTTTCTAATTGAGTGTTAATGTTTGTTAAGTGTACATAAGTTTACCACTGTTTTATATGGTTCATTTTGATGTAATTTTTTACTGTGACCTTCCCTCCAATTTTTAAATAAAAATTTTGTCTACATACAACCTAATATTTAACTCAAATCTCATTTTTTATTACTTTTATAGTTCAGTGTGTAGAAATGATTGCTCATAATAATAATAATGTTTAAATAAGCCACCACTATTGTTTTTAAATATCTCATCTGTTATCTTCTATATTTGTCTATGTAAAACTGCATTTAAAGTAAGCTTTATGTAAAGATTTTCACTATTGCCATTTAAAGGCTTTTTTACACATTGGCCCAAATCGGACAAATTGTTTTTGGAGCCTTTAATATTGTCGCTGCTGGGACCCAGGCATATCAACTGTGTGATTGAATGGGCCATAATCTACCATGCGGGCCCAGTGCGGGTTGGGCCTAATCTATTGCCCCAATATCTAACTCATAAAAATATTGTAATTTAAATACACTTGCTTCGTATCATTTGTAAGTGTGATTCGTTTCCAATACTTTTCAATGTGTAAAGGCTCAATGAGGCATGAAATTGTGCAAGCCATCGTCCACTATGTCCTGTCATACAAATACAATGACCTTCAGTAAGGCGCATAGCGGGCCATTGTGTGCAAGAGTCTTTAGCCACAGTGTTAACATATTAACAGTAATAATGAATGTCCGTTAAATAAGTATTTCAGATAATCAGTAATCAGTAGTTTCTCCGATAATCAATAGTTTCTCCGATAGTCCATAGTTTCTCCGATAATCAATAGTATCTCCGATAATTAATAGTTTCTCCGATAGTCAATAGTTTCTCCGATAATCAATAGTTTCTCCGATAATCAATAGTTTCTCCGATAATCAATAGTTTCTCCGATAATCAATAGTTTCTCCGATAATCAATAGTTTCTCCGATATTCAATAGTTTATCCGATAATCGATAGTTTCTCCGATAGTCAATAGTTTATCCGATAATCAATAGTATCTCCGTTAAATAAATGGTTCTATATACATTGCATTGTTTGCTGTTTTCATTGCTATGTATTTCCTACCTAGCTTCCTACATAATTAACCTTTTGACCTCCGTAGTCACATATAGGTGACATGTAAGCGCGTGCCCTGTACGCCAAACAACACAAATACTTAAGTGACAAAATGGTAGGTAAAATTGTGGCTTGGAGTGGAGGAGGGCACGCGCGTGCGTTTATGCTCTGGCGGTCAAAAGGTTAAATTGCGTTGATAATGTTCTTTCCAAAAAGGTAAACAAATATGCGTATTTGAAAAAAAATACTTAATTCAAATTGTCATAAAGTTGAAATTGTTTGAGTGGAACAACATTACCTAATATTGGAGTCGTTACCGTCGACATAAATAGTAAGTCAATTTTTCAGTATAATTGTCTTTATTTTATTGATTAATTGCACAATAAATCATATAGAAGGTAATTAAACACCGTTAGAAAAGTCTATTGGTAATTTGAGAGTTTCTTAATACGCTAATTACTGGCCAAATATCCAGCGAGGTAAGTAGCGGTTGCGAGGTCAATGCACCTGCTATTTACTACACCTAATTACCTATGAATGTGAGAGCGATTCTTTCTTGACTTCCACAAAATAACAAGTAAGCCCTCGTTTGCACAGGAGTTTTTTTAGTGCGACGATTTTCTATCACCGACTGGATTTTCAAATCCATGCGTGGGAGCAGAGCGCATCCTAGTGCGTCAAAAAAAAACGCACCGTTGAATTTTTCAACCTTCTGCGCTATGCGGTGTTGAAAATCCAATGCGTGATTAAAAAATGTCGCGTTAAATAATCGCTCGTGCGACTAAACTTGGTCCTAGGTTCCGCAAAGTGATCGTTAATAATATGACGCGTCTCCAAGCCATGTGGTGTCCTGCTGTGTGGATCGCTCCGTAGAGGCTGCCTTCAACAGCCTTCTTGATCGCGTCTGTACATCTTGCCGGTGCTCTGCCTTGCGCGCTTCATATAAATCGTCACTGACGGCGCGGTTAACGTGGCTACCAACTGGGCCCAATTAATTCGAAAACGTACCATCGATACGAAAGAAGTTAAAATTGAAACATTACGCCTAAACGAAATCTATGTTTTCAGTAAACGTAAACTTGTATATCCTAAGGATTTGGAGTTAATAAACTCATTTTCCTCGCGTCATACACAACAATACGCAATGTTTGTCGGATTCGGCGCAAGTGTGACGCTGAAGACATTTACATACAGTCACGGCTGTCAATACACGATTATGTAGTGACCGTGACACGATTTTTATGTTCGAACACCCGACGCGACAAGTTTTGTAGACGTTGAGTCATAGGAGTACAGCGAGTAAGCCTGGGCCGGCGCTCACTGCCGGCACGGCACGGCGTGTCATGGCAAAGAATTTTATTACTAATCAAGTTATTTTGAATATTATTTCAATGATTTGGAATTCATGTTACTTTATTTCGATACCACGATGCCGCGAAATGACGCGACGTGTCGCGGGATGCTGCGGCAAGACGTGTCATGCCGTTTCATTCCACGGTTTGCCGCGACGCGCCATTGCATCCCGCGAGACGTATGGGTAACTTTGTGTCGAGGAATTATGATTGCTAAGCTAATTGAAATAACTAAGGTTCAAACTTCGAATCCGCGCGGAGCAAAACTTATTGATGCCAGAGTGGCTGGGCTTTCAGCAAGATGCCACGGAACGCCGCGGGATGCCGCAGCACAACCTGCCGTGCCACGCCGTCAGTGAGCGCCGGCCCTTAGGTTGATTTTTCTTTTGAAAATGGCTTGCGCTAGGGCCTATACGGTGCATTGAAAGATACTAGGCACGGTATAAAAGCTTACTACAATGTTGATCTTGAAATCACAGGACAGAATAATACCTACTCCTTGCTTGTAACCGCAAGCGCGAGTGTCGAGTTCAGGCAGTCATAAGGTTTTTTCAATTGTACATTTCCAGTAAATAAAAGCCAGGAGACAAGATTCAAGCAATGAGCTCGTCCCCTAAAATATTGGACTTCAGAAACTGGCGAAATACGGGCGTACGGCATGTACGCTGTACGCCCATATAAACTATACAGCAGGCACTCTTTCGGGTAGTATCTACAAGCGTGATGATATGCCAAATTAGCATCATGATCTGAGAAAAAAAAAATGACAGCACATAGCCAAATTTTAACAAAGATATGCCTTCTTCTAACTCGCTTGGCGCCTACAACTTAACAACGTCAAGCCGTCAATCACTACCCACATCGGTTATGTAAACTAAGTGCCCGCTATTAGTCGTGTGTTACGACGAAAGTGGAACCGATATGACAATGTGTTACAGCCAAACTGCCAAGTAATAGTGCTGTAAAGGTACCTGTGCTCTTACTTTTTTAATTTACTTGACATTTAAGGTATTGATTTTGACAGGTCAAGTTTTTATGGGTGGATTTGACATTTGGGGATTAGGCAGTGACTTTTAAATATCAAGGTTTTTATGTGACGAGGAATACCTAGAGTTAGTTTAACTTGTTCTATGATGTGGTAGGTAAAAGCTAGGGATACATGCTGCGCTGACCCCAAAAAGAAAAGATAAGGGTAGGTGAATGACGTCTCCAAATGATAGAATAATATGGTTCAGTATGTCTTGTATCACGTCTTTAGAGCGTAGGGGAAACGTGTACCAGTCCCGGTGCGCGCAAATGTAGATAGATAGATAGACTGTTACCTAGGATTTATGACCGAACATTCAATCGTATCCAAAACAAACACAAATTGCTAACCATCTGATCTCCACAACCTTTCCAACCGAAGTTACCTCACAAACCTAAGTTCTAACACTTTGCATGCACACACAAACCCCGCGGTTATTTCAAAGTGTTCTATTTTCATGATACGCGTAAACTAGCAACGCTTAGTACATTCTTAAACATGTTGGTGCAGCAACAAGAACTCGTCTAACAAGTTCTGCTTCCGTGAACATCGCCGGCTAAGTGGACACTTAGCAAGCTTCATTTTGTTTATTTCTAGGAGAGGAAAGGTAATGGATATTTGTTCTGGGTAAGATTTCGCTGATCGAATTTTGGTAAAGCTAATTTTTGAAGTCCTTGGATCGCTTCATAATATACTAAAGTGAAAAAATCAGAGGAAGATTAGGTCGTCAGACTTTCGGGCCACTGACTACCTGTAACGACTGTTAAAGATCTACAAATGACAGCCGGGACCAACGTCTTAATGTGCTTTCTGAGGTACGGAGGGCGCCCGGTATGTTATGATGATAACCTATCCACAGACCAATCTAGGCAAGCGTGGCTAAACCTTGAAGATCAACCTGTGCGGCAGTTATTATTTTAAGCCACGAGCTCCTCAGCAGCTCTTACAGCAGCGCTTACTTGGCTATTAATCCAATACATTTTTGACTTTTCCGGCATCGTTTCTGCTGACAGAATGTCGGTTCGTTTAGGACCTCTGGGCATATGACCTCAATTGCTAGTCGCTAGGCTATATTTCGCAAATGATGAAGTCTGAGACTTAAGATAACAGGTAGTTGGTCTAATTTTAAAACTCTTATTCTTTTAGAACTATCGTTGAGGTTAGTGACGGTTTGCGGGCTTATATGGAGGTTATAGAAGGGTATAATGTGTCTTACACACATTTTTAATCATCCTACGATTACCCCGTTTGCCAGGCGTGGTGATTATGGCATCTTCATCATTGCTATCGTAATGCTGTGATTCGGAGCAAAACGGCGTAGATGATGTAAGTTTGTACCGAAGAGTCTGTAAGTAGATACCTAGGTAAGTAATACTATCGATCTGTGGGGAAATCGTGTGTAGACTGCGTTTTCTTAATTATAGACGTATAACGATTGGTTTTCGACACATTGCATTGCAGGTGATGAGATTTTCTTTGAAGTATGACTAATTCAGAAAGTTATTTTATATACTTGTACTAGGACTTCTTTGCCTCTAAAGTATGTATATGCCTCTTGAGGCGACCTAAAGTGTGGTGGATCATTATTATCATTAAAAAAAATGAATAGACATTATTTATGTTAATGCCTAATTTCCTGTAAATACATTGCATTGAAAGGACGTTACTTTTTAAATATTATTAATTATGAAGAAGTAGGACACGTACCTAACCGACACTTGAGTACCGGTGACTATAGTAAAGTCTGAAGTAAGTATTAGGCAATGGAGAAACATATGATAACTTATGCTGCAATATAAAAGACAACTTGATAATTATGTATCAGATTAGACTGGAAGCCAATCCTAAAATTGCTGGGAAAGGCTAAGCTGAAGATGACTCTTCATTTATTTCACACAGGCTGTTACCTACGTTCCTTTGCTCAAGAAGACGTCTTATGAAAAAAATAACGTTGTCGATGAAAACGGGAGAAAGGCGGCACTTCCATACGTAATAAAAAGCTTAGCTTATGAAGACAATGCCGATAGAAAGTAATGAATGTAATGTGCATTGTGAGTTATGTCGTGTGGGAACCGTTTCGTAACGTTGCAAGAACAACAGTTTTGTTATGTTTTATTACTTTTATTTGTTGTCTGGAACATGGTAATAATGTCTTCAATACTGGTGAGTCAACCGTATAATTAAAATAGCTGCTATCCTGCATCTTAAATTTTCTTGACATGATCTGCAGTGGCCTGTATGGAAAGCACTTAACCGATTGCACACCCAAGTAGGCTGCTGTAAACACAATTTGGCAAAATGGGGAATTAAAGATCCTTCCTGTTCTGACACATGTGAATGCGGTGCTACCGACCAGACGAAACCCCACTTGCTGGAGTTTCCGAAGTGTCCCAACGACCTGCACTTTAGATGACCTTAAAGACGCCACAAAAACGTGGTTACAAGGCGCAAGAAATTTAGACAAGTCGTACCAGCGAGACGAATGATGAAGAAGTTTTCTTGACTTTCAAAGTAAAGTCGAGAAAGACAGTTGCTATGTGCAACGGGATTGGGATGTCTATTTTGGCGAGATTTTGATTATTGTTCAGACGTTTTGTTTTTAATTGGTAGTCATATTTTACTTATCTATCGTTACCCATTTCATCATCTGCCGAGCCTTTTCCCAACTTTATTGCGGTCGGCTTCCACTCTTACCGGATGCAGTTGAATACAAGTATTTAACATGGAGCGTTATAACCATTTGTTAATAAGGACAGATTCGCTTTACGCCAGAATCGCGTTAGGTCAGTTTCGCTTAAAGACAGAATACGTACAGACCGCAACATAAAGTTCCTTTGTTCGCATAAGGACGGATTCGCTTTACGCCAGATTATTACATCATAATATTTACCTGGGTAATACGGCACCCCTTGGTAAGACTGGTTGTCAGACTTTCGAGCCACTGACTACCTGTAACAACTGTCAAAGATCTACAAATGACAGCCGGGACCAACGGCCTAACGTACTTGCCGAGCCATGGAGGAAAATCGGTATGTAATGATGGTCACCCATCCACAGACCAACCTTGGCAAGGGCGGCTTAACCTTGAAGACAGATCCGTGCGGCTGTTAATATTTAGACACGAGCTTTTCCCTAATTCCCTTCCCCCCTTAATTATCTATCGTTACCTATTTACATTTACTTAGATCTGCATAGTTTCGCTAGCTAATTAATTTTGATGTAACTCCTAATTTAAACAAATAAATCTGACCAATACTTTATTCTACTTTGCTGGAACTGGTCCTTGCAGTCTCACCATAATAATTATTTCCTGTCAACTCATTCCACTACAACCAATACTTCTCAAGCTCTCCTACATAAATGAATGCCATCACGTAGAGTTTTCTCAAGGGCTTTGACGCGAAGCCCTAACTACGACCATTCAATTATATATTATTACGGCGTTTGTGATAGCGGGGCAGGCACGAGTGTGCTGTACCGTTGACAAGGGTACAGTTATGTCATAGTTTTGAGTTCACGATACGAGTACGACTTGGTGGTCGCTAGAACTAAATGGGATTTTGGTTATTTCTAGTGCTTGAGATATTTTTGATAAGTTTTCTATTTCTTCTTCTTTTTTATCGTGTGGTTAGTGCCTAACCTGGTGTCAGACTTTTTAGGCTTCCCTTGGGCCTCTGACTTGGCTTTAAATGCCGGTTTTCTACTAAAAATGGTCGTGTTTGTTTTTATACAGGCCGTTGGTAGTGTCCAAAGGCATTTATACATACAACTTAGGAATTTCCGATAGATGGGACATAGCGATTAAAATTGTTATTTAATTGCAATAGGCAACTAGGTGCTGGTCGTTTGGTACAAGGGTACCATGTCAAACTTGGCAATGTCATTTTGCATTTAAGTGTCACGGAGTCATAGGATTTTTTTTCAAGTGAGATATTTCTTCTGATAACTTCTCTATAATAGGATACTTCAAATCTCTTTTATACTACCCAATGTTAGATCTTAGAAACAAACTGTCGAAGTATCTTTAGATGGGATGATTAAAGGACTTAATAAACACTTTACAAAATATCTATTTAATATTTACGCATGTTACCTTCGTTTAAGCGATGAAAGAATTTCTATTGAACACTTCAAAGCTTATTTTGACGTATGCACTGAAGTAAAAATAAACACCTGTCAAAACCTTTTTTATTCCTGTCTCCTTGATGTCAGTCCCGAGATGTAAGCTGAGATCTGCTGGCTATATCATCATGACAGTTGTGACGTTTCTTCTGGTAACATTGTACGCACGACGTATAGAAAACCTGTTTATGCGGATCTCTCATTGTACGGAAATTCTATACAAAGAGAGGCGATGTTATACTGGTAATGTATAGCTTGATTTAGCTGTGTGTACATGGCAGACTCCTGGGTTAGATTCTCAGGTTGGATAAAGTGTTATTGGGGTTTTCAATTAGGGAATCCCTGATTTAATCCAAACTGATCTCTCTCCGGTCGTGCCGGATTGCTGTTCGATCGGACTATCGGACAATCGGCGAGGGAAGAGCCACTATGACCGGAATCGGTTCAGAAGGACTACATTGTAGACTGTAGAACTATTGCAACGTTAGTAAACGTACTTATTTCACCAGAAAATAAAATTCTGCAATCTCTTAGGCATTAACGACCTTACTTCTTCTATGAAGATGCACAATCTTGTGGCGCTTACGACCTTACTCAAATTTGGAGTGTGTCTTGCCAACCTAGCCAAGTAGTCAAGTTTCCTCGTATCACTTTGGCAAGCTTCGCCCACTCTGTGGTATTTGAAGTAATTTGCATAAGCATGGGGCCTTAAGTAACTTTGGTCATACTGTCATGTAATTGAGATATTTACTTATCAAATGTCTTGTAAAATATATAAAAAACAAGTTTTAAGACTTCTGGGCTCGTGTTTATTTTAAGGTTCGTTGCCAGTTGTACCACTAAGCACCAACTTATGTAAGTTGGTGCTGGCTACGCAATAACACAAAATACAATATTTTGCAACGAAGTAGAGCTTATCTTTTATTTGGCCTTTTTAACAGTGGGTACGATTTTACGTGTCAAAAAAACTAATAAATTAAATTTGAAAAGACTAATCTTGATAGAACTGTAGGTAGGTACTCGGTTCTGTCACGTGTCCAAAATAAGAATTATCGCCGCCATTTCGTTTTTTGATTACATTGGACTTAGCAGTTTCAAAAATGTTTACCAACAGCGCTTCTGAACGTCATTCGAGCGCCGAAAATTTGTAGCACTGTAGGTGCTACATTCAAATTTTCTTACGTTTTATGCAATTTGGAGGTTAGTGTCGGGTTGTATGTTGATTAAAATATGATTCACGACCGTAACAAATATGGCTTTACAGAGTTATAATCATTCAAATCATCAATACAACCCTCTAAGTTCATTTAATGCCATCGAATGACTTTTTCACGAAATATGTATTGAATGGGATTAAATGGACTTTAAAAGGACCAGTCTTGATATCTAATTACCAACACTAGTATCAGAAAAACAAAAACTCAAACCATGTAGAGCTTAATCATTATCAAACGAGACACATCAGAAACAATCTACATCCATATTTATTAGCCCAACAGCCAGTTTCTCATCATGAGGCAATCCTGGCATTTCTACTAATATGACTAAAACAGCTTGACATAATAACGTAACGCCTTATACAGCACTTGTCCTTCCATCTTGAGACCAATCTCTATTAGTCAGGGATGCGTAGGCGCAGTACGGAACGCGGAATCGTGTGGTTCTTAAACGTTTTTCGTTTTTTTCTGACCTTAGATGTCAACCTAATTTTCGATGGAAAAAGCTTAATTGTGGGCTCGATGGAAAAGGTAGATGGACAGGTTTGTATGGGATCTAGGACCATGTTTGGTTGCTGTGGGTGTGGTGTGATTGTCGATAACTGTAACTTGTACATTCTTGATGAGGTGATAAACGTGGTGTACGGTGTTATTCCTATGAGATCTTGGACCATATTTCTGACCACAATGTTCATCGTGAACTACGACACGGATTTTGATGTAGGTTTCACCATCATTTAGAGCATTAATTCAATTAATTACGGGTAGATACAGGAAATTCAATATTAAACTTGATATAATAAAGAGATCTGTATGTTTCGTTATATAAAACAAATTCTGATTATTAGCTGTAAGTATGCTTATATAATATTATTATATATAATTAATCATTGGTCCTTTCGTACTGATAAATGATGTTTATTATCTGAGGTCCATTGACTCATGATGTCATTTCTAAATCCCCTTTAGAGTCGAACTGATTAAAATACACTCAGGAAATATATGGCAATGATGTCATCCAAAAAGTGGTTTCGAAGTTGGTCCTCTTGGACGAAATACGATCCAATAAATATTCCTTATTTTCGAATTTCGAAATGTAAATTGTAACTTGCACCAGACGTCGACCACCTGGTAGGTACTATATTTTATTGTTTTTTTTTTCAATTCTGTTGAAAGTTTCCTATGTTGTTTGTGAATTTCTCAGTAGCACCCCAGAGTCTGTTTCATAATCATCATCATTTCAGCCGAAAGAGGCCTCCCTCCAAGTGTCGCCACATTGACCGGTCCCGTGCGTCTCGCATCCAGCCGATCCCCACAACCTTCACCAGGCAGGGTCCACCTAGTGGGAGGCCTTCCAACGCAAGTCTTCCGGTTCGGAGTCTGGATGCTAGCTATAAATGGACCCCTATTGAACGGGACTCCAACATAATTGGCGAGATGTGGTACACTATTACAAAAATTTGTACTAGCGTTTCATAAATTAGAAAATATCAAAGTCATCAATGTCTTAGCCTGAATGTTGTGAACCTTCTTCTTCTCATTGTTTTAAAGCTATGTTTTGTCAACTCTAAATTGCCAGCATTAAATTATACTTTCAAAACAAGCACTTAAGAGCGTTACTCCCAAACATTGTTAACGAAAAACAAAGCCTCTTCCTCAAGGCCACTCGGTCACTTTCAATTTCAAAGTAGTTTTATCATTAGCATAACCTTTTCTTATGATGGACCGAGGACAGGACGAACCCAAAAAACGAAAACACCTTTTTTGCATTCCATTGCTGTTTTAACTCGCTTCCTTTCGCTCTTTCTTGGAGCAAAAAGTGCAATGGATGGTGTATTGTGGCCTTTTTTCGTGATGGGTGCAGGTAAGGGCCAATTCTCGTTGTTTGCTCTTGAAACCGGCTGGTAATGTCAAAGGAGTCACATTGGCAGGTCCTTGGTGCGTCTGGGAAATGCGTGTCCCACAAAAAGTTTCGTTTTTTAAGTTAACAATGGGTATGGTGCCCATGTTTTTAGGGACTTTTGAGGTTAGACGTTGGGATCGTGCTTATGGATTTTTCAAAACAGCCCAAAAATATTGAGGGTCTCTAATAGATCGGTAGAATAGATTTATTTATTGGTCTTCTGAGACAATTATAAGGATTATGACGGAGTTAAGTAAACAGCGATTATAATTATATCTACCCATCATTTAATACTCTTTTTCAGATATACATATCTCATTATAGATATACTGCCGGCTAGCCGACGTAAAAAGTGTAACACGGTTAAAAAAAAACTACATACTCCGAGCTATCTATTAGCAAATAAATGCCTTAAATATCTCAAACATGTTAACTAGGTTACTTCTGGCGTTTAAGTGACAAGTAAGGCATTGCCTAAGTCCGGCAAACATGTAACATATGGTGACCCTATTTTTTAAAAGTATGTTTTAAGCGGAGAGCAGACTATAGCTGCATTTTTTATGTACTTATTTATGCAATATGTATAGGTCATTATTAGTTAAAATAATCAGGCATTTTATGTTATTAAATTGCATTATTCAAAAGAATTGCAATTACTTCTTACTGTGTTGAATCAATCCAATCCATAGAGAATTTGGCACCACTATTTACTATTTTATTAGTATTGCCAGTAAAATTCATGGGCCAAATTGATTTTTGAAAACTATTGCTAATATTTACCACATCCATATATAATAATATTATAGTAGGTATCTACCTGTCTAACCTGTATATAAATAAATGATGGCCTTTCAAAAACTGTGAATGTGCTTTCAATATCGGTTGACCACCAAAGGTCAGTCCAATAACTTGAAATGAATGAAAGAATAAAAAGGAAATGCCAATTTTATTGCAAGATGATGATGTCAGACATCTTACGGAAAAAGATCAACTTTATTTTTATTTTTTAAATAAACTTCGAAGAGCGAGTCCAATAAAAGGTCTTTAGGTTTGAGAAAGAGGTTTACAAACTACATTACATAACATCACAACTGTCCCCAAAAGTGAGATTCGGACCACAGTACACCTACATTTATGTTCAAGTCACATATAAACAGACTATATCCGGACACAAATTCAAAATTCGAATAGCAACTGAGAAATTTTTGATGTTAAAGCACATTGCCCGTTGCCCGACCTGGGAATTGAACCCCAGATCGCTCAGCAGTAGCACTTGCGCCCACAAAATTTAAAATAAATAAGAAATAGTTCAAGCATAAAGATATATCAGAATCAGCCATCGCTCGAAGCTAAAAATATTTCTATATTTAAACAAAAATAACGCGTAGGGAATTAAAAAGTTTATTTTTATTTTTGCAGATAATCGAACGCACGTCTTAAATGCCGCCCTCGACCGGGGTCCGTTGCAGAGACGTCGAATAAACGAGGTACATATAAAAAAAAATACAAGTCTAGTTTATATGCCTGTTTTAACCCTAAACGGATACCTACTTAAATAAAATAGCACTGTTGGATTTTCAACGCTCAGTTCAGGTTCAGGTAACGCCTAATGCCAGAAAAAAGAGTCTTAATCTTAATAATCCTGCGCTTGAATGAAAGTGGGGGCTCTGTTTGTAAGCATTTGTCAAATTGTGGAAATTGTTTTATAGAACAAGATGGTGGCGTTAGTTCCGACTAAGGCCACGTGCCAAAAGATCCATCATGTAGAACAGAATAGTCTTACTAGCGACTCGAAAAGGAAGAAGAACTTTTTATTTCATTTAAAATAAAAACTTTACAGAAAATGAAGTACTAGACGTGAGGCTCCCGTGGTTCAATGAGAGTGACTATTGATTCTTTTATGTTTAGTTTCTGTGCTTATTTTATTTAGTACTTATCTTTCTTTTAGTTCACTCTGCACCTGATTTTATCTGAATCAAAAATATTACGTTTCAAAAACGTAACTTAAAATTTTATAGAGATAGCGAATATTGAATAAAATGTTAAAGTAATAAAAATAAATATATTGCTGATAAATAAACATATTTTTGCTTCTCTATTGCGACCAATAAAACCGCAGGGTATCTCAGCGAAGATTGTCATCGCCATGCACTTTACAAAACAAATTTATTATATCCTGAAAACACATTCAAATATAACCTTTATTTAAATAACTTTAAGGCTTAAATCACCCCCAAAGTTAACCTTGTTAATAAGCAAATAAAACGAATTCATGTGGACCAGAGACAATATAGAATAAGCGGCCATGTTGCTTGTCTATGGATAGAGATTTATGGCGCGACTGCAGCTGTAATTTCGCAATCTTTATATTTTTCCGATTGTCGCTTTTGCTATTTTTACGACTGGGATGCCAGATATTATTATCAATGGTACTTCTACACGTCAGAATTATTTTATGGTAGGTACTGCAAAAATATAATACATCTACTGTGGACAGTGTGGCAATGGCAGTGTAGTTTCGAGCTAAGAATAAACATCCTACTGTGGCGTTGGTATCTAATTTAATCCTTTTTCTGCCATTACCCAACAATTTCTCCTATACTTGGTCCTTAGAGTCAAACAAAAGAAATATTTAACTTCTAAAACCATCTAAGTATTCTCCAGTTTAAATATTTTCATTCCTTTTTCAAGCGCGTGAAGAAATGCAATCGTAGTCGCGTGCACTCATAGACATTCCCGTAATATTTCCATAGCCTAGTGTCCTTTTAAAACATTTTTTTCTGCAAATGTCGAAGCGTGCCGGATCGCGGGTAAAAACTATATAATAACATGCAATTCTCAGCGCGCGTTAAAAGTTAGTTTTTGTCCATCTCTAGATTTAATAGTGCAAAAATTGAAAGTATTTTATAATAATGTATAAATATTTAAGTCATGTGGCAAAAAATGCTTATTTTATTTTAAACGTGTGCTGAAGAAATGCGGTCTTTGCGGTTTGTTGTTTGATCGAGGCAGTCAGAAAGTGTTTTATTTTGAACGGTTTTCAAACGCGGGATTGTAGGTAAGGATTGAAAATACTTTAGTAAATGGTAGAGTAGTTCAACTATTTTTGGTAGTTTTGAGTTAGTGTTAACTATTTTTGGTAGATTTTGGTAGCTTCAGTGACTTTTTTTTATTAAAGTTTGGGAAAAGCCACTTCTTCTTTGTATACAATGTGGTCAACAACATATTAAATAAACAAGTTTATTGCATCCTTAAATCTACACGTATCACATCTAAATTATAAACTTTATAATGTCAACGACCTAAAAGGCGATATGTCACCGAACCATGTTCAAAATAAGAATTGAGAAATAACGTTTCATCCAAAACTAGAACCCCGTAGGTGGGACAGCGGGCAGACATTTGCATATAAATTGGAATTACATGTTCATTTCTTAAGAGGTGTTAATAAACGAACTCACTTGTTAATTGTCATGATGGGACGGCCTGATAATACATCATTCAATTAAATCCCTAGAATAGTCAAAAAACCTCCCATTTTGCTTCGTAGTTCGTTATTTTACTTCTTCTTCGACGTGATGAAGGATTGAGAGACACCTCCCTAAAAAAAAATTCCCTAGCTATGTCCCAGCAGTGGAAACATTAAAGGTTGATTATGCATATTAATATTATACAAATTATAGGTATGATAAGGTAGATATTTTACATAAGGTGACACAAATGGGCGGTCAATTTTATTTATTTATTTATATGGCACTTGAACGACTTTCTCACTAATACATACATAACCAGATATTACAAACAGTTTAAGGTATGGTGAATTCGTCACTTACAGAAGTGCACAGCTCTTGCAGAATAATGAAAGTACTAGTAAGATACCATTACAGAATGTAGGTTATACAATAAACAGATACTTAATTAAAAATTAAATAATACATTAAAAAAAATGCATTTTACAGTATACGTTACTTCAATATTTTCGCTTTTTATCTATTCATACTTACAGAAAAAACTACGCGTTAGCCTATCTATTAAACCTACACAATTACGAGCAATATAAATGCCAAAGTCGCAGCCACTTATCTTTTCAACTCGCATGAGACTCAAAGATTGTTCTTAATCCAAGCCTACTATTTGCTCCACTTAAACTACATGTTAAAACCAGTCTGCCTAAAGATCGCAGAACATAGTGACAGCTCTAGTCGGCCATCACAAATAAACTCAAACAAAACGCACGCAAAACGCACGCAAAACGCATGTACAGCAGTAATTACAGTTACTTCACACTTGCACGTCGCAGTTGATTATAAAATTACATTTTATTGTTAAGACAATGTGTGGGTTTGTGCAGAAGGACCGTTTTATGCAGCGCGTTTGATGCTTTGTCTTTAGTTTTGACTTCAACAAACTAGCATTTTGCTCAAGAGACCGCACCGCATGAGGTCTGTTTCTAAGTAATACTCATGTTAATCTGCAACAATGGACCCTGACCTTACATATTATGTAGCCTTTTAAACTTATAAAGATGTTGTTTGACATCGATCTGCGGTATTTCAAAGGTCCTTTACTTAATCTAGACAGACAAATTTGAGGGTCACATTGGTGCTGATTCTGTTGTGCGCGGGCTAAACTTAATTTAGTCTATTTCTATATTTTTCTGTCCTATAAAACAAGAAAGGGACGGACATATTATATTAGCTATCAATTTAGTTTTGTGTTCAACTAAATTGATAGCTAATATAATATGTCTAATATACTTCCACACAAACATATCTTTTCATAAACTAATTTGACATCATAAACCTCCTCCTCCTTAGGTGTCAGTGCCACCACTCTTTTTTTGAGCTGGGCCTTCAGTAAAACTTTGAGAATGTCGCCATTATCAACATACTGCAACTGTGTGTGAGGTTTCCTTGGCCTTCTGCCCCTTACCTCGCCAATATTGCATCTCCGAACAGTCCGTGCTGCCTCAGGCGATAATTATCGCTGCACATCATATTTTTTTAGTATTCACCGTCAAATACTAACTGTGAGCGGTGTTCCCTTACAGTATTACACGTGTTATTACTGCATCGCCTGTTATTACGTGTGACAGTTGTCGTTAAGGGTCATTATCGTGATTTAAGGGCCGGCACGCAAGGGTGATTGGTACAGGTGCTAATGATTGGTGGGGTTAATTTCTGTAATAAGATAAGGAAAATCTTGGTTTTAGGTTATTTATAGCCATATTTAGTATTAGTATGCCTCCCTCATATTCTTATTGTATCCAGGTCTCCATGTTCTGACCTCGCACCAGCGTTTGCCAAATCTTTGCGATTCTGTCTTATTTGTGCCAAATCACCATTTTCGCCATCTCATCCGTAGTCTTTCATGGCCCCGTCTCGCTATGTCAGAACTCTCAGGATAGATCATCAATCATGAGTTTTACAAGCCCAAAACCAAATTGGCTTGTAGCCATTAAAGGTTAATAACTTATAATAAAAGCACGTATGTGTCATTAATATAACGACGTATCTCCAGAGTCTTTTGCATTTTGCTGCGACTTCGATACGTTGGTCAGAAGTTCTTTTGTTAGCTTTCACAACCTTATGTGAATTCAAACATTGTGCAATAAGCTGCAAAGCTCCGTCATTTGTTTGTCTATGACTGCGATTCCAAACACAAACTGAAGATAAGATTTGCTTCTGAGAAACAGTCTTTGATCAAATATACTTTAGTAAAAAGATGGATATCGGAAAACCAAAATTTGTGGATTTTCCGTTTAAGAAAACCAGGCTTTAGATTAGCTATAAAATGAGGTGTCTTGTCGGTGTAGATATTATATAAACTTAGAATAAGCTTTCGGGTTCACACAAGGATAAAATTAGGGAAGATGTCCGTTATGGTCAGCTGAAGTCATAGTATGAGATGGGCAAGATTAGCTTGCGTATAGCGAGCAGGTTTCCAAATCGTCTTGATGTACTTTAGCATAAATTCACTACAGCATAAGTTTTACTCTACTTAACCCCCTCAAAACCAACCTTTTGACACACTAACCAACCACCAACCAAACACACACTCATGACATAACGCCAACTCACAAGGTGCGGCGTTGCCTCACCAGCTAGTTCCGCTAACATATTTACATAACACAGCTTGCGACCAAGATGGCCAACAAATTAGCATGCATACTGGTTTTTATCTCTTGGCCACGAGTTAGACGATCTAGAGACACGCGTGCGTCGTGTATCTGCGGGAGAAAACAAATGAAGAATGAAGTTGTTTAGAGCAGGCCACATGGATGATCTGGGGGGCTTAAATGGCCGTTTTAGCAGAATCATTATACGACAATAATAATATGAATCACGTTACAATTCGTAAAATGGTCACATAGTGAAAATTCATAACTGCATCTGTTTAACATTACAACATTATCCTATTATGATTCTATCGGGGGGCCTAAAATGGCTGTTAAAGCATCCATTTTAGTCCTGATCCGGCTTGTCTCTTGCTGTCATCTCCCAGCGGCACCCTGAGCCGAGAATCTTACCTCACAGGGGCAGTCGCTTAGTTCTTAAATTTATTTTGCCCTTACCGGCGGCATTATTTTCAAGGTACCCAGACCTTACATGGCACCCACAGAGTAGTCTGGGTAAACAGCCGACAAACTCCTAGTTGACCGGTTGTCCTGCGACATGATCCCTGCATAATCCGCGACAATCCTTAAAAAAAAGCAAACCACATGTCACCGGCTTACGGTGCGAAGGAAGATATTCGCGTGAACAAAACGTGTGAAAAACGCGCAACGACCGAGGTTGTGAACGGAGCCTTATTTACATTTCCATATTAGACGAGTATGTAGGGTGAGACACGTTTATAATTATTAGGACTGGGTTGAGTGTGACTGCTTTAATGAGAGTAAAAAGTGGTTTTGCTGTGGATGGAAGGATTGAGAGGAAAATGAATGTTTAAGAAGTATTTATTTATGTACGCAAAACACCTTGTAAAGAAAAATACATAAAGATACAAGAGAACGAAGGTACAGCTTTTATAGAGGGTACGCTAAATGATAATTAATGTATATGCTTGTATATGTAAGTATTATTTCAATATCTACATCTATCACAAGAACGGCAATCCTGCGAAAATAATTACGTAATCAATGCGATTAGTATGATAATAATTGGTAACTGCGGTAACTTCCCAAAAAGTGTAGATTTAGACGCGCCTAACTTTACAGAGATCAGTTAAAATAATATTTTTCCCACTGGAAATATCATTATTATTTTCCTAACTATGTAAGCAATGAAATGTAACACTTAGGAAAATTCAAAAGCGTTTTTCTTCTCCGTTTTACGTTTTCTCGAATTTTTCTAGTATTTTAAAAGCCATACTATTACGAAATAGGCCTTATCTCAAAGTATTTCACGAAAAAATCGCTTTTGAATTTTGCTAAGTGTACATACACTTCTTTGCTCGTAACTGTACCAAATTCAAAATTGCAGCTCGAAATAGAAGTCATAAAAAATCTTACATAACCATATCCACATTTCAAGCCCAATCAGCCAGCTTTTTACACAATGTTTTTTTAAGTAAGAAATAAATACTTAAAACCGTGAATTCTCTGTAACGAAATAATATTTTTTCTGTTACCTATCGCTATCGTAAAACCGTATCTAGCGGTTCGCGGTGCCCAAACAATTAGCGAGCCAGCCAGAGTTTGTTGCACCTATTATCTTTTAGTGGCTAGTTTTAGGGTTCCGTGGGGAAATGAGAGCCGAGAAACCTGCATATATGGAATACGAGCAAGAGACTTTTTATAATTTTAAAATTCTATCTATTTTTGTTTGATGCTTTATAACTTTTTTTTTTGTTTTTGTCTTGTTTTATAACTTGTCGTATTTACATAACTAAAATGTGAAATGTGGAAGTACTATAGGAATACCAGGGCTCAAGCGTCCGGGAATGACATGCGTGATGTTATGATACGCTATGTATAGCGTTCTTTGGGAACCTGGAATATTAATAGCACACATACAATTTTCGTGTTCATTTTCGTTATAAAAAATTTCATTCTATGTTTTCAAGCAGTGTAAGTAAGATTCTCCTCCAAATGATTTTTGGTATTTCCCGTTACATAGTCATACCATTGCTTTGAATAACCCTAAAAATCTTTCGAGTTGGACCTTGTTCGCATTGCAAAGATTTAATTGTAATAAATCGTGATTCACGTGCCGTAGTAGATACACGTGAACAGTGAATCAGTGTTACTACTCACTATCTTATATACCTCTCATAACATGACGAAGATATGACTCAAAAAAGCAAGATTGCGTTTAAAAAAATATTTTCTTTCCATACACAATTTTTGTAAGACTCGTTATTGTTTGGCCGGAGAAAGCAAAACACAAAAGGTATGGGGAATCCTTTGCCCAGCAGTGGGACAGGACATGTTAACAGAAAAAATACATAAGGAACCCAGAGTATTACAAAAAAAAATACGCTTAACGATTTTTTTTATCTGAACCGGTCAGAATCAATATTTGCCTTCGATCCGTTGACTCTACAATTTCGTATGAACGGAAGTATAAAAAAACCGGTAAAAAACTGTAATTTTCTATGTTCACACGGAATCACACGCGAGTTTGTACGTGTACGAATGTTGTGCGCTTGCGCAAGTCGCTCGTTGATGTCTTTTGTATGAGAGATTTGTTTGACTGAAATGTTTTTAGTAAATATTAATGTTTGAGATTCTTTTGCTGGATAACTTTGTTTATTAATACTTTATTTAGTTAAAACTATTATTTTTGTGTTTTTGAGTGTAAGGTCGAACGTTTTCCTAAAGAAATATTTTTTATAATAAATGAGATTTGATTTTGACCCAGATCTCTTTTTAGCACATAATATCATTACAACCTGCAATACTTGAAAGGTTAGGCAGTGGTGTACCAGTAGAAAACACACATTTCTCCAGTAACGTTCAAGTCCCCATGTAAGAGGAGATTTTATTTCAAATCATGTTTTTTATTCTCCATCTTATGTATTTACGTTATGTCAGTAGTATAAAGTGCTATTAAAGTTATTTTCATTACTAAGCTATTAAATAATGCTGTTCGTAGCCAGGTGGCTAGAACGTTAGTTTACCTTCGCCTACAATTCTAGATGTTATTATGATAACCTCAGCGTAATTGAAAGTAGAGATATGTTCTGTAGATATTATTTGTAATTGTTTAATGAGGATTCTACGATGTTTTTGCGGTATGTAATAAAGTAGCAAAGGACTAGTCTTTTTGGCGAACCTTGAATGAAGATTTCTGTCCAGCAGCGGATGTCTTTAAGCTGCAATCTCAAACTGATGCTGAAAGTGTATGTAGCGGCACAATAAAAAAGCACCACAGCAACACAGTACAAAAAGTACTACAGCGTTATCTATGTCACAAATAAAGAACTAATATCAAATTTCTGAATCGTGATATTAAAGTTATCCGCGACTAAAGACCAAATATAGAAAAAGCCGACAACTGTCGGGCAGTATACCACCAGTATACCCTTCAGATTGGAGGATCCGCCCTTTTCTGTGGGGGATAAAGCACTTTACATCCTGCTCTTCATACTCCTATATGTGTACCATACCAGCTTGTTAATTCTGTTCATACACAACTTCAACACGTCTGTTTCCATTAAGGGTTAGGCTGAGTTACACCTCTGAACAAATAAGTAAAAAAATAACTGGTAATACATAGCATATCCACCATTTATATTTCAGTTCTATGTATTAGGGTACGAGTCGATGGTCATCAAAAGGGCATAATTCCGGACACTGAGAAATACTCAATGGAACATTTGCTCAAAGATTGCAAAATATTAAAGTTCTACTACTGACTAAGATATTTTCAATCCTGTGCTTAAATGATTAGTCTAACAATAACCAATAATACAGTACCACATAAACAAAAGACTGGCCTCATGTCGAAATCAAAGCGCAATCAATACGCTATGATTCTGTTGAAGCCACCCACGCTGCGTCTGCGCACTTGACGCGAAGGTTGCTGTAACAAGGCCGCGCATCGACCCATGTCTTGGGTGCATTATAGTTATAGGTCCCTTTGTCATTTTACTCAGGAAGCGGTATGAACGTTCCTTTATTCACTTTGGGCTGAGAGTACAAAATATAGGTACTATTCATATATTCCCTATTTTAGCTGATGACAATAAGTGGCGAAACAAATTTCTCAAAAAATGCCAGCAAAACAGAAAAATCGTAGAAAAATATATTCGAGAAGACTTTTGCTCAGTAACGTTAATCCTCAGACAATATTATATCAATCGTAGACACATATCCAAGCTTGGCCATATTGAGTTGTCACCTCAAGTCAGACATGGAGGGAAAGTCCAATTTCAAAGTTTTGTCATATAGGCTTCAATTTAAAGATGATTTGAAAATGTCGTGAGGAAAGTTTTGAGTATGAATGTGGTGGTATATTATGATGATGGAATGTCTATGACGGACTGTGTAAAGGATGATATGGCTAGAAAGGAGGTGTCTGATGAGATGACGAGTAATAGAGAAGTATGGGATAAGAATACAGGCAAGAGTACGATGATGAGGCTTCAATTTGAAGTTGGCAAATCCAAAGGCCGTAGTCGCCCAAACCTTGAGTAGGAAGAGGTCTGTATTTAAGGCGAAGAAGCGGCCGAGGAAACTCCACAGTAATACACGTTTCTGAGAATTAAGAAGAGAAAAGAGAAATGGAGAAAATGGAATGGTTTTAAGCAGGAATGCAGGATATGTGAGGCGTTTTAGCATTCTCCATACCGCCCACTGACATTAGAAGGTTATAACAAGGTTACGCACATGTCATGCACAAGAGTTGATTACAATGTAATCAATGCATTATTGGATTGTAATTAATTTATAGCGCCGTCATTATTTTGCTATTACAAAGGCTCTTTGTGTGTGTTGATTATAAGTTGTCTTATGTCATGAAAAAATGTTGGTTGGTTATTTCATAGTAATTATTATTAGGGTCAAGTCATTGTTTTTTTTTCTTTGTTCTTTATATTCATTAATGCTAGGCTAGGCTACCTGAATATTTCACACAAGCGTATGCACGCGGCTTCACCCGCATGGAGCTCGGTAATATCCCACGGGATCGTACTACCGGGATAAAAACTATCCTATGTGTTAATCCAGGTTATAAACTATATGTGTGCCAAATTTCATCCAAATCCGGTAAGTAGTTTTAGCGTAAAAGAGTAACAAACATCCATCCGTCTTCACAAACTTTCACATTTTTATTGGTAGGACTATATGCACCTCCCCATATTCGTATTCGTGGTGACCCAATCTCCCTTTACAGTAGATACAATTATGACTAAAAGTGAACAGCATCCTAGTATTCTAAAACTGTTAGAGAAAATCTTTATTGAAAATAGTAAAACCAGCATTTATCCTTGTATTTATCTACAAGAGAACATGTCTGCAGCTATGTCATCCGTGTCATAACATCACCAATGATGTCATACATAAGCCATCTCGTCTTTAAATAACACTCCGAATATAATGATAGCACATGCTACGTACATTTATTTCAATCATACTATTATTTCTTACATTACCAACCATATATTTTTTTTATACATTATTGCACTATAATTCAATCCATTTGAATCTTCTTCTTAGCGTGTCGATGATAATGTAAATTGAGGCAGTCCAAATTTTGGCGACGAGTTTAGCACTTTCAGTAGTACATCAGCTCCTGTGCTGTGCAAGCAACAGGATAGGCAGGAAACGATATCATGTGTCCCATCGTTTATGGGGTAACACCACATCGAGATGAAACCCAAAGCCGGCCACACATCGGTGAACTCACGCTTATCGCCGAGATCTGAGACCCGAAGCAGGGTAACGCAGTTTTTGCTGCTCCCGGCGTAAGCATTCTTTTCACCAAATGCTCACATGAGAATGTTATAGATTATCCATCTGAATTGAACACACACAGTTTCTTCTTTCCCTCATAGCCTCGACTACCACGTTGATCGACTACGGCCCGGTTCTTCCTGGGCTCGATTTCCGGGTCGGTCAAAGTGTTAGTCGGTTTTTTCGAATTAAATTTCTCAGTGCCTACCTGGAGTCTGGATTTGTGGTCGATTGATGGCAATAGGCTCACACTCTATTATATAATTTGGACTTAAATATAATTATCTAAATGTGCATGTACTAAGTACACCTCTGCATAACACTTTGGGAAACATAGGTGTTAGGTTAGTAAATTTTTATCCATGTATAAATCTCTGCCATCAGTTTTATGTCATCGCTTCATCAAGACTTGAGTGTTTTGTTATCATAAAACTCATGAAAAAGCTTAAAATAACAATCAAACAGTAATTTCAAATGATTACTAGTGACCATAAAGAGACTCCAATTAAACCCCGCATTATAACTTTTTTACACCTCAAATTCCCACTAGTAATTTTCTTAAAATAGTATTTAATAAGTATTCAGTGTCTGACGTCACCAATGACTCAGTTTCCGGAGGATGTGTGTTTGCTTGCACGGTCCGTGGGTTCGAGTCTGACCTTGGTATTGTGGATTTTAATATTCATCTTTATTTACGTTTGCCTTGTACAGGTCTGAGTTAACTATAGGAAAATATTGTCTGAGGAGGTTAAAATATTGCGTGGGTTTGTGGCTCACAGAATATTGTAAAACTTAAGTAGGTAGCATTATTGACGATAGTTTTTAGTTCAAAAGCTCTACAGGGTGTAACAGAAAGGGTATAGTCACATGAAAGGATATGCTGCAGAGCATCAAACTGAACAACTTCCTCCATGGGTCCAATATCGTAAAGGCGAAAAAATTATCAGCTGTCCCATACATTTGGGTCGAGTAGATATTGAAATTTTGTTACACCCTGTATTTGAGCCACCGACTTCTTAGTTCCAAGTTTGTTTATGTTTTTTTTTATATCAGCCTGCTCTGTCCCACTGCTGGGCAAAGGCCTCCCCCATGGCTTTCCACTTTTGCTTACAATTTGCCTTCTCCGTCCAATCCTTTAAGAATGAGTCCAGATCGTCTTGCCAGCGTTTCTTGGGCCTGCCTCGTTACGACGGCCGTCTTCAAGCACACACTGTGTGGCTATCTTTGCCCATCTGACCAGTCCCATTTTAACCTGGCAGACTAATCGTCAACTTCGGCGATGTCAGTTTTAGGCCGTATTAAGGTTCCGGCCGTCTTATGACGACAGGCCGATGCCTGCCAGGGCTGCGGGACTGTTCGAAAGAGATACCGCGGCCCTGGCACACAAAGGGCAAAGAAGGAACATGGATGGGTTTTAGTCAGTACAAGTCTGACATTCCCTTCCGCTCCGCCCAGAGCGGGGAGGGTCATTTGATGATTTCCCATCCTAAAAAAAAAAGGCCGTATTAAGGTGTTGCGTGTTGTGCTTTGTTGTTTATGTTATTTTGCGGTAAATGTCTTATCGACTGCTCTTCTTAATATACTCTTCGCTCTTTTGATTAGCAACCTGCACTGGGTCCGCGTGGTGGATTACAGCAGCCCACGCACCCTCACAGAGAAGAGATATGACCTAGCCAATAAAAGAGTGACCTTTAGAGAAAACATTATCGTTGTTATTATTTATTACTGTCTGAAATATTCGACGAACCAGAAATCAAGATTGTTAAAAAAAAAAAACGTCTTTTTACTACTTGTTAGGACGAGCCATTTTTCAAGGAGCTCTATTACTGAAACAACTACTTATAGGATTATTTGATCACGTCTTGATTTTTTTACGTTTTTGAACTAGCGTTTGAATGGCCGCTGATACTAAAAAAAAACACGTTCTGTATGCACTATACACAAATCTTTGCTGGCTGTTTACTCGGCCGGTTGACCGAGGTGATCCGTGACGCGCATGTCAAGTAGCGAGGATATAAGCTGCGCTGACGCGAGTTTACGTGTTTGAGGATATTGAAAAGATCGGGTTAAAAAATACTCGAAAGAAAGGTGATTTTAACCTGATTTAGAAAAAAAGAGGCCATTTGTTGTGGGACATAATGGGGAAAATATCGTGAGGAAAATCTTTAGGGATGAATCTGGATGGTCTTAAGAGTGGGAAAGATAATACGGCTGAAAAGAGGGGTGTCTATTGAGATGGCGATTACGAGAGAAGTTAGGTAGAAGGAGACATGCAGCCTCGACCACAAATAAGGCCTCATATTTGGGAGTCGGTGTAACAAGGCTTCAAGATAGTGTGGTGTCTTTGGAAAAGTAAACGTGAATAAAGACAAATATTCAGTTTTTTTGAGATCATCATTTTCCTGTCCTTGTTCCATGTTATTTGTGCAACACGTTTTTTTCTACCCTGTTCTCTTCTGTACCCATTCTACCCTGTCAATCATCACGTATCTCATATAATTTACTCCTTTTTCCTTCATATCATTCATCCCATAATCCATCCATCTTTCTTTGGTCTTCTTCTCCCTCTCCCTCCATCAACATTTATATTCATCACTCTTGTCGTCATACAAAAGTCAGACTAATAAAAAACTGCAACTATTTGTTGTGATTTTATCCGTTAATTTAAGCAACCTCTCTTAGATACATTTTATATGGTCCGTTAAATATTATTTAAATAATTTAAAATTAACACTAAAATTTATATGTAAAATAAATTTTAAAATAAAATTTTTAAACCATAAAAAATTTATTTATATACAAATAAGACATTTTTTTAATAAAGCGCCATTTGCTTAATTCTGTTTCTATTTTATTTAAAACAAGGCAAACTAGTCTTCTAACAAGATATTTTTTCTTACAAAACTTAGATATTCTGCTTGTTTTTGTCTTATTCAGACTTAGGAGAGCTAAGGTCAAATTAATACATTTTATAACAGGCACATTAAGTGACAGCTTAAAAATAACTAACGATTCATTTGACATTTTGCTAGAGAATGTGATATTTATCTGATAAACCAGTTCCATCATCATTTTATTTTATGTACCTAACTAGATGCTTAAAACATTTTCTAATTACATTTTCACGCCAGTATCTATTATTAAATGGTATTTCCTAATATACTATCTAAGTGGTTGGCCTGAATTGCATGCACTAAATAGATCATTCTTTTAATTATCATTGTATTTCTTATTCCTGAGGCTTCTGCTGACTAGATCCAAAACAATGAGAACTACAGGCCTAAAGCTTAACTTAAACGGTGCCTGAAATACTCCTGTTGGAATTGGAGGGCCACGTCAAGTTTGGCTCTGGGCAATCTTGTGAAGGGGTACAATTTTAGTATATTCAAAGTTCCACCACCAACCGTCAATAATCAAGCTCCATGATCTCATAAAATCAAGCAACCGCAAACCATTGTGAACACGGCCATCAACCACAAGTCCACAACCATCTCCGATTCCCACATCGACAATTCGACATACAGTCGTCAGTTCGTCACATCATCTATTAGCAATACGACGTAACGCAATTTGAGGAACTGGTCGCTTGTCACCGCCCGCGCCGGTTTCTAGGAACTGTGCGCCGGCGCAGCTCACATGCGCGTGCGTGCGCGTGATGGCGCGCAATAATGTGCTGGCTTTGTTGTACAGTTGGAAGTTTTTGGAATTATTGGTAAATGGCATGTGTGTGAGTGGCTCCTGTTTAGAATGTACGCAGGTGCATTGGCAGTAATATTAATAATAAAAGGGACTTTGAAATGAATTTTCAGTGGGTGTATTGCATCAGGTACATCTCTGCATAACCCTTAGCGGAAAACATGCGTGATGTTAGGTTATGGTATGTGTATTGAACAAACTGATATACCTACCTATTAGAACTAGAGGTACGTCAAAAGGTCTATTCGTTTGTAAATAAGTGTTTGATATATCGTATCAGAGGTGACTGCTGAGATGACGAGTAAAAGAGAAGTATGGAAGAAGAAGACATGCTGCGCCGACCCTAAACAAATTGGGATAAGGGTAGACCGTATAAGAGGTTTTTCTTACAAATCAGATGGCTTAGCATGACGTCAGCAATTCCAGTGTGGGAAAGAGATGGCGCTAAACGACCTGTATAGCTCTGTCTCTTTCCCACACTGGAATGACTCCTGCTTTAAGACGTCATAGTAATTAACCCCCCAGGTCTGTACAGTAAACACAAATAGGACCAATGGCATCTTTAAAAGTTTGATTGTCTAAGATCCAAAGTGAAGTTTTGCGTTCCAAAACAATGACTCATTTACTTAATTATGGAATCTCATTAATTGCTTTTGTATCCAGTTTCTGGGCTACCCTTTTAAGCCTCTCTATATGCCCCAACCAATAAACGTAAACAAAGGTTGTATAATTAAAAGCTTTTCGTAGTTACACATTCTTGTGTTAATGGTTGAAAATAATACAAAATGGATTCCTAAAGCTGAGCTCACACCTAGACAAAACTCTTTTATGTCAGACAATCACTCCAAGAAAACAATATTTAACAGCAACATTCATTTATTTCCAGGCAACTTTGGCTTATAGATATATACCTTACAGACTAACATACTATACATATGATAAAATAGAAATTGTGTTAGTAAAAAGAAAGAAACAAACATAAACAGCGATGACTGTCCGGAATAAAAATGATATATTGTCAACGATAAACAAAACTGTTCTAAGTCTGGGTAGGCTGAAATCTACTAACGTGAAATTTACTTGTTGTTGCCATTCTCTTGTTTTGCTTTAAACTTGTTCCCGCCTTTTTCTTGCACTTGTTATTTGACAGTTGTATGACAGTGACAGGAATAACGCATAGCAACGGTAAGTACTAGGTAACGTCTATAGAAGTTTCCAGTTCAAAAGTCACATAGGTGTTTATGACCACTCCTCACTTTTCCAAAGTCTTGTTTCTCTCCGAGTCCCTTTTCCCTCTTATATCTCATGTATTTTGTTTAATTTTAATGTAGATATTTATAAAACAATAGCACTTTTCCTTGTAAATAATGATATAGCTATTTAAACATAAGTGTATAAACTACGAGTAATTATTTTAATTTATTATATAAGTACATAATTTATGATGTAGTTTTTAGTTTAATATAGAGAGACGCACTGAGTCGGCCTTTTTACTGGGCCACCTAGTGGCGTTGAATTGTTACAGTTTTCTGTTGTATTATATATTCCCCGTCTTCTGTTAAATTGTAATATTTTTTATTTAATAACAACTAATCTCCTTTCCATTTCCTAATTTCCCGTTGTAATATTTTATCATTTCGCGAGTAATCGATTCTCACGTTTTGTTTGTTATCAAATAAAATATTGTCAGTGGCAATGCACTAATAGTGCAACGCCAAAACGAAGAAAAAAAAAAAAGTCACATAGGTGGTCTCTAATGTTAATCAACCATAGTCTTTAAGACCCCTTCGACGTATTTAGTGTTTACGATCATATTCTCCTTTGTTTTTATGGGTAAACGTGCTCATGAATTTAGATGTGGATGGACCCGACAGAGTTTTTGAATTTGTAATTAGAACCTTTTCTTTTTTTGTCAACTGGGACATTTATGGAGGTTTTTAAAAAAGTTTTTAGAGATATGGTTTTGAGTCGTTTCTGTGGGCAGAGGTACTTAGTTTGATTTGGAAGGCAGATTCTGGTAATCCGGAAAGGATAGTGAATCGACGACCTTTATATTCGTAATCTTTTAACGGGTGGGTTTATTACGGTTCGACTTATCTTGATTTTTCGGGACTAACTTGAATTTTTACTATAAAAACATTACTTACAATTTTTTTTATCTATTGATATTTAAAGCTTGATTGTTTTTTAAAATAGATTGCCAAGTCATGATAATTTAAATTGTAATAAATTAGCTACCAACCGCAAAACTTTCAAAGCAAGGCAAGTACATTACAACAATCACTCAAAATCTCGTCATAGTTAAAAAGCGTTTTGTTAAAACCCAGAAGCAGTTTGTTATGTTATTTCCCAAGAATTTAACTGTACCGCTGTCGTAATGGTGGTTCACATGATAACACAAAACGGTGTGCCGACGACATGACGAGTTCGTGAATTGAATTTTATTGGACCTGTTATGACGATGCTGTAGATAGAAGCGAGAACTTTTTATTCTAAAAAGTTCAGTGTTTTTTACTTTGATAACGCTATAAAGTATTTCATTTGGGTGTGTAGTCGAAGGCAGGTGATGACTTTATAGGGAAGCATAGCCATATCATAGCATATCTAGCTAGCTGAATAGATCCTGCATAGGTTTTGTGATCTGTTGTGGAGGACAGATTTTGGAAGAAAGCAAGGAGAAACAGCAACAATCAAGATTCCTATAGGCATTAAGCATTGTAAGGATCGGAATTCTGATTTCTGGCGTTGCACTAGTACCCAATTACCCATGTCGGTTTATGCAAAGTCAACTACTTTGAATTCGAATACTTTATGAAAATTTTACTTTACAAGTTTTTGATAATTCTAACGCTTTTTAGTTTTCCGTGGTTTTCTGAAGAGGTAATAAAGCAAGGAAGTTAATTAAGCAATGTATTAATAGAAGAATTAATCATATTGACAACTGCAGATGACTAACTTCTTGTGGCTTATTGACACCGCAATCATTGTCTTAGTACATTACATACAAGGAATATTAATGTCACCTGTGCGTGAGTCAGAGTGACGCAAAAGAATGTTGCGTTTGCACAGATTTGATCGATACTTGGCATGGAGTCATTGTCTTTTCATTGTATGGTCAATATGGCCAGGTTTGGTGAATTTTGAAATTAGATAAAATTGAATAAAATCTTAGGAAAATCTAGATTTTCCTTTACTTTCATAGATGTTGGCGTTACTGTAAGATGCTTATTGTTATTTAGAGGGGTGTATGTTAGTTTAACAATGATGTTTTGAATATTAAGGTCGTTACTCCGTAAATGTCTACCACCTTATAAATCACAAAGGATGGATACGTGCAAGAGCAAACAAGAAAAAAAAACAAACGTCACGATTTTGACAGTTGCATTCAATTCCCGGTCGCCGCCATCTTTTTTTTCTATCAACCTGCCAGTGATGCTCCGACTTTTTATTCATCTGACAAACCGTAACTAATGCCGTTACACAAAAAAAAAAATAACAATCGTAATTCTCAATCGGTTAATCCACATTTCTAGCAAACGGTTAGCAAAAAGTTCAACCGTTATAAAAACAATGCGCGGGCTGTCAGTGGGGTCTTATTGCCCCCGTTACAACTAACCCTTTGTATGCAGATGTGATGACAGGGGTACAATGGTACCGATTAAATTATTCTTTTTTCAAACGCCTACTGGTGTTTTGGAGAATGTTGAACACTTTTTTTTCGGGATGAAAAAAGTTTGACATATGTTAGTGAACTTTTTTATTGATACTGGCATGATAAGTAGAAAAGGTGGTCTTGTTTTTTAGAATAAAATGAAAAAGAAAAGTGAATCACGTTTTAGCGCTAATTGAAACAATTAATACACGGAAATACTTTGTACTGATTTCAATACAAACTGTTCTTGGTGTGATTAAGTAAATAAAATAAATTAATATGTAGTTTATTCAATTCAGCTCTGAAAGGTTTTCTTATGTTTATTTTCTTGTAGTTTACGCACGCCATTAAAACCTGTGGTTTTCAACTTCCGTATCTCACTGTATAAATAAAAATAATATATTTCTTTGTTGCAGTTAACAAGCCGACAATGTGACGGGTCGCGGCAGTTTCCCGCCGAAACGTGATCGTCCACCATCTTGATTCTTATCATAGACAAGTGTTGCCAGGTGAGACTTTTTATTTTATAGAAGATTTTTATCACGTAAGAACTAAGATGTGAAGATATCTCTGCCTGTAATTAGAGTAATTCAATAGATTGGAACTCGACCATAGAGCTAAATAGCATAGGTTTTTTTTTTAGTAGTTACGTTAAAATATGCCTTCGCTTTCAATCAGACGATACAAACAAACGGGAGCCCAGGCTAAAAAAAAATAAGCCAAACATTTTTCTAAGTCTATGAAAGGCGGTAATCGTTGAAGAATCTCGCTAATGTTGCCATTTCCTTTAATTACGCACATAATGCGGTCAGCTTCCATCTTGCATCTACGTGTAGATTCGCAGCTCTCCTACAAATTGCTTGAATCGGGCTATTAGATATATTGGAGGGATACAGCTATGTTTTTATAGCTTCACAGCTTGGGAAACGACTGTATTCTATGCAATAAGAGGTACAGAAAATCTCTTTAGCGTTTTTGTTGGGTTTCTGGCACAGTCAATAAAATGTATACTTACTTAATTTCTACCTTTAAGTAGTTCTATAGTTTCTAGTTAGTATAACGATGATTAATTGTATGTCTTAAAGGCGGGCAAAGTTGATCAAGTGATCACTCTGTCATTAAATCCTGTCTATGATGTTTTGGTTTTTTAGATTTCTCAAGACATTTTCTCATTGCCTCGTTGGTCTAGTGGTCGCAAGCGCGACTGCTGAGCATAAGGTCCTGGCTTCAATTCCCAGGTCGGGCAAAGTGTTATTTCGTTTTGTCATCAGGAATTTCTCAGTAGCAGCCACGGAATCTGGATTTCGGCCCGGTTGATGGCAATAGGCTTGCCTTCTATAAGCTTGCGAAATGTGGGTGTACTATTAAGTGCACCTCTGTCTAACCCTTCGAAGATTACAGGCGTGATGTTATGTATAATCTTATTGTTTTTATTTTTGATGTTTTTGTTTGATACGGTACTGATATATTTTTTGTTGTTAGACCCTAACCATTAAGAACTACCTAAGTTTGGCTGCTTATATTTTCTCGACGATTCATGCTTTCAATTTGCTCAGCAAAAACATAATATTTTTCCATAACTTCCGTCCCATAACTTAGTACTACCAACCTTACAGAAATAAGTCGTGAACAATTTAAAATATATGTCCCTGGTCCTAGGATTTATTGTGACAACACAACAAGTAACAATGCTGGGTCTTCCTTGAGTCTGTCTTTTATTTAAAGATGGTCCTGCTGCTATTTTTGTACGGGGAAATAATGAATGGACAAAAGGAAAAGAAATTGCCAATGTATTTGAGTTTTCAACAATAATAACTGTTTCGTGGCTTCCGGTAAGAGGTAACTAAGGTGTTCCCGAGGCGGGATTTGATCAAGGTGCCTTAAAATTGTAGACATTGTTTGTTTTCCTCTTGGCGCCATCTCTACCGATACATAATATATAATACATAATAGTAAATTCATGAAATTTCTGACGTCACGAAAATCCCACGTCGCGCAAACCATAATCAGCCTATAATGTTCCCACTGCTGGGACACAGGCCTCCTTTCTATGAGTGTCGGTGACTACCCACGATTCGAACATCTAATATTTACTATGCTTTACAAAGAATAAGTATATTCTTTCTATTTTCCCTTTCAACTATTCCGTCCCAACAATTTATTATTGTGTTCTCTTTCACACATTGTGTTTGTCTTCACACCTTTCTTGCATTGTGCTAGATATCTGAAATCTCCTCGTTAGCTGCGACACCTCAATAGGCTAAGCCTTGAAGATGTGCGGAAGATTGCCGCGTCTATACATTCGGATCACTGTATAAGGGTCGCCCTTTCTGGGGAAACAAAGTGCTATCCTATCAGAGTATGAATTGTTGGTTGGCAAGCCACCCTATTGGTGGGTTTATCTCATTAGTGTATGTTGCAAGTTGTTGCGCTGGCTTGTTGGGCTTAGTCGGGAAAAGTTTGTGGGACAGTTCTTAATTAATTCCTAATGTGGAACCGGGAAATACTATAACATCACGCCTGAAATCCCGAAAGGGTTAGGCAGAGGTGTACCTAATAGTACGCCCACATTTCACCAGTTATGTTTAAGTCCCATGTAATAGGGAGCGAGCTTATTGCCATCAACGGTGCACAAATCCTGACTCCGTGACGGCTACTGAGAAATTCCTGATCGAACAACCCAATAACACTTTGCCCGACCCGGGAATCGAACCCAGGACCTCATACTCAGCAGTCCCGCTTGCGACCGCTAGACCGACGTGGCAGTCCGGAAAATGTCAATTTAAAAGTCGCAAAAGGCAAATCTGGCGTGTTTGTTACTGTGGGCTGCATATGTGGACAAAGACCTCACGAAAACAAGCATGAGGACCGCGGACCTTTTTGATATTATCGACAATGCGAAATATTTATAAAGAAAATACAAATAGCCTATTTGAACGACGACATGAGTTATTTCTTTAAGCACTAAAATCATGAAACAAACTTCTAAGGTATTAAAATTCAGGATTATCGCCTGTCTGTTTTATTTAATAGGCTCCTGAAATCAAGATATGGCTTATTTCTAGCTGTTGGTACACCCAAGCTATGGGAAAAACCAAACCTTTTTATTGCCCTTCTAGGCAAGAGTGCTCCACCTTAGGCTGCATCATCGCCTACATAGTTTAAAAAATCTTAAAATTTTGACACTTTTCTTTAAAATCTGTATAATCAGTAAACAATAATTCGCGTTTCAAAAATCCTCGTGTTGCATCTGCCTTAAAAATCTTTGGACCTGTCATATTTTCGTTAAAAAAGCAAAAGTACAAATATGAGTGATTGTTGGGCGCTTGTTCTTGTACCCTAATTGATTTCGGAGCTTGAAACGATGCAATAAATAACGTTTTTGTGGCTTAGGCCATATTTTGCGTCGGCCCTCCCGAACTGCTCGACGCAAAATATGGCCTTAAGGTTGGTTTGCACGTACGGCAGAGTTGCATTGGAAAAATTTTAAGGCATTTTACATGACCAATCGGGTCCGATTCCATTTCATTGTGGCATGGTGTTTGCTACTAACATGAGACGTAAGCAGCACATACGCTGTTCAAAACCTTGCTGATGATAATTTGCTTCAGGAATTGATTGTTAGTTATATCTCCCAGATCAATAACAAGTATGGAAATTTTAACGGTATTTTGATCCTTTCAATGGTAACTCCTTATCGTATCGATGTTCCTTCCATGTTAGTCGGTTTGGGCCCAGTAGGTAGGCACGTTTATTGCAGCGGCAGAGGCGCTACTCAGGTCGTCAAGAGTGCAGGTAAACGGACACCTGGGACACTCCAGCAGGTGGGGCATAGTTTGATCCGGAACGCCGCACTCGCACTCGGTGTTGGAGGAACCAATAATACCCCATTTTGCCAGATTATGTTTACAGCGGCCTACTTGGGTACGCAATCGATTCCGAGCTTTTCAAATATTCTACTATAGTTCACTGCCGGGAGCCAGGTGTTCTTGGTAATAGAAAAATAATTATCTGAATTTTTCAATGGTAACTGAAAAATTCAGATACATTAGCCATTGCGATTATTGTCGAACATTGAAATACTTGTGCCAGAAAGTCCAGAAACCAAATCAAAAGTACTTCTTGCGTATAAGTGTCAACAGCGCCTTATAAGCACTAAATGGAAGCAAAGCGGAGGACACACGTTTGGCATACAAATCATATTCATACAAGAAACGAAATTGATATTCATCATTATAATAACAGCCATTACTGAAACAAGAATCACTTTTAACTTTTACGCAAATGAATCTTGTTGGAGCCAAAAATAACTGATTTATGGTTTGAACTGATTTACAAGTTGTTGGATTTGGTCAACATTCACCTTTTTTATTCAACATTCTTTGCTAAAAATGGCCTTCATTGACTGATGGTTAAGAATGATTTTAGGGTGTTTATATTTACCCTTAATCATCATGCTTGGAAGATGTAATTAGGTTTATGATATTTGTAATTGGTAAAAAAACCTTTCCTTTATAAGATTTTATGAAAGTCATTTTAAATTAATCTTGCAGTCAAATGCTTGGTTTTCGGATATTTGAATTTCATTTGCAATTTTCTACGTTTCAAACATATTTCAAAGTACTGCAACAATTTCAATGCAATTTAGTATTTAAAAATAGGCTATATCTAATCTATAGCTTTGAACCTTTATTATTGACAAATTATTTGAGTGGGATGACATCACCCCTATAAGTACAAATTGCGTGCACGACCGTTTTTAAGAACGACAGTAAAAGTGAAATTCCTTGACGCAATCGCCAGCAAAACACGTACTTACACTTAAGCAATTCTTTGTTTTTGCCGCTTCCAGTATTCCAAATTGGGTCCACTAATGAAGTGGAAAAAGTCGACAGGACAGGACGACTCCTGTTGACCTTGTCGCCAAATATAGACATGAGTTAACACAAGAGAGAACCTGTATATTTCACTCTGATTTATTTTAAAACTAGCTGTTGCCCGCAACGTTCCTCCGCGTGAAATTATTATAAAATATAACTTCCTTATTTGAATCGGATTTTGTTAACAATGTCATGGGTTTTAATTTTTTTGCACGGGACCCGAATTATTTTTCTTAAATAAAAGTAGCCTAAGTTACTTCTTATAACATCAGCTATCTACCAGCAAAAGTCCCGTCAAAAATCGGTCCAGCCGTTTCGGAGATTAGCAGGAACAAACAGACAGACAAAAATAAAAATATGTTTTTTTTTTTGTTAGAAGTACCGTATATCCTTTCATATGCATTCAGTAAAAAGATGGTATTTTGAAATTAAAAAGAGACACTTCAATTTTATTTATTTGTATATATCTTTTTGATGTTGTTTATTTGTGTTGTAAACATAGCACATGCTTCTGTGCACGTGTGTTATAGACATGTTGGTCGTTGGTCTAGTGGTCGTGAGCGCGAATGCTGAGCACGAGGTCCTGGGTACGATTCCCAGGTCGGGCAAGGTGTTATTGGGTCTTTTCATTACAAATTTCTCAGTAGCAGCCGGCTCGCCCCCTCATATATGGGACTTAAACATAACTGGCGAAATGTGGGTGTACGATATAAGATTTTAAACTATCATGGTCACTAACAAAAAAACACAACACACACACAAATAAACAAAAAACGCAAACACAAACAAACAAACACAAACACACAAACATGGTAAATATCCCGTTTCCTGTAGTAATAATGTGGGTGTACGATTAGGTACACCTATGCCTAACCCTTCGGGGATTACTGGCGTGATGTTATGTATGTAATTAAAACCTGTTTAGATAGCATCTCAAAGCTTGTTTTTGGTAAAACGGTCGTCGTGTAGATTTTACGACGGCAAAACCAAAGGATTTTATTGCTGTGATGTGCTTTACTCGTAAAGATGACAGGATTTTTTTATATGATATCTTTGAAAATATGGCAATATCTTCGTTCCCCTCGCCTTGTTGTAATAAAGGTACGTCAGCAACCATGAAGGGGTCCGCAAGGGCCCATGCCTGCCGGGGCTGCGGGACTGTTCGAAAGAGATACCGTGGCCCTGGAACACAAAAGGGAAATTTAGGAACATGGATGGGTTTTAGTCAGTACAAGTCTGACACTCCCTTCCACTCCTACCAGAGCGGGATGACCCCTGTCATTTGATGATTTCCCATCCGAAATAAAAACCTAGGTATTGTTAGACTGTTTTTTTTTTTTTTATGTGGAGAGAATTTTGATGTTCAGTGATACCTTATTTTATTTGTCCAACAGTGGGCCAATTTGGCGACGGTAATTGTCCTTTATTTCTTCTTTATTTAGGTTAACTAACAGACTGGTCAGATATTAACAGAAATCTAGATAAAAACCAGTACCACTGAGAATAAAACGAGACCATTTTTTGGCAGCACTCATACGTCATTGGGAAGGTTGCCAGCTGATAAAAACTTATGTATTACATCACGTTGGCCGCCAACATAACTTTTACTTATCAAGTTTTACTCGTATCAATGTCTATAATTATGCAATATAACTTCAATACTGTTTGAGTCAGCTTGTTACTCGTTATCTGCCATCTTTAAGGTCCCGTCCACGATCTCAGGCGATGCGACTTTGGGGCGGTTTCAGGATTAGTGTATTTTCGGCGAGTATAAGCTCGTTTTTGGAAGCGCGTGCACGCGCGTTTGTAGGGGCATAATGTGTCGCGTTGGGGGCGCGTAAGCGGATACGCGCAAAAAAAGCACTAGTCTGAAACCGCTCAACGACTTGCCTTGCTTTGTATGCTCAAATCAACTTCCTTTATTTGTTTCCCCTCCAGTCGCAAGACGCTTGTCGCTTGAGCATGTACGGTCTGGCTACTGCCATCTATAAAGTCTTAGTCTCGACCGCGGCCGATGCGATTTGCGACGAGCGACACACGCGTGTTCTTCATTGTTTCCGTCACGTGTGTACCGTCCGCAGTCACTGTCGCAAATTCTCAAGACGCTTGTCGCTTGAGCGCGTAGTCCGTGGCCAAGGAGTTACTCTTATCTGCCATCTATAAGGCTTACATTAACAAATCTATATCTTTAAAATTACGACCGATGTCGAAACAAAACCTTGTGAATGCAACTATTAATGAAGTCAATTAATTAAAGTACAGATGGGAAGATACAGGGGCTTTTCTACTTCCGTACACGATTTTTTTCACGGTTTTTAGTTAGTTTTATTAATGTTGATTGTTGTTATAATTTGGGTTGTTTTGGAGTATGTTTATAGTGGTTCGTTTCCGGTTACT
This sequence comes from Noctua fimbriata, assembly GCA_905163415.1. Lineage (NCBI taxonomy): Eukaryota > Metazoa > Arthropoda > Insecta > Lepidoptera > Noctuidae > Noctua > Noctua fimbriata. Next base: position 2,340,115 of record LR990922.1, read on the forward strand.
TTGCTTTACTTAATTAGACAGATTAAGTATTTATTTAGCAGTAATATGGTAAGATTGCCCTTTTTGATAAACAACTTATAGTTTTTTTAAAAGTGATTTTTTTTCTGGCAATTTAGGGATTCCTAAGAGATCTCTTCCAGTAATTTATGTTTTTATTACTACCAAACAAAACAGAGGTCACCAAACCGAAGTTGTAACCTTAATATCGAAATAGTTAAAAAATAATACCAATTTATTTTTAAGTTTCAATTAAATCTAATTGGCAAGTTTGAAATACGAATCCGACAGTCAAAACATGACCTTATCTATTTTGGCAATTAATTAAATGAGAAATTCCATAATACTAATATTGACAAGAAGCAAAACGGACATACACAACATTAATTGGCGTCCGAATGTGGGGCGCTGCGCTAGCGCAAGGACAGCGCGAGTTTGCGATCATGATTATCTAGGTTCGGCAATGATCGGCTACGTTCGGCTTTTGTTACTCCCGCTTTGTAGGTGTAAATGACATAAACATAGTTCGATAAGACTACTAATTTGTCAATATTGGCTCTGTATTTATTTTTACCTTTTCCAGCTGAGTAAAAATAAATAGTTGTTATGCAATTAATATTACTATTGTAATGCAATGAAACAATAAATACAGAGTTTCTGGGTTATTGTTCTATTTTTGGATTAAATATAAATATTAATTTCTTTATAATTTATATAATACTGACCCCTATTACATGCCTATTACTTAAATGTAACTGACGAAAGAGACAACATGCGTGATTTTATGAAAAAAAAATTTTGGATAACTTTAAACAAGATTCCTGAAGATGATTAAATGGCATGGCTAGAAAGGTGAAAGGCTGATATAATGCCTAATAGAGAAATATGGAACAAAGACATGCCTGGCCACCGTCCCTAAATTAGGATAAGGGGTCTTCCATTAATCACGTGACCTGTTTAGCAACTTTTTAACCTCCCCCTCCCCCATGGTGATACGTGGTGAGGTTTTAGACTACGCCTCCCCCCCCGAAATCACGTGTATTTTTTTTGTACAAAGTATCTTAAAAAAATTCAGTATATTATCTTTAAATACAGGTTAACAGGTATAATCTTATTCAATTCTGGAAAATTAAGCACCGTGATAAAAATGTCAAGGTCACACACCGCTTTTCGGTTTAGAAATCGCGCATTCAAAGAAAAAATAAATACACGTGATATCTCACTACACCCCCCTAGTGATATTTCGTGATTTTCCGAACCTCCCTCCCGCCGTTCGAACCTCACGTAATTAATGGACGACCCCTAACTTTAGACAAGATTCCTGAAGATGATTGAATGGCATGGCTAGAAAGGGGATGACCACTGATATGATGCCTAATAGAGAAATATGGAAGGAAGAGACATGCTTCGCCGTCCCTTAATAAATTAGGATAAGGACAAGCCAATGATAATGATGACGCCTTCAGACATGAAACGAAACCAACGGTATTCTTTCAGAATTTTTTTAAGTCCAACTAAAGAAAACAATATTTATTTATTATCAGGCAGGCAGTTGAGACAACTGATAGCTGCCTGTATCCTATGGTATTTCTTATGGAATCCAATGGCAGCCAGCCAATAGATATCCTATTTATAGCCTACACGACGAATAACACTTTAGCTTAACATTTTGCATACGAAATTTAAGCAATAAAGTTAAATTGCAAATGTCTTAATCGAATACTTATTATAGATAATGGATATTGGATGTATTTTTAGTCAAGATGCAGACTTGATAGGTGCAGTTTGATTGGTCTGCATGTATCTATCTATCTAAATCACTGAGGTTATTGCTGCAAGTACAGTCAGCATATTTAGTTTATGAATTAATTTAATTTGATACTGTAGTTGTAATTTTTATAACAATAGTTGTTAACATAACTGATGTCAAAGTTATTATTTTTTTCTTTTTAATGAAGTAATCTGTTCATCATAGGATTATCTGGAAGAAATGATAACAATCGTGATATAAGACCCATTAGGACGTATTAATCATTAATGAACTAGTAATTTTATGAAATTCTGTATTTATTTTCCATGTCACATAAAGAAGAAAAAATATAAATTTGTTACAGGAACATGACGTGCATCATACAAAATGATAAAAAAATAACAATAAATATACAATGCATAACAAATATAAATAAAGAAAAAATAACAAAACATACACACAAACAAAGAACAATACACGCACAAAGAACACACACACACAGAAAGAATATTATTTTGAAAATAATGAATAGAGTGTGAGATTATTTTCAAAATTTCTATCACATGGTCAACACGACTTTTTGCCGTTAATCCAATTATATATTTTCGATATCTCTCATGTATAAGAATTAACAGAAAAATATTTAAAACATTCTTTTACATCGAAATATTTAAATAAACAATAAATATAAATTTGACAAAATCTTTGACGGTAACATTGAAAAAAAAAAAGAAATTCGCCATAACAACAACAATAAGATTGGTTTTTGTAATTACACCATATACCCTCACATTTCAGTACACGGAGAAAAATAGTTTGAAGTTATTTTTTATCAGGTACTTCTTTTCGTGTACGATATTAGTAGTGAACGGCGTTCTATTTCTAGTGTTTTTTCAACGGTTGATTGTGACGAGTTTTTTAGTTCATTTTTATGCATTTTGGTTTTAAAGAAGTTTTCTATACATACACATTACAATATGAGTCGAAAATGCTCAAATTCACCGGATCTCTTCTGTTGTATTTGTGGAGAGTTTACTTCAAGTTAAAATCGAGAACGGCCTACGCTGTTACTAAATAACATTTACAATTTGTATTTGGGTTTCAAAATTCCCGACAAGATTAACACACCTTGGACATCAAGTTATTTTTGTTTAGGATGTGTACGCTATTTAAGAGGATGGTCTAAAAGTACCCACCCAGCAATGTCAATTGCTAAACCTGTCATTTGGAGAGAGCAAAAAGATGATATTACGGACTGTTATTTCTGTCTAACAAAACTGAAGGGATGTTCTTACGTTCTTGATAAAATTGTGTATCCTGATGTGGAATCAGTAACTAAACCGCTTCCTCATACGGGGAAAGATTTCATCAAGATATCATGGCGATGGAAAAAGGATACCAAGGAAAATGTTCGTCAAGAATGCTTGCAGATTTTTGTAAGACTTTAAAACAAGATCATCCATCGTATAGTTATAAAAGACAAGCAAAACGAACTAAAAAATCATCAGAATAATTTTTAAAAACATGATTCTCTTCCAAACTAAGTTATTTTTGTTTTTTTTTTAAATAAGCATATTTTCCAACGGAAACGGATGTTTTAATTTTTTTTCACACACATATTTTAACTCATCTCTTGCCAAGGTATGAAAAAAAACCAGTTGCGAATCACGTCAAAAAAAATCATATTTTTTTGTTGTCCAGTGTTATTAGTAATCTGCATCATCTAGCTTTTAAATCCGAAATAATGAAAGTAATAGGTACCAGCTTCATTTTCATTACATACTAATCGGTCATCCTAGTCGTCCCAAAGCCTTAGCGGCCATATACAGAATAATTATAAACTTTTTTCTTTACTAAACAAAATAATCAATTACTGTTTTTGCTGACCACACGAACACAAGTACAAGTTACATTTGCAATAGTTAGTCACCTTGACATGCTACTTAGACTTGTTCACGTTGCATACCAGTCATTTATCTTAGTATTAGTGATCTGTCCCGCTCTGGACCGCTTGTGTGCTATGTAATATGATCTAGGTCTCTTGGAGATTTATCTGATAAGTAATCGAGTTTTTTTTTTTCTTTTGATAAATGGTTCACATCTTATGTTTTTATTCTTGTTCGGTTTTTTCTACCAGTGTAGTGTATATTAGACTGATTCAAAGACAAAACATGGTGCTGTAGGTACACATAGTTGCCTGCGTCATGGCTCTCGTTTTTCGTTAATTTGAATTATAAATCTCTGATGTTGCTTTTCTCTTCACTTGTTTTCCGTTTTATTTGTTCTCTGAATAAAACAATACATATAATCATACTAGCTTTTGCCTGCGGCTTCGCTCGCGTTAATTTAGAATTTGCCAATCAATTCGGTTTGTACTCTGCTTGTAATAAAATAATTCAATCATGATTCGAAAGACACGTGGCGCCATCTATTATCATAAGAACGTTATTGTTGTTTTCCTCTTGAATAGTCTTTTTTTCGGGATAAAAGGTTATGTTCGTTTCTGTAAACCAGACAACGTATATGCACAATTTCAGAATGATCGGTTCAGTGGTTTAGGCGTGAAAAGGTAACAAACAAACAAACTTACTTTCGCATTTATAATTTTAGTATGGATTTATTTATTTAATTTTATTGTGTTTGGGTGGCTTACAGCTAACAATACAAAGATTTATAGTGATGCAAACAACGACAAGCCATTTACAAGCCTCCACAGCGAGCAATAAACTATTATAATAAAAATAAGAATGTAAGGTGTTATATAAACGAAGACACGTAGGTAGACATTTTAGTATCTCATTACGGCAACACGTCTATTCTTCATGGATTGCCATAAAAATCGATCAAGCCGTTCTCAAGACGTACAACACATATACCTTTACTCTTCATTATCCACAGATTCACCCACGAACATGCATCTCAATCATTACATAAGCACATAAACAAACACACAAGGAGGCCCGATGCTTGCAAAAAGTGAAAGTTGAAGCCGCCAAAAAAGAATGGTGGATGCCTGTCATTACCACCATCTTAATACCCACCTTATTTCCAAGTGTTAGGTTTTATTTTCGGTTGGTGAGCTATGATATTTTAGCAGATATGTTAAGTAAGGCATTTTGTAAGGCACTTGTCGTGGACTTATCCGTCTGTTAACCAGTTTTGTAGTCTGAAGGTTTTAAATTGTCGGTTATATTTAAAGGAGGGTTTGGTCGAAATATTTAAAGATGGAGAGCAGTCTTTTCCATTTTAGGCTTTCAGCATTTTAAGTGGGTAATTTGATTGCAGTTTATCTTCCCATTCTTTGTCGATGAGGCTGGGCTATGAAGCCAAAAGCCGTGTATTTATTGACGGAGCAAAGTTTTTCAGAGAGAATTTTCCACATTTTTCACCCGTTGATAGTGTTTCATTCTGAAATAGAAGTTACGATTTCACAATAGCAACAACGTGTTGAAAAAGCAACTGGCAGAAAAAACAAAAACACAGCACATTGCCATTCTAATATTTCTAACAGAATTCATGGCCCAAAAATGCGTTCAGTGCACAACTTACACTTCAGCCAACTTATTTATGCAGGCGGTAAAACACAGAACTAAAATAAATGGTTTGACATATCGATGCATTTTCTCTTCACAAGCAACGCCACCTTGAACTGCACACTTAAAGTGGTCATACTGTATGTCACGGACTGCCCTCCAAAGCCGTCAGTTTTCATATACGTCATTAGTTTTTGAAGGGCAACGGTGATATGTCTGAAGTATTGACTGTGCCACCTCTATGGGCAACCAAGTAGGTTTTTCTATGGAAACAGAATCAACAAAGTGATATAATGTACTACCGCGCTAATTTTTCAATCTTATTACTATGGGCATAAGGGTGAGATGTGGTCAACCATGTCTGTAAAGTTAACACACAGTCCACTTTATATATTAATACAGTCGGTGACACAGACCACAACAAATACCAATAAAAACATTTACGACGAGTTTTTATATCCTCAAAAAAGTTAAGTCATAGTCGCCTACCTTGCATTCAAATTCCAACTTCGCCGTCTATAAAACAGAGTACAACTTCGTTTGTTGTATAAAAAATAATAACATACAATGACATAAGTAACAAAACAGATTGAAATCCGGTTTTTTTTTTAATTTTAGATACTTGAGATTTATAGTAAGTTTAGTCCCACGGATTAGGACAGTTCATTTCTTCGAAGCGTCGAATTTAAATTGAAATTCTGCTTCGTTTTAATTGCCTTCCATCGCTTGGTTAGTTATAGGAATTAATTTTTGATAAAGCCATGGCACTGTTGGATATGTTCTAAAATTCGAATACGTCATGCTTGCTCTTCTATTTTTGTGTTTTATTCGCTTAATATTATTATTTATATGAGCAGCTCTCCGTATCTTAGTCTGTGTGTATTATATTTAACACTAGCTGTAACCTGCAACCTTCGTCAGCGAGAAATGATTATAAAAATATTACTTCTTTTTTTTAATCGGTGTTTGCTAACAATCTCATGGGTTTTATTTTTTTGCACGGTACCCTAATCCTTTTTCTAAAATCCCAAGCTAAAAAGCCAAGTTACTCCTTGTAACATCAGCTACCTATCAGTAATAGTCCCGTCAAGTTCGCCCCCTCGGAGATTAGCTGGAACAAACAGACAGATATACGTGAATTAAAAAAAAAAATATTATATACGTTCACTAAAAAGCTATTATATTGAAATTACAAACAAATAGGTATTTCAATTTTATTTATTTATATAGATTTGTTTAAACAAATATCTAGAATGAAAAGTAGCCAGTACACTTTTCCCGGCCCTAGACTGGTACTTATTTAGACTCTGTATATCATAAAAATAGGCTCAGTGGCTTAGGTTTGAACAGGTCGCCAAACGGCGAAAATTATGGAAATAGTAATTAACTATCTCATTTAGGTTATTTGTAGTGGGTGGCTCAATACAACTTTACCTAACACAGTATTTTGCAACAATACAAGTTTATTTGCACAGCTGTTCAGGCAAACTTGGCGTGATTAATTATTAAAGCGATTCGTTATCGCTATAGACATAATTTACAAGGAGACTTCGCCTACAGAAGTATATAATGTAGTACCTGTTACAAATTGCTCAGTTGTGATCAAGTGACTTGATAGACAAACAAAGAGCTATCAGAATATGTGCAAAGTATTTAAATAAATCTTTGTGTAAAATGAATATCAAGCCTGCATTTTCTGAAGAAGAGTAGTAGTACCTACATTTTACTAGAGATATAATAACATTTAAGACTAAAGAAAAAAGATCAATTTTATTTTAAAAGTCATAGCCTGTCTAAAATGTAATCTGAATGTCCTCTTATACATCATACATTTTCCTCATAGATGAGATTCCACTAAATCAAATCATTGTCACAAAAAAACCCGTACCATGCAAATTTTAACACAACTTGACATTCATCATCGTCGGACTTGTTTCTTAGAACCATATAAAGTTTTATACCTATTAAGATCTGTCAAGATGATACCTATTAATCAGACCTGTCCAAGTTTTTCTGAAGATAGAGATTGAGATTTTAATATTATTTTGCCAGACGAAACAACGATGACTTCGATATAATCTTTTTGCAGTAATCTTAATTTGATATCAATCTACAATGATGATACCGTGACGTCTGACAGGGGAGAATAGATGAAGAAAACATGATGCGCCGACCCCGAGTAGAATGGGAAAAGGTCAGGAAGATGACGAAAATCAATCTACAAAATGGATGACGATGATGGTTGGCTATAAGAATAAGGGAAGACTAAAGAAGCGATAGAAAGACTGTGTGAAAGATGATGTGGCTAGAAAAGGGGGTGACTAATTCTTATTTATCGTGTAGTTAGTGCCTAACCTGGTCTCAGAGTTTTTATACCGCCCATAGGCCTCTGACTTGGCTTAACATGCCGTCGAGAAATATGTCTCAGTCATGCTCGTTTCCTCACGATGTTTTCCTTCAACGAAGCAAGTGATAATTATGCAATGGGGTAACCGCTGATATGATTTAATAGAGATGTATGGCCGAAGAAGAAAATGTGACTATCCTAAGTAAATATGATGATGATGACCAATTATAAACGTTTTAAACAATAACATTAAGTAAGCAAGCTACCTAGAAGCTGTGTCGCCAGAAGTACTACTCCTGCATTTGGATTCCTATCATCATCCTGTGATTACCACAATGTTCCGTAACAAACAGTTCTAGAAACCTATGAAGCATCCATATAAGGCACAAGATACGATCTTCCCTATCCGCCGGAAACATTGAAAAACGGGACTGCAACACAAACGTCAATCCTATCCAATGGTCATACATATTAAAGCCGTCGACTGTACCGTAAGCTGCGCTTGAGTGGCTCCACAGCTCCGTGGGAGACTATCAAGGCCTACAGGTCTAGAAGGGCTAGACATGTGCTAATTGAATCATTCATTCACCGGTCTTACGTTCAATTGAATGGAAACTCCGATTATGTGCAGACGGGTATGGAATTAGCAGGGTTTGGCTAAATTATGGGTACATTAAATGCTAATAGTGTTGTATTTCTTTATTAGTAGTGGTATGGATGTAAAGAATGATTGTATATGGGATGGAATTTGTTAGAGGTCTGTAGGTGGCTTCCCAAGCGAGGAAGATTACTTTATGACTAGTGTTATATGGCTCCTGGGACTTTTGAAGTAAGTTATGGAACATCAAGTTGATTGACCCAATATGAAAATGTCTAAATTACTTGGGGTCGGCGCAGCATGTCTTCTTTCATTCTTACTCCTTCCATTTCGTATTGTAATTAGATAATACTTAATAATCCTTCTATTACTTCCTTTATATTCAACTCGTTCTCATGAGCTTATCACCGTAATTAATTATGGAATCAACCGATTATAATGTTAATATTATCTAAACAAGTTTTCTTTGTCAATAATATTGACAATACAGCTATTTCTTGCTTGTATTTTAAATGTCTGATAGTACAACGGTAAAGCCAGATAAACAGTATTATCTGGATAAATCTGTAAGTTACAACTTTGAAAATATCTTTATTTAAATTCTTAAAAACATAAGACATGATTTGTGGTTCATAAAAACGTTAAAATACACAAGTTTAAAGTATAATTCTGTGTGTGTCCAAGTGGTTTCTGCAAAACCAGTCGGACTCGCTTCGTTGCAAACTCAGTGTTTTATTCCTTCATAAATTCGGCACTTAATGTGTTTGTGAAATGATATTTGGCGAGGAGAGTCGTGATGTGAACGATATCAAGGTAAAGGTGGGGGCTGAGAAAAGCGGAGCGATTTTTAAACACCGCTGATGGTCTTTCACCAAAATGAGAAAGAAGGAAAGAGTCTTTGCTTCTCTTTCTTTCTTAGTAATTTCAAGATCTTATCTCTATTAAATTTACGAGTTAACATTTATTTCTATCTATTATGTACATTATATACAGACTAAAAAGAACTAAAGTAATGATAAAAATAAGACTAAAAGTAAGAAAATATAAACATCTAAACAACGACGACAATAGGACACTTAGGCGTCAAAGTATTCCTCCGCATCGCTGTCATCTGGAAACGTGCCCAGAAGACTGGCAGCATTGCCACGCTGAATAGCAATGCTAATTCTTTGGCCAAAGAATGAATATAATTTATGATTTATGGCGGTCTTTCTTATAGCAAAGGACGCCCACAGGAAATAATTATTTCATTTAACACTTGTTACACTCTATAGACAAAAAGTTAACTCATTTAGTAAAATATAAATGGCTTCCGTTTGTCCCAAAAAGGTATTTTTTTCTCAGCAATTATATTTTGTACATACAAGTAACTGTTTTAATTAAGATACAAATCTTGTCGTCCTAAATCACGGTTTAAAATCTTACACTTATAAAATAAAATGTTGATCTCACATGTGTAGTTACTTTTTGTAATTTGCATGTAAGCAATCGTCTTATTTTCGAGTTCAGTCACGAGCACCAATATGTATACACTTTCCTAAATTTAAAAGCAATATTCGCGAGATATAAAGATTGTACCTTGGAGATAGGATCTTTTTCATAAAAATATGAGTTCTAGAATATGAATATATTCGTAACAACATGAAATTCAGAACAATTGGAGAAAAACACTATTAAAAGTGGTTAAGTTTACATATTGGTGCTCGTGACCTATGTGGCCATTTTCCGTTAAATTCTAGATACTAACATAGTTTTAATACGATGTTGGCATGAGAATGACCATTCTTCTTTATAGAAATTATTTATACATTGACAGTCTTTTATCATTTTTCTTTAGGATCAAACAAAGGAAATGGACATTGCTTTATTTATCTTCAGCGTAAAAAAACAGATTTTTTTCTTGTAAAACGCTTGTTCATCCGCTCATCAATAAAGTCTCACCTTTGCCACAAAAAAGGCACTCAATAATGACCAGAGTTGGATTCAAAACCCTTTATTTGGAGGCAGGGGGCGTCAATGCGATACGCCATTGCATTAAGTTTGTTCAGAAAATATTAGCCCGTTCGTAGCACGCGAGTTTTTGCGAATTAAATGTATATGGATGATTTCATCTTTTGAGAAGATTGGTTGTCGGTTTTTTGGAGTTTCTGTATCTGTAATCAAATCGAAAGCAGCATCTGTAATTTGCTCTTTCTTGTAGGATGCATACTTAGTTAAATATTAACAGGTCAGTCTGAATTTGTTTCAGGAACCATGTTCTGACTATGCATATTTCTGCAACCATTTATGAAAATCTGACTTTATAAGTATAGTATGACATTTTCAGTATATCTGAACCGTAAAAGGCACTCAATTATAAATACAGACTTAGCGCAGACACGTCATCATTTTCTGCCTAGCCTTTTCCTAACTGTGGTTCGAAGCAAAAATATCTATAAAATATTAGGAACTAATCAAGTTACATGTAGTCAGTGGCTCTAAATTCTGACAACCAGTCTTACCAAGGGATTTCGTCCGATTACCCAGTACTAAATGGGTTGTGGAGGTCAAGATAGGCAGTCGCTCCATGTAAAATACTGGTTTTCAGCTGCGTCCGGTTAGACTGGAAACCGACCAACATAGTTGGAAAAAAGATAGGCAGATGATGATTAGGACCTATTCAGAATACCTTTCCAAAATCGTGAGGATGTGATTAGACCCTATCAGCGTAGCAGATAACAAAACATTTTATCACATAAGTAAATAATGACATAACTACACAAAAACCAATATCAACTAAGTACCAAATCAACTGCGACAAAACTTACAACTGCTCTTACGACCTTGTTCGGTGAAAGGTTATGCGCCCGCGCAGCCGGCATATATCCTTGTTCGGATTGACAGACACAAAATATGTTAATGGTGTCTTAATGCCAACGCGATCGTTTTTTATTGGTCGGTGACGTATTGTGGAATTAAGGATGGTATATGAGTTTTGTTGGGGTATTAATATGAAGCGGTGTTTTTGATGTGTGGCGGATTATAATTAGTCGACTTGAGAAATGTCCATGTAACGTGGATAATAGATGATGGTGATGCATATTTTTAGAAGTTTCTTGAAAGATTCATAAATAGTTTTATTTTGTGCAACAAAATTCAGACTTGAGATGTTTCTGCCAGAAAACTCTTTCCCAATTTCTGTAAATGAAAAGTAAAGGAACATAGTAGCTAAACATAAGATACGATCACACCTATAATCCCTGAATGGTTAAGCAATTCTTGAGTCCCATGGAATAACCGTGCTCGAATCAAGACTTCGGTTTGCTACTGATTCTTGATGGAAAAATCCAGTTCAATAACACTGCCCGACCAGGGAATCGAACCCAAGCCCTCATGCGCTTGCGACTGCTAGAACAACGAGGCAGTCAATATAGCTACCTAAGCTAATAAAAATATTTTATTCTCCATTTTAATCTGTATTGTGATGCGAAATACAAGTTTCCATTGTATGTTATAATATAATAGAAAATGCAACAAAAAAACATGATCTAATTACATGCAGACGAGAAAAGAAAATTACCGTCGAGTTTCTCAAAGTGAAAACAGCGCGATGTGGAGTCGCTATAGAAAACTTGGTAGAAAAACTTCCTGAGTGAAATGCAGTAACGTGAGATGGTAAACTGCTTTCTTCGGTTCAGTATAATAGATATCGATTTATGGAAAATGTACGGTTTTCTATCGTAACTTAACGCATTTGTGGATTGTCTTATTTGACTTACCTACCTCTGACATTTCTGATCAGATTTAAGTGTTCGGCGAGCTCTACTAAAAGTATGAATTATGGGTCTTTGTTGAGTCAGTAACAGTATTGAAACTTGGATGGAAGTAGACAGAGCAGCACGTCATAATTTCACGCTGCAATTCTTTTTCATTTTAATAAATCAAAAGCTTTTAACTGTTCAACAGCTTATTTTTTTACGAATTATTTACATAGTCGAAATATAAGATTTTAAACTATCATGGTCACTAACATTATTATTTACACTAGAAACGGGATATTTACCATGTTTACTGTTTTTATTGAGTTCCTGATATTTCGGCGCTGTTGCAAGCACCATGATCACGGATAAACGGATAAAAACAGTAAAGATGGTAAATATCCCGTTTCTATTCTAAATAATTACATAGTCGAAATGTGAATGGGTGTAAAAATTACTTGTTCGCCATGTCATTGCGATTATTTTTCTGTTCTAGGCCATAGCTAAGACTTTCTAGTTACGGAGATATTGGGGGTCAAAGATTACACAATTTTTTTTTCAATACAAATTTTAATGTTATTATTTTACTTTAAAAATCTTTACCACCCCCGTACTATTCAATGCATCCATCAGCACAATGTTTTGAGTGCGTTTCATTGAGTCCTAACGTAAAACGTGATTGTTCACCCCAAAAAAAAGTGTCTTAGTTTGAAATACAGAATGCTTGGTTGACGCCTTCGTGAAGGGTCTGTTTACACCTTGTAGACAGATACACCTCTGCCTAACCCTTCTGGGAAATACAGGCATGACGTGTAAACAGCTATTAGAAACGGTGAACGTTCCCTTTCTAGAAATTACTTTTCATTCTCAATTTCCCACCTACACATGACAGGTACAAGCATCGTAAAGGCGACTGGTCTTGCTCTAATAACCCCACCATTTTATTCATTATCCAACTTTGCATACAAATTAATCTATTTTTTCCTTTCTATTCCAGCTAAGAGATGGCGCTATTATGGTGTGTGATGGCGTGCGCGCTGGCCGCGGCGCAGGCGCAGTCGAACTACGGCTCACAAGCGAACAATATCGAATACCAGGGAGAAGGACTCCCTGAGCAGACTGTGTTGGATGGGAAGGTCAGTATTATCTTTATCACAAGCCACCTCTTAGCGTCTAATCAACCTAAATTGAGTCTGACCAGAACTTGGTTGCTCCAACCTCAGAACTTAGTTTGGATCATACATCAATCAACTTCAATCAGAGCAATTTTTTGTGGAACAGCACCACATTTTATACTATAGGGTGGAGTCATCTATGAATCTTCACCTGAGCAGATTATCCTTCTTTCAGCCAGATTGAGGCCGAAGACTGTACCACTTTTGTACATTTATGCGAAAAGACAGTCAATCCCCAGATTTGTTGACTGGCAGTAGATGTAACAAGCTGATGAAGTGGTGGGTAACGTGGTTACTGAGTTTTACTTCTTGCACCTGATTGAGCTGCATCTTATTAATGTTTAATTGAATTCTGTAATCGGGGTCATTGGTTTGCTTCTCCAAAATCTAATGTCGTAGGAATGTTGTCGGTTGATCGCAAGGTGCATCCGAAAGCTTGCGAAGTTATAATAGAATTTTAACATTAAATCAGAATAAAATGCTCATTCTGTAATCTAACTGAAGAAAACTGTCTCCGTGAGCTAGTGATTCATTGTTCGAAAGTATACCCAATTTCATTATCATTAAACTTGAATCTAAACCTTTATTCCACCGAATCTTGTCGCAAATTCACTTTTTCATAATAACATAGCGGTCACCAACAATGGTTACAATCGTACTTACGTGTTTATTGTTAACCCACAGCACAAAGTGGGTCTAACCGCAGAATACCGGTGTAAGAGCGAGTCTGTTATTACTCGTCTCCTCAGTAGGGCTAGCACGGACGCGAGACGTGAACGTGACCTTAACAGAACATCACGAATGTAATTCCAGAGTTGTAGCCTATAGTAAAGCCACATTTCGGCCAAAAGACGTCCAATGCTGGACATAGGCCTCCCCCAAGTGTCGCCACATTGACCGGTCCCGTGCGTCTCGCATCCAGCGGATCCCTGCAACCTTCGCCGATGGTGCCAAAAAGTTCTGGAGTGGCGACCGCGAACCGGAAGACGTTGCGACCGATGACCTGGTGAAGGTTGATTGCCATGAGCAGGGCATAAATTTAGACTACGGGTTGCTACTGAAATTCCTGATGGAAAACTTAACTTTGCCTAACCTGGGAGTCTAATCCTCATGCTCAGCCTGCAGTGGTGTTTGCGAACACTAGACCAACGAACGAGACAGTCGGACGATAGCGATACGAACAATTCTAATTGGAAACCCTCTTTTCATACAACATTTATTTAGTTAGAAGGCTTTATTCAAATCTATGGGTGATACTGATTGCAATTGTTGCATTAATTTAATTCGAAATACTAAAGAATTATTAGTATTAAGAGTGCGTCGTATTTTCGTTTAACACATCGTTTGAATTTACTTCGCGCGTTTGCGTAAGCCTACAAGTTAGGAGCATCGCACGAGCTGCGAAATGTAACAGGAATATGGCTGTGATACAATGTTGCCTATGTTGGTATGTATACGATATGTGTTGTGTAATAGAGTTGAGAATTAAATAGGTGTTTGTGGTTGTATAGCGACTCATCTCTTCTTCAATAGGTTACAATCCTAATGAATCTGTGAAGATCGAGTTGATTCTGCCCATTGGTTTCTCTTTATAATAATTAGTTGTTTTCTAGAAGTTTCGTCTTGAGAGAGTGCAGAGTGTTTGTCAATTGTCAAAGTAAATGATCCGATCGACGCTAAACACTTAGCGCCATCTTGCGGCAAAATTTTAAACTAGAAACTGTCCACATGTAACTTATTCGATGGTTTTCGTATTCATTTGTTGCATGTGTATTTACTATTTAAAATATTTCCTCGGTATGTGCCAAACGGATAAAGGCAAGTGGAGAGTTTCCTAATGAAGATTTTGACCGCTTTACGTAGAAATCTGTGAGAAAAGTGTTACCATAGTAGCCAGAAAAGGCTTTCATTCAAAATGATTTAGCTGATTTCGCCCGTATGATTTTGGCTGCAAATAAGTCATTCAGTTGAAGTCTGAAAATAAGTAGAAACAACGAACACAGAATATCGGTATCAAAAGCTTTTTAGATAACAGAAACTGCACTCAGATTGGTTCAGCAATTTCTGAGAAAAATTACACCACACAACGAAATCAGAACCCGTGTCAAGCGTTTACAAAAACAGATATTGTGCTTCTTTGACGTCGATAAAAATACAACATCATCATGTTTCGCACAAAAAATATTAATTTTCATTTACTGGGTATAATTTACAAAGCGGCCTTAAAGATAATTTACATTTAATCGCGGCATGATGTGACAGACGTATTCAAGTTTTTGTTGCCTACCTTGAAATCTCTGAAACGGTGCATTATGGTGATGGAAATGTATTATTTAAAATGATTGGAGTGTTAATTGCTGAAAAGATGTAAGATTTTGTTCATTATGAATAGAAGACACGTGAAAAAAGTAAATTCTGAAGAAAATAAAAAGTAAATTCAGTCAAAGCCTTAAAGACTTTATAGGCGGTTATAGACTGAACAAGTCATCATCTTCCTGTCCTTGTCCCGTTCTATTTGTGGTCTACGCAACACGTTTTCTTCTTCTATTCTCCCCTATCAGACGTCACGGCATCATTTACTCCTTTCTCTTTCATATCATTCCACACACAATCCATCCATCTTTTCTTTGGTCTTCCTCTGTCTCTCCATCCATCAACATTCATGTCTCTTTTAGTCACAAGCGTTTCAGTCAGCACAAGTTTCATAGTCAGAATAAGTAACATTTTTGAATTGTGGTCGCGCATAGTTACCCATAAAGGTTATTCTTCTAGGAATATTCATTATGCGGGTTGTGTCAATCGCTGAAAATAGCTTCCTGTTCTTTTAAATTCTCTTCTCATTGTGTCATTGAATACTGGACTTAAAGCATTACTACAAAGTACATTTAATTTTTGAAGATTCTTTTTTTAAATTTCATCTTCCTCTTAACTGTTCACTGATATTGCAT
This sequence comes from Noctua fimbriata, assembly GCA_905163415.1. Classification (NCBI taxonomy): domain Eukaryota; kingdom Metazoa; phylum Arthropoda; class Insecta; order Lepidoptera; family Noctuidae; genus Noctua; species Noctua fimbriata. The sequence continues at coordinate 2,356,200 of LR990922.1, forward strand.
CTTTAATTCACGATTTCTCAACCCATAACAGATGTTGTCTGAACTTTGCCAGTTCGGTGTAACCTTGACGCAGTTACCATATTTTGTATGCACTCAATGCTTGCCCTTCTTTTGTTCCGGAGATGTTCAAGAAATCTCCGTTCAACGGTATTTTATTTCGAAAAGTTTGTCTTACTTACTAGATCTAACTGGGTTTTTTAAAGATTGATTGATTATGCAACTAGGATTTAGTAGATCAAGGATTGGTTATCCGGAAGAAACTAACGAATCACATAGCTAGAATACCTCAAACTGTGAAAATGAAGCGATATTATTGGTTAGTTTCACACACATCCCTCGCTACACATCCTTGTTCACCTCTGGTGGAAACGCAGCCTAATTCAGTCTAAGTGTTAAGTAGTGCGTTTCGCAAATGTTATCGGTACTCAAGAGTTCTTAGATGATCCAATTAACATTGTAAAACTTTTGAAATAAAAATTTGAATTTGCAGAACTGTAGGATAAAAAATGTTCAAAGATAAGTCGGACATGACAGAAACACTTGTCAGATCAAAAAGAATCTACTTTCGATTTCAAATTGCGATCGTGTGTGAACTGACCTTTAAGCAAATTGTGCCAGTTATTATATCTGTATTTGATAGACTTTTTTATTTTATGATATTATTCGATCAAATCGTTTTCGACTAGGAAATAGATTTTATAATCAATATCACACTGTGGGCGACTTTTTAGTATTGTTAGGAGTTTTTGCTAAGGTTTTTGTTGATTTGCAATTTTTCGGTTCTAATCGAGTGTAAAAAGTGTTCAGGCTTCTGCATGATTTTATGGTAAGAACTATTCACTAAGGTGGTTAAAAAGCAAATCAGAAATCGTTCAGGCACTATTTTCTTCTTCCCATCTAAACCAATAGGAAGTGTCGAACGGCGGCCATTTTTGGGGACTGTCTATTGTGAATATTGACGTTCAAAAAGTGAAAAAAAAAGAAACGTAAAAAATACTTTTGGTTTAAGAATTATTTTTCAAATGTGATCAGGGTGTAATTTCTCCATAGGACCAAAAATAGCTTTTCGGTGCAAAACTTCAAAACCTACTCAATGGATTTACTTCTCAATCCGACAACGAATTTTCTTTTGCGATTTCGATGGTGGTTCCATGGAAAAAGTGGTTCAGTTTGATGGTCTGAATCACACCCGGAAATACGACCACACCGTTCGAGTACACGTTGTATATCTTACTTCTGCCTTCCACACTTACTTTAAAAAGGTCAAGGCAAAGCGACATTCTTTTAGCGACAACATTAGCGAAAAAGTCGGAAAAGTATTGGAACAACCTTCCGAAATACATAAGTCATTCTTGCTAAAAGTTTTTGTAGAAAATCGAAACGCTTTTGAAGCGATTGAAATTTTTCAAGGCCCTTAGGTACCTCCTTAAACCATGACAATTTTTTTTTTAATAACCTGTCCACTGTCCCACTGCTGGGCAAAGGCCTACCCTAATTCCTTCCATGGGCTCTGTTCCCGTGCCTCCACGAACCATCCCTCGCTGTACGTCCAGATCGTCTCGCCACCTTTTAATGACAAAGTTATAGTTTTATTTTTGAGTGGCTTAAAGTTGGAATTCACAAGGTTGAAAGTTGGCAGTAAGGAAAGACCCCAATACAACGCCGACAACAGTCACCAGAATTTACACCTTTACACCACAAACTTTGTAAGCGCATATTTAAACGCCGTTCTAGAAAAATTATTGTTATAGCCAGATAGCCGGCGGCCTGGCCCATTGTGGCCAATACCTGCAGTGTCAACATAGCTTAACAGCTGTCTGAGAGACGAGATATTGTTATTGGGCCGCGAACGGAAATATATAGCTTGCAGATAGGTGCCTTGTCTGTTGTGGTGATAGTCTGAATGCTGGGTGTGTGTCCATTGCTATACGGCACGGTTTCCTGGGAGACCAAATAAATAAGGTTCATAAATGATATTGGATTTTTTAAAGATTCAGCTCTTATCTTCGTATCAATGATACGGCTTGTCTAATTACTTGGGCCCAGTATGTAGCTATGTTAATCGAAGTTTCTTGTGTGAAGCATCTTGTCCAAATTGTGATTTTCTATTATAATTGGCATTTTTAATAGGTTACTCTGGTGTTCATAGTGGGCCAAATTTTTACCGAAGCCGTGGTTTTGTTATTGGAATTAATCATAATTTATGCCTGTTTTTGTAGTCAACAGGACATTTCTCATAATATCACATATATTTTTCTTTATATCGTATCGTCCTCATCAATGAAAACAAACCCCGATAGTAACTGCCCGAAGGTAATAATTAGCAGCAAAGATTTATAGCGGCGTTTGGCATGCAACTAACTAAATATAGAATTGTTGCTGCAATCATCTAGCTGGGGGCTGCTATACTGAACCCTAGGTTTTTGTACGAGATTCTTGATTAACTTTGATGTATTTGCCTTTGGGCAGAGTAGAAGGACTACGCTTTTATATCGTTATGTTCGTGGCCGCTAATATTGTTCAATACCTCAAGAAGCCGTCAGCCATCTTGCGCTTACACTGCTCAAAAATGTTTGCTGGGAAACAGTTTTTTGGTGCGATTTATGTTAGCGATCAAAACGTTGTGCTGATGGCTGCATTGAACAGTATCAGGGGTCATGGAAGTATTTGCAGTAAAGTAATACATTTATAACTTTAAAAAAATGTATAAAAAAAGAACGTGTTAAAAAGTGGAAACTTCGTCCTTCAATATCTCAGTAACTAAAAGGTTCCCAGATATGGTCCAGAACAAAAAAAATATATAGACGCAATAATAGGAAGAACGGGTAGGGTGTAAAACATCCTTAACGAAGCCGAGGAGGGCTTCGTTAAGGGTGTTTTACACCCTTAATAATATACAAACATTAACCAGTTGCTTACTGCATAAAATACATTTAGTCAAGCACTAGGCAAGATTAAAATTATGTTAGTAAACGATACAGATTCGTCGATGAATATTGCTTATGTAATTCTAACTGGTTCTCTAGGAATAGATTTATTATACAACGAGTGACAAAAATGTAGACAATTTAAAGGATTTGGAGTTGCTGACTGAGAAGAAAATGCTGAAACGATAGTTCTTGTTTAGGGACACCCATAAGATAGAAACGCGTAGATAACTAGGCTTTTTTTTAACTTGACGTTGAAAACGGTGCAAGATTAAGTGTTTCAACTGAGAGTTATACATAGGACCCTCATGCGGAATAAGTATGTGTCATGAACGTGAATTACGCGGAACACAAATATACATAATGTGGACATTATGTACATCAACGAGTATTATATGCGGGGCGTAACATTAGATTGAAATAACACACATCCGGAGTAAATCTACATACATAAATGATTAGGTATGTTTCTAAGACCAAAAAGGTAGAAACGACACCGTAGATTTTCTATCGGCATAATACCTGTTTGTTAAAAGATACTAGGACACACGGCTAGGATAGTATCGATGGGAGAACCAAGCAATATCGTTATTCAATTTTATCATCATTTCCCACTTTTGGTCCATTTGTTCTAGTTAACACAATAGTGTGTGTGGGTGAAATACGATTATGTAATACCATAATCGTTTTTCTAGGCGCTTATCTGAAGAGATTGGCTGTTCCTATCGGGAACTTAGCAATTTAGATTTTGCTTCGTCTTGAAGGCATGTATTAGCTTTAGCTTTCATGTATTTTCTAAACGACATAACTATTTATTTTCCATTCCCAGTACTGTACTATCTTTTAGAGAGTGCTTATTCGATAGGGTTTGTGCAATGTGAAATGGTCCTATTGTGAACATTATAAGGTCTTTTTCTGATCAAATATTTATGTTTGTTACAGGTCACTAAGCTGGATGATTTGAGTCCAGTCATATTCTTGAACAGAACGAAGGCTGCCCTCAACTGTGCCGCTGGTTCTATGCAGGTGTGTATTGAATTTCCATTGACAGATTTTTTGTATCTTGGGGTCGGCTGGATACGAGTATTTTACATGGCCGACTGCCTATCTGACCTCCACGACCCAGTTATTGCTGAGCAATCCGATACCCCTTGGTTATAAGACTGGTTGTCAGACTTTCGGACTACTGACTGCCTACTTAACGACTGTCAAAGATCTACAATTGACAGCCAGGACCAACGGCTTCACGGATCACCCTTGGCAAGCGCGGTTTAACCTGAAGATCGACACTAGCGGCAGTTTTTATTTTGTACGAATATGTAGTAAGTGTGGATCAAGAAAACAAAATGTTGAAGGGAAAGAGAATAACAATTATGTAGGTATAACATAAAGGTGTTTAAATATCTTCTGACGTTGTTTGTTTAAAATTTTAAATAGTTTAGAAAGAAGAATTGTGTTATGATATGATTAAGGTGTGATGTTTTGATAATTTTTAACACGCGTTACGTAATCTATGAGACATTTAACACCGACGAATGAGTGGTCAATTTTATTGGCCAGAAATACCAACGGCATACTGCTGTAATCAGATGTTGCTTGTTTATGTTTTCAAGAAATGCTAAGCATAAGCATAATCAGCATAGAATGATCCCACTTCTGGTACACAAGACTCCTCTCTATGAGAGGGAATGGGCTATAATCCACCACGCGGTTCCGGTGCGGGTTGGTAGATGTCACATGTCTTCGATTTTTGGTACTAGTATATGCCGGTTTCCTCTCGATATTTTCTTTCACCGTTTTGAGAGCAGTGGTGATGAAATAAATTACACAAAGTAATGCGCCTGCCGGGGTTCGAACCCAGGACTCACTGCTCGTAAGTGGTTGTCGCCACCATCGCTGCTCCCCTTAGAAAGAAATGCTTAATGCTGCTTAACGAGGGAAAATAAACTACTAAAGAACGTACGCCTAATGCAGTTAACCTGCATCGACACCAATAGACGTCTAATAACGTTTGTCAATAGAACAAGCACTAACGGTCGGTTTAAGTATCGGTAACCGTTCGTTGGTACTGTCAGCACCAATATGTGTACACTTGTCTAAATTCTAAAGAGATTTACTCGTTGAATAACGATTGCAACTTCGAGATAAGAGAATATCGGTTTCAAAATACTATTTTCTTTATAACAACATGAAATTACAATTAATGCAATAGGAGAAAATCACTTTTATAGTGGTCAACATAACATCACGCCTGTTATCACCGAAGGGTTCGGCTGAGGTGTACCTAATAGTACCCCCAAATTTTGCCAGTTATATTTAAGTTCCATACAATAGGGGCGAGCCTATTGCCATCAATCGGGCGCAAATCCAGGCTCCGTGGCTGCTACTAAGAAAATCCTGATAGAAAAACCCAATAACACTTTGCCCGACCAGGGATTCAAACCTAGGACCTCATTCATGCTTGGCAGTTACACTTGTGATTGGTAGACTAACAAGACAGTCCGAAAATCATTTGTAAAGTTGTCAAGTGTGTCCGTGACTGTACTGTCCGGTATATCTACGAGTACTGCGATAACGACTCGTTCAGATTTGTGCCTGAGATATGTGAAATTCCTTACGTTGGGAGCTGTTCTTGTTAGCGGTTATCTTGGCATCGGTTACATTCGATTTAATAGGGTTGTGTGGTATATTGGGGGTTTACAGTAATACTCGGTCAACTTTTTGTAATCTTTATTTTTTGGGGGTATAGAGAATAGGGTTTAAAGTTCTTCATCCCCCATGGACATGGGCGGATCCTCCGACCAGACGGGTGCTATGTCTGGTGGGCTACTGCCCGACAGTTGTTGTTGGGTTCTTCTAAATAGTAATATTAGTCGCGGATAACTATACTTGCGCGATGTAGGATTTAGATGTATTTAGGTGTTTAGTTCATCATTGCTGTCATAGATGGCGCTGTAGTAATTTTGTTCTATGTTGCTTAGTACTCTTTGTAGTTCCGCTACAATTAAAAGAAAACATTGATGTATATCTGTATCTTATTAAACTACTTACAATTCAAAAACCGAAACCAAAATAAGAAAACGTCAGCTTTATCTAGTAGATTTAAATCAAATCATTTATTTCTTCGAATACATGGGTAATAACAAAATTTTGGGGTATTCCTCAAAGCGCAACTGTTCATTATTGTTTTTTCAATCATGGTTGGATTGAAAAAAAAAAATTGAATTTTTGAGCGCAACTAATGGTTGCGCTTCGAGGAATAATTTAGTTGCGCTTAGTTGGTTGCCCTTAAAAATAGTTGCGCTTTGAGGAATACCCCAAAATTGTATCCTGAGTTCTTGTAATTGTTATCTTAGAAAACTTGATTTGGAAGAATTAGAATCTACTACATCATTCATAGATATTAATTTAGGCCTAAGTCTCATTTAATAAAGTGTGTAGTTAAACTTTAACTTGTTTGTTTATTATAGACGAAATTAATAGAATAGAATTTAAAAGCTAACAATCAACCCACCTTGTTTCAGATCGAGTTGAAATTCAACGAGAAGTTCTATGGCATAGCGTACGCGGACTTCGACCGTCACTCGGCTTGCCAGGTGGTTGGCAAGGGAGCTCTGTCCTACAAGCTGGAACTGCCTCTCAAAGGATGTGGCACCAAGCAGGTAAACTGGTCTTCTTTTTGTTCTCATATCGATGACTTGAATTTGGTTTAACCACAGCTCTGTAAACTGTTTAAAGAGCTTCTTTAGGTGGTTTCATTTTTATGGCAACGGCTAATTTTAATTTTGCTGAAGTGTATGTCCAGTCATCAGTAAAAAAAAATGTCTCAGAATAAGCCTCATCTATCTGTCCTCGAATGTTTTTAAAGTACACTATGATTAGGGGCCTTTCTCTTTTACTGTTGATACGAAATGATGGCCTAATCATAAGGTTAACCACATACTGTCTTTCATATACAGGGTGTAAACGGACCCTTCACGAAGCCGTCAACCAAGCATTCTGTACATCAAACTAAGTAACATTACGCATAAATTATTGCTGGGAAACGACTTTTTTTTGGGGTGAAAATTCACGTTTTACGGTAGGCCTCGATGGAACGCACTGAAAGCATTGTGCTGATGGATGGATTGAATAGTACGGGGTCGTGGAAGTGTTTAAAGTAAAAATCTTACATAACAAAACATGTATTTAAAAAAAAACTTGTGAAAAAGTTGGAATTTTGACCCCCAATATCTCCGTAACTAGAAGGTTCCCACGTATGGGCTGCCAGGGCTGCGGGACTGTACGAAAGAGATACCGCGGCCCTGGAACACAAATGGCAAAGAAGGAACATGAATGGGTTTTAGTCAGTACAAGTCTGACACTCCCTTCCGCAAGTGCCTTTCGGCTTCGTTAAGGGTCTTTTTACACCCTTTATTTATTTATAGTCACAAGCGTTTTTGGAGACCAAATCAAATTGAATACAAACTGAACTTTTGGTAAGAGTACGTAATTCTTATTAATTAAATTCTTGGCCTTTCCACCAGGATCCTCTAAGAGTCTTCACGAACAACATTGTGGTGCGGTTCCACCCAGGGCTGGAGATGGATGGAGACGAAGTTATCACCATCGTTTGCCGGTACCCGCCGCCCATCGTGCCCGTTCCGGTCTTTAACCCCTTCATCTACACGTAAGTGTTCAAAAACAGCTGATATTGAATCCTCTAATTTTTGGTTCTGGAAAATTTCATTATTAATAAGATATTAGGATATAATAAGATATTAGGTATTAGAAAACTTAATGGAGACAAACCAGTAAAAAAACTTCACGATTGATCTTTAAAATGAATGTACTTACTAATTACAATCATTTTTAAAGAGCAGTCGTGATCATTGATTCATCTAAGAAAATCTTGTACCCATATCTAAAGCTATCGATCCAGGCCTAAAGATATACTGAAATCGGATTAAGCATTTATTGATCTTAAATATTACCGCTTTTCTATGTTGTCAAGTATACAACTTTTATTCCTTTAAACAGGCCCGAAGCCGGTCCCCTCCCCGCAAAGGCTCCCCTGGCTGGCACTCACATCCTGATGATAATCTGCGCGATCCTGTTCCTCACGCTGCTACTCCTGGGTCTGGGAGTATCCTACCTCTGCCTCAGGAGACGCGCCCTGCCCCCGCCGAGGAGGTTCATCGATGACTCCTCTGCTTCTATTATTAGCAGGGAGAGTATACAAGGTAAGGAAATACTCAAAATCAAAATCAAAGCATTTATTTCAAATAGGCCAATTACAAGCACTTTTGAATTGTCGAAACAAAGACAACAATGAAGAGTATCTACAGTCCCAGTCACAAGGCATAAAAACTGTGAAATTACTGTAGTTGCCCATTCCCTAACGTAGATCTCTATGGAGAAGAACGGGCAAGAAACTCCATGGACACTCTTTTAAATCAGAATACTTTTACAATAACTTGGTTACATCATTTATGTTGAGATGGTACATTATGTGAGAACGATGTAGCAAGATGTGTACGTTAAAAGTGTCCATAGTAAAAACAATTCTAGAATAAATAATTAATTCAAATAAGCCGTGGCAACCAAGAGATGACCAGTCACAACTGACAACGCCCGTTCACGAGCGTATCGGCACCATTCAACTCAACCATTTTGAAGGGAACTAAATGATCCGACACACGCGCCACCATCAGCGAGACATTTGAGTGCGCATGACATACTCTTAACCGCCAGGGCACATTCAAGTCAAGAAAATACGTGGGTTTCCAGCGAATGACAGCTTTCTAGTACAGAGTACTCACACAATATACTATCACAGAACCTACCTAGACCGAGTGAAAATTGTACTGTCTGCGTGAAATTGGTAAACATTGTCTACCAGTTTCTTAAAGGTGAACACACAGACAATTCTGATGAACTAATATAGATGAACATTTAGCGGCACTACAAAATATACTATAGCAACATAGTACAAAAGAAAAACTAACATAAAAATTTTGAATCGCGCTAATAAAATTGTCCGCGATATAAGACCATATAGAAAAACCCGGCAACAACTAGCCCACCAGACACAATGTCGCTCGTCTGGTAGAAGGATCCTCCCTTTTCTATAGTATTGAGGAATTTTACACCATGTTATTCATACTCCTAAAGCCTCAGTACCTTTTTCAGTACTATGCTCAATCTTATTTAAACTCTGTCTTCTCCCCAACAGAAGTCAAAATCCCCCGCGCTCACCCGGTGTATCCTGCTACCGCCGAAGCGGCTAGCGTGGCATCCGACACAATTCCTTCCGACTACCCTTCGGAAACGCCAAGCGAAGCCGAACAGGCACATAGCAACGCTGCCTTTATGATGGACGAGTCTTATCATAGTGAAGGTAGGTTGGATTATGGTGCTAAAAAGTATTATGTATGATAAACTCAACCACAGAATAAAATAAAATCAGAATCCCAACTGGGCGCCATTACTGCCCCTAATGGCGCCCAATTGGGACTCCAGTACTTTCCGTGAAAATGTAAACGTTTAATCTTGTAATTTCCTGATCATTTTTGTGCAGACAACGTTTACGTCATGTCGTAAAAGCGTACTATATTCACGCTGTGAGAAAAATACCTACAAAATTCACACACGCCAATAAACAATTAACCTTTGTTAACCTAACATCCTCTAACTAACAGGATACGGATCCACCCGTGAAGCGATGACAAGTAACGCCCGCTTGGTATCGGGAGCGGCGCCGGCCTTCGATGTGCGGGTGCGTGTGCAGCGCCCTGTCGTGCCACCTTCTCCACCCTCCACCATTACACTCACTGAGACAGATGGAGGAAGTATCAGGTGAGACTCTTAAATTCTCTCCGCCCTAACTATGACATGATATCCTAACTCGAAGCTCAGTTGGGCGCCATTAGCAATGACGTGCCACAACAAGTAAATGATCGTTTCTGAGACTATCACACTATGAGATCGGACGTGAAACTATCAAGTATGAATCTTGTACTATACCCACCGACCGGTATAATTATTATTATTCTGACTTGAGTCGAGACCCAGTTGGGCGCCATTAGTAACTATTTACCGAAACGAGTAAATTGTAGTCCCACGTAGCTGCTAATATTAAGCGCTGGTTCGCTTAATATTATATATTGACTCAGGATTTAAAAAAAGATTAATTTCAAAGCTAATTCTGTCCACATTATTTTATCACCTTCTAGACAAACGATGATCTCGGACGAGCACGAGCGCCAGGAGTCAGTCCGCACAGTGTCGCCCGTGGCGCTGCCCCTCCCCGCGCGCGCCTCGCAGCTGCCGCCCCCCGAGCGCCCCCCGCGCCCGCCCGCCGTGTACTCGCAGGTGTCGCGGGACAAACAGGTACGTGCGGGGAAGTGAGGGATGGGGTGACGGGTGGGGAGAGTGACAGCACCATATGTGTGGTTTTAGAATAATGTAAAATTGGGAGTTGTATTAACCATGAGAGTTTTGAAATCCACGATCAAATTATGTGATAAATTATGAACATGATTTTGATCACTCATCAAAGATTACGTATTTCGTTACTGGGACTTTTTTCACATTTCTTTTGAAGATATTCTTCATCACACGTTAGATAAGCAAAAAGTCTTTAAAAAAATATTTACGTAATTATAACTATCAAAATATAACCTATCACACGCACAAACATCACTGATTGCATAAATCAAAATCACAATAAAAACAACAGAAACTCACTATTTGTTTAAATGCACGTACTTACTCTACCGGAATCTAAATCAGCTGGATGCAAAAATAAAACTCACATAATTCACTGTCGTCTATTCACACACACACACATTCACATATTCACTGCAACAACAATACAATACTAATTAATTCATCATTATCACCCCGTGTGACTAACCAGGAGTGGTCGAGACGGCCGCGCTCCATCGTCTCGCTCAACACGGAGATGACTGACACGCACTCGGTCACTGAGGTTACCGACAGATCGCACGCCAGGATGTTCCATCTCAAGGTATCGTAATCAACTAATTGATCGTTTTACTAATGTCAAATTAGCAGTACTGGGAAGATTAATGCTTCCTATAAAAATATTACTAGCGGCAGTTCAGTATTTTTGGATTACTTCTTCTTAGCGTGTCGATGGAAAATATATTTGGCCCGAAATTCAACTATGCGAACTCCGCTCGCTGATGCAGTCATAAGATAATCAAGTGAGCAGGTGTTAGGGCATACAGCGCCAGATGGAAGATGGGCCATTGCCTGTGGAGACACGCCGCATACACATTTGAGATCTGAGCCGTCCATGAACCCCCATCTAAAGAGATTGTCTTTGGATTACTACATTTATAGAGGAGAGTTAGAAGTAGATGGTTGCAACCCTTACATACCGAGACTCTTAGAAGTTGATCTTTGTCAGAAGACCAAAAGTCTGATAACCACGGTCTTTCCAAGGTGTATTGTTTTACCCAGAAACATAGTAGGATCCTCAGTAGATCGTGGAATATAGGTGACGTGGTGTACCGTATGATTAAAGGAACCCGAGATCCTGACCCTGACCAATGTTCAATATGATCAAAAATGGAAGGTGAAAGGAATGGAGCTCTTGTGGTAGCACGATACTCGGCATAAAGGATGTAGTCTCTTTGTAAAGACCTCACAAAATGTACCCACTTTCCGTATCCTTATGCTTTTTCGAAGCTGTGTCTTTTAATAGTAGCATACGACTGAAATTGTTTGTGCCAAATATTAAACTAGGATATTAATCAACTATTCTATACAGAAACCTCCTCCGCCACCTCCTGTGATGAGAGAGCGTCTAGAGACCGAAGAACAGGAGATGCTGATGGAGAGCCTTGAACCTATCGCTGAAACACCCATCATGCCAGCCAGGTGAGTTATACATACCATTGATGTTACAGTTGCAAGTTAACCACCCCAGCTAGTGTTTCACAGTATGCTTACTGCATCTGGATAGTAATAAAATGGTGTTACAAATGTTTTTTTATGGAAGAAAAATGAACGTATCGTCCACATATTTCGGCAATTACCCCACGTTGTCCTGTCTTCTAGGAAAATATTGACATTTTCATTGCAACCATGATATCTTTCACCAGAAAACCGGAGATCACTTCCCACGTAGTAGACGACGTGTTCCTCCGCACGATCACGGAGAAGAAGACGATCGAAGACATCGAGCGTCACAAGCGCCTGGTGACGGAGTACAAGCAGGTGCCCCCCCCTCCGCCGCACTTCGACGTCACCATCCGCAACCACACCGTGCCCGAGGCGCAGTGGGAGAACTTCTCCGACATCAGCTCCGCGTCGGGGATGACGTTGACGCCTAAGATGGAGAGGGTTCCTTTGTCGTTGCCGCCACAGAAGTATATTGGTAAGAATTTTTCTGATTTTAGAGTTTATATATATATAGATCCATAGAGATGTTATCTTAAAAAGAGATGATTTATAAAATGATAATATCCCACGCGAAGTCTTCTCCTAAAACCAAGTCTATTTCCCTATAAAGATTGACGTTCAAAAGCTTGGTAATTGGAGTTTTTAAATAATGTGCATTTTTTTCTGATCGATGTGTAAAGGATTTATTTTAAGTCTTTGGCTTTCTCATAAAATCAAGATATTTGAACCTTTGCACAATCGATAAATTATTCATAAAATCGTCCATTGATTTGTTCGAAAGTGTCCTATTCTTCAGAGTCATTAGAAAATGATCTCTATTTCCACAGGTAAGGGCGGCCCCGACCTATTCTCCCCAGAGTTGATCAAGCAGACCGCATCAAGCAGCTACCAGTCCGCCTCATCAGACCTACCCCTCCTCCCCGAGCTACCTCCAGCTCGCAACCCTCTGTTCAGAGATGAGGACGACGAAGATGTGCCGGAGCCTGTACCGGCCCCACCTGTACCGGTGAACTGGAGTGTCCTTACTAGGGTTTTGAAGACCGAGGCTCAGGATGAGGTAAGATTATATGGCTACTTAGACCAGTGGTATTCCAGTGATACGGACTTGGACTTATAAGTTGTAGATCAGTGTGATGATTCCGAAATGACTTTATGCAGTTTATTTCATATTGGTCTCACAACGATGAAGGGGCACATAGTGCTGAAACTGCCATCTTCCAGAACCAGAAATTGGGAGACATGTGACATCAACCAACCCATACTATGCCCACGTATCGAATTACTGTCCTTAATTTGTCAGAGAGAGGAGGACTGTGTCTCTGAATAGAATAATCTGAACAGGCTTTTTACATGGAGCTCCTAATAAACCTTCACGATGAAAATTTCAGCTTTATGGTACTCCCAGTAAACAATTTTTATCATCCCCAGGTCCTAGCCGAAACCGAGCGCTCATATCGCCTGACGCGCGAGGAGCGTCTCCGCTGGCGCGAGCTCATCACCCACGAGAGCACTCTCCGCCGTGAGCTGGCGCGCTCCAGCACCAGGGAGGAGTTCAGTCGAGTGGCGCACGACCACAGGTTCGCGCCGCTGTATGCTCCGCCCAAGTGGGAGGTCATCATCCGCATACTGGCTCCTCCTCCGGATAAACCCAAGGTATGATACTTACAAAGTGGTCAATATTTATTTAGGTGTCAATTACTAGAAGCTCGTTTGAGAAGGTACTTTCTTCATACCTTTGGGTACATAACAGCGTCGCCGTTTTCGTGTATAGACGTGGGTGCTGATGTAATAAGAGATTTTGGTGGGATATGGATGCTAGTGTAATAAATAGGCACAGGATACGCCAGCACGAGATATTTTAGCTTTGTCATTTGCAGAAGCGTTGTTTTTTGCCCGATTGTTTTTTACGAAACTTTAAAGATGATTAACAGTTTTGTCAATTTTCTTGTTGGCGTTTTGATACAGTACGTTATCGTAGCAACGAGAAAAACATATGTTGATCTTAATCAATTTATCTTCACCAGAACCGTTACCGCAAAAAGACAGAGTGGGACTCCCGCTCCCGCCGCAGCTCGCTCCCGACGCTGTACGAGTACGACAGCGACGCCACCTCGCTGCGGGACCCGCAGAGATCCCGCCGCTCCTCCTACCGCAGTGACCATGTTGATATGAGGTGGGTAGTGGTGGCCGCCTGGTAGTTAATAATGACGTGTAGCAAAAATGTTTTTCACATTTCGCGCTGATAACTTTTATGACAGATAGTGGTTTTTTAGTGTTGCCAGCGCACAAACTTGAAAAGATACTAAAACATTTAAAAAAATAAATTTATAAAACGTTTTACTTAGCCACTATAGCCGTATTACTGTGAATCGTAAAAATTATATGGGGACAAATGTGTCCCATATGCGTGAAAGGGTTAATTCTAAATAGCAGTAAATGGTATCGTGGTAAGGGCAGAAGGAGATAATAGGATTACTAAACTTGTATTACTAGATGTGTGAAACTGAAGGGTTGGCCACAAATTATAGCAGATACCTAAAAAAAAAATACCCTATTGAAAGAGTTTCCACTATTTGCGATGAATTATAAGGTACGATGTACAGACGAAATATTTTTAATGTCTTGTAAAGTTCAAAATATCCTAAGTTTTATACCATTCAACATAACCTCTCGGTTTTCCTTACCGACATTCACAAACCTAATAGGTTATTTCTCTAATTTGAACCATCATTTCCTTTTTATGGTTTTAGACTTATAGTTAGAGAGGAGTGAATACCACAAAACTAATATCATTGTCTCCTCTTCCAGATCAATGTCAGAGATGATGGTGGACTACGCGCGCGAGCAAGCAGACACACACTCCGAGGTGTCAGCAGGCACGCAGCTCGGGCGGTACTACGACGACGATAGCGACTCCGAACATCCCTTCCATCAGAATCCGTGAGTAGACCTCCATTTTTTCTCCAATCCATGAGGAAAGACTCAAGTTGTGGCGAGAAAGTGTTACCCTAGCTGAAAATCTCCCGCCAGGACACGAGTTGCCATGGCTGGAAGTCTTTAAATAGACTCCGAAAACCTGTTTAGGTGGTGATTCATAGATGACTCTGCCTTGGAATGTAAATGTGGTGCTACCCCACAAAGGATGGGATACTTGATATCGAGTCCTGCCTATCCTGTTGTTTGCACATCACAGGAGCTGATGGACGCTATTGAAAGTGCCAAACTCGTCGCCAAATTTTGGGCTGACTCAATTTAAATTGTCATCGACACGCTATCGAAGTCCTTTGCTGGAGATAGGCCTGTTCCAAGCTGCGCCAGACCCTGTCCTTATCCAGTTTTCTCCAGCCACATTTTTAAGGTCGTTGGTTCATCTAGCTGTGGTGTTTTATAGGTTCTGGTTTGGCTTTAATGGTTCTTAGGTAGAAAGACTAATAATAATACGATATCTCATCAGGTCATGGTCCCGCCACTCGCTGAATCGCTCCGTGAGCCAGCCATCGCTGGCGCGCTCAGCGACGGAGGTGGTGGAACAATGGACAGCTCCTGAAGGTGATGTCACACCTACGCCTGGACGCAGGATTAGAGGTGAGGAATTTAAAAATGCCTAGCATGATTTTGGGCGTGAGACCGGAATATTTTCAATTTCCTACAATTAATCATGCTTATAGTGGAGTCGTTGGTCTAGTGGTCCCAAGCGTTACTGCTCGATACAGTCGCAGTTTGGGTAAAATTTTATTGGGTTTTCTATCAGTAATGTATTTGTGTCTTGTCGAAGCCTCCCTATAACATGGGATTTAAAGGTTAATGCTGATATTTGGGTGTATCGATACCTCTGCCTAAACTTTTGGGATTACGCTTATGTATTTTACCTCATCATCATCTGCCTTGCCTTTTCCTAACTAAGTTAGGGTCGGTTTCCAGTATAACCGGATGCAGCTGAATACCAGTATTTTACATCGAGCGACTGCCTATCTGACCTGTACTGGGTAATACGGTATCCCTTGGTAAGACTGGTTTTCAGAATTTCGGGCCACTGATTATCAGTAACGACTGACACAGATCTACAAATGACAGCCGGGACCAACGGCTTATGTACTTTGCCCATAACTACAAAATATTGCAACTTACGAAATATTCATATCTCTTTCAGGTCCACAAGGATTAACGACCTTCACATCATCTGAAGTGCGAACCTTCCAAGCGTCCCGGGAATGGCGCGAATAGAAAACTTTGATAGCGCGATTCAGAACGTTATAAGTCAAGAAGTGAGTAATAGATGGCGCTGTACGCAATTTTGTAAATTGAAAGAAATCTCAGGAATTGATTGTAATTAGCAATAAAAAAATATTGTAAGTTTTGTGTTATGCTCAAAGTTACTCAAGTGATAATTTTCACTGCCTTTTTATTGAATTTATTCATACATTCCTTGATGTTTTAGTTGTAATGCGATTCCGTCCATTTGTGACTAATACCTGTTTGAGTGACATAATATTTGTAATTCAATTTATTTTATTTAAAATTTATTGCATGGCATTACTTTTATGAGATAAATAAATTGTTTAAGTATATACAAGTGTATATTTCCGGTATGATTACATTGCAAATGTATATTTTTCACTACAATTTTGTGTTTATCTTTTATATTTGGCATGATACTTTTGTATTTTGTTACAAGTTAGTTTTTCGTACTTAATAGGCCTAGCAAGAAGTGTGTCCGTAGGTAGGAACATTGTATACAAATTATACCACTATTTTAGATACCTAACAAGTTTTAAAAATATCATCTAGTTTTTAATAAGTTTCAACAAAATAAAATTTATAAAATATAATTAAACTAACATTGTGCCAAAATGAATTAATAACGCTTCCTAACAATCAGTGAATATGATAATATTCTTTTAAATGTCTATAGTTTTTATGTACATTTTAATTTTTTTTTTTAATGGTAACATTTGCTAATTTAATAATCTCGGTAAAGGTTATTGAAGTTTTTTCGCTTTTCCTTATTTTTTTCTGCCAACACTAATATTAGGTGTATATAGGTAAATATAGTAAGTCAATGAAGAGTTTATACCTAGCAACTGAGGCAAGACGGGCAATTTTTCTGAATTTTGAAACAAATCTTACATTTTGCACTACTTTTCAGCACTTTTTCTTGAATGTCAAAATTATGATATCATCAATATAATATAATAGGTACTTATATTGTCTTGAGCCCATTACTTTTGTTTTAAAAGTATTTCTTGCCTCGATTGCTATGTGAGTGTGGGATCTAAAGGGCAATGGGTTAGTGCAAATTGTGCTCAATTAGCGGTTGTAACATTTATTTTCTGGAAACTACTTTTTATTTCCATTCGATGAAAGTTCGGTAGCCAATCTTCCGACAAGAGAATTGTGTTTTTAAGAAAAATGCGATGGATATGCAATTTACTTTGTTGTATTAAAAAAAATATAATTATACATCCATAGAGAAATTCTAACAAATCTAGGTTTCAACTAAATGTTGCATGTTAAAAAAAAACAAATAACTGAAAAAACCATGTGGTGCTAAGACATTAAAAATATCTAATATTTTTTTGTATCAAATGAATTTGTTTACATGTAAATTTTGTATTTACAATGTGAATTGATGTATTTTAATATTAAATATACGTACCTTAACATTTTATGTTGTTGTTTTTATTTATTTCGTTTATCCTCAGCCGAATTTGGTACCCTCGCAGCGAGGGGAAAATTAGTATTGCTTTTTATTTAATTTTTCGATTTTGTTACAAAATCATTGAGGCCATTCTGCTACAACTTGGCCTTAGAGTCCATTTTGCTTCTGAAAAGCATGACCAGTTTCTGAGATATGGGCATTAGATTTTTTTTTTAATTTTTGTGTCGCAAAAATGGTAAAACGGATAAAAAACTTTTCAGGTAAGAAATAAGAAATTGCTGCTCCAATCGAAAACCATGAGATGAAGTAAAGCCAGAGAAAAAAAAACAATTTTTTTTTAAATGTTCAGCTTGCGTATCTTAGGTCTGCTGGTCAACTTTTTGAAGATTTTTTATAGATATAAGTTAAAAAATTGGTGGTACTTAATAAAATCGAGCTCAAATATAAAAATAAGGAACAAAAGAAGCCTTTATTTGGCAGCCACTAGAGGTGTACAAAATCAAAAAATCGTGTGCTTCGCAGGTGTACTACATACATCGGTTTCAACATTTTCACAAACATCAGAACAAAATAACATTTTCAAAAAATTCAATTCATAATTTTATTTTGATCCATCGATAATAAGAAAATAATACAAATGAAAAAATTTAAATGCTAAACATTTTTGTTTACAAGGAATTAAAAATTAATAAATTCGACGATCATGACAAAGTTATCTACAAAAATTTCAATTTAGTTACATATTAATTTTAAAATTCCCCTACATAATTCGTCATTTAGGAACTTAATCCAAGCAATATTTTTGCACAAATTCCCTAATAATTTATATTTTTTTTATTAATTATAATAATAATATTTCATATCTACAAAATGTGGCACATAAGTGCGAAAGTTATTAAGTGTCCGTTTTCATTAACACTAATTTAAACAACATCTAACTGGATACCTAAATATTACAGCACTATCACAATTTGTGTTCTCAACGCTGAGCCTAGCATTGAAAATTCAACAGTGTGCTTTTATTTAGGGATTAATTTAGATGTAGACTAGTGATAGTGAAAACGGAAGTTATAAAATAAACGTTACTCGAGAAACATTTATTTAAAAGACATTGCCTCAGGTTTAACAAATATTGATTCTTGAAGTTTTTTTTTTAATACGTAGACAGTCTGATAGAAATCTAACAGTATTAACTATAGTTCAGACAAAATATGGATTCTATTTCTTAATGTACTGAATCCTTATTTGTTTGAGATTAAGAAATGAAAACTGGTACAAGTACATTTGCCAAAAATACTGAACTATAGTTCGAATCTAATGTGTACAATACTGTATAACACACAGAAGATTCATCTAAAATCGTGCGACATATGAAATCAAGCGTTACACATCTCAAAGGGCAAATCGACGTAGAATACAAAGACGAGAAAACATATATTACAATAGTTCCGAAAAAAACAATTTACATGTTCGTATCAGATTTAACAATTTACAAGAAAGTTAAAACAGTTCGTAGATCGTAACCTATCACATATTATACATCCTCTATCAAGCTCAGTTACAAATAATTCTATTTGTACAACTATGAGAAATAAACAGCTCTTTTATTTACAGTCAACAATTAGGCCTATTTCAGTGTAATGTACTATAAACACAATGGTTCTAAGATATGAAGTATTGACAGGTCCCTTTCGTCATTATTTGGCATATTTCTGTTATCGTTTGGCAATCCATTGACTTCATCATTCTTTAATCTTAACACGTTTATAAGCACTCCGTAGTTTTAATCTTATTTCTGGTCCAAGTTACGACCGTCTAGTAGTACAGTCTCTAATGCTGAGTCATCTACGTCTATGTTGTGAAGTTCTACACGTGAACACTTTATTTCATCGTTTTTGTTTGGTTTACCAAGTCTATATCTGACTGATAGATCCGAGGGATTGTCGTCTTCTAGTCACTTGTTTCCAGAATCTTTTCTCGAAATGTTTCTCCTGTAAGAATATTGTATTATTTACGGACTGCTACTTTTGTATTTGCTAATATGGTTTTACCTTACCTTACATTAAACAAAAATACAGGGTTATTACGTTTCATTATATGAAACAATCTACCTTATAGGTAAACTGGAGCACTACACATATATTCTAAAATAACCCTGTATAGTCTACTTTAGCTTGCTACTTTTATTGTAAAGTGGAAACTATAGGATATAAACCGCGTGAAATGTCTCTTTACAAATCCAAATATTAAAGACATTTAAGACTAAGAATATGCAAAAAATATTAGCAAAAACGAAGAAGTGGACGGCTTTATTAGCGCTAAACAAAATGAAGGACTGTGTAAAATAAAGGAAGGATCAGCTAAGCTGCAGGATGAAGAATGAAAAGCTTAATGATATTTTATTAAAAATATATTTTCGAGAACACTCGTTCCAATCAAAATGGACAGATCAGTTCAACAGACAACAAAAACAAATTTAGCATATCTGAAAGCTGGATTTAAACTTTAATTCTAAGTGTTAAGCAAAGAACAAATTGACATGAGCTTAGTGCCAAGACAATCACAATCATAACAATATACCAAACGGTAATAATCTTAAGACATAGGTAAAGGTTAAAAACATGGAATATTTTCACTAAAAAAGGTTTAAGTACTAATTTAACAATATCATTTTCGAATTTTAAAGATTTTTGAAAAGAAAGGCAATTTTATTGGCCAATTTTTATTGAATTAACATTATCACTCACTACTGTTTCGTATATTAATAGTTCGTTCAACTTTCCACTTACATTCACGAATCCTATGATTTCCAAATATTAAAATGTCCTTTAAAATTTTATAAAACACGATTATACCATTATTGAATCGTTTTGAACAGTTCGCATTACGTCGCCCATTACAATCTACCTTACATGCTTTTATTTAATTGTTCTAATTTATTTACTAGGACGAAATTGTTTAAACATTAATTTTGGATCTAAAAGTTAAGGCAGGTTTTTAATTGTCCCATTGACGCTCCCGAACATTTCACTTACTAAACCCCGCACTATTCAATTGAAGTTTTCACATCTTAGTTTATAAACGTGTACATACTACATAGGAAGTTTCTTCATTACTAATATTAATTTACGACACCCTTACAATTCCTGTCTGCGTTATAATAGTGACAACCAGTTTAGAACAGCCCGCAAAGACCACCCAGCCAAAAATACAAAGACAGAGGCACAGGCAACAACGAATGCCAGACATAAGGATGGAAGAGCCAATGAAAAAACTTCCCGCGATTGTTTAAATCCAGCTGATTGGCACAGATAAGCTCGTGCGTGCGTTGTGCTCACACATAGCCATTGACAAAGCATATCTTGTAATAGCCGTTGTTGCTCACGGATGTGCGGCGCGGGGAGAAGGGCCGCGCCGGCGCGCTCGTCGCCGTCGCCACCAGGAACGGCTCGCGGCGGGGGCTATCGGACGATGCGCGACGACGGAGGAAACCCATTCTGGAAATTTAAAATACATTTTTATCGATCGACATCGTATCAGCCAACAGACTTAGATTACTGGACATGAATCTACCCTCAAACCAAATCAGTCTGAGTTCACCAACTCCTGGGCCTTTGCTTATTGTCAATGGGCGCCAGATTATGCTCATACGCAAATTGAATAGTTACAATTCTACGTTATTTCAAAATACCAACTGGTGGACCTAGTATTGTCCCTTGAGGTATCCAGTAAACAATACCAACAAAATATGATATATTTCAGTATTTGTACAGTGGTTGAGACGCTCTGAATAGGATATTTTTAAGTATTATGCGTAGACTGGTAAAGAAACAATTACTAACATCTTCCCGTTCTGGCATAGAGAGCGCGTCCGCGAACGCATCGTCTGAACTTCCGCTCGTGCCAGTTGCTCCATCTCCATAGGTTTCTCGCTTTCTGGAACTGAAACACATTATGACATTAGCTTTCAAGACAGTTTAGCTATTGCTTGAGTGTTCCAGTCAGTCTTTAATATCTTTACACCACAGAATTAGTCCGATACAACAGGAAATTTGTAATCCATCTCGCGAACATGATGATCAATGCTTGTTCCTTCTGGGAACGTAAGTTGATTGATTTGATACTGTAAAGCATCATCATAGATAATGCTCCTACCCATATCCCAAATTGATATGGAGATGGTGCAATAAGTTTATTCTTCTATTTCTCTATTATCTAGAGGTACAACGTAACAATTGGTAACTATAGAATTTTCCAACATACCCTTCCAAGCATATACAGAATTGCGCGAAGTAGTATGCGGGGCGGTTCGGCGCGGGTGCGCGCGGCACAGCGTCACTGCGTCGGCACTCGCCACGCGCCGCAGTAGCGAGCGTTGGCACGCCGCGCGAAACGACCAGGGGTCGGACCCGCCAACCTGGGAGC
This sequence comes from Noctua fimbriata, assembly GCA_905163415.1. Lineage (NCBI taxonomy): Eukaryota > Metazoa > Arthropoda > Insecta > Lepidoptera > Noctuidae > Noctua > Noctua fimbriata. The sequence continues at coordinate 2,378,124 of LR990922.1, forward strand.
AAAGTAAGATAGGACATGCAGATCCGATAGATATCTTTTCTTCATTGTACTCTAAGACAAAGACCAACAGGACACACCATTTATTGGAATGAACAAATTGATGAGCCGAACTCGGTGCAAATTGTGGAGAAATTGCAATTACGTATACAGATCTTTCTTATTTCTGCCAAGAAACCAAGGTAGTCAATGTACTCCTCGCTCAAGAGTACATTGTCTAAAATTGGGTTATCTTGGGACGGAACCTTGTAGACAATAAGCAGAAAAATAATAAATTTCCGAAAACTCAAGGTTTTTGTCAACTTTAATCATGTTGCCGTCACTTCGTTTGCTGGTTTCGTAACACAAATACTCACCCAGGACACCTCCTGATCGGCCAGCATATCCTTCCCCTGGTCCAGCGCCAATCTCATCTCCGCTCGAGGACTGAGTCGCTCCGGCGTCTGTGGTATCTGTTGCTCCAGTTGTGAGGTAGCCTCCGGTGCTGGTACTGGCTCCGAGGCTGAAACGGCTGTTAATAATATTGGTTTTAGTGCTTCTGGGTACTAATATTGCGTTATCGTTTAGGTAAAATAGACGGCCATCTTCTAGACTAACATTTTAAACAGGTAAAGCTTGGATGTAGGGAGTCTTCTCTGGAGAATCTTCTTCCTCTGAGGATCTTCGGAACTACTATTCCGATTCCGAAATTTCTTTCATTAACGGGAACTTACATTATTCCCGAGTGTCATAGGCTATATTTAAAATTTTACCGCGGTATAATTTCCGTCCAAAACACAAAAGCTAGTCATTTATAAAGAAAAATGGAGTACCACCGTCTTTCGTACCTTTTCGTGTCAAGCCTGGTAATTCTGCAGCCGTTTTAATTCGTGGTCTACAGAATTCCGATAGATTCGTCTAATCGGTGATTGACAGCAAATACAGAAAATTATAATAAAAGCCGAAGCGCTTTCACAGTTCCATTGCGAGAAGGGGATGGTGCTATTGATCCAGTAGCTCTTTCTCAGACTGCAGTAAGATTAACATAATATTACTGTTGTGTAAGTAGTCGTTGGATCGGCTTACCTGGTGCGGGTGGGCTGAGTGTCGAAGGGTTGTGTATAGTGGTGCGTTCGAGTGTGGAGGGCGTGCTGTCCGAGCTGGCTGAGCCCGGACGACCAGCTCCAACAGTGGCACGCACCTCCGCAAACTCTTTTGAAACTGTAGCAAAAGATAGTTGTTCGTACTGTTGTTAAGCTTTTAATAATGAACGTCTTTTTCGTGTAATTGCGAATGATGAAGTTGATGCTGGGTGAATTCAAAGTCTCGAAGTTTTGTAACAGCAATTTCGATCATGATATGTATTTACATCGTATCTGAATTCAAAGTCTCTTAACAGTGATCCCAAATCTTATTTTAGAATATACTCATAAATATTGAATATAACAAAAATAGTGTCAAGTTTAGTGACCTCACTATTATCATCATTTATTGATCTGTCTTTATGCTAATTTATTTGGGGTCCTATGGTATACTAGTCGTCATCATCTACATCAGCAGTTATCCTTTTTTTTTCAATAGATTTCATTTCTGTTCAGTATTTACTAGTACTTGATATTTTGTTTCTTTATTTGCTTATTCTATAGCTCTCAATTAAAATTACAATATAAATAGGTATGTGTACCAGATAGTAAGGGCGTCGAAGGCGCCTCGTTGGTGGGTGTCCGGTCGGGGCTCAGCTCGCACCCGGCGCCACCATCTCCCCCCCCGCCAACATCCTGGTCGACGTGCGCACACCCGTCCTCTGGTTCTGTAACATCATCACCTTTATATTCTCCAGAAACCAACACAGCATCGTGAGCAGTCGATAACAGTTCAGTGTCTTTTGTATGTGGTTCGTATAGGAAAGATGTATCGAATAAATTGATATTGTATTTAAATAAAATATTATAAATGAATATAATACGTGGAGTGCTAAAGCTATATATTTTACTGATACCGTGCTAGTTACAGGGGTACATAAACTACTTTACCTGTTTACCAGAAATTTATATTTAACTTTAAGCCCGAGTGCAAACAAAGAAGCTAAGCTTAAAATTAAAATAGTTATTATTTCTGGTAAAATGTGTACATAATGATATCCATAGTAATACTCATGCACCGTGCTACTTTTTAATAAAATGTCGGCATTATAATCATAATTGTGTTGATTAGCGAGGACACTAGTAATCTCTCACCTTTCATCATATGTCAAGCTGTCCATATCTCTGTCAAAATGTATTTTCTCTGTTAGTACTGTTTATGAGTGCTTGACGTCGTGGTGTGTACAAATTTTGAAGTTGATGCCAACCTCCACCTTACCAATGTTTCATTCGAAACTCATGCATTCGTCACCTTTAGACTGTCAATTTTACGCAAAAAATATACTAGATAGACAGAAAGTTTTAGATAAATTGGAATCAAATGCTCAGAAATGTAAGCCAGCGAAGACGGCTTCGATCAGCAGTAAGTTAGATGAGAGTATGAAAGCTATAAAGTAAATAATAAATCCTAAAAACATCACACAGCTTCTATTATCGTTCACAAGGCATTCGCGCACATGATCCTCTACCTACACAGACACAGACTTACCGAAAACTAAAACATCGTCCATATATACTTGCGAACTCACCTTGATCTGAAGCAGAGGGCGGCCGGTGCGGCACGTCGCAACAGTCGTCAGCATCGAGGCCACGCTCGCTGTCCTGCGCCAAGCGCCGCACCAGCGGACCAGTCACAATGTGAGATATAACCTAGCTACGGGACTTTACTTGCATTTGCCAATAACCTGGATCTAACTCCAGGATGAAAAATTTCGAAATACTTTAACTAACTTGACAATTTTGAATTTGCTTCTGATCTAATCGCGATTGTTAATGCCTTAATTCAAAGTGAATCTATGGTAACGTCAACTTATTCAACATTTAAGATACTTAGGTCTTACTCAAATATTTCATGCAACAAGCATGCTGTCTCCAATAACGTTATTTTGTATGGTTATTGGCATGCTATGGGTTACAACGATACTCCTACACAACTATAATAATATTCGCTATCTGCCAAATTTGACTTGGTTCAGGACAAGGGACTATGTAGCTATATCATAGAAATACTAAACAAAATAAATTGAGACAATTTAAGTAGTAAACGTCAATTTTGACAGACTAATTAGATATGGTATTACACATAATATAACATTCGAAGTAAACAAATATGGTGGGTCATAAATTACATATAACATTAAGTACTTATTAATTATTACATAATTATAATAATAACATTTGGCTGTTACAAGGAAAGGTGTTTGCACCAAACTTCGACTCTGGAAAATTGTAGGATATTATTACAGGGTTTATTAAAGTGTGCACAATATTGTGTCTTTTTTTCTAAGTTTAACGTGAAAAATAAGAATTTTAAATACTTAGGACTTTGGAACTTTGGTGCAACTATTGGAATTTTTTCTATTTTAATTAGCGTTAATATTCACCTGGTCGTCAGAGTTGGTGGGGGTGGGTTTGTTGTCTTCGCTGCCGCTGTCAGAGCATTCTTCTTCCATGAGAGGTTCTAGTCTTCTTCTAAAAACATCCCTAAATCCAACATTGTCATTAGTTACGTGTCTTTGATTTTTTTTATGTTCATGCCGATTGGTTTGCTATTCCAAAAGTCACTTTGATGTAGAACTATTAAAAAGTTTTGAAGTGTCAATTGCTTGTTGTAAAATAAAAATAGATATTTCTTCTAGTAAAGCATCTGAGAGCGACAAATAACTAATTTTGCACAAATTGTTAAATTTATTGAACTATAATTCTGTGTAAGCAGTGACTTTTTATCTATTGGTGAAGCTTTAGTTAAAGATCTGCTACGCGTATGTAGTGTTAACTAAGTAACAATATTAAAAACAAATGAGCATGCACAAGAATAGACGGTAGAAAATTCACCTTGGAAGAAGCGGCCTTAGCGTTGTTGGTCCGGTAATAGTAGGAGCCATGAGGAGCTCGTCCATCATCAGCTCCGTATCATCATCACCAGCATATGATGATGACGACTTCGTGGGAGACTGAAATAGTGAAGGATTTTCCGTTCAAAAGGCATAACAAGCCTATTAAAAATTCTGCAGATGTTTGAATCTTTAGGAATGATTCTTATAGAAACTTTTACAACTAAGTACTCTGCCTTTGTAACTATTCAATTGGCGTCGCCATTAACACCGATTACTATCAAGAAGTTTTTATCTAATCCTTATGCATTAAGCTCTACTCTACAAAATTGTATTTCTTAAATAGTCTTTACCGATAGCGTTCCATGTTCAGAATCGGGCAGGTTATCTGACAGGTCTCCAGAGGATGGGGTTCCCCAAGCTTCTTCTCCGCTTGCCCCACTTCCTTCTCCTGTTTCTCCTGTACCTTCTTCAGTACCAATTGTCGACTTCCAGTCACTTACTCCAAGGCATCTGGTAAAATCAGAACTTTTAAGATAATGGAACGCAAAGGATTGAAAAAGAAAAACTACTTAAAGTCTAGTTTACAAATCTAGAGAGCTCTATTGCTGAAAACGTTGAATCATTATGTTACTGTAGAAGATAATATTAATACGAATATAAAAAGACAAAACGCACACAAAAACTACGTTATACAATTCTACAAAACTACTATGACTTTTAAAATATTTTAATAGTGTACCTATCTATTTTTACATTATACAGAATATACCTAATTTCTAATGATTTAAATTCTAATATTGTATTTTCCTAACAAGATTTATCTCGGCGGATCTAGCAGTTTAGTTTGATTAATTGTAAAATCTAAAACTGTTTTATTGTACTCAATGCGAGCTGCAAAATGCTATACACAGTATTTCTAGAAAAAAATCTAATCAATATTTCTAATGTTACAAATCTTATAAAGTTAGCGAAAATGTTCAATTACGGTTAGAATAAATCTATTTGTTTCAATATTTTATGTATACTTTAGCTCTAGGAGTGGTATGTCTTTACACAATTTTAATCAAATATCAATATGCACTACAGTGTTCACCACACATACTCATCGTTCCATTATAATTCTCCACGGAGTTGTGTTCCACCTATGTTAGGAAAAATATTATTATGCACAGAATTCTTAAACATAATAGAAAATGAAAGAATAAAAGAAAATCTTAGGTTCATCAAGAAGTTTATCTTTTCTTCTTGATCTTCTTCAGATCAAGAGCAACCACATATAATAATAACTACCAAGGTAAAGGATTCAAGTAGAAGCAAAGGTCAAAGCGCACAGGTATAGACAGATATAATGATGTTTTGAGTTTTTTTTTGATAATTTTTTTTCAGTCGGGTCGGTTCAAGTTTCGATCTGTCAATCTTGTCTTTAGTATCAGACGCTGTAGTAGGTAGTGCACATACGTTTGAAACCACCACCTCATAAACCGAGGTCTTCATGGGTGATTTTCATGGTTTTGTTTCCTTCCATAACAAATATCTTTTCACGGACTAGTAGATAGGTAATGGATAGTAACCGTAAAGTTAACAAAAACATACCTTTCTAAGAACGAAGGCTGTTTGTGCGCTATGGCTGTGCTGGGTACACTCTCAGTATAACCGAAGATATTCTCCACGACGAACGAGCCAGCTCTTGCCGCATAGCCCATTATACCACCGCTCACTAAAGTAAATATTAGATAAAATGTAACTGGTAACTGGCTGGCGTACTGAATGGATCAGAGTGCTGGGCTGTGAAGAAGATGGATGAAAAACGATTGCACTTAGCGGAGATGAGAATATTGAGATGGATGTGTGGAGTGACAAGAATGGATAAACTAAGGAATGAGTATATGAGGAAGTTTGAAAGTGGCGCCTGTTACAGAAAAATTGAAAGGAAGTCGTTTGTGTGGGTATGGACATGTAACGAGGAGGGATGAAACGCAAGTGACTAAAAGAGTGATGGACATGAATGTTGATGGATGCAGAAGGAGAGGAGGGCCAAAGAAAAGATGAAGGGATTGTGTGAAGACTGATATAAATGAGAAAGGAGTAAATGATGCCGTGACGTCTGACAGGGGAGAATGGAAGAGGAAAACGTGTTTCGCCGACCCCAAGTAGAATGGGACAAGGGCAGGAAGATGATGATGATGTAACATGAAACACCATCAATCATATACCACCGTAGAAACCGAAGAAACAAATGAGATATTGTAGAAAAATCTTTGTATGTTTCAGAAACAAATGAATAAAGATCTCACGTTTGATACAGAGCTTTTCCTATTCTCGAGGAATGAAATGAAGCGGTAGAGGTGGTGTAGATAGTCTTTTGAGTCTAGGCACCGGTAGAATGATGTGGTCAAACAAAAATTACCTGGATTATTATTAGCTTTCGAAGTCTCCGGCTCCTGTGCTGTCAGTCTTACGTTGCCATCGTCAGTCTCATCGGACGGTAATCTCTCCAGGCTTGACATAGTGCCATATCTTAAACAATATTAGTAGTCTTTACAACAATACCAACTAGTTTATGAACTACTACTTTATAATTTTTATTAACACACCTTTTGAGCGTCACATAAGGCAGGTCCTCTGGGACATCTGGGGAATCGGGGGACTCATCTACAAGGTCATCCTGGAATATAAGAGTTAAGTAGTAATCATCAAAATCTATGGGTAACTAATCAACACCTCAAAAGTGAACTCACAGTCTTATTAGTGGAATTAAAGTCGGGCGTTGGTGGAACAACAGCTATGTTAGGAACAGGAGAATCTGACTTGATCGAGCCAAGACTACCTGGTCTAGAACAAGGGTTGTTCAAGCTAGTCGGTGAACCTCTCTTGAAAGGTTCTACTCTCATCAAATGCGCTGCGGGATTAATGGCCGATAGACCCATTAACATTAGGGGTCCTAATTCTAAATCTTCATCAGAGCCTGCGTCTGTAGCATTATTTGCATTGACATCATCCATTCTTTCAGTCTTCTTATTTATGTCTCCGTTCATTTTACTGACTGCCGAAATGCCCATTCTAGGGGACCGTCTTAGTCCTCTTTCTATTTTAAAGTCATGGTCATCATCATGTATCGAATCATCTTCTAGGAATACCGACGAGGTCTTCAAACAAGAGCCAACATTTTCTATCTTAGTTACAATATTCATGCCTAAGACTTTGTTGAGTACATTTTCTGCCTTTTGTCTAGTTATTTGTTCTTTTCTTGCAGACGCCGGCGATGGGTAGTTAGATGTGACAGTTTTAGTTTTAGTTAAGGTTATGCTTTCGGCACATTTGACTTCATTCAAGTATTTCTCTTGAGCAATGACGCATTGGACCTGATTGGCGATGTTCGAACTGGACATCCTTAAATCGTTAGAACTAGAATTAAATACCATAGAACTACAGGTTGTGTGGCTAGTTGACAGTGGACTGTTTCGACTACTAGATGAAGGGCTTGGCGATCTCATAAAGTTATCTTTTCTTAATTCTAACTGGCTCTTCGTATGAACGGAATGTGCGCTTCTGCTTAAAATTGGCGAATCAGTTTTGAGTTCGTAGGACGTTGATTTGAGCATTCTCTGGCTTTGTTCTATTGAATCTATGACCTTCTTTGCTGCTTTGGGACCATCTTCTGGACGCAACTTCATGGCATTTTTACGTTCTAAATGAGTGTGTGAGAAGTTTCTTGGCTTTCGATTGCCGCAGTGCGCACTACACGGGCTGGTGGAACTTTTGGTACTCGAATTTTGGGGCGATGCTTCGGGCTTAGGTTTGGCGGGTATCACTGGTGGTTCCTTTTGGGACACAAGGGGACTATTTGGTTTGGACAAACACTTTTTGTGGCACTGTCTGCAGACGGGTATTGTGTCTACCACCACCGGGCTTGTCCTTACCGTTATCTGAAATATAACATGTAGTTTTAATAAAGTGACGTCACAACATCTAAAGCTAATTTCTGTAATACATACTTGACTTCCTGAATTGCTGCTTTTTGATGGGCTTCGATCATTTTCTTTCTTTTCTCCGGGCGATGTCCCTTTAGCTTCATGACTTGACACAAGTTCAGCTACCTCTAGAAGGTTAAGTTCTTTCGATCGTTTTCTTAGTTCTTCTACGCTCCACATCTAGAAGACCCCATTCCATTGTTCATAGGTAAATAATTAATCCGAAAGTTACAAGTTTTATAATTGAAGTGTATGCAGTCAATCCCAAGCCATCTTAGAAGAGTTACACATTTGTTCGTTTCAGTATTAAAAGGTCACAATCGTGTGGCAAACACACATACATTATGTGGTCGGCTTTATTGCTCAACAAATCTGTCGATCCGAACAAATATGTTCAGCTTCTTTAATATTTGTCCAAATTGTATCCATGGTCAGTTCTATTACTTGTCTCAATCATCACTTACCTCCATATCAGGTTCAGGTGGGTCCAGCTCCTCAGCCTCAGGCAGTTGCGTCATCCATCTCTGCAGATGAAGGGTGGATCCTCTGCTACGAGTACTCCTGGCTCCTTCTGTGTTGCTCCCCCCACCTCCAGTCTGTGTTTCCACTGAACTGCGTCGCGTCTAGAATTTTTCGAAAATATCCTAGTTTATATAGGGGTTTTGATAGTATAGCATTATGACATGATATGCTGACTTGGACATCCTGTAGCATTTTGTTATTCATTATATAATTGAAATCGGGTAATGTGGATATTTGGCGATAGTCAAAACAACATTTAAACTTACCACAGGACTTCATTTATGTTTAACATTTTTCTGGTGCACATTTTCACTTGTTTTTTGTCATTTGTAATTTGATTAGGTAGACTTAACTACATTGAGGTTAATGTTTGTTTTACCCTTTAAGTCGCGTTTAGTTCGTTTTCATTGACATACGTAGAACAGTAAGGTGTGTGTGTGTGTGTGTGTGTGTGGTTGTGTGTGTTGTGCGTGTGTGTGTTGTGCGTGTGTGTGTGTTGTGCGTGTGTGTGTGTTGTGCGTGTGTGTGTGTGTGTGTTGGGTGGTTTTTATTAAATATCTGCCCCCTGTGTTCAGTTATATATTTACAAAAGCAGACTAATTAAAATTCTATATTTAGCTTTTAAAACAGCCTTAGAACGTGAATCTTAGACGAATGGCGATTGATTTAAAAGTGTTTTGAATCTCTAAAGAGAAGTTCAGAGTACGCTTTTTCGTAGCTTGTACAACGGAATGACACTTTGTCTTGAAAAAAAAAACATTCAGACGAATTGATAACCTCTTCCTTTTGGAAGTCGGTTAAATACGAAATCTCGTGTCACTTCTAATGTATTGTAGACTAAATTGAACTCATTTAATCCAATCCGATAATTTTATGTTCAAGACTTTTTGCGAATCATTCAGTTAATCATTGCCACCTAAATATTATCTAATATTTACGTTTTCACTGATATTATTAGAAAACATGTCTTTTTTATACTACTTAACATGTTAAAATTTACAGAGAAAAATGGTAGATCAGTCAATTAAAAAATATTTAAATATTCGTTAGCGTCGCAAAATTGTGGGCCCCTAACCAATTTAAAATAAAAAGAAATATATTTCGCCATTGACAAAATCACTTTATTTACGGATAATAAGAAATATTCTGCTCCGATCTAAACATAAACATCCAAATTTTTATATTATTTAATCCATTAATATGTCATGAAGAAACCGGAACTACAATAAAATGCTTTCTCAAAATTATAATTTTTTCCTCATACTATCATTAGAATATATAAAAAATTTACACACAGCCAAAGACATCGAAAATTATCGGATTCTAACTACGTAGATTTGTAAAAAAAAATATTTATACACATACAAAGATTTTCCCGGGAAACGTTTAGGTTATGTGAACATTTTGCGATGCTAGCGACACAAATATACGATCTTCTAAATCGTCGTAAACATCTGCTGTTACATGAATAAATACTCTATGTGTTCATTTATTACACTAATAAATAAAAAAGCATCAAATAAATCAGTCACATTTAACATCGACTACCATTTTTCTTTGTAAATATATTTATATCTAATGGCGATGAAGATTTCAACTTAAGAAGCCTTGTTTAAATCAAAATGCTCTAAGTGTGCAATGATGGCAACTACATGATTGATTTCGCGAAGCAGATCGCCAAATATCCACATGACCTGTACAATTAACTCTATGTACAGATTTACAATGACCAGTGTCTGTACATTTACCACATTCATAGTTTTATTAGCTAATTGTTCCATTACAGAGTTGGAGGAATCAAGAAGTAGGTAGAGTGCGCCGTTGAAACAAGTACCAAAATAATGAAGCCTTTTGAATTTCTTAAGAAAAGGACGGAAGACTTAAGCAAACGTGGTATCCAAATAAGTAGTATAATGTATTGTACACGAATCTTCACTATTGGTACCCTAAAGTTACATTTGACACTGATTTTCTATTTGGTAAATATTGGCATACACATTTTTGATTACACTAAAGCGATTTGTAAAATACCCAATCGTGAATTCAGTTCTGTAATAAGTAAATTTTCATTAATACCCGGTCGCATATCATAAGTGGGGCATCAGACTTACAAATTATTTTCTCTAATATAATCAAAATACCGAGATTTTCTTTAATACTGCTAATGTTCGAAAATATGTCTCTCAAAATTTTGTTACCACAACCTTAATCTCGACTATAAGCGATTTTATAACAATCCAACAAACTCGCCAGTCTACGCGGCGAAAGCTTTCACTCCCTCTCCTAAACACCGGCTAAACATGACTACTAGAACACACCATTGAAGGTTCCCCTTCAGAAACCTTTATCTCCAATTTCTACGATTCCGGGGATAGCAGGAGTCTGCTAAATCCGGATCGGACTCCGCGGATCAAAGTTCCAGATAGGCCGGCGGAGTCGGCCGCTCTGGTAGTGCCATCCGCTGCAGCAGGGGATCATCGGGCAGAAAGATGCGCTCCTCGACATCGTGTTTGTACGAGGGGTCGACATCCAAGTCTGCGAGAGCTAAATCAGCTTCGAAGGATTCCCATCTGCAGGGTGGTGAACTTTCTGAATAATCTTCGCCACCGTCAGGCGTTAGTTGGGCACTGGGTGTAGTGTGAGGCTCATCGTTCTTTTCAATGCTCGACGACGAGACAAAATGGGAGGAGAACGTTTGTGAGTCTGCCGGGGAGAGATTAGCGGACGGCGTTTCAGGGGTTGGGGCTGTTCTCCAGACAGTGCTAAGGGGTCCTCTGACTGGTTGAGGGAGAGGAGAATTCGAGCTCGTCCTGACGTCGAAACTGACTCTGACTTCTTTTTCTGGTCGTTCTTCGACGAGCATGTTGAGGTGCGACCGGTAGGAGCTGGCCGGTAAAAGGGCCAGGCTGGAGTGCCGTGGGATGCTGGACGCGGATACCTGGCGTTGCTGCGAGTCCAACGTGGCGAGGGAGAACGTCAGCTGAGGGTCGGGGGAGTCCAGCGGTGAGCCGAGCGGCGTGCCTGACATCGTGTGAGCCCGGTAACTGAAATATGTGAGAAGAAGTGCCATTTAGAATTTGTGGTGCGAAGTGCTGTCTAAGCATTATACACTCATTTTATAAAAAAAACGTTGTCTTTTGAGATCTTTTAATTCTGTAACTCATTTTCTCTTTCGTTCACCAGAGCTGGTTAAAATTAACATGTAAGTCCCAGTTGTTTATCTTGGAATTTAACCTACAGGTCTTCTGGACTCTTCGGTATATCCGTTTTCTATGATAAAAGAAAAAATCGGTATACCAGAACATTTTTCTAAAGTTTACTCACATTTGTCTCTGCAATAAGCTCTGCCATACTGCCTTGAGGTCTATAGAGGGAGCTCGTAGCACGACGGTCCTTGTTCGAGCTGGCGTGCGCGGCGAACATGAGACTAGCGGGGATTCACCTCCCGCGCGCCCTAGGAGCAGCCGGAATTCTGTCGCTGGAATACAAAGACGTTTTGTTAGACAAACATTGATTACTTAATCCTAAATGGGACCCATAAAATATGCTTGAGTACTGATAGTCTATTTGCATGCAATCAAAAGGCTAAATTAACTACCTGATGATTTAGGCTAGCAAAAATTTTATTACCAACCATGATATCTTATGTCTTATTCAGGCTTATTGTCCTACAAGGTCATTTTGCAAAAACTGAAATCTAGTGACTTTTTAGTAAGTTCTAGTAACATGCTTAGACAGCTGCCAGCTTATGGAAAATAAATGATAAGCCGATGAATGAAGAGTCAAGATTTCATCAAGTACTAACCTTTCTTTCTAACATTAAACTGCGCCTCGGACACGGTCGCCAGCGCCACGGGCTCCTCAGTCACGAACAGCACCCGGTCCCTCGACACGGTGGCAAAGAGAAGCAGGTCACTGAACAGCAGTGCCCAGTACGGCCTGACTGCGCGGCCTTCCACCCTCGATAGCTCGCCGCCGAAGATCCACTGACGACCTGCCGTACTTAGCACGAATGGCTGGAAGGAGATGATGCGATGAAGTAGGAGCCAAATGGTTAAGATTGTATTTAAAACACGTTAAGCCGTTGGTCCCAGTTGTCATTTGTAGATCTTTAAAGCCTGACATCCAGTCTAATCAAGGGGTATAACATTACCCAGTACTAACTGGTTTGTGGAGGTCAGATAGGCAGTCGCTCCATGTAAAGTACTGGTTTTCAGCTGCACCCGGTTACACTGAAAGCCGACGCCAACATGGTTTTGAAAAGGCAGGCAGATGATGATGATATTTACCTTACACCTAGTGAACACGAGTCGACTCTCCAAGTCTGCGACGGACAGCAGCGGCTTGCCATCACCAGCGAGACCCATCAGCCCTGAACCAGCTGTCACGTCTTGGTAACTACCCTGAAAACGAAATTGAATATTATATTGCTGTTTTGTCTGACATTCGAACCGTAAAATAGTTCATGGCGTGGTTAAAATATTGACCAAACAGCAACGTCCACTATCGGGTACCTGGGACCCTGGGCCCTGGCTGAGATTCATCGCTTTATTCTTGCAGTTCTTACTTTACCACCCTCAGGTTGCCAAAGAGAAAAGTTATATTGTGAGCGTTTTTTGTAAGTATTTTTCAATGTTTCACAAAAGACATTGGGAAAATCATAGTTCCAATTTCGGTACTACCGAACAGATTTCTTTGGCAGCTTTCAAAAACGCATTGCCTCACTCTTTCTGGGACTTCGATGTATTTGCCCCATGCAAAACTTATAAGGATACCTGAGGGATTATTTAAAGTGACATTCATATTCGATAATGATAATGGAATATTCAATATTTTATTTTATTGACCTAAGCCGGGCCAAAAGCATATGTCAAGTCTGTTGAAAACTGTTATCAAAATATGAAAAACTGACAGCGATCGTCTTTAGCCCTCTGTTTCCATTACCTGTAACTGCTCCACAATAACTTGCAGATGCTTCTTCTCCAGCTGGTCGTACGGCCCGGCTCCAGTGGCCGCCGCAGCCGCCCTCATCAGTCGCAGCAGTTCACGGAACTGCTCCAGGGGCTTGTGGACCAGCGACGTGATGTCTGGTCTTCTCCGCGGTATCGGCGGGCTGGTGCAGAACCGGGAGAATGCTCCACTAGGGTCTTTTGATTTTTTTACCTGTTCAATAAATAAAAAAATTGTTTTAACCAATGTTCAGACGTCAATGTTTATGTTTTTAGTCTAGGCCAAGTAAATTCAAAGTCATTGATGAGACTACCTGCTGTTCTAATAGCTAAAGGCTTTCGTTTTTATTCCTCTCAGAATAGTTTCGTTGTCTAGAATTGTCCTCTATTGCATATGTATTTGGTATACAGAATTAGCCCAAAATAATCTCACTGTTGGTACAAAGTCCTCCTCTCTGGAGGTAGAGGGTCTGAATACACTTCGCGGGAAGTATCTCTTTTCCGCGGGGAGGGTGCTGGGCTCGGGGTACCGAACACGGGCTGAGCGAGCGCCGCTGCGCGCCCTTCCACCACTCAGCTCACAGACACGGGCCACTCCGGGCATTCCTTTGTACGGTCTTCACACGTTGTTATATGTTAACACCTATATTTATAAAGTCCACTAGTTTCATTATAAAGTTCCAACCGAGTCTATTCATTAGTTAATTGCACCGTTGTCGTTCCCACAAATACTAATTTAATTATGTTTGGTCTACTCAGCTCGTACAAAATGATTAATTTAGGTGACCACTTACCAAAACACAGTCGGCTCTCTTAAGTCCAAGGCAGTACTTCTTATAAAGGCTAAGGAACGCAGGGGTCTTCTGCAGATAGATGGCCACCACCGTGGAGGTCTGAATCTCTCCGTCATCCTGCATCACTTGGTCCAGGATGTCTTCTGATAGCCTGAATATCTGGAAGTGGATGGTGATGTACAGAGTTACTGCAATTCTATCGTCTAGTTTGCTATTATGATCATTTGTTTCTGTAATTTCACGCAGTAAATTATAACACTGATAAGATCGAAATGATGTAACTGTGCCATAGAAAAATAGAACTTTGTGTTTTATGACGTGCAAGAGTAAACGTCTCTTGCACGTCACCTTTGGGCTATAAACCAATTGATAGGTCGACTATACAATTCTTTGGCATCTCAACGGTGTTTCCAATAATGTCTGGTCGACATAAACTTAGCCATAAGGCACCATACTCATACTATGATACACCTCTACAATGTTCTCCTTCTTTAATCATAATATTTCACTGCTTTTAAAGGTAGAACATGATTCACCTTTCGCTGTTTAAATTGTATTCAGGCATAAAGTGAGTATATAGGTAACCCTTAATCCAATAATACTTAGGAGCCTTAAGTAATCATTCGTTCAATAGTTAATGGGAGTTATGATAGAAACTGCCGACTCATCCAAGTAAAGTTCTAATGGATACAGTCAAGGCCAGACATATTACAGTTTGATAGTCATACCTGTCTACTAATTATACCCATTTCAAGTTATTACCTACCTACAATTAAATTTCCCGTTTCAGGTACATTACCTATAATTAAGGTTTTTCGTCATTTATTCAAGTGTTATTTTGTCTGACTCCTCTCTATGAAAGAGAGTGGACAGAAATCCACCAAGCGGAGCTAATGCGTGTTGATAGATGTCACATTTCTTCGAATCTTTGATTAAAGCACATGCCATTTCCATCAGCATATTTTCCTTTATGGTTTTCAGAGCAGTGATGGTGTCTGGGTCTAAAATTTTTAAGTCGGGGTCTATAACATTTAGCTACCACTGGTCTTCCATAATTATCTTAACCGAAACTATGACTACATCATCATCATCATCATTCCAGGAATCACCCACTGCTCAGTATCTCCTCTTTCGTCTACCACACTTCTGCCAGGATCTGTGTGTCCCTCAATCAGGTGTTTCCTATAACTTGGATTATCGTCAACCCAAAAAGCTTAACAGTAACTTACCTCTTCAATATTTTGGAACAGCAGCTGGTGATCATTAGGGGCGATGAGGTCTGCTCTCTCGGCCAGGGGTGACACAAATCGGACGAGGCCGAACTGTAGACATGTGCCGTAGTGCTGTTCTCTTGCAACCACGGCCATGAGGGCGCGCTTTCGGCCGTCAGTTGCCAGCCCTGGCGTCTGGTGGTGGTCAAGGGTTTTGTTAACTTTGAAGGAGGAATGAGGACCACTCGTCGCCAAGAATGATAGTCATATGGATTTTGAATCTTGGTCAACTCTTTCAATCCGAATTTTGATGATCTTTCGTGCTTGTTAGTTCCCTTTTACGAGCTAAGTTAACTACATCATGTATTTTTGCGCGATTTATACAGAAACGGTGTAAGGTGAAGGCGCGGCGCAGGCATAATGCAGCTTCAAAACGTTTTCATACAAAATGTACGTAGGCGAGATGTCGTGAATTGCACTCAAGCGGCGCGGCGCAGGCACGTCATTATTTCGTTTCCTTATAAATTCCACGCCTGCGCTTCGCCTTCACCTTACACCGTTTCTGTATAAATCGCGCAAAAATACATGATGTAGTTAACTTAGCTCGTAAAAGGGAACTAACAAGCGTTTCTGTGTAATTCGCGCCTAAGGCAGTCAGGCTAAAATCATCAGCTGCGTCATCTTATTTGTGTGTAGTCAAAAATCGCATCAATGAATTAGTAGATTGACTGATCGTGTCAAATACACGGTATGCAACGTACATATTATAATTATTAGAGATGTATTGACTCGTCGAGAAAGCCGACTATCCGGCCATATCTTGTAGAATAGTCGGCACAACGCGCTGACAAGTCGATTCGAGTGATTGAAATGAAATTTTAATCTTTATTTTGATTTATTTAATTTTATATCAGCTTTAGTTTGTTATAAGGGTGTAAATAGACCCTTAACATAACCGAAAGACACTTGTTCTTCCCGTCTTTGCGATCATTTTTTTGTTCTAGACCATACCTGGGATCCTTCTAGTTACGGAGATATTGGGGGTCAAAGTTCCAACTTTTTCACAAGTTTTATTTTTAAATACATGTTTTTAATGTAAGATTTTTACTTTACACGCCTCCACGGCCCCCGAACTATTCAATCCATCCATCAGCACAATGCTTTGAGTGCTTTTCATCGAGTCCTACCGTAAAACGTGATTTTTCACCCCAAAAAAAAAAAAACGATTCCCAGCAATAAATTTTGCGTAAAGTAACTTAGTTTGATGTACAGAATGCTTGGTTGACGGATATGTGAAGGGTCTGTTTACACCCTGTATAATTTAGGAACTGGAACTCTTCCTACCTTCCTTTCAATAAAATTTAACTAAAATAAAGTAAAATATAATTACTCTTTTAACAGAAAAATACATTTGGTGCAACAGTGTTTAGTGTATGATGTACTCAATGCGAGTAACTCAGCTGGCCTTTTTGCAACCGACTATAATAGGCCAAAGTCATAGTCAACACATCTCTAATAGTGATGTGAGATGAGAAAAAAATAACACAAAATGACTATATTTGAATGAAAATAAGATTTTTGCTAGATTATGTTTTTGTACTTGATTATGTTCTAATTTGAGCATATATTCTACTGGTGCGATACTACAGATGAGTAGTGGTGAAAATAATATCAAAATAAGGAAAAACAACAAAAAATAAACAAACCAAAAGAAATTAAAAGCAATAAATTTATTTGCACTTAAAAGTATAGAACATAAATTAAAAAACGAAATAAAAACAACAGGAACCAAAGTTTTTGCATCCAATACACGACGTAAAATGAATTAGCAGTAGAATACAAAATCTTAAAGTCACAAAAAAGAAAATTATACAAAAACACGACTATGATACTATGAAGATACAACACGCACGAACTAAGACAAAGAAAATAAATAAGAAAAAGAAAAAACATTAACAAAATAAATATTAACAAAAACAGGTAAGCTTAAACGTAACGATTCCCCATTCAATGATTTTTCACTTACAAACTAAAATTGAAATAAATGACAATGTACGAGCTAAGACCGTGTAGACTGCAGATTTTTAAGGAATATACTAAATAATAATACAATTTTGACATAAAAATATTTACGTTATTATCTAAATAAATAATTTCATCAACAATGCCTAAAGTGTGATAAACATTTTCTATCAAAAACCGGCAGTACACACAGTTTCTTAATTAAATTAGAAAATTCTAGCGATTATATACTAAAATAATGGAATGTATTATGAAGTATTTACAAAAATAAAAAAAAGGAAAATAATATTAATAACAAAAATGCGATACACACGACTGTACATCCTACAGATTTTAACTCCACACATCAAGAAAGTACAAGGTTTGATACTAGCACCAAATTCGTAAAATTTTTGTCTCTCAATACCAAAATAATAAATTCGAATAATGTTTCTAATGGCCAGTCCATGAAGCGTAAACTTGTTGCAGAAATGTGATGGAACGAAAGACTAATAGCTAAAATAACTTTGGAGTTTGAAACCCAATTTTAGTAGCTTGAAGTTTATATCATTACTGTATCTTGAAACTCGAAAGTTATTAGATTGATGTTAGATACAAATCATACTTGACCATATAATTAGTAACGAAAATGAGTTGAGTCAAAATCGTAACTTACTACGCATCTTGATTTTCAATAGAATTTCGTGTAATACTTTCACAACTGTTTACCAACAATGCACCCTTTCAATTCAAATGATCATATGCTTTTTGGATCTTTCTAGAATCTGTACTGTCAAGCTTACATCAAACGAACTGGCCACAAAGATGACTAGTTTTCAAAACGATACCGATGACCTGTCAAACTATAATTCCGTTACCGACCTCTTTAGAGAATGTCACTTGGGGCAGGTGGAGCTTGCGTCGGTCCAAGGACTGACTGGTCGAAGAGCAGGCGGTGGGAGGTCGTGCTGCAGTGGCTGGGGACGCTAAAGCAGCAACTCTTGGGGACCTCGGGGGTGGAGGTGGCGTGGATTCCGCAGGAGGTATGGACACCTGCGACAGCTTTGGCCGGATCCCGACACCGTTTGGTGGCACTCTTCTGAACGTTTCTATGTTCAGCATTTGACCTGATGCTCTGAAATGAGGAAATTAAATTTAGTAAAATGATTATGTAATTGATATCCAGATCAATTCAAGTTTAACTGTGATGTGTTGCGTTTAAGGGTCAACTCACACCGTAGTGGCAGCGGTCGGCAGCGCAAAGGAAAAAGTTTCACTGTCAAGCCATTTTATGCTTCATCTCCATTAGGAAATGCATAGTATCATTTGAAAGACTCGGGACGGACGCGCGGCCGCTCGCGGCGCCGTGAGACGTCACGTGGCCCGTCAAAGCGGCGCCCTACAGCAAAGTGCTAGACGCTACTGGCCGCTGCCGACCGCTGCCACTGCGGTGTGAATTGACCCTAAGTGGAATGAGCTACTGTTTGCAAAATTGCAAAAGCACTGTTTTCAAGGCCACTGCATTACAAAGGTGTGTAAAAACATGTTAAGAACCCGGGAAAACGTTCAAAGACAGTGACATCTACCAGCCCGTTTACTGGGTCAACGTCGCGGATTATGACCCGCTCCCTCTCATAGACAGAAGGTCTTGTATTCCCATCAGTGATATTATTTTAGGTTGACAATTGTTTTTTTTATTTTAATTTAAGAATATGTTTCAAATTCTCAATTTCACTGAAGTCAAAGAAATAATATCAGGTCTACTCACTTGACAAGACTCCGGACCTCCTCCTCATTAGACGTCACCACGTTCTTGTTGCCCACAAACACAAGGTAGTCGCCTGCCCGGAGTCCAGCGCGTTCCGCTGACCCTCCGGCAGCCACCCTCTCGACCCTGGGCGGCCTGGTCCAGACCACTGTGAAGCCGAAGCCACCGGCTGTGCCACGAACGAGTCTGGAATAAAGGGGGGTTTAGTTAGTTGGTTCGCTTTTAAACGACAGGTTTAAAATAAGGATTGGGAATATTTCAGATTGTATAGCCAAATCTTTTTTATTACAAAATGGGCCTGCTTTTGATCTCGATCACGCCTGATGGAAAGGAATAGGTGCTGGCTGATATGAGCAATATTGAAAGCGTTCGGTTACGAAAAAATATTAATGGTTTTATCAGAGCTTCTTTATTTATGATCTTCAAAGGCTTTAAAACCAAAGTTTCCTCACTTCTACTTCTATAGTAAAGAAAACTGCAAAGATCGTACTCACTTCCTTGTGGTGGTAAACGGAGTCCGTCCGTTCCTGGGCGGTTTCTTGGGTGCGTTTGGGTCCTCAGGCGGGTCCAGCTCCAAGTATCGGAGAAACAGATGCTCGTCAGCCTCTCGCTGGAGAGCAGCGGCTACTGCTTGCGCCTGGCTCGCTGTGGTTGCTGATGGGCCGTTCGTTGACACACCTGTGGATGAGGATGATGTTATAGATGTGTTTGATCCACTACAATTATTATTTGTTATTATCGATTATTAAAATAGGTGGCTATTCTTTATTGAATATCTCATAAAGGAAATAATAATCTTTGAAAATAGAATGAGTCAATGAATGGTCTTTTGATTTCAGTAGGATAGACGGAATTTACCCGTAAGGTTGTTTTTTTTTTACTAGAAGTGGGTACAGAATTGCAGAACAACATTTAAAATGAAAAGTGAGTTCACTACTATAAAAGAAAGATTGATACCTCATTCATAGATGGGCAGTATGCTTTTTAATTCTTAGCTTGTAAGTATTATAAAGACCCAACATACCTTTATCGTTATGGTTTTCTTTAGTACCGTCATTAGTGCTAGTTTCAATGTTGTCAGTAGCCATTTTACGTGGATCCCCTTCAGTCATGCGGTCCTCTCTAACGAATCTGTCATTTGCGTGCGCTTGCGCCGCGTTCTGGCCGCGTCCAGAGCCTTGTTGCAGGAAGTACGTGCCGGATATGTCGCTGTTAATTGCATCTTTTAGTGGGAACGAGACACATCCTAAAAACTCGCTCCGCCTGTAACAATGGAAATGGAATTAGTAAATGACTGTACGGTTTTATCCTGGGTTAAAGGTGGTCCAATTTTATTCTGGGTTAAACTTGTTCCAAAAAAGGTTTGTTTTTCCAAACTGAACTCTAAAATTGAGTACACAAGGTGAATGTTCCTCGTCTGCTCTATTTTCGCTCGTTAAAGGTCAACAGATCGTCTGCGAGATGGGAATAATATGTAAATGTACGCAATGGGGTGATGTCGTTATGTACAGTAATGGCGAGTCCGCACCGGATCCACATGGACAAAAGGATTCACAATGGACTTTTATTTCATGAGAACATACAGGATCTGACCATGATGAAAGTTTATATCAAAAGGATAAAATTAGAGCTTACGATAAAGATTGCGATACAAATATGGGGTTAGCTAGGTATAATAATAAATACGTACGAGGAAATCACAACATCATTGAGGAATAATACGACGACAGTAAAATTATACAATTTTACAAAATCAAAAGGGAATACATAGTTCACAAACAAATGAAACATCGGACATAGCATTTTAAAGCAGGATTTACATTTACAAAAACATTCAATGGTTCAACGAATACAGTTTTTATTAATACAATATTGAAAGCTGGAGGAATGAGGGCTGTAATATACATGAGTCATCAGTAAGCCGCCCTTAATGCATCGTGTCGGTAGGCTCGCGAGTCATGGCATACATACGTAATGCGCGTTACGTAAGGAGTCATCGATATGGCTTGCCTGTTTTTCAGGAATGGGAAGGCTTTAATTTATTTTTTAGTTTTTTGGTTTCTTTCTCGTCCAATTTGCGTTTTTCTCTGAGCGACTTAATTTCAGTTTCGTCCACTTTTCCTTGTTCTTAATTTTTTTCACCAACTTCCAAATTCAAATCGTCTCTTTCAAGTTCATTAGTATCTCAATTGTTCTTAACTTTCATTGTTTTCTCTACTTTCTTCATTGCTTTAATTAATTCCAACTTTATTACAATCTGTTTCAATTACTCCACATTCTTCACAACTATTTCCAGTGTAATCAACTTGGGCACGAATGTTGTTATTTTCTATAGGTATCGCAATTTGATCTGTGCTTATAAACAGCTGTGCAATAGCATGCACTCAAACAGAAATAGATTCGCGTGCTTTATTAGCATGCACGTAAGGGGAAAGTTCGCTCGACCTTGCAGGTTCATCAGATAAATTGTTCCTACATAGTCTGGCTTTAAGTGGCGTGAGGGTTTTTTAGTTAAACCGTAAGTGAGCTCGGAAACGTCTGTTGTTAGTTTTTGGAACGATAGCACAGTTGAATAATAGAATGAAATTTGTTGATGCAACGATACGACTGAAGTAAATTTGGAAAATGTTTTCTAAAGGATTTTAGTCTTGTTGTTAATCATAAATAGTTCTACAAGAATTTATTAAGTATATATCACGTATATGGCTATAGCACCTTTCACATAACCGTACCCATAATCCAACCACATGTTATTAGTTAAAGATTACGAAATTGCTCCAATAGGCCACTTAGTTTTGTTTCCGTCTAATCACGGGCCGAGACTTGCCTCCATATATGAGCGTGATACTTCATCGTCTACTGCTGGTCAGTTCACATCATTACGTCCAATAAGGTCTAAATGCTCTCATGTCGGTAGCGAACCGGTAACAAATCAGGTTAATGGGCTAAGCATGAGTACTTATCCATCATTTTTAAATTACGTCATTGTTACGTACTAATGAAATAATGATGTACTATAAAGTCCTGCCTGCCTTTACCCCTTCGGAAATAAAGAAGTTACAAGTAACAATTTGGCGAAAATTATTCTCAACATTCGTAACTTTTCTGATCCTTCTTCATCAACATTAATTTATGAAACAGAAAAGTATCAACATCTGATAAAGTTTCGTTGGATTGGTATAATACAAACAAAAGATGAATTCTCACAATAGTATCACAATAAGGACAATTTTTATACTAAACTGTGACATTATCAAGATATTTAACTTTCAATAAAGCAGAGGCAAGTAAGAAATTACGAATTTCCTGAACAAAATCGATCGGACCTCAATTTCGTTGGTCATTAATTGGACCAATTTCAACTTCAGATTTCAACACCATCGGGTTAGCTGGCAGGGTTACTGGAAGTATAATTTGATTACGAATATTAATTGGAGAACGAAAAAATGTCGATATTCTGCAGCGGATTTTTGATCTCGAAAATTTTAATGTTTTCGTTTCTGCACGAGTATCGGAAATCAAAGTTTCAGTTCGAATAGCCGATAGCCGTGATAATAGCCGTGTGAATCCTGAAATGTATATTATTTTATAGAGATCTGTGGGAAATTAATGATAAATACATTTTGGTACTGGATTTTGTGTTAACGGAATTATAGTGAAAATGATTTGTTATAGTTTTTTGGACATTCTTAAAACCATGTAAATTCAGAACAGTATTTCAAGAGATTTGGGAAATTATCGTGAAAATGTATTTAAAGTACTTTGGGCATTATTTATTTCTTTTCCCTTGGGTTCAATAACATTGCTTAACAACTCGACATTATCGATTTTCATACGAACGCATATATTATGTCTAGACATGGGTATCGTTGAATTTTTTATACTCGGGAGGCAAATTACGTCCACTCGTATGTATTATACTGCTTATCGTGTCATTGGCTTTCTGTCATTACCATACAACTTTAATAGGAAGCAATTTCTTAAAGGAATTGGTTCGTAAATAGCTGTTATTTGAATATATCATAAGGTCCACATCTGTTTGTACATTATTGTCAAATAAAATCGCTTCTCAATTAATTGGTAATACATTTACATTGTCTCGTCTCTCTTGCTTGTCATCTACACTCATTTCTTCTTTACATTCTTGATTCGTCATCACATCTTCGCTTACAACATTTACGCACAACATATATCTATGGGGTTCGTGCAGGGTCTTCCCCTAATCACATAAGCCGCTAAGCATGCAAGGGGCTGTTCCAAAGCCTTTCCTCCCATCCTGTGCATTACATTGGAGTGCATCCATGCGTACTATAGAGTGACGGGGACACCAAACTTACGGGGATAGCTGTCACTCTTCCGATATGGTGCTGATGGTGGATTCCGTCATTCTGTCCAAGAGATCTGCTGGGAGGCTGTTCTTTCTGGTTCTCTGTTCTGGAGGGTCCCATTCTGGGAGGCTGTTCTTTCGGCTGAGCTGCATTTGCCGATGGGCGTGCTGGTGTGAGCAGTGCTGGCGGGGAGGCGGGTCCTCGCGCGACCGGGTCTGACTCAGCCCCGCAACCGTTTGGGATACGAACGACATCGTTTTTTGAGAATTTACTGTAAAATATATGGGTTTATAGTGTGGGACAGTTGGGGGGAAAAGCGTGGTTAACATAAACTGTTTCTGTGCAAAACGCGGCGGTTTTAAAATACTGTCTTAAATCACAAATTGAACACACGTCAGGTATCGGTGATTTACATATGTGTACTGCCAATTAAACGAGCCCTACGTGTATTAATGATTAGTAGAACATCCAATTAGTTCTAATTAACATAAGAATAGCTAATCTAATCTAGGCTAATTGATCCAATTAAACCTTGTAATTGCATACACATATGTTGCTAAACGACCTACATATATCCCATAATTATATTCTTTTTATATCGAAATTACGGTAGGTTGAAAAAGTGGTTGAAATCGAGAGTTTAAACATAAAGGAGAAAGTAAAAAACAGTCACGCGATTTTCAACATTACCGCTTTTCCAACAATTAATCAAATTTTTTAGTTAAAGTGTATTTCACTCACTGTCCATACACTTTTTAACGTAATTTTTGTTATTTTATATTTGACTTATAAATGGATCTTATACGACGCTTTAACAATCCAAAAGAAAAATCGGCCAAACACGAGTCGGGCCCGGTCGTTCCGTACCATCGTAGAAGGGGAGACCCCTTTAATTTTTTTTTTATTATTTGTTGTTATAGCGGCAACAGAAATATACATTTTGTGAAAATTTCAACTGTCTAACTATTACGGATCATGAGATACAGCCCGCTGACAGACAGACGGACGGACAGCGAAGGCTTAGTAATAGGGTCCCGTTGGTTTTCCTTCGGGTACGGGACCCTAAAAACTACTCATGCGCGGTTCCATACTTATGTCTTGAAAGGGCCTAAGTGTAAGTGCTTACGGAATTTGGTAAAGTTGGAAATGTGGCGATTTTGATTTTGGATGAATATTATGTAGAGCGAGTAAATCTATCAGCTGCGACTCAAAGAACTAAACAAACAAGATATATCATCATCATCTGAATATCCTAGACCCTACTTTTTTGGGGTCACCTTCTAATCTGACCGGCTGCAGCTGAATACCAGTATTTTACTTGGAGCGTCTGCCTATCTGACCCTCACAACCCAGTTACTACTGGATAATACGGGACTCCTTGATAAGACTTTTTTTAAATTTTAAAGAGACGACATTTTAACATACTCCGAGCAATGTAAACTTGAACCCCATTAAACGAAACATCATGCAGTTGTTGGTTTTAAAAATAATGTCTTCAAAACAACTGCAAAAATATTCTCTGTCATGTTGGTACATGGAGTTCTTATTTTGCGTATGTTACAGGCCATTAGGGAAATTTATTAGAAGGAAAATAGAATGTCTGTGCGTTAGGTTGGTAGTATATTCCTATGTATGGTGGGTTATGTTAAATGTTTATGAAAGTACTTTCTTTTGTGTGTAACGCAAGCGTATAGTATGAAGGTTCAGTTCAAAGATAAGTCTAAGACAAATAAAGATATAATTTAATACCATTTCAGATGCAAATAACAGCAGAAACCAATCATTTCGAATGGCAGAACTTATGCCCGTAGACTGTGGTTAGTACAACCCAGCTTAGGTCAAATCATCAGGATTTCCAACTTTAGATATAGTCAAAAGGTCTTTTATACCAATAATACGTCACTCCAATTCAATGGCTGCAAAATAATTGAAACAGACTACGTAATAACATAACATACCATCACGTCTGTAATCCCCAAAGGGTTAGGCAGAGGTCTGGTGTACCTAATAGTAGACCCACTTTTTTCCGAGCGAGCCTATTTCCATCAACCGGTCGCAATTCCGTGACTGCTACTGAGAAATTCCTGGGGATCGAACCCGGACCTCATGCTCAGCAGTCAGCGCTTGCGACTACTAGACCAACGAGGTAGTAATAATAAAGTAAAAACATGTACCAATAACCCATAAAACATGTTCCAAATAGCTTTTAGAATCCCATATACTGAAATTCTCCCCACGAAAGAAAAAAAACAATTGAGTAATTTGTATAAATTGCCAATTCATTAATGCTAGGGTGTTCGCTCCTCGCGTGACGAGCGACGATTTGTAATAGCGTACGGTTTTCCTTCTCCAACCTAAAGTGGAGACAAAGGGTAGTATCAGACTTTCAGGCTACATAAAAAGGGAATTGAA
Source organism: Noctua fimbriata (assembly GCA_905163415.1). Classification (NCBI taxonomy): domain Eukaryota; kingdom Metazoa; phylum Arthropoda; class Insecta; order Lepidoptera; family Noctuidae; genus Noctua; species Noctua fimbriata. The sequence continues at coordinate 2,404,035 of LR990922.1, forward strand.
GTAGTTATTTATTTGTGGTCGAGCTCCCAATGGAATAACCTTTTGAAAGAACCCACACGCTATAAGTTTTCTACTAGAAATTGATGTAGGAAAAAGGTCTGGCTCGAGACTGATGTGGGTGGATTTGGGTCTACAATACTTTAAGCGAAAATAAAGTTACTATGACTTAACAATGAACTACTTAGATACCCCGATTTTTATGTCTTACTAACTTTTATTAGAAACTATTCACTTTTTGAACATGTTTTTATTAGCTTCACTTGTGACTATGTAAAAAATCTTTTGGTGGCACTACACTTGGCAGATCTGAGCAAGTATTGCTTTCTATCATTAGTGAACCATATCGCAATAGGCATAAAAAACATTTTGTTTTGATCCAATATCGCGAAAATTTTGACAAATACGCCAAGTTAAGTGCCAGCATTAGAAGTTAAATTTGACCAACTCCCCGATTTCATATTTAGCTGAAAGTTTGCATATATGTTTAGTTTAGATGACGTCATTCTAAATCCAATATGGTGGACTCGCAAAGATGTTGGACTAGTTATTTTGTATGCATTTCCGTGATATAGATATCAAAAGAAAGGGTTTGCTAAGAAGAATACGAGAAATAAAATGTCGTGTCTCTAAAGCGTGTTTTTTAGAGTTTTTTTTAATAGAACCTATGTATGATAAAACGGGTGTGATCTTAATGTCACAATCGTTATTCGACGAGTAAATCGAATTTTGCTAGGTGAATACTTATGAGCGTTCGTGACTGTTCACTATTTACTTAAACATACAAAAAACCTCCACATAAAAACAAGAAAATACCAAAGCAACTTAAGTAAAACTTACATAAATACTGATATACTCGTAGCTCGGGAGCAATACTCTCATACATCATCTTATTTACTTATATGCGCGAGGGGTGCTTGGCTAAAGGGCTGTCGGCTTGGCTCCCAGCCAGCTCGTTTGGACTACAGCTACCCTGGATTATGGTGATGTTTAAGGTTAGTTGTTGAGGAGTGGGCAGAGTACTGGGATTTGTTAAAGAGGATGCTTTAGTTTGGGAGTTTTGATTTAGGGACGGCTGAACTAATGATTTTTAATTGCAGTTTTTTTAACAGCCTTTTAAATAAGATAATTTTGTAGATACAACACTAATATATAATCACGAGCAATAAATCTTAAGGTGCAGCTTGTCACATTCCTCTAAATCATTATTATTTCAGCCGAAAGACGTCCACAGCTGGGCATATGCCTCCCCCAAGTGTCGCCAAATTTACTGGTCCCGTGTTTTACGCATTCAGAGGATCCTCGCAACCTTCACCAGGTCATAGGTCCTCTAAATATGATGCTTTAAAATTTTCAAAAAATGTATTGCTTGGTGACTTTTAGTTCCAGACCAAGGAAACGATGGATGGATTGTGTGAGGAATGATATGAAAGAAAACGGAGTAGTTGACAGAGGACTAGTTGGGGTCGGCGCAACCACAAGATGATGATGATGATGATGACGTGGTTCCGTGACCGACATGCCTCACACATAGGCCTTGTTGATTGTTTTATACCAATAGGTCTAGTTTCGTATATTGAAGCTGTAATTCTAGAGCTCCTATATATTAGTTTACTGTCTTCAACGAAATTTCAAATATGACGTCATCGTCATTACAATTTTACATCAAACACTAACTGTTCGGTAAACTTTTCCACTAATAACAAGCGGTTATTAACTATTTGACGAGCGCCATTAACCTCTGGCTTATAGACGGTAAACAACACTACCGGTTAGGGTGGGCGGGCGGCGCCCTGAAATGTCGTTACGGATGGTAGGTTATAGGTATAGTGGAAAGTATGGCGTCGAGGAGCCATAGACAAATATAGGCTTAGGGACTAACCACACTTATTCAGCTCTGTTCAGCTTTTGTCCATAGAAAACAACGATTTTGTATGGAGATGCGTACCCATCTGAATAGACGCGGAAAGCTGAACGGATTCGTACGCATCTAAAACAAAATCTTTGTTCGATATGTATATGTTACGGTGAAAGATGGGTGTGGAAATAAACTTAAGATTAGCCGGCTAAACTTCGGTCTAGCCTCAACCACAGATATAGATAGACCTAGATAACGCAAGTATCACGATCTGTATGAAAACCAAGCGTGCCATTTTTTGACTACCTATTATGACGTCACAAGCACTATTTATTAAACCGATTCAAAGACGCCGCCGCGTACGGCGCCCCCCTCGTCCTACCCCCCGCCATGACGCCCACTGACGTCCGACTAGCGCTATGCTCCGATGCAGACTGAGCGCGAAATTGGCCACTTACGATTTTTGTACGTAAGCTAGGCACGCGAAGTAGTTGCTCTCGCGTTATCTAGGTCTATCTATAGCCTCAACCATTTGGTTTAAAATTTGTGAGGTACACGGGATCATGAGAATACGTTTAATGTTACTGGGGATACTCTACTATTTTTACTATGGACACTTTTAACGTACACATCTTGCTACATCGTTCTTACATAATGTACCATCTCAACATAAATGATGTAACCAAGTTATTGTAAAAGTATTCTGATTTAAAAGAGTGTCCATGGAGTTTCTTGCCCGTTCTTCTCCATAGAGATCTACGTTAGGTAATGGGCAACTACAGTACTTTCACAGTTTTTATGCCTTGTGACTGGGACTTGCGACATTGTTGTCTTTGTTTCGACAATTCAAAAGTGCCTGTAACTGGCCTATTTGAAATAAATGCTTAGATTTTGATTTTGACTCAAGTAAATTCCAAAAAAACATTCTTTGAGGAATGACGATTGCAATTTTGAGGAAATACCTATATCATAATAATATATTGGGTTCCAAAATACTGGGTTCGTAACACCATAAAATTTCAAATAATATTTGGGAGAAAATCGCTTTAGAATATTACGTAAGTGTTAGTTGTGTAAGGTACCTATACTCGTGACGTATATTGGATAGTATGACGCAAGGAAAAAGGCAAATATAGGCTAAGTAGTCAGGTATGCGAGGAAATTTAGACTTAATTGTTATGGTATTAAGGATGGGCTAACTGGTGGTCTGTGTGACAGGTTAGGATAAAAGTTTTCCTAAGGTATGTTGAGGTTGTGATGGAATTAATGTCGTGATTCAGAGGTTACATTGCACCAAGGTAGACTGGTAGAAAATGCCCAAGGCATTAACTCCGCCTTTGTGTAGTGTTTTACTTGTGCTTAAAGTTTTAATAAATAAATAAACTAGTGTTTAGTTTTGGAAGGTCAAGCAATTTAGTCCGTTGTTGTTGATGTCAATTTTTATGATTGGATTAGATTATTTGGGACGTCTAATCACATTATTCAGCTCCCTCGACTGACTCATTGGTGTAGTGGTCGCAAGCGCGACTGTGAGCATGAGGTCCAGGGTTCGATTCTAGGGTCGGGCAGTGTTATTGGGTTTTTCCATCACGAATTTCTCAGTAGCAACCACGGAGTCTGGCTTTGGGCCCAGTTGACGGCAATAGTCTGGCCCCCTATTACATGAGACTTAAACATAACTGGAAAAATGTACTATTAGGTACACTTCTGCCTAACCCATCGGGGATTACAGTCGTGATGTTATGCTATTATTCAGCTAAATGAGTTTGCTGCATTTATTAGACCTTCAGGCGTTTTCAAAACTAGCCGTGTTGGCTTGACAAATTCAGTGTGAGCTCGAGTTGAAAATGCTCGAAAAGGCAAAAAAATCAACAGAAAAGTAGTTCAATATATTATAGCTAATTCGCTGTAGATACAAGCCACACATTGCATACTAAATTACACATATGCTACAGTCGTTTAACAGTTATTTTATATCTCTCATAAACCAAAACGAGAATGAACTCATTACTGCAAAATATGAGTAAAAAAACAATAAAAGGAAAGTACTGGCAACTTGCAATTAGCAACCAAAAAGGTTTGATAAAAAAGTTGGAGTTCAAAACCCACACGTCAGGCTATTTGCTGTTCCTCATGATCCCGCATAAAAATCCCTTTGAAAGAATCCAATCAAACTGGAGCTATATTAGCGTTTGGCAAACAGACATAAAAATAATTTGGTCGTGGCAAAGGCATGGGCGCAAACAGCCAGGAATGTCAGCCCTGCCCCTGTTTGTCATGTACGAAATGAGGTTTAGGGATGTCCGTAAAAGATACCACGAATTTTGTCGGCAATAATGAACTTTGTGAGAGTGTTTTCTAATTTTGTAGATTGATCTAGTGGCCTCTGGGGCAAAAAATGACAGCTATTGACTTTTCACAGTTTATTAAACGTTAGCTATTAAGTTGGCTAACCTGATTTAAATGATTCGAACATCAATATGTATACACTTAATAATATGATTAATTAAGAGACGTCATTCAAAATCCAATATGGCGGATTTCCAAAGATGGCGGACTAGGTATTTTTTTGTGCATTCTATGTGGGTATAAAATGAAAGGATTTGCTGAGAAAAATACGAGACATAAAATTACATCACTCTAAAGCTGTTTTTTTTTGTTGTTTTAATCTATAATATTTTACTAACACACACCTCTAAGTTAGCCAACTTAATATATAGCGGTAAATACACTGTGCGAAGGCAGGAATCATAGTCTACTCGAAATATAAAATTTAAAAGAAAACGTTTTCATCTTCATAATATGTCGATGGGAAATTTTCTTTAAATATATTTAGCCCAGAATTCAGCAATGCGAACTTCGCTCGCTGATGCAGTCATAAGATCGTCAAGCGCGCAGGTTGTCAGGGCATGCAGCGCAAGGTGGAAGGTGGGCCATTGTCTGTGAAGACACGCCGCATACAATGGCAATTAACGTTTTAATATTTATTTAAAAAAAATAATGAATGTTTTTCTTTCGGTGACGAAAAATACAAATAAAAAAGTCCAAAATGACCAAATAAAATCCTGGGATTTTCTGCTTCGTTTGTCTTTTGAATTAGTATTGATTTTCGCATGAATAAACTCTCTTTCAGTTGCTTAATCGTTTATACGAGAAAACAAAAGAGAATAACAACAGAAGAGACATTAATTACGAATAAAAGTCAACTAATTACTTGGTGTTTATTGTTTTAATTTTATGTTTCGAGTTTTCCTTTCAGGGAAGGTCAATGTGGAGGACCGACGGACGGAGAAGTTTTTTTGTTGAAATTAATTATTTTTAATAAGTAATAATGACTCACTCTCTCCTTCACTGCTTAGTTAATTTTCACGGTAGCTAATGAATTAATTTTAGAGGGATTGCACAGAGGTTGTTTTGTACAGAAAGTTTTAACAAAATTTAAAAATTCATCTCAGAAAACTTTGGAATTCAAGCGTAAACTCAGCTTGCTGTTTTGCGGATGAGGGTTTTATTTTAGTAATGCAGGTTAGAAGACCTACAGTTCATCATATACTTATCGCTGCACCAATGAAATCATCGGGAAGCTATTCTAGAGAAGAAAGAAAAAGAAAAAAGAGAAGAGAAGAAAGGATAAGAGATTAGGGAGTCTTGAATCGCTTCCGTACCCAACTTTAGAACAAAAATTAAAAACAAAATTATTAAATAGGGTGACTGGTAATTAGTGACCGATACTTAAACACGTGATCGTACTCATGATAACAAACAACTATCCCAAAGAAACATTTTTTTAGTAATGAGTTAGAACGGCGTCACTCGGCTAGAACAGCTGATAGGTCACAGGCGCGCGCGAATTTCATACGGCTGTTGTGTTATTGTGATTAAAGTGAATGAGTAAAAAATAAAGTTTCTTTGGGAAAGTTGTTTGTTATCATGAGTACAATCACGTGTTTAAGTATCGGTCACTAATTACCAGTTACCCTATATAACGCGCTCCGATCAACCTTTTTTCTATACAGTTATTTTATAATTATTTTATTTTAGGATGGGAAATCATCAAATGACCCCCCCCCCCCGCCCTGCGGAAAGGATTGTCAGACTTGTACTGACTAAAACCCATCCATATTCCTTCATTCCTTCTTTGCCTTTTGTGTTCCAGGGCCGCGGTATCTCTTTCGAACAGTCCCGCAGCTCAATTACAGACCCGGGCAAAAACATCTCATTACAAGGCAAATTAATTAACCAACACCGTCAATACAACAATATTTCCGCGGCAACCCTATCATGTTAACACGAAGGGGTATCGGCTAAGCATTAGTTGAAAGTTGAATGCTCAAAAAACTTTCCTGATGGCGTAGGGGGATCCATTCCGTTGCTTTTCCGGGCTTTACTGGGAAAATTGGATTTTGAGGAAACCAGTTTTTGATTTGGCTAAGTTGATTAAAATGATTTTGTGCATGTCGACACGCATTAACTGGCTCTTGTGCTACAGGATCCTAGTACAAGAGCTAGGGCTACACAGATGAAGTGCTAATAAAGAAATTATTATATTAAGCAATCATAGCATTATGTGTTCATTGAGAATATAGTAGCAACTGCGAATTATAGACGGAAATGATAGAAGATTTGACATTAGATTCCATTTAAATAAACTTTCAGGGACTCGAACATACAGGGCTACTATGACGTCTAAAAGCAGGAATAATTCCAGAGTGGGAAAGAGACAGAGCTATACAGGTAATCTAGCACCATCTTTTTCCCACACTGGCATTACTCCTGTTTTAAGACATAATGGTAGGCCAGCAGAACGAGAAAGTCTAAAATATACCTATAAAATATACCTATTGGATAGCCGTAATCTGTCAAAAAGCTCATCGAAAACCCTTTTTTTTTTTTTTTTTTTAGGATGGGAAATCATCAAATGACCCCCCCCCCCCGCTCTGGGCGGAGCGGAAGGGAGTGTCAGACTTGTACTGACTAAAACCCATCCATGTTCCTTCTTTGCCCTTTGTGTTTTAGGGCCGCGGTATCTCTTTCGAACAGTCCCGCAGCCCTCATCGCAAACCCTGATGAAAATCATCGTAGATATACACTTTGGAAGCGATAGTCACTTGTTTAGGCTCAGTATTATTATTATGCACAAATGCAATATTATTTTAAGTAGCCAACGTGGTATTGCATTGCCTTTTGACACCGAGAAACAAATTTAAAAACTAACGAGGTCGCGACCCGTATCCATCAAACACTAACGAACACAGCAATCCTTTTTGCAGCAGAACTAGGTCAACTTACTAATTTATTTAAAATAGGGTACGAAACATACATAAACTCACGCCTTTTCCCCATGGCGTAGGCAGAAACTACACAACGCGACCAGCAACAATCCATACATACTCCTTTAAGTTTGTCCACGTTCATACATCTGGTCATACACTCACGCCGGTTGCGAGTACTACGCACATGACCTTTGTGAAGAACAATCACCAATAAGGTATGTCCTTCTGGAGCGTCCCCTCTTGGCGTTTTTCAGATCTGCCTTAATAGTAGTCTTCCACTCATCTTTTCAATATGTCCAAACCATCAAAATGATTACCATCATCATTCTCCTGCCCTTTTACCAACTTATTTGTGGTCGGCGCAGTCATGTCTTTTTCTTCCATACTTCTCTATTACTCGTCATCTTAGCAGTCACCTCCTTTCCAGCCATATCATCCTTCACACACCATATCATCCTTCACACACCATATCATCCTTCACACACCATATCATCCTTCACACACCATATCATCCTTCACACACCATATCATCCTTCAAACCATCACAATGATTAAACAAACTTAATATTCATATTGTACTAAAGACTCAACGTACCACGATAAAAATTAACCCATTACACAATTTATACCCCACGCCAGTGTAAAAAAAACCATCAACCACTGAGCAATTACACTGGCGTCCTAAATAAACGGCACATTACGACTCGGGAGCTAATCCAAGATTCACAGAGCGGTCGTTTTACGATAGCCCGAAGTGTTTATGGCCCCAACCATGTAACGTGGTACAACGCTCTCAGGAGATCGACTTGTTACTTATTGATAATATTATGTGTTTTACGGGTTTTTTGTAACGTTCGGTTAAGGTTTTAAAGGGTACTGATTTAATGGAGGTTGGTATCGTCAGAAGATACTAACCTTACCGAGGGTGTTGAAAAGACGAGGTAGCAAAAACTGACGAGAATTTTTACACTTTCTGTAAATATATTTAAGTGACAGAGCAGAGTAATCAGGGTCCAGATAAGTCATGAGGACCAAGACCTAGACCAACTGTACTCTGAGGGTCGAAAGGTTGGAATCGCGCCACAACATCAACGTCGTTCGTGGTCCAAGTTCCAACTCACCATCTACAGACCTTTATGAAAGAGGACTTTTGGCCGAAAGGTGTCGAACACCGACGATTCCGAGGACGATACGTGTATAGTTATAATTAAATAAGGTTTTTTTAAATTTATTATTGTATAAGATTATTTTGTGTATTTTTATCTATGGGCCTCAGTTGCCTGACAATAAAATGATTGATTGATAAGCTTTCAAAACGTTTCGTGGTTCTACAATGACTTACAACGTGATTGACAAAAGCTGTCAATCTACACACATCTATTGACTTTTCTATTGTTATCGCTGATCATCACCATCATCATTCGCAGCCTTGTAACACCTACAGCTGAGTATTCGCCTCCTTTTATGTTCATGCTTCCCTGGTCTGCGCGAGGTTCATATCATACCTCGATCTTTTGTTGGTCATCATAACAGAGTAGTTGAATCTTATTTCGAACTCCTGACTGTCGATAGAATTTTAAAATCTTACTAGCTGACCAGCGCAACTTCGTCTACGTTTGGATTTTCCCCGTTTTTGCAATCTTTTTCATAAATGCTTCGCTCCTATTGGTCGTAGCGTGATGTTATGTAGCCTATAGCCTTCCTCGATAAATGGAATATCTAACACTAAAATATTTTTTCAAATCGAACCAGTAGTTCCTGAGATTAGCGCGTTCAAACAAACAAACAAACAAACTCTTCAGCTTTATAATATTAATATATATAATATATATAGTATAGATTTATGAAAAAGATTAAAAACATTGATAAATGGAAACATATCTTGGAAATCAATGGAAAAATCCCCATCGCAAAACCACAATCAGTAATTGTCAGATCGTAGAACCAGATATCACAGTAACACCAGTTTAATTACTTGGGTGTCCAAACTGACCGAAGCAACACTTCACTAGTCCACTACCTGACCAACCAATAAGGACAAAGAATTCAAATGAACACGTTCCAAATCATTTGCACTGAGTAGTTGGAAGCCGCAAGCCTGATAGGAAGTGTGCTCCATTTGTTTTCCCTTTCAAAGCATTCAGGGCGAGAATTTTCCAATATGGCACCACTAATATAAGGGTTGAGCGTAAGGGGTGCTGTACACAGATCCGTATCGGCAAAGCTGAGCGAAAAAATATGCGGGGTGGAAGGAAAACCGACGCGAAACCATTTACCACGCACAGTGTATCAGTACATCACTATGAACCCCGAGGATACAGAAATTTTTCATAAGTAATTTTAAAAAAAATCAGCTATTTCCTGCAATACCTACATGGTCAAAATGTATGGAACAAATGATTGAAAAAAAAATAACCGATGAAAAATTTCCATGAGTTTAGAATGATGTACTGAATACGTGCTAACCGTTTTCGCGTTGGTGTCCCTTCCACCCCGTATGTAGATACACGTTCTGGTAAAAGCCACTATGTTAGTCAAGTTATTATGATGTTCAAAATTGTCAAATATCCCACTGTGCAGAGCCGGCCCATAAGTTCAGCATGATTCAGCACTGGTAGATGCCTCATGCCGAATGTATGTGTGTTCGTTACGTCGCGTCGGTTTTGTTTATTTATTTAAGCCATGCATATTGTATAATGTACTACTGTACAGGGTGGAAGCGACATCGAGGCACAAACGGCTACGACGTATTCAGTACATCATTCCAAACCACATATGCCACATGAAAATGTTTCATCGGTCATTTAAAAAAAAAACCAGCTATTCCATCCGTGTAGGTATTGCATTTTTGTAGATTTTTTTCTCTACCAGACATCTTTTGAGTTGTTCAACAAATATTTTCAAATATGCGACCCGAACCAGTGTGAAGCACCCCTCAGGAAAAACGAGAATAGTGCCGACATTCCAGCACTTTTCAATAAAACTTAGAACAAAGGCGTTCTAGCCTCAATTGTAAAACAATGTACAATCGTCAGGGCTGAAGATCGATAATCCTAGAATAATAGAACAGTAGAAACGACTAGAACACATCAATAGTGGAAAGGTAGTTTAAATTGTGTTTGTATTTAATGTGACGTGGTTAAGATGTTAAGTTTGCGAGGCAGAAATGAACATTGCTCACTTCCTAAAAGTGTGATGACCTGGCTAGTGGGAAATGGGTTGGTTATCCCTTTTGAAACACCAAACAGGATTCATTTTAGATTTTAATTATAAAGGAGTTATTTTGATAATCCATAACTCTAGGTTATGAATGAGACCATTTAAAGAGTCAACTAGCATATGAATTATTGTTGTATTATCATTTTTGTTTCCTTTTCATTTCTCAAAGAGGCTTAGCAAGTAGTATAAATAAGGACATACTGAAGCTCTATGAGTACGATATAGCTAAGGGTTGTATATCTAACATTTGTTTCTGCAATAGCAAATACAAAACAGCAAAAAATCGAGTACGCTCAAAGCACAATATCACATACCGAAACGTAGAGCAGAGAGAGAACATTATAAAAAATAAACGAAATGAACTCAGCTACGCTGATGCATAAAATAATGAAGCCGGGAATTCAGTACGAGTTCTTTCAAAAGGTACACTGAACACTCTTCTCATTTGCCAACTGTACAAAAATAAAAATATTTCGTAGGGGTTGTGTTCAACGGTGCATATCTTTAGACTGACTATTGCATGTTTTCAGTAACGCTAGACGACTGTGCTCAGTGTGGTGTTGAATTTTCAAATTTCGGCGCTGAACCGAGAATTGAAAGTCCGTTATGCATGTTTTTATTTAGGTATTCGTTATTTATGTATAAAATTCATCCATGCGTATATTAAGCTGCGTTCTATGTGCTAGCTGCGTCTACATTAGGCGAGGCGAACACGATCGGTGCACGAATTCGCTTAGCGTAGACGGATTTAGAAGTCTCGACCGAGCACTCCCGCCAAAGGAATTTGTGCTCCGCTTGTACTCTGCTCGTATTCGGCTCGCCTAGCATAAGCTGCGTCTATGCCAGGTCTAAGCGTCTAGATTTCTCCATCACAGAGCACAAAATAACTTCTAGAGACCGGCAATAAGTAGGTATTCATAAAATTCGTGACACCAAAAGTACGATAAGCGCATTACTTCTGTTGGGGCACCATTCAAAGCTGTAATTTTCAACAAGGTGTAAACAGACCCTTCACGAAGCCGACAACCAAGCGTTCTGTGCATCAAACTAAGTAAATCTACGCAAAAGTTATTTGCTGGGAAACCACTTTTTTTTTTGTTGAAACATTACGTTTTATGATAGGACTCAATGTGACGCACTCAAAACATTGTGGTGATGGGTGCATTGGAGTAGTACAGGGGCCATGGTGTTTAAAGTAAATCTGTTATAACTTTAAACATTTTATTTTTGTTATGTTGTAAAAAAGGTTGAAACTTTGACCTCCAATATCTCCGTAACTAGAAGGTTCCAGGGTAAGGTCCAGAACAAAAAATGATCGCAATGATGGGGAAAACAAGTGCACTTCGGCTGCGTTAAGGGTATTTTTGCATCCATTATAAGTACCTATTTCATTTATGTCGTAGTGCAAGTAACCGGTGATTTGCTAACAGTGAATTTCACTAACGAAACTGAACACGATCAGCTTTTGAACGCGTTTTAAATATGCTAATCGCGTTCAGTGTTTTATATGAAAATGTTTCTCCATGCTCTGTCTGTTTCTTATTTCACCCACCCATAACTTCGTGATAGGTCAATCTTCACATGAAATATGTATGTTTTTCTTTACTTGGCCTTTCATAACGGCCTTAATAAAACTTTTAATGTATAGGTAAGGTTTCTATTACTTAATATCGAGTATTTTCTTCGTGTGGAATGAGTAATAAACGTTGGAGCGGCGGCCATACCCTTATTTACTCGTAGTTTGTGTTGTAGGGTATCATTAAGACTTTGTTCGTGTTTTTCGTTTTGGTATTGAATTGTATTACATAACATAACATCACGCCTGTAATCCCTGAAAGGTTAGGCACAGGTGTACCTAATATCGATGTATATTTCGCCAGTTATGTTTAAGTCTCATGTAATAGGGGATGAGCCTATTGCCATCATTTTGTCCGACCAGGGAATCGAACCCAGGACCTCATACTCAACAGTTTCCTTCGGGAATTTCTCAGTAGCAGCTACGGAGTCTGGATTTGTGGCCGATTGATGGCAATAGGCTCGTCCCCTATTACATGGGACTTAAACATAATTGGCGAAATATGGGTTTAGGTACTATTAGGTACACCTCTGCCTAACCCTTCGGGGATTACAGGCGTGATGTTATATAAAAGCTAAATCTTCCTAAGCTTATTTCATTATACTTAAGTCTGATAAATATCGATAAAATAAACGCTGTAAGAAAGCAATAAGGAAGGAAGGAACCGTGTTATCTCTTCATCCTATTGTCCCGACCCAGATAAACTGAAATGCAAGGATACCAACATTCTATGCATACACAATGTAACATCCTACATGTTGGCACTACTGTAAAGCCTCTTTCGTGGAACTCGCTTACTATGTGTGTTTGGAATTCAATCAATGCATGCAAATAAGTTTTTAAAGCACGTTAAACCGTTTGTCCCGGCTGTCATTTGTAGACATTTGACAGTCATTAGTCAGTGGCCCGGAAAGTCTGACAACTAGTCTTAGCAAGGGGTATCGTATTATCCAGTACTAACTGGGTTGTGGAGGTTAGATAGACAGTCGCTCCATGTAAAATACTGGTATTCAGCTGCATCTGGTTAGACTGGAAGCCGACCCCAACATAGTTGGGAACAGGCTAGGCAGATGATGATGAGTTGTGGTATCTCAAACGAAGTCTTTTTAAGTATCAATTTTACATTGTAACTAGAACATATTAGTACATCATGCACATAGACGGAAAAACGGCTTACGTGCTTTTCGAGGCACGGAGGAAACTCTGTATGTAATAGGGGTTTACCCATCCACGGACCAACTCAGGTAAGCGCGGCTTAACCTGAAGATCGACCCGAGCGGCTCTAATTATTCAGACACGAGCTACACAATCCCAATTTTCAATTAAAAACATTCCATCCAACATGTTGGCACTAACGCATAATGCATACCCATAAGTATATTTGTAAAAGATCCCTACGGTATGGTTTTAAGGTCGCATTAGAGACAGGTCATGGCACACAGCTCGATATAACCTAATTCATTACACTTTCACTGGGGGTAAGCAGATTACGCGGTGCTCGTCGATATGTAAAGAGCTTTAAAAGCGAGAGTGAACGTTTTATATGCTATGTCATGTAGATATGTAGCTTTGAACGGGAAATATATTTTGAGTGAGATTATACCCACATTTTATGGCGAGATGATATCAACAGGAAATATGTTTGGGTTGGATAAGCTGCTTTTTGGTGGAAACAAAAAGGTTTTGTTATTGGATGTAGTGTAGTGAATAGGTTCTATAAAACAAGGAAAATGTGTAGAATATAGAGGACCACACGGGTCTTAAGAAGGGTATTTTGAATTGCTGACTCAAGTCCATGTTTATTTGGATATCACTAAGAAGAATATGCATATATATATAGATTCCTTCTGTTGTACCTGAAAATACTGTAAGACTCCAATCATCGTTTTATGAGGAAACGATGAAATCTTAACGCTTTTTCTTCTTTAGTATCGACGGTACGTCTTATCAAATTACTTGCGTAAATCAAATCAATACTTATTCGTTGTATCCTACACTATTAAATGAGTATATTTGTAACCACGTTCTCGAAAACTGCTCAAACGATTTTCGAGGTCGTAATTTCGATCTAAAGAATTTTCCTAGATTGAGACCTACTGGTCTCATATATCATCATCATTCTCTTGCCCTTGTCTCAATTAATTTGGGGTCGGCGCAGCATGTCTTCTTCTTCCATACTTCTCTCTATTACTCGTCATCTCATCAGACACCTCCTTTCTTGCCATATCATTCTTTACACAGTCTATCCATCGTTTCTGTGGTCTTCCTCTACTCTTATACACAGTAATATTCAAAACTTTCCTCACGCCATTTTCCTCATTCCTCCGCATCACATGCCCATACCACGACAACCGATTACCACACAACTTTTCACTCACCGGCGCCACTTCCAGACCAGACCTAGGTCTCATATACAATCTGGAAAAATTCGTTTTCTTTATTTTCACACGAGCACGGTCGCCCTAGGTACTTCTATTTAAGCAGATTACTATGACTTCCTCATACAGAGGATGTCTTGCCCAGCAATTGGAAAACTATAGGCTGATTATCTGTTATATAATTATGCCCAGCTGTTCACTGCACTATTTCCAGATAAAAAACAAAATCAAAAACTGGCCAAACAAAAAGTAACCTAATTACCACTCGCTGAACTCACTTTTTACCACATTTTCCCTTTCAGTATGGGCAGAAATCCAAGTTATACTGTGAGTGAGTCACTATTTCATGCACTTTTATAAGTTTACCATAGAGTTGGTTTTCCATCATTATCTTCTTTTGGCTGAAAGCCAGCTTGGACTGTGTGTGGTAATTTTAAGGAGTTTTTCATACCTTTAAAAGACATCTCTATTACATGGGACTTAAACATAACTGGCGAAATGTGGGTGTACTATTAGGTACTCCTCTGCCTAACCCTTCGGGGTTTACTTGCGTGATATTGTGTTCTGTATAAAAGGACTACTTAAGTACCTAGATATACTTATTATAGGTATGTCTGGACGTAGTACACGAAACTGCGTATAAATAACTACATTATACAACATTATTTTTAGTATATGCGAAACCTGAATATAGTTTGTTTAGATTAGTAACTGAATCGATTAAAATCATTTTTAAACCATGTTATATTTTGTCCCAAAAATATTTAAAAAAACTTACAAGTTGGACACCGAGCGATATTAAGTACCTATCGCGATAATTTAGGTACCTACTGCCAAATTATTATTGTCAATGAGCTCAAGACGACGCCGGAGGCGCGCGCGCGGGCTCGCTGCGTGGCAACCACGTTTTTGCGCGGACAACCAGGTAAAAGAACAAGCTTATAACTTTGTGGTTTTTCATGATACAGTTTTAAAATTTTGTACATAGATTCTTTACATAAAATACTAGACACGTGTTTCAGGTTTCGCATATACTAAAACTAAGGTTGGCGGTCCCACATTACCTCTGATTTTTCGATTTCATGTGCGTTTTGTATAATTATTACTTGTTTTGACAAAGGAAATCATCGTGAGGAAACCAGCATGCCTGAGAGATATTTCTCGACGGCATACAAAGCCAAGTCAGAGGCCCATGGGCGGCATAAAAACTCTGACACCATCATCATCTCATCTGCCTAACCTTTTTCCAACATCTTGGGGTCGGCTTCCAGTCTAACCGGATGCAGCTGAATACCAGTATTTTACATGGGGCGACTGCCTATGTGACCTCCACAACTCCAAAACTCTGACACCATGTTAGACATTAACCGCACCAAAAAAGAGAGAAAGAGAGTACCAGATCAAACTGTGGGTTTCGCCTTAGTGGATGACAATTAGCTTAACCTCATGATACATAGGAATAAAGCATAACAGACAAAACCTACTATACCTACACCTATTCTGCCTACCCTTTTAGAGGAAACGTGGAATGATGTTATGTTTGGCTGGTTATGGTGGATTTGTGAAAAGAAAAACCACTTTTTTTTTACTATGCCTTAAATATAGCTCCACGAAATAATACTCCCATGAAACAGGAAAAGGCAGACATAAAGAATAGACATAAAAAATGGCTTCCTTTTTTCCCAGCCG
Source organism: Noctua fimbriata (assembly GCA_905163415.1). Lineage (NCBI taxonomy): Eukaryota > Metazoa > Arthropoda > Insecta > Lepidoptera > Noctuidae > Noctua > Noctua fimbriata. Next base: position 2,420,025 of record LR990922.1, read on the forward strand.
CAGTGAAATGAAAAATGCCACAAAAGTGCTTACATGTAGGCGACTACGCTTTCAAAAAATCACATATTTATTTTTATTTCCATCTCTACTCTACCGAATACGTTCAGTACAAACTAACATAACATCACGCCTGTCATCCCCGAAGGGTTAGGCACAGGTGTGTCTATAGTACACCCATTTTATCAGTTTTTGTCCCATGGATAAGCGAGCCAGTCGTTAGGTAGTCAGTGGCCCAAAAATCTGACAACCAGTCTTACCAAGGGGTATCGTGTTCCAGTACTGACTGGGTTGTGGAGGTCAGATAAGCAGTCGCTCCATGTAAAATACTGGTATTCAGCGGCATCCAGTTAGACTGTAAGCTGACCCCAACATAGTTGGGAAAAGGCTAGGCAGATGATGTATGGGAGCGAGCCTATTGTCGCTAACCCATATAAATCTAGGCAGGGGTTGATACCGAGATACTTCTGACGAAAAAATAGAAAAACAGTTTGTACTACCTGGGTATTGAACCTTGAACCAGTTGTAGTGCTTGCGACCACTAGGCCTACTAGCCAGTACACATCTTACTAATACTATAAATGCGGATGTTTATGAGGATGGATGAATGTTTGTTACTCTTTCACGCACAAACTGCTGAACGGTTTTAGATGAAATTTGGCACACGATAGTGTATAACCTCGATTAAAACACACAATCTTTTTATTCCGGTAGAATACTCCCGTGGGACAATTACCGAACTCCAAGCAGGCGAAGCCGCGGGCATAGGCTAGTTAGATAATACAAATAACAAAACACATATTGTTCCAAACACACAAAGTAATATTACTTTAAAATGACCTTTCTATTGTCTTCAACATAGATTGACGTACATAATTACTTTTATATATAAATGGCCTCAATTTTGTACATGGAAACGAATATTAGATGAAGAATCGATAGGACTTTGTCCTTTGAGTCCGTTTCGTTAATTTTCTTTGGTTTATTAATAAAGATGACATTTAGACGAGAACCCTTACTGAAATGTCGGGGTTTAATAATAAAACGGTTCTTTAATTAACTGATAAAGGAACTTTATATATTCTCCGTATATATGTTGAATGAATAATTTATTTTAGACTGTGTTCTTCATATAACATATCGTCACGCCTGTAATCCCCGGAGGGTTACCCAGGGGTGGACCTAGAGCACACCTATTTCGCCAGTAACGAGAGTCGAGGACCAGTCATAAATATATATATTAAACTTTACTGAATCATAGCAGTATAAAAGAAGAATTATATCATAATGAATACGAAAGAAGGGTCTGGATATATGCTTTAGCAAGCATTCTGAATAAATTGCCTAAGGAAATACCCAAAAAATTGGAATTCAAAAAATCTCGATAAATGAGAAAAAAAAAATTGTCTACTTTACCGTTGAAATGGTAGGATGGGAGAGCGGCCTACGTACAAAGACCTGTGAGCAAGTACCACTTAAACCTAAATCCATAGCGCGCATAATCTTACCTCAAAAAGATTCAGCGTTTGTTTTATGTAATAGTTTGATGAATACACGTTGAAAAGTTTTTTTTTATCAGTATCTATAAAAGTCTCGCTAAATTCTAACATAAGTAAAAGACCAATAAAATTAAGATGGCTGCGGGTTCAAATTATTTATATTTGAAAACATACTGACATAGCCAGACAGCTACACTACTTATAACATATAGCTGCCATGTTTGACGCAAAGCATCAACGGAACCTTGCTGTATACTAGTAAAACTAATTTACGTAGAATTCTAAAATTCCAGTTCTAAGTTTTAGCTCTTCAACGTCCTACAAGACACCTTCGCGTTCACCGATCGATGTTCCAAGCTAAGCTTTACAAATTATTTATTTACGAAGAACATGAATAAGAAATAAAGATCATTTGAGGTTAACTTCACGCACGTATTTCCAGTAGACCTTTATTTAGTACACCCATAATTCTGCTGTAAGTTTAGGTTCCATGTCATAGGGAAATATAATTGGTAACTTCAGAATCCGGGATGTTATTGAGACATTCCATATACAACATTATTTTTAGTATATGCGAAACCTGAATATAGTTTGTTCAGAATAAGTAACTGAATCGATTTCAATCATTTTTAAACCATGTTATATTTTGTCCCTAAAAATATTTTAAAAAAAGTTACAAGTTGGACACTAATCGCAATCATTTAGGTACCTACTGCCAAATTATTATTATCAATGAGCTCAAGACGACGCTGGAGGCGCGCGCGCGGCCCGCGTGTTGACCACGTTTTTGTGCGGACAACCAGGTAACAGAACAAGCTTATAACTTTGTGATTTTTCATGATACAGTTTTGAAATTTTGCACGTGTTTCAGGTTTCGCATATACTAAAACTAAACCAAAAACTCTTTGTCCGACCTAAGAATCGAACCCAGGACCTCATACTCAGCAGTAACGCTCGCGACCACAGACAAGTTCGTTTGAAGTTGGCCCATTTATCCTTAAGATTTCCCAGGAGATCCGAGTGTGTTTTGTTTTGTTATACTTTGCCTGACGGTACCTGTGCTTATGAATTTTGAATGTAATTTTTTAAAGTTGGTGCTCTTGTGTCTTAGTACGAAGAGGTGCCAGAATAATAAATGGAATCGACTATTATCTGTGACATGCAATGAGGGTGCCTAAAATGTATCTCTATGTTAAAATGTAAGACAGTAATGATAGATGAACTCTGTAATGCTTAGGTAGAAACAATCACTTCATTTTATAGTTTAACTAGCGACTCGCCCTGGCTTCGCACGGGTGCAATGTAGATACACATAAACATTTATAAACATTCCTCTTGAATCACTCTATCTATTGCTGAAAACTGCATTAAAATCCGTTGCGTAGTTTAAAAGATCTAAGCGTACAGGCAGTGGGAGCGACTTTGTTTTATACTATGTAAGGATGTGAGCTTGAATGACATTCGACTATTCTTTTCTGCAATTGGGATAATAAATGGGGACAATACAATTATCACCACCTTTGGCAATCTGATCGGTGATATCAGTATCTATGATGTTTAGTCATCATCATCTGCCTAGCCTTTTCCCAACTATGTTGAGGTCGGCTTCAAGTCCAACCAGATGCAGCTGAATACCAGCATTTTACATGGAGCGACTGCCTATCTGAACTCCACAACCCTGTTAGTACTGGGTAATAAGATACCCCCGGTAAGACTAGTTGTCCGACTTTCCCACCACCTAACCACCACTGACCACCTAACGACTGTCAGAAGTCTACAATCGACAGCCGGGGCCAACGGCTTATTGTGTTTTCCGAGGCACGGAGGAAATAATGTACGGAATGGGTGGTCACTCATCCACGAACTAACCTAGGCAAGCGCGGCTGAACCTGAAGATAGACCCGACCGGCTGTAATTATTTAGCCGCGAGCTCCTCCACCTATGATGTCTAGGGTTGTTTGATAAACACATCATCCAAGCTAAGAGATGTGGATGACTGGTTCTTTAGCAATCACATTAACACAACTTTTTAAGTAATCAAGACTAGTAACTGCAAAAACAAAACAATTGCATCATTTGAGTTTGAAACAACGCGAAAAAGTTGGGTGAATTTGGTTATAACGGCCACCTGGCGCCCATTTTCGAGCAAGATTTGGTGCATAAATTCTTTGTAGGTAAGCAGAATCTCTTGGCAGGGGTTTCTCCTTATATTTAGGACTGTAATCTTCACTCGTGATGCGTATCGTATGCATAATTCAGGAGCTTCCGCGTGTTGATAAGGAAAATGGCAGGAAAATGGCATTGGGGTACTGGGCTAATGTTTGTTGAAATATACAGGAAATGTTATTAGTTTAATTAAGTTGCATGTGGCTAAGACACATTAACTAGTATATTTTTTTTGGTATATCTGGTTGAAGATTGTATTGTTGCATTCTGCCTCAAAAAACCATAATCACCATATCGCTTGCAAAAGTGGTGATTAAAAAGAAGTTGTTAGTCAGAAGAATAGACAGGTCTCTTTAGATTAGGTTAGTAGTAAACAACGTGCGTGTATGCACGTGGACGAGGCGAAGAGTATACCGTTCTGTGGTTTCTGCCTACCCTCAGGGGAAAAAGACATGAGTATATGTATGTATATATATAGTAGTAAACAGAAAACTAAACTGAGTAGTCTAAGAAATTATCTCGAGAAAAACCTCTATGACAGAGAGAAAACAAAGTTACTTTAGAGTGGTTTTTAGTTCGAAACACAGATATAGATAGACCTAGATAACGCGAGAGCAACTACTTCGCGTGCTATATTATTATGTAGCTTACGTACAAAAATCGTAAGTGGGCAATTTCGAACTCAGTCTGCATCGGAGCATAGCGCTAGTCGGACGTCAGTGAGCGTCATGGCGGGGGGTAGGACGAGGGGGGCGCAGTCCGCGGCGGCGTCTTTGAATCGGTTTGATTTTCCCATCACTAAATAGTGCTTGTGACGTCATAATAGGTAGTCACAAAATGGCACGCTTGGTTTTCATACAGATCGTGATACTTGCGTTATCTAGGTCTATCTATACCTGTGGTTCGAAACCTTTAAAAACATGATGGAATCAACATTCCCGTGCAAATTCCCAGCTGCCCTGGTCATAAACAACGTATGTGACTTTATGGTTTTCTCTATTACCATTAGGTAACAAGATTTATAGTTTTAAATAAATTGTTAGTAATAGCTCACCGTTGTGTGCTTAAGCTCAATAAATGAGCTTTCAAGCTGATAAGCTGGAAGTAGGTCAAGAGGTACAGGATCTAGTGTTCACGAAAGGTTACAGCTTAGCTCTTTTTGTTACAACCTTAAGCTTTTTTGGAGGGTAGGTTGAGATCGAAGCTCTTGGCAAATAGGTGAGTGAAATGGACAAAAATAGACAACTTTGCACAAATTATTTTACAATTATAGCAAATGAATTAAGTTAAAATTCAACCCTGAATGATGACGGAAACATGGAGACCGACCATGGCTGAAATTGGCAGAATCCTAATCTGCTTTCACAACAAACTACAATCACCAATTAGCTTGCGAAGAGTGGTGATTATGGCAACTTCACCTATAACCATAATAAGATCCGCCCATTTAGTTCTGACGATCCCTTTATCAAATAGTTGGTGAAGTTCACCCTATGTACCACTTTAGTACAGAATGGATATGTTTCAGTTAACTAGTATTTTCTTCTTGCTATGAAAGACTGAAGCCTTGTAAAGATTCTTAAAAATTCTCAGAAAGATGTTGGATACCTTACAAGTAAAAGAGAAAAGTAAGTAAGTACCTACTCTTTTAACTAGAAATAGTAAAAATGTAAAGAAACCCGACTGAAAGCAGAAAATTCTAGCTCTCATTATGTTCCTAGATACAGCCAAAGAGAAAAAACAATAAAGTAGTGCCTGGATAATTTTCTGAAAAAAAATACTTCCAGAATATGAAGAACGTAACAATATTTTAAGCTGTTATTGCTTCATTCATTTAACCACGGTTTCACAGTGAAGGAAAACACCACGAGGAACCTGGCATACGCCACCACGCTTCCTGGCGTCCTAGTACCAACAATACGAAGACATGTGATATTCACCCCCTCCCCTCCCCTATTACATTGAACTTAAACATAACTGCTAAAATATGGGAGTACAATTAGGTACACCTCTGCCTAACCCTTTGGGGTTTACAAGGCGTGATGTTATGTTATGTGATATTCACCAACCCGCACGAACCGTAGCGGACGTCCCACTCTCTCTGCCATAGAAGAGGTCTGTGCCCCAGGACAACGTTACAGGCTGATTCGTCATCATCTGCCTAGCCTTTTCCCAACTATGTCGAGATCGGCTTGCCGTCTAACCAGATGCAGCTGAATACCAGTACTTTACATGGAGCGACTGCCTGTCTGACCTCCACAGCCCAGTTAGCACTGGGTAATATGACATACCTTGGTAAGACTGGTTGTCAGACTTTCGGGCCACTGATTACCTGTAACGACTGTCAAAGATGTACAAATGACAGCCCGGGACCAACAACTTGACGTGCTTTCCGAGACATCGAGGAAACTCAGTATAAGCGGTACACCCGGGCCCATCTTGTATAAAGTTACGGGCTCGTAATGTAATGATAGAAAAGGAAGAGGTCTTCCTGTTTTCTGGTAACAATAATCTCCGAATACCGAACTATCTGCCAATGACAGACATTGTAGCCATTTTCTCTATGTAATGATTGATTAAATTGTAGTGTTCATTAGAAAGCTTTATGTTTACCAGAAAGCGATTAGAAGCTGATATGATGAGATCAAATTATTAATTACCAGCTGCTGTTGCCGGCGACCTTCATCCGCGTGAAATTATTATAAAAATATTACTTTCCTATTTGAATCGGAACAATTTCATGGTTTTTGTTAACAATTTCATGGGTTTAAATTTGCTTGCACGAAACCTCTAATCCTTTTTCTAAAAGTAAGTTACTCCTTATAACATCAGCTATCTGCCAGTAAAATTCCCGTCAAAATCGGTCCCGCCGTTTCGGAGATTAGCCGGAACAAACAGACAGACAAAAGCAAAAAAAATATTTTTTTGACAGACACTTCAATTTTATTTATTTGTATAGATAACTTTTCGAGGATCCTGGGATTGACAGTCCCAGGGATCAAGAAAATAGGCTTATCACAGTTTGACCTCTTTACATAAATTTCTTTACATATTACTGGTTAAAATACTTGATACTTTTTGTCAAAAATAAGAGAAGAATCTAGTGTATTTTCAAAAATATTCCACTAACGACAGTATGTCACTACCAAAGCGGAATTCCAGAGGTCAACGAGTTCATATTCTATCCATTGACCTAGGTATGGTAGTGAAACCACTCCTACTAGAGGTAAACCAGCATAATAAGTACCTAGGGGAATTTAGGTTAACAGGGGCGGTAAGAAATTTAAAAATGGTTCATGGTTCACAAAATGAATAAATGAAATGAATGAAAAAATCAACCCGCTGATTTAGCCAAAAAACAAATGAAAAATAGGCTTGTCAAAGATGGAATACGTTACGATTTAAGTCCGTTTCAAAATTGACGAGAATATACTTCCAAATTTGGCAGCTTTCCCCAAAAAACAAATGAAAAAGATAATTTTTGAAAATGGAATGCTAAAAGGTAATAAATTGACGAGAATATACTTTAACATTTTTATTGTGTTAGTGAGGCAGCCCACTACTCCTGCCGCGTAAGGACGTAACCCATATCCCTATATAACGACTTATAAGGGGATGCCACCGCAGTGAGGGGATGAATATCATTATAATTATTATAATAATAATGAGTTCCTTAATATCTAATGATGTCACGAACGAAATTACGTAAATGTGAGTTGTGATATTTTAAGTTGGATTTTGATATTTCGAGAATTGTAACAAAGGATGTCTTGCGATATTTGAGTAAATTCCTTTTCTAAGGACAAAATAATTTACAGAAATTAAATCGAATGATTTAAATAAATAATCATGATTTACGGATCGTTTTTAAGCTTTAACACCTACAGCTACAATTTAAAATTCGCTACTTAAAACCATAAATAAACAGGATGATAATCGATTTAAAAATCATAAAATAATTCCCGAATTAAAAAATATAGGTATGTAGGTTCACTGATAAATAAATCCGATAAGGACACGACCAAACATTCCGGAAAATAAACGAAAAAAAAAATAACCTTACCCTTCAAAAATTCAATCCACTTTTTTAAAAATAAGACCACCACAATCACTTCACTGCACAGCACTTTAAAAAAATCTATGCGTATTTTATAAAGGGGTAGACGCGGCAAAAACGGGACCGCTGTCCGTCTAGAGTCGGCAACGCAACTGCCCGGGTCTGCGTCGTTGGGCAATCGATCGTTGTGCGCAGGTCCAGTTGAGGCAGCGTCACTTCAACTCCCCAATATCTTATGTATGAAAGTGCTACAGAGGAAAAAGTGAATAAAGCACTCCTACTTTAAAACATGCGCTGTGCAATACTTTTTTCAATAATATTTTATTCTTTTAAGAAAAAACAAAATGGCGGTTCACCATAGAGTAGTCAGAACTCGAAAATTCGAATGTCGACGTTCGAAATTCATTTATTCATGTCACGCGTTGACTCGACTTGACAAAGTGTGTTCGCTTTTCAGCTATTTTTTTCGTAACAACGCATTGATATCGGTTCCTGCTTTTATATTGGTTTGGGCAAGGCAAAATAACTACGTGACTATTACCGGGAAAATTATTTATGCTGAACTTGAGAATTTTCCGGCTGAAAAAATTATACCATTAATTAAGCTAAACCAGGCTGTATTAGTTTTAATGAACGGTTATGTTTTATTATCTCCCGACCCCAATTAACTTGAAACACAGCCTCTAATAAATAAGTTTTAATAACCTGTTTCATGTCTTTAAAGTTTTAACTTTAACTAAGTAACTTAGTTACAATGAGTTGGAAACTAAACGCTTTTAAATTGTGACCTTTCAACTTTTCGCGAGATTTTCATTATGGCGAAGGTACTCGACAATAAAGCTTGTTTTTAAGCCTGTTATAATATTTTCAGTTTTTCTAGAGCGAAATTTACACAAAGATTAACTCCTTCAAAGTTACAATATGATAGAAATGGACCTCTCCCAAAGCCTTTTACAAAGAACGGTCTCGTGGGAAACAGCTATAATCACTACGCAAGAAATGTGTGTGGAATCTCGGTCGTATGGTACTGAAATGAAAGAAGCTTCTTTACTGTTTTTTCATAATAATATTCGAAATTACTTTACTGAAGTTTCAATTTAGTTAGCATCATCATTATCATCGACCCATAACAGCCCACTATTTTACATAAGGCTCTCAAATCGTACGCCATTTTGACACTTTGAATCTTTGCTTGCTCTCATTTTGTTGCTACTAACACACCCTACTAAGATCGTCGCCCCACCTAGCCCGAGGGCGTCTTACCCTACGTTAGCCGATTTGCGGTCCCCACTCAAGAACACGTCTCCTCCACGGATTATAAATATTGGTATAAGATTGGTTCATTACCACTTCAGCTTGTTAGTTCTGTGGGCTATGCCCACCACTCTCGTTTTCTGTATGATTGCTTCATTCCAGATTAAGAAATTGATAAAATTGCTGCTAAAATATGCTATGCTCTTGCCCACGGCTCCGTCCGCATGGAGGTCTGAAACTGTCCAATGGGTACGTACTACTGTAAAAAATATATTTTGTGCTAACGCAAGTCGAAGTTTACCTATGAGCCAAATTTTATCTAAATATGTTAAAGCGATAGATAGAAAGACGGATTTTCAGAGCTAATTTCACATTTATGATACTACGAATAAAAACTGCCAGTAATCCTTCCAGAACATTGTAATTCATTACACAATCATGATACAAGTTCATACCACAGCGGTACGGTACAACTAATCTCATATTCCGTGAATTAAACATCGCTCCGTGCATGCGACTGAATTACAGACGAGCTCGATACAAAATTCAGGTAAGGCTCTGTTTATCCGTAATGAAATGCGATTAATTTGACGGATATTGTTACATATTAATGGAATATTTTCAGGTAGTATAAGAAGTTGTGTGGTAACTGAATTTCGTGGGTATATGTTATTGAGTTGTATTACTTAATTAGGTATAGAAGAAGATGGATATAGTCGTGCGTCAGCGTGTTTGCGTGTAACGTTATGTAAGATGATAAAAATAGACCTTTCGAAATGGCTGTATAGTTTCCTGTGATTTCAGAGGGCTGTAGTACCTACCTATATTTTGCTACTTGTATAATTTTCGGTATTTAGATGGAATATTGGATGAATGCCTATGGCATTAAGTCCGCCTCTTTACTTTGTGCTTGAAGTGTTAAATAAATAAATAAATAAATAAATAAATAAGATAGAACCCTCGAAGTCCGGCAACCAGCCTCACCAAGCAGTCCGGTATTGCATAGTAACTGGGTAGTGGAGGCTCCATTTAAAATACTGGTATTTAACTACATCCAGTTGGACTGGAAGCCGACCCAAACATAATGAAGTAAGGTCTAGGTAGCTGAGTATAGCCAACGGAAAAAAAACAATGCCAATCTTTAAGTGTTACTATCAAAATTTACTAAAATGCTGTTTACACAATTGAGTACATGGTACAGTATTAAATCTAGCTTAATGAGTATCTGAACATCTAGTGATCCAGTGTACCTTAAAATATTGAGATTCGGCTCGTTTATTTAATTATAGGTAAACAATAAATCCGTTTTAGTGCGTCATAAGCCTTGGCTTAGGCGGATTTATTTGTTGCCGATAAATTGGAAGCTACGATGAAATTTATTACATTTTCTGATTTTATTAAAAATCTTTGGATGGGTGAACGTGGATGACGCAAAAGGTGTACCTATGTAAGGATAGCAGCATTTCGCGTTCTTTAGTTTTTGCCTTACCTCATTAGGAACAAGTTGTGAGTTTATGTTTGTTTGGTTTTAGTGATCTATTACTTTCAAATTGTTTTTGATTAGAAACTTCACTTATTATCTTATAAAATTTGAGTGCCAAGCATTGACCACAGTGATTTACGTCTATTAAAATACCGGTAGTTATAAATGCTTTGGAAAATAATTGATGATGTGATCCAACTAACCCCATTATCCTCTTTGCTTAGTGCTAATGTTTAATTTTGAATCTTTCTAAAGAACCACAAAAATAAAAATCTTACTTACCTTTCTAGTGTGCCCGTAGTTTTTAAATAGTAGATGAGTACGTACTTATTTTGTAATCGACTTACAATCTAGGATGAAAATCAAAATGTTTATGAATGGCTTAATATTATCCAAATAATTTTAATTATAAACTTTCATCATGATCACTGTAAGACAATATTCTGGTTATTATTATTTCCATATTTGAATCTTGTTTTTCATAATCTTCGCCTCAAATTAAGACTTAGTAAGTACTTACCGATACTTCTTATCTCGATGCCACACAGAGATATGCAGCACCTGATGCTCATACACTGCTGTAGGCAGAGGCAGCTTCAGGTGCCTCTGGAACTCAGGCTCACGCTTGCCGTACAGCACTGATGTCCTCTGGAAGATCGACCTCTGAGACGGGAGGGTCTGGCTTTCTGTGACACCGCTGATTACGACCTGGGAATGGTAGGAATTCGATTTTTAATTTGGGGTGGTGGAATTCAATTGTTTTGTTCTTATTAAATTAGAATTGTACTACAGACTGTCGTTTGTGTGATTTTTTGATGGTCTGTTACATGAGACTAATAAGCAAATGTGGGTACTGTGATGACTGCCGTTTCTGGGTTTTGATGACAGAAAATAATAACGACAATGCTCACTGAAAAAGTATCCCGTTGTTCGAAATATAGCCATGATTATAATCAAGACCATAATGTAATTTTACCCAAAAAAAAACAAAATAACAACTTTTTTACAAAGCTTTTCTCAAGTAACCCCAGATGTAATAAAATAATTCACTACCAACCTTCGCATAAGCATTGATATCATCCGCCTTCCCTGTGGACCTCAGAAGCTCTCGGCATCTTATAACTGCAAACAAAAAGAGGGTTTTCAAAACTCCACCCAAACGGGGCACAACCATAACAATAGGGTAGAACGAAGGTCGATAGTCACCACTCACCGTGAACGTCTATGACGTCATTCCTTGTCATTATTTCTAAATCTATCGTCCCTTTTACGGCTTGAAATCGTTCAGTTGATTGCTCCATACGATTGCTCGCTACACTCCGTCTTTTCTCTTCGCTACTACTAATACTATTTTCTTCGGGAGAGTACGTCAAACATCTTCGGATTGATTTATGCTCAATGACTGGAGTATAAGCGTCAGTTGGAAGGAAATCTTCGTCTAATTTACTTGTCTTATGAGCTCGTTCTTCGCTTAGCACTTTGCCAGGTCTTTTGAGGTTTGGTACAGGAGTTATTGGACTTGGAATGCCATGTTCCAAGGTAAGTCCGAATAGTTCTCGTGACCTCTTATTATGGGAGTTGTTTAGAGTATCGTAAGGCATCAAGCTGCTATGTGATACTGTAGATTTCATTGATATGTTCTGGTAATCATCAGTTACTATAGGATTAGATAGAGGAGGACTTAAAGGCTCACATAAAGACGTGTTAGGAAGCTCAGTGGCTGGACTAGGTATTCCGATTTCTAGCGTGAGTATGGAAGTTTTAAGATCTTTGTTTTTCCACTGACTATCGTTGCTAACTGTTGATTTTTTCCTCCGTATGCATTTTTGTCTTTTCAGCCTAAGACTGGCCCGTTCTTCTGCTGCGGAGTACAAGTCAGGAGTTGATTCTGATGACATGGATTCAAGGTTTCCTCTTTCAAAATAAACATTCATAGACTGTGATCTATTAAGAGTTGTGTTCCTCTTTTTTGGACTTGCCTTATGCTTCACATCTATAGCAGTGTCTGGTGTCCTTACTTCTCTTTCATTGTAACCATCCCCATCATCTAAGATGAAGCAGCCAATTGGAAGGTTCTTCAGTAACTTGTCATTTACCCTATGTACGGGCATCTTTTTGGTAGGTGTAGTTTTAGGTGATACAGAGTTTTCTCGCGATAAGTTCACGTATTTGGCTTCTTTTATTAAGTTGGCTTTGTTCTCTGCCTGAGGATTGACAAATAAATCTTTGACTGTCTCTAGAGGAGGAATTTCTTCTTGAATCTCTATTTCTGCAGCTTTATTCAAAATCCTTCTTTTGGATTTTACAATTTTGGTACTTTTTATAATATCCTCAATCATTCTTTCAAGCGTGACGTCTCCCATTTGCGTGGTTGACACAGTCGAGTCTGTATTACTTGTTAAATCCTTACCTAGGATGAATTTGTTTTCCATTTCTGTAGACGTTTCTTCGTCCCTTAGAGGGATAGTAAAAGGATTCTCTACTTTAGGAAAATATTCCGTAATATCATTGTTAAAAGCTACCCTTTGTGATTTGCTGTGTACACTCATAGTGCTAAATCTTAGGGCTGCTAGTTTTATAGATAAAGGTGTGATAGAGACAGGTGAACATCCTTCTCTTACTAGTGTGTGAACGTCCCTTTTATCAACGGAAGGAGACTTGAAAGAACTCTCAAAATCGTTTGATTTCTTCCTTGTTCTCTTCAAAGGTCTTATATTTGTGAGACCAATATCGTTTTTATTAAAGTATAAAGGATTGTCCATGAATATGTGATGTCCAAAGATAGGTAAAGTTGTTTTTTCTATAGTACTCTTGGTTAAAATCAGAGGTTTTTCTATACAGTTGATGACTAGATCTTCATCATATTCTATTTCAACTAAGCCGTCATTTACTGCTTTTGTTGTACATACAGGAACATTATTTTGTTTTCCTAAAGCAAAAGAGTTTCTGCTGCTAGTGGTTGTAGCACTAAGTCTATCAGAAAGATCACTTAGTGAGGGCTCAGAGGAACTATGACTTAGCTTTGGACTTAAAGAGTTTCTATCAATAGGCTTTATTCTTCTTTCAGATTTGTATACACAGCTATCTCTTCTAAATACGTCATTAGCACTGGCCATTTCTAGTTTCCTCTTCTTCGCCTCTCTTACTCTTCTGCTGTAAGTGGGTGGTGTTGGTGGTAAATCTGGTGGCATATCATCTTTAGATCCATTTAGATAGTATTTTCTCCTATCGAAGTTTTTAACAGGTGTACCTGTTGGTGTAATATTGCTGACATCTTTTAGGGCTGTACATTCTGGCTTCTTGATGAAACCTTCTCTGTAGTAATTTGGTGTATTTCCAATGTAGTTAACATTTTCTTTATCCACAGCTTTTAAGTTTTTTCTAACTGCATTGGACCCCAAGGATCTTCGTTGATATCTGCTAGGCTTTTTGCTCTTTTTGACTGTTTGTGCGTCAAGAGATCTTCTGATTTTGTTATTGTTGTTGTAAGGTTCGTCGGTATACTGCTCGCAGTCTTCATTTTCAATGTCATTGGAAACCCGAAGTTCTTGGTTCTTTTTACCGTACACTGCCCACTTCAGCATTTTGGATCTGTAATGAGAAAAAAAGTGCAATAAATAAGATGTGTATATGCTTGATCTAAAATGAATTTTAACAAAGGCTACTAAAGATCTTCAGTGGCAAAGTCGAAGACTTTTAAATACAGCAAATAATAATACTTCAGTCACTGTGCACTAAATTTACGAATCAATCATGATCTTCTAAACCATCAGATTGAGATTATTAATCCAAATGCTAAAACAGCCATCTATTAATGAAAGCAACTAATGACTCAAAGCAATTACGCTAAACATTCGTCATCTCCGACAGATGTCAATGTACTGTTCACATGGATGTGAGCTATGAGCGATTATGTATTCGCATACATAATGAATAGGGCAAACATTGACTGATTGGAGACGGCATATTGTGTCTTGTTCACAGAGTAGTATTACAGAAAGATAGAGACTATTCTGAAACTGCTGTTATCGACTAAAATGCTCGATAGGACTTTATTGGTAAAACTTTCTGTAGTATTAAGTCTGCTTGTTCACATTTGAGTGATTGAAGTAACTAGTTGGTATCATCGTCATTACCATTCTATTGCCCTTATTCCAATTTAGGGGGTCCGCGCAGGATGTCTTCTTCTTCCATACTTCTCTATTATTCGTCATCTCATCAGACACCTCCTTTCTTGCCATATCATCCTTTACACAGTCCATCCATCGTTTCTTTGGTCTTTGTGTGATTGGATAAAATAAATAAGTAAAACACCATTAAGCACATTCATACCTCTAGTTCCAAAATCCTTACATAAAACCCCCAACATTTTATTTTGCTCTTAGTTACACACAAATAGTGTAAAACGGATTCCAATATTTTGACAAAAGGGCTTTCTAAAGGACTATCTTGAGTTGCAATTACATGTCCTGTTCCCCTTATCTTTCCATTTAAGATTGATATCGTCCTAGACATCTGTAGTATCTACTCTTTGTGATAAATAATTATATCTTCAAGAATATACCATAATGGGTCTATCATCGTTTCGTTAACTCATACACAAGCCAATTTCCTCATCCCACCTAAAATCGTTAAGACAAAACGTTTCCTTAACGCAAACCCATTACAATAACCTTAACGTCATCAATGATATGCCACGGATATTCTAAACTCATAACATGGTCATTATCTATGTACGATACTGATTCGCATGTAGGGTTACCATTTTGAATTTCGAAAAGTTTTGATTAAGACTGGCCATTTGCAAAAATGTCCGGACATTTTACTTTTTATTCTTTCTTTTCTATTTCATCATCTATTCTGTTAATCCTTTTTCCAACTATGTTGGAGTCGGCGTCCAGTCGGTCCATATGCAGCTGAATACCCGTATTTTACATGGAACGACTGCATATCGGAACCTGGTCAGTTTTTGAACTTATTTTTCTTTCTTTCATTTGACTATTGCTTTAGTTGAAAAGTTCTTCGAACTGACGACCAAAATCCCGGGCATACCCGAACATGTACGAACCCTATTCGCATGTCTCGGTCATCGAGAGCATTGCGTGAATGCGATCATCGTAAATATCCCCTCGCGAAGCGAAATCTTTTGATTCTTCGCGGCCATATAAAAGATGTGTGTAACGACTTTCTTATAGATAGCCCGTCTTTTGTGGGGTTAGACTGGACTGTAGTTGTTATTAATGGTGTAAGGGAGTCTGGGGTGTCATTTTGTAAGGGCTTGACTGACCTTTTTAGGTTTTCTGTAGTATCTTGTGCACAAACGATCAGTATCTTAGACCTGAACCAGTGAGAATCGGTTTCAAAGTGTTTTTAATTTCAACAAAGATAGCCCAATACATTTTTGTCTTTTCGATCATTTTCTATCATGTTTTATTTAAATAAAATTGAAGGGTCTGTTTGTAGTTAAAAAAAAAATATTTAAAAAATAATTGTCTGTCTGTCAGTTTGTTCCGGCTAATCTTCGAAACGGCTTAACCGATTTTGGGAGGACAGGACTTTCACTGGCAGATGTTATAAGCAGTTACTTCGGCAACTTTTATTTTAGAAAAAAGATCAAGATTCAGCGCAAAAAAATCAAAGCCATGAAATTGTTAACAAAATTCGATTTAAATAGGGAAGTAATATTTATATTATTATTTCAGGTGGACGAAGGTCGCGGGCAACAACTAGTCGCGTATACAATGACGTTTTGTCTAGGCCCTACGAGCACTTTCCTTTTTTCTGAATTAATGATTTTACGTCTTGTAAGCTTAGCCACTATAGCCCAGTAGGTGGCCAGCGTGGCCACGTTAATCCCAGCTTTACTGCGCCCTTCGTCCAGCTAATTTACTGAATTAACTACCTATCTAAATCGCAGTCCCACTAATTTGCTAGCGTTCTGTAACACTGGTTTAACATAACATAACATTCAACGTCCTCATAATAAATGAAAGTAAGGCAGACCCATAGTAGGTATACCAACATTTCGACAGTTGAATTAATCGGGGCAAGCCTATTGCCATCAACCGGGCACAAATCTAGATTGGGATGAAATTAACATAGCCACATAACGATAACTCATATAATGTGACCATATGAGACCAGATTGCTTCCAATACGGTATAGTGTCATACCGTTACCATCCATTTGCGGCATCCCGCGTTTCATAGCGTATGCAATTTGGAATGTGGCACTGATGACATTAGTTATGGCGCGAAAACGAGCGATTGCACGCGTTTTAGTTTATGCTTTTTTATAGTAATTGTTGTGTAATAGTTTTGTGTTGCAAAAATAGTGAAAGTTTCGTCAGATGAAGATGAGCTCAAATCTGTGATTGTCTTTAGAATCTTTGGTCGCGTAATCGTCTTCAGAATCACAATCATCGTTCTATATCCAATAAAGTTTTTTACCAAGAATCCTTAACCTCCTTTAAAGTTGAATTTGAATCTTAAATTTTAATATGGATTATTCTATAGTTGAACCACGTGCTAAGCAATTTGGCTTCCAGTGCATAATTTGCAAAACAAACAAAACGTTAATTTCTAAAAAGGCACGCCCTTGAACTGCACACAGTTATTATGGGCTAATCACCAACTAATCGTTTAAAAATACAATCAAATACGAACATTATTATGCTAAGTCGTTCACGAAATTTTCAATCTATTGTCGCATATTAAACATGGCCGATTTCATCTCGGTTACGGGCCAAGGCAATAACTCATGTTTCCCGCTTTACTTACCAAATTGACTGTGTAATTAGAAACTCGGTCGCTCCATTCATCTCCACAGTACTGTGACAGACTCATGCTGGGCAAGAAACCAGTGTGTACACAATGCGACTCGAGAAATTCGCGTACTAAATACAACACCGCAAAAATAGGGCGTACTTACATTATCCTCTCCCTACCTATTCAACACCAAATTACTATTGAATTTAAAGATTTTTCTGAAGCATTTTTTAATATCGAATGCACGTCTCGACTCGCGAAATGTGGGGTCGCCAAACAAAAAAGTTTCTTACTCAATGCACAAACTTCATGTTACTGGCCGATATAGTTTTAAATGACAAAATCACGTAGGAATAAGGTTTAGATTCAAAAACTGAATACTTTTTGGAACGTATGGTGCGTGCTGAACGTCAAAGCTGCTGGCTGAATAGAATGGAACACGTTTTAGCGGATTTTGAATTTGAATCTTCCGAATTTGCTGAGCGGTTACTGGGTAATGCAAAGTTAATCAACTGTCCATCTTACCGAATTGACCTTTATCCCGTGCAAATACGACCTATTACACTGGTACAACAAGAAGATAAGATTGTAGGTCACTTGAACAATTGAAATTGAAACTTTATACTCTCGAGATAAGGGTGCCATTGACGGCATGATCGTAAGATAAAATGGCAGGACATCTATCAGCTTTGTCTTGAACTTCAAGATGGCCGGATGTTTTTGTCGTCACGAATTGAATTTTTACGAATTGTTACCTTGAGTCTGTTATGCTGTTTAAGGGATTTTATTTAAATCATTTTAACCGTTATGAAGGAAGTTATAAATATTCGCCATGAATTTGGATATGGAGCGAGGCAGAAAACAAAAATAAATTACTTAATGTTTTGGGGTGCAATTTGGGATCTCCATCAAAAATATCCAGAGGATTATAACTTGTTACGAGAATATTATTTTGTTTCATTATCGTCTACTGTTATATTAAAACGCTTCATGGGGTTTCTCATAATGCCCACTCACTGAGAAGAGCGCAATAAAGATTTAGGTATTTTCTTCACAAATACTAAAGCGAGAAAATTCTTAGGGATGACTGAGAAGAAAGTATTTTTGAAAACTTGGTAAGTATGGAAAATACTAAACTAAGAAAAGCTTGAGGGAAAGCTGTCACTATCAACGTAGACTTTTCCCAACCATGAGAAAGTCAGAAACTTGTGAAAATTTAAAGACCGGTAGTGAAATGATACGCCTTTTCCAGTACCAACAATTGTATTTATAAACCTGTGCACACACATATAGAATACAAACTTGGTATTAATATCAGTAGCAAGCTTAATATCATATCTAATTATTAACAAAGATTACTTCCATAAAAATAAATTTTGTTCATCATCCAAAAGTAGAATTATACTTTTTTTTTGGCGGGAAGTGATTCAAAAATTTGGAAAAGAGTTTTTATGAACTCTTTGGTCACATCAAATTTTATCAATATATATTTTATGTTTATCTATACATATAATAAAATCGTAGACTTTCCGTGTCTGTACATTACAGATTTTTGCAAAAAAGTCACTGGAAAGTGCGAGAAATAAGTGATAGAAAGTAAAAATATCTTTTTTTAAATTTTTGTCTGTTTGTCGGTTTGTCGGTTTGTCGGTTTGTCGGTTTGTCGGTTTGTCTGTTCGTTTGTGCGCGCATCACGTAAAAACCCCTCATTGTATTCAAAATCTAAATATTACAAAATAAGAAGCATTGTTGTGGGTATTATTTAGCGTTTATTTCATCAAAATCGACCAACAGACGCAAAAGATATTAACTTTTAAAATTTTGTTAGTAACCTCATATGCGATTTCTATGATAAAAATAATTTACGTAAATAGGTTTTAGTCGTAGTGTAGTCACTCGGAATGGCTGAAAACTAATTTTGTTTTATTTTTCCTTTTGACTTTACTCTTTGCACGGAAGTAATAAGTACTACGTACGCACGCGACGGCCAGTCAAGCTTTACATAACCAGTTTATGCGGATCTCTCACTGTATAGGAAATCTATACAAAGCGAGGTCAATTTATTCTGGAATTTTACAGCTTCATGTGCCGCCGTGTGTACAACTGCAATTCTTGCTTGCATTAAAAAATTGCCACCAAAAGAGAGGTTAACGCTAATTTAGTCTCTTTCTAATAAGGTGACCATTCATTTTATGTAAAAAGTAGGACATGATGGAAAGGCTGAGAATATAACATTATTAAATTAAATTATAAAAATATTTTCAATTTTCGTTTCCGAGGCAATTAAATAATAAAAAAATAGTAATACGAGAAAGCTATTATTATACATATATTAGGCATTACAGCAACTCAACCTGAAGTTTATTTGAATAATAAAATTACTATTATTTGGATTTTACTATATTTAATGGTGACCAGTGAAATGATGTATTAAATAAGATTAGTTCTTAGATAATAGGTAGATAAACAATATCCCACAAAATAAAAACTTTATAGGGACAATACCAAAATAAGACAATGACGTTGTCAAATTCAACCAGACCACCTTTTTCCAATGTTGCCCGCACACAAACTAAATAAAATAGTTTCGTTTGAATATTAAAACAGGACTTTCAGGATTTCGTATTTTTATATGTGCCTACCGAAATGACTTCGAATACTAATAATTTAGTAGATTAAAGATCATGTCCACATTGTGCGAGTGGGAAAAGGCTTAAATCCGGCGGCAGTGACGAGCCTCACAACGGCTATTT